>CM029499.1:20075783-22475783 GCA_017140595.1 Eucalyptus curtisii
CTGTCAGACTTTCTAATCAGAAACTAACCATCTTTTACATAAAATTCGAGTCCTTCTTCCGGTGCTTCAGCAATAATGGTACCATCTGGCAAAGCCACTCGATATTTCACTGCAATTCATGACAAAAGAGGCACATTTTATCTTCCCGCATTCAAATGTGTAGTTGTTCGCCTTTCACCAGACAAGTCTGTCTGGCGAGGGGGCTACCGGCCGGCAGACTAAATCTCATTTAACCCAAACAAGGAGAATAACTTACCCAAGACTTCATCTAGATCGCTAGGTTGCTCATTCCTCTCTCCCTTTACCAAAATCTTTTCACAATCCCCCCATCTTTACAGATATCCACCACTCTGATCCACGAAATGAGCTCGACCTTGAACCTCACAGCCACATTTGGAGGAACGCCTCGCGGCCCACAGCCCCATAGCCCAGCTCAGGAGGCACGGCGAACAAGGCACATTCCCCTTCCTTCATTGTTATAATCCCATGGTCCAAACCCAGAAACCAATTGACCTTCGAAACAGACGAAAACAAATTCAGACCGGAACCAGAACAAATTCTTCGCCGCCGAATGAATAACTAGCGCAAGGCAAGCTAAAACAACACGCGAAAAACCTCACCCCGACCAAGCTTCAGCGTCAGAGGTTCATCCCTATCTCTGCTGGAATCGAACCTAGTCCCATCAGTCAGAGTCGCCACGAAATGAACTGCACTCGCATCACCGAACCAAATCCAACGGAAGAAATTCAGCGAACTGGTCAAACGACGACGACGACTTCACACAAACACGCGCGAAAGAACGCGAGAGGCGGGAGGTGAGTACCGGCGGCTTCGTCGCCGAGCTCGGGCGTCTCCCAGCCCCGGCCGCGCCGGAGGAGCTTCTTCACGAGGCCGGTGCGGCCGAGCGGCCTCTCCTCGCCGACCTTCATCGGAGGCGCCGAATCGATCCTCGCCCGGCTCCTCGTCGAGAACGTCTCCGTCTTCGATGTCCGAGACGTCGGTCTTCTTCCGCGACGCCATTCACTCTCGGCGCGAGCAAGGCGAGGCGTCGCCGGTGGTTTCCTCCTCCCGATTTCGGCGGAGAAGACGGCGGTGGAGGACTCTTGTGCTCGAGAGCGGGCGGTCGGTGACGGTGGTCAAACCGCTTCTGATCTAAGCAGAAAGGAAGGCACCTCGGGAACTTCTAGACGCATTGAGTTCATTTTCTGTACACTGAAAAATCTTCTGTTTTTTTTCTTTTTTCCAAATTCACTTGAAAATCATTGGCAAGTGTTAAAAAAAAAAAAAGACATAATTTTTGTTGTTTCGGTGACAATGATGCCTGTAAATTAGACACATGAGAATGGCGCTATTATAAACTTTTTTCCAAATGGTGAATAAGACTTCCTACATATTTATGCTCTATTCCTTTCGCAAAAAAAATTATGACTTTCAGAAAATTATTTTCTAAGAAAATAATTATATTTTTCAATATTAGACTAAAACTTAAAAATGAGTAAGAAAATATTTTTTGCCGCTCGATAAAGAAATATTTTCTATGCCCTTTTCAATAATTTTATTGTTATTATATTTTTTAAATCATTTTTTTTATTTTTTGTCCTTTTCTTTCTTTTTCTTTCTCTTCTAAGCCGATCGTCGGCCACAAGAGACTGGGCGCCGGCCACAAGCCGGTGAGGCCAAGTTCGCTTGACACCAACAAGCTCAGACCTTGCTAGATCCGACCACTCTGGGCGAGGCTCAGGTGGACGGATTTGATGAGGTCACCCCCGCCTAGGTGGCCTGATTTGATGACGTCGCCGTCGGTCACTGTAGTGGCCGCCCACCGCTAATGAAGAGAAAAGAAAAGGTATAAAAAATTATTAAAAAGTAATTTTAAAAAAAAAAATAAAAGGAAAAGGTACTTGATGAAAGAAAGTGTGAGGTGAAAGAAAGTACAGAAAATGTTTTCTCTTTCTCAATGGAAAACATTTTCCCTATTTTAGAGGATTTTTTCACTTCATGAAAAATGTTTTTTCCAACCAATTCATTTTATGAAACGAATGTTGGAAAATCCGAAAATGTTTTTCGTAAATTATTTACCGTAAAATGAATAGAGCCTTCTTAATCAGGAAGTTCAAGTGTAGTGTGGCAATGAAAGATCTACATGGTGGTTAAGCTTATGAGGTGCTGTGGAAGAGTAGCAATGATCAAATTCCATCGAGGTGATTGTGACTTGACTGAAATGTTGAACCAAATTGGAGATTGTTGAGAATATGTCTAAAATTTGAGCTTGTAAAGAAAATTTGATCCCAGCAAAATTCTATATCAAAATATGATTTTTGATTTGATTTTGCAATTTAAACTGTTAAATACTTAAAATATGATGGGCATTTCTTCTTCTTATCCTTCATTGTTATGAAGTTCTATATTTTAATTCACGCCAACTTTATTTGAGATGCTAATGTAACTTTGATTATCACTTAGGTGCGTTTGTTTTACGAAAATTAAATAATTCCATAAATATTTCCAAAAAAATCACTTATAACGTTTATAAAAATGAATGAGCGAAATCTTTTTTATTGTCGTGGAAATTATCATGTCATAAATTATTGTTGATAATGAAAACATTTTTTATTGACTTATTATTTCAAATTGTACAAACGATTATTTTAAGAAAACAAGTTTAAATTATTAAATTTTGCAAAATAAATGCATCCTCATTTAAAGTGAGGAGTTGTGGGACCATCTAGGTTTCTTTTTTCACCTAAACGATTGTATAGTTCAACATAGATACTTTAAGGGAGAAGAGAACTAGAAGTGTTTTAACTTATGTGTAACGCTCACTTTAGTGTTATAATTTTCGCCGGCTTACTTAAGTACTACTTTAATAAAATAAAAAATGATCACTTAAGTACCAACTCCAATCTAAGTCTCCGAAAATCTGACTTGACAATATTTATTAATTTTTCAATCTTACATAATTTGTCAAAGATGTGGTTAGCATATAATCTCTAAACGACGTGTCTAGCAAGTTAAAAAGTGATCACTCAATGCCGTTATTATAAAAAAAATGATTACTTTCAATATCAATCGTTGTAAAAAGTGATCACTCTAATGTCAATCTTAATGAAAAATGATCACCTCGATTGCTTAAAAACCCCGAACAACGTCCTATATTAAGTTATAAGTGATTACTTTAATACCGGTCGTTATAAAAAAAATGATTATTTTAGTGTCAATTATTGTTAAAAGGTGATTACTACATTTAGCAAAAAATACCACTTCTTATAAAAGCCACATAATTTTAGTAGATAGAATTTTTCGTCGGAGGCAACTAAGTAATCTTTTTCTCCGATTTTAGTAAGCCGACGAATAATTATGGCACTAAAGTGAGTACTATATACAAATAAAGCACTTCTGCCGTCCTTCTCCCTATGATTTAATTTGAGTACAAATGGATAAGGCACCACATATCACGACCATTCATTGGCCTAAAAGTCAACGAGGCATGGCATATAACGATCCAATATCCATCCATGTTCCGTGAATTCAGAATTTCAACTCGCCCGTCCAGTGGCGTACGGAGGCTCACTTTTGAGGCCTGATTTAAAACCCACAATGATTGCTACGACTCTCTAGCGGTAATGCAAATTTAATAGTGAGGTTTGCTGTCAAACGTTTATAATAATTAATCTACTTTGCTTGGTCAATTGTCAACCATACGCATAAATATCTAAATTGAACTTTATTTTAAATAAGGACATAAAGTATCATACCAATATCAAAGAAAGGCTTGACCTCTCAAGTGCATTTATGTCAATTAATTTTTAAACTTTTCTTTTCTTTTTCTTTCTTTTTTCTTTTTTTTCAAATTTTTTCTTTTCAAAAAAGAAAAAAACCAAAAAAGGAAAAAAAAAACTAAATTTTTTAAAAAATGCACGCGGATGGCTGACAACCCTCCCCTGCATGTGGCCATGGCTAAGGAGATCCTTTGGGCTACTTAGATTTGGGAGACGATCGCTGGTGATGGCTGCCACCCCCATTGGCATTGAGTGGCGGCCACAGGCATGAGGTAGTCAATTTTTTTTATTAATTGTTTTTTTTAAGTTTTATTTTAATTGTTTTTTTTTTTTAATGGAAGAAAAAATTAGACAAAATGAAAAAAAGAAAGAAATAAAAAGTGTAATGACGGAAATGCCCTCAATGACTAATATGACATTCCAGGCATTTATTTGAAACAAGATTCATTGGAGTCTTATTCGGTAAAATAAAAGCTTTAAACCCTTAATAAAAGGTTCACTTTAAGTCATTGTTAAAAGAAAAATGAGGGCACTTCAAGCCATTATTTTGGAATTTTTGCTATATATATACAAGAGTTCAACCCAAATAGAAAACTCTTCTTTAGGAAACTTCCTTTAATTAAGAAATCGCTCAACTAAAAAATATATTCAAAATGGGAAACTTTCTTGTATTAATAAAATTTCTATTCATGCTCAAATTCAAGACATATTTTCAACAATTAGAATCTACACCTACTCTCTCTCTCTTTTGGAATTATGTGATTAAGTTGGTGAGTTATATAGGATCAATTTAGGAGGAACATGCTCCATAAAGGCCCTTGGTGAAGAAAATTGAAGGAAAATTCTCACTAATTTAAATTATATATCCTCTTTCAACCCACAAAATTTAAATTTTCTCAAAAGTTTACGTGAATATCACCCCTATTTTCCTCAATCTCCCAAACATGGCATTAATATTAAACTTACTTATTTACTTGATTGATTCTTCTTGTAATGGTTTCATGTCCAAGTTTATCAGGATGTGCTTTTTTGATAAAATTGGAATATTAGTAAAAGTATTCATTTTTAAATGTTGATTAACTTAAATGCTAAAAAAATTAAATTTGTAGACAAGAAATGAAATTAATTATGGCATATTATTAATTTCATACCAAACATAGAACAAGTATATTTGTCAATAAGTTCTAGTCTCGTCATCAATTATTTTTCTGTTGAATGAATTCAACAACGCTCCCTTACCGCATTACATCAATTGTTGACTTACTCGGAGTTTGCTAGTCAATACTAATTAAAGTTATCAAATAAGTTTATTTCACCAATTAATGAAATTTGTACTTTAGCACATAATTTGGGTTGTATAAAAGATACTCAAAATTAGAATTTGAATGTGTTATGTCATTATCTTTTAAGAAAAAAGCCACAAAATCCCAACCTTTGTCCAAAGTGACAAATTTATCCCAATTTTTTTGTAACATGGAAAATCCCAAATTTTAATAATCGTGACACATTTACCTGGGACTCTATGACCAAGGGCATTTTTAGGCCTTATTTTTTTTAAAGTTTTTCTTTTTCTTATTTCTTTTTTTTTCTTTTGTTTCTTCTTCTCTCTTTCTCCGCCGGCTTCCCTCTGCCATGGCCGAAGTGAGGGAAGTCAAACTCAAGTGAGGGCGGCCATAGCCGGCCTTCTCGAGCGAGGGTGGCCCTCCCTGGTGTTGCCTCACCAACCAAGCAAGGACAAACCCTCGCCTGGACGCAAGGTTGCCCCGCAAATCTGGGCACCCTCGCTTCAACGACGGCGAGGCCACCTTCACCCGAGTCCGAGGGAAAGAGAAGAAGAAGAAAAAAAATTAAAATAGTAAAAGAAAAATGCCCTATAATTTAGGGCAAATGTGTCACACGGATACAAGTTTAGGAGTTTTTTGTGTCGAAAAAAAATTTGGGGTAAATGTGTCACGGTAGCAAAGTTTGGGGGTTTTCCATGTCACAAAAAAAATGTTTAGAGTAAATTTGTCACTTGGAAAGCAAAGTTTGAGATTTTTTTTATGGCTTTTTCCTATCTTTTAATGCTAGTCTTGTCATAACTTTGTCTTTCTATAATTGAGTTTGGACTTGATTTTGCATATTTAATTTAACACTTGTATGTAAAATCTAATTTTTCACTTCACCTATCGCCTTGTGTTAAGAAACCCTAATTATGTATTAAAAAGGCATTGGATAACCATTTTCCTAAAGAATAAGCTAAAAAGTAGATAGGCAAGATTTGTATATCAATAATAATTGCTATTTCTCAAGATTTGTATATCAAAAGTGAAGGTCATATGCAATAGCTGCAACTTTGTCGCACTATTTTTAATTCGCTGAAGGGCTTGGGCAAAAACTTATGCATGGTACAGTATGCTCGTTAATTAATGTCTGGAATATTAAAAATTTCTACTAATAAGCTATTTCTTATAACAAATAAAAATAAAAGAGAAAACCACGCTACGCCTGAACCAGGTCCGACTAAAATGAATTACCGTCGTTTGTGGTTTATATGTTTCCCGCCCCTAGATTTCATCAGTCAAATGCCCGCGCGATATGCTATATCCCTCGATTGGAAATGTTTGTTATAATTAGTCACAAATATGTCTTTGATATTAATTTCACCTTAGGGAAAAATTGTCTAAAAAGTTTTAAACATATTACACATTTACCAATTTAATCCTAAATATTTTAATTGTGTCAATTGAATTCTAAATCTTTTCATGTATTGTCAATTAAATCCATATGGTCAATTTTAATTGAAATCACTGAAACCTAACGACCGACTAGAAGATGAAGGAAGAAAAAATATATAAAAGAAATTGTCAACATTAGCGCTTGATATGCCATGTAGGACAGCAGCATCTATGTTAGCAATTTCGTCACAAATGGATTGATGGACTTAATTGACAAAAACGTTGAGAAGATTTAGAATTCAATTGATACAATTAAAAAATTTAAGATTAAATTGGCAAAAGTGTAATAGATTTAGGACTTCTTGGACAATTTTCCCTTTCATCTTGCACAATGAAATTCAAGATTGGCTGATTTTTTAGCACTAATAGAAAAAAACTCTATATTCATGTAGGGTTTAATTTGCATTGAAAATACAATGCCACAGAAATCTACCCATAAGTAGTAACATACACGATGAAGAATAAGCAAGCAAATACTTGCTAAATTATTTATTGATACTCACATTCACAGAAATATGCATAGAATTTCATTGTTGAAAATGGTTTGAAGCAGATCTCTAAACAATTTCATTGTGTGGGCCATTTGGGTTTTCTTGATAAAAGTTGTCTTCCTCGATTAATCCTGTGATTATTTTGAGCTCTATGATTACCTTTTTTTCGAAAAGTCTTTTTTTCTTTTTTGAAGAATTTTATGTGAGACACAAAATTTAAGGGTAGGAAGTAGTAAGAGCAAAGTTATCTTAGGATGAAACCGATTCAAGTTATTGCGAGTAATTTGACCTTGGCTTTGTGACTGCTCTTGATTAACTCGTATGTCGTTCAATTTCAAGTAGAGTCTGAGCTCGCGATATTTAACACGATTACATATATAAAAGAAAAGGAAGACAAAGAATGGAGCGATCTTTAGACAGTAAATACAATAATAAGAAGAATAATAATATCGATAACATTAACAAGAGGAAAATATCAAAAAAGTTCTAAACTAATTATATTTGTGCCAATTCAGTTCCAAACATTTCAATACGTCAATTTGGTCATAAATGTTTCACATTTTGTCAATTGAGTCTATCTAATCATTTTAGACTGAAAGTTACTAATGTAGACACCGGTCATCCTATGTATTATTATTGAAATGTGAAAGTAATTTCTTTTCCTTACATCTTGATTAGGTAGCCATTTAATAGCACTAGGGCCGAAGGCATAGCACATTGAGGAACTCTTGTAATTTTCTACATACTACAACATAATTTATACAATTAAAAAAAACTATGAAATAAGACTAACTAAAAAGATATGCGTACTATACTAGAAAAAAATAAAGAAATTAATTATATTCAAATTAAGATATTTATGGAAATCAAATGACTAAAAAAATCACTAAGTATTGTAGTTTTACCATTGAGAAATCGCATATTAGGCATGTGCTAACAAAAAAATAAAATAAATAAAATAAACGGAGGGGTGATGGTTGTAGTAAATCCAAAATTCAGGGGTAGTTTTATATAACGGCTAAAAGTTCAGAGGTAAACGTGTACCACCTTGAAATTGGGTTAAGTGTCTAAAAAGTCCTAAACTTACGGATTTATGAATTTTTGGATAATTTTTCTTTATGAAATTTTATGAGGTTTTGGTGCCATTTCCCCCAAGACAAAATTGCTTGATCTTAAGCCTTGTCAAAGATAAAGTGATTGGTTTAGGAAATTAGATTACAAAACCTTATCCATATACGGTAACACTAATCCTCATCCTTTAATATTGCATGCAAATATACCTGATCAACTTGTACTAGGTAAGCCTTCATAACAAAGTGACAAGAGCAATCTCGAAGACTAGCCTCAATAGATGCGGTGTGATTTAAATACAAGATTTGTCACATTCAAATCAAATGCTTGAACAATGAATCTGCCTCCGAGGGGTCATACTCTGAGTACGTAATAAAAGTTGGCCATGCCATTTCACAAAAGTTATATAAAGGTCACCCAAAAAAAAAAAAAAAAAAAAAAAATTGGTGGGTAGAACCCTCATGTCACATAGGGGGTGATCGGTTCTAGAGTGAATATGTTCTAGCTGGAACCTAGAACCTATCCTATTATAACCAGTTCTCGTTTTTGAACCCGAAACTTATCATTTTTGCTTGAACCGGGTTTTAGAACCTATCCTATTTTTGGCGGTTCTAGGGTCTATCTGAGAACTCGTTTTTGTTTTTCTGTTCCTTTTGTTGGTTCATTTTTTACAACAAGATCATATGAAGTTATGAGTAATAAAATGATTCAAAGTAAAAGATGAACAACTAATCCGCGAAACAACAATTCATAAGATGAATACGTAGTCACGTATAATTATAAACGATAAAAAATTCAAATAGGTAACATAAAAGATAAATTATAAAACTCTATTCCTCATTCATCCATAAAAATTTAGGGAAAGAGGAAAGACTAGAGAGGAGTTTTGAGGAAGGACAAAGGACAAAAAGTGTTAAGGTTAGAATTTAGGAGAAAAAGAAATTAGGATTTTGGTTTTTTAACTTATAAAATCGGTTCAAACCGGGTTCCTAAATAATGTTATTTCAATCCGGTTCTTAGGCGGGTATTTATTAGAAACCTGTTCCCAGATTGGTTACAACTAGTTCTAAAAATTTGGAACCTGTTCTGACTTATTTTTTTGGCCAATTCGGTCCTACTCCTGGTTAGAATTGATTTTGTTGCACACCCTAATGTCACATGATATCTTACAAAGAGCAGGCCGCGGGAGTATATAGGGAGTACATGTTGTCGTATTAGGAAGAACTTTTCGAGGCACTATTCTTAGATGTCCCTTTCATTAAGTCAGACAAGATTGGCCAACGTATTCTCCTAAGGAGTATTAAATAATTACCGTGTGGAATGTGGGAATATACTCCTAGGTATCCTATTGAAACCTGAAGGGTTTTGCACCGTTGACAAAACTATTTAGGGCCCTCTTTTTTTTTTTGGTTCAGAAAAAGACGGGCGTTTCTGATTATCCTCAGTATGCATTTTTATGGTGATATGCTAAGTCCTATTAAGAGCACTCCATAAGTAAAATCCCGAATGCTAAATTTGTTGTAATTATGGTTATAATTATGGTTAATGGATTAACGAAAGCCAATAATTTAAGATACGTTTTTTCTATTCACGTATCTCTTTTGGATTCATGAATTTCCTATTGTTTTCTGTTCACGTATCTATTGAGTTCATGAATTTCTTAAATTCATGTATCTTTTAGTTCATGTATTTATTGAGTTCATGAATCTCTTGAATTCATGTATCTTTGGATTCATGAATCTCTTGGTTTCATGTATATCTTGATTCATGAACTTCGTGGATACATGCGTCTATTTAATTCATGTATCTCTTCTGTACATGAACTAAAAATCTCTATAAATAGATGGGAGTATAGAGCTTCATTACGGCTTTTGGTTTTTTGGTTTTTCCGACTCGATTCCAAAAGGCTTTGATATACTCTTCTACTCTTCTGTTTTTTTAGTGTCTTGGTTCAATTGAACGGTTGATGATCCGTTTGCATAGTGCTAATCCAAACAGCTTCGAGGTGTTGTATCTTGGGAGGCATAGTTCGTGAATGCGGAGCACCTTTGCGAACTAATCGCCTTAAGGAGATTCGGATATCCGTACCTCACCTCCAATTTTATGTTATTTTTCAGTGATATCTTATTTTTTCTTCTCCAAGATTGGTAAAAGGGAGGATATTATAAAGTTGTTATCATCTTCTTTACATTGATGTTCTGATTACAACAAACAGTGTGTATTCTCTGTATTAATTTCCAACAAAATTAACGTGAATGCCATGACCTTATGACAGTCACTGGGAGATGGAACAGTCAAGTGCCTGAAGTAGGCTTGGACAGTATTTCATCAGCTATACAACAAATAAAAAAGGCCTATACTATTCAAAAGTAACGGATGATATTTTACAATATAAAGAATACCTCTCAACTTGAAATTGATCGGGTCTAGTGATGAAAGGTCGAAAAATTTGCGTATCAAATACTTAGGGTGAAAGAGTGGTATTGTTTATATATAAAAATAAAAATAAAAAATAGGGGGAAGAACACTAGGAAGTGCCTTAACTTGTCTATGGTGCTTGATTTAATATAACAACTTTTCATCGGCTCACTTAAGCGTCACTTTAAAAAAAATGACCACTTAAGTAACAACTCCTACCGTCATGCCCAATTAGCATATAATATCTAAATGACATCGCTTTACAAGTTAAGAAGTGATTATTTCAGTACCCGGTCGTTATAAAAAAAATAATCATTTTAGTGCCAAAAAAAAAAACAAAACCATAAACAACTTGTCTAGCAAGTTAAGACGTGATCACTTGATGTCAATCATCATAAAAATGATTACTTTAATGTTAATCATTTTTAAAAGTGATTATTTTACTGCTAAAAAATGCCACCTCGAGAAAAATTTTAATTATAAAAGTCACGTAATTTCTCCAAGTCAGAATTTTTCGCCGATAGCACTTAAGTGATCATTTTTCCGATTTTAACATTTAAGTAAGCCAAAGGAGCCAAGAAGTTATGGCACTAAATGAACGTCATACACAAGTTAAGGCACTTTTGATGTCCTTCTCCCTAAAAAAATGCTTTGTTGTACTTTGATAATTTAAATTTTTGGAGTAAGCGGCTCCACATGTAATTTAATTTAAGTAGTGAAAGTTTAAAATTTATAAGTAGATCTAACTCCGATATCATGTTGAATTATGTTACTATAATTTGTGCTATTAAAATACAACGATTGAAAGTTAAAATGCAGCGCTGTGGTGTTCGCTTGACATCGTCTTGCGATTAGTGGGATGTTATTTCTTATAAAACCACTAATGAATAAAAATAATATATATGTATGTAAGTCACTGTTATTTTTTTGGTATGAATGTGAATGTCATTTAACAATCTAAACAACGACCAAGAAAACGAGTAAAGAAACCGCATATTTTATTCTGGACTAACCATTGTTTCTAGCCTCTAGGGCCAGCTCATAGGATCCTAGCGTGTAGCTCAGGCAACCATAGTTAATTACCTTTAGTCTTTGCTGTGATCCGCTTGCACTTTTCCTCAGCGGGCCATATGTATGTATGTTAAAAATAGAGGCGAATGCATTGCATTATTGGAAAAAGCCCTTAAATTGTTAAAAAAAGGACCTAATAAAAATGACATTTGTAAATACATAAGTTCAGAGGGCCGGCTCATGGAAAACCATTACAGAAACGTATCTCAACTACCTTCCGAAGGAAAGCGACAACATCGTATGACTTACCAAATCGACCAAACCTAAGTCACCTTAAAAAGACATCTTATTAAGGGTGATTAGTTTCAGGGTAGGTGGTTCCCATCCTGAAATCAAAACCGCCACTAAGGACTAATTTCGCAAAATGAGGATCAAGAATCGCCCATTGGTTCCATGAATCCACTGAAAACCGGACGCCGATCCAAATTTATCTCAGATGGGTCTATGGAACTGATCTAGTTAGATAGTACCTCATATATGCTACATAATAAAGTTTGAGATCTGCATCATGCAAGACCAAACATAAGGTAAATAATACACTTAGTGAACTTTCTGATGCCCAACGGTGTTCACCGAGGGCTGTTGCAAGGACCGTATTCGTGGAAGGGATTATGAGAGACGTTTGATTGCGAATTGTGAAAGATTCGTGACGTCTCACAAAGCTTGAGTTTTTCGAGTCATTGATAGATGTTAATGTGGATCCCATGCGCTCCTATAAATAAGAGCAAGATGTTGAAGTAGAGTTTGAGTTTTGGTCGCAGCTTGTTTACTGTACATTGTGATTCTAAGGGGAAGCAATACCCATTACAGATCCCCCCCGCTCTCCTTTTTACACAACCATTTTTTTTTTTTTGGCTGTACCTGCGAGCAGCAGGTCCTGTCTTCTCTTTGTACACATGTACGTATCTTATGTATGTATAAACATAAAAGTACCGATTTAATCCGGGTGGTCTGCGTGGACAGCTTTATACTTGAATCGAGAACCAAGCCACCCATCGCCGATTCCAATTGATTGAAATCGGAACCGGACCGAACCTCTGGGGAACTGTCCAATTCCGAGCGGACTGAGTGGCTCTTGATTCTTTTGTACACTCTCACATCTTATATTTAACCCCACATACCAAACAAAACGTCAGGCTGATACAATGTGAAATTATCGGAATAAATAAACGTCAATGATCACCCGCATTTTCTATTCGAGCACCCCGCAAGATTTGTCCAGCAGAATATCCAGTTAAAACGTCTCGATACCCGAGGCCCTATAAAGAGCGGAGTCATCACTTCACAACGAAGGAAGAAACTGAGCAGATTCCAGCGAGCGAATCGATGGCGGTGGCGACGGGGGCAGAAGAAGGACCGGAGATGTCGACGGAAGAGAGAGAGGCGGAGAAGCTGAACATGAAGGAGCGGAAGGTCTCGTGGGCAAGGCTGCGCCGCGTCGACTCTCTCCATCTGGAGGCTGGTCGAGTCTCCATGTCGCACACCCACTCCTCGAGGTGCTCTTTGCAAATTTTGCATCTGTAAATGTTTTTTTTCATCAGCTAATTAATTCCATTTTTCTGAATTTGAAACTGCAGTGAGATAGATCATTTACATGTTTTTGTCATGGAATCATTTTCCTTTTTAATCTTTCCATTATTTTTACCTATTCAAGAAACACGAACGATGGGTAAATAATTTGTACAGAAACAATTGGTTACATGACATGATAATAATGAGCTAAGCACGATAAATTGATTCTAGTTTTTCCTATGGATGGACTTGGTAAAATCTTTTTTCCCCGATTTTTTCGATTAAATTGATATATAAGTTAATTGTAGGTGACTTGGCAAAGGACAATGAGTTTAGCATTTCAGAGCATAGGAGTGATATGCGGTGACATAGGGACGTCTCCACTCTATGTGTATTCGAGTACATTCACAGACGGAATCAAGGACACTCATGATATTCTTGGGTTTTGTCGCTAATTATACACGATTATCCTCATCCCATGCTCAAATACATCTTCATCGTCCTGTTAGCCAATGACAATGGTGACGGTATGCACATATATCTCTATAATGCTTCACATGCTAGGATCATGAGCATATGAACATTTTCTGTAGGTTCACCCCCGCCAATGTTATTTCCAGGGTTTTTTTTTTTGTTAGCGACCAAGGACTAATTTTTGCAATTCTAACTAGTGTGCCACATTCTCGCTTGCAGGAGGGACGTTCGCGTTGTACTCGTTGATATGCCGGTACATAAACGTGAGCCTGGTCCCAAATCAGCAGCCAGAGGACCGAGAAGTTTCCGAACTACAAGCTCGACATTCCGTCGAACCAGCTGCGACGGTCTGAGAAGATCAAGGGCATACTCGAGAACAGCAAAAGCGCCAAGATCATGCTCTTTCTCGTGACCATCATGGCCACTTCGATGGTCATTGGCGACGGTGTTCTCACTCCATCTATTTCAAGTTTAGATTGCCATCCTTTCTCTCTATTTATCTATTAAAAATCTTTCAAAGAATTCTTTCTCGTCATTTTATGCACAACATAACAGATGTTTGGCAATTTTCTGTTTTCATGTCCTCACAGTTGAATGAAATTTCAATCGTTATATATGGAAATCATTTGAAAAATGATATCAAGGATTCCTAATAGTGCACAACACGATAGGGACTTCTTTTTGCCAATGTTACGATGGAGACTTCGACATAGTGAAAACCGATAATTTTACAAACGTGGTGTTAGAACAAAGTCCACAGAGTCTGTTTCCTTCTTTGGAAGGAGAAACTGTCTTAATTGTTTTTTTCTTTGGGTACTGCACATGTACACTTCCTATTAGTCGTGCCAAAGGTTTTGGGAAGAAACATCATCCCTTTATCACAAAATAAACTAGATATTTTGTGCATCTTGAAAGCTAAGATAACCTCTCTGGTCCTTTTGTCTTTCTTTTAAGTTATTGCAGTTCTTTCAGTAGTGAGTGGGATCACGTCTCTGAAAACAGGTAAATATTATTAGCAAATAGAAAATACAAAATGTGGTTCTAAAATCAATATACAACTCTCTTCTTTTTTGTCACGCATATACTAATTCATCGATGGACGTAAATTTATGTATGGACATGCAGATGCTGCGGTGGGGATATCGGTGGCGATCCTGATAATCCTTTTCAGCGTCCAGAGGTTTGGGACGGATCGCATCGGGTTCTGCTTCGCGCCCGTCATCTTAATTTGGTTCGCGTCCCTTGTCGGGATAGGGCTTTCTTCAACCTGTTCAAGTATGACATCGGTGTATTGCGTGCCTTCAACCCTAAGTACATCGGCGACTACTTCAAACGCAATGGCAAGCAAGCCTGGATCTCGCTCGGCGGCGTCTTCCTCTGCATTACAGGTCCACGCGTGTTTTTTTTTTTTTTTTTTGCTTTCTTTTTTTTTAGGGTAAACAAGTAAGTCACAGTTTAAAGCTCATTGATATGGATGGTTGAATTGAATCAGGCACTGAGGCTATGTTTCGATCTGGGTCATTTTCAATGTTCGCGCAATCCAAGTAAGTAGATACAATTTCCTTTGCCTTAACTTTCAACACAAGGAGGCTCCTTTTGACTTATCCAAGAACAGTTAATCAATTTTGTTATGATTATAATTTTTGTCTTCATGACTCCATCCATTGAGGAAATGATGCCAATAACAAAAGCACAAAATTTCTGAATCATGCTCGCTTAATTCGGGGTCCCAATCCAAACGCACATAATTCTCTCTTTTTTCATGAACCACATAATTGAAAGTGTCCACTGAACCTTTTCTTATATAGATTATCATCAGGCGATGTATTTAAGTCCTATGCACTAAATATACGGCTAGTACATGTGTTCCCATTGTTAAGGTTGATTATTGGGGTTTCCAATTGATGCAGATCAGCTCCTCTTTCCTCTTATTTCCTACACTTGTGACCGCATATAGCGGACAAGCAGCTTATCTCATGAAGCACCCTGACCATGTTGCCAACACTTTCTATGACTCAGTCCCAGGTATGTAAAATTGAAATACCACAGTTCATCTAAATTTCATAATAGGTGTGGTCTAGCCAAGAAAAATGATTAGTATGATTGCCATCCCTGAGAATTAGAAAATCGACCCGAATTAAGCTCCCAAAGGTAAATCGCATGCGATGTCTTAAAATGAGCCCGCAAAGGATAATAAGGCCTCCTGCCGACAGTGTAAAGGAGCCCACCTTTGACGATGTTCCGTGACTGCTTTGATCGATGGGCAGGACCGCTGTACTGGCCCATGTTCGGGATTGCGCTTGCCGCAGCGATCATCGCGAGCCAGGCAATGATCTCGGGGCGTTCGCCATCATCTCACAGTCGCTGAGCTTGGGCTGCTTCCCACGGGTCAAGGTGGTTCACACGTCGGCCAAGTACGAGGGGCAGGTTTACATACCGGAGTTGAACTACATGCTCATGTTAGCTTGCGTCTTGGTCACTGCGTGCTTCCGGTCTACAACCAACATCAGCAACGCTTACGGTAAGTCCAAAACACATGCCTCCATGGAAAAAATCGATTTTGACTCTACTCGTTTCAAAAAAATCAATGGTTTGAAAAATATTTTTCAAAAACTAAACGCTTATATCACTTAAAATGATTAGTCAATTAAAAATGTTTCATTACCGACAATAATTCATATCTAAACATTTTATATCGATAGTGAAAATATTTTTTGTTCGTTCATTTTTGTAAGTGCTACAAGTGATTATTTTAAAAGAAAATAATAACTCATTTTCTGTGAAACAAATAGAGTTCTCATTTCCATTCAAGATTTCTAGTAAGGTCACATTAATTTGGACCTAATTTGGTGGCTTATATTATTAGGTTTGTCTCATGAATATTTATTTGTAGGAATTGCTGTTGCGAGTGTCATGTTGATCACGACTTGCTTCGTCACTCTCATCATGCTCGTGATATGGAAGACGAGCATATGGTGGATCATGCTCTTCGCCACCATCTTCGGCTCAATCGAATTGCTTTATCTCACGTCGGTCTACTACAAATTCATACAGGGTGGTTTCCTGCCGCTTGTGTTAGCCGCCTTCCTCATGTTCATCATGACCACCTGGCACTACGTCCACAGGCAACGGTACATGTACGAGCTCAAGAACAAGGTCTCAGCCGAGTTCATCAGAGATCTTGCTGTGAATCGAAGTATCAACCGGGTTCCCGGGTCGCCTTCCTCTACTCTGAGCTCGTGCAGGGCATTCCTCCAATATTTTCACATTTTGTGAAAAATATTCCGTCTATCCATTCGGTTCTAGTGCTCGTCTCAATCAAGAACCTCCCGATCAGCAAGGTCGCGCTTGACGAGCGGTTCTTGTTGAAGCAAGTCGAACCAAGGGGCTTCAGGATGTTCCGCTGTGTTGTGCGGTATGGATACAAGGATAAGATCGAGGAGCCGCACGAGTTTGAGCGCCAGATGGTGGAAAACTTGAAGGAATTCATCCGGCATCAGTACTTGCTCGAGGCCGTGAACAATGATCACAACCGAATGGATGAGACGGCCAACAACAGTGGACCCCATTCGACATTGCTAGCAGAAGTTGGACAGGCCGAGGGATCAACCGTCCAAATAGAGGAGTCGCTGCTGCCGCAGTCAAACCGGTCCAATCTCTCTTCCAATTATATCCAATCATTTAATCCGATCCCAGTGGCCGAAGACGAGATGCAATTCGTGCAGAAAGCAATGGAGAGGGGTGCGGTGTACCTCCTCGGGGAAGCCGAGGTGGTCGCCGAGCCGAAATCATCCGTGTTCAAGAAGATCATTGTCAACTATGCCTACAGTTTTCTCAGGAAAAATTTCAGGCAAGGTGATAAAATTATGGCGATCCCAAAGAATAGGCTTCTAAGGGTTGGCATGACATATGAGATATGAATGAAAAGAGCACGTTGCTTCTGGTCAAATATAATGTAGCAATGTTTAATGGGAAAGTCGTTAAATGCATGTTTGGAGCGAGAGCACAAGTTGAGGAAACGTTATGTTCACGTTTCATCACTAATGGCTTTCTTTAATACAAAACATAATTTGTAATGTACATCTTGTGCGTCTATTAATAAATGTTCTCGCCATGTTGTTGTAAATTACCTTTTCTTTGGACGCAACAAGAAGATTCAATTAGTGAATCAATGATATTCACTAATATTTCGGGCCTGTTGATTGATTAAACACGCTTAGTAGGCAGACCGAGCTTGAGTATTGTTAGGAAATGTCTTGATTTTGAACTCGGTGAGTGAGACCTGATCCGAGTTGAATTATAGGAAAGCCTATCGATTAAGAGAAAGTATGGACGTTGGATTTTGTGAACGTCCTAATCTCTGCCATTTGAACTCCTGGTTTCCTTTTCAATGTTGGAGTCCAAGTTGGAGAAGGAATACGATGTCTATATGTTTCGAGAAGTGGTTCTATAGCTAAACAAAGAAAGAAGTCCACAAGCCATTTCAATATTTCAAGTTTCTTTTTCATGGATCTCACGCGGCGATTTGTGTAGTACATCCAATTGAGATCACTTCTTTCGCTGAAGGCGTGAGTACTTTGAAAGCTGCAAGGTAATTCTCTATGATTTGTCGAGCAATTACATGAGATGAATGCATCGCATGAAATAATTTACCACTTTCCAGGTTGCAAATAGTGGTATAGTTCTTCTGGGAATTACATAGTTTGCAAGGTTGGAAGATTGGGACGATTCAAATTGGGATGTACAGTGGGGGTTTGCACTAATAGATGCAAGGCATGGTGATGTTGAGTGAGAGAGGGTTGTTGAATGGTCAAAAGACATGAAAGTTGGACTTATGTAAGCATCGCATCTAATGGAAAATGATACTAGATTAAATTCAAGTATAGCTTCCATCGACCAAAAACCGGCTAATCACACATCATTGAGACGTCTAGGGCCCGTATCCACATCCTTCAAAAGAAGGTGCTTGATATATATTGACATTCATTGACAATTTTTTGCGCAACGTACAACTTTACTTTTTATTGTACAAATTCGAGGTATATGATTGATTTAAGAAGTTAAAATTAAGCTGATCAAGAAGTAGTTAGGTAAGTAGATCAAGTATCATAACAGATAGTGGGATTATTAAAACTTGCCAGAAAGAAGGGAATGCAAATATAACACAATATTTGAGACACCACGATAAATAATGATGTAGAATGAATTGAATTATACTTGAGCAAGCTCAGTGTATGCTTTCTTATGCAAAACTAGGCAAGAAATTTTTGCCAAAGTAGTGAACATAATTTGTTACCTGGTCAATCGATTTCCATCATCTATTATTAAGTGGAAGACTCCTTAAGAAGTATGGTTGGTAAAACCTATTAATACTTCGAATGATGAGAGTTTGGATGTCATGCATGTACTCAAATGAGTAATAGTAAACTTGAGTCGAGGATGAAAAAGTGCAAATTTCTAATTATGCACGGGGGGTGAAGTCCATAGGAAGCAGTTCATCAATTCTAGTCACTTGATTTTCTAGTCAACAGAGACATGAACTATGACATGACTGTTATGCTTCAATAGAGGTGTCATGAGACACAACTAGTAAAGCCAATGAATTACGATCTCAATAGTGAGATGAACCTGTAGATGTAGATTCCGAAGACTTCAAAGATAACAAAGGTTGAGAATGTAGATGAGGAGCAATTCCTAAAGCCAACCATATTATTGACACCCAAATATGCTTGCAAGTTTGTCATGCTTATTTAAAGAAATTTTCTTAGGGATCAAATTCACTAATAATGACGGAATTTAATCCCTGATAAAAACCAATTAATTTATGAAAAGCTCTATCTATTTCCTTCTGCATGTGAAAAGCTAAAGGCACGATAGATCATTAGTAGTGAGGTTTCCATTCGGATAGATCATTTGTGCATTCCATAACGATTGAGGAGAGAATTCACCATTAACGACGCAATCTAACTCCCCGAATGAAAATGCTGTCGCATTCATTTTTCCTGTTGGACTTTTTTTGCACTTTTAAACTAGGGACATCATAGATCGAGAGGCTCCAGAATCGACCAATGTTGCCGGCCAATTTAATTTTTATGGTAATCCCCATTTAGGCTTGTTAGCTCAATACGAGCTCATTAAGCCTTATTAATTGGCCTACCAAGTACCCTAAACCGACCTAGGCCCAACTAGAATAAACTTGGAAGACAAGGAGAGCTCAGGCCCACCAAGCTCAGCCCGATGACCAACTAGGCCCGGCCCATCAAGCCTACGTCGAAACCTCAATAACCTTCCAGCATCCCTCACCACACCTAGTACTTGGTGTGCTTTTGGGGACAAAAGGGAGATTAGTGATGTCAATTGAGAGTACAAGTGGAGGACCTCCTCTTCTCCATCTCCCCTGCTTCACGGTCGGCGCCCTCTCTCTCCCCTCTCTCAATTCTGGGTTCCCCTCTTTTTTTTTTCTTTTTTGTTTTTTGTTCAAGGCTCCCGCTCATTTCCAAGAGGACTCTCCATTATTCACTTAGCTCACTCTTGAGCACACATAGCTCACTTTAATCTCTCTCTAACTCTCCACCTTGGCCAACCTCTTGCTTACGTCCGTCTCTCTCTCTCTCTCTCTCTCTCTCATTTTCCTTTTTTATTCATATACACACACTCAAAAAAAAAAAAAAAAAAAAAAAAAAACTCTCTCTCACCATTCTCTCTTCTTCTCACCCTGCCAGCACCACCCCTCTTGGCCTCACACTCTCTCATCTCTCATCTCGTCGACGCCACCCTGAAGTCACCTCGTTATCCTTGCTCAAGATAGAAAGTTATGCACACTTTTATGTACTTTGCCAACGATACCCGGTCTCAAATGGGAGTTGAAAGCCGGAGTACAATGGTTCCCCTCGCCCTAGCAAGCGATGCAAATTCAATATCTCAATCTATTGGTTTACCAAAATTGGTTATGGCATTTCATTTTTACAATATGTTGATCTTGTGCTTTTCCTGAAACCTATCATCATTTTTCATAAGCCAAGAGCCCTTAAGTTTATTTGCGTTGTTCGCCTCTTCCCTTATTTAAGTTAAAGTTAAACTGTATGCTGTAATAAAGCTTTTGTCATTATCTTACATTGAACCACTCTAGATGTTTATCGCGTGTTAATGGCTTGATTTCAAGTCTCATTAGCGCCGTTCACATAATTCCCAGTTGAACGAAAAATGAGCACCGAACGCTCACTGTCCAACACCTTTAGCATGTTGAATAGCGGACTCTGGGACTCATTACGATCAATTTAACGGCTCTAGGCAGACACGGGGAATCCCTTTCACCTTAATATGTTGTCGCGACCAATTTTTCGGTGTGAACCACCTATGATTTGGCTAATGGATTACTAAGCTTAAACTTAGCCGGGCTCCCCCAAACCCATACCAATTCGCGACTTTGGTTCAAATTTTAACATGCAATTGATTTTTAACTAGGAGTCGCCACTAATCTATTTTTGGTGGGTTGATTAGAAACCCAAGTAAAGTAACGGAGTTTTACTTTACTCCTACGAACTGCAGACTATGGATACGGCGACTGTTACACTAGATTTCTCTAATGCCCTTCGGTACCATTCTTTTATTTAAAAAAAAAATACTTTTGCAAGCAGCTTGGATTGATTTTAAATTTATTTCCCTAACATGTGAGGTGATCATGCGAATGCGCAAACCACCAATTTAACACCCAAGTAAAGCTATAAATAAATTGCAGACTTACCTCGAAGAACGAAAAAGCATCTGCATTGTTAGATTAGAATTCACATCATCAATCCTAGATATGATTTCTAATTAACACGCAATCATTCAATTTTTGTTTTCACCGATTTAATGAGAATATAATCTATATGCAAGTGCAATGCTTTTAATCTAACATGAAATGATATGACATAGTAGTATAACTTTGAACTATATGAATGAGTAAAGTAATTTTTTTACGTTTTCTTAATGAACATGCAATAATTAAATATGGAATCCAAATTAACCAAAATGCCCTAATCTTAATGACGGGCAATTTCTAATTAAATGAACCTAGCAACAATCACTAAATGGCGTGCATTTCATGCACCTAATGTTATATGACGTGCACATGATTTTTTATTTTCTTAATAAGCGTGCAATCTATCCTAGAAATTTCAACTAATTTATCCTAAGACAAATTTTATGAAATTTGAAATTAAGGAAAATGCAAAACATAACTATCTAGATTAAGATTCTATCTAGCTTATATTAAGGATCGGTCAAATTAAATCCTAATTTAAACCAAGATATTATCTTAACTTAGCAAGCTCTAACCTAAGATGCAAAAATCAATCTAAACTTAAAATAAAATATGCAATTTATTCTAATATGCCATGACGTGCAAAGAATGCCCTAATTTCTAATCTTTTTATGAAATTCGAAATTAAACATGCAATTCAAATAACAATAAAAAACTAACATCCTAAATGAATGCACTTTCTTTGGATTTTTTATTAAAAAATTCGAAATAAGATTGCAATTCTAAATATGCAAGATAACCCTAAGACTAGGAATATTCTAAAACAAACCTAATCGTAATTCAATTTTTTTGGATTTTTTTTTCCTTTTACGAAAATAAAATTGATTCAAACACCACGATAGCAAATCAAGCAGGATAAGATTGATATTCAAAAATTGACAATCATATCCCGTGCATGAGATCGGATTGGTCAATTTTAAATAAAACCGCGAATCGAATCTCGAGCGTGAAATCGGATTGGCGATTTTCCAAAATGCGATTGCGAGTCGGATTTCGATCGTGAAAATCGGATCATTAATCGATATATATGCGTTGTGAAATTAAAAAGATTTCCCAATTTATAAGCCTACTCGAGATTAGGGACACCAGCGTTGACGAAATTTTTGGAAATTAAAATAGACAAAATTTTTACCTATTCCCAATACTCGACTTTCAAATTTGGATTTCGAACGGTGGCTCGTGAATCACGATGGAGTTCGATTTGGATCAGTAACTCGTCGCCTTAGCTTGCGGTGCGGTGCGGTGCTCGGCGAAGGTGGTGGTGTAGCCGATGGTGAGGTGGGCTGAGTTAACATCGAGGATTCTCCGCGTGACGATGCGAGGCAAAGCCGAGAGTTGGATACCGTGTAATCGCCTAAGAAATTTCGCCTGCGACATCAATCAATCACCGTGGAAGTTGCTGGACAAACGTTGACTTAAGAAAACGTTGGGGTGGAGAGACCAAGGCAACAACTTGGTAAGGCTCCGAGGTCGGCGTCGATTGGATCTTGAACGCGTGACCAGAGGATGGAATTCTCGACTAGGAAACCTGCAAAAATAGAGCTTGATGGATGCTTCAGCTTGGCTCGTAGAACGGGAATTCAATGAGTTTGTGAACGCTCCTCCTGTTGACGATTTTTATTCCCTTGTGCAGGCCCACTAATCCAGAGCCTTATCAATCGGTGAGTTTTCTACCCTCTTATGGCCTCTTTTATTTTTACTCAAATCAAATATTTGACTAGGCAATCCACGTCCTCCAACAATCGGCCATTGTCCAGCAGTAGTTCACGGTTTGACTCGTTGCATGAAACAAATATTGTCGTCGTCAAGGGAGGAAAGTAACGGAGCAGCAACTTCGTCGATCCAGAATGGCGGGGGCACGAGATAGAGCGACTACCTGTCGGCGTCGTGGGCTGGTTGGTGGTGAATCGACGGGACCGTGAGATTCACGGCCAACAACTCGTCACGGGCAACGAACAGAGACGAAGCAACAGCACGTCATCAGTTTAGGACACGGGGGCGAGGACTTCACCACGGTGAGAAACAGCAGCCGATCATCGTTGAAGGGCAGCATGCGCTTCGAGACAGCAACTCGTCATTGGGCGTGGCATGGACCAAAGCAGCAACGGGTCGTCACGGGATCAAGGTCAACTCTTCATTGGCATCCACGCAGTAGGACCAGGAGCATCGAGGGTGGGTTTCGTGAGTGCCCCTAGACGCACCAGTCAAACCCTGCAGAGAAGTGCTCCCCCTCCTTGCGTTCTTCTTTTCTCTCCTTTCCTCTAGATTAGTATTGGTGTGTTTTTCTCTCAACGTAGCCAACCCTCTCTTCCCTCATGAGCCGACGTGCTCCCTGGATGTCCGATTACAGAAGACATCGAGAAAGACCCTCTATCCCTTTATTTTCTATCTCAAAATATCTCTCTCTGCTCTCAATTGTCCGCCGTATGTTCAATGCAGTAACCCCTTTTATAAGCCAAAAAATCGTATCTTGGGGATATATTTCATTTCTAATTTTGCACAAAGACGATACTCCTAAAATATATCGCTGAAATATTTTCCGCATATTCCATCAAGAAAATTCCCTTTTTGTGCAAAAGTGCATCTCCCAATGTATATTACCTAAATATGTGAAAAAAAAATCTTAACGAAATATAACAAAATAAAATAAAATTTTCCTAAACTATATGCCATGTGATTATGATTTTTTATTATCTTTTATTTAACGAAAAAAATAACCCAAAAATTTAGGTGTCAACATATGTCATTTAAGAAATTTCCCGGCATGATCACGTGTATTGAGAGCTCAAATAAGCGACTCAAGCCCGCCGTCCAGTGCCTTAGCATGCTGAAAAGTAGGTCTAGGCTTCTTAAATAAGGGTCCCAGGACGTCCCTTTTTACATTAGTATGCGTTTTGGGTCAAAATCGCATGTCTAGGCTTTACCGTGGTTTAATTCATGTAACCAAAAGTTATATGTGGTAAATTGATGTGTTTAGTGTGGCTTAAATGTTTGATCATTGTATCTTTAGAATCTATGTCCATAGAATAGATGAGATCTACCATAAAATTAGAATTTTTACATTGTATTTGTCCTAACACTTTGATATATGATTGTGAAAATACTGGCACATTGGACCTATCAAGCGTATCTACTACATTCTCTAAAGATTTTTGCTTATTGCACTACATGCAAACTAAGGCGCGCATGATAAAATTTCTACTTTACTATTTCTTTGTTTTTCCGTTTCCGGAATGGGTTTAAAGCAGTAAATCCGTTTGGTAATGCAATTTGATTTTTATATTTCTGGAACGAATTTCTAAATATGTCTAATTCACGGGGTAAGTACACTAGGAATGCTATAATTTTCATATAACGCTTACTTGAGTGTTATAACTTTTTCTCGCTCACTTGAGTATTATCAATTTGAAAAATCAATCACTTAAGTGCCAAAAATGAATTGCCTTGCCGGATAATTCGACGTGGAAGTTGATTGTCCTACATGGTATCGTCGGTGCTTATGTGGACAATTTATAAAAATTAAAAAATTTAAAAAAAATCCAATTGAAATGGAAAATTAATAAAAAAAAAAAATCTAAGATGATTTGTCGGAAATGGCATTCAAATGATCGATTTTACTCCGATATAATACTTAAGTGAGCGAAAAAAAAAAAATTGTAATACTTAAGTGAGCTCCATATAAAAGTTATGGCATTTCTACGACTCTTATTCCAACATTTTTATTTATAAGTGAAGATGTTGGAGAAGGCCAATGCAGCTATCCCTATGAACTTTACCATAAGGGTCCCACATAAACAAATTCCTTGTATTAATTAATTTTTTATAAGACATATTAATAGAAGGTGGTACCATATATATCAAATTAGGTACTTCTCATGAATGAGGCTCATTGCGTATAAACTCCAAAATATTTTAAAGTTAATTTTCAACAAAGATCGAAATTAAAATATCATCAAAACAATTATTAAGTATTAATACATAAGTATTATTAATTATAAATTACTTCCTTTGCCCCTCCTTTTTCCCAACCACCATACCGCCCTTGACTCTAGAAATCCATCATACTCTCTCCTTATTTTACTAGCATAAACTCAAATATAACTAAGTTACATTTAACATTTAAATGAGCAATTATGTGAAAAGAATAAATGCACAAAACTCGCTTTTTCCATTCATTTTTTGACTTTCAACAACCCCTTTTTCCTTAAATTGACAAAAATATCTCTTACGAGTGCTATAATGCAATTACAATTGTCATAATTTTCTTGTCAACAACCAATTATTCCACTTAATCAGCCCTATTTTTCTGTTTCACAATGTGGTCCTAAACTTTTGGGCCATATTTCAATGTAATCTTTCATGGCAATAGTCACAGAAAATTACTAATGTGGTGTCTAGTCTTTGTGAGCCATCCTAAGTGTCATGCCAACTTGGGCAATTTGTTAATTTCTACGTCACAACTTGTGATGACAATTGTCAGGAAAGATTACATTAGAACTATGTTGACAAAATTGCAAAGTAAAAAATAAATTGGCCTTCGTACTGTAGGTATAATACTAAATTGATAATTTTCCCAAATATCTAAATAATCACTCCTTCAACAAACCCACGTATAGTCATTTCTGGGATAAGCATACTTATAGTACCATAACTTTTTTTGTGCGGCGCTCACCGAGTGCCATAAATTTTAAAAATCGATCATTTAAGTGTCATTGGCGATTCACCTTGCCGGAAAATCAAACGTGGATGTTGGTTGTCTTACATAGTATTGCCAACGCTAACGTGGACAATTATTAAAAAAAAAATTAAAAAAATCCAAGTCCGAGTGGGAAATTAGTAAATAAAAAAAATTACGTAGGACGATTTGCGAAAGTGGCACTGAAATGATTAATTTTACACCGTTGTGGCACTTAAGTGAGTGAAAAAAGTTATAGCACTCAAATAAGCGCCGTATGAAAGTTATGGCACTCTTACTGTTTTTATCCCCAATTCACTATTTCCACATTTTTAGACAGCTCCAAATAGATGGTAAAACTTGATGAGCTTAATTATTTCAACAATATAGAAGTATTTCCGTCTTTTGAACTCATCAAAACGTCATAGTATATTAGACTCATCCTCAAAATACTTTGGTTTTTGATGTTGTGGATAATATTTTTCGAGTATGAGCCCATAAAGGAATCCGATCCAAATAGAACTTGCAGTTTGACACCTCAACGAGTAATTACGTGCAATACTTTCCACATTGGAGTTGGATCCTCGTTTGAGCTGGATAAAGGGGTTTCCTATTTTGGATATAGATATGTATCCCATAAGCAAGCAGAAAGCTTTTGGCTGTAATGTAAAAATGTGTCAAGTGAATAGATCTGGTTTTTTCATTTTATATCCTTTCATAAGATTGAAAAATTATTTCATAGGAATTGTGAGGAGATGTGGACCCTCCATGTACTAAAATTTCCAAAAGATACACTTAAGTGTTACTTTTTTTTCAAAATTGGATACTCAAGTGCCAACTTTGGTGAGATTTGTCGAAAGCCCAACGTAGCGTTATTTTATTAATAAAACCGTTCTACGTGGCTTGCCAAAATGTCCACTTAGCATCCTTATCCCAAAACGACGTTGTTTTGCCCCCAAATTTTATTTTTAATATAAATATTAATTCAATTCAATTTATTAAAAAGTGGGGGGGGGGGGGGATTTGGCATGGAGTTGTGGAGGCCCTCGGTGCCACCGCCCCACCATCCACGGAAAGGGCCGAGGATGATGAGGTGAGGGTCACCGAGGTCACCAGGCCTCGACTAGTCACCGGCGACCTTAGCCACAACCCCTTGCCCAAATTGGGCCAAGGGTGCCACTCGCTAAGGCGGGGCTGCCCATTCAGGTGTCAACAAAATTAATCCTCAATTTTCTATGTAATAAATGAATACTCAGGTCATCAAAATTTAGGTCTCAACATAATTCATCCATGGCGATGAGTTAAATTCTCACAGTATCTCACATCAAGGTCTTCATGTAGCTCCACTCTTTTGGAAGTGCTCTCAGCAACTTGTGCACTTTTCTTCATTAATGAAAGTCTTTCCTTGGTTTGCTAGCTCATTCGTTATTTGAGTGAATCTTTTGAATATATGTGTTACTGTTTTGTCCATTTTCATCTTGAATAGCTCATAACTTCACTGAGAATGTTCATCTTTATCTCCTTCACTCTATTGGTTAATTCAAATGTGAGTTGGACTCAATCCCATATCTCTTTAGATGTTACACGAGAGGAAATTCTATTAAAGTCAAATGGAGATAAGGTACAATATAAAAAATGTTTAGCTTTAGCACTTTGTGTAGCTCTTCTCTGAGCTTATTCTAGATGAGGAGAAAAGTACCAAAAAGTCCTAAACCTATTGCATTGGTACCAATTCAGTCCTAAACTTTTCAATTGGACCAATTCAGTCCTAAACCTTTTAATATTGGTACCAATTCAGTCCATCCGGCCAATTTTGGCCGGCCGACGCTGACGTGGACGTCGGCCGGTGGTCGGGCCGACGTGGCATTTTTTCGAATTTTTTTATTAATTTTTTTCTTTTTTCTTTTCTTTTTCCTTTTCTTTTCTGCTTTCTTCTTCGCGGTTGCCGGCGAGCCTCCGATGAGGCTCGCCGGCCACCGGGCGAGGGCCGCGGCCCTCGCCTGCCGCCGACGAGGGTCGCGGCCCTCACCCAGCCTCTCCCAGAGTCGTCGGCAAGGCGGCTTTGCCCGGATCTGGGCGAGGCCATGGCGGCCATTGCTAGGGCTGAGGCGAGGGCCGCGAAGCCCTCACCAGCCGTCGGCGAGGGTCGCGACCCTCGCTTGGCCTCGCCCTAGCCTTGCCACTGAGTCCCCGGCGCCTCCTCCGTTGTCGACCCCGGAGCTTCTCGACCTCGTCACCGCCGCCCTCACCTCCACGAAATCTCAATTCGAGGCCCTGGTCCCCCACCTCCCGTGCCTCACGTCGCCACTCCTCCGCCAGATCTTCGGCTCCGAAACCCTAGCCCGCCGCCCCAACACCCTCCTCTCCTTCTTTCGATGGTGCCAATTCCACAACCTGTCCCTCGCCCGCTCCCCGTCCCTCCTCCTCTCCCTCCTCCCGCGGCCTTGGGCGAGCCGAGCGAGGGTCGCGACTCCGCCGGGGCCGGCGAGGGCTTCGCAGCCCTCGCCTCCACCCTGGCGATGGCCGCCATGGCCTCGCCAGCTGCGGGCGAGGCTGGCCTCGCCCAGATCCGAGTGAAGCCGCCTCACCGGCGGCTCTGGGAGAGGCCGAGTCAGGGCCGCAACCCTCGCCGACGGCAGGCGAGGGCTTCGCGGCCCTCGCCCAGTGGCCGGCGAGCCTCATCAGAGGCTCGTCGGCAACCCTGAAGAAGAAAGCAAAAAAGAAAAGGAAAAAGAAAAAATTAAGAAAAAAGTAATAAAAATTAATAAAAAAATTCGAAAAAATAATTTAAAAATCATAAAAATTGCCACGTCAGCATTCGGCCACCGGCCGACGTCCACGCCAACGCCGGCCGGCCAAAATTGGCCGGATGGACTGAATTAGTCCAATTGAAAAGTTTAGGACTGAATTGGTATCAATGCAATAGGTTTAGGACTTTTTGGTACTTTTCCCTCTAGATGAGCAATAGCAACTTCGAGAGTTTAGCATTTTCTCCTTCTTTTTGAGTAGGAGCTTGAGTTGGCAGTGCCATTGTAACGTCCTCAATTTTGATCCTTATTTTGGTCTCGACTAGTAGGCCAATGATCGGTACGCCAATGTCAGGAATAGGCCATAAAGTTGACCCTAGGGTCGATTATGAACCGATTAGCCCATTTAGGAATAGGCGACCAAAGGATTGATTATACTCGGATAGAGAGTACAACTATGGATAGATTATTCGACCATAGGGATCAATCTTAAGCACAGTCATGGATCGATCAATGGACGGTTATGGATCGTCTCCGCATGGCTGTGTACTGGTCGCGGGTGATTCCGCACAGTCATTGTACTAGTTGTGGATGAGTCACAATGTAATAAATGTCACGTTGATGAGTCATGCTGTATTAAAATGTCAAGTTGATGAGTCGAGATGATGAGTCATGGTATTGAAATAGGTGTTTTGGGATGAGTCATAGTGTTGTATTAATTATAAACCATAGGCGTAAACCAATGTTGTTATTAGGCATTAATATGCTTACATTACCAGTGATATAATGTTGTTTATCTTTTCCTTCCCTTATACCTATAAAAGGCATGGTTTGTAATACGTAGAGGCAGACTAGCCTTTTGGTTAATAAAAATTGTGTATTCGTGTGATTAAACCATGCAAAGTTAATTTTCCTTTTTTCTCTTCAAATTTCTGTCTAGTATTGGAGATCTTAAAATGGTAAGATAACACCTTATCCTAGTAATATGCTCTACCCAAGAATTGTGCTTAACGATTCACAATATGGGTTATCTAAATTTGAGCATCGCTCGTTCTCTGGCCTTATTCTTGGGTCCTAGGGAGAAGGATTGCTGAGTACCAAAACTGAGGTACTCCCCCATCTGGCGAAGGTCCCTCTATCCTCTGGAAACTTAAGTGCTCTGGCCTTATTCTTGGGTCCTACGAGAGGAATTGCTTGGTACCAAAACTGAGGTTCTTCCCCATCTGGCAATGGTCCCTCTATCCTCTAGAAACTTAAGTGCAAGCTGTAAAAAATCTCGAGTCTTAGCTGGAAACAAATTTTTTACTTTGCATAGACATTAAAAGCACCTGGGCATTTTGTGCAGATGAGGAGAAATTGCTGTGGTGCTGCCTTATGATTGGTAGTTCTACCAAACTTGGAACTAGGCCTTGTCTTAGAGAGCATCTAATGTTCATAATATTTGTATTACCTCTACGATAGCCCATGGTCTTCAATGTAAAGCTAGAAGCCTTCCACTTATATATTAGTGAAAAACTCATAATTTTTATATGTGGGATAAGGCACCTCTTTGTTTATTTGCCAAACAAACTATCAATACTCTAGACTTAAAATGACATGCCTAGGTTTTGCCGACGATGTGCCAGTATAGCTAACGGGTGATATTTGCTCATTCATCTTCAGGTTTTTTCCATGTTTTAAGGCATGTTTCGATCGGAGTTAAATCCTGCCAAGACCAAAATATGCAATGCAGGATGTGATGATGATTTTGTGCAGCAAGCTCTTGAAACCTCTGGTTTGAGGAGGGTGCCCTACTATCTGGGACATCCTATGATTTCTGGAAGATTATCTGCTCACGATTGTTGTAAACTCCTAACAAAATAAGATTGTTGGCAGGTTGCAGAGTTTGGCATCCAAGAAATTATCTTATGTAGACAATTGCTTTCTTCAGTTAATACATAGCAGAATTATTAAGCTCCATTCATTTCACGGAACACAATTTCCATAAAGACATTTTCTGAATTTTGCAATGTCCATTTTATGAAAAATGAAGCAGTCAGGAAAACATTTTCCATCAAAGGAAAAAAAAAAGTCTTCACAAGCCTCCGGCTCACCGATTTGGCAAGGCCCAAGGCTAGCAAACTCAAACTCGAACTCGCCACTCACCAAATCAGCAAGCCTTTTTTAGGCCAACGAGTTTGAGGCTTGCCGAAATCTAACAAGTCTTGAGCTCACTTTTGGTTGGTCACCGACGGTCGCCTGGCCAATAAACGACCGAAGAAGGAGGAGGAGGAAAAGAAAAAATAAAAGGAAAAAATAAAAAAGTAAAAGAATAAATCAAAGGAAAAAATAAAAAGTAAAAGAAAAAGAAAAAATAGAAAGAAAATTAAAACTTTGATTTTTTAAAATAAAAAATTATTTAAAGGAGTGCAAAAAAGGACATTAAATCGAATTTTCCATACTAACTGGGAAAACAAATTTTATAGTTCATTTTGAAGTTTCAGCGAACACCAAAAAATATTGTTGCTTCCTAGAAATTATTTTCGTGAAAAATAACTTCCTGAAGATTATTTTCCAAAAGCACAATTTTTCACGAAATGAATAAAACATTAATAGAAGCTTTCCTTATAAAGGTAGTCCATCTGGTTTTCTCGGGGGTGTCGTGTGCAGACCTAAAGGGAGGTCTTGATTCAAAGGGGTTGCTTTCCTGGAACCAACCGTGCATCATGGGATAGTTTCTGACTTTCTTCTTACTCGGTTTGGCTCTATTCGAATAGCGTGAATTCACGGCTATTGACTTTAAAAACCCTACATGCAATATAACATCGGCGATGGGCGACGGACTTTCTTGTGGCGTCGTTCTCGGCACCCTTTAGGTGCCTCATGTCTAGTGTTCTCTCTAAAAATATTTCGAGGAAATCTGGTACGCATCGGCAAAGCTAGGTCGTCGATGTTATGGGAGACGCAAATCGGATCCGGTCCACTGCAAGAACGCGTGAGATGGTTGGTATTCCAGCTACCATCTGCAAGGAAAAAGCTTTTCCTAAACCTAGCACGTCTGATTTTGTTAGCTGGAAGTCTCTTTCAGCAAGGTCATTTGCTCTTGTCCAATATTCCCCACCATAGTTCGATGTCTGCATACTTCGCAACGCTGCTGACGAATCTAGGGACCACTTGCTTTTTAGCCGCACTTTGATAAACGTTATCAAAACTCGGCAACTGGATAAACCGACACGGTTCGGAAATACGATCATGACACGCTAAAGTGAATCACGGGTCCTTTTCAACTTCGCCCGAGGGTTAACCTCGCAAGCAACTGCCGCCACATCGGGCGGCGACCTTCGATTTGCTAATGGGATTTTGGAACTTCGATCGGCAAACGCAAAGTGGGGAGGAGGCGGAGGGCCGAGGCTGACACGGTCCACGCGAGTTATCGGATGCATCCAAGGCCAACTTGTTGCATCGAAGGTGTATGTCGTAATGCCGGTCCGCGCAAGACACCAGGATAAGGCTATGTCCACGTGTTTAAAAGCCGGACGGTCCAAGATTTTTTTTTTTTTTTTTTAATATTTTATCAATCCTGCAATATTAGGAAAACAAAGATCAATGGAATTTTTTTCCTTCAAAAATCAAGATCAGGACGACACGAGAAATTTTTTTATTTTTTCAATAATATCTTTTCTACCCCATTTTGGATTGGATCGTACCGAACGAATGACTCTTTGCGGGTCCCGACAACTTGGAAAAACAAAATTCAGATAGTTTTTTTCTATTCAATTTGGTGTGATCTATGAAGATTTCGGAAAAGAATTAATTACATGTGTTCCCACTTCAAAATAATTAAGATTGATTTTCCCCCCATGTACAAAGGGAATTTTCATTTTGCCCTATGGTAAAGAAACTAAATATCTATTTTCCCATTCACCTACCTTCTTTTTTGGTCCTATCTCCCTCTCTACCGTTTTGGGATTTCTTGGCGAAGCCATTAGGATTTAGAATGAAAAACAATGTCTATATATATAATCTCAACATTCACTTATTATGATCACATGATTCATAGTGAAGAATTTGTGTCCAACCAAATCGATATTTTTGAGTTTTCCTCATATAAATTTGAATAATCCAGTCCCAATTTGAGATCATGATCGACACAGTCTTTTCGAATCAGATCGAATTAATTCGAGTTGCTTCACAATATGCACAAAAATTCCAATTGCAACTCCAAATCACCTTCTACTTTCAAATCCCAACATCAAGAGAAAATGAAAAACGAAAAAAATTGGAAAAAGATAAATCATCATTTGCATTTTCCAGACAAGAGAAACTAAAGAAGAAGAAAAAGAAGCAAAAATCAAAAGCCAGTAGCAGCAGCATATTTACTATCGACAACGGCGTAGCTTCGGCTCCTCCGGACGCTCTCGTTCTCCTTCTCCCCTGCGACGTCGCACTCCCTCTCCTCCTCGATCCTCCCCATCCCGACGCTGCAGCTCTTCGGCAGCACCCTCGGCCCCGGCCCCGGCCGGCTCTTCCTGATCTGCCGCAGGACGGCCTCGAGCTCCTCGGCGCTGTACCCGAGCTTCCGGGCGGAGGCGGCGCGGACCAGCTCCCTGAAGTCGTCGTCCTCCTCCCCGTCGCCACCGCCGCCGGCGAGGCGGGACGAGCCGACGCTGAAGCTCCGGGGAGGGGGCGTGCTGCCCGCCCGGGCAGGCCACGTGGCCGTGGCCGACGGCGGAGGCGCAGCTGAGGATGCTGCGGACGTAGAGGTCGCGGGCCCGGGAGAGGGCCCGGAGCGGCGCCGCGAGGAGGTGGCGGAGCGGGGAGGTCTTCCGGTGGGCTGTGGCGGCGGCGGGTCTCATGGTCGGGCGGTGGTGGTGGTGGTGGTGCGGAGTCTACTCTGGTGGGGAGGAGATGGAAGAAGTTGTTGAAGGAGTTTATAAAATGGCGACGAAGCGAGAGAGAGAGAGAGAGAGAGAGAGAGAGAGAGACTTGTTTTTTGTACGGACTGTCGCTAGGCGAACTGTAGAAATTCGATGATTTTCCTTCTTTTGTGGGTGAACCTGACATGTGCTAGAACTCTTATATCATGACGGTGTAGTTTAGCATCTATATATATATATAACACTCCAAAAATAATTTCTCGTGTTCGAGAGAGTTAACAAAAATGTTGATGCGATTTTGGGAAAAAATTAGGGGTGACCGGTGATTCTTGTTCAACTCGGTGACTGATCGGAATTGGGGTAGGTTCACAAGTAGAAAATTTTGGAACTAATTGACTCTGGTTCGGTTCTTAGGTTAAGGGTTTAAACTAGACAGACTAGAATTGGGTTTTGATAGGATCAAAGCTAATATTTATTTTATGAAATCTTTTCTTCTCAAAGAAATAGATGACACCTAATTCGCTCTTGCTTTTAGTCTTCTACCAAAACAGAAAGAATCGGCCAATTCGGGTCCTAGGCTAGTTCGATTTCAAAGAGGATTTGTTTGGTTCCCGGTTTTCAGATTTTTTTTTAATCTGTCCTCGAGTTGTTTTCTCGATTTCAACTTTAGAATTGCACATCGAGACTATGTTCACCTAAAAAAACAACATATGCCTATTGAGCGTTTGAAAAGCCAATTCAAGTGTAATTAATTTTTTTATCCAGTGAATTGTCAAGATACATTCATAGGATGCACTCGATGCATGTTGTAACTTCCTTGTTCTACATACGTCAATCGATTGTTTGTAATACAACGAATATCATTAACAATCAAGTCTGAAGAAAATACATTAGGACTCGGACTAATTTTCCTTTTTCCTTTTGTAAAATTTGACACGAGCCTTTCTATTTCACGTAATGTGCTTAATTAACCTATTAAAACAAGTGAAAGTACGATTTCTCATAACTATTGTATATAACAATGTCGATATACATATAATTTCAAGCTTGGTCATACCAATCCCGCACTAGGAAATAGTGAGCTCGTGTAGACGCCCTCAAAAGTGATTTGAAGTCAGTTCATATTTATAAATTAATTGATTATATTTTTTTGATATTTATCATTCACATATTATCATATGAAATTTTTCATGAAGGATGCATCCTGATTATCACCTATGAGAAAAATTTGCATCCCTCGTGTCTAACTAGACTTCATCTCACCATTGGTCATTAAAATTCACAATCTTATCCATAAGACTCATGATTATAGATTTTGTCGTGGAAGACAAGAATTGACATGAAGTGGTCGTTTTGTGTCATTTCAAAAAATATGGTGGGTGGGACTGCGGGGAAGAGGAAAGTGATTTTGGACTTTTTTTTCGCGAGAGCCCATTGGAAAGGATTACAGCAAAAAATCTAGGGGAGCGACTACACAAATTCCTGGTGCGGTGGTCCTGGTGGATATGCATGACAGAGGTAAAGGCAAAAAGATTTAAATAAATAAGAAGATTAGAAAATATTTCCTTTGCCTTCTTCAGTTTTTCAACACTTGGCTTGTTCAGATCCCCATCCTTATCTTTATAATTTTTTAAAATTATTTCTGTAAGAATCAGGTAGGAATCATTGCAAATCGGTCCATCAATTTTGCTTATTTTAATTTATTTTATTTTTTTGCGTTGTCTAATTGGCCCTAAGTTTCTATTATATTCAACTTACATACCTAACATTTTGCGGTAATGTTCAAGAGAAGGATCCAGAGATGTGGTTGGGGGGGGGGGGGGGTGTCCATGGTGAAAGGGAAATAAAAGCTCGATAATGGAATCATGGGGTTGGCATTAATTGGACCTTGTCCATTTGATTCACCAGATCAAATTAACTCTAGTATATTCAAAATCACACTATTAATTCATTAATATATTCAAATTATACCGTATATTTATAAGATGATAAACTTAACTTGTCATTAGTATCTGTATTTAGGGTGCATTTGTTTTCAATGAAAATTTCATGATAAAAGAATATTTTATATGAAAACCATTTTCAAGGGAAATAATTAATTTTTATTTGTTTAGTGATTTAGAGAAAATGTTTTTCTTCTTGCCAGAAAGGAAAGTTAGTTTTCCCTTGATTTAAGCTTTTTATTTTCAGTTTATAAAAAAATATTTTTCGTAAATCGATTAGTTTATCATCGCCTAAATACCCAAAAATCGAAAAATAATTACTGAAAAAGTAGTTTTCCTAAAACAACGGGAGAGGCTCCGCAGAAAAATCAAATCTGATGGCTGAAGAAAATTCTACCCTGTGACTATAATAGGATGATTAGGAACTTGTTGCTTGCTTGAAAGTTTTTTCGTTTCTTCTAGAAGCAAATAGACTATAAAATTATGCAAGCGTTGAAAACTGCCGAAGTGGGTCTACCATTTTGATTTTTAGCCTGAGCTCGGCGCAGCTATATAACTCGAACTCATGCAACTTCACACTAAGAAATTGATAGGATTGACCAAACTTTTGGACTCGAAATTGAAGAGCGCAATTAAATTTTGCACTTAAATGAAAGTGGGTGAATAGCAGCACGTAGGGGAGATGAATTAGCTCATTGCATTTCGAGAGAATGTTTGACTAAGAAAAGAGTCTCCACAAGGCGTCTTTCGCCGCTTGTCAATAGATCCAATTAAAATTGAACTCGGATCCTATGAAGTCACAAAGAAAGATAAAGTAAAATTTGACGTGGCATGTGGTCACGGGTTACCGTTTTTCCAAACCTGCAAAAAGCCCAAACCAACCCAATCGAGGCTCGAAAATTTTCTTCTAAAAAAAATCATGGATTTGGTCCGATTTGGAATAATGAACATCACATGATCTTTCGTCACCGAATTCAGCAGAATATCAAATTTTGTATATGTAGAATTTCAAGATGAAAATAAAATTTAAAACTATCAATCTGCTAATGAAAATGTCAGATCCATCGTTTTCTTGATGATGTCAATATTAATTGTACTACATGCCCAACGAAGGGCGAATTGTTGTATATTAATTCCAGTCGAGTCAATTAATAACGTAGCGCTTTAAATGATCTTGAGATATTTAAGATAAATGAAGAGAAAACAACCAAAGCTCATAAAAGAGATCTCCCAAAGGACCAATCACTTCTCGACGTCTCTTTCAAGCTCAACAAGGTCGTGGATGGCAAATCCTCCTCCAACCCGTCATTGGATGATGGAAAAAATTGTCCGAAAAATCCTAAACCTATTATATTTTCGTTAATTTAATCTTAAATATTTTAATTTTACCAATTGATTTCTAAAAATTTTGATAGTTTGCCAACTAAGTTCATCTGGTCAATTTATTCCCGAAATATGCTTACGCGTATACCTAACTGTCCTATATGCTGGACTAGTGTTGACGTTAACATCGAAGATCAAAAAAGCGATTTTTTTTTTTTTGGCATTTCAATGCAGAAGCCCTTCTTATCCCAAATAAATTGCTTGCCGAGCTCCTAAAGGCCCTAAGCTCAAATCCCAAATCGATTGATCACGCTCAGGACTCATCAAGCTTCTAAAGGCCCTAAGCTCAAATCCCAAATCGATTGATCACGCTTAGGACTCATCAATCTTAGGCGACGCTCGAAGATGTTTGCTTGACACTCAGGAGGAATGGGGAGATTTTCGCGAGCAGTTCGCAGGAGACCTCGACGTCAATGGCTAGGCGGAGCAAGAGGAAGACGGACCCGGTTGCGCAGTTCATCGAGCCAATATGCAGTTTATACCAACTTCATCTTTGTCCTTGGAACCCAAAGCGACATTGTTGAGTAAGTTCTCATTCTCAGCAGCACCCACTAATCTCGTCAGTCACGTGCCAGTTGTTTAGACGTGAGAGAATGAAATGCATCGGATCCTCCATTTTCTTGATGATGTTAACATCGACCACGCTCCCCACACGACGAAAGGGAAAAGCCCATGAAGAGATCTCTCAGAGGCCCAATTCCGTCACTTCCCGACCTCTCGTTCAAGCCCAGCCCAACGCATTGATAGCGAATCCTCCACCACGCCTTAGATACGTCTCCTCCCATGATAAGGATCCAACCATCATTGGCCAATCACTCTCTCTCTCTCTCTCTCTCTCTCTCTCTCTCTCTCTCTCTCCGCATAACGACGACGAAAGTGGCCAAGGCCATGCGGAGGATCCACGCATGTCATGATTTTTTAATAAATTTTTGAAAAAATATATTGTAGCCCTACTCCCTAGAAATATCATCGACTTCAACCACCTTACCATACGTTGATGCGGGAGCATCTAACGTAGCTCCATCGACCAACTCAGAACCATCGATGCTTATCCAAGCCAAGAAAGAAATTTGGCATCATGTACTTCGATGGATCATTTTGAATTAATAATGTCAATTACTTATCGATACTTTGTGGTATGTCAATAACTATCGATGGGAGGTCATTTTAGACGTTTTGCATGACCAATTGATGAAATTTCAGGAAGGTTATTTTCTGGTCAACGACGGAGCACGAATTTTGGAAGGTTGAAGGTTCAAGAATGCAAGTTCCCGTGCTAATAAATGCATTTCCTAAGTTCCTAGGTGTCTTTATTGTTATGTAATTTTCAAAAGTCAAAGGTCTAAGTTCCTAGGTAATTAAAGTCTGTTTTGTCTAAGATCCTCCTATAAACAGGGGAAAACTATCCAATGTAAGGAGATACGAATTTGATGAATGAAAATTGTTAGATTTTCTCTGCTTGAGTGAACATCTTCGGAGAATGGATAACTCCTTTCAATCTCTTTATCCTTGGAGCGTAGATCACTTATTGGTGGTGAGCCAAGAAGCCCTTTATCCTTGGCTGGTGGAATCTTTAGGCCTTGGTGGTGAGCTTTTCCTATCTTGAAGTCCTTTATCCTTAGCTGGTGGAAGCTTTAAGCCTTGGTGGTGAATTTCGTAGATCTCGATCCTCATCCTTAGTTGGTGGCGTGGCCTTTATACCTTGGAAAGAGATCGTTCAATCTTTTCTTATTACCCTTCATTTCTTCCCCGTATACACTACTCCATACACTTAACCAGAAAAATCCTAAAAGAAAAAAAAAATTCCGTTCTGGAATCACACGCCCCATCACGCATCATACGTGGCCGGAAGGACAAAATTATCCTAGTCCAACTAGATCAAGCAATAATAAACGGGCTCCCTTAATTTCAAACCTAAGCATGTACCATCAAATTACACATCGTTAGTCAATTTGCACGTGTATAAGCGTTGCAGATTAGGACTCGTGCATATTTTTATAAGACGCGACAGATTTTCAAAATACAAATACACGTGCCACATGGAATCATGTTTGTGTGAAAAATGATGAAGGAATTTCATTGATTACGTCTCTAAAAGAATCAAAATTACAAGGAAAAATTGTCCAAAAAAGTGATAGAATTATTGTACCTTTGTCAATTCATTCCTAAAATTTTTAATTATGTCAATTGAGTCCATATACTCTATTTTGATTAGAAATCGTTAATGTTGATGTCGGGCATCCTACATGGGATGGCTGGTATCGACATAGACAATTTTTAATAATTTCTTTTCTTTCAATTTTTTTATTATTTTTATTATCGTTCCTTTTTTATTTTCTTTTTTTTTCCTTCTTTACTTTTTCCCCCTTCTTCCCTTCGCCAACCATCGCCAAGCTTCATCGATGACTAGCAGAGGTCACCACCCTCAAGCGAGGGCTGCCCTTTACATAGGCATCAAAACCCTCCCTCACTTGCCTATGCCAGGCAAGGGCATCGTGGCCCTCACTTGGCATAGGCAAGGGCAATAACACCCTCACTCATGACTATAGTATCTATGTTAACAATTTCTAGTTAAAATTGATCGTGATAACTCAATTGACAAAACGTGAAAAGAATTTATAACTCCATTGATAAAATTAAAAAGTTAAAAACTAAATTGACGAAAGTGCAATAACTCCCGTGTTAGGACTTTTATAATTTCGATTGTAGATATCGAGAATCATACAATCAATGGCCTGAAAATGAAAAGAAGAAAATAATATTTTAAACACTAATGCTCGTCTCTGTCTTTCTTCTTCTTTTTTTTTGCAGTATCTGTCTTTAAGGCCCCAAAAAAGAACTTGACCGAGCCTGTCTTTGTTTTTTTTTTTTTAGTATTAGTCTTTAGGAGTTATCTTAAGAGCAATGAAGAACTTGATCGAGCCTATATAAAACCTGAGTTAAGAATCAAATGTTCAAAAATAGACTCTTGTCATGATCCTTCTTGTGGTGATCAATGAAAGAAGCAAAGAAACTTCAAAAGATTCTCCTTAAGCCATACAAGGAGAAGGAGGAATGGTGATTCCTACGGAAAAAAATGCACTAGAAAGGGTTCTTTTGGAAAGTGTAGAAAATCTAACAGGTGTTATATTTGCAACAAGAAATGACATTTTGTGAAGAATTGTCCAAAAGCCATGGGAAGAAACTCTCATTTGATTCAAAAAATAGAAACACAAACTAGAGTGTCACTCCATAACGATGATGTGGAATCAGTCTTCTCCCTGGAAGATAAACCAACCAAATACACTATGTGTGCTATCCAGATGTGGTCACAAACTAGTGACACTAAAAGTTCATTTGAAGAACTCGAAGAAGAAGTTTCCTTCTTCTTTGAACCTCCTATAATCCAAGATCTTTATGCATACACTCATTCCATTCTCTTACATTTCCCTATGAAAATATATCTATCCAAATATGATAAGTATATTTATGTTATTGCCCTCATTGACACTGGAGCTAATGCTTCTATCCTTGATATAAAGACACTACCAGAAAAATACTAGACTTCATATACCCAGTATTTTAACTCTGCTTTTAGATATACCTTTGTTATAATAGTTCAAAGCAAACCAATCACCATACAATTCTTTCCCTAATGTTCAGTCACTACCAAAATCCTTGGTTCTAGTTCACTAGATAAAGATATCATTATTAGTAGAGATATCCTTACACAAATTCTGAATTCCTAAATTCAAAATTGTGCCTAATGGACCACGGTTCAATGGACAGTTCAAGAAATTTGTAAACGTCTAAAGATTTTTAACAATTTAGATGAGTATTTTAGATCCAATCTTGCAAACCCTTCTTAAAGCATGTGCAACTCTCACTCAAATTTTGTTAAAAAATGTTCTAACCCTTTATGGAAAAATCCTGACTTTTTCATCGATCTTCCTTTCAAGAAAATGCCAATCCCACCAAAGCCAATCACTCTGGAATAAATCCAGAATGCTTTTAGCCCAAAAGAAATGTTCAGATTTACTTCATCAAGAATTAATTAAGCAATCATATTCTCAATAGGCTTATGAAGCATTCTATGTTAACAAGAGTGCTAAGCAGAATAGAGAATTATTTACCAACCTCTCAACCAATTCATGCAAGATGATAAATTTCCTCTGCCACTTCGAAACTCGTTATTTTCCAGTCTCATCCAAGCCAAAGTGTATTTCATGTTTGACCTTAAAGCTATATTTTGGAGGTCAGGAATTTATTCTGAAGACAAGTACAAAACTAGATTCTATATCCTAAATCAACATTTTTAGTGGACAGTGCTTTCTTTTGGTCTTAAGACAGCTTCTTCGCTATTGTAGAATCTATGTGCAAAAATTTTCAACCTATCCTGGAAAATGTCAAAATTTATATTGATGGTATCCTTCTTTATGGTCTAGATGAGGATTTTCATTGTAAATTATTAGCCCAATTTGTCGAGCTAGGATGAAAGCATGGAATTATGTTATCATAAAAGAAGATGATCATTACCTAGAAAAAAATTAAATTTCTTGGGATGCATCTTAAAGATGGAACCTATCATCTTGATTCTCATATCGCAATTACGAAAATCTCTCTTACAAATAGGTCCAACAGTTCCTTAGGATAATTATTTATCGAAGGATTTTGTCCCAAAAATCACAAAGCTTGTAAGTGTACGCAACAAATGCTCGAAAAGATGCTCCTCCATGGGGATTACAGCAAATTAAGTCTGTATACAAACTTAAAGAAACTCTATTACATCTTCCTTTATTGCAAATCACTTCCACACGGGAAAAAGAATTTTGCAAGATAGATGCCGTTGATTAAAATTGGGCTGTTGTTCTTTTAAAATAAATTGATGGAAAGCAATGAGTTTATAGACACAAGAGTAGAATTTTCACGCATGCAAAAATGCATTACTACTTTATGTTCAAAGAAATCTTAGTAGTAAAATATGGCATCAAGAAATTTGAATTCCATCTTATAGGACATCATTTCCTTGAGGAGATGCCATGTCCTCATTTTCTCATATGCTGAAGTTTAAGTAGAAGTAGATCCCACATCCTTAGCTTCTTAAATGGGCAAAATGGTTCTTAAAATATTCCTTTGAAACCATGTATATTTCGGGAAAAATGAATATCCTTGCTGACTTTTGTCCCGACCGAAAGAATTTATAGCTACCACATCTATAAATATGTATATAGTGAGGAATCCAAGAGGCAGTTTTAAGGCCCGAGAAATAAAGCTCAAATGGTCTTCATATTCATACCCACTAGAAATCTCTGTGCTCATCCAAGACAGTGTTCTCTTTGAAAATCTTGGAAGACTTATGTAGTAATATCGTTTCCGTATTTTCAACTATTATGGTGGTCTTCTCCTTCACTTAGACGGATTGCATCCAAAATATTCAACCTCCTACTTTCTTCCCAAAAGAGAAATTTCCAAAAAAAAATTCAAATAGTTTTATTGGCATTTGTTTGATCTCTATACCATTACCATTGAGTTTCCAATAGCGAAATGGGGGCTAGACCCTCACCGAGGCACTAGCGACCCCTTCGATCATAGTCGACGCCCCATTGGTAATGGAGTGGTGGCCACATGCGATGGAGGGCTACTAGTCCTCCTGCCTCTTTTCTTTTTAGCCTTTTTTTTTAGTTTTTTAATAGAAAAATAGGAAAAAGGAAAAATGAAAGAAAATAAGAGAAATAAAGGACGAACATACTATTGACCAAGTCAAGTCCTTTTTTGAGACTAACATGGCTATTTCGGGTTTTTATTTAAGAAAATGAGGGCATTTTCAACCCTTTATTTGATAAATTAAGGGCATTTCGAGTTTTTATTGAAAATTTTCTCTCTAAATAAAAAAATGAACTTGGACCCATGGACCCATGAAAGAAAAAAAAAAAGAAAAATTTGATGTGGCATGTAGTTGTGGGTTATCGTTTTTCCGAACTCGCAAAAAGCCTAAACCAACCCAACTCGGGCTCGAAAATTTTCTTCTCAAAAATTCACGGGTTTGGTATAATTTGGAATAATGAAAATCACATGATCTTTCATCACCAAAGACAACAAGCTATCGAATTTTGTATGTATAAAATTTCAAGATGAAAAAGAAATTTAAAATTATCAAACTGCCGATAAAAATGAAATGCGTCGGATCTCTCGTTTTCTTGATGATTTTAGTATTGATCGCGCTACACGCACGACAAAGGACGAATCGTTTTAGGATCCGTTCATTTCGCGGAAAATGAGTCATTTTCCAGGAAAATGACTATATTTTTACGGTGTTCAACCGAAACTCGAACTTTGAGTGGAAGATATTTTCCACCGTTCATTAGCTAATTTAATTATTTGGGAAAAATTATTAAAGAATTTAATTTTAATATTTTTAATTGACCAAAAAATTATTTTTATTTTTTTATATTTTTTTAAATTGAATTTTTAATTATTTGTATTTTTTAAAAATCGAAATTTTTATTTATTTATTTATTTTTCTCTTCCTTCCTCCTTCCTCCTTCCTCCTCTTTCTTCCTCCTCCTTCCTCCGCCGTTGCACGCACGCCGCCGCACGGCCTGGGGCGGAGCTCGCGGCTCACCGGATTTGGCGAGCTGGGCGAGCTGGGCAGGGCTCCGGCCTCGCCCGAGCTTGCCAGAGGTTCGCCGGGCTCTGGCGAGCCGCGAGCTCGCTGGATCTGGCAGCGGAGCTCGAGCTCGCCTGCATCGGGAGATGAATGTCATTTTTCGTGAAACGAACGGACCCTTGGATGAATGTCAATCTTCTCATTTTTTTGGTCGGTAGATGAATGTCAATCTAGTTAGCTGATAACGCGGTGTTTTAACGGACCTTGAGATGTTTAAGATGAATGAAGAGAAGACAACCAAAAAGGCCTAAGAAGAGATCTCTCAAAGGCCCAAAAGTCCATCGCTTCCAGACCTCTCTTCAAGCGCAAACCCAACGCATTGATGGCGAATCCTCCACCACGCATCCCATTCGTCTCCTCCCATGATAAGGATCTCACCATCACTGACCAGTCTCTCTCCTCTCTCTGCGCATAACGACGACGAAGAAAGGGGCCAAGGCCAGAGCAAAAGCGCTGACCCAGCAGATGAAGAGCGACCGCGGCTCGCTGCTCCTCGCCGGAGTAGCGACCGGAATCATCTGGGCGGCCGCGATGCTGTGCGCGTGCCACGCGAGGGCCGACCTCCACCCCTGGTCGTCGTCCCGGGGAGCGGCGGCAACCAGCTGGAGGCCCGGCTGACCAGGGAGTACAAGTCCTCCAGCCTGCTCTGCAGCCGGCTGTTCCCGCCGGTCCGGGACCGGGACGGGTGGTTCCGGCTGTGGTTCGAGCCCAGCGTGCTGCTCGCCCCGTTCACCCAGTGCTTCGCGGACCGGATGGCGCTGTACTACGACCCCGGGTCGGACGACTACTGCAACGCCCCCGGGGTCGAGACCCGGGTGAGCCGGTTCGGGTCCATGGAGTCGCTGCTGCACCTCGACCCCTATCTCAAGTAAGATCGCTCGCCGCCCGCCGTTTCATCAGCTGACATATCTCGACACGATCGACAATAGACGCGATGATTAAATTATCATGAATCAATATGCTATTGACTTTGTAGGTTGGGACTTTGAATGTGCATATGTTTTAGTATTGCAAAGTGTTGACCGCTTGGTAAGGTGTGAACTCTGTAGGGTGGATAAATGATATTTGTCAAATAGGGGATGAAAAAGATATTATTGAAGTGGCAGATGTTGTGAGCAAATTTTAAGGGATTGGTGGGGCATGAAATATCGTCCATTGATAAAATGGGAGGTCTTGGGCTCAATTTGTACAAAAACATAATGTCTTTAGATCAAAATGATTGAGACGAGATGCAATATGAATATGTTAAATCCGGTGTGAATATTCTGTTTGATTAGAGCATGAGATGTAAGCCGACCCATGATATTATCTTATTTCTATAATAGTGATTTTGAGTATGTAGAGTTTCGATGCATGCGGGTGATGTGTTCTGTTAAACAACTTATTGAGTATGTTGCAGGCAAGTCACAGCATACATGGCAACTCTAGTTAAATCCCTCCAAAAGGTTGGGTATGTCGACGGCAAAACCTTATTCGGAGCTCCTTATGACTTCCGGTATGGCTTAGCCGCCGATGGCCACCCGTCTCGCGTCGGCTCCAAGTTCTTACAAGACCTCAAGGACTTAATCGAGAAGGCTACCACATCCAATAAAGGCAAGCCAGTAATCCTTCTCTCTCATAGCCTCGGAGGCCTCTTTGCCCTCCAACTTCTCAACCGAAACTCTAAATCGTGGCTTCAAAGGCACATCAAGCACTTCATTGCCCTCTCCGCCCCTTGGGGCGGCGCCGTCGACGAAGTGCTCACCTTCGCCTCCGGCAACACCCTTGGAGTTCCGTTGGTCGATCCATTAATAGTACGCGGAGAGCAAAGGAGCTGTGAGAGCAATCTATGGCTCCTTCCATCCCCGAAAGTTTTCGACAATGAAAAGCCACTCGTGATCTCTCCATTTGCAAACTATACGGCTCACGACATTGCGCAGTTTCTAAACGATATTGGGTTTCCAGAAGGAATCCGACCATATGAGTCGAGGATTCTGCCTCTCATAGAGAGATTGGCGGTCCCGGAGGTGCCGGTGACGTGCGTGTTCGGCTCGAACATGGAGACGCCGGAGAATTTGATTTATAGGAGCAAGGCTAAGGGCTTTGACGAGCAACCGGAGGTGGTGTACGGCGATGGGGACGGCACGGTGAACATGGCGAGCTTGTTAGCGCTCGAGTCTTTGTGGAAGGAGAATCGGAAACAGCCGTTCAAGGTGGTGATGATCCGCGGAGTTTCGCATACGTCGATATTGAAAGAAGAAATCGCGCTTCAGGAAATCGTTCAAGAGATCGTGAATATACATGCGGATCATGTCGGAAGCTCGTTTGTGCAGAGATGAGAGTTGGGTGTAAAAAGCTTGTGTATACTCAATTTGGCATGCCTATTAAGACGACGTTAGTTGAAATTATTAGGCTCATTTGAAACTCTGTAGAATGAGTAAGTCCAATACACAGAAATTTCCATTATAAATAGAGTTAATATTACGAAGAATCTTAAATTCATAAATTTATGATAAATTATTGAGTTAGATGACACATGACAATTAAGTGATGTATTAAGTTGGATTTTTATTATCCGTTTTTCACAAGTGTATCAGTCTCGAAGTGTTTTTCGTGAGATTAATCGAAGAAAATTTGTCACTTAACGTACCGGTCTAGGGTTTTTAATGTCATAAGTATATAATTTTGGGTAAATTTATAATATAATTGCAAGTTTAGAGTTTTTTATAGTGAAAAAATTAGTTTGGAATAAAATTGTTGCAAGTGTACGAATTTGAAATTTTTGTGGTATTAATCCTAATAAATTCTAGTATTGATAAATCTTTGAAGGAGATTCGCACTATGAAGGATAAGGGTTCTAAATCCCTAAATAAAACCAATCTCGTTATAATGTTAGAGATATGCGAAAATTATTATGCAAATAAGTCGTTACTCTGATGGTTTAGGTTTATATGAATAAATAGATCGTCGTAATGCTTAAATTAACCCTTTGAAACAAAATACAAAAATGTGATTTTATTCCGCTAAGACAAGCCTAAGATTTGTGATAATTTATTTAGACCGTTATTCTGCTTGTTTAAATATTTACATTAGAAAGTCTATTGCATGCCATGAATTCTTAATATATTTTTCAAAAAATATATTGTGGCCATGCTCCCTAGAAATATTATCAACTTTCAAGCACCTCATAATATGACGCCAGAAGGACAAAAATATCCTAGTTTAACTAGATCGAGCAATAATAACGTGGCTCCCTCAATTTCAAACCTAAGCATGTATCATCAAATTATGCATCATTAGTCAATTTGCACGTGTATAAACGTTGCAAATTAGGACTCCCGCATATTTTCATAAGATGCGACATAATTTCAAAATACATATAGACGTGCCACATGAAGTCACGTTTGAATGAAAAATGATAAAGGAATTTCACTGATCACGTCTCTAAAAGAATCAAAATTACAAGAAAAATTGTTTGAAAAAGTCATAGACTTATTGTACTTTTGTCAATTCGGTCCTAAATTTTTTAATCACATCAATTGAATTTAGTCAATTTTGACCGGAAATCGCCGATATCGATGTCAGGCATCCTACATGAAACAATTAGCGTTGACATGAATAATTTTTTATTATATCTTAAAATTTTTTTCCTTTTTTCTTTTCTTTTTTTCCTTCTTTACTTTCCTTTTTCTCTTTCATTTCTTCTCTTCGTCAGCCATAACCAAGCTTTATCGATGGCTACCAAAGGTCGCCACCCTCAAACAAGGGCCACCCCTCCGACAAGTATCAAAACCCTCACTTGCTTGCCTATGCCAAGCGAGGGCATTGCCGCCCTCAAATCTAGTGAGGGCATGTTATAAAATCTATGTTAGTAATTTTCGATTAAAATTAATCATGCTAATTCGATTGACAAAACATAAAAAGATCTAGGATTTCATTAATAAAATTGAAATGTTAAGAACTAAATTAACAAAAGTGTAATAAATTTAGCACTTTTTGAATAATTCGTCCCGAGAAAGGCCGGGATGTTACACACAATATTCAGTTATAGATTAAAAAATATAATTTTATAATATGTCTGATGCATTCCTGTGTGAGGACTCTTATAATAACTATTTTAGATATTGAAAATCATAAAATCAAAGGCCTGAAAATGAAAACAAGAAAATAAGATCTTATACGCTAACGTTAGTATCCGACTTTCAGGCCCCAAAAAAATGCTGAGCCGTAACCGTTCAAACCACGACCGGTAGGAGCGGCGAAATCCCGAAAACGCCCCCGGGCCCCCGATACCTGTCCTCCCGCCAAAGCGATTGTACGTTCTCCTCACGCAGCTCCGGCGTACCATATAAAAACCTCCCCGGCATGTCCACCTGCGCTCCTCCTCCACGCCCAGCAGCGAGCTCGAGAAGTCGTCGCCACCGTCGCGGAGCGGATCCGCCGCGCGCGCGCTCTCAGCTCGAGCCCCTCGCCGGCCGCGAGCCCTAATTTCCGATTCCGCCATCGATTCGACCGGAGGAAGGCCCCGGAGTCGGAGGTAGAGAGAGAAGAGAGAGAGAGAGAGAGAGGAGCGAAGGGGTTCGAATCTGAGGAGAAATGGTCGGGGACGAGGGCGACACTCCCACTAGGTGCTTACGCTCGCGAGCTCAGTGCCGTTATTTCTGTTCGTCTGGATGTTCTCGCGTTTTTCGATGAGTCCTAGGTAGCGTCGGGATCGGGAGATCGCGGATTGAATCGGGAAGTCTTTCGTTTGTTGCTAAAAATTTGATGTTGCTCGTGCTTTGCAATTAGTTGATTCTGACCCTGAAGTTGGAATTCTGAGTTCTGCGGGGGGATGGATGGATGGATGGATGCGGCGTGTGGTAGCAGGGGTTTAGTGCGATTCGGGTTCTTGCAATGAGCGGTTTAAGCTTGCGGTGGTATAGACAACGCGATTGTCGTTCCCCGGGTAGAAACTTCTACATGCATGCGCGTACCTGTGTGAGATATAGACGCGATGGGGATGCAGATGGGCAACAGTGACCTTATGAGTTATGACGCCCTTTTTGGCACTATTTTACAGGTATGAACTGTTGAGTATGGTGAAGAAGCACTCCAGTTTAATAGGGAAGACGAATGTCGAGGAGCAAGACACTTCGGATGTCGAAATGGATCCAAAGTTCTGGCATGATGTTTTCGATTTTTATTTTATCCGTGGGAAGGAGTCGAGGGGGCGGCAGGATGATGACCTTCTTTTTTTTGTCAGAAAAATGGTAACCTTATTTTCTTATCGCCAGTCAACTGGAATGTGTATTATCCATATAGTGGATCATCCATTTGAGCCGATGCCTTTATTCGATGATCTACATATGCTATATGTGTTACCTTTTAATTGCCATCGGTAAATAAAGTGCTCTTCATGGAATTGTCTGCTGTAGAGGACACACGGTGATCCATCGAATGAGAGTCCAGATGGTGTATCTCCCTACTTCGTACGCAGGTGGGCTTCTGAGGTAAAAGGGAGCATGAAAATACTTTTGAGCTACTATACTTTACTCAATTTTGCTTTCCTCCCTTTTTCTATGCCTCACCCTTTATTTTAACAGTAATATAACGGTCCCTTATCTCGATGGAATTAGATCTTGTTAATTGTCGATTTGATAAATGATGGTTAAGCTAGGTATGTCATATTTGCACAGTACACATGCAATTGTGCTGTCCTTCTAATCAGATTAGCTCTGCATGAATTGAATGTTGATTTCTGTTGATCAAATATCTATCTCTTCTTTTTGCCAACGTTGATATTATCATTGCAGAATGTAGTTTGATGTAACTCTAGTCCGAGGAACTAGTATAAGCCTGACCATGTTAAGGTATAGTTGTCAGGGTAAACTGAAGATGCAGTAGGTATCACTCTCGCTTGGTGACTTGGTCCCAAAGAGGTTTTGATTTTAAATTTTTGTTGATTTAGGTTTTCTAGAATTTCTTATATAGTGCATGGTCTTAAATTACTGGATTTCATTTAAAACACACAAAGATTCAATTTATTACCATACTTGGAAATGTACTTATCGCAGTTTGCCATTTCTGTGACATATGTCAGCATGACATATTGAGGTCTCACTGAACAAATGGACATGCTTAGTATCGGAGCATATCTAAGGTTTTATAGGAATTGTAACTTTTCCAAACCTCTTCTGAATTTCCTGGAATACTTAACATTTCTCCTATGGTTTGATTGCAATTATAAATCTCAATTTCACCTTATGGACAGTTAGCTAACTAGTTCTGATTATTTTTACATGGCCTAGATCGAGTTGGCTCTTGATTTTGAGGAAAGATTTTAGGCAAGCCACAAGTATATGGAAACTGAGGAAACTACTGAAAAATTTTGCTTTATCAAGTGATACAGGGTACATTGGTCGTTTTTGTACATTGAAGGAACATAACTTGAGCTGTGTCTGATTCTACTGTCTTCTCTTTCCCTGATTGTGCACTGTCAACTTGGCTGCAACCTACGAATATGTTTTTAGGCTCTCTTCTGTGAAGCTTCTCTGTACAAAATATTAGCGTGACCAGATACTAAGTTAAAGAGTGAACTTCGTGAGTGGAGTATCCTCATAGTAAATACAAGTAACTTTGCTAGCTACATACAACAATTTGACTCAACCACTACATGCCTTATTTTTGTGTCATTCTTTCCTGCTCCTAGTGTATTCAAATCAGACGTTTGTTTGTTGTAGTCCTCTCAATATAAGTATCTGGTCTGGTTCATCATCTTTAGATTTCAAAGGAAATTCTGCACAAAAAATATGCCCACTCTGAATCGTTCACTTACCTGTTCTCCAGTATTCTACATGCACTTTGATTTCCAGTTGATATGATCTGTTAGTCTCTACTGATATAATAATACTGCTATTTTAATTTTTGAAAACAGTTGGATAAGTTACTGGGTGATAGTTCTGATGAAGTGGACTGGAGGCGCTCCTTTTATTTGAATTTGATTGCGCACACCTCCTTTACTGTGACAGTTGCAATTTGCAGGCAAGTCAACTACATAGAGTTTTTGCAAAAAAAAAAAAAAAAAAAAAAAAACTACATTGAGTTTTCATGCGGACCTACTCCGTTCACTGGAATTTGAGTATTTATAGTTTGATTCATCAATTGTGTTGGCGATTGTCGAAACTTATCTTAATTAATTTAATTTTTCCAAGTATCTGTGAATTTAGAGGTGATGAGAGGCTAGGGTAGGCCTGTTTAGATACCACAAGGCAATCCATATTAATTTAAAATGTACCCTTTCTATATCATCTTGGTTTCTTTTCTTCTGCTGTAAGTTTGGAGTTGGGACCTATTACTCCCTTTTGGTTCATATTTTTAAATAATGAGATATTAGTTATCTTAATTGTAGTTTCTTCTTGGAGAGTTTACTTGCTGCATGTCTCTTTGAAAGATGCATGTTTTTTATTTACTGGCTCCAATTGCAGATGGTGGCGGCTGTTGTTGTTGAAGTGAAACTTCCACAAATAAGGAATATATGTAAATACCAATGTTAGCACAGGCTGCTTGGAGCTACATACTTGAGATGTCATGCTTGGTTTTTTCCTTGGTTTTATTTCCCTGTGATGCTCTATTATTTATGTAAGCTGTGTTTCTGTTCGATTGTTATCTGCAGCCATGAAGTCCTCAGGAACCATCAATCAGGACAAGATACACCACTGTCTCCAATATATAAGGTACTCATTGCAACCTTATTTATGCCCTAAAAATTAGAGTTATAAGATGTATCCCTTGATTACATATTTCCATACATCTCCAAATTGTTTTGAGTCTTTTGACCTTTATAAGGAACTTTCATGTGCGGAAGATCATGTGTGGATGCTACCTAAGTCTCTGAGAAATTATGGGTTGCATTTGTATTAGATAAGAGTGAAGTTCGCAATATGTATTTATTTGTCTTTGCTTTCATGCCATTTTTAATGAATTGGGAAGACCAACTGAAGAGAAGAGTAGACACAGGAATCCCTGGAAGGGGAATTTTTTTTTTTTTTTTGGGGGGGGGTGGGTTGGGGTTGTTGTGGGAAGGTGGGAATTGTCTATGTAGATGTCCAGAGACAAGCAGTCAATTGGGAACCGTCCCAGGCAACCTCCAAAGAAAAATAAAATAGCTAAGCTGATTATGCATGTTGTTCTTTGGTTACTCTTAAAAAGCTCTTATATATTGCTCTTTCAGTTCTAACCAAAATGCTAGAAAGATAGTCAGGAAAACAAAAATAATATTCTTTTTCAGGGGAGTTGTCCTGTCACCTATCAGATATTTGTCGGTATTACTGATACTCCTGTTTCAGGTCTGTGGAGTTGTGACATGTTATTCCTTTTCAAGTTCAATTCCTGGCAACATGTCTACTTTGAGACTAAAGTGAGAATTGATCTATCTGTGCGTTTTAGTGAGACAATTTTGTTTAGCTTTAGGTCTCTGCATATCCTGATCCTTTTCCTTGGATTGAGAGAACCTGTTGCCTGTAGCTGCTAGTCTGCTGTAGGCTGTAGTTTTTCCCTAATCAGTCCCTTTCAAGCCAATAGGTTCGATATTGATTTCTTTATTCAAGTCATGAGACAAGTACAAGACCATTATGCTGTAGTTATTTGCCGTATGTTAGAGTACTTTTTTTTTTTTTTTTTTTTTTTTTTTTTTTTTTTTTTTTTTTTTTTTTCTGGTTTCTCTGTTTTCTAATTTGAAGATCGATATTTTCTGCAGGTTGTGAAAACTGTTTATGCATCTCCTAGTCGTGTCAATTTCCATTTGGACTCAAAAAAGGCAAGCTACTGATTCTTGATCATTGCAGCCTTTTCTCCTTCTGGTTCTAGGATATTACAATTCCCGTTTTGTTGTTAATTGAGTTGCTATCTCTGACAATGTCATGTCTCATATCTAGGAAGTAGAGACAACACCTGCCTATCCAGATATCTGTTTTGCTGTTGATGACTTTGACTCCACGTTTGATGCAGTGGTAACAATTCTAATTTTTTTTTATCTATGCATTACTTATTACATTGGTGATAATAGCTTCATATTTATGCTCTCTTTTGCTAAGAAATGAGATGCTTCCGATTTGATGATAGAATGGTCTACGTGGCCATTGTGATAAGTTAAAGAATTGATTTCTTATAGGAACGTGAAAGTTTCTTCATTTATATTTATATCATGTTTTGTGACGTTGCCCATACGAGAGGCCACTTCTCTTATAGCAATAAGTTGGCTCTCATTCTTGAACAAGTGCATCTAGTTCCATATTCTTGTGTTCAGTTGAAATCATAAATAATGACCTATCAAATCTGTCTTGCTATGTTTAGCATAAGTTGATTGCTACATGATAGGGTTGTACAAGGTTTCATAATGTGGATATAATGTCTATATGTTCCTTGGTGGAAGAGTTCAATGCATGTCTTTATTGTCCTTTACCTATAGTGTTCCAAAGCTTTCGAGAAAAGTTTCTACGAGATCCTAAAAAGTTCTTATCACATCCTTGTATCCTCAAACTTGAGTCATAGAAAGCACATGCTTTTACATTTTGCATCTCTACGGGGTCTTGTATATATTGTTTCATTCTTCCTTCCTCATTTTATAATTTTGTGGTTGTATTATCACCATGCAAGCCTCTGCCTACCTATGTGAAGTAAAAGTAAAGATTGGCCCATGACTCGCATCTAGGCAATTTTCCATCGTCTTTGTTGGTGATATTCCCTTTGCCCACTAGTTGAAACATAAACAGAGAACATTGTCATATCCTATTTCATTTTGAGTCGGTGGCTATCAGTTGAAGCATCTCAGCATTCATTCGCCTATGCAGGTCTTGTCATCAACAGACCATTGCTACTGTGTTCTACTAAACGCTCATGATGGAGCAGCATTTCCTACCCAAAAGGAGCAAAATGATTGTATTTCCAGTAGTGATACTCCTCTGCGAACTGAAGCAAGTTCTGGCAACTCCAAGAGCAGTAAGGTCCGCGTACATAATTATGTAGTAGATCTCTGTCAGTTCTTCTCATGCATACTCGTAGGCATGGATGCATTTTCTTGGCTGAGTAAGTCTTTTTGTTTTTCTCACATGCATGTATGCGTGCAACTATGTAGACATAGAGGTTCTTGAGATTAGTGTTTGCGCCTTGCCACTTAGGGATCTCACTTATCCTCATTCTCTGTACATCATGCATCCTCACTGTAACAATTGGCTCTATCAGATCATCGACTACAAGAATTTTTGTTTTGGATGAAAGTTTCTACTTGCTTTATGGTATTTCAATTTTTCTTTTTCTTTTTCACAAAGATATTCTATTATAAGCTCTTTAGGAATTTGACCCAATTATCAATGAGAGTGTTTTCAGTTTTCCTGTTTAGTTTTTATATGCTCAGGGTCTTTCATTATAGAGAAGTATATAAGCATTAAATGCATTTCTTTAGCACTCAAGATGCATAATGATCAGAGAGGAGCTACTTCTCTTTTAACCTTTTAACTTGCTGTTTGATACGATCAGTGAGAAAGTTTCCAGTTTTTCTTGTTTAATAGTTATATTATTCTAGGTGTTTGTATATGAGAAGTTCGATAGACATTATATATTCTTCTTTAGCACTCATGACTGCACTCGATATACCTTAGGATCGGGAGAGTTACTAGTTCTTGTGTAACCTTTATTTTACTGTTGAGTTATGCTTAAGAAACCCCCTTTGATTGTCAAACGGTGGTCGAGGTCTAGGATAAGTTAATTTTGAGTTTACCTGATCTTTTAAACTGCTGCCTATCTCAAGATTTTGGTTTTTTGCATAATTTGCAGACCACTCAACTATCAGCTGTCTACCAATTGTTTGTCACGTTATGTTAATGGGAAAGTTTGTTTGCACATGCTAAGAATTATTCACTGATGTGGTGAAGGTTTAATGGTGATTTGTGGTTAGTTTATGTGTAGGTTTCATTTGATGAAAAGGTTCCTTTTTTTGGAAACAGCATCTTTTGACTTGTTTTTATGAATTCAGATTACCCTTTTTTCAGGATTTGTCAGCTATCAAATGGTTAGAGAAGCATACAATGGTACGATATTGCATCATTTCATTTATTGTTTCTCACTGGCATAACTCTTAATTTTCTTGGATCGTTTTTTCTCATTGTCATAACAGTGTAGGAAAATGCTCACATCAAGTTTGGGATAGTAGTAATTGCTGTCTGGTTACTTGCAGTACATCCCCTCTTCCTTTTCTCTCTCTAATAGCCTCTTTCCAAAATGAGCCTTATCTCAATACCATTTACAGGAGAATTGATCTACTAAGGGGTACAGTCTCATTTAAAGTGTACATTAATCTCTGACAAGAGATTTGGTGCCAAGTAATTTACTTCGGGATTAGTGCATTTACATTGAGCTCCATAAGTAAGAATGAAATATTTTGACTTTCCATGAGTTTGGAAGGCAAATATTTCATGCTAACACTGCAGAATCTTGCTGATTTCATTTTTAACCGTAAGCCCCTGAACTAAGCTTGCCCTTTTTAGGATTACATGCTTGGATCACTGTATTCTTCATCAATTGAAGATAATCATTAATGTGGGTGAGGATAATTATTCATCAAACAAAGAACACTTGAGAGGATTTGATAATTTGATTACAATGGCTTTTGTTTCTTGTTAGAAATAATAGCTATATGTGCTGTAGATGATTTACTGTTGAGTTATTGTGCATGCAGTTATGTTTGTTATTACAATGTTGATGACTGTGTTTTATGACTCTCTCTCTCTCTCTCTCAGCTGGAAAGTCTCAATTTGGGGGCCTCTGGTCACTTGGCCATTCACTTGGCAAACAAGATCGCCTTTATATGAAAGGACCTGGAGGACGTGGGGAAGTTGAGGTTGCTGTTTCTGGTGTTATCGGTAGGAGTTATACCATTCACATGTATTGGCGCTCTCTGGTCTTCGTGAAATTTTATTTGGATACATATGCTGATTCTGATTTGAGTGTTACGCAAACATCATTCACAAGGAAGAGAACTTTCTATGCTATTTCTTCTTCATTTTGCAATTCATTTTGTTGAAGTACGGTGAACAATTGTCAGCTTTATAACTATGATATCGGTAACTAGAATGATATTTGGTATAATCAATGGAACTGGATATTAGTACTTTTCTCATGTCTTCTTTCTTCTTTTTCTTTTTGGTTTCTTTTTTTCTTTTTTTCTTTTTTCTTTTTTCTTTTTTTCTTTTTTTTGGGGGGGGGGGGAAGTGTTGGGTCGGGGTTGGGGGTGGTTGCATATATTGCTCTTTCATCTGATTTTAATGCACCACATTCCGCACAACATTTTATTGACATGGTTGTGACTCATTCAATTGGCTTATCCAGAAAAGGGAAAACAAAAATCATCGACTGGGAAGAGGAATAGATTGACTAGGTTTGTATTGTTAATCCATTCCTGACTGTCGATGTTGCAATATCAGATCAAAGCAATGAGGATGTGGGCCCCTTTTCACCAGTTTCTGTATCTAACAGAGGATTTGGGATTGGCTCAATCGTTCGGAAAGCGGCATCTGTGGCGTCTGTGGCAGCTAAGCATGCATATGCTGTAGCCTCAGCTACCACTAGTCATGATGATGAACTGATGATACCCCTAAAATGCTGCTTGATGTCTATATCTCTGCCATGGGAACACATTGCTTACGATCTTCTTTTCAAGGTAATTGCAATGGGAATTTGTTTATAATGAGATTTTTACGGTGAGAAATTTTACTTTCCATTCCCTTACAAGTCAATGGTTATGATTATGCCTTAATTTTTCTTTGGTTTTGGACTAATTAATATATTGGCTTTCCTGACACGAAGTAGTTGTGATGGTTTTAGGGAAGTCCTCCAGTGAACTTATAAGCATTCAGGAAAATCGGACAAGAATGCCCATCTGCAAAGGAAAGCTTAAGGGGACCTATCTGTAAGAGATGTAAGAGTCGGAAACTGCTAGATGGTGTTTTTAGAATTTAGTTGATCAACTCTCCCCCCCCGCCCCCTTTTGTTTTTTTCCCTTGTCCTCTTTTTGTTTTTGGGTCAAACCCTTTGTCTTAGTTGTTATGTGTTGGAAACAAATGTAAGTGTGGTCATAGATCAGTGGACAATCCATAATTTAAATGTCAAGGGGAAAAAGGTAATTTGCAATCCCTATACCCTGATTTGTTGTTCAGTTGAATGGGCTTAATTATTCATTGGGGGCATGGTAAGACAGTTTTTGTACCCCCCAAGCGTGAGCTGTCTTCTAAAAATTGAAGACCAAATATTGGTCAAGTAGTATGACTTTCGCCTGTGGCTAAATTTCTCTCGATTGGTTTTCTGATCGGTTGTTATAACTTACCTATGTAATGCAAGGCAGGTATCGGTTTACTTATCAAATTTTCCTCTCTTGCCTGCTGCAATACCCAGCAATGGGTGAAGCTTCTCTTGAGCTAAAAGAGAGCAAATATTGCTGTCGTTATTCATTTAATCTGAGCTTCACATGAGGGGAGATGCTGACTTTTGAGAGTGAAGATGGCGCCTATTCTAAAAGAGAGAAATATTAAGATACTGTGCCTTGATAACGGTCTTCCCCACGAGCTCTTATTTTGATTGTTCACTGCATAGAAGGGGTGAAGGCTGAGCCGATGGTTTTGGGCAAGCAGCTTGAGCATGGTCATAGTTTTGGGGAGGAAAAGCGACATCTCTTGATGGTTGGATGAGTGGTCCACTCAATTCGGTCCGGATGCAATAGATTTCTTCAACATCTCCATTCAAAGCGAATTTTGAGGGCCATGCCCGATATTGTTTGTGCGGAAATGTACATGGATGGATTGATCTATAAGCATTGGCAGAGACTAGTCAACACGAGTTATGGATAACTCATATTAGTATCTAAGGAGAGATGGCACATGATGATCTTGATTGCTTGCTGATAAATGGCTAACCCTTTCTTTCCCACTTTCAACTGCGCTTAGCTAGAGAGATAGCTTCTTTTAATCCTTACTGGAGATTGTTGTTGTTGTGACTCTTCAGCCCTCAGATGTTAGTTTTATTCTTGAACACCCAGCCACCCCCCCCCCCCCCCCACCCCATTTATGCAAGGGTTTTCAGTCCTCTCTTCATGCACAGCCAAAGTTCTCCTTTCTTGCCGGCCGAAAAATCTACCAAACCGATGTTACATCTCCATACTTCTTTTGGCATGTCACTAAGACAACAAACGTCAAGGGCTATCCCTTGTAATTTACACCAAGTTCTTAATAAGGAGGACACTTAGAGTGCTAAAACTTGGCACGGAGGAACAATTGGGTGCTAAAAGTTTGGAAATGTACACTTAAGTGTCAAAATTAAAGCAAAATAGGTCAATTAAGTGCCAACGGCGAGAAAATCCAATCAAAATATTGACGTGGTGTTTTTTCAATGAGATAAGTGTAAAATGACATCATTTTAAAGCGACGTGGCCATATAAGCCAAAAACAATGTTGTTATGTCTCGATTTGAATTTTGATATAACTATTAATTAAATTAAATTTATAGTAATAATAAAATGTTTAAAAAAGGGAGAGAAGAGTTGAGGGCTTGGTGACCTCGGCCAACCCTCCCCCAACCGTCGCCGAGGTTGGCGGCGGGCAAAAAGCAACAACGAGGCCTTGCATAGCCCCGTTCTACAACTCCTCCCCCTCCCCCTTTAATTTAGTTTTAAATTTAATGTAATTAACATTTATATTAAAATTCAAATAAGAGGCAAAACGACATTGTTTTGTCTCTTATTTGCTAACTCAACTCTCTTGCGAGTCAATTGCCACATAGGATTTCTAGCCAAAGTCGTCATACCTAGAACTCAGGTATCCCATTTTTCAAAGAAAGTGGCATTTATGTGTACTTTTTGTAACTTTTATCACTTAAGGGCCTGTTTGTTAATGTTTTTTTTTTTCTGTTTATAAACAAAATTTCTGTTTTTTTGTTCCAGGGAATAAAAAAAAAAGAACAGAAACGCGTTTCTTTGCGTTTTTGTTCCAAATCTATTTTTTGTTCCCAGGAACACATTTGGAACAAAACAAAAACAAGAAAAACGTGTTTTTGTTTCGAACAATTTTTAAGAACAAATTTTCTCTCTCCTCTCTTTTTCTTCTCTTTTTTTTCTTCTTTTCTTTTTCTTTTTTCTTTGGCCGCCACCGACCTCGGCCATGGCCGGCGATCGACCGTCGAGGGCCGCCGACCTCGCCGAAGCGTCGCCGGCCCCGGCGAGCTCGAGGCTCGCCCATATCCGGCGAGCCCGAGCTCGTCAAGCCAAGGCGAGGCCGAGCCTCGCCGATGCGGAGCAAGGGTAGGCGAGCTCGAGCTTGCCCAGATCCGGCTCGCCCGAGCTCGCCGCCTAACGCGTCGGCCGAGCCTCGCCCAACCACGCACGGCGAGCCTCGCCGTGGCCGGGCGAGGCCGCCGACCCTCGTCGGCCGATCGCCGCCATGGCCGAGGCCGGCAATCGATCAAAAGAAAAAAAAAAAAAAAAAAAGAAAGAAATAAAAGAAAAATATTAAAAAATTAAAAGAAACAAAAAAAGAACACAAATTTACCAAACGTGTTTCGTTCATTTTTATTGCCGGAATAAGTTTACCAAACGCGTTTTTTTGTTCAAAAATTATTCCCCGGAATAGAAACACTTTTTTTCTATTTCTATTCCCTAAAACAATTTTTAAACAGAAATGTTACCAAACGCGCCCTAAGTGTTCCTATATGCCAAAGTTTTGACACTCCGGTCTTTTCCCGTTCTTAATGCCAACAGGGGTCTTCTTTTCCATGGTTTTTTGCAGCCTAAATTTCATGGTTCACGCGCGATCGAATGTCAGTGACATAATTTGGGCATTATAAAATAAGGGTTACAATCTTGTTTCTGATGAAAACGAGGAGGGAAACCAACAAAAACCCACCTGCAGGGGGCGGTTGCGAGCATTATAGTACTTTTTGAGGGTCTGGGTTTATTAATATCTATACGGCATATAAAAACAAGACAAAAGGGGAAGGGCATCTTATGATCGGACATAATAAGGTTTACAGCACATGAACCCTACTAAGCCTTGTGTCTAAAGCCTGGGTTTCAGGACAGCCCCTGAATCATCAGAGGGGCCAAAGAAAAGCATCCAAAAAAGAGCAGCAGCAGCACGAACGAACGTGTGCATGCATTGGCATGTTACCCTCCACTATCACTTTTAGGCTTTAATTGCTTAAAATGCAGCAACTGAAACTAACTGCCAATCCAGGGAAAAGCAAAAATGCTAACTAAGAAAACCGCCAGGGATTGCAGTTTATTGGCTTTTGAGTTATAGTGGGACGCATAGCCATGTGCAAAAAAAACATAGATGTGTTCCCTTTCTTTCCCAAGAAGTGGTGAGGCAAATGAAAAGCACAAAGTTGCAGCTTTTGCGCTTCTTGCATTCACACATATTGATTTCTCTCTCCTTACTTCGCTACTCTACCCGTTAAGGAATAGAGTTGTATCAAATTTATTAAGAGCAATTTACAAAAATTAATATACTAAAATGAATATAACTATGAGTTGATCATATGCATTGAAATATTATTTCACATCACTTAACAACGAGTCTTAAATACTCTTTATATTTATGCAATCTCCCTCTACCTATCAGCTTAAACTTTTGGGTTAGCCTTTTCTAATATAGTATCATACCATGCTATCATTTTCGCAAATATGTATCCGCCATCCGTCACATAATCAAATTCGACATCTCTTCTGGTTCAGATTTTCCTAACAATATGCAACCACCGATAAGAATCAGCCACGCAATATATAGATTTTGCCTTTTGGTTTACAAACATATAAGGTTATGGCGTTATGGGTGGGCATTACGACATTTCAATCTCTTAAAGAAGGACTAAAATTACTTTTTGGAGGGGGGCTGCATACATTATTATTTGCTGCTCTTCTCTGATTGGTGGGTTTCTTCATCAAAAATCAACCGCATGTGTCGCTAGTTGCTAGCGCCCGAAAGAATACACTTGCAATGCCACCTGATGCCATCACCATGCATCACCGTATCTAGCGCCACCAGAATGACGCTCCGGCCTCCAAAGTCGCTCACCCAAATACACCAAAACCCCTCCTCCTTCTGGTCACTTCTAGAGCCACGCCGCGTCGAGCTCGACCTTGTGCGACCTTTGTCATTGCAGCAACGGTGACCCTTGAAGTCTCGTGTTGATATGTTCAGGAGGAGAGAAAATAAAAATTAGGTTTCCTAACCAAGTTTTTCGTGAGATTTTGTGGGACTACTGTCAATTATTTAAAAAGTTTAAACTGTTAAATGAAAGCGTGATTTAATATTTAATTATTCTATCACTTTTCTCATGCATAAGCTGGACTTTGACTTATATCTATAATATGAATTGCTGCTCTGATACCATATGAGATTTCGTAGAACCAGCATCAACTATTTTAAAAACTTTAAACTGTTAGATAAAGACATAATTTAATATCAAATTATTCCATCATCTTTCCGTGTGGGTTTACACTTACCTATACGAATTACTTCATGGATAAGCGACGAATCACACAATGAGTAGCAGCCATTGGTTTTTGCTTAAAGGCAACAGCGAACTTTAGTCGGCAGATTTATATATATATCGTGACATTAGAGTAAAAAATCATAAGTTTGAAAACTACTTCAAGTCATCATTTTCAGCAGCCATCAATAGACGATATATATCCATAGTTGAAAAGTCAAAAAAATTGCTAGTGGGCTTGAGTGAATATGATTCTTTACTTGTTTTTTTATATGGTAGTTTGGCATTACACAAGCGGCGGTCGGTTTTCATATTAAGATGGCTAAACGCCACTTTAAGTTCTCTTTTGACCGGTTATGGTCTATCCAGTATACATGAATTTAAATAAAGCAAAAGCACTATCTTTGCGACGTAATTTAATTTTCCTCCCCCACTTTATCATTATTACTAGAACGTGCCCACTTCAAATTTGCTAGAAAGTGACTTCATTCATATTATAATCTTTGAACTTTAGTCATTGGAAATACCTTATTCAAGGGAGAACTACCCAATAGTAAATGCAACCGTGTTGAATTTCCCATGGTGCACTCCTTCCAGAGGTGGTCAATGGAACCGCAGACATGCAGAGCAAGAGATCGAATTCGAGATCTCTCTCTATTGCCGAATCAAATCGAATAAAGGTTATATAAAGTATGTAGAGTTTTCTTTTCATTTCACCCTTATCTTCCCATTCTCCTACTTCAATGGAGAAAGTGCACGTGGAGAACCTATGAATTTTATCTTGTTCCTAAAGAAATGCCCTTTCCGGTGCTATGCTAAGTCACACGTCGGCCGGGAGAAGTGATATTGAGTGATTCATAAGTCATCATTCAACCCTAAATGGTCGCTCCTTAGAATAGTTCTTATGGGGGCTTGGCCCATGTGGAACTGACTGAATCGTTATTGACTAAGTCCATACTCGAACCGATGGGGACGGGAAGTAATCGCCGAAGCGAGAGAGCTCGAATAAGGTGCAACCATCAACAGACCTCTAGGATGGCAAAGGGTGCGAGAATCTACTAAACTCCACATCTAATAGGGGGAGTATCAGTGGATGTCACTTTTTTGAGTGAGGGAGTTTATGACATCTTAATTTCCAATCAGTTGGGAAAAACCGTTTTGAATGGCTCATAAGTCGATGCACACTCTTAAATGGTCATCCGTCTTGTATGGTCACTCAATGTACTTTTTAAAGTCTTAGCCCATGTGGCACAAACTGGATCATTTCAATCGCGGTGTCAATTATACATCAGTCAAGTCGTTTTCTTGGTGGATACGACGCGCCTAAAGTGGCATTGACGAAAAGTCTTCACCTAGTCACCCACATGGTATTTTCTTTTAGGATGATGTTCAGTATCACGTATGACCTTTATTGGTATATTCGAATTTTGTATGCATGCTTTACTTTTTAGATTAAGTAACATATCCAAGTGTCAATTTTTGCATATACGCCAGCGGATGCCTTGAAGGTGGGAACTGATTGCCCTAAAATAAATGAATTAGTGCCTTCACCATCCCTCATCACTTTTCTAGTAAATCAAAGTGAACATAGTTAACTAGATAGATTTCTAGGGCCATTCAAAATTCCATTAACCAATTTCTTTGGGCGTGCTATCGTATAAGACCTTCTCCCAAACACACCCGAGGGGCGAAGCGTTCGGAATCTGGTCTAGATAAGAGGAGCTGGCAAGCAACCCGGTCATCGAGTTTATTGATTACAAGGAAACCCCACATGAGTTTAGTTTCTGCGCGATAGTCTAGACTGAATCGATCATAGTAACACAGAAGACAGCGGAAAATTCAAAAAGAAAAAAAAAAAAGGAAAAAATGGGTATTGAAACTTGGTCTTGCACATGGGAGCCCTCCTTTTCTCAAATCTTTGTGCTCTAGACAGCAAATAGCACCGACAAGTTCCATGTACCTCCAACTTATTGGCTCTCTCTCTCTCTCTCTCTCTTTCTCTCTCTCTCTACTTCTTTCACCTGCGTAAACCATATGACTTCGGCTGAATCTGTCTGATTATTCTCTAATCTCATCAGTTGGTGTCATGCCTTTGGCTGATTCTTCGTAATTAAGCTAAACTCGAAATCTTTTCCTCGTTCTTTTTGGTTTTTTTTTTTTTGGGGGGGGGTGTCCCATCTCCCGCCATCTTCTACTTTACATAAAGCCAAAGGAAATTTGCAAATCCATGCATATGAGGAAGAAAAAGTGATCCCACTACTATTTCTACCTAATACCTCCCAAAAAAAAGTTGTAATTTAATGAATCCCTTGATCAATCACACCTAATTAGAGAGAAAAAAAAAAAGGAAAAATTTCACCCTAAAGATGAATTTTTTGGACAAATTATTAATCAAAAAGTTTCTCCTTTGGGTGGACCCCATGTGTCCCTCCCCTCCCTCCTATAAATACCATGCTCCTACACTACATTCCCTCCCTTTTCCCTCTCCTTCCTCTCTCCGGTCCAATATTCTTGAGCGGTTCAGTGAGCCATGTTCTGCTCGGATGACCCGGTTCACCTCCAGCTCCCGGTTCTCGAGACCGGGTTCACTTATGACGAGCTGGAAGAGCTCCTGTCGATCCTCGAGTCAGAGAGCCCCGTCAGCCCCAATAACTCCGGCTCAGAGGGCTCGAACCGGACCCTCAGTTCCGCAGAGGATGATCGGAAGCGGAGGCGGATGGAATCGAACCGGAAGTCGGCGGCCCGGTCCCGCTGGCGCAAGAAGCAGCACCTTGAGGAGCTCACGGATGAGGTGGACCGGCTGGGTGTCGTGAACCGGGAACTTAAGAGCCGGCTCGACCACGCTGTGACCCAGTTCTTCACCGTGCAGACGGAAAACGAGCGTTTGAGATCCGAGTGTGCGTCCCTATCAGCTCGGCTCTCGGATCTACATTGGATTCTACTCGCCATGCAAAATCACATCAACCCTCGTTAATTTTGACTTAATAACCAATAATTCCTCTCTCTCTCTCTCTCTCCCCCTTCTTTAGTTAGGCAGGACGAGTGACCAAAGAGGATACGATGGGTAAAGAGTCTTTAATGAAGCAGAGCTACGTAAATACGGAGTTTTTATATGCTCGGCTAGTCGAGTGTTTCCCATGCATAATGTACAAAGCTTCTTTTTTATCCATTTTTCTTGCTGTCGTCAACCCTAGATTGTACTAGGGTTTTGTTCTCCTGTCGCTGTCGCATTCTCAGTCGGACAAGCAACGAAGGGCTCGTTTCCAATGATGCGTATGACCCATGCAAGAGACATTTCGACACTTAAAGCCCCAAGAAATGGGGAAAGTAATGTGTGATGAATGGCGTGTGCGTGTGCGTGTGCGTTTTCCAAACTTTCGAAGGGTCGTTTTTGGACCGCGGATATCGCCATCCTTTACCTAAAACTTAGGACGCGGTCTGACGAGAAAAGCTAATGGCGACTGGTCTGGATTCCTTTAGTCTCTTGACAGAGAGAATTGGATTCTAAGACAGGAAACATAGCAGCAGGCAATAATTAAATGGACTGTCGTTTTATCATATACGATGCCTTTCGCACGTGACACTTACAATTCCACAAGTGTACGACCCATCGCATCGTGGAACACAGCAAATAAAAAAGTCGATGAAGAATATCACGCAACATTTACAATATAAAAGCCTGAAATATTTTAGACTATGTTTGGTAATTCGGATTTGAATTTGAATAGAGTTATTTATTATCTTATTTGATATTTAAAAACATGCTCTTAAACAGAAATAAACTGGATATGTCCGGATAAAATGACAAACAAGAAATTTTAAACAAATGAGATAAATTCGGATTGGAAAGAAAAATATAAAAAAAGGAAATTAGAAAAAATGAGAAGGACAAGCTGTTGCTTGCTGCTGGGGAAGATTGGTGCCACCATCGACCCCGGTGGACGCCGCCCATAGACTGAACAAATGGAGCATCGACGTCGAGGAGCTGATCCAACCCTCTTCATCGACGACCCCGTCATGTCCAGAGTCAGCTTCATCTGCCATTGTTGCTCATGGTGTCTTTTTGAGGGATGATGTTGGAGAGGAGTTTGTTCGGGAACCTCCGGCTGTCGTCTGTGTTTCTCTGCTCCATCCTCGACTCGATTCTGACGTTGATCTCCACTGTTCTTGAGTTAGGTTGGCCCAAATACTCGGGTCAGGACCCCTTTTAGACGAGATAAACGAGTACCAAACTCCTTGTAGTTATCCAATCGTCCATTGCTCTAAGGTGTTTTTATCACACAAATATCGTATTTGGCATTTTTGAGGCATTTGGTGGAAACTTTACGGCCGCAGCTTCTTCATAGCTCCAGCATTTCACTGCCGATTCCACCAAGATCTTTAAAATATGTGCTGCCAAACACATTCTTTGGCACAACACCGCACAAAGCAACTATAGCACAGTTACAGCACATCTGCAACTATACTAAAGAGGCATCTAAGATCGGTCGACTAATTTAGTTTATCAAGTAATGTGACGGTCTGTAAGTGATTATTTATGTTAGTAGTCCTTTAAGCACCTGACAATTTTTCATGATAAAAAAATTTCAGAGATGAATCTTAGTATGTCTATGACATTCAAATAATTTTTTATCAACCTGTTTAAAATAAGGAAATGTTAGCAATTATATACTTTTTTGAGATATTATCCATATCGTGACTAACAAGACTAGATATCGTGTAACTTTAATTATTTGAAATTTTCAATTATGATTTAAGGAAAAAAAAAAGGATAACCACGCTTATTTTCTTGACGTGCCATTTAGTGACCTGACTCAACCCGAAATTATATGGGTAAGGGTCAAGTTGACCTCGTCTTTTGTGAGTTAAAAAAATCCAACCATACCCTATTTTTGAGAAAATTGACCAAAAAGTCTTAAACCTATTGTATGGTGCTCGATTCAGTCATAAACATTTCAATTGTGTCAATTTAATCCTAACATTTTGATGATTTGCTAATTTAATCCTTTCAACGAATTTTGACATGGATGACATTCAGCATACAGTGGTTGGTCACCGGCCACTGGCCATAGGCGATGGACAATGAGGGTTGGCCTCGCCTAGGCAAGGGCAAGGGTTGATGAAGGCCACTCTTGCCCAATCTAGCGAGGCCGGCCCTCAACCAAGCGAGATCACGTAGGCCTATAGGCATTCACGTCAGTGATTTCTAATCAAAATTAATCGGAAAGCCTAAATTGATATATCATTAAAAGATTTAAAACTAAATTGATATAATTAAAAGGTTTAGGATGGATAGCCATACAATTGGTTTTTGACTTTTCGGATAATTATCTCTCCTATTTTTAGGTAGGTTTGGCACACATTATCCCGAGTTCGTTTTTGCCAAGTCCACTTTTGAACTAACTTCAACCCCATCTTGACAATTGCGAAATATGCCGAAAGATTGTTTTGTTTTGTTTTGTTTTGTTTTTTTTACTTTGCTTCCTAATTTTGGGGAAGATTTCTCCGACAAGCGGCGTTGGATAACTTTAATTAATGAATCACCATGTAGGGTTTGTTGGCAAAGCCAATGAGTCGTCGGCCTTTTATGCCCTCCTCAAATGGTCAGGAGAAGAACACATGCCGTCCTTACCTGTGCCGATTGCGATGGGTAAATCCCTCACGGGGCGCCAGGGAGGTCCTCAACCCTTGCACCAGATAAGTCCGAACTGTGTGCATGTGGGATTATTCGAACTCAGCATCCAAAGGTGAGATTGTAGTGGTGCCAACACGCATGCCTCAGCTTGTGGGACATATTTCGCTGCCAAAGTTGTTAAAACTCGAATGAACTATTCTAAAAAAGTCATAGAACCTAAGATGATCCATCGTTAGGTTGAGGAATGAAAAATACACATAGTACAATAGCATTAAACAGTTCTTATACTGCCAAGTCACTTGATAGCACCAAGTAAGCAATAAATTCATCAAGTCTACATTTGGCTTGAGAATCAAACACCGACAAGATAAAGTGAGATAAGAAATTAGTGTTTTCATATGATTTTTCCATTCACATCGATAGCACCAAGTAAGCAATAAATTCATCAAGTCTATATTGGTTTGAGAATCAGACGCCGACATGATAAAGTGATATAAGAAATTAGTGTTTTTGTATGATTTTTCCATTCATGAGAAGAACATCTATACGGCACATTTTTCCTCGCTACAAGTAGGGTTTACGAATAATTTTCACGTTCAAGTTTAGATTGATAATGAGTAACACATTTGTTGTTCTACTTGGCAAATTTGTTTCTAATTAATCAGAAATTGAAAATCTCATGTAGAAATAAGAATTCCATTCCAGTGAGTAGGGCTATTAGCAAAAGTCATGTTCTTTCTTACCAATCAAATGATAAAATAGGAATTTCTCTTATGAATATGCCAAGAATTAATGGAATCACATTCCCCTAAACCGAACATATTCTAAGAATATGTTATCCATTTTTTAAAGCATAGTGATTTGATTGAAAAGTGAGTGATTCGTTTCACTCAACGACATATCATGTCCCCATGTCATTCATTATATTTTTTCCATGAAGTGAGTGCTACATTTTGAATAAAACCGGTACATCGTTTTTTACCTTGAAAGGCCTAAAAGAATGGAAGATTTTGGTGAAGCGATCGTCCGACATCCAAAAGCGGAGTACTACGCTTAGTAGGCTAACTCAGAAACGTTGCTGCTTTCCCCATTGATTTGCGTGTTCGGGTTTGGTGGTTTTCAACCGAAAGTCTAGATGCCTCCGAACAAGAACAATAACAAGAATTCCAGAAAGCAAAAAAAACAAATGATTCCTTACAAGATTCTGTCTCGTCGAACCCTTTACAGCTCATCTTCTTTCCACGAGCTTCTGTACAATCCACCGGTGACACAACCTCGGCCGCAAGTCATCTGTACCTTCAAACTTCGCTTCCTTCTACAGAAGAGAGCATGCTGGAATTGTTCTGTGGCCAGAATGGCTCGATAATGATTTATGTGGTACAGACTCTATCTACCCTTTTCCGCACAGGTTATCTATCCTTTTTCCCTTACTTTTGTCTGGTAAAATGGACGAGGAGCTGATTGAGGTGAAGTATTTTGTCGATGCAGCACTGATCTTGTCAACCATCGCCACCAACACATACTTCAATTTGTGCCTCTCTCCTCGGATTAATTTAGTACTAATAAGTAGTATTTTACCCGGCACGAGCTACTTAATTCTTGTGGTTGGCTATAGAAAAACAAAATTTTATATGTGATATGTTAAGAAACTTGTTATTTCTCTGCCCCCTCAATAAAGTTAAAGGCGAGTCATCCGCGTAATTGCCACGAGGTTTGGCTGTGAATTCTTTCTATGACTTGGTCCCATGATTGTGTCTACTGAAAATGAACCTTAGTTGAAAGCGACGACTCTCATTAGGGTTTGCTACATACTATTGAGTCTAGACTCTTTTGCTTTTTCATCAAGTTCCCAAGCCGTGATGCTTTGTACCATTGCTAAAGGTCCCAAATAAATATCTATCCTGAATTTAGAATCTTGCAGAATATACTTCCGTGTGCTCTCACCCCATCTAATACGTGTTAACAAAAGCGCAGCTCTACACACATTCACAAGAGGAATCTGTCCCACTTCACTTGACATTATCATCTCATCATCTTTACTATCTGATCGTAAATAAACTGAAGAAGAGAAGAAAAAGGGAAAAGATTCAGGGCTGATCGCAAACAAAAGAAGCCATAAACATTGTCCGGTAGGAGTTATGATTGATAGCTAGAAAAATCAGAACGCCCCCACCTAACATCGATCTTTGTGGGTTTTGTCTTTGTTGAAGCGCGCACAGACTCAAAAAAGATGCACGCACACTTAAAATCCATGCATGAATGCACATGTGATAAGTTTCTAATATGGATCTCAAGGAAAGATCTTGGAAGATGCCGATATCCATCAACTTTGTTCCAGATGCAGAGAATGGATTCGGATTTTGTAGCCCCCATCAAATCAACAAGAGCATCGTTCCAGGAAAGAAAAAAAAGAAAGAAAGCATCAGAAAAAGAAAATCGGATTGTGATCCTAGTTATAAAAGACGAGGGACAAAGACCAAACACAGAGAGAGAGAGAGAGAGAGAGAGAGAGAGAGAGAGAGAGAGAGAGAGAGAGAGAGAGGGTCTTCTTCAAACCACTATCTCATTTCACTGGCCAAACCCTAAAGTAGTCCTAGCTTTCTCCATCAAGTAATGGATTGTGTGGTCACTAGCGATAGGTCTTTTTTTTCCTAATTTGTCAACCATCTATCCCTTCAAGCAAACCTCTTTTGCCTCGAGCTTCTCTTTCTTCGAGAGGAAGTTATTAGGAGACACTTATCGGGAAAAAAGGAAAGTTCTTGAGAGACTTAACCCTACCAGTTAAAATACAAAACTCCCAAAAAGGTCGTAATTTTATTTGCTTTTAGGAAGAGATTGATTTGCACATGTGTGGGCTTGACAAGATATAAAGTTTGTGGTATCCCTAAAGAAAGTACCGAATTTGATATGACCGACTTTCTCCCTATTAAATTATTTCTTGAATTTGAGTACATGAAGAAAATCTGAATAAATAGAAAATTGAATTATAAATAGACTTATGATTCGAGAGGAAAGAAATTATTAAGTACTTTTTATGTTAGAGTTAGATTAAATTTTCTAATTTGGGTCAGCAAGTCACCTAAATATATTAAAAAACAAAATCTCACTCGGCTATTGCACATTAGAGCAAATAAGAGAAATATTAGGGTTTTCTCTGTGTAAGCTTTTTGCGTGAGTTTTTTGTGAGAGGTTGTGAGGTAGGACTTGTGAATTTTGTTTTGGATATAACCTAGAGCTGAGAAACACTTCAACTATTGAGAAATTTTAGAATATGTATTCTTTGAACTTACAGTGGATGTCTTGAACTCTCCTCGTGAAGTAAGTGCTGACATACAAATCAAACCATGTGAATATCTTGTGTTGTTTATTATTTTTTTGTTGATTTTTCTAGTAATGTCTTGCTAATACACTTATTAATAAAAGGAAAGTTCTTGATAGACTTAAATAACCATTTAAAATTCAAAAGCTCCAAAACGGTAGTACTTTCATTTTCTTTTTGGGGGAGATGGGATTGCCAAGATATAAAGTTAATTATATCCTCAAGAGTAGTATTGTAATTGATGTGACCATCATATGATTTTGTCTGCTACTTTTGTTAAATTAAATCATATCTCGAGTTTAAATCCACGAAGAAAAATAGTTCCCAAATGGAAATTTCAAATCCAAATAAAATTTGTGGTTTGACGCACGAACAAGCAAAAGAATTATTTGGAATACAATGCACGTTGAAAAGTGGATTCCTAGTTCAAATAGATTTTTTAATTTAAATTGGTAAGTCAACTAAGAACATATAAAAACGAATTCTACTCAATTATTAGACATTATAGAAAATAAGGCGAGTGTTAGGATTTTTCTCTATGAATTTGCTAAGTCAGTTCTTTGTGAGAAATTATGAGATAATATATGTGGACTTTGCTTTGAGTACAACAATTTAAGGGATTGTAAACTATATATTCTCTAGATTTACAATCAATTTCTTAGTGTCAAACTCTTCCAAAGAAGTAGATGCTGACACCTTAAATGGAACCACTTATACCTCTAGTACTATGTATCTTTCCTTGTTGATAACTCTAGTAGTTTCTTCTCCACGTGCTAATCTTTAATTATATGGCCCGTTAGTTTCCCCCTTATTTCACCGCAACCTCTATATTAGAACTTGAAATTTCCACCCTTCTATAATTAAAGACCGAAAAAAGGGCCTAGTCACCTCTTGTACTAGCAAGTCACTTTTTTTAACCTTCCAAAAGGTTAAAAGTGAGTTAGGTTGGAGAGGCCAAAGTGGCAGCCCTCGTTTTGACCTTGACTCTCTAAACTTGAGATTAGTCGGTGGGAGCATTAACGGAACTTATCAGAATACAGAGAATTCTTAGCTCCATCTCGCTTTTTAGGCAATCTCATTTGTAGTTATTTAGAACATGTGAAAAGAGTGAGGGGGTCAATCTCATGCGACAAGATCCAATCTTTTTGGGCCAAGAACATAGGTCCAACTTCCAATTTATGAAAGCCTCCGCGACCACTCAAATCTTAAAGTTTACTTTTGCTGTCCCTAGTGAAGTTCACTTTCGGCCATTGTTGCTATCATAATTCGCAAAAGGGATAATCATAAAAATGATCCGTGAAGTTTGGTCCTACATGCAATGTTGTCTCTAAACTTTATAATTTATTCAATGCAATCCTTAAACTTTTTGTATATATTCAACTTAATCCTTAAAATATATGAAGGTGTTTAATGATACCCTTACATTAATTCGAGTTGATGAGCTTAGTTGATTAGGCTTTTAATTTGGTGAGTTTGAATATTAGACAAAAAAAAAATAACATTACATTTTAATTATTCAAGTAAGATATTCAACTTAAATTAAGATATAAATCGTGCTTTCCGTGAATTATCGTACAATTTGTAAGTAAATGCCATAAGAAAACTTCATATTAATAGTTATATCAAAAGATTCTTATGTAGACATTACGTTAGTCATTTTGATCAGTTGTTATGATAGAATAGCTAAAACAGTATTTTGACCTACCACATTATGTTTTGTTATTTACTATGCTTCAAGTACACATAATTAGGTTGTTATTTTAGGGTACGTCTTTGTAAATAACTATGAAATAGGGTATTGCTACGAGCGTCCTTCGGACATTAATTGAGTTTATTTTATTTGGAAGTATTCACTTTTCAAAACACTGATTATATATAACACGGGGGGAATATAACACGGAAAGCTGTAAAAATTTCCTTAATTGATTATTTAATCAGTGCCCTCGCGGCATTCTTTACTATGTTGATATCAAGGTAGAAATTTTCTTTACTATAAAGGAGCCACACATAGAAATTATAGAACAAGGACATAATGAAGAGAGAGAGAAGGGAGGGGGACAAGGGTAATAAATAGGTAACGAAATGAATAGAGAGTGGAAGAAAAGCACTTCCTTTATGAGGAGACTGATCAATCTCTCATAAATCACAGTCTTATGCCTTAAACTTAGAGACAATCCTTAAGCAAGACACTACTATTCATTCATATAAATTCACTTTTGCTGTTCTTAATAAATTTCGTTCATATGCGGCCACCTTTTTCAATAGTGATGAGATTGGGAGGGACGATCGGCACTAGTGACCTCCCAATCGGCGTTACCAGTTTTTATTGTTGTAATTTACAATGTATTTGATTTTTAAAATTATGCCTTATTCGATTAAATTCTGATAGAGAAAAATAGAGAGTCCTGACTAAATGAATTGGAACCGAAGGTGGAATGCCCATTTCCGATCTTCCTTTCATATCCGTTGGACAGTTTTCTGTTTTCTTTTATATATTTTTTTCCATAGATTGGCCTAAGAAAAAGTGAATTTGAGGTGTACTTTAACATAGGCAATATACAATAAAGAGGAACACATTTTCCTAGGGAGAAGCCCCTCGAAATTTATTTTCTTCTTTTTCTTTGCTTGAAAATAAATATGAGGGAGGGCAATCAGGGCGATTGCCGTTCCCATAGGTATAATTACAGGAACTCAGCATCTGCTTTCGTTATAAGTTTGTCGAGTCCGTCACCGTGACCCTCAAACCGTAGTGGATTCAGATCAAAGTGATATGAGGGTAGTTCGCAGCCGGTTTTAGATTGCGAATGGTTTAGGGTTTCCGGGAAGGTCAACACTTCCGTTTGAGCAGTGGACGACGCCCCTTGATCAGACGCGTGAAGCCTTTAATAAGAAAATCCAAGCTATCTCGGGACACACAAGCTATGGCTCCTTCCTCTGTCCCTACCGGGTAACATCCATCAATATTTAGCCTCAATATGCCCTGCTTTGGTGGCGTCCAAGTTTGATCTGGGTTTGACTGTAACGCTGCTCTTTGTCTCGGTCTTGCTGTCCAAAGAGCTGTAGTCTCGTCCAGGGCCAAAACGAATTCCACTTCCACCGAGGCAGATCAGTCTTCGTGGTAGGTTAGTCCCCTCATTATAAAAGCCCAAGCCCAGTTAAGACTTTATTCAAATTTTAAAGTGGCCCATTGCAACCGAAAAGTAAATAAATTAACGGATTAGATTGTCAAAACCCGACATAAGAAAACCTACCTTCCAATTGGACATTCTACCCCACTCATGTCCTTTGGTCCCTTATTTGTTCTGAAGCTATGTCTATGTATGCTTAAACACCTTTTTAATGAATGGAAATTATCATTCTAACCAGACAAAAAAAAAAAACCGTGGCAGATTAGGTTTGGCAATTACATATTGCTTATACCCTGTTTCTTAGCTGAACTGTATCTCTTGGCTTTTGTACATGTGATAGATTGGATATACCTCCAAATTCAAGTCTCTCATACCATTCACCGCATCCTACCTCATCGTCCATGATGGACTAAAATGATATCGTTTCTTCCCCTTTCACCCTTAAAAATGGCGTCGAATTGTAATTGTATCTCAAAAGCAATGCCTGGCTCTTCTTCTTCATGCATACGAGCCCTAATCTAATTGCAGAGAGAGAATCCACCTTTGGATGGAAAATTCGAAGGCATTGCAATCCTAATCTCACCCTAAGCAACCTTAAGTTGCCAATTGAAGAATGGTCACCGGAAGGATGAGGGCACCTACGGAATCAAGTGGCGTAACTCCTAATAAGGTCGACTTGGAGCTAACAAGCTATTCTAATCTTCAATCATCAATTCTCATGGCAAAGACAAGAAAAAATGCAGGAAGAAGGTTCCGTGGTTATTGTAAGTTCGATGGTCTAGGTTCCTATGATTTCTTTATATGGGTTGATCCAAAGATACAAGATCGTGCAAGTGTCATAATGATCGACCGATCGACTTCCTTGAAAGGAATCAAGCACTATGCAAATCAAGTTAGACGAGGTCGACATGAGCTCTCTAGGAGCCGAAATCAAGACACAAAGGGCGAAGCATAGACATTTATAGGAGGAGTTTGCACAAGTGCATAAAGAAGAGATGATATATCCATTGGCATTATTTTGTGCGCGTGTTGTGTTTTGTGTAGATTGTGAGTAATGTTAAAGTTGGTAGGAAAATTTATCATTATGTTTTTTATGCAAAAAATGAATGATTTATAGAATATTTTGCTAAAGATGATCACTTAAAAAAAATGATAAGTATTTACATCGTCTACAAAAACATTGACACATAAATTATTGGCAATTATTAAGATTTTTTATTGGCTAATTATTTTAAACTATATAAGCAATCATTTTTATAAAAATATTTTTAAAATTATTCGCAAAAAAAAAAATGTAGCCTAAGTCTTTGATAACTCTATGTGTGTCTAAGATGTTTGAGGAGCAAGATTGAGGGTGCATTTGGCAACCACTTTCCCTAGTGACTTTGGGCTTTAAAGTTCCTTAGCAAATGCAAGTATATTTTGGTAAATTTTTTGAAGAGTTTCTAGGAGATACGATTGCATTTTCAAAAACTTTTAAAAGACTTTAACTCAAGGTAGCTCCTGAGGTGCTTTGGACTTTGAGCATTTCCAAAATGCTAAAATATTTTTTTCTTACTACTTTGCCTCGCTAAACTTCCATAATCCTAGCAATGTCCTCCTCATGCAACATTGTGGAGCTGTCGACGCCAAATTGCATGGCTTAAACGACAATTGTGTGACCCTAGGCAACTATCACCCTGGGTTGCACGACCTCACCAAGGGCCGTCAGCCAAATTTAATTCGTCACAGTCCACCAATAATTAAGCCCTTCGTCAACTTTAATTTTTTTTTTAATTAGTGAAAATCTCTTACAAAGTATGATTTTTTCTAAACACTAATTAAACCAAAGTCGCTTTCAATACACTCTTATATTGTAATTTATAAAACACTACTTGCATTTCAAAAAACCCCTTTAATCTAAAGTTTTTTACATTTTTCAGAAAACTTTCCTCAAAATCCGAAACAAACACACTTTGAGATATATATGTATATGTATATATTAAAGTTGTAGGTGAATTAGGGATGTCTTGATATGAATGTGAGAGGTTCATTATGAGTTCAAGTCAAATTGAAGCTTCTCTAATTTATTTCTCAACATATATAATGTCCAGTTCTTCGAGATGAGATCCAACATTTGAGCTAAACAAAATCATCTCAGGAACAGCACATGAGTTAATAATATTTCCCCATTTTCCTCTTTTTCTCCATTATTCAATGGACAATCAAGGTAAAATAGGGATTTTGTTCAAAATAAAACGAAATAGAAGTACGGTTTTGCCTCTTTAAAGGTCACAAGCATTGCACGGGATAGCGGAAATATACGACCGTTCCGAGGCTTACGTACAGACGTTCGGATTCGGAAGAGCTTTTAGTAATTTCCCGAAGAGTCACAAAGGCCGACGTCAAAACAGCGGGCCTGGCCCACTAAAATTTGGGCTTCGTCCAACAACAGAAAGCCCATTTACATCATCACTTCTTCCGCATCCTAATGGGCATTTAGGTAAAATCACGCTCTGCAACCAAATATTCAGACCGAAGCGCGCCCAAATCCCCCGTTCAAAAACAACACGCGAGAAGCTCTCTCTCTCTCTCTCTCTCTCTCTCTCTCTCATCTCCATCTTGAGCTTCCTCCAGATTTCTTGCAGATTCAAGAGGAGAAGAAGAAGAAGACGATCGGCACGAAGCAGAGCAGACCGCTCCTCTCTCGTACCTTCGCCGCAGCTCGCGCTCTCCGTGGCCGTGCTAGAGAGAGAGAGAGAGAGAGGGATGGAGAAGATATGCGTGGCGGTGAGAGTGCGGCCGTTCGCGGCGGAGGAGCCCTTCAACGGCACCTTCTGGAAGATCGAGGACAACCGCATCTCCCTCCACCGCCCTCACGGCACCCCCGTCTCCGGCCTCTCTTTCGCTTTCGGTAACCCCCGGAAAATTTATTCCCAATCTCGTTCTTTTCTTCTTCTTTTTTTTTTACCCCCTTTTTTGGGGTTCAATTTGGTCGCGAAAATTTCCAATCTTTTCTCCTTTTTTTTTTTTTTTTTTTTCTGTTCGGGTTCCGCGCCGGCCAGATCACATCTTCGGCGAGGGCTGCACGAACGCCACGGTTTACGACGGCCTCACCAAGGACGTGATTCGCGCCGCTGTCGAGGGTTTCAACGGTACGTTTTGGGCTTTGCTGAGATTTTTTTGCTGTGGGATGTGTGTTTCTTTTGGGGTGAAGTGAGATTGTACAGTTGTAAAAGGATGAGGTTGATTTCGCGAGGTCCGCTCGATTTTGGCAAAGTGGGTAATTTAGTATAGGATTGAGCTGGAGCTTATTGTTTGTGTTGGACACAACCTCAGGAACGGCGTTTGCATATGGACAGACCAGCAGCGGGAAGACTTTCACGATGAATGGCTCAGATGCTGACCCTGGAATTATCCGCCTCGCCGTCAGAGATGTATTTGAGAAGATAAACATGGTAACGCCCGTATAGCGACCTCGCTAGTTGATAATTGGCTGCTCGTGTCCTGCTCATGAGCTTGTTGTAAGTCTCTCGACATGTTTTTGAATGGGGTTCCGGATGGGCCTTTTGTTACCAGATGTCAGACCGCGAGTTTCTTATCCGTGTGTCCTACATGGAGATATACAATGAAGAGATAAATGACCTTCTTGCTGTGGAGAACCAGAAATTGCAAATACATGAAAGCTTAGAGGTGTGGACCATTTCAATTTTTGGATTAGTCTAGATAAGTTCTGCAAACAAATTGAATAACCTGTTTTTCCTGGTTTTATTGTCTTGTAGAGAGGCATTTTTGTTGCAGGCCTTAAAGAGGAAATTGTTAACAATGAGGATCAAGTGCTTCAGCTTATAGAGTCAGGGGAAGGTTTGTCTAAAAGCACTTAAAAGACCAGGCCCTTCACTTCATTTCCTATTTGCTGGTATTAGAAACTGAGTATAATTACTTACAGTCAATAGACACTTTGGTGAAACAAACATGAATGCTCGGAGCAGTCGATCTCACACGATATTTAGAATGGTAACTAATCAAAGCTTTGTGGCCATTTTTACTTTCCTTGAATTTATTCATATGGCTACTAATGGAAACTTTGCATTTCAGGTCATTGAAAGTAGAGTGAAAGACATTAGTTGCGATAACTCAACCTCTGATACTATTCGAGTCTCAGTCCTGGTTTGTATTTCTTTTCAGAGTGAAGCTAAGATGCACCCGTCTATGTTGTTCTATCACCAGTCCTTCTAATTTTCTTTGTTTGAATCTAGAACTTGGTGGATTTAGCTGGCTCTGAGCGTATTGCAAAAACTGGAGCTGGTGGTGTACGTCTAAAAGAAGGGAAGCACATAAACAAAAGCTTAATGGTTCTGGGTAATGTCATCAACAAGCTAAGTGAAGGTGCCAAGCAGAGGTACTTACTCTTGTGTTTCTTCCAGTATAATATTAAGGGCTCTCTTGCTGAACTGTGCAATCTTTAATGCAGAGGACATATTCCTTATCGTGATAGTAAGCTTACTCGCATTCTTCAACCTGCTCTTGGTGGTAACGCAAAGACTTCGATTATCTGCACTATAGCTCCAGAAGAGGTACCATGAGACAATTATAGATGTTGCTTATGTCTTTTTCCTCTCTTGATTGGTTGCAAAGCTTGAATGCTGTTGTCTGACCAGCTGATAAACTGTGCAACTTTGTCAGGTTCACATTGAAGAAACAAAAGGTACTCTTCAGTTTGCTAGCAGAGCCAAGCGCATCATAAACTGCGCTCAAGTAAATGAGGTACTAATTTTTTCGCAGAAACACCCTTCTGTCACCTCAAATATATGCATTTCTTGGAAAACCATTCTTCGAAATCGTGACACTAGAAGTTTCTAGGATAATTCAGTGTCTTTGACAATTTTGTACAAGGTTTGTTAGGTTCAAAGTGATTTTAGTAATTTGGAAGATTGGACAGCTCATATTTCTTGTTTGGATCCTTGAGTTTCCTGTGCAAGAATGAATTAATTTAACAGGTGCTGCACCTGCTAGAAATCTTTCTGTCAAGGATTCTGAAGTTCTTATCAGATGTAAAGTCATGAAACAACAATGTACAGCAGAAGACTAGTTCAAATTTTTGGGGCCATCAAGAAGAAATTACATATGCTTGTCTTGTTGGATTGTTCAGATGAAGTTTTACTTTTCAGGAAATCTGTATCTGGAAATTAAGGTTATTAATTCAGCTAAGCTGAATGCGGCAACATTCAAGTTAAATGATTTTTTGTGTACTATGCTCTCTCTCTTGTAATACCCTCATCATTGATCATGCAAGTTCCCATCCTTTTTCTTTCCCTTGATTGGTTTATTTCAGCTAATTATGGTTGATATTGTCTTAGATTTTGACAGATGCTGCCTTATTGAAGAGACAAAAGTTAGAGATAGAGGAGTTGCGTGAGAAACTTCAGGTTAGGGGCATTACTGCTTGTACTTCAATTAATTAGGCTTTGCAAAATTTGACTCGAATAGTTCTCTAGGGATCTCGTGCTGAAGTGCTGGAGCAAGAAATTCTTAAATTGCGGAATGAAATGCTTAAGGTAGGTTTTTCCTCTTTTGAAGTTTTGGCTGTTGTCCAAAAAAGGTGGATATGTTAATTTTAGCATTCACTTGTTAGCATACCTGTTTTTCTCTAGTATGAAGTTGAGCATGAGAAACTCGAAATGGAGCTAGAAGAGGAGAGGAAATCACATAAATTACGTGAAGAATGCATCAAGGAGCAACAGATGAAGATTGACAACCTTAGTACTCTTCTCACCTGCTCCGACTGCGATAGGAACTCTAGCCAGGTATAGTTATATTCGACCAACAGCAAATCTTCAAGTTCACTATAGATGCCCTTCTGGCTCCATATTTCTTTACTTAACTGCCTTATTGTATCACTCTGCTACTTTGTTCTATTCTCTCTATCACAGTTGAGTTCTGATGCAACGATTCAGATGACCTATCTCCAAATATTGAAGGATGCGATTCCACATAGGGCAATCACATAATACAAAATAATGCTTTCATTCTGTGAATGTACCAACGTGAATTCATTTTATTAAATGTATTGCTTTGCCAAAATAACATTTAGGTAGGATAATCCACTTTGCTGCAGAAAGGATGGTGGCTGTAAAACATGTAAGCTTATCATTATGTGACATTGAAGATTCTCAGGAGCATTGCTTCTGGTACTTTTGAGAATCCAATCAAAAGTTGGTAATACAATTTGCAAAGTACAGCGACTCCTGCTTATGTAACTACCTGTGTGGACTAATACGCTTCTCCAAAGTTACTAGTTCGTACTTGAACTTTTTCTTGATCACTAATATTCTTCGAGGAACTTGTCTGGTATCTTACTATTGCTGCAACAACATAATGACGGTTTCTCCACGTTTTGGGACAGGATTCTGCAAAAGAGAGCCTTATGGATGAATTTAATGACAGTAACAGTATTAGTCAAAGCGACTTCAGAACACCTTGCCAAAAGACAGTTCCTGGTAATTATGTTGTCAAGCGATCAAACTACTCACATCTGGTTGAATGCAGCCCACTTCCGGATCCACTAGACAATGTTGCTGATGAAGAAACATGGTTCCAAATGAACAAAGGTTTCATAGCTGACCTGGACTCAATCCAGATGACTCCTGCTAGAAAAGTTCAATCCTTCCCTCCAGCTAATGAGACTCCAGTGAGTTACTCTCATTCTTTTATCTTCACTCAGTTTTCATCCTCCGGAATGCTCCAGCAATTTGGTTTATGAGAACACTTCTTGTTAATTTTTTAGAAGTTTTCTCTTTATTCAATATTCCATTAGCTTTCAAAATTATATCGTTGATAGTATGATACTGTATGATGAGACTGGGCTATGACCTTTTAAATTTACTTTGCTTTGATGAAACCTTATATAACATTTACCGCACCCTAACTTCTGTAGGGCACAGATGAGAGCTACAGAAAAGAGCTTGAAGACCTCAGGAGACAGCTAGAACTTGCTGTTGAAGAGAAAAATGATCTTAAGGTTTGTATGGACCATGAAACAGTTCTTAATCAGCTATTTTGGGAATCTTAAAGGCAATCTTAGCTATTCTCTCCAAAGACCAAAATTATTTCTCTAAAGATGAGTCATATTGGCTTCAGCCCATCCAATAATTTCATTCACCAATTCTGCTTTTCATACATGGCATCCCTGAGAGAATCATTCCTCCTATTACAAGCAACTTTACCACTTAACCAAGATTCATCAACAAGAATCTTGAGTTATACATCTGCTGATGTGATAGCACAGTTCTTTGAATTTTCTGCTTCTTTATTACAGATCAGAATCAAAACATTTAGCATCTGGCCTGAATTATCTGCTACTTGCTCTTTTTTTTTTTTTTTCCCTGAAATCAGAAGGAAAATTGTTCAGTCTTTTGGGGTGATTGATATGATAATACTCATCAATTGCCCATGATAGCAATGGTAGAGAGATGTGGATACTATGCAATGGTAACTCTATATTTTCTTTGCTTTCACCTTGAAAAACTCTAATATGGTACCTCACTAAAGTCATTCTAGAGATATCAGTTCGATTAATCGGTGTTGTTTGTTTTCCTTCTTGTGAACGTAGCTATCTGATACGTCTTATTTGAATCTTGAATCTTCTTCTATTTATGCTTGAGTTTACACTGATTCTCCTGTTTTACAGAGAAAACACATGGAACAAGTCCGACTGAATAAGCAATTGATTCAGGAGATTTCCGAACTGCAAAAAGAAGCTCATCTTATTCAAGAGATTCCTAAAAGACTGACTGAGTCAGTTGTAAACTGCAAAGATGTACATTCAGATGTTGTATCAATTCTGCAGGTGAAACATATGACATCAAATTTATAACCCCCTCCCCCAAAAACAAAAACACACGCGTGCGCACCCCAAAAAGGAGTTACGAGCCTAGGCTATTGAGCCCGGCATCATATTTTTCTGTTGTTTACTCTTGCGGATGATTAATTCTGACAGTCATTATGTTGCTTTTTTTTCTTTTTTTGTTTTTTGTTTCATCCGCAGAGTTTTGTTGGTGACGGGAAATCTTCAGCTGGAAGTTTGCTTTCCAACACTGGTGATATTGGCAACATTCTTTTTCTACTCTGGAAGCCCATTTCTCAATGTTTGTGGAGGACCATGGATTATGCTCCAGGGACGATTCATCATTGCAAGAACATTGCAGAAAGCTCTGTGAAAAATTAAATGATACAGTTTTATTACTGGCATCAAAGCCACCATCAACTGAAAGTGAACATGGGAGGAGCTTTTCATGCAACTTGGCATACAAGGTAGATGTCAAGTCAACGCTATTGAGATATCACTTGTTACTGGTTGTTTTATTTTCCATCTTGATGGTAGGAAATTATTTCCTTTGATGTGAAAGCGCGTCCCTATGTGCTGCTGAATAATGATTTACTGGAAAAATAGGCCAATCTGGAACTCATAGCTGAGTTATTTATGAATTTGGCAAAATCTATGTGCTTTTTTACCTCTTTGCAGTGTTATCTGATCAATTTCTCATTGCAAAAAAGAAGACACAAAAATACTGAAATAAAGATGGAAATTTTTAATGTAAATTGCAAGTAGAACTTGAAATGTTTAGTGATAACCCTGATCATTCTTATTTAAAAACATACGTGCAATTTATATTAAGCAATTAAGAAATCGGCAACAGTGGAAAGTAATCTTGTGAATGTCTTCTTTAATTGGAAAGGAAATTAATTGGCATAAATTTTGTGATGTTTGAAAGCCTCCTTCAAATGGTTTGAGTGTTTCATGATTGGAAGGTAAATGAAAATCAGGAGTTTATTTTCTGAATGGATCAAATTGTATGAACTATTAGTTTTAACATAGGTAGAAGTACTCTATGTGTCTGTTCATTTGCATAAAACTCCTGAGGGTGTCGATTTGGTTTTGAGTTTTGACGAAAAGGAAATGGACATAGCTTTATTTCTTTTTTTTGAAAGTGCCGTTCCCAAAGGTGCAACTATTTCTTGGTTGGGAAGTTGAAACGTAGGAAATTATTATCCTACTGGATCAAATTCGCTATGAAGTATTAGCTCTAACATCAGTAGGGATACATTTGCATGGTCGTATATATTTTGTTTTGAAGCCGAGGCTGTCCTCTTGGTTACTAGTTTGCTTTATAGAGCACGGGCTTTTTCACCAGAGTCAATCTTTCCATGAAATTTGTTTTTCGAGAGAGAAAGCTAGGAGTGCTATTCTTGCTTTTCGTGAAACTTTTGAAGGCAGTGTTTATTAGAACTTCAACTGAGCAAGTAATAGGATGTTTTGGTTGAATTTCGTTAAGATTCTAGTTTTGTTATTTGATAAGGACGGTGACCTGGGAGGAGAGATGGCCGTCTGCAAGGAAAATCTAATCTCTGGAATCAGTTCAATCAAGGATAAATACAATGGCATTCAGAAAGAATTAGATGAAAGTAACCAGCTTTTGGGGGTATCCAGGGAAAAGTATTGTAGGTTGGAAAGAGATTTCCACTTGCTGAAAGAAGAAAGAGATTTATTGCTCCAATCAGTCTCTGAGTCTACTAGTAAAGTTTCATTGGCTACTGATCGGAGAGAAAATGTTCTGAAGGACTTGAATTCTGAAGTGCACAGAAGAAAGAATCTTGAAGGAGAGATTAAGAAGTTCCGTATGGCTTTTGTTGGACGGCAGAATTCCTTCGCTTCTTTCCAGAGTGAAGTAAGATTGAAGCTAGAGAAGATGAGGGATGGTAGTACGGTTTCAGTTCCCAAATCTCTTGTGGACTTGTGATCATGAGTCGATGCTAACAGAATGTGCAGTGCAGTTTCTCGCAATATCAATGTGATTTGTATTGTTACATTATTGTTGACCCCCTCAATTTACTGAATGAGTATGCCGTCTTATTTTACAAAGTCTCGACTCAATATTTTCTACCTCTTCATGGTGCTACTTTGCGCACCAGAGAAGTAGTTAAGTGATACTGTCGTCATTCCTCTGAGCTTTCCTTTTGAAAACAAGCTTGCAGCTGTTAGACCATTTTTCATCCTCTATAGCTCAGATTTTCTGCTATGGTCAAAATTCTAGCTGAAATGACACAGTTTTGAAGGCAAATTGGTTATCTATGAAAGAAAGCAGTGTAAAAACTAACGTCAATCTTTCATTTAGTGGGAAACATTTCTCACACGATGTCATAGGTCTTTAGCTGTCCATTGTTCTGCAGTTCCCAGATCACATCCTGAATTTGCAGTTCGAGTCTAATTATCTCCTGATCCTGTATTTTTACGGGGGTGGTTTTCACAAAATGAGAATAACCTAATAGCAGTATCAATCCCATGATGATTGATGGGCAGGTCAGACTCATCTTTCATCTTTTGAGGATACATGCTTATATGTGCTTCAGTCATAGGATACTCTGTTTCTTGTGTGTGGAATATGCACGTAGGCAGAAAATCACTATCGTCGCAAATGAATCATGCATCTTATGTCGTCCGGTGTCTCCAATGACAGCGTTTCTTTTTCGACAGTCACATCTTGACAAATACGATGACGAACAGTCTTGGCTTTACTTGTCCTCCCGCATCACCCATGTTGGGACAAAGTCCTCTTCAAGACAAGAAGCACAATAAACCAGCTGAAACCCTAACCAACTTCCATCCTTTTTCTTATGGGTGATCAGGACCACATGTGGTCCCTGCTTTCGATAAGCACAGCATTAGTCGTTATTAACCCAAAGAACCAGACAAAAAGAATTGTTCATTTTCATGAAGGGACGTGCGAATGCAGTCACTCAAAAAGTGGAACGTATTTTAGCCCCATCTTGCTTTTCTTGAGGTCATTAAGATGTGTTTGAAATAAGATTGATGGTGATTGAGATAAGGGCATCAGATTCCCCTCGCTCATTACTAAGCGCAGAAAGCCCCACGTCAATTAATTAATAGAGGCAAAAGAAAACTAGGTTCGTACGGAAATATTTCTATTCGCAAAAACAGTTTCTTTTATATATTTTTTTATATATATATATTATCAAGAATAGTTTAAGATTTTTAAAATATTTGGTAATTATAAAATATTTATGTTATAGAAATAGAATACATTTTGTACAACCTAAATATTTTTGTAATTTAGAATTTCTTTTAATATATTAATAATTTATTACTTTTTTTTTTTTTTTTCTTTTTCTTTTTCTTCTCCTTCCTCTTGGTCAGTCGCCAACCTTGGCCATTCGGCGGCGGTCCCCAAGCCTCGCCCAGCCACCGCGAGGTCGGCCTCACGATGGTTGAGCGAGGCTGAGCCTCGTCATGGCCGAGCGAGGCTCGATCTCTCACTATGGCTAGGCGAGGCTCAACCTCGCCAAGATCTAGCGAGGCCGAGCCTCGCCCAACCACCGTGAGGCCGGTGTGACGGGCCTTGTCGGCCGTCGCCGGCCATCACCGAGGCTAGCAACCGGCTAGGAAGAAGAGAGGAAAAGAAAAAAAGGAAAAAAAAAAAAAAACTTGTTTCTTCAATTGTTCGAGAATAAAAAAAAATTATTTATTATTTTTTCTAAATCTTTTCTCGGAACAAATTGTTTCCGGGAACAAAAAAATTATAAACGCATTTTTATTCTATTTCTGTTTCAAAGAACAAAAAGACAGAAATGAGTGTTCCCCATAACATTAACAAAAATCACCTAAAGTGCCAATTTAGGATCAGTACCACTCATTCTTGGGCATCTAAATTCCCTCCATTTCTTTTATACATCTCTCGAAAGACGTATTTGATACTTCCCTTCATTTTTCACTTTCTCCTTTTCTTTCGGCCCCATTTCTTGGTACTTTTTTTCTTCCTTTTGGAAAAGGGCCAATTGAATATACATGATTATCACATAAAAATCAGGAAAAGTACCAAAAAAAGTCATAAATTTATTACATTTGTATAAATTTAGTCATAAATTTTCAATTGAATCAATTTGGTCATAAACATTTTCACATTAGTATCAATGCAGTCCATCTGTCCAATCTTGGTCAGCCAGCGCTAACGTGGATCCGGCTGTGGTCGGACGTTGACGTAAAGATTTTTTAATAATTTTTTTTAGAATTTCTTATTAATTTTTTTCTTTTCTTTTTCTTTTTCTTTGTTTCTTTCATTTTTCTTTTCTTTTTCTTTTTCTCTTCTCCCTTCTTCCTCCTTGGACTATTTGAAGGCTCGTCGGCCACTGGATGAGGGCCACCAAGCCCTCGTCAACCACCAGCGAGGGTCGCGGGCCTCACCTAAGCGCGGGTGAGGCGGCTTTGTCCCATATCTCGGTGAGGCTAGCCTCACCCTAGCCTTGCCACGGGCAAAAGCAGCCTCACTTGCGACTAGGTCGGCAAGGCCATCACGCTCTCACTTAGTGGCCGACGAGCCTTGGACTGGCGATGGCCGCCATGGCCTCGCCAACCGCGAGCAAGGCCGCCTTCGCCCTCAGGTCGGCCTTGAGACCAAGGCGAGGCCAAGTGAGGGCCGCAACCTTTGCTAGCCACTACAAGAACAGTCCAAGGAAGAAGAAGGGAGAAAAGAAAAGGAAAAACAAGAAATGGAAAAAAAAAAAAAATTAATAAAAAATTAAAAAATCATTAAAAATTGCCATGTTGGTGTTTGGTCGACATCTACGTGCCGCCACCAAAATTGGCTAATGGACTGAATTAATACCAATGTAAAAAGGTTTAGAATCAAATTGATACCAATATATTAAGTTTATGACTTTTTTAGTACTTTTCCCCGTAAAAATCACATGAAATATGCATCATGATTAATTAAGGATTAACAAAGTCCGACACACTCGCAAAATGAATTTAGAAAAGCTCCTTCCTTGTAGGTATGACATACATGTTGATGTTTTAATGTTAAAATCAATGGAAGAACAAGTGAATCCCACGTTTTTCTATCAATGCCATTTAAGTACTTCCATCCCTTTGGGATGCCTTTTTGTGGTGATCATTGGTGAGACTTTAAGCGCATACCAAGTTTTCAACTTATGTAAATGTTTGTGCCCATTAAAAGAAGATAATTGGTGAGCCTTGTTTTGTTGTTTCCTCTCTCTCTCTAAAGATGGAAAATAACCTATTAAAAGACTTTTACTAAGTCATAGAGCCCTTGGACTTAAGTATGTCTTTAAGTTACTTCATCTAAACTTTGAGATGTAAGATTCAGGAGTATTCCCACTTGAGTGGGGAAGACAAAGATTCATCAAGGAACATGGGAGGCTACCAAGGGGAAAGGTAGACTTCCCGTCTTCTCTTCAGAGAAGACTATCGTCGGATAGACAAGTATAGTAATCTCCCGCGCTTAAAATAAAGTAGTGGCACCTACGAGGGTTCCTATTAGATTAACCTGTGCTAATCATTGGTGAGACTTTAAGTGCATGCCAAATATTCAAATTATGTAAATGTTGGTGCACATTAAAAGAATAGAACTGATGACACTTGTTTTGTCGTTTCCTCCTCTCTGTAAAGATGGAAATTGACCTATTAAAACACTTCTGCTAACTCATAGAGCCCAAAGCATGTGATTAATGTTTAATGATACTGATTTCGACGGTTCCTTTATCACAATCTGGGTCATGGGGACCCCACCCATGTGATGATTACATTCTCATTGAACCTAGATACTGTTTTCCTTCTTGGAGAAAAATGATTAAATTATCCATCTCATGTTCTGCTAACTAGGGGCATGGGAAATTAATTTGGGCCATAAATAGAAGCGGACAACCATGTTCACATAGATATGCATGAATGAAACGCAAGCATCCTGAAATTTTGTCAATCCAATCAGTTGTTAAGCACCATTTTTATATGCAGATTGACATTTCAGTTGGAACAGTACAAGTCTAAAAAAACACGAGAAGGCATACGTGCACTCATTTGTGGGACTAATCTCAAACATTCACTCTTTAAAAAAAAAAACAGCTCTCCCTAGATTGAAAAATTGTCCTCTCTGCTCAACCCTTGTCCATGAGCACCTTCCACGTAAGGACAAAACATTATTGGACCACCGAACTTTTGAGAGAAGAAACAAGACAAGAGACAGTGATTTCTTTGAAAATTGAATAGGAGAAGCTGGATTATAAAAACAATAAAACGCACCCCTAGACAAGTTTCTGAGTTCAGGCAATCTTGGGGAGACATGGGTTGCCCCAATGCTCGCAAATGCTATAAAACCTCAAGATTGGTTGGACCATGCCTCCCTCCCACTCCTTGAAGTCTCAAATTTCTCAAAATCCTTCTGCCTTGGCTTATGTTGTGTCCCAAACTGATAGATATGCCTTGTCCATAAAACATTTAATGCCACCTGATGGTTGAACCCGCTTTGGTTTCTTGTCTTTCTCTTCAGCATCCTCAAACCTAGTCCTTAGCTAGTCCCTCATCCTCACTGCCCAAGCTAGTCCTATGGAATCCAGAGGCAAAACTGATCAAGCCAAACAGCTTGGAGAGCTTCTCCAAGAAGAGCAAGAGCCTTTTGTTCTTGAAGTGTATCTTTCGGAGAGACGGTATGCGAACAGGAGTGGGTCTTTGAGGAGGTCGAGCAGCAGCGGTCAACAGACGAGTCGAAAGAGCATTGTTTGGCTTTCGAAGTTGCTGAGAACTGTCTACAACAGGGTTGCCTCTTTAAATGAGAAGAAGCATGGAGTGAAGAACGGGGAAAGAAGTGAAGAGACTGATATTGCTGATCCTAGTACTAAACAGGAAGCCGCCGATGCTGACAGATTTTCCTTGTCCAGCGATGTGACGACTTACTTTTCTTGCTCCGAGAGCGATAAAGAAGGAAAACACGCTTCTTCAGAAAACGAGCATGCATCATATGACTCAATCTGTCTTCAGAATTTGAACAACGCAAAGAAGGAACAGGTATAGACATTATCATTTTTCAGTCTGATGAATCTTTTTCTACGCTTGACACCAAGACACTTACCACTCCCTTGAGAACGCAAATTCATTAGTGAAGCTACTTAAATTATCATATGCATATAAATTTTCATAACAATGTGACACATGAATCGGTCAGGATGCGAAGGATTCAACGATCCAATGGAGCATAGAGAAGGACAAGGAGCAGTTCGACAATGTCTCAGTGACGGAACAAGCGAATTACCTCGCGCCCCTTCATGATTGTTAGTACCTTGGTCTGCTATTCCTTTTTACGTTATGGGGAATTATCTTGCTTTTGCAACTAAATATCCTTCGCATTGGACAGGGCAGCAGGATTTGCAGCATCCTCGTGCAAGGCAAGAGGCCAGTGCGCCTACTTGCAAAATTGTCCTACCAATGAAGATGATTGAAGAGTCCATATTTTCTGCTTCCATCTTGGAAATACTATTCCACTGCTCGAAAGACAAGCAAAGCTTCTCCAGAACAGTAGAAGCCAGCCAGGCCTCAGACTCGAACGCTTCATACAGTTACTTGAACTCGAAAATGATATTGCAGCAGACAAAGCAGCTTCTGTTCGATTGTGTGAAGGAAATTATAGAGACCCATGAGCGGAAGGAGAAAGCGAAACGACACAACCGAGTTACCTTGGGGCCCGAGGAGATCGGGAAGCTCATATGCGACAAGATCGTGGCGTGGGGCAGAACATCCAGAGACGAAACGAGCACGACCGAGCTGCTCTATTCGGACTACTCGGATACAGTAGAAGAATGGGAGGATTGTGCTCCACAAAAGAGGCAAATAAGTAGGGAAGTTGGAGATGCTATCGTAGAAGAGATCACAAACGAAATTGTTCTAGACATGATTGATTTGCAGTTACCAAGGATGTGATTACTTGCAACAGCAAAATATTAATAGATCCTCAAACATTTGCTTAGACATCTCATCCGTTCTGAGAATTTAATGAGCTGCTCTGAATCCCTAGGGAAAACGCCGTTGTCTTTCTACCACAAATCCTAATAGAATATTTGAAAGAAAAGGTTTCCTATCTTACTACCCTCTGTCAAAAAAATAATGGTTTGACGTGGAAGATGAGCCTCTATGCACTTCCTGGCATAAGGGCCACCGAGTTTTACGCGGTCTTGATGGATGATTGGATTGATTAATCATTTGATAACGACCCCTAAACTACTGGTGAACGACCCAATGTATTACAGCCACGGACTGTACTTTCTTCGTTCATGCAGCCATCACATTCGGCATACAACTATTACCGACACTCCCGATGAGACATTGAATAGACACAGTCCCAATTTTCAGGAAGCGATACCACGTACAGTACTACATCTCTTTATTATACCAGGCACTGCAAAACTTTGGGTAACGACTGCCGTTCAACTCTACGTTTAGTAAATGTGCCTACTCACAAGTGCAGGGCGCTGCGCCAGAACACTCTGCAAAATTGATTATTTATTATTCAGTAAAAACTACACGAATAATTCAAGCTTCACCGGCAACTGCTATTCAACATGCAAAGGGGTCACCACAACTGCAAAAGTACATCAAGCTAAAGATGTTTGGTTTTTACAAATTCCCAGATGCAGAAATACCCTCGGTTATGTATATAAGGGGACATTATCCAATATGATGGTGTTGGCACTCGTTCTCCAATTAAATCAGTTTAGAAGCGGTTCAAAGGGAATCTGTCGACAGGCTCCAAAGTGACCATGAAACCTCCTCGGGCAGGGAAATTAGTACCAACGATCTTATTGATTTATCCTGATCAATCTTCAATTTTTCAGCAGCCAGTCGGACATCGCTAGCCATTATCCCCATTTCACAGTGGCAACATCCCAGACTGTTGAACATCAAAGAATTGAACAGATAACAATTTTACTGAGCTAATCAATGATAATCTTGGATGTAAACGTCCGGACAGAAGGGATAACTTTGGACTACTGGATTTCCCCGTCTTCACCAAGTTCGCCATCTTCTAACTCCTCATAACCACTCCGGCGTGAACTATCTCGGTGATCTCTCTTATGTCTCTTATGGCGACTCTCAACATCTGATTCAGGTGAATGTGCATGCTGCAAGTACATAACAGCAGTTTATCTTTCTGAAAACTACATCCTGCTTGAAAGACTTAAGAGTAGCATTTGCATGAATAATTACCTTCCTTGATTTTTTGCGATCGCTACCATGTTTTTTAGATCTTTTGGAATCTTTTTCATCCCGGTCAGAGTTGACATCGTCACTGGCAGTCTGATGGCGCTTACGATGCTTCCTATCCTTTTCCTTTTCTTTCTTCTTGTCATCTTTGTAATCGTGTATATCATTCAAATCTGCAGTTTCACTGTCGGTTTCATCCTTCTTGGATTTCTCCTTTCCCTTCTCTCTTTCACGATCTTTCTCCTTCTCTTTTCTCTCCTTGTCCTTGCGTTTCTCTTTGTCCTCCCTCTCTTTTTCTTTTCTAGCCTGCAATATCTCAATGGAAGCGTATTCAGACCTAGTTCAACAAGACTGCAACATATCTATACCCAAGGAATTAACGAAAGCAGCGGGAAAATAAAACAATTGCCTCGACAAGATATTCCTCAGCTAGTCAAGACACACAAGCAGTATTTTCAAAACCGGATGAGCAGTTCAGCCTATGTCCAATAGTTCAAAGGAGTCTAGTTGAACAGCCCTCCCTCTCTCCCTTCCTAAAATACTGGATAATTTTGCACAGAAAAACAGATTTGCAATGCTGGATACCTTCGGCACTAAAGTAATATAGCTGTTCAGCTAAGAACTGTACCCAAATCTTGAAAAAGGGCACACACATCAATCTGCTGCAAAACAGTAATCAAGCCAAGCCTCTAACACCAACAAACTAAGCTTTATCCCCCTAGGTGGGATGAGCTCTATGTATTCTTTCATGTTATTGCGGCCGACTCTGCATCCACTAATTGTGTAAAGTCTAAATTCCCCTTATTTCCTTATTGTCTCCTTTCGATTTTTAAAGTCTAAGCAAGGAGGCAAACCTACAACAACAGCAACGCATTAGAAATTCAACAGGTTATGATTAAGACTGTATCTCCAATTTCTATCTCGACAAAAGACCTTTATTCCCATGTAAGATCAAGTACAAATAACTATCTAGAGCCAGCCACACCAAAAAATTATTCTTAATAAGCGAAATTGTATAATTGCTACAGGAGTGTCGTTGGACTATAATAACATATTCTTAAGAGCGAAATAGATAAGCAAGGAGCTGTTGATGAATTTCAATTACCTTTTCTTCCTCACGCTTGCGTCCCTTCTCCTTTGCCTTTTCCTGCAAATAAGCTTTGTATTCCTCAAAAATCTCTCTACTAAAGCCCTCATCCCCCATCAATCTGACACAGTACATCAATGAAGAAAAGGAGTTCTGTGAGCACTTTGACAATGGTTAAAGCAATGAAATCAAATTTTTAAGAAAATTGAACCGTACTTAAATTCATGGCTATCTTCAAACAGAGGTTTGCACTCCTCCCAATCAGAAGTTGCAGTAATTTCCTGAAAGTGATAGAGAATTATTTTTCTAAAGATACGATGAAAGTCTTCTAAAATAGTCATACCTATGGAAGCTAACAAATACCTTTATTGTATACAAAAATTCGGTGAAGTCATCGGCAAGATGGCGGCGTTTTTTTGCTTCTTTTTCTTCCTTCTCCTTGGCTCTTTCAAGAAGCTCCTCATACACAAGCTTCAATATGAAGTACAATCACAATTTAGTTATGTGCAATTAATAAATGATACAGCAGAAATGCAAATCTCACACAAGCACGCTAGATCCCCAATCGTGCAAAAAAAGGCTAAGGCAAAACGGGCATCACTAGTTTCTAATATTAACAGACAAAGTGCAGAGATTCTAAAAAAGCTCATCAGAATCTTAACACTCCAACACCGGCATCATCGGCATCATTAAAGAAATTGATGCCTTCCACATATATGACACTAAAACTATAGAAACAAATTTTTCCAATTGATATATCTCAAAGTCAATGTATTTGCCTGCTGTTCAGCATGACAAGTATGACAAGAAGATTTCAAGTACACAAACTAATCCACGGAATTAGAGAGGTAACAGGATCTTATTAAGTGGATCTCCATCTTAAGACGACCTGCCCTCCCTACTTGCTAGTGAAAAGATTACATCAACCTAGCTTTGCATGCACACATCTAATAGTACCTCGATATGTCAATCAATAGAAGTCCATGACATACAGAAGTAGCCACACATTCTTAAAGTAAGATGCTCTCCAGCCAAATATTTGCAGATTTTGCTGTATCTTAATCTGAATAATTCTCATATAAGCACCTCAAACAGTCAAATCTTAGAACATATAGACATCCGCTACAAAATCGCACAAAATTTCTATAATATGTAAGAAAAAGAATGATACTTTTAGCTTGCATGTCTTATTTTTGAAAGTCTTAAGGTCTACCCCCTGCCCATGCTAATTCTTTCACTGAAGAAGATCGACCGCACAACCAGCAATTTTCTACCTTAAAAGTACTTAAATAAATTGAACTAAGCTATGGTAGATTATAACAGAGATAAGAAATAAGGTATATTGTTTAAAAATACAAAGAAAAAAGTGGAAGTACCTTCGAGTTAACATCCGATATAAGTGGGGCACCAATATCTTCCAAGATGGAAGCCTTGAAATCCTCAAAAGTCCATGTTGATGCCATAGAAATCTATAGAGAATGATGCGATCACTAATGACCAAGTAAAAGATGTAGAAAGATATACTTTAAGCAGCTACCTTTACCTTCCCTGACTTCATTGCATCTTTTACACGAGTTTTATCATCATGGTACTGTCCATTAACCAAAAGCAAGTGATTAGATAATCCACAAGGCATAATATAGGAATTTGACTACTTTAAGGTGGATTGATTCAAATGCCATTAAATTAGAAAAAATGAAGTGAAGATTATTGAGAAAACAATCATGATAGATGTGTCTTCAAGAAAATCTAACAAGCTTAGAAGGAAATGCCCACATTAAGACAACTTAAAAGCGAAATGCCTCAACAGGGAAAGAAAAGAAAGAGTCAATCCATTTCTTTATATCTTATTGTAACACAAGTTCGAATACTTGTCTCAATCTTTTAGGTTTTCTTAATTGCTTCCCTCTTATTATAACAAACATGCACAATTCCCAGCAACTCTTCTAGTATCATAACAAGCATAGTGGAAAAGTGCCTTGACCACAATGAGCCTGGATAGCACACTTAAATTATGCTTTTTGACGAGAGACCATCTACTGGGTCTAAATATGTCTCACCACTCCTCAAGAATATCAAAGGTCAGAACAAACTCCAGGTAATTTTGATTCTAATAAGTTAATAGATCCTAGTATCATTCAGCCACATCTTGGTATTCAATGCTGATCCAAAATCCACGACATGTCAATCAATACCAAGTGGGAAAAAGAAAGCATAAAAATAAAAATAAAAATGCCCAACTAATGTTCAGGGACAGACTCTAGTCACTTCAAGCAAAGCATTAATGAAGTCCATCAATATGCCATTACTTGATAAAAGTTTATTATTTCATCGCATTTGCCGAAGTGTGTTTTACAGTGATCAACTTCAGATCTTTAACTCATACGTGCTTCTTTCTTAGTTTAGACTTGTGTTGCAGGAGGATGTCACTTACAAGTTTACCTCAATATCACCCATCACGATCAAGTTCTCTATTTATTTTGGCTTAATTATAGAAAGAGATCAAAGACTTAAGAGGTAATCTAACCTTCAGTCTACCAATAGTCTGATAAATGTGCCAGCACATTTTCTTTTAACACTCAATAAAGTGTTGACACAGAACCAAATCACACAGACAATGCCAATTGACATACAAAATCACAACTTATCACCACAATGTCTGTGACATGGGCTATGTGATCATCTCGGACAATCCAAAACAGCAGGATCACTAAAACTAGCTGGAGTTGCACAAGGTAGCATGACCTACATATAGGTCACACGAGAAAGAGTGAACCCTCACTGATAAGAGCCCAGACCATGTGACCAAAATATGGAACCAATGATCCTCGCAGAAAAGAGCAGGAGGCTAAATGTCTCTCAACAAAGAGAGCAAAGGCCCACACAAACCCTCCATTAAGCTTACAACGGGTTGTGCAAACAGAATCCAGGCCATTGAAACCATAAGTCCAGGCATATAAACCGCACAGGAGAGAAAAACAGATCTAAGGCATGCAGCGCTCATCCAGTCGAGCCACATGCAAGTTCAGTATGATACGCTACAAAGATATGGGTTCATGAAGCATTTAACAGTAATTCTCTAGGTGTGCATTATGGTTGGGCAGACTCAACAGATAGCTATTTGGGATCACAATTTGCTGGGCCAGGTGACTGAGAAAATACAGATGCTTTTATAGATAATCTTCGGATTTGTATTTCAAATCTCTTTGATGTTGCACTTTTGACAAGCTCTTTAAATTGCAGCTGGTTCACCGTCAACATTCAGCTCTTACAAGTTCCCACAATCCATAAATTGCAGTTGGTTCTTGTCCTCACCCACCTCCTTTTCCCTTTTACCGTCATCTACTTTTTGCATGGTCCACGTTAACCAGATTACTCACTTCTTTAAATACTAGTATTCAGATAAGCAACAGCTGTGGGACGAAAAAAGCCTTTTTCTTTATCCACATCCCTCCAATTAAAGAAAGCGTTGTTAGAAGGGTGTGACATACCTGTTTCTCTAGTTCCTCCATGACATCCTCAAACAAATCTTTAGGAGTCGAACCAGAGGTATTTGATGCAACTGCCTGATACTCAGACATGTCTTTAACCTGCAATCCAAAGAATTGCTGAAGGACAGAAGAGGCCTACAAGGTGCACTGAACTCTCATATGCTATTCTGTTTAAATTAAAAGCAGTCCCAATGGGTGGGAGAAAAAAAAGTGAAGGTAGTCCCAGATTCGGATATAAGCTTTTACCCTCAAACAATAATCGTGCCAGAGAGTCTTAGCATTGAGTGTGCCCGCAGCAATATGTTCTTCCATCAGTTTACGAAATGCATCACGGTTTTTCCGCTCAGACCTCCTCAGTTGTTCCTTCATTGACCAAAAGAAGATTAGATACAAAGATGACAAGCACGCTCCAATTAGAGATATGCAACAATATAAAAATATCAGAAGAAACAAAGAACAATTAAACAATAGGTACCTTCTGTATCTTCTTTTGTTCCTCTTCTTCCTTCTCCAAGTCACGGATGTAATCCTGTCATAACCAACATCAGCATTCCATCTTAAACTCCAGGAAATGAGTTCACAAGTTGGTATACCTGATAAATGAGCAATCTGTCAATTTTTTCAAGACGTGAGCATCTTTCATCATCTTCTAAACGATCAACAATTTTTCGCCACTGGATGTTCACCTGCAAGAAAGAGGTGACTTCCAACAATCAGAACGACATGAAAAACTTTAATAACCCAAAATACTTGTGGTCAGTCACTTGTATATACTTTAATGAAGTCACATGATTCCAGATATTTTCGGTATTCAGCAACATGGTGCTTGTGCTCCTCAACAGCCTTTTCCTTTTCCTGAAATTGGCAATTTTGGTTATTACGACATCAAATACAGGCTGTAAATACCCAAGTTGACATCTAAATGAGAGGCTGGCGACAAGACGGCAGGCTCAGACAGAAAAGGAGAGAATAAAGGCTACATCCTGATGAAAAATTCAAATTTAAATAAAATACTACATGAGTTTATATATTCCACCATCAAATCTTTTTGGATTTGTACCTTCCTTCCAAGTTCCACCATATAGTTTTCAAAAAGATCTTCCCGGTCTCTATTCCGTTCAACAGCCTTGAATCGTTCATCATTTTCAAACATAGTCACTGCTTTGCTGAACATGACAAGAATTCCGTCAGAGTCTAAGACAGTTATAGCATCTTAGATAATCTAGAACTGGGTAACAAGAAGATATAGATGAACTAGACAATTTAGCAATCTCAACAGGAAAGAGAATCACCTCCATTTTACAGAAGATGTGAGCTCCGTACACTCCTGCAAACCAATTAACCCAGAAAGACCAAAAGTGAGAAAAGGGATAAAATGATAATAATTAACATTAATGTGGATTTGTTGTGCGAAAAGTGTGCTATGGCCATGGAGGGGTGTTGAACTTCTATTTGGGCCACAATCATCATACTTCTAACATCTTCGTGAATTCTTCCTTAGCTTTCTTCTGCCTCACACGCCTTTCCTCCACTTCCACTTTTCTTCTTTGACCCAAGTACTACAAAATAACACAAATGATCTTACATCACCACCATAAAAGCATTAAGCAATTGCAGCTGCAAGGGATAGAGATAGATCTTCACTAATCAAATGGGACGAATGAACCCCTGGATACACAAACCCAAAAATTTAGGAACTGTACCTCATTGAATGCTTGTTTTCGCTCACCAAGTGTCTTAAGAGCACTGTATCTTCGGTCGTTGATAATCTCTCTCATCGTCTGGGATATTAATATCAACTATGAACATTGAGCCTTTCAAAAGATACAGATACAAAAAGAAGTCCTAAAGTAACACCTGCTCCCAAGTCCAGTCGGACTGAACATTCACGGACTCCAGAAGGGCTTTGAATGCATTCTTAGCCTCCTAGATAGAATAAGAGAAAGAAGCACAAAAAGACAAGTGAGCAGAAAACGATAGTTATGATAGCAATTCAGAACTTCAACTGCCCAAAACAATAGTCTCTAGGTTCCCACCTGCTTACTAGGATATACTACAGGTTCGTCTTCTGGGGCTTTCTCCTCTACAGGAGTCTCATTAACCTTCCCAGCCACTGCCATTCCTCTTTTTGCCTCCTGCCGGTTAGTACACTAATGTCAGATCACACACAAGTGCATACTATTCCAGCACATCCAAATGCACTTGATGTCAAATCTCTCTCTAAGAACTTGCATAAAATGGGATTGTGAATGATGAACTTCCTGAGAACAAACTTTGCAAGGATATCAGTCCTAAAAGAAAAGAAAATTCGGAATATTTTCATAAGACTTGCACCATCAATCAATCCACAATAAAGTTTTCCAACTTGCCTGTCTTAGCAAGGAATAAGACACCTAAGACAGCTGGTTGTTGGAATGCTAGGTCAGAAATGAATAAATCGCTTGGGAGATTGGGTGGAAGCTAGAAGCACTCGTGTTTTTTTTAGTTATTGCACCAGATGACGTCGGACATGGGAAAGGATGACCATTTTCGGACAGATTGTTGTGGATGTGGAACCTTTTCCCCGAAATTCTACTGCCATGATCTCATCACTCCTAAGCAGCAAGAGAGCACACTTCACCTTGGAATTCTGTTCAGGAAGCAGAGGCTTCATTTTTCCCTAGGGAAGATGCCTGGAACATATTCTAAATTGGGATGATCTTCAATAAGCAAGGAAACTTCATTGTGGATTGATGGACTCAATGGGCAAAGATGGTGCAACTCTTGTGAAAATAGAAACTTTTAAGGTTTGACAGAATATTTGATAAAATACAAAATATTTTCACATTACTTGCACCATCTTCAGTTATAGACTCAATGTGGATGGTGGAGATGATGAAAGATGTTCCAACCATAAGCTAAAGTTGATAAAAATGTTGGTCATCATCTACCTTTTAGATTGTAAGTTTAATTGGTATATCTTCATAACATGCTATTTTTTATAGAAAGGATGGACTACAGAACTATAAAATAGTTGGTTTGGGTTTATATTAATGTTACTTATTTTTTTTTTTGTTCAGGAAATGTCACTTGTTTACTAGGCTAAATCTAGTGTCTATATGCATTATAGTTACTTGTTCTGTATGGATTGACATTCTTTTAGCTTTCTCCTGGTAGTTTGTAAAATCGTGAGATTTTTTATCCAATCTTACAAAGCCCACAACGATTTATTCTGAAAAGAGATTCTTGCAACCTTGGTTACAATATAATTGGACCAGACAAAATTAAACTATGGTTTTTGCAATTTTCAGTGTAAATTTAGTGATTCGAGAACAATAAAACAATATATATGCTCATCTGGAGAAGAAAGATTGAAGTGTGCATTTCAAGGATGAGAATCCTCACAGGATTCTTTTTGAGACAATTGGATGCACATCATTCACTTTGGTACAACAGGAAAGTTCAATTCGACACTTTTATTTGGTTGGTCATGACAAAGACTATCTTTTCTTCATAACATTATATGTGGTGTCTTCGCTCCTTTAGTGGTCTTAGTGTACTTCTGTTTATCTTTCCAAGGAGAAAAATAATTTTCATGAGACCTGCTGAAAATGATGAATGTCATCTGGATAGGATCATTCTCAGACAAAAGTTAAATCATACCTCAATATCCTGCAAAGAGGCACCATCCCCAGAGAATGCCGCATCTTGAGATACGACAGTTTGAAAGCTAGCCCTGCAAGTCAATGATAAATGGTTCAGCAGTAAATCTATCACCTCATAGAACAAGAAAAGCTCCAGCAATTTTAAAGGATTTTCCTAGAGAAATCTTATAGCAACTACAGGTGGGCATAAAGATAATGATGGGGGTGTAGCCAGGACTCCAGTCTTTTACTGGTCAGCATCAGGATAGCAATAGGAACTACTCTGGTGAGGCACGAGCAAGTAGCACAGCATCAATCCTCTGAAGATTGCCATTCCTAGGGCCTTTGCATTTAAATTATACCATTTGATCAAATCCTTTGCTGTGAATATAAGTTAAGAGACATTAGTGTAGGTCAAGGGTTGATTCTGGATCCAATCCAAGAATTTTAGTACAGACTATATTTGGATTGGATTGGTCTCAAACGTCGAGCTGATATACACACCGAGATTCCTTATTCCGTATTCATGTCAATTGTCTGAAGTTGACATTTTTCTCGAATTAGATTCAGATCAAGTCATGTTCCATGCAGGTCAGGGAAGTAAATCCAGTTTTTAAGTTACTCCCACCACTACCTTCTACTGGGAAGTGCAACTTGTGAATAGGCTCATCATCATGAACTTCAAAATTCCTATGGTTTTTTTCTGCAAATTCAACAAAATTTATTTGCTAGGAGATGCTGATCCTATATAGACACCAGCAAAGTGAAACAAGAATTTTACCCAAAACACTATCAGCTGTGACCTGAGGAGGGAATGCTCTTCTAGATGTCTATATTCTAGACTTTGCAGCAGTTTTATTACTGTAACGATATTTTACTTTCTTAATTAGCCACCATATATCACATCACAAAATGCAGATTATTAGCAGAAGTCTGCATGCTACGGCTCTTTTGGAGAGAAATGAGGTGGTCTGAATGGATGTTGCATAATATGAAAGAGCAAATTAAGAAAATAAAAACCAACAATAGCAGGTGTACCCTGATGAGTTAGCAGTGCCGAAAGCTGGAGACATGCTGGAACTTCCTGAAACTGTAGTGGGCGGAGCAGATACTGCCACGGCTTGAAATCCAGCATCATTCACCATTGCAGAGGAGGAAGGCACACCAGCAGTAGTTGATGGACCTGCTATTGTTGTCTGGGTTGCATTAGCCAAAGGAAGAGCAGAAGTGACTGGAACAGGGCTAACTGCATTTGCTGCAGCAGGTGCTTCAGTTGATCCACTATCACTGGCAGCAGGGCCTTGAGCTGTTGTTCCTGACTCAGCAAGTCCTTCCCCAGTAGCTTTTAGAGCAAGTTCCCGAGCTAACTGAGGTCAGGCAACAATAGTTTAAGAAACTGGGCAGAAAGCTAGAGGATAATTGTTGTGCAACAAGTAACAAACCTTCAATTCCTCAGGAATTGACCATACAGATTGCTTCGTATCCTTATTGTAATAATATCTGCAATAAGCCAACCCCCAGTTATATAAGGACAGTGCAAAAAGAGTGTGCTAGCAACTGTAAAAGAACCACATTAATTAGGGGAAAAAAATAAGTCCCCACGCACTTTCTTCCATCTGCATTTGTAAACTCCTTCCACACGGTAGATGCATCCGCTCTCTGTCGTAAAAAGTAGACACTTATTAAGAAGAAGAGGGAAATGAAAATAACAATTAAAAACATAAATAAAGAGATATATACTGAATAGCTATAGATAAGGCAAGCGAAATTAATCAAAACTAAATATACTTACCTTCATAGCATTAAAGGGATATGTTAGCAGCTAAAGCAAATGATCAAGGTAATAAGATATATTGCATTAGCTCTTCATTAGATAAGAAAATCAAAATGACATACTGAGGTTAAAAAATAACATAGAACTACAGTTGATACAAGTAGGAAATCGAGACGCCTAATCTGTCAAATCAAGAAACTCGTGCATGCAATTATCAGGTCCATAATAGGTTGGGAATACCATGACAAAGCAATAAAAGCATAAGCAGTCTAGATAGTGATGGTTTTCAGGAATACAAAGCTCAAAAACTCTGATTACTGCAATTAAAAGCAAAAGTTGCAATGCACGTGCATATTCCAGATTAGGTTAAAACTACAAAATATTTGGTGGCAATTTTGCATAAGTGATGGAAAGGTGTTATGAGAATGGAAAAGGATTTAGCATATCTTACACCAACAGCAAGAAAGCTTCAATATGGTAGCCTGACTAAGCCAGATGTCAATGGTATCCACATTCCACAAGATATAATACCAGGTACCTTTCTTCTGACCCTGACCAATTAAAAAAGATGACCTCCCTAAGGTTTTCATTCCTTAGTAGAAACGCCAATATATGAATATCATTACACTTTGAATTACAAGCTAAGTACAAGAAGGACGATCTATCTATTCAGACACTTTAAACCATTACAATGGTACATTGACGATTATTGTCAAGTACAAGAATCCAACCAAGCTTTAGGTTATTCTACCTCCTGAATAGACTTAGCTTTTAACTACAGATGACCATGCTACATTATTACGTTCAAGAGAACATATGGTCCCCACCCTAAACTAAACGAGGAGCGTCACAAAGAAACATATATTGCAAACTCCGAGTTGTTTTATATCTATCAGCCACTTCTCATACAGCTTGACCCCACATCATAAATAAACTTAATTGGCCAACTGCTTCCAGTATATAAGTGAAATAGCACCATCACAGGGAGCAAATACAGCAACTAAAAATATAATTTAGCATCAATATGTCATCATAAAATAACTTCCACAGTACATAAATTCAAATAAAATGTTTCATTCAGTCAAACATGGGCAAAATGTTAAATATTCTACATAAAGACACGTGAATCACGTGGCCACATTGAGACAACTGAGAGCGTCATAACTCACCTCAATGGGTGTCATCAATTCTAGAGGTTTTTCCCAACTGGACTGTTTGGTCTTCTTGTTGTAGTAATATCTGAAGAAAAGTAAACAGTATAGGAAAAAATTGGATGAGTCAAAAATTCTCAAACTGGATAGGGAAGAGAAGAATGCAGAGGTGGTTCCAAAAGTGTCCTAACTTTACTGAGATTTATTAATATTTCTACTTCTCTCACATTTTCAAAAGTTAATCTCAATTAAACCCTACAATAATATACATATTTATAAATGACTTTGATGGTGACATCATAAAACTACAGTAGTTTCATGATAACATCAAACTAAGATCCACAACTTGACCATAACTGAACTGGCTAAGCACAGAGCACAGTTTGCATTCATGACTTCAAGTTACACATATTCAGCAAATAGTATCCCCTTCCAGCCAAGCAAACAAGTTGATACACAACAGAATGTGGTTTTCCATCACCAAAAGAATTTGAAAGAATGCAATTTTCAGCTTAAACTGGCCAATATGATGAAAAAATTTTCCCTGCAGAGTCAGAACAGAAAAGATAACAGTAGTTCACCTTCATTTCATTACCATGATAGAGCATGGCTTTCCAATATTTCCTCGAAACAAATGAAAAGAAAATTTTCCTTTGTTTAAATTATGACGTCCAGATTGATTTCTACATGTTTAGAATCGTTGACCCTAGTTCACCTAATTCATTAAGCATTTCCAAAAGGCCAGCTTCCAATTTTCCACCATCATTGCATTAAATGAGAACTATGAATGCATGTCAGACTAAATAAGTATTACAAACCTATACGATTGTAAAGCAGACTGACAATGAAAAAGACAATGAGAGGGATTAGTGACAAAGCATCCATGACTTGATTCCAGAAACAAGGTCCTTCCAATTCTTTAGAACTTTATTTAAAAGGAAGTCACTTACTCATTTCCCATGCCCTCTATCATACTACTATGATATTGTTTTAAGAAGAGAAAGCCATAAATTTCTATGAGCCAGTTAAACTTGATTTTTGTTTCATGAAAATGGATGACTGCAGTCAAACAAGCAGTTACCGTTTCCCATTAGAAGCCTCATGCTCTTGCCAATCAGATGCTGACTGCTGAGAGGGGTTTGAAGCATTAACAGCCTAATATGCAAAAACAGAAAAGAAGTTAAGATGAAGTCCATCAGAATTAAAAGGCACAAAAGCAGCCAAAAAATACTTGCAGTCAGCAAGAGTTCTAACATAAGGTAAGTGAAATTATCAACTTTCCAATGAAGAGAGGGGATCATCATTCTAAGGAAAAAAGTTGCCACACAACTCTGATTTAACTAAAGTTATCTTATGGTCCTGCTTGTTGCAATATCCCCACTTGACGAAAAAAAAAATCTAGAACTGCAAACCAAATAAAGGTCTATATCACATGAAGAGAATGAGGTATCCACCTATTGAATATCCTATAATGTAACTTCATGCAAGGAAAATTTAGTTTCATGAAGAAAAAATTAAAAAGTAATTCATGGTAATTTGGGATCAGAGTGGAAAATTCTGTTTAAACCATGCCAGGAAGCATCCAAATGATAGGTAAACTACCTCAATTTGATCATACAGCTGTAGGATGCAAGATAAGCACATGAGCTTCAGATAGCTAATGTCACTGAGATTTTGATTTCCTATTGAAAACCTCTTAAGCTTAGCAATTGCATATGATAGCATACTCTGTAATTTGAACAAACTTTGCGAAGCATACAGAATTTTCAGCAATGACTGAGAAAATTATACCAAACAAGCCTATCCCTTGAAAGAAGACTGCCACCACATCAAGTGAAAATTGTGTGGAAAGGAGAGTGAAACCATCAGAGGCACTCACTGCATCTGGAGGGGAAGTAACTGGAGCTTGTTGTCCAGTCTGCTGAATTGGCATCGCAGGTAGTGCACCCCGAGCTCCAGAGACCAACCAATGCTGTCCAGCAACAGGTGCATGCATTGGAGTTATTGGCTGAATATGAGATGGTGCGCCAACATTATTCTGTTGATGGCCAAAAGATGGTGCAAACTGAAAAACAACAGGCAACTGTAAAAATAAGCACACAGATGTAATTTATAAAAAGCCAATAGGAAGTACAGATTATAAGGGAATCTTACAGCGTAAGATGAACCAAGAGGTGCTCCAGGGCCACCTACACCAGGCATCGGATTATGAAATGGAGGAGCACTTGGCTGGGCAGAGTTAGTTGACAAAGGCCTACTTGTTTGAGCATAAGGCATTGACAAAGCCTGCGATGAAGGAGTATAACTAGGCTGACTAGACCTTTGAGGTAACTGCTGCATTGGGTGAGAAAACTGAGGCAGTTGATCTTGTCCAGGTGGTCGAAAATGTTGGGAATTCACGGGAAGATATGTCTGCCCTTGCTGTGGTGGAATAACCGCTCGGTACTGCAGCAGATGTTTGAATCTATCATGTACTTACTATGGCAGACACAGTATTAATGGGGGCAAAAACTATAGCAGATATAGTCTGCCAATTGGACAGAAAAGAAAACTTACTTGCATGGGTAATGATGATCCAAAGTTCTGAGTTCCTAAAGTTCCAGATGGAGGAGGCCAAAGCGACTAGTTGACTCAAACAAAAGGTACCATAAATCAGAGACAAGGTAATAATCGATAGACAGAACAGCTTAAAAAAGGAGACTCCCAATAACATCAACAGGAATGCATGCATTTATGGAAAAATTCTGAAACTATGGCACAAAAAAGAGAGGAAATGGATTCTTGTGCTGGATAGAAGAATTGGAATCTTTCTCCTAACCAAGTATACACAAGTCGTCATCAACCATTTTTCTATTTTGTTTGCGTTACATTGTCATGTTAGTTCCTATAAGCAAGGACCATCGAGTATGAATATAATGAGGAAATTTTTTTGAAGCAGAGAAGAGAAAAGTCCATGTCAATATATTTAAACTGAACGTATTGAATACACGGCTTGATTAATTTACCATCTTCCTTACTCACGCCTACTAATTCTCCCCACAAAAGGGACCCAAATCAAAAGTAACATCAACGGCCCTCTGATTACTGAGGCTGTTCGGGATTATCTGCATTTTAAGTTATAGTTGGTAACTAGCATCTTAGCAGCTCAACAAAAAAGTTTTAAATGATGTAAACTAGTTCATCGTGTAAACTAGTTTTAAATGATGTATTGATTTAGATTGAAGGCGAAGGAAAGATAAACAAAGGACCAAATTCTCTCTCCATAATTATGCAAGGAGTCCTAAAATAAGACACCTCATTCATTGTTATCCAAGAATTCAACAGAGAAACAATTGCAAACATATTGGTTCACTCCATAACAAAGCACGAAAATCTTTTAGCATATCTAAAACTCGGACATGACATAAAAATCAATTATGGAGAAAGTTGCTACCCAACCCCACAACCAATACCCATGAGCGTGCCTACTCATGCATGGTGCAAACTCAACCATCCAACAAACAAAAAACGAAGAAAAAATAACTAATAAGCTAATATCATAAAGGTTTCTACCTGTGCACCGGGGGATTGGGAATTATTGGCCATGCCAGCACAAAAGCAGGCCCCTCGATACTTGAAGAGCTGCAGAAACTCGTGTATTAGCTCAAACATGATATGAATAACTTAACACGAACAACACTTTCAATATCAAACAAACAAGTAATGGAACAATCAGTTAAATCAGGCAATAAAGATTAGCTGGATCAACATTGCCTATAACCTATGTGGCACACTTCAGAAGCATATCAGAATGGCAGTGCTTGGTGATAATCTATGCCAGAAAATTTAGATATAAGTAATTGATCCCTCCATGACGATTAGTTATGAAAGTCAAAGGAACTCCAACCTAAAGGACGAGGGTGGGCAGCATCTAAATCACTCTGAAGATTCTTAAGGCATTGAGACAAGCCCATAACTTAAGATTCCATGATGAAAAATAGTATTGAAGAAGTTAGCTGAGCTAAGCAGCGATCCAAAATAGTCTATAAATCTCACTAGCTCAAAACTATCATTTTTCCTGTTACCAATATTCAGTGTGATTCATGAGCTAATAAATCAGCCCTAAGGAAATCCAGACTGAACTTGACTTCATACATAGAATGTGGATTAGAACCCGATGGGGTGGGATTATCTTCGTGATTACCCAGCAACCATAGAGAAAAGAAAATACGAAAGCTGGACGGATAATATTGCAAGTAGATATAAGCATACACGTTACAACCTCTTCCATCTCCATAGTTCATCGGCCTAGCAGAGCGAGAGCATGCTTTTGATGGTGAAGTGCCTCGCATTTTTTAAAAACTATGCATTTAAATGTTCAATGGCTAGAGAGAGATTAACATTTTCGACCAGCCAGACATCCTAGAGTACATAGGCTTAAGAAACCTGCTGCTTTGCACTCCTCAGTGCGCACTAATGACCTTTTTTTTTTTTACTTATATCAAGATGGTTCCTGCCCCCCTGAAGGGTTATTGTCCATTTTTAACTGCCTAATGTCAAAAAGCCCAGACCGGCATTATTGCAGGAAGCTTACATTACGTAAGAACTCCAAATTGATCGATTTATCCCACATTACAAAACGGATACACCCACTGCCAAAATAATGGAACAAGGCACCAATCGTTCTCGCGATTATCGCAGTCAAGCCACAACAAAGCCCAATCGAACTCCAGGGAAGCCTTCTTACGGTTCGATCTCGAGCCTCAGACCACTCTCCTAATGCAGTATCCAAAAGGTCGCAAATTTCCCCCTCCGTAGTAAAAAATCACAATCAGCACCGGCATCGTGTAATCAAAACCCATCAAGTGTACTTCTTTTCAAGCGGGCGTTCTTGACGGAGCCCATCTACGCAAAGGGCATGCGTCGCCCGCCCTAACCCACCTCAGACTATCCCGAATACCAGCTAAAGCGAGCTCAAACGGACTACCGACAGGCGTTGAGGGAGAAGAAGAGGGTAGACGGAGCAGCCGGACTCACCGGCGGCGGAGCGGCGGAGGAGGAGGAGGAGGAGGAGCGTCGGACGGCGAGGCGCGGCGAGGGAACGGCGGCGATCGGAGCTCGAAGGCGGGTGGAGGAATCAGGAGGGGTTCAGGTGCTAGGGTTTAACGGAGCTCGGCCATCTGATCGAGAGAGAGAGAGAAGCCGACCGGGACGGATGGAAACCACGCACCGTACGACGTCACCGAATCCTAACCGGCCTGTACAAGTGTACATTTAAATTTTACCCGAAGCTACGAATCCCAACTTATACCGACCGTAATTTTAATTTTTATCCCCAAAACCGTACCCATGTAACATAAAAACATATTTTGTCCCCACAAAAAAGGGATCCCTAAATTTTTTCCACCATCGAGTTATTTGTTCGGGATATCAGCGATGCGATAAAAAAATTTTAAACTGTTGGGGTCCATATGTATATAGTTATCGAGTGCGTTTGTTTTGCAAAAATAAATTATTTAAAAAATATTTTATATAAATTAATCGCTTTTAACACTTATTTTAATGAATGAAAGAAAAAATATTTTTTGTCATTCACAAAAATATTTAGACGAAAAAAATTTCATTAACTAATTGATGATTTTTTATGCTATTGAACTTAAGAACTTTTTTAGCTCTCGCACAATTCAATCTTTTTTTTATTAAAGATGGAGAAATTAAAACTTTATAATGGATATAATTTAGAATTTTTATGATATTGATCTTAAGTACTTTTTCTTGCACTCGCGCAATTTGACCTTTTCATTTAACACAAATACTACGTTTGGTCGTCCGGATTTAATTTGGATAGATTTAGATATAATAAGATATGAAATCTTAGGATTTTTTTTATATCACGTCCATTGTTTGGTATATCGCAAAGTATTAAAATTGGATATATTCACATCATATCGTAACAAAGATATCATTATAAATAGAGATGGCGAAAATCTCTCGTAACACTATTCCTTAATATATATTTTTTTTACTTTTCCTCTTTTTTATGTTATTTTCTTTATTATTTCTTTAATCCCCTTTCATCATTCTTTAATAAAATTCTATCAAATAGTAAATTGTACTAACATACCTAAAATACAAAAATACCTAAAATATTTAATAAGTATAAATATATAATTTATAGATTGAATGTTTATTATAAGATAGAATTAAAGTTGAATATATAAATTAAAATAAGATTAATTAAAAAAATTATTTTTTATTTTTAATTTCTTAAATTAGAATTCAAATATTATTTATATTGAAATATAATTTCAATTTTGTTAATTTAATAAGTTTATTAATCGAGAAAAATAATTTTCCTATTATGGACATTAAATCCTATCCACATTTATCTCACATCCCTTATGAGATAATTTTATCGATTTCTATATCCTCCTTATATCCGAGTTTATAATGTCCTAAGCGAGTACTAAACGTAAGATAGGATAAATCATATCATATCCAAAATTTTACCCCAACCGCCAAACGCAACCAAAGAACTTACAACCTTACAATGGATATAAGTATTGACATGGTTTAGCATATTATTTTTCCATTTTTTTAAAATTCAAAATAAAAATATTCTTCATCTACAAACTTTAAAAGAGAAAAGTTAGGATTTGCTTTAAAAAGGTAACTAGGCTCTCAAACATTCTCAAGTGGAACTATAAAAAGACCAAACTTAGGTGGGCTTAAGGCTTGTTTGTTAAAGTGCGTCCGGCATCTGACCAAATAGTAAATGATTCTATTCTTTTATTCCCTATGGTAGATTTGGAATAGAAATCTATTTGATAAATACAATAAAAGTATTAAAAAATTTATGAGTTTTACCAAACACATTTCTATTAGAAGAATAAAAATTTTGGACAATTACCAAACGCTCTCAAATGCTCATAAATATTCTTAGGAACAAAAAAGAATAGAATCATTTTTGAATAAAAATTATTCTTGAAAGCGGAATGGTTATCAAACACCTCTAAGGGTGCATTTGGCAACTTGACAAATAGTAACAATTTCTATTATTTTGTTCTTGGAAATAGACTTGAAACAAAAATCCGTTTCATAAATTTTTTGTTCCCGAAAATAAATTTGAAACAAAATTTCAAAGTAAAAACAAGTTATTTTTTTGTTCCCAGAAACAATTCCAAGATCAAGCAAACCCAAATTTCTTTCGTTTTTTTTTTTAATCTTCTTCTTTTCTTCTTGTTCTTCATCCTTCTCTCTTCTTCTTCCACCACCATCGCCAATTGCAAGGAACCGGTTGGGCAAAGTCTGGTGAGCTCGTCGAAGGCTTGCCCAGCCACCACGAGGCTCGGCCTCGCCGATGGTCTAGTGAGCCTCACCCAACCCTCCCCCAATCACTAACGAGCCTCACATAGCCAGGCGAGGCGAGGTCAAACTTGCCCAGTCACCGGCGAGCTCAACCTCGTCGAGCCATCATGAGGTCAACGTTGCTCAACCAAGGGGAGGCCAACCTCATGGTGGCCCGGCAAGGCTTGGCGGGCGAGGTGCGACCTCACTAGTGGCCGGCAACCCTTCGGCGAGGTTTCCGGCCATTGTTTGGCCGATCGCAGGTCATCCAAAGGTCAATGACCGGCCCAAGATTGAAGAAAAAGAGAGAGAAAAGAAAAAAAAAAAGTAATAAAACTATTTAAAAATTAAAAGAAAATAGTTTGGATTAGAAATTTTGAGAATAGTACCAAACGCAATTATATTCTGGGAATAAAAATTTTGGACAGTTATCAAATGCCTTCAAATGCTTCAGAATTATTCATAAGAATAGAATAAACAATAATCATTTATGATCAGGAATTATTCCAAAAAAACAAAATGGTTACCAAACGCATCATAATTGGTTCATAGTAACTAATTTATTTTTTTATTCACGAGAATAGATTTGGAATAAAAATCCGTTTGGTAAATTTTTTATTCCGGGAATAGATTTATAATAGAATCAAAAAGTTGAAAAAAAATTACTTTTTTTTTTATTTTCGAGACCAATTTCAAAATCAAGCCCAATATATTTTTCTTTTTTCTCTTTTCTTTTTTTCTCCTCTCTTCTTCTTCCTCCCAACTGGTCACCGACCACTACCAGCCGTCGATAGTCACCGGAGACCGGTTGGGTGAGGTCGACAAGCTCACTTGGTCACCGGCAAGGCTCGGCCTCACCTCACCCAAGGGTGAGGTCGGCCTCGCCTTGGCCTGGCAAGGTCGAGGCTCGCGGTGGCTAGGCAAGCCTCCAACGAGCTTGCCGAACGTCGCCTAGCCTATCATCGACAACAAAGAAGGAGGAAGAATAAGAGAAAAGGAAAAAGAGAAAAATATTATAAAAGTATTAAAATTAAAAGAAACAAAAAAAAAATTAAGAGTCATATTAATGCATTTCTATTCCGGAAATAAAAATTTTAGGCAATTACGAAATGCCTTCAAATGCTTAGAAATTGTTTTCAGGAATAGAATAAAAAAAATCATTTCTAAGTGGAAATTGTTCCTAGGAATAAAATGATTATCAAACGCACTCTTAGCGTGTCATCTCACTCATGATCAACTTTATCAAGTAGAAAAATAAAGGGATACATTTTTTTGGACTGAAATTTTCAAATCACAACCATCGATTACACAATAAGGAGGTATTCGCATTGAGGATGAGATATGCAGGTGTTTTTTTTTTTTTTTTTTTGCCTATGAAGATATCAATTGTAATTAATAGAGAGTACCTTAATTACATATCGTCACTCGAATTTGTTAAGGTCATGTTTGGATCATAAAAGTTCTTATTTAGTTCTTGAAAGTTTTCGAAATATTTCACAAGTATTTTCAATTTGAGAACAGCTAGAAACAGGCATGTAGGAATACTAACAAAATAGATTCCGGATAAACTGAAGAGCGGGGAAGCACATGACTTGATCGAAGTTGTCGAAGTGTCACAACAAGATTACATATAACAATGGGGGAGTAATTCGAGATTATCAAGAAAAATGCGGTTTGAGGGTTTGCAATACAAATAGGAATGATAATGACCAAATGTCACGGGGCAACAAAGTATTGGACTAAATAGTCCGTGTGGCATCTGATGAGCTGAGAATATCAAGCGAGCCTACCTTCTATAGATTGTTCCTAGGAACAATATAGCAAATTACATCCTCACATGGAATCATACCATGTCCAGTTTAGCTCAGGCATCAACTTTCTCAAGCGAGACATGCGAATCATTTTGGTATAATAACCGGTATCAATTTGCCATGACCTCATCAAGAGAACGATATCAACTCTCAATTAGTTTGTGCATGGAATGCCAATCCTGCCGATGGCATTCGTTTCACTCACTCTTCATTCCAATACCACAAGCTCCACCCTTCAACTTACAGAGGTGGGAGAATTCAATTCGGGAGATTCTCCCCCACACAATTCAACGATGCTCTCGTGATGGGTTGCTTTGTCACTTCCTTGCGTTCCAACCGTCAATGCCACTCTTTCGGGACTTGCATAATTGAAATGCTCGGCTAAAAGGAACAAGCGAGTACACTCCATCAATAACTTATCCCAATCAAACTATACACAAATCTCCAATCACTCATGCTCTTCTAACAACAACTGGGCATCCCAAGCCTTCGACAGCATTTTCTTTCACCTTCTAGGCTTCTCCTAATCTCAACAAACCAATACAGGCTTCTCTTGGTGGTTGAATCGTGGTAACATATCTCCTCTTAAGATTTGCTCATGATCGAGGAACATTTTCCCTATTTGATGAGCAATTCGGTTCATTTATGTTTCCCAATTGCCATCCTAGAAGTTTAAGGAGAGCCACATCTTGTCTAAACCATCAAGACCCCAGCAATCAGTCCTCGCCCTCATAGGATAGGGTAGAACTTAAATTTTCCTCTGACCACACATCTATTAAAAAGATCATGACCCTGATACCATTTGTCACAATTTGACAGATTCTTAGACCACGGAATAACCTGTGTGGTGCTTGATTACTGAGAACATAAGATGAGCCTTTCTTTTATGGATTGTTCCCAAAAATAGTATGGTCAATCACATTCTCACACCAAATCATATAACGCCTAATTCAACTCAAACATCCAATCTCTTACGTGAGACACACATATCACTTTGGTACAATAACTAGCTTCAACTTGGCACGGCTTCATCAAGAAAGTGGCATAAATTCCCGATTGATTTGTGCATGGAAAGCCAATTCACCTTTAGAATCCTCTAAGGTGGTTTCCAAGGGACAAACACCTTAACGCCACTCTCATGAACGAGTTATTTTACCCTTTTGCATCTCTCACTTTTCACCTAGATATCACAAGCTCCACATTTCAACTCACAAGGGTACGAGAGAATTTGGTCATTGATACACACTTTAGAGGTGTCAATAGTTTGGTTCAGTTTGAGATTTCTAAAACTCGAGCCAAACCAAATTATTTGGGTGTGCATTAGCTTTGAATCGAATCATGACCTGAATTGAGTCTCAGATTCAATTTGGTTCAGTATTTTAGTTTTCCTTTTTGTAATATAAAAAGGAGGTTTAATGACAAATGAGAGAGATTATGTCAATTGTAATAAGAAGAAGAACGATTGTCAACTAAGGGTCTGTTTGGCAACTTGCCAAATAGTAATAATTCCTACTCTTTTATTCTCAAGAGTAGATATGAAATAGAAATTTGTTTAGTAAAATTTTTGTTCCCATAAACAAATTTCTATTTTTTTTTCGAAAGTAGATTTGGAACATAATCGAAAAGTAAAAAAAAAAGTTTGACTCTTTGTTCTCAGGAACAATTCTAGAATCAACCAACCTATTTTCTCTCTTTTCCATTCTTTTTTCTTGTTCTTCTTCCCTCTTTCTTCTTCTTCAACTATTGCCGCCGCCGCCGCGCTTTGCCGTCCACCGCCCACCACAACCGGTCGTCGTCGACCGGTTGGGTGAGGCTCGGCCTTGCCCAGATCTGGCAAGGTCGAGCTCGCCCAACCAAGGCTCAGCTGAGCCTCACCCAACTGCTGACGATGCTCTGGCAAGGTCGTCGGCCCTTGTCTGGCCGGTCATCAATCATCCCAAGATCGGCGACCGGAGACCTTGAAGGAGAAGAAGAGAAAGAAAAGAAAAAAAGAAAAAAGTAATATAATTATAAAAAAAAATTGATTTGAATTAGAAATTTTTCGAATGGTACCAAAAGTAATTCTACTCCGGGAATTAAATTTTTGGACAATTAATAAACAACTTAAAATACTTAAAAATTGTTCCCAGGAACAAAATAAAAAAGAATCATTTTTTATCGGAAATTGTTTTTGGGAATAGAAGCGTTACCAAACGCGCCCTAAATTAAACGAAACTGAAACCATCCGAACCCAAATAAAAAAAGCCTTTTTTTTTTTCATTATACAAACCAAAACCCAAAATTTAACCCGAAACGCATGAAAAATCAGTTAGGTTCAGTTCGATTCTAACTCCTAACACACTTACGGAAAAGCTTGAGCTCTAAGATATGGGAACGGATTGGCGATTGACACGGAATACCATGCCTAGAAACGGGGTAGAACGCAACCTACCATGCGAACGGTTTACAAGATGACAAACTTAGACTACGAAGGCCCATTGATTGTAGAAACCGGTAACGACGGAGTATCGGATCAGGTACTTATATCGTCATTCATTCAGTGTGCCGATAATTTCTTGCGACAATTGGATTTTGTCTACCTCGGAACGCCATGTAATCTCACACACACTCAACACGAGTAGGCAAAAAGAGCACTTCACCATGAATAGAAAAACGAGCCTTTCGCTAATCTAAATTTTTTAATTGTTACCGGCTATGAGGATAACCAAATTCAAAAAACAAATACAAGGGCAACAAGCCGCAGAGAACCGCATAACTCTAGGAACTTGAGTGTCACTGCCAATGAGCAGACAACCATCACAAGAACCATGAATAATGAACATTACATGCCACATTCGGCCTCCCTCGTTGCTGAGTATATCTCATAATATGCAAGTGGGGACAAATTGTTGAATATTCACAAGGTACCCAAAATGCTCAAGAAAGAAAAAAAGGGGATCCGTCAACCCGGCATTGCACAATAGAACAAGAAGGTTCTAGATAATACAAGCAGATGAAAATTGACTCTAAACGAAATACAGTTTACAAAATCAAAGATAACAGTCTCAGATTGCAAAACCATGCACTATGAAGTTGCCCTTCAGGCATCACCGATAATCTAACCTCATCTCTTACATCATTACACGAACTTGAAAAAAATCATGCACTTGTAATGGTAAGGGCATACAGCTGGAGCTAGCAGAGCCAATTGGATGGCCCTCCAGCAAATTCACCGGCACAATTATGAAAGACCATAGTAAGAACCGAAAGGCTCAGCTCCATCAATAATAGAAGCTGAGGAAAAAACTCATTTAGCACTGGCATATAGCAACGCATTGACTGTGATAAGGAAAGGCAGCAGAGCTCATCATGTGAATGGGTAAAAGTTTGAGAAGAGTAAACTGCCAAGAAGGATATAGGCTGCACAATAGGCCCAAATCAAATATCCCCATCTCCGAGAACTAGGAGAAATCATTAAATATGCAGCAAACCAATAGAGCGGAGCACTGGCAGACAAAAATCGAGTGGCAACCTGCCAATTATCAGGCATTAGAACAAGTTTGCAAGATCCAGAATTATCAGTCATCACTTTATACAAACATTTGAAGCAAAAGAAAAATTACCAGGACTACGAAAATTTACAACCACAGCCACACAATGAACACTGATTGCAGGCAGAAGCTTGTATTTAAAATCATTTAAAATTTTGCTCGTGCTTTAATTTATGATAGGATTATCCATAAACTAAAACTAAGCACAACATTCAAATCTAGCCAACTTTAGCTTGTAATTTAGAGGAGGCATGAGAAGAGATTTTGTTTTGCTGTATATGCCATTGCTTTACATTTTTATTTCCTAGTCAACAGTCTATTTTGCAAGTTACCCATAGCCATAAACTGGCAAAGATTGCAAAAAAGAGACCCATGTTGGAGTTTGGAGCAATTTTGAATTGAATAAAGTTTTGAGTTATGTAGATTGCGTTGTTTTCTTGAATGAGATTCAAGGTGTCAACTATAACCCAATCTCGTGAACTATGCCAGATTTTTTCTTGGCATTTCCCACAAACAATGTAAAATAGGGCAAATTTTTTGCATTTATGTAAATAAATGCATCATGTCATTATAAATTAAAGAATGTGCTAGATGTCAAAGCTCAATCTAACTACATATTGAAACCATATTATGAAACAAGCCTTTTCTGTATTAAGAAATACATTAGAGTAATTATAGAAACATGAGATCTCTTTGGATAATCGGAACATCTATAGGTGCAGAACAAATATAAACAAGAAGGAATCTAACCTGCACATGCACGACAAAAAATGCTGTTGCTCCCATGAACCCCAAGTGTACTATGAACGGGAATATGGAGGCAGACAGGTATGGTGCCTCATCAAGCAATCCGTTCTCTTTTACTTGAGTTGAAGGCTTTGCTCTATCAATCATTTGTTTCCACCTCCTAAGGTAGCGAGGTTCTGTTAGAAGCACCATAACGCTGGCTTTTAACTTTTGCAGAGAAACCAACAGAAGGTATTAAATTTTAAAAGAATAGTACATGCCACACATTTCTTTTTGGGGGGTTGAGAGGGGGAGAGAGAGAATCTACTTGTGCATGAAAGTCATGGCCTTCGAATTCTGAAGAAGTTACCTTTATCATTACTACTCTTATTATGCGGAGAGCAGGTTTTTGCCCTTGAATATGCTACTGGTTGAAGGAGAAATTCCGCACATATCTCTTCAAGAGAAGCTTGAAATCCTAGTGAAAAGAGGAGCTTAGACCATGTTCTACCATAGGTCAATATCGAGCAAAGCGTTAAGGTCAAGATGGGAGATGCTAGCAGAAAATTTGGCATCTGTTTTAGATGGAAGTATTTTAAGAACCCTACTCCCCTGCATAAAAAAATAGATAAATCATTAACTAATGCAAAATATTTAGCAGATAAATATGAACTTCCAAACCAATACATGTATTAGGCCTTCTATTTCCCTATCTTCCTCTTTCAATCAAAACACCAGCAGAAAAGAGGCATGCAGAGTGATATTATAACTATAGGTGTTGCCCATCAGTAACAATGGAGAGTGACGCTCACAGGCCGTTGTCTCGAAACCTTTCAAGCCTTCTTCATTTGCAGACATCAAAAGTAATGACCTACTCACCCAGTGAGTAGAAAGCAATCAACACTATTATCTCTCACTTCAAACAGTGTTATGATATAGGGGTGCTTAAATTCTTCCTGCCTCTTTTGCTCTTCAGGAAAAAAACATCATGGACCAACAATAATCCATGATAAAAACATTAGTCTTTTGTCTAGCGGCCACATTCACCACTTAAGTTTTCACTAAAAGAGAAAGTTACAATGACAGAAACAAGTCACCAGAACTAATAAGTCAATATTGGACTATTAGTCACAGCTTAGAAACATACAACAGGTTAAAGAAAATCCCACTTGAATCCTCTCTTTTAAAGACATAAAGCAATCAATTATTAGTTGAAATGGACTAAGGTGCCCAAGAATATCCAAACATTATCTTCTTTTACTGAAGACCAACATTACATTTTTGTTCTATCTCACCTGATTGTAGAATTAGATCTCATTCCCAGACAGTCTCACAATCCCAACCCAGTACAGGAAAGGAAGGTTCTATGAATGGTCAATGCATCAAAAAATAACCATAGATAAGCACATGCATCCACAATGTTAAAACGAATCACTTTTCATATTAATAATCCTGGCATTGCAACAGATACAAAGAAATGAAGCATCAGTAAAAGAACCAACATGACTTTATCAAAGAGACATTTATATTCTCAAATTACAAGTATAATGCTAGAAGCACTAACAGTGTTAAAGGTCAATAGTGGAAATGTTGTACCAGATGAGTGCTTCACATACCAATAATGACCTTGGATGTAATTGTACATGGTAGGTATTCTCCCTCTGCACCAAGGTCTAATGTCATCTAAATGCTGCCCATGGCACATGTTGTAGTATCCATAAGCTTGGAAAGAGATAAATGGAACAAATATAAAAAGACAGCGCAGGATTCCGACAGCCAAAACCTGCATTGCCAGCTGAGATAGAAATAAATGAGTAAAACAATAATCCCATCAGGCATACCGATCCTGGTTAACAAGATGCCAAGAACTAGTGATTAAACATAAACAAACAAGGTGCTCTATATGTTTCTTATCTGCTGTCCCATGATATGACCCCAAATGCACTCACAAAACATAACAATGGAAAGAATAAATTGCCGACACCGGTGTACATTTTGCACAAGTTTGATTTTATGAACATGCCAATACATAAATCTAACTTAACACCCAAAATCAACTCAACCTATGACATGATCTACACACAATATAGAAGTTTGATCTTGTAGGAGTGAAAGGTGGTGGGCGGGCAGCTTATATGTCAGCCCTTGGAATCTATCTTACGAATATCAGTATGCAACCTCTTGGAATCATCCTAGAACTTGAATTTTAGAATCCGTATTTTGCAGGTTCTAGAAGCCTTGTATCTTTTGTGCTTCAAATCAAAGTGCTTTGAACCTACGAATTATGAGCATATTAGATAGAAGTTACTAAGCAGAGAATTACGTCATTGGTCAACAAAGTAGAGTCATGACACATCAAAACACTTTCGAGTTTAACCATTTAAAAAAGAAAAAAGGACAGTAAGGTAGATACCAATCAAGTTTCCAATCATGGGCCTGACCCTTTCACATGAATTAGCTGTCATGCTCTTTGGCTCAATGAGCCCTGAAGAACGCTCAGATATCTGAAAAAAAATGATTCTCTAATGCCACATAGATCATAACTGCATTTCCAGAAAAGCTGCACACCAGAACTCCACACCAATACACATGGTGAAGGAGGACATGACAACATATCCTGCAACCTACCATATACTCGCAATTTTCCATATTTTGAACTCAAAACCACCCCGTATTCTTTACTACCCACCTTGGAACCTATCCAATCATTCCAATTCCAAAGTTTTCCTTGTACACCCCTACAGTAAAAATACCCTGAGGTCTTCAGGTTAAGAAAACTCACAGAAGTGCGCTTTTTATAAATCAAAGCTTCGTAAGCCCTGAGCATTGTATGAAAACAGATATAGCCAGCATTAAGCATTCCATTTGACCTTGCCAAACCTGAAACAGCAAGCCACAGAACAGCTATACTCTGTGCACCGGAAAACCAGTGATATACCCCTCCAATTGAGAAAAGAGCATACAGACTTTCTGAATAACTGCAAATGACATGGGCAAGTATTACACTCAGTCCATTTAGGAGCAAAGAGTTTAGGATATTACATGGATGTGTAAAATATTGAAGCCGGGTTGAAGCAGAACAAGATAGAAGCCCTTAAAGATGCCTTTGTGTCCTTCAAGAAGATCACTGAAAGCCTGTTGAAAACACTAAATACTCTTAAAGCTAGTCATTAACTCCCACAATCTCCAGGTAATATAATCGTAAAGACCAAACCATGTGGACATTTAAGTCCAACCCAAACGAATCATATCTTTTTATCCCAAAGAATCGGAAGTAGGAAATGCATTTGAGGGGCACAACTGTGTCGAAAGGAAACTCCTCGTGAAATACAATCTTGGCACAAACACTGGGTGTTAAAATAACTCCATAAAAATGTTTGTTAAACTTACAATAATCAACTAGAACACTTGGTAATTAATCATCTCTCGCCCTTCAGAATCATAACATCCAAAAGTAGGTTAAGCACAATAACGTTTGAAACGTGTCATGAATCCCCCGTCAAGTGAGACAAAGAGATAGTGATGAGATTATATTACCTGTAGAAATATACCGCAGCAAACACAAAGGCAATGTTACTGATGAGGTAGCCTGAAAGTCCCAAGACTGCTCTGTATCCGATCACAGGAACCAACGGAAGAAGAACTGGTATTGACAGATAAGATCACATGAATAGCACACAAATGCACGATCGTGAATCAAAGGAACTACAATAACAAGGCCAAACCTGTTCGAGATGAAACGGAGATGAGGAAGGGGAGCAGAGGGAAAAATGCGTAAGTCTGCTCATACTCATAGCCGCACTGAGCGATCCGAATGTAGTACACGCTATCCCACACGATGTTGCTCTCGATCGCCGAGCCGAGGCTTGGCCATAGCACTGGCTTTTCAGCAGAAGATGAGGATGAGGTACTTGAGAGGCAATTAGGGTTTAAGGTCGCAGAGGTGTCATAAGGATCAAGAAGAGATCGCCAGAGGATGATGAGTGCAATGAGGAGGAATCTTGACGCTAATGCGGATTTCAGGACTAGAGATTCATAGCTGTTCAAAGGAGGAGGCATTGGATTTGATGAAGTGAATTAGAGCATAAATAAGCTATAACCCAAAATTTTTCAGGACTGCCATAGAGTCGGCCACGACATGGATATCAACCATATGTAGAGCTCCTCAGCTATCCAACCTGCAAGCATTATTGACTGAAATGAGTGTGCAAATTCATTCAAAGTACAATCTCAGGTCGGCCACTCAACAGATTGAAAAGCAAATGAAGGAAAGAAAACAAGAAGCCACACATCGTCAAAAAGCTTCTACTTGTGCACCAGGGGATTGAATCAAGACCTCAATTTGACTTCGCACATCAAAACTTGAACAAATTACTAGTGCTTCTGGTCGAGGCTCACTAAACATGTCGCGCAAAGGGCCATATGGGCCTGCTCAACGATCAACCCGTCATTCGACGCATAGTTTTCGAGGCAAATATATAAGATTTCATGCATCAATCACCGCGTTCTAGAGGGGGAGCCGCATGGAATGACAGAAACCAAATGCACTGAAATGACCATCCACTGAGGCATTTCAACAAGCACCTCGAATGCACGGAACAGAGGAGACGCCTAGAACGGGCTCAGATGAATCTAGGAGTTCACGGAGACGACGGCAATCCCGACAAAAATTGAAAAACGTAAAAAGAAATTCATGGGAATGCGAATCCAAAGGATGTTCATCAGATGTGAATCGAAGAGCGAGAGAAGCGGAGTACCCGATGGCTTTTGGAGCGATCGATGGAACGTGGGAACGCAAAGAAGCAGCTACTTGGGTAGTTCTAGTCGCCCTGGTTTGCCCCCTTGCAAAAATTATAAAAAGGAAAAACAATTAATGAAGCAGAAAGTCGTCATGAAAAAAGGCTTTGTATCTCCCAAATTGAATCTTAAAAATTTGATTTCTTTTTGGTGGGAACAAAATTAGATTTTCCTTCAAAGAAAAGCTACCCTCTATTTAGTTGCATATAATGAAAATAGCGGATGAATTCGGTGTTTCCTCGTAACTTCTAAAAGATCTTTACGGAATAATTGTCGCATCATAAATATCAAGCATAATCCCACATCATCTAAATGCATAATTATAGTATCCTTATGTATGTGTAGTTTCTTATCAATTGATGGTATAAGGATTTAGGTCAAACATTTTAACAAGAAAAAATTTGCGAGATCTTTCTATGTATAAATATCTAAAGTCGATTTTCACTAATATAAAGCATATGAAAATGGTTTAGAGAGTAGGAGTTGCCTAAATTATTAGGTGTAATAGTCCCGCCGTTGTTACCCAAGATAAGCAGTCTCATATTTTTAGAATTGATTTATAAAGAATGCACAAATGTGATGATTCGAATCAGAACCTGGCACGAAAAAAATGAGTACGCCTGCCACTCGAGCCTCTCTTGTAATTACTTCTTAATCCATTAAATTTAGAGAAAATCGGAATACTTTTAGCCAACAGTGTGTTCAGCAATAGTTAACAACCTGCTAATCCTACCCCACGTGGCAGTATTTCACTTGTCTCTTCACGCACATCACGGAACCACCGAAACATGCCCGTCGACGCCACCGGGGTCGAGAGAGCGCGAGCACAGCGATTCGGCAAATCGAAACGAAGCATAAAACCTCCTCTCGACGACATCATTTGAAAAAAATATAAACAAAAAAAGGAAAATCCCATGTTTGAGACAAATGTCACATCCAAGAGGTTTCTATAGCCAAAGGAGTCATGCTTTTCCGATGAGGACCTTTTGCGATCTCTAGGATTTCCAACAAGCGCCATTCCGGACCATTCCAAGGGCGGGCTATATGGTCATTACGCCAAAATCTAGAATTCTCCTGCCATAAGTGTCGGTAATTGAGAGATGGGGTGGTACGATCTCATCCACCGGATAAAAACTTGATCAATGGACGTAATTCGAGAGACTCTAATATAAAAAGGGATGCCATCCCCTCATTTGGAACCATCAAACTATTTCAGCAATGCAAAGGTTCATTTCTTTCTAACTTTGCTTGGGATCAAGACAGATCCTAATCATTCGTAATCAGTCTTGAGTCGCCGCACGGTGACGATTCCAATCGATTTATTCCAATCGATTTTGTCTAGTCAGGCCAGCCAAGCTTGAGTTTAGGGGCCTACTCGACTTGGTTTTGAGGCATATCTCTTATGCCATCGGGTCGCCCTTTAATTGGCTTTGAATGAGCCTCTCTCACTTCTACTTTTTAAAATTTAATAATCAATGACATCATACCTTCCATGTCACTGCCACGTGGATAATAAAAATAATTTTTTCAAAACACAGTAAAATAGAATCTACGAATATAATATTCATAGAGATCCGTCGATTGAAAAATTTCGAATTCTCCCATTTATTTAGTTTAAATAACATTTTAGAGTATCCTATATTTTATAGATAACGACTCCTCCCATTTGTTTGGTTTAAGGAATATACCTTTTATATAATAGATGACGATTCTTTTCATCTTTTCAAACCCACCTTCTTCATTTCTTAAGAATTAGGAAGAATACGTTTAAATTCAAAATCTAGATATGATTTGACTTCTCTAAATTGACAGAATTTCTATTTTTAGTGTTTCAAGATAGAGTTTAATTAATAACATGATAAGTTTTGAATTACAATCAAAATAATCATCCGACAAGTTTAAATTATCCAACCAAATTATTTATTAGTTCTCACTTTTTTCAATAATGCTTTGAACAAAATAACCCACCTCGATAAAAGAAAAATTAGGGTTGTTTTCTTCCTTTTTTTGGCTGAATTAACAGAGAAGGAGAGAAAAAAAATAAAAAACCAAAATTCAAATCGAGCTTTTGAGTTTGAGTACTTGACGACGACTCCATTGGCGCTTTAAAAGAGTCCATTTTTCTCTCTCCTTTTTCTTTAATTTTTCACATACCCAAATTCAGTCGAATTCCCAGGCTTCCTGCACGAATTTGAACTCGGTTTCCTCGCAATTTCGTGCGAAATTCCTCCTCTTCTAGGGTTCGTATAAATTCGTCGAGCTCGACCGAGTAATTCTGAGATTTTTTTCTTTTCTGGGTTTTCGTTGAATCCCGCCATGGAAGTCGAAAGGTCGAAGCTTTACGTGGGAGGCATCCCGAGGGACACCACCGAGGACGCGTTGCGGGAGCACTTCGTCAAGTACGGCGTCGTCTCTCGCGCGGTGCTCCCGAAGGCGCGGGACGCCGGGACGCCAAGAGGGTTCGCCTTCGTCTGGTTATCCGACCGGGCTTCGGCGAAGGCCGCGCTCGAGGATGAGGAGCACGTCATTCTCGGGAAGAAGGTCGGTTGAGGTTCTTTACTGTTTTCTTTGTTTTCTCGGGTTTTTTTTTGGGTTTACTTTCTTGAATTGTCGTTTTTTTTTTCCTTTCGGGGAAGTATGCGTGGGAGTTTGAGGTCGCCGCGCGCTTGGTTTGGTTGCTGTCGAATAATAGCGGAATTTGAAACAAGAAGAGATTTTGGGGTTTCGGGTTGTTCGGTTTAGGTTCTTGCTTGAATTCTGGGTTTTGTGTTCAGAAATTGTTAAGTCTCAGTTCGGAGGATCGCGGTGGAGTCAATTCTAGGAGGGTTTTTTTTTTTTTTTTTTTTTTTTTAACTTACTTTTGGGAATTGAATGTGCGATTTTTAGGTCGTCTGATTGTGTCGTTTGTTGCTGCAAGTTGTGTTACCTTCCTAAATATTATGTAGGTGCTGGTAAGGGAGGCGTACAAAACCGAGCACCACCCAAACCAACAAGAAGTCAGGCTTGGCCAAAACTATAGTTGTAGGATGTGTGGGAGCAGTTTCAATGGCAATGGCCCTAAGAATACGCGCTTTAGGAGTAGAAAGATATTCGTTGGGGGTTTACCAACTAGCTTGACCGAGGATGAATTCAAGAACTTTTTCGAGAGATTCGGTGAGACCACGGATGTGGTGATAATGCTTGACCTCTACCGGAGGCCTAGGGGTTTTGGTTTTGTCACCTTTGCGTCAGTGGAGTCAGTTGAGGATGTGATGAAGAACAACTTTTATGAGCTCCATGGTAGGTTTGTGGAGGTCAAGAGGGCTATTCCAAAGGAAGCACACAACTCTTGCTACGATAGTTGTGAAGTGGATGGTCAATCAGGGAGAGGATGGGATTGTCGTGATTACTGGTCAGTTTATTATCCTGCATATCCATCTCAGTACGAGTCATTTCGTCGTTATGGCCATTGTTCAAGTTATCAGGAATATAGATGGGTTCCATATGGAGCCAGTGCATACTCTGTTTCTCATGCAATTCATTTCAATGGTCCTGGACTTGCCTACATGGATGATATGTTTGGATATTATGGAATGCCAATTCCCATGTACAATGGGTATATGCCAAATGGATTTAATACTGTGAGGAGTCAAGATGGATTTGTTGAGAATGTGTACGATGCACCAGCTCTGCCACGGATTGAGGAGTTGAAGCTTAACAATTGCAACGAGGGGAGGAGGAGGAGGAGGAGTTGAAGCTTAACGATTGCAATAAGGGCGAGGCCGACACACCAGCACAGCCGGGGATCAAGGAATCGAAGCCCAGGGATGGTACAAAATCAGATGGTGGAAACGGTGATGTGACCAACCAAGACGATGATCACTAACACTCAATCTTGTGAAAATGTTTCTGTACATTCCCACTCCCTGGACTTCCTCTGACTAATTGGATTATCATTGAATGTTAATTACCTCATTAATTGGACACAGTGCATAAGCATTTTCTCGTTTCCTTTTCAGAACCTTGAGCGATTACTTTCTCCTTAACTGGCCTGGATTTCTATCTATTTTCATGGTTTCTTCTAATATAAGCTTTTAGTAGTTTTGCTACTGTGGTTGTTACTGTTTACTTTCATACTCTGCATGTGTGTGAATAAATGGATCCCTCCTGAGATAGGGTTTCATACTTTGCATGTGTGTGAATAAATGGATCCCTCCTTAGATAGGGTTTAGTTGTTAATGAATCATTGGTTCAGAAAAATTTGTCTATTTATTGAAACAGTTGTCATTGGATTTACAGTGATTTTTATTTTTATTTTGGTCAGAGATTTACAGTGATGTTCACTTCTCAATAGAACAACACTTACAATCCCAAGGCAGGTAGATTTGCTGTAGTCCTTATTCATGGTTTTTCTGTAGCCCTGAAGGCATTATTCATAGTTTCATGATGTTTCTTCATAGTGAAAGCAAGTGCAGGGCATCAAAGATGCACTCCAATTCTGTCAATTAGATCCCTTAGCTTGTACGATGATTTGCTTGTCAAATGTTTATACTACTAGGCAACCTCATCTTATGACTGAGTTTCAAGCTAAGGCAATGCGGGGTTAAGAACAATAAAGAAATGCCATTTCACTGTTTAAGAATGTTTCTTTTCAATCTTCTTACACAGATAGAATGTGTTACGGACACTCAAAGTTTTATCTGTCCTCTAATTGCAACCCCTGATTGCAGCTTAGATTGTTGAGGCACACGCATGAAGCTGAACTGTGGGTAGGTTGCTTCAATTTCCAGCTCATTGAACTGGGTCCTCATTGATCCACTGGAGTTACCAAAGCTTAGTGATTAGCCATATCCAATGAATTGAATGAGTTTTGACTGACTGGCGGTGAGAGCGGTAAATGACGGAACTGTGAAAGTTCATTGTGGATCTGAGTTTGAGAAGATATATATGTAAATTCGGAGCATGTGAGCCATATGATTAGTTAGGTGAACTACATGTTAACTAGACTCGCTGTTTTCAGCACACTGGCTGCACATGCATCCAGTACAAATGTAAGGGCTCGTGATTTGGGCTATGGCCGGGGGCACCAAGGCTCTAATGGCAACACTTAGAATGTGACATCTTCATGTGATTGGTGGTGATGAAATGGGAATTGGGATGATGGAGGAGGACTCTTATACCAGTTGCATGTATAGAATGCGATGGAAACAGTGTTTTTACAGGAAAAAAATCAGAGGATGGTTATTTTGGTTTTACTTGAACTAAACCCAAGTCATGGATGGGCTTTCCACGTGAAGAGTGATAATGTGTGAACAACGTGAAAGGTTTCTGAAGTGGTGTCTCAGTCACGATTGGGCTCAAAGTCTTCCCAACTCAGTTGATGTTTGGAAGACATGAGCTTTAAATGGATTGTCATACTGGAAATCTATGTGTGAATAACAAATCATGACTTTAGAAGAGCTGGATTTCCATTTGGTTAATTTGATATGTAAACTTAGTCGTACTAGGGAGTCATCAAATCCTGCACTTGTTTTGCGATTATTAGGTTATCTCTTATTTAGAATTACGTAAATTGTTAACTTCTTTAGCATTCTTCTTTGTGCATGTATGAATGCATGAAAAGGGTCGTGGAGTATGTAGAAAAAAACGTTAAGAATAACTATAATTTTAGTGTATACACCTGTGTATTAATTTAGAAATCGACCTAAACATGGTGTATCATCTTATGCAAAAATCCCATGTGCCTAACCAAAAGAGCGATGTACATGATCGAGATTTGGCTGTAAGAGCCGAAATTATTTGCTTGTTCTGGTTAGGAAAGCCATCGGAGGCGATTAATTGAATTTGAGAGTTTCGAGACCGAAAGTCACTTAATTTTTTTTCTATATTTAAAGCTCATTAGATCTCGAACATGATAATCTTGTACCTAATCAAAGCTTTGGGACCAAACAGCTTGATTCCAAACGACTGTCTATTTTTGGACAATGCTCTTTGGCTCACAGACAGGGCAGATCTCATACCGTAACCAAGCAATCTTAAAAGCAACAGGGCCAAGTGGTCACACCCAGCAGAGGACCAAGGCAGAGGGAGTCAAGCAGCACAAGCAAAGTTCTGCTTCTTGGGTAGGCAAAAAAGATGACTGGTTACACATCATGTGGAGTGTTGTTTTAAATGGAAGGGGGGTGAGGGGGATGGATAATTGGGCATGGGAGGAGGGGGTGTCTTTCCTTTTCAGAATATTCCATGGCAAAGTCAAAATGCTTGTTTGCTCACAAAAGAGGAAGAACCCAGCAGTCCTTAAAAAAGGCAACCTCTCTAAATACCCTCTTTTGCCTGTATACGAGCACGAGGTAAGGGATTTTATGAGAGATTGTGACATGTAACTCCACACATTCAAGACAAAGTGTAGTCCAATGTGTTGAGCGAACGGTGACAGATTCGTAGTACATCAGATGGAGTAGATGGAATTCTGATCAATGAAGAACCCCCACCTAACTCTTTTATTATATCATGTCTAAGGGTTTTGAAGTCTTTTATACGTAAATATGAATTTCGACCATAATTTTTTCAATAACACAATAAATCCGTGTAAACACATGCAAACTGCTCTATCCAAGTGAATAGGATAGAGCTCCACCGAGAGGGCAGTGAGCACGGGAGTTTCTAAGATCAATGGTGTATCATCTATTGTTATCATCTAACAACTAAAATTAATTAATTAGTCGACCTCGTTATCGATTAGTGTCATTTAATGGTTAGTAATTGATGATCGAGGGGCATGGAGCTCAAAATTACTTTGAATAAATGACATAGCTAATCAAATATAGAATATGTCACATCGGAATCAAGCTTCTGATAACTTTGCCAAGCCCTTGGCGGTACAATAAATTTGCCTCTTTTCTTCTTTTTTTCTTCCTTTATCCTTCTTGGGAGGGGGGTTTTACATTCCATGGAACCTTGTTCTATTAACCATGAAAGGAAGTGTAGACGGTAGGGCATAGTGTCTTAGGATTTGGCTTGTTTTGTTGATAAGTCAAGACATTTGGACGATGCCTTTATCCTTGAGCTGTTCGTGTTCAGATTCTTGGCCTCTTTACTCAAATTGTGACAAGAAAAGGGGAAGCTATTTACGTATGGGCGTAGCTACTTCCTTCTTCTTATTCCCCATGAAAGCGAGTCATCAAGTTGTCCCATCTCCTATTTAAGCAGGGAAAAGAACAGGCTAGCCATTTATAAAGTTTGATGAGAGAGAGAGAGAGAGAGAGAGAGGATCTAAGGTGATGGTGACATGGCAAAAATGGTCATGGATTTAGACATGTCATGGGCTCAAATTGCAGGTGAGAAGAGAGACAGAGAGAGAAACCGTGACAAATGGAGGAAGGAGATGGCGACAGGGGAGGAGGCTAAAGTTTTCAAAGGTGGGGGTCGAAAGTTGGAGCTTCAAAGTGTTGCATGCAAAGCTAAAGCGCAGTGTTGTTAATGCAGGGGGACAGTCCAGGCTCAGATCTCTCTCTCTCCCTCTCTCTCTCTCTCTCTCTCTGTGGCTTTTTCAGCAGAGAGACAGAGAGAGTGGATGAGTAATAGACAAAAGAAACAAAACAGAGATGGCATATACAAAGAATAAAAATTGAAGTATAGTCTTAAATCCTCGACCACATACACGATTAACGAATATAATAACAGCATACATACGCATCGGAGGTGGGTTTCGCGAACTTCATTCGACGGGATTTACCCTCGATAGATTTCATGGAATTTGTGAATAATGCATGCAGATGGGGGAACCCGACGCGCGAGAGAAGGAATCCAACTGAAGGATTTTGCACAGTGATGTTAGGGGGCAAAGGTAAGGACCGGTCTGAGACCAAAGTAATGTTTGTCCTTTTTCATCAATCAGTTTTGATCTCATCATCCACCCCTCCCTTATTACTTTCTGCTGGCCCCCTCCTCTCTCCCCCTCTCTCACCCACGCTAATACACTTTGGGCCGTCGATTGGTGGTTCGAGCAGTGGCAATCCATCTTTAGATTTTGTCTGGATTCTGTTCGTGTTCCTCACGTGAATCTCATAACTCCCTACCTCTCTCTCTCTCTATCTCTCATTAATAACCCCCATTCCCCCCCCCCCCCTCTCTCTCTCTCTCTCTCTCTCTGAAAGGAAAAGTTCTGGCTTACTAACAAGACAGTGAATGCAATCTTTCCAACTTTAGATTTTGGAGGGTTTTGCATGGTAAGAGGCAAGAGTTGCATGAGAGATGATAGACTTCGGTGCATTCGTTATATCGTTGTATTAGGTGGATCTCATTTCTATCGCATCGTTTTACGAGATAAGTCTAAATTTTTCTTGTAGACACGATGGATACGTGATTCTATCCCTTGCTAAATGCCCTCGATCGGTTTATATACTTGACTTAAGAACAAAGATATTTGGGATCCATCCTACTTGAACTATAGAATGAGTCGAATCCAAAACTGGCTTGAACCAAGTGAATGAAGCCCTAAAAAATCCAACCCCATTATAACCTAACAAGTTGTGATGTCCGACACCGACCCATCTTAAATCCAAACTTTGAAGAAACTAAACTCGTATTGTCCAAAATTTAAGCAGATTTGTGATCAAGAACTATCCTAACCAAACCCAATTCAACATCATTCGATGTAAGTCAAACCGTGGATGATGTGATAACTGATTGATTTGAATTCACGCCCAAGAAAGAAAAACTAATGATGCGGATTGGTAGCAGTCCAATCCGAAATCGACCCGATCTACCTATTTACTACCTTTGATACTTAAAGTAAGTGGCTAGCGACGTTGGCAGAGAAATTGAATCTTTGTATCCATCAGTATGCCTTTATTTTCCTAGGCAAATGAAAACAAGGGGATAGAGTTAGTCTCTACCCCATTATACGTAATTTGCAGTCCTGTAAGTGAAGACTCGTTTGATAAATCAATAGCTTTCTAGTAGGAAAGAGGATCTTCAGTATACTTTCATATAATAAATCAGAAAGATTTACTGTTCCTAGCAATTGAAAAAAAAAAAAAAATTCACCACGTTGACTCCATCAAGAGTTTTCTTTTTGATCTGTCATAATTTCATGAAATTATCGTCTAGATTGGTTTAACTAAACCAAATCAATAGCACATGACAATACAGTCGAAAGATCTCATCTAATCCCACTAGCGAAAACTCTTTTCTCTTGAATACAAACAAGAGTAGCATTTGAACTTTTTTTCTTTCATACTCAACATAGCTCCCGAATTTCTTTTGTTCAACTTAAATCATGAGCCCTTTGAAATTGGCTTGATACGGTCCTTCTGGTGATTTAAGTTCCGCGTCACATGTTCTCTGACAACGTGGCATGCCAGCCCTGCAAAAATTATTCATTATTGATGAAGTGGAATTTCCAGCTCAATTAGATTTGACTTAAAAAAACCTTTTTTGTTCTTTTTTCTCTCTTTCCTTTTTTGTTCTTCTTCCTCTATATCCACCACCAACCTCTCCGGACACCAGCGCCGTCTCCGGTGTCAACTGTCCATGCTTCACCACCATCACTCCCCTTGTTGAACCGCCGTACGTAGCTCTCTCTCTCCCCGGCAAACCTCCATGGATCGCTTTATCTGTAACCTTTCTGTCGGATCATATTGCTCACACAGAATACTCTCATTCTACATTGCACGTCTTTTATCAATTTTATGGATCCTCGAGAGGTCAATGTCCTGCCCGTTTCATTTAAAACAAAGTCGGGAAGGAGAGGAGTCCAAGTGGGCCAAAAGCAGCATCGCTTTAGCAGTGCATGAAACTGACTGGTTCAAACAAAAACATGCCATTACATGCACGATCCTACTTCTGCTACATATCCCTCCTTATCATTCAATGAACATAACGAAAAAGCTTTTGATTCGAGACTAAGTTAAGAGAAGTGCCTCCTTTTTTTCTGCTTTTTTGACGAGGGAAGGAATGAAAAACGAATGATGGTGGATTCAGAGGTACGTAATGGTCATATTTTTTTTTTTCAGAAAGAGGAAAGGAAAAGGGAGGTGGGTGGCTCATTTTTGCTAGAGAGTTTTGCTGGTGTGTCGCGCTCATGATGAGTTCGCTCATGATTGCCATATAATCAAAAGAATCCCATCCCACCCTCTGTGCACACACGCACGCACCCACACGAGAACGCAAAACACAATCGATTTCCTCAGTACTTTCCCTCCCAAAATCTCGAGTCCTCCTTCACTCCTCAGTCTCTTCCTCCTCTCCCCTCCTTTTAAAAGATTCAAACCGCATCATTCCCATTGGAAAATCTGTCTCTCTGTGATGGCTCCTCATGCACAGCCCCATGCAAACCCCCAGACATTCCCCACAACCCTCTCCCCCCCAATCCCAAAAGTTGCTTCCACTAATTATAAGCCCCATCATGACTGACCCATGAACTAAGAAAAGTGGAATAAACCCCATTTGGACTCCTCCTCCCCACATCTTTTTCCCGTTCGAGCAATTGGTACATTCCTTCCTTGGTTATAAGCTGAAATTTAGGGAGTTTGTTTGCCTCGGCTTATCAAAAGTTAAAAGCCGATCTTTTTACTCCTCCCGTTAAAATTCAAAATATCGTTTTAAATTTTCACGAAAGTTATGAAGGAACTGTATTATTTACGTGATGAGAGTTTTAGCTGCTTAATACCAAAGAAAAAAAGAATGAAGCAAAAGTCGCTCCAAAGTAAACTTTAAATTTGAATTTCAAGTTTCAATTGCGAAATAAAACACGGCTGAGGAAATTAGATGGAGAGAAGGCGAATAGTTAGAGATAGATTGATGGAATGTCTTCATCTCAATTATCAATTACTTGGCTAAATTGGAATCAATAATTGAAGCTCCCTGACACCCCAGATTAGACACTGGTGGAGTCAAAAGTTCAGACAAGGGGAGGAAAATGGGATTTCTTACTATTCCATAACTGGGTTCAAGCTGGAAAAAAAATAAAATTAAAATAGTCCTCATCACCATAAAATAATCCTCACGAGTGCAGTGCATCAGTTGATTTTCAGTGACATGGCTCAGACAAAAAGTCCCGGGTGCTTCGATTTCCTCTCTTTTATTTTAAAGAAACATATATATATATATATATATTTGATTTATTTTGGATATAACATGATAATTTGAAATTAGAGAGGTGGGTATTGGGCATGGGAAGTTGTGTTTATCCTGTTTTTTTGTGCTTTCTGTGTGACAAGCAAATACATAGGAGCCAAGAATGTCTGTCAATCCATGGTAAAGGGATATCCTTTTTTCCAGGATAAACTTCATTTCCATCTAGGATCCCAACGAAGTAGTCAAAGCCCCTATTAACGTATCACTAGTCATTGATAAAAATGAAAAAAAAAAAAAAAATTGGAATTTCTACCCTCCATTTTTCTAAAAAGATTATGACTTTTAATTATTCTTCATGTGGTGATTATGTTTTTATTACGTTATTATATCCAATCCAAAAATTTAAATTTATAAGTAGGAGATCACATATAAATAAAGAGTATAAACACTCCGTAATCGGTAAAATGATAGGATATTTCAATACTTCATTTCAAGTGTAAGTCAAATTAGAAACAACACGTGAAATTAAAAAAATTGGTGGTTGGATCTCAACTTCGATACTTAAACTTAAATTTATAAGTGCATAGAGCGATGTAAAATATTTCATTATATCATGTGATGTCGCAGCTTATTTCTATGCCTTTGTTAATTGGCTTCTTCTTAAATAACAATATTTAAGTTAGCTAAGGAAGGAATCTGTACCTGACTAAGAAAACATTTTTTCACCGCCAAAAAGGGTCTTGAGAAAAAACAGCATTTCTCAATGGGGAACCGACTGTGGGCATGAGAGATTACAGGGAACAAAATGGTAGAATAAAAAAATATGCTCTCAAAAAAACAAAAGAAAAGGGTAAAAAGCAGGTCGATTTCTTTGGGAGAGGGCCCTTTTGCTCATGATTACTTGGAATATCTTTTCAAGTTAATCGCAGGAGTCCCCACTCCCTCAACTTTTTGTCTGGAAGCAGGTGTTGACTATGCACGCACTCAAAGCTTAATTTTTTTTAAAAAGATAGAAGATTATCGACAATCATAATCAACGACAGAGATGGAATATTTGTCTCTTTTCCTCCTTTAGCTGTCGACGACAATCACGCTATTAGCGAGACTAAGTTTATAGGTTTGAGGGACATCAGTAATGTGCACATAAAGGGGCTCGATTGAGCTAGTCGTATTAGAAAGCTTTAGGATTATTTTATGGAATATCCGTCGGCGGTGCAACATTTCAATCAATCGCACAATGAAGTACTTTTGGTGGCTTTGTTCATAGAGGCTGCATTTTCAAAAATCTTAAACATATTACAATTGTGTTGATTTAGTACTTTTTTTTTAATAGCTAAATCCTAAATATTTTATAATTATATTAATTTAGTTTATCCGCCAAATTTGGTCTGTCAACGCTGATGTGAACACCAACTGGTGCTTGTGAGCAATTTTTGATATTTTTTTCGAATTTTAAATTATTTTATATCTTTTTTTTTTGCCCTTTGTTTTCTCTCTCTTTTTTCTTCCTTCCCCACCTTCCTTCCTCCTTCTTCTGGTGACTGACCAAAGGGCCAGTGATCATACTGAGGCAATCGGCCAGTGGCAAGGTCGAGAATGCTAATCCATTAGTGAGGCATGCTTGCCACTGGTTGACCGCCTCAATTTGACAATTGGCCCTCCGTTTTGGCTAGTTGCCGAAAGAAGGAGGAAGGAGGTGGGAGGAAGGAAAAAAAGAAAAAGAATAAAAGAAAAAAAATAAGATAAGATACAAAATTATTAAAAAATTGTTCATCGACATCGGTTGACGTCCATATTAGCATCAATCAGCCAAATTTAGCTGGACAGACTTAACTGGCGCAATTGCAAAAGATTGAGGACTCAATTAGTCAAAAAAAATAAGTCTATGAATAAATTTGCACAATTATAATATGTTTATGACTTTTTTTGTGGTTTTTCCGCTATACTTGTCCTACTTGATTGTTGAAAATATCTTCTTGAAATTAAATTCGTGCACTTGTGAACTGTGTTAAAAAAAGTATCACATTTGAAAATTAATGTGATATGAATTAGTTAGTATATTCTAATTAGCATGTAATTTAACTGATTAAGTTTTTGAGTGAGCGTGATTTCAACTGGAATTGTTGACGAGGTTAGATTTGGCATCTCTCTCAATGATCTCCCTCAATAAATGCATGGGGGACTTTTGTTGTGCACTTTCAACAACTAGTATCAAAACTAATAATTAGTCAGGCGATGTCTCACTCCTAATGTATATCAATATTTTGTGAGTATCTCAAGGAAAAAATCTTGTGACCAACGTAATTTTTAGGCAATCTTTTTAATTTGATATGGCGAAAGAGTTGGAGTGACGGTGGGCATTGTTCTTTCATGGTTCGGTCTGGTGAACCAAGGACGAAGGTGGGCATTGGCGTTTCAAATCGAGACACATTGACGATACCTAAATTAAAGGAAGTAGAGTCCACACATGAACAGAAAATTGTTGAGATGCATGTGAGGATTCTATTAGAATAAATTGCTCATCATAGAATTGGAGGTATGCAGTAGTTAATAAATTGATTTAGCTATGATTCACTGACATAAGCATTTGAGTGAAGATAAGTCCAATTGAACATGTTGCCGGGTTCATACTTGACATCACTTTGGGGATCCCCCTAAGTGAGGGTATGGAGTTTCCATTGCACACTCCTAAAACCTAGCCGAAAAAAATAACAATAACAATAACAATGTCATTTTAGAGTAGTCTTCCGCATAAGTTAGAGATTGTTTGCAAATTGCTCCATGCCAACAACACAGACTCACAAAATTTCCTTTTATCGGTCAAACTTGCATACTTACAAAATGGTTTGTGCTTGCAACTGCATGTTACCGTGTTGATATAAATTGGAATGCAAAATTGACATTCAATTTCGAGGGTTTTGATGACTCGATACGAATTATGTCAAACTCGGTCCTTTTGAAATAGTTTTTGGACTTAAGAGATTGTTAGAAAGTTAAGAGATTGAGCGCACTCGTTCAATGGTTTTTCAACTACTTTTCCCCAAGCAACAAGGCTAACTGAGATGAAATGGTATAAAAGGGTATAAGACGGGTTGAGATACCATTGACGTTGGAGGTTGTTGTCAACTGACATACTCCGATCGATGCAAATGTCATGATGTATACTATGAATGTTTCCTATGTACTCTTAAATTATGCTTAGTCATCCAATTTTTTTGGTTGGATAAAAGAGATGGTGTAAGGTACGTTATATTCCTATGCATCATTAGGTTGCTTGCACGACCTTCAACAAGGGTTGTGGCTGGCCGGATGGCCCTCCCAACTGCCTCATCAAAATGGCAATTACCTTCACCAAATTAACATCCGTTAAAGTTGACCGCCAAGCAATGGTTGCTCAACCCACACCAATAGTTGTGAAGGTTAAGTAGCCCCTTGCTTGCGCCCGCGCGAGAGTCATCGGCTCTATATCTCTCCCTCTTTTGTCTCTCTTATTTTTCTTTTTTTGAATTTTTATATATTATTATCAATGCGTGCAATCACATAAGAAAAGACAGGCTTTACACTTTCATCACATTGACATATCACATGTCGATCGGTGCATATCCATTGAAACTACTATATCGATTCGATTTAAAGAGTAGAAGAACTATATATATATGGGACAAGATTTGAGGCTATGGAAATATGAAGGGAAAAAAAAATTCATCAATGATTTTCTTCTCATGGACATTTAAAATCATTTCATGTTTTTCACACTCATTTTATTTTTTGGGTGTAAAATGCAAGTATCTTCACACTCGTTTTCATTCCACCATTTTTCCATGTCTACTGCCAAATGGATGATTTGGTCAACTCAAGAGAGAACGTAGTAGGCTCAATTCAAAAGGATGGTACCGACTAGTAAGTCCTTAGCCTTCGAAGCAGGCCTACGTAGGTCTACGAACATATACGGCCCCAGCGCATTTCCATTCAGTGTCAGATACGAAAAAAAGCACAAGGCTCAGCTCGGGTCACATCATCCTCTCTCTCTCTCTCTCTAGATCAACGGTGGACAGATGAGCTGTGACAAGAAAAACCCTCACAGTCGCAGACCCACGCCCCAACAGGGCCGTTTGAATTTCAATACAGAGTTATGTGCTTTGTCCTCTCCTGGATGGCATAACTGTCGTTTATCTTATCGCATAATTGAAATGGCAACATCATCCCTTGGTCAAAACTCAAAATTACGTCCTTCTAAACCTCTTTCTTTTACCATGTCCTTGAGCTAGTCTTGTTGATTTGCAAGAACTTTTTCCTATTGCAGTACTCTTGAAAGAACCCGCTGTTCTTTTTTGTACGTTCAAATCATTTCTTTCTTGATCACGAGAAATGTGGTTCCAATACCTGATAAATTTTTGCTCTTACGTCAATTATTCTTTGTGAAAAGAAAGATTAATACCTACTCATTTGATTCTTTGTCTTACTTCATTCCTTTCTCACAATCCATATGCATCCCGGGCCATTATATCTTAACCAAATTTTAGTGCGCCCTAAAATGAAATCATGCAGATATTCATTCGTTAAATCACACATCTTTTCGCAAGAACACGTCATGAATAATGTTCTTTATAGTCTCTAGCGGATGCAAAAGCGTGTGGTGTTAATGTCGAATCAAAAGCTGTAAACCACGTTCGAGGGGCTAAGGCAGTGAGCTTCGCAGGAAGTCGCAGACATGAGAAGAAGAGATCTAAAATTAGATACTCAAGCTGTAAATAGGGTTGAGAGAGAGGGAGGGAGTACTGTACGTAGGAAGTGACTGGAGGGTGCACAGTGTCCCTCGCGGTCATATCTATCTTAGGCCCTGTGCCTCTGAATAAAAGCTACCCAGTTTTGGTTATCTTCTTTGCTGTCGCCTTGGGAAAAACTCGTTATTTTATTATTTCGCAAAAAAATAAGTATTTTTTTGGTACGTACCATCTGTTTGATATATACTGTGCTGGATTTTTTTTTCTGGGTCTGGCGGTTGATACTTGATACTTTGGTGGATATTGTATGATTTGTGTTTTTTTTTATTATTCATTTTCTGGTCCATTTTCTTTTGAGTTGCTTTTATTATAACAGAACTAGTGATAATGATTTCTCTGATTTCATTCCTGAAACTGCATTGTAAAATCATGTAGAACTTATTAGCAGCAACATTAACATTTAAATCTGGAAAAAAAAAAAAACGTAACTTGTTTCTTCAAAGTAGAAACAAGCTGGAATGGGCCATACCCGCGTGGATTATCTCTCCGGACATTATCATAAGAGTTATATGCCCGCCAACATATTGTTCATTTTGAACTAGCCAATTGTTATTGCCTCATCATAATGTTAGCAAAAATGGAATCGGAGTTATCCCGAATGACAACATGATCAAACCTACACTTTGGATACACACTCGTGAAATTCTGCCCTCTCAAACTTGTTACAACATAACCAATAAAAGGCGACGCTCCAAAAGCTTGATTCCTCTTTTTTTTTTTTTTTTTTTTTTTTTAAATTGTGCTTTACATGAGACTCATCTTGAAAATTTATGTAGAATAAACAAAAAGATCACCCAAAAAAGTTAGAATAGAAAATTCATCCACAACGAGAAGTATGACAAGGGTCCAAGTCTTTGATTTTGCTTAGGCTGTGTAAGGACGGGAATCGAATTTCTTGGCAAAACAAAGATTCTCAATGCAATCCAAACAATGATTGCAAAAGTTTGTATGTATATATAGAGTTTGTAAACGTCGATGATGTTCAATATTAAACAAATCTCAAATGGCAAAAAAGTGAAAGTCGCTCTAAATTAGCCCCCATGCGAGCAATATTTGTGGATGATCATTTGCCCCATGATGTTGTAATATGCGGCCTTTTTCCCACTAGACGCTCAAAATCTGATAAATATAGACATTTGAGGTCACATCAATAGTTTTCATAATTTGTTAGCATAACGGTTTTTGAGTTATTGTGAGAATAACAGTTTGATGTGAGTCACAAATTATTGAAGAAATTAACCTCACAATAATTTATAATTATTTATTATTTTATTTTTATGGTCCAAAATAAAATGTTATAACAGACCATCATCCAATTATTTTTCATTTTCTTTTTTATTGGAAAGAGTCCATAATTTCCCAAATAATTATAATATAATGTTTACCGTGACGGAAAATTCAAATGCTACTTATTTTTTGGTTGGCTGAGAGCTGGACCAGAAAGAGGCAGACACTGTACCAATATATGAATGTCATTAATGTAAAATAGTGCGTTGGGATTCTATGGAGGGAGGGAAGGGGAGGATGTTTGTAGTTTCCATTAAATAAATATAGTGTGGAACTATAATGGTATCAGACGACAGCGAGCCAAAGAATGTCCGGAGGTCGCTGTAGGAGCACGTTTTCTGGGCTTATATAATGCGCGCATCCGGGATTTGTGTGCTTGTGTTAAGCGACGGGTTTTGTTGGCTGTTGTCTCATTAAGCCAAAAGGCCATTCCATAAGAGAAAGGAGAAAAAAAAAGGAGAAAAGCAGAGAGAGAGAGAGAGAGAGAGAGGGAGGGAGTAGGGGGATTTCTCGCACATTGCCTTACACAGATCCCCATGGCTTTTTTATGCAGGGATACTACCCAGCATTCGCTTGGAGCTGAGCTCTTTTTATTCTCTTTGTTTTAGATTGAAGTGAAGGGACCATTTCTCTCTCTCTCTCTCTCTCTCGCCCCCTATATATGAGAGCTTGAGAGGCTGTGGGTGTGAAGTTGTTGGGTTATATTCTCGGAACTAGACAACAACGACAGGAAAAAAAAAAAAAACCCAAGTCTGTGTGGGTGTGTGTTTTCTCTCTCAGATGCAAGAAGATTTCGAAATGATTACTTCCTTTCTTCCCAATGATTGAAGCCTCGAGCTCGTGCTTGCCTCGCACCACAATGAGACATGCTTAACGAAGTACCGACTTTTTAACTGAACGAGGAGGAGGAGAAGATGGAGATGAAGTCCGTGAGCGAGAACGGCGGTGGCGCGAGCGGGGGCAACTGGCTGGGGTTTTCTCTCTCGCCCCACCACCTGAAGATGGAGGTCGGTCCACAGGCGGAGCATCACCAGAACCACCACCACCAGTATCACCACCAGCCGCAGCAAGGGGAACCGGGAAGCTACTTTCTCTCGGCTCCTCCTCCGCCACCACACTATAGCAGCTCTGGCCTGTGTTATGGTGGTGACGTTGGAGACAACAACAATGGTGGGTACCTTCACTCTCCTCTTTCTGTCATGCCGCTCAAGTCCGATGGGTCTCTCTGCATCATGGAAGCACTCACAAGATCCAGACCCCACGGTTGGTTCTTCGCTCTCGAAGATTAAAAAATAAAAATTCTATTTTTGGCTGTTGATTTTGAGTTCTTTGTTTCACTTGCTTTTGTTGTGTTTGTGTGTGTACGCGTCTGTGCGTGAAGCAGGATTAGGTCAAGGTTCAACGCCGAAGCTGGAGGACTTTTTGGGTGGTGCAAGTGCAACAGTGACAGCAACGACAGTGCCTCTCAGCTTGGACAGCTTGTATAGCTACCAACAGAGTGCCGACCCAGAGAAACAGTCGTTAGATCTCCTTCATGAACCGTTCAGACACCAGCAACAGCATCAGATTTATTACCCTAATGAGCTAACATGCCCTGCTTTGTACCATTCACCACTGGCTGAGGAGGAACCGAAAGACACTCACATTGCAAACTGTGATGAGAACAGTGGGTTCTCTTGCCTGAAAAGTTGGGTCACAAGGAATTTCTCATCTTCCTCTTGTCATGTCGGGTTGGACCAGATGAGCAGTGGCATGGTATGTCATAATGGGGGTAATAGCTCCGAGGCTGTGGGTCCAATGGAGTGTGGTGACTTGCAGACCCTGAGTTTGTCCATGAGCCCAAGCTCTACTTCGAGCTGTGTCACAGTCCCAACAAGGCAGATTTCACCTACTGAGAATGAGTGTGTGGGTATGGAGATGACCAAGAAGAGGTCAAGTAATTGCCATAACAAGCAGCCTGTTCACAGGAAGTCCATCGACACTTTTGGACAGAGGACTTCTCAGTATAGAGGGGTCACCAGGTAATAATGAAAAACTTTCACAGATTTTGGGCTGATCTTGCAAATACCCTTTGGCAAGATCACTTCCATTCTTGTGGGTCAGGCCTTGATTTTTTGTTAAATCTGAAGCTTTTGGGTGATTCGTCATTTCTCGTACTGCAGGCATAGATGGACTGGTAGATATGAAGCTCATCTCTGGGATAACAGCTGCAAGAAGGAGGGGCAGACCAGGAAAGGAAGGCAAGGTTAGTAGGAGGAAAAAAAAAAGAAGAAAAGAAAAGACAATTTTTTGGTAAAGGAAAAGACAATTACTTCGCTGTAGTGTATGTCTGAAAATGTAGTCCTTTGCTGACTCTGCAATTGTTGGCCCCGCTGTCTTCTATGATCTGACTGGGAGTTACTAATTTTTTCTTGTTTCTCATGTTCATACTCAAACTTGTGGATGCTGCTCAATCAAACGCCGAACCATTAGTCTACTTGGGTGAGCACCATTTTTCCATTTTACTCAAGTACTTTGAGTGAATATTCTTGTTTTTACTTTGTTCTCATTTCAATTACTTTGATTTAGGGGGTTATGATAAGGAAGAGAAAGCTGCAAGGGCATATGATCTTGCTGCTCTCAAGTACTGGGGACCTTCGACGCATATAAACTTTCCGGTAACATAAGAACCGGTGTCATTCCATTTGTCTTTGGCAATTTTTAGATTTCTAGCGAGATAGAAATAATCTGACACGATATCTGGTTTTCATTAAAGCTAGAAAATTATCAGAAAGAGTTGGAGGAAATGAAGAACATGAGCAGGCAGGAATATGTTGCACATTTGAGAAGGTGAACAGCCTAGAATATCATGATATGTAGGTCCATATGATATCTTTTGTGCATGACGTGTATTTAAAGCTGAAAACCATTTCTTATTTTGCAGGAAGAGCAGTGGATTTTCTAGAGGGGCTTCAATGTACAGAGGGGTTACAAGGTTTCTTGTTCAACTCTTTTGCATCAATAATCTCATGCCTTGTATGGAATTTAGTAGAGAAAGTGCACTCATTCTCGATGCTTTCGCTAATAAGTTCCATTCTTGTAGGCACCACCAGCATGGAAGATGGCAAGCTCGGATCGGTCGGGTAGCTGGAAACAAGGACCTTTATCTTGGGACATTTAGTGAGTCACTGAAATTTTGACACCACTCTTTATTTTGAATCCTTCACGATTTCATTGGTAATATGGCCGAGTCTCATTTCTATGCTATTGTTTTGCCTGGCTTTGGACTCATTTTCATGGCAGCTTTCATTGCTTTCATGTTTTCAATTTTCTGCCACTAGAGACCAGTTATGCTTTTTCCTGCTCTGCCCTAGGGAAAAAAAAAGAACAAGTAGTGATGCTTTGTATAAGGCTGATTTGGCTTACTTTATCTCAGTGTATTTCACTTGAGGGCAAAATATACTTTTTAAGGCTGTCGTTTGTAATAAAGAGATCCGGACAAAAAGAGCAAACCTTGCTTTAATGCAGGATTAAAGGATGTGTCTTAACATATTCCACTTTCAGACCCCAGCTAATCTTTGGTTATGAGAAAGTTGTGTTAGTTATCTTCAGTATAATAATTTTGTTGCTGTTAAAAATCAGGCACTCAAGAGGAAGCAGCCGAGGCATATGACATAGCTGCCATAAAGTTCCGCGGTGTAAATGCTGTGACCAACTTCGACATCAGTAGATATGACGTGGAACGGATCATGGCGAGCAGCACCCTTCTTGCGGGGGAGCTTGCCCGCCGAACTAAGGAGATCGCACCGAACGAGGAAGTTGCCCAGTATAATGCACTGACCCAGCAAAAAATTGGCAGCGATGGAACTCTTCAGCTTGAAAGCAATGGCAACGTCACAAACGGTTCGGATTGGAAGATGGTTCTATACCATTCCTCTCCGCAGCTCCAAGCTAGCTGTAATCAATCACTTGATCACAATTCTGTAGGTTGTCCTTCTGGTGGTGGTAACTATAGGAACTCATCATTTTCAATGGCCCTACATGATCTCATAGGTATGGAGTCTTCGGTTAACTCAAGCCAGCCATCGGTTGATGATCCGGCTAAGCTAGGGACACGTCACTTGTCGAACCCCTCTTCCTTGGTGACCAGCTTGAGCAGCTCGAGGGAGGCCAGCCCAGACCGAGCCGGGTCAGTGGCGGCTTTCGCTAATAAGCCTCCAGTAGTTTCAAAGCTCGTGAACGCTAGTCCTACTTCAGCTTCTGTGACTTCTTGGCTTCCCTCACCAGCCCACATGAGGCCTAGTCCAATTTCCATGTCTCATCTTCCCGTTTTTGCTGCTTGGAATGACACCTGAAAAGAAAGTTTTTGCATGAAGAAAGAGGAGGGTGGGAAGAGGGGAGGCCCTGGCGTTGGTGGTGGGAAAAGTTAGGACGTGGGAATTATTTCTTTTTGTTTTTTATCTTCATGTTGTTATTTTAGTACTTTATTAGGGTTTAGTGGATGAAATTAGGGGAGATTGACTTGGGGGACCCGGCCATCTCTGTCTGTATCCATAGTGTAGGCAATGCAAAGAACCCTTTTTGAAACTGAAACCACTTTTGGTTTTGGCTCATATCGGAATATATCAAGAATTTTGCGAATGGGTGGGAAATGAAATTTGAGATGGTCTTTAATGATTGAAATTCTTGTAAGATGATGTTAGCAATGTGGAAGTGGGCTCTTTTCTTTCCATTTGTTCCCATTATAATTGCGTCTACTTTATCCCCCACTTTTTTGGTTGATTGGCTCTTGTTGCTAAGTACAAAAACCAACTCATTGTTTTGCCGACTAAAGCAAATATATAATTTAAAAAAAAAAAAAAAAAAAAAAAAAAAAGAGGAGGGGTCTAACTTTGGGGATTTGACCCGGACCCAACCATCACATTTCATCATCAAATCTTGTTCTTAAGTATGCACTACACAATCATTCCTCATCTCTCCAAAAGGCTCTTCTTTCTCCAAAGGTGACAGACAAAATCCATTTCACAAATCCAAAAAAGAGAGGTGGTGTAGATTCCCTCTGTGCGATAAGAAAGACTTCATTTGGTTCCATCTTTAAGGAAATTTTTAAGAAGGGAGGTGTATGTCATCATGATTAGTTAGGACTGTCTGCTATTCTTTAACTTTTCTTTTTTTTTTCTTGGGCAAAAGCCATTTTTGGGCAAGAGGGAAAAAAAAATCAAATCTTTAAGCCTTTTTTTTTGCCGACTGCTGCAAGCGAAATTCAAAAGAGACCTTATTATTATGGCGAAAAAGCGATTCCATGTCCTCATCTAACATGCGGTGTGTGGAAACACTTATCAGTAACATTATCGTTTCAAGTACTGCTAACTCAGCAATCAGAGAGGCTTTCGCATGTGCGGAGGAGGGCTCGCGTGCACGTGTGAGATCGGTTGCAAATCTTGAACGAGACCCATGAATGAAAACTAGGGTTAGAAAGGAATCATCGGAAGGACAACGAGGAAATGATGCCGGAAAAGCTGGGAAAGTGGCGGGGTTACTGTGCCAGGAAAGTCCAATTACTAACAGTGAAAACATCATTAACTTCGCTGACTAAGAACAGTTTCTTCTGTGTGTTTTTTTTGCATGCAAATGGATCTACAGGAGTTGGCGGTGGGTCCCTCCTTGGTTGACCAAGTAAAGATCGCGTTTGAAAACGAAATCGAATTCATCGGAATCGTATGGAGAAGAAACGCACCGGAAGAAAACAAAGGCGAGATAAGGCCAAGAACTGGTTGATTCAAGGCAGTACGAAAGCAACAACAGAGACAGAGAGAGAATAGGAAAAGCATTTAGTTGGTCAGTTTTCTTATTTGCACGTGATTCCAACTTTTCATTTGAGTTGCGGTAGGTATACAAATCCATTGTGGAAATTAGAACGCTGGCAAAGAGACGGCCACGAGTAGTGAATAGACGTTTATACGAGTGGATAGTGTCTATGGCAAGGAAAAACTAAAGAGTGAATCTCATTCAACATTCAAATAACATCCTAAATCACCGTTAAATCATTTCATTATAGTAGTTGATGTTATGTTATGGGCTAATATAGACCCTTCAAATATCCAAAAATCATTGCAGGAATAGCTATAAAAAAAGTTCTATGCCTATCATGAAGTTCATAATGAGGACCATTGATGAAAAAGTTGAAGATTGTTAATTCATAAACATTAGTGGTATGATAATAAATAAAATATCAGTTAATATATTATGTATGTGTATTGTGGCAATTTCTGTAAGTATATGAATTTGCAAAATCTACTTTTCCTGATAAGAATCGCAACAAAGATCAAAAGTGGGGAAAAGCAATATCAAAACCCCAAAGTCAAACCCACTGTAATCCACCCCCATCGCATGAGCTCCACTGAACTTTGACATGTTTCGCTAAAATCCTAGAAGCTGGAAGACGTTGTCCCTTTTCATTTTCCAACCTGTCGATGTTGGATGTGCAATGGAAAACTAAACAAACAAAAAGGGGCGTGCCTAAAGTCGCAGATTTTCCACCTACCCGTTTCGGAATCTCAGGCTACGTATGAGTCAAGAAAAACATCTAATCTTTTTTCTCAAGTAGTGATCGCGAGTGAGATTTGTAATATTTTAGTATACTATTCCAATAGAATCTTCGAAACGACAGGAGTGAACAATTCGGCGACCCGTCGCGCATGCCATGATGCCCTTGAAATTGAAGACCATATCGTCGATTTTCCTATGAATCAGTCATCTATTTCATTTTTCTGACCTTGTATTCTTATACTCTTGTCGCAAAGTAAACATTAAAAAAGAAAGAATGTTAGAGACCTTTGGATGAATATGGTGCAGTGACACTAAATGATTGTGACCGAGGATCAAGAGTTTGTACGATCATTTGTGATCGTCGACCGAAAGAAAACATGAAAGATGGAATTGTTTGTTTTTGTTTTTTTTGACTCTTGGAAAATTTGCATACATATTGCATACACGTATATACAAAGAGAGAGTGCACAAGCCACTGCATATTCATTTGTGCTTCTTTCTTTATGCGCGGATGAACAGAGATGCTCTCCAGTCCTATTATGGACAACAGACAGTTCCAATAGATAAAGTAACATTTTTTAATATAAAGAAATGTAAAAAAAAAAAATCCCCCAAAAAAAAGGAAAATCAAAGCTCGATTGGACAATGAAAAGAAAGAGGGGCACGTATAAAGGGGAACACGCCAACAGCTATAACAAGAAAAAAGAAAATGCGAGTGCGATTGATGGTCAAAAAGTCGGCAATTTCTTCGTGGAAAAGATGGCAAAGTAAATAAGATACTTCTTTATTTTTTTTCTTTCTTTTATCCTCTCTTTTGTTATCTGCATGCCTAGGCTTAGTCAACAAATATGATTACATTTTTGTTGTTGCCAGATGGATCGACGACAAAGCAAAATCTCAAATGAGACATCTTTTCAAAAATCACCGAGTCGATCCTAGTTGCACACGAGCCGTATAATAATCATATCATCTAATTATCCTTTTGCGGTGAAATGTGGTGGTGAAACACGCGAACTGTCCAATCCACGTCCATCTCAAGACCATTGGTCGAGAATCGCGATTCTTTCCACTAATCGGGTTGAACCCTTTCTTGGGGCGATAGTAAACACGATTCAACCATGCAAAAGGAAGGACGTTTACCGACTGGATTGATCTGTGAGCATCATCAGTTTCAAAAATGTGCGTCATTACGTGAATTTTTGTCTCCGCTCTGCCTATTCAATTTAAGATCGGTCGGATGCCCTTTGAAAACTTTTCGGTTATTGGCTCCACATGAAGCAAAAGCATAGAAAAGTTGCTCCTTCGTCATTGGGATCCCATACTAAATCACCACATCGAACATCTTTGGCCATGCAAGAAGTGGCGAGTACTAAATTGTCTTATATAGTTTGTACACAGGTTTATATAATCTTTATATACACGTAATTTTGTTCCATCTATTTAAGGTGGCATCGAAGTTGGGTTTTGTGTTGGTCTTATTTTCTTTACTTACGAAGTCTCTCGTTCATCAAATTTCGCGTGTCGTTATAATTTATTTATAGGATTTATATACTGTTTGTATATATATATATATAATCTCTCTTCATATGTTAGTTTAAATTGTTTAGTTGGACATTTTAACGGCAAGAGAGTCAAAACAATGAAAAGAGAAAACACATGCCCCACTTTGATTGACAGAAAAAAATAATAATAATTTTGCCCAGTAAAATTTCAGGGTATCCGAGATAAGTCACTCTCTGCCCACGAATTCCATATATTACAGGACGGAACACTCTCAGTTGGAGTCGGTAGGTCTGGCATCCAATCGAGAGAGAGAGAGAGACCGTGTGTTTTTGGGGCTTCTATGGACAATAATTGAATGAATGTTGAGAACGACATAAGGTATGTTTCCTGCGGAGCAACCCTGTTTCCTTGTGGGAGACTTTTCTCTTCATGTTTTTTATTTTTCCTTGAGAATTCCATGTTTCATATCTTTCTTGAGAAGATAAATGAACACATGAATGATGACATGGGCGATAAAAACAAGAAAAACCCAGCATGCTAAAAGCAAAATTACAACCAGTTTTCAACAAAACTAGGGCTTGCGCACTCCATGCGACATGTGCATCGTTGGATCGGATGGCGGCACTGAAAGGAGTTGTCCAATTTGACCGGTTGGATCAAATAGTTTTGAGGATTTACTTGGCATTGATTAGGGCGCATACAAACTTACTAAGAGATTGTTAAAGAGAGTATGAAATAAACGCGCGCGCAAATTGTTAGGGCCGTTACAAATTGCCTCGTGACATTTCAATTTCTACAATTTTGCCCTCTAAATCTTAGAATTCAGCTTCGATGTCTCCCGATGTAGACTCCAACAAAATTTTGCTTGGAGCTTCAACCATGTGACAAAAGGTAATAGATTACAAAAGGTGAAATTACTATATAACTATGTACATATAGAAACGTGGAAGAATAATTCAAAAATATATTACATAAAAGAGTGTGAGAATTTAATCAGAGTCAATGCAAAATATATATTGATATATAGGTGTGAAATATACTTTTTAGCAATACCTATATTTTTTCTCACATATATAAATGATGAATAACATGTTTACTTTCCATAATCAGTCACATGCGATCACGTGATTAGATATATGAAAAAGATTTGGCTAGAGTCAATAAAAGGAGATACGTTGCCACCAATTTCAAATAATGGAGGCAAATAAAAACTTAAATATAATGATTGCATGATCGAAAAACACAATATTTAAATCTCGATTAGCCATTTATTTTCCCGACAAATACAATACATGTTGCATTCTTTTTAATTGTTGATTATAAGAGGAACTCACGCCGTTCTACTTGCATCAGCTGCGGCAAGTAAACCTTCACAAGTGCTAGGAGGGCCTCACCCCCTTGCATCGAACAAGTACGAACTGGGTATGCTTATGACTATTCAAACTCCACACCCAAGAGATGAAACCGAAGTGGCATCAACACATGCAACTCCGCTCATGAGGCAAGTTGAAGAGGTGGGGAATCGAATCCCTCGCCCCTGGGATCTCCAGGTGAGGTCTAGTAGGGCAACATGGCATCACTTGCTGTCAAAACAGAAAGGCGCCATCGGGTGCTCTTCTGATGACTCAGTTGCTCTGGTCCCTATCGCCTGTTCCAAACATCTGATAAATTTGTTTTTGGACCACCTCTCTCTCTCTCTTTTACGTTATGTATTGGGGAGCATAACAAGACGAATGCCTTCATCATTGTCAGTTCTTCCTGAGCCATTTGGCAATTTGCGCTGCGTACGTGCGAAGGACTACTCGGCAGCATGTCTTGCTGGCTTTCGGGGCACCCCAAACTCCACGGCCTCCCCTCGCATTTACTCGCCATTTCTGGCGTTCTCCTCTAACTCCCACCTTCAGGTCTTCAGCGAAACCATTTATTGCTAAATTAAGGTTACTACTGACCGCTCAGGATGTCCTTTGCTCTCTAAAGACAGAAGAATAATCGGGGGGTCGGTTGCATGTTAGCGTACGTGCCCTTGTTGGATTCACATGGATGCGTTTCTTTCTTTTTAATCAGAGTCGAGTGTATTAGAGAGTTCATGAAATATAACAGAGTTAGGTGATTAAACAAAGTTCAATGATAGCTTTAGACAAGATCATGGACATATTTCCTTTATTACTGTTAACGATATGATAATATTTACAAAGAGAGAAAATGAACCAGAATAAAAGAAATTATGGATGAGTTTGTTTCATTGAAAATGAATCATTTAGAAAATATTTTCCTAAAAGTAATTATTTGTACAACTTACAAAAATAAATGGACGAAAAATATGAAATTTCATCATCCAAAAAAATATTTAAATAAAAATTATCATCGATAATGAAAATTTTTATCGTTGATGAATTATTTCAAGCAATCGTATTTAGGAAAGCATTTTGTAAGTTATTTATTTTCTCCGAAACAAATGGAGCCTAAATAACCTTTATGCTTACTTTGTAGTTCAACTGAAAAAACTTTTAATTCATGTGTTTATATTATGTTCTTCTAAGTAGCAAAATTCAGTTTTAGTATATTATATTAGATATGGATTAGGTTAACGAGTGCCTCTAGTGTACTTATTAAGCACATCTAATAAGTAGATATTCTACTTTAGAAGTATTAATTATACATGTATATACTACTAGAAAATAAAGTGTATTGAAAACGGTAAACCTCTTTTTTGTTTGGTTGTCTAATTTATGAATCCAATATACATAGTAAATAGCATAATCATTATATCTTATAGGCCCATTGAGATTCATCTCAATATACTGTTAAGGTTTATATAGTGATTTTTTTCTTAGACATGTGTCTTGATGACATTTTTAACGTGGAAAGCGTAAGGCCAAGAGGGAAAGCGTGACTTGATTCAGTCTTCAGTCCCTCTAAGTGACACAAAAGTAATAACTAAGCAACTCAATCCTTCTAGTCGAACTTCACAAGACCGTGAGAATTTCACACCCGTTATGACATATTTAGTTTTAGCAAAAATTACTCTATACCTTTCATAATTCGAATATATGAGGTTGGCAAGTTCTTTTCACTGTAATTTCGCAAAGATACTAACAACTAAAAAAATCTCTATACATAAGATATAACGCAACGTCAGCCGTTACGAAATTTGGTCACGGCGCAAATCAAACTAGAATTCTCGTGGAAGATGACAGGCGATCGCAACCACGGATCTAGAGGGCCTGCTGGACCAGAGATTTTTGTGATTTGCATGCGACTATTTGCTCCCTCAGACCTGAGCATTTACTTAATCAAGTTTCGACAGGATTTACTGCTTGTCATCGAGGGATGCTCCTTGATTGCTTTGCTCGTGAGGTTTTGTCTCTTCTATCAGTCGGTGACAGAAGCGTATCAAACATGCTTGCCAGAAATAGTTAATGACTGACATCGCCCCAAGATCTCCCCCCAGATTTCTTCTTTATTTTTCCTCCTCCGATAAGACGAAATATCTTCACCCTGTCCTTTCGTAATATCTGTGTACGTATGTTCGTACGGTTTTGAGTAGCCTTCTGCCGATCGAGCTGAATCGCTAAGCGATGACTTCCCCGACCACAGAAGAAAAGCTGATCGTGCATGCCTGCATGCATGCGTAATTTGAAATTACTGAGGCTTCTGAAATTGGTGAATTAGGACTTGTTTAGTAACGTATCGATAATATTTGATTTAATTTTTTTGCTCTTCGAAATGAAAAAAAACATAAATCCATTTAATAATTTTTTTCCTAAATCAATAAGAATTTTTTATTTTCTATTTTATTTTTAGGAACAAACTCTAGAATCAAAGTCTTTTCTCTTTTTTCTCTTTTCCTTTATTCTTTCCTTTTCTTCTTCATTTTCTTCTTCTTCCATGGTGATTGACCATAGCTGAGGCCGGAAAAATATAGTGAAATTATTTTTAAAAAATAAAAATTCTAAATCATAAAAAGAATTGAGAATCATGCTAGACGCATTTTTATTTTTTATGTAATTATCAAACGCTTTTAAATGCTCAAAAATTTGTCCAAATAACACAATCAGAAAAATTATTTCTTAATAAAAATTATTTCGAAAAACAAAATAGTTATCAAACGTACCTTATGAAACCTAAATTTTACTTATGCGTGAATTTGAAATCAAGAGTGACTATCGCGTTGTTCATGTTCATGTTCATAATTTGAAAATTGAAATACTCATCGTCATCTCTCGCGAAAAGCATGCGACTTTCTCCAGCTCCCAAGCGTACGGTTTTCTTTTCTTTTTTTGTCTCACTCCTTTTAAGGACATCGTTTCACGCTCGAATGTGAATCTGTAGAATTCCTACGTTAATATTCATAATCTCAACCAAATGTGAAAAGGGAATCTTTCCATTTCGTTCGTTTTTCCATTCCATTTCTATTTTGTACCTTCAGTTTCTCATATCAAATGGGTCGCAAATTTTTTGAAACGCGTGAGATCGTTTACCGACTGGTTACAAAAGCATCGGACTTCTTTGTAATATTCTTTACTGCATTGCTTATACCTGATATGAACTTTTGATTATAGCTCTACAAATTACCCAGCAGTAAAATCGCAATAATTCTCAAAACGAACGGAAGGAAAAAAAAACTCCAAACAGAGCAGCACGGCAACGCGAAAAAGAAAAAGAAAAAGAAGAAGAAAGAGACTAAAGATAGAGCCAAAGATGAAAAAGAAGGGGTTGAAATTTTGTTCTTATCTACAGAACAAGGAGAAGAAAAATTGTCCACTCTCTCTCTCTCTCTATCTGACTCTGAGAAGGTGACAAGACGACTTAAAGGCGCCGTTTGAGCAGTAACAGTTTGTTTTGTTGGTCGAACCCTCATTGATGACGTTTACAGCTATCAAGTGCTGCATCGATCCAAAGTTTCATAAGGTGAGGCTTAATGCATTCAACTGCACATAATATATATATATATATATATGTGTGTGTGTGTGTGTGTGTCTATACGTATATATATGTTTTTTTTCCCATGGAGCTATGAAAATATGAAATTCATTTCTAAAGTTCATTTATTTTACAAAAAAATTCATATTTGCAAAAAACAATTTAAGCTTTTGGCCTAAAGAGATGATTCTGATTTAGACTAGTTTGCATATTATTAATAAGTGCCATCTCACAAGTAAACAAGAAATCCATTACGTTCCAACTAATTACGCCAACATGGGAAAGTTGAAAAAAGAAGAAGTTGATCTCATGTGTCGACCATAAAAGAAAACCATCTCATTAGTAAGATCCAAAAACTTGTTATCACAGTGTGATCAAGTCATTCCTTTTGCTGTAGCACTTTATTTTATTCAAAAACCTGGCCTTGCATGCTTGGCACAACTCGGCGCCATACAAACACCGTAGAGCAACCTAACATAAGTTCAGCCCACCCAGCCCCTATAATACATACTAATAATCTACCGATTCAACTCTAGTTTTTTTCGACCCGATAGAAGTGCGACGCACCATAGCAATCGGGTCTAGTATAACTTGATTGGTATATTACTAGATGAAATCATTATTACAGTTAAATATAATTCGCTTATTTAAATGTAAATCCATATAGTTGGTAATATGATTTAATTACCCTCGATATTATCTTAATATGAAAATATTTGTATCTTAAAAAAAAGAAAACTTCTTAGCTCAGGGGTTGTCGGTGACTGAGGGAAGGACAAGACGTTTAGGCAGAGGCCACTTTTGTCTTCGAAGGGGACCTATCGACGTCCCGAATCCAACTCAGAATCTTAAATCCTTCCCCTTCTGGGGGCAACCTTTGCCCCCCCAACCACGGCGGCCCCGCTCCACGTGGCGCCCCTCCCCTAGGCCAGTCACCTCGCCGCCGTCGCCGCCGCCTGCCCCACTCCATGCGGCGGCTCCTGCGGCCGGTTGAATTGAACCCCGGCGGTGGCCTTTTTCGCTGTGGCTTGCAAGTCATGTCATAATGAATAAGCATGGCCAGCAAAGCTTCATGTAGATTGTGGGCTCTGAGAGAGAGACAGCTACCTTAGCCACCTCTAGCTGTTGCCTAGCGTACCTCCCCACCATATTGCACACCTATAACGAATTATTTAGAGAATTCTCTACATAATTTACCAAGTTTTGAGACCCACAGCTTCGTGTTCGGATCACGATGCCCCTTGTGTAAATTGACTTTAAATAGATTAGAATTAATCTAACGAAAGACTTCAAATTAGTATATATGTAATTAATTTATTCAAAATTATTTGTTTGATCATAAAAAAATCATAAATTAGTATATTTGTGACAAATTTACCAATCGCTAATTTCCGTTAAAATTTATCGTTAAATAGTAAATTGATAATAGGTATAACTGTTTGAGTTTTTTGTAGTATTAACCCAAAATGTTAATGTCCATTTGATAGAGTGAAACAATTTACTTGGATTTGTAGAGATTAACAGAGTGAAAAAAAATACAAATACCATCATGCTATCTAAAATGAAAGGGTAAATTATTAACGAGTATCTAAACAAGTGAGTTTTAAGAAGCCGCGCATCATTATAATGATTTCCATTTCCGGGGCCGTAAGTTTTCTCTTGACTAGATTAATTGTTTCTTTCGAGATGTGGCACTGTCTAAGTTGGAAATAATTAAGGATTCCGTCATATAAAATCGGGGGGAAATATAATCATATAACGAATAATTGTGGTGATGATGATCCAATTAGACTTGCTGCGCCTTCCTTCCTCCTTCGTCTGCTGCTCTGGTTCTCTGATGGATTCTGCAAAGCAGGGTGTGATATGACTAGACATCCTCTGGTCAACGGATGGGGTTGGGATCTCTCCCAAGTAAAGTGAAGCCAATGAAATGATTATCCATATATTTTTATTTTTGGCAAAAAAATTTAAATACCCTAAATCATGCCCATTATAATATATTTATTATAAAATTTTAAATTTATATCACATATTTACCTTTTATCAAAATTCTACCGATAAGAACTATTAAAAATTCGTTTACATGAACATTAAAAAGTAAATGGTATTGATGTGGTACTCAAATCATCTAGCGTAAATATGTTGCATAATTACAAATTTGATTTCTAGAGTAAATATATCAAAATGAACATATATATTTTTTGAGACTTTTTCTTGCTCTAATACAGAAATCCTTGCGAATGGGTGCCATTATAAAGGGAACATTTTAGCTTATAAAAAATTGAAAGGAAACCATGCCTGTCGTAATTTAAATTTTGCTTGTGTAAATAATCTCTTCCATTTCATCCATGTGCCCCACAAAAATAGATCGTTCATTCATCACGACTTTCTTAGGTTACTGGACTTGTGAAAATTCATGTGGGCTTGGCCCATATGGAAAAAGCCCACATGAAAGGAAAAAAGCATCGGAGTTAATACAAACATTAAAGTTGTTATCGTAATTAGAACAGAAATGCAAATTAATTTTGCTTAGTTTTTCATGGCAAAGTGCGTTCTACCATTTTAAGTAGAACAATGAAGTTATTGTTGACTAGAATTATTAATTTTTCTTGGTTTTTGGGAATGCAAACAGCATTTCACTTTCATTTAGATAAAGGTGAGGAGTACATGACCAAAGCTTCATGGTAATGTAAATCTCAAATTGTCTGAGAGGGATAGATAGTCCAATTTCTAGGTAGGGATTTTTTTCTGTAAGTTTTCACAACCCAATCTGCGACTTTATTAAACTCCTAGTTATAATGGGCCAGTGAGAGGTTTGGAAACCACACTAACATATCATCACATGCTTCAAATAAGCACATGCACTCCCACTTAAGATGATCTGGGCATGAAAGAGCTCTTATCGAGTCAAGATTATTTGACTCCAAAGAGAAGCTAAGACAAGCTCTCTTCAGTTCGCGCAGCAAAAATATTAAGGTAACCATGAAAGCCGGCAATTCCGTTTGCGTAGCCGAGGCGACTTGTACCAATCTGGCAAAGCCATCTACCAAGCAGCCGGCATGATTTTTGCATCCGCACCTTCCGAAGTTTCTTCCACAAAGGATCCATCAAAATTTGAGTTTGAGTGTACCCGGTCTCGGGGGGGTTCCAGAGACATGAGATGAGTCTCTTCTTATGAATGATAATTGTAACAAAATTATTGGATATGTGTTGGGTATGGTCGAGTTTGACTATGGGTTTTCTCAAATTGGGGTAAGTACGGAAATCTTTTAGCAGTATGAATTGAGTTAGATATATATAAGGTATGAGTCACTAGATTTATGATATATGGAAATTGGTCAAAATGGGTTTAACAATATCTATCGGACCACTTTCAACTTGACTCGACCCACTTGTTGGACACTTCTTTTCATTAGGGCCTGAGAGCAATGTTGGAGTTGGGGCTCAGATTGTAACTTTTCAATTGGCGTGCTGTGCAAAATAGGCAAAGCTCGCCTTCTTGGACTCGGCCCGCTGAGACCAGCTAGGCCTGTATTGTCCTTTCCAGGCCCATTCAATCGTCATCTTTCTTTATTTAATGCCCAGATTAGCTTTTGAAAAAGAGTAAATATTGTAAAAAGATACTTCCGCTCCGATTAGTTTTCTTTATATAGCGCAAATCCACCCCTATTAATTACAAGCATAACCCAAAAACGGTAAGTAAAAGGAAAGTCGCTGTCGTAGGCTTTTTAGCTCTAATTAAATAACTAAAGACCTTATGTCTATCACTTTTTCAAAATATAACTTTCCTTTTATAAGAGTGCTGAATAATAAAGCACATTAATGGGAGAATGATACCTTTTATTAACCTACTAAGTAAAATTTTTCACGAGAAGGGAGAACTGTTCAGAATACAAACTTAATAGAATGCATGATTTGGAAAATATTTTTCTAATAATGATCACTTGCAAATATGAATTAACGAAAAATATTTTCATTATTCACAAAAATGTCTAGACAGAAATTATTGCTAATAACTAACAATACTTTTTTATTGATTATTTATTTTAAGCGATGCGATTATTCATTTTTCACAAAATAAAGGGAAATAGAATTTTTAAAATCCCACTTCTCATTTATTGAAGGTGATCCGCTAGTCTATTATTATATATTCATATAGATCAAGATGATTATCGCTAAACCAAACGTGATGCGTCGTCAGTCTTATATATTTCCAGCTACTTTATAGAAAGCAAACAAATCCTTCGGTTCAACCTCGCAACATTTTCAAAAAAGTGCCATGAAAAGTCATGTCGTCCACTTGGGACGAGTGGAATTATTCGTTGAATACAATGCACAAAACGTCAATTCAAGAGATTAAGATTATTTCATGGAATTTCATAAAGTCAATAAAATATGCTCTATCATTCCTAATATCTAAAATTCAAATCTACGGGCTTTCCTCTCCCACATATACAGGTCAAAATTTTTTGTACACACAAATTCTATTTTTGTTTTTAAAGGTAAGATAAAGGATTGAAGAAGATCTCAAGAGTAATTTGATAAAATAAATAAATCGATTCTTAACTTATCTAACAATTTTTCGAGAATTAAGTAACTTTTTTATTTCAAAGTTTTGGAGGAAAAATCACAACTAAAGGCACATTTGTTTCGCAAAAAAATGATTTCTTGAAAAAGCATTTTACCGAAATGATCGTCCGTATCGCTAACAAAAATAAAAAATAAAAAATATTTTTATCGTTTACGAAAATGTTTAGACATGAGTTGTTGTCGGTAATAAAAATATCTTTCATCAATTAATTATTTTAATCGATACATGTAATCATTTTTAAGAAAGTAATTGTTAGATCATTCATTTTTTGTAAAATAAATGGAATTTAATTAAAAAAATTAGCTGCAAAAGAGTATGGGGCGTCTCCTAGATTTAGCAGATGCTCAATATGGCATGTGCAAGCTGCGTTTGTAGTCGGTGGTTGACAAAATAAACAGAAACATTATTGGCCAAACATGATCATGGTGGTCGGTTTTGATTTGTGGGACGGATGAGTTGCTTCGAGCAGGAAACATCATGGTTTGGGTTTCCTTAACAGCTGCCTTTTCTCCTATGCTTTAAGCTTTAATAAAATAAAATATGATCATTACTTTCTTTTTTTTTCCCAGCGCGTGCAGCTTCCATCTGCTTATTTCATTAGTTAATCAAAACCTAGATAATATATACAGGATCAATCTCTCTAATCATGATACTGCAGTAGAAATTATTATCAGGGTTGCCGTCATTATTGCCATGTCGAGGAGTACAGGGCGCTAATTAAACATATTTAGTGAGAAGGGTTTTTGAATTTTTCACCACAGTTGTTACTTAAATAAGTGCCAAAGGGCATATTAACATCATTAAATATACTTATATCGATCGACGGATTTGCCTATTGAGTGGAAGCAAAGGTTCATGCATGCAGCCTTTTGTAAAGAAGGCAAAAGGAAAAGGGCCTTGCAAAAGTGAAAAAAATCTCTATTGAGGGAGGAAATCGGGGGAGAGCATCAAGCATGGGGCTTAAGCAACTTTATAAAGTGTTAGGCAAGTGATCATATTCTTTTTCAATTGAATAACTAGGAAAGAGGGAGATCTGAAGGGTTCGGAATACGATGAGATTCTTCAATTTAAGGTATCATTCCCCATCATTGCTAATGACGAGGGACCACAGTTTTTCTTCGAACTTGCGTTCATGATCCACTCCGATTCTTATACATGGGCACGCGTGATCTTGAGGCTAGGCTTTATTTTTATTTTTATTTTTTTATTTTTTGGTTGGGACTCCACCTAATAACCTTGACAAAACAAATCCTCAAAATCTTAGAATGTCCAACTAAAAACTTAAACTTATAAAAAAAAAAAAAAGTTTACATATATATTATATATTTATGTAAAGAGCATATAAATTCCTTAAATAAGTGACGTGGAATACTTTAATAAATGAAAAGTTCTTTTTTATGAAGTCAACGATTTCGGTATAGATTGTTGTTACCCAAGTATTTCTAATAGAATGTAAGTTTCATACGATTGTGGGTCCATCAATAGAGATGGATCTACCGTCGACCAAGGTGTGAAAACTTTGGGGAAGGGAGACAAGAAGTTTAATAATGAATGATTGTATTTGGTCTATTCCTAAAACTGAATCTAAGTGTCCGTTTGTTTGGAAAAAAAAAAAAACTATTTCTGGAAATTTGTTTTCCGATTTTTTGATGTTTGAATAACGGAAAATTAATGGATTCATAGAAAATGTTTTGCATGAATTGAAAACAACAAACTTGGAATGGGAGAAAATAACTTTACCTTCTAGCAAGAAGGAAACTACTTTCTCTAAATCATCAAATAAATGAAAACTAACTTTTTTCCTTGAAAATGATTTCCATAGAAAATATTTTCTCTTATCATGAAATTTTAGTGAAAAGCAGATCCTAAAGTTTCAATTTACAGAAACGTTATCCATAAATTGAAAACAATAAACTTATTGAAGAGAGAATAACTTTTGCTTTTGATAAGAAGGAAATCACTTTCCTTTAATCATCAAACAAATGAAAACTAACCATTTTCCTATAAAATGATATATATGGAAAAAAATTTCCTTTCATTAAGTTTTCAATGAAAAAGCGGGTCCTAAATTGTGTTATCACTTAACAATACATTTGCAGGTGAACATTGTCGCTAAAGTTTTTCATTTTACAGGCAGCCTGTCAGGTTCTTGATGCCATTTGCGAAATAAATCTTTTCACAGCTAGCTTTTATTGTAAAAATTTTAATCTGACTAATATGTTGAATAGCAGCAATGTTGATTTAATATATATATATATATATATATATATTTAAAAATCTGTGTGCACGTATTACTATTAATAATGGGACAATCACAACAAGTCCTAAAACTTGTATTAATTTAACACTTCTATTACAAAGCTTTCATTTCGTGTATTCAAGTCTCAAAACTTATTATTGCCTTCCCTTTTGTCTCTTTTTTTCGTTCCGTTAGCTTTTGGTGGTCTATCTAAGGCGACGCTTTTTTATTAACTTTTTTGTCCACGTGGCTGTTAATAAGTTATTTTGCTCTGCGTATCATATTTCGACTACAACCATAGTTTCGTTCCCTACGTGGTTTACATGTAAAAACCCTATTACAATCATTCACTCCTCTCTCGGTTGTTAAATTCATCAATTTTGAAAGAAGGGCGTGCCAAATCCAGATGGCGAAGATTTCGAGAGAGATGTTACTTCAATAATGGCAAGAAAATTGAAGAAGGAATTATTAGAGTAAGGAATTCAAAATGAAGGAAAATTGAAAGACATTGTTCAAATTAAAGAAAATCTAAGATTCTATTTATTTTGCAAAAAACGAACGACTTGAAAAATATTTTTCTAAAAAAGATTTATTGCATCACTTGAAATAATTAATTAATAAAAAGCATTTTTATCATCAACGACAATTTATGTATATATATTTTCATGAACGATAAAGGTATCATTCGTCTATTCATTTTTATAAGAGGTACAAATAATCATTTTTAAGGAAATATTTTTCAAATCTATTTATTTTTCATGAAACAAAGAGAGCCTAAAAATTACCTCATTAGTTACGAAATGCAATCGAAACCCTCAATTAGTTCAATCGAGTTCCGAACCTTTTCTAGAAAGTTCAATCAAGATTAATATCTTTCAATTTGTTCAATCAAGTTCTAAATCTTTGCTCAAATATGCAATTAAGTCTGAAAACTTATATTGAATAATGTAATTTTAGGACGCCATTTAAGTGATATGCAAATAATCTTAAGTATTATTCAACCAATTAAAAGTTTTGGGACTTATTGCATTTCGTACGCAAAGTTTAGAACTTCTTATTCACTTTTCCCTCTAAAGAGAATTAGGACGAAAAACACTAAATTTCCAAAAAAAAAAAAAAAACTACATTTCAAACAAATGGAAAATATATCTCTAAGAAGTGAAGTTCACTAGGATCGAAACAACTTCAAGTTAACATACAAGTTGACTCTCAAATGGATATTTTGACAAGATTCAATACGGACACCGGGAACAACAAACTTGACCCCAAAACTATAGCTGAAATTGATATACTTTGGCTTCAAAAAGGAGAATACATTCAAAGGAAACTTTGACAGAGTCTTTAATTACCGAAGTTCTTAGGATGATCAACTATAGTAGTGAACTCAAAATTAGAAAAGAATAAGTAGAGTTAGCACGGCAATTCCAATTCAAAATAAAAAATCACCATCCACAAACCATATCAATCAAGACCGGTGGTCGACGGACTTTAGGAGATTTTGCAATTATGTAAACTGGGTGCGTGACCCTCAGACTCTACAAGAAATGACATCCGCCTTCTTTTCAAGATTATATACAACCCTAGGTTATCGTGACTATGGACCTATTCTGGATCAATGCCCACAAGTTGTTACAACATAAATGAATGACTAGTTAATGGCTTTGGTCACTGTTGAGAAGGTTCGCAAGGCAACTTTCTAGTTGGGGACTACAAAGGCTCCAGGCCCCGATGGCTTGAATGACCTTTTTTATCAGACTCACTAGGATATCATTCAAGATGATCTTCTTCTTTTAGTGCAAAATTTCTTTAGGTCAAGAGTGATTCGTAGTGCTCTAAATCGGATCATTATTGCTTTGATCCCCAAGATACCTCACCCATAAAGATTGGATCAGTACCGCCCAAGTAGCCTATGCAATTATGCATATAAAATTATTTCTAAGGTAATTGCAAATCGTCTGAAACCTTGGCTACCTGATCTGATTTCTATGGAACAGTTTGCCTTTGTGAGTGGTCGCCAAATTCAAGATAACATTTTAATCGTTCAAGAAGTAATTCATCAGATTAAGATAAGGAAGCGAAAGCGAAAATTCAACGCAATCCTCAAGACGGATATGCAAAAGGCGTACGACAGAGTTGAATGAGATTTCCTTCAAGACTATCTACTCAAATTGGGATTCCATCCAAGATGGGTACGGTGGGTGATGCAATGCATAACAACAACATCTTTCAGTGTAAAATTTAACGGCGAGCAACTAGGTTATTTCCATCCGACACGGGGCCTTTGGCGTAGGGCAATCCTCTCTCTCCATATATATTCATCTTACTGGCAAATGTTTTATCAATTCTTATTAACCAAGCCGTCAATATGGGACACATCAAGGGTATCAAGTTAAACAGGTGGTGTCCTACTCTCTCCCATCTATTTTTCGCTGATGATGCAATTTTCTTCCTAGATGGTAACATTCAGGAATGCCAGGACCTTGCTAATATCTTGAATTAGTATTGTGTGGCTACGGGACAGGCTGTAAATCTTAACAAATATGGAATGTTTTTCGGTAAACATTGTCCTTCGAGACTACAGGAAAATTTGGTGCGGGAGTTTAGAATATCAGTGCTGCAACGGTATGGTAAATATTTGGGTATACCATCTGACTGGGGGCGTTCAAAACGGGAGATGTTTTCTTGAATTTTGGGGAGAGTAAATGCAAAATTGGAGGGATGGAAAGAAAAATTAATCTCAAAGGGTGGTAAGGAAATTCTACTAAAGTTTGTTGTACAAGCACTCCCATAGTATGCCATTTCTATCTTTAAACTTCCCCCGTCTCTTTGCAAATCAATTGAACAGAGCATTGCTAGATTTTTTGGTAGAATGGTAATAGCAAATTAGGAATTCATTGGCTGAAATGGGATGAACTTAAGAGCAGCAAGGAAAATGGTGGTCTAAGCTTTCGTGATCTTATAGAATTTAACAGTGCTATGCTTGGGAAGCAAGCCTGGCGTTTATTCCAACAACCTCTATCTTTATGGGTAAAATCTTTAAAGGGTTGTATTTTCATTCAAAGGACTTCTGGTCAGCGGATAGAGGAACTTGGCCATCCTAGGGCTAGCAGAGCCTTATGATTGGTAGGGATTCAATTTTACCTAATATTAGATGGTCAGTTGGTGATGGGAAAATGATCAACATTCGTGAAGATAGGTGGTTACCTATAGGGATTCTAGGTGGACCAGCTGCAAGAGAAGAACCTGTGATGGTGGCTGATCTTATTGATCCAATCCACAACACCTGGAACATCCCCCTTATCCACCAGTTTTTCGATGATCGAGTCATGGTAGAAATCCTTACCATTCTAGTAAGACCTCTCTATGCCAAAGATCAATTAATCTGGACAGCCACAACACATGGTTGTTACACCGTGAAAAGCAATTACCATGCCCTCACCAACACTACTAGCAACCAGAGCAACAACAGGGCCTCAACTTCTTATCAGAACCCCATGATATTATGGCGAAGAATTTGGACTATGAAAACAACCCCAAAAATTCGTACCTTCCTATGGTCTATTTGCCATAATGCACTAGCAACAAAAGCAAACCTATCTCAGCGACACATTATCACAGATCTAATTTGCACCCTCTATCATCAACACACTCCAGAAACTCTAGAGCATTTATTCATGTTTTGTTCATGGACTTAGGGTGTTTGGTCTCACCCTCTACTCAATATCAAGCCATCACCTCACACAGTGCAAAGATTAGATGCATGGCTCACAGAAAGGGTTACAACACCGAAACTCTTACTTGATCTGGAGACCATTGCAAACGTGTTATGGCAAATTTGGAGGATGCAAAACAACTTCATTTTCCGCCATCAGCAGCCATATCCAACCTTTATAGTGGAGGTTGCTTTAGCACAAACCGTATATCTCAACTCTCTACTCCAAACCAAGCGCCAACAGGGAGGTCTATTTTAAATCCTGCACAGCTATGGAGGCCACAAGATCCGGGAACCCTGAAAATTAATATCGATGGTGCTTATCAGCCCGGCAGCACAGAAGGATCTATGGCTTGCATATGCCGAGATCACCATGGTCAACTTATAGATGTTTTCTCTATACGATTCCCAGCCACTTCGGCTCTACAAGCGGAGATCAAGGCGCTCACCTTCACTCTTCACCATCTGCTGCAGGAAGGCTTCAATCACGCACATCTCTTGATCGAATCGGACTGTCTCACCCTGGTCGAAACTATGCGAGATGGCAGATCGCCGCCATGGGAAGATCGAGCTTTGTTTGCAGAAGCTGCCGATTTGTTTTCCCGTTTCCTTAATCTGCGCCTTCGACACTGTAGGCGTGAGGTGAATGTGGTAGCGGACTGGGCTGCTAAGGCCTAGGATAGTGCAGCTTTGACCCACAACTGGATTACTTCCCCTCCTTTTCTTCTACTAGACCTTGTATACGCTGACGCTATAGCCTCGGGTTGTAAGATTTCTATCATCTGAATACAGCTTTCCTTTTCGACAAAAAAAAAATGCATTAAATCTTTATTTCTTTATAATTGATTAAATTTAGCCGAAACCAAATCAAATTTCCTGTGGAATGTTACGGGGGGAGCCTCCATAGCCCATATTCCCGTTTCATCCTATTAGCTTTTCAGGAAAATTGATCGAATTCCTGTGAAAATGCATCCGCTATAAATATATGGAAATTTAATGTACGAAGTAATCAAATAAAGAAGTAATAATTTGATTATAGAACTTATGGAAGTTTGGTGATGAACAATGAAATTTGACCACTTATTCATTAATCATTTTCCTCAAAAATCACCATCTGATGGGTCCATTAGATATGAATTAAGACTTTATTTGTTTCGTGAAAAAATTTCTATTGAAAAATATTTTCCTCATTTTTCGGTGTTTGAATTACTTGAAATTTACATAATAAATGAAAAATCTATAATTAAACTCAAGAAGATTGGGGCTCAGAACAAAGATCTTGGCACTTGGCGGGGGAACCTCGCTCAGGTCCTTAATGGTCAAGCCCACAACCAAATGTCGGGCCCAAGACTTCAGTGCCTATGCTTAGGTCCTTGACGGCCATGCTCAAGACCTCAGGTCTGTGCCTAGTTCCCCAACAGCCATGCTCAGGTACCTTGTTCCTAGGACCGAGTTCATCTAGGGGTAAACGGTTTCATGTTCCATACAAGTTCCACTTGAAATCTAGAACTTACCTATTGGAACAAGTTCTTCATTTTTTGGAATCTAGAATCTATCTTGCATATCTTGGAGCCTGGAGTCCAGAACCTACCCTGTTACGGGTTTTATGGTCGATTTCAAGGTCTACTCAAGTTCTACGAGATACCATTAATTAAAGGATTGTAATGAATTATTACTTTTAATGACCATAACTTGTTACTACAATTTACTGATTATAACTTATATTTAGACGCACAACAAAAATATGAAATATCAACAAAGTAAATGTTTCAGTCATAAAATAGAAACTCAGACTAATGATTCGGATTATACACTTATCATTGAATGCCATAGAATATCGTGGGATCACGAGAAGACATGGACTAAGAAAAACACAAAAACTTGTTATGGGTTCTAGGCTACAAGTTTGAGGTTCCACCAACCTAGAACCTACCCGTCGAAACAAGTTCTCTAATTCATGCAATTTGGAACCTACCTTGCACACCTTAAAACCTAAGACGTGATAGGTTCCATCAATCTAGTTCTCAAGTTATGCTCACCCCTTAGTCTTTCAAGGCTGGGACCAATTCCTTAACAGGTGAGCCTAGGTCCCTAGGTCCCACAAAATTGAGCCTAAGACCCTCGTGCTAGTGCTCAAGTCCCCATTGACTATGCCCAAGTGCTCAACTCCTATGCCCAACTCGCCGTCACTTGAGCCCAAGTTCATAAGGTTTGCGCAGGTTCCTAGCAACCATGCCTCGGTATTATGCTTCCATGCCTAAGTCATTAATGCCCGGGCCCGAGTCTATTGAGGTTAGGTCCATAGTCATAGAGGTTGAGCCCGAGTCCATTGAAGTAAAGCATTGGTCCACAAAGGAAGGGCCTAAGACCCTGATGCCTGTGCCAATATCCCCAGCGACCATGCCCAAGGACCCGCCTCTCATGCCAAATTCCATCGAATCTAAGCCCAATTCCTTAGCAACCAAGCCTAGGACCTTAGCAACCATGCTCAAATATCCAGCTTCGGTGCTTGGGCTTGTGTTTACAAAGGTGGGGCCAAGGGCCTCGGCACCCGTGCTAGAGTTTAGAGGGCCATACTTGGGACCCCAATGCCTGTGATCGGGTTCTAATGGCTATACATGGGTACTTGGCTCTTGCGCCCAAGTCAAGGCTTAAGACCTCGATGCGCTTACTTGGGTTCTTGGAGGCCATGCCTAGGTACCTAGCTCTTGGACCCAAGTCACTACCTCCTAGCCTTGGTTCCTCAACAAAAGGGCTGAGGTTCATAAAAGCTAAGCCTACATCCTTCGAGACTGGGCCTTGGATCCTAATGCCCATGCCCAAGTCTCTAGTGATTGTGCATGGGGACTTGGCTCTCACACCTAAGTCATTAGTGCCTATGCTCGGGTTCTCAATGGCTAGGCCTTAAAAACTTCTACTCATATGTTTGAGACCTCAGCAACTCAATTGGGTATTCCTTATATCATATGCACAATGTAGTCTATTTAGGAAAATAAAATTAAGTTCTCTTTTTTAAATAATAGAAAATTATTTCCAACTCTTTCATATTTTAATCAAATAACGAACAATATTATCATTTTTCCAAAAAATATTATCGGATCAAGAAAAATGTTTAAGTTTTTTTATAAAATGGATGGAGCCTAATTTGATAAGTTTTTCCTTTAGATTAGGTCTATATCCTACGGCTACCTTTGAGGGGTACATCGTGAACTGTTTCGCAGTGGATATTGCACGGAGGGGAGGACTGAAAAGCTATCTATTAAAAAAATATACCCCACCTCCATTTTTTAATTCCATAAAAATTGGAATAATAATAACCTCAGCTTCCAGCAAGGTCACAGCCGGACACATTGCCTTTGACAGATTATTGGCTTTTGACCGGGAATGGATTAGTTGGCTTAAGTTAGTACAAGAGACTGCAGTTGAACAGCTGGAAACTGTACCAGGACTACGAGGTAAATTTGCATGATTATATTCCCATTACATTATTCCATCCCCATATTCTAAAAAGCTCCCCCAAAAATATTAAAATTATAATATAAATATATTTATATAAAAGGTTCCAGCTATTTTTCATCGAAAAATTCATTCAGGAGTACCATTAGAGACACATAGCACCATTAGGAATCTTACTGTTGGGCTATCAAATCAGAACAATGGTAGATAAAACGCAAATCTGACAAGGATTTCAATATCGAACTAGAGATATGTAAGGAATGTAAGGTACAACACAATGAATGGAAAGGTGATCTAAATAGTCAAAATATTGATCTTGTGAGCATCTTACTTTACAATATGGAATTCGAATCTCTTGCGTGTTGTGGGTATTCAAGTTCTTTTCTCTTTTCTAAATTCATCTGTGTCTTTCAATATTTATTTCTTTACAAACACTTAAATTTTACTTTTTTCTCATCAGTACATCTGGAAATACAATCTGCCAAGAAAAAAACTCCATCCAAAGCAGACAAAACCGAATAAAAAGCAATACATGTCCAATTATCCATGAAGGTTATTGGGTATTTTATTGCAGATCCATGATCCCATGGAATTAAAGAATGAATTCTCACTGGTTGTTGTGGGGAGCTAAGCTCGTTTTCCTTACACAGTCAGCAACCCAAAAATGGGATGATGGTGATCGTGCTTATGGAACATGGTGGATCTTGGTCACACCATAAACTCTCTCCCACCTAATAAAATATGGAGGCTGGTTAGTTGGCTCTGAGAAAACTGTGCCTGTAACAGCAAAGAAAGCTCTGTAGGAAATAGTTGGCAAGCGTGTCAGTAACCAAAAAGAGTTAAAAAAAAGAAGAGGAAGAAAAGTCTAAGATAGGATTACATCGAGCAAAGCTGTGTCTAGCCTCCTTGATGAGGACGGTAGACATCGTATGCGTATAATCTTTCATCGGTAAATTGAAATGTAATAGATTTGTGCTGTTCGACAGATCTTGGTGTGAGCTGTTGCACTACTTTTACCTTTCGATTTTGTGAAAAAAATCCAAAAGGCGGTATCTTAAGCATCATAGATTGATTAACCCGAAGAGAAAGACCTTGCTCCTCTCAAATTGTGCAAAAGAAACTGAAAAGCACAGGGAAAAGAATAGTAAAATATGTCTACTGATAAAGAACTTACAGAGGGGTAGATGCTTGTGAGGAGGGGAAAAGAAAAGATAAAAAAGAGTGGAGGTTCCGCAATAATTCAAGAACCAGAGAGCTGTTGGCAGGGGCTGGTCTTAATTTTTTAAGTCATGCAGTTAACAAGACCATCTTCAGAAAGTAAGCAAAGCTCCTCTTTCCTAATCAGTGTACTTATTCACGCAGTTCCCTCAGTCCCTCTCTCTCTCTCTCTCTCCTGCTTGGAGCCCTCTTCATTTTCGTTTGATGAGCACAAAGATTGAAACTTGACGAATTCTTTCTGCTTCTGAGAAGCTCGTCCTGCTTGTTGTAATATAAGGCGAGAACCTCAAGGGCTCAAAGGGTGCAAGCAGGCACTCTCATTCTTGGGGGTGACTGAGCTGAAACGCTCCGCCAATTTCGGCTGTTGCAGAATTCAAGTGGAACGTTAGTCTTCTTGGCCCTGTCCTGAGTATCCCCTGAAAGTACCTTGAAAAGGGTATCTGCAACTTCTTTTTTCTTGGTTATGGACTCCAAGAAATTGGAATGGTCAATGTGCATTAATTGCCCTAATCATTCTTCTTTCTTAGGTCGTTTCTCCTAATTAGAACTGATTCTTGTGCAATTGGGTCATATTTAAGCATCCTTGGACCTTGAGCGAACCTTCAGTCAATTTCTCTCATTTTGGAGTGGTGATGTGCGTGTAAGTTGAGGCATTTGTTTCTTTTGCCAAGCAGAAGAGGCGGAATCTGCTTTCAATTTGTTAGGTTGGTCGCAAGTGAGCTGTTTCTCACCAATTTGTCATTCATTGTTGGTTTTCCTCTACTTTATGCTCTGAAAGGTTCACTTTCTTTTCTGTAAGGAGAATTTTTTCCCGTCTCTCCTCCCGTTCGGGTGGGGTTGTTTGGCGTGATTTCTTTTTTTTCTTTTTTTCCCTTAGAACAATAGGCAAGAGAAGCTGGTGCTCTTGTAGATTTTGTGCCTGATATATCTCGGATTTGTTCACTTACTTTGCCTTACTAGATGCTGAAATGAGAGGTTCCTGTTTTCTTCTTTAGCTGCCTCTGTCGATTCTACATAAAGCTGCCATCAAAGTCACTGGCTTCTTCTTGAGTCCTGCTATATCACCAGCTTACTGTGGTCAAACCCACTTTATACATTATGCTTTTATAACTCATATAGCTATAGGGCGATTCTTTGAGTCCAAAACTTTGGTTTCTGCATTCTGAATATGAGTAATAGTGGTGGGGGTGGTGGAGATGATATGGGGTTTCCTGATGGAGGCAATAGTGCAGCGAATTGTCCATCCTCGGGCATGATTGCCAATTCCATATCAGAAGAAGTTCCTATGATGGCTATGAGCTCAATGTCTACGTTGGAGAGACCTCCAATCTCGGTTGACCCTTTCTTTACCTCCGGGTGGGATACGCTGGCCTCATTAAGTCATAATGAGAATTATGGGAGTTCTTCGTTGGTTTCCCACGGCAACTTTGTTGGTTCATCTTATCCAGTTTTGATGGATAACCAAGGTTTCGGGAGGAACGGCTCTACTCAACTAGCTCAATGCCTGTCTGATCCAAGGCTTCAGTACATTGGAAGTGGCAGCATCTCTGAAATGGTCGATGGCTCCTTTGGGCTGCCTGAACTTAATCATCTAGCTAATCATGGGTCTCTGCCAAATAGTGCCTCCAACATAAATAGCAGTGGCTGCGAGAGAAATTCAGAGAAAGGTGCACAATCTTGTGAATGCCAAAATTCTGGGGAGGAACCTGTTGGATCTTCAGCCGGAGATCCAAGTTCTCAGTATTGCTCAAATAAGGTGAATCGACTTATGCTGCAATGATGTAGACAATACGATGACTTTGATTTTCTGTTTTAGTTATGTGGTTATTAATGTCATTAGAAAATTGAGTTCTCAGAGTTTGCAAAATGAGAAGAAACAGAAGATTGAACAACCTGAAAGTGCTGATTTTTCTAAACATAATACTAAACAATCAAAAGATGATTCTTCTAATGATGGGGAAGCTCCCAAGGAGAATTATATTCATATGCGAGCACGAAGAGGCCAAGCTACCAACAGTCACAGCCTCGCGGAAAGAGTAATTCCTATTTGCCCTAGTTGAATTAGCTTTTTAGAACTAATGCTTATAGAGTTTCAACTCTTTTCGGCTTCAGGTTAGAAGAGAGAAAATCAGCGAGAGGATGAGAATGCTTCAGGAGCTTGTTCCAGGATGCAATAAGGTAATTTTTGGCAGGCCACCATCTGAGATATATATTCCTATGATTTTGGATGGGTGGTCACTGGGTTTAGTGATTTTTTTGCTCAGATTACTGGGAAGGCAGTGATGCTCGACGAAATTATCAACTACGTGCAATCCCTGCAACAGCAAGTTGAGGTACGCTTCATCTGGAATATGTTCCTTGTGCAGCTGTGCTGCAAGACGACGCTGTTGTTTTTAAGAAGTTGCCATTGAGGTCCTGGAACAACTGAGGCTCGATGTCATGTCCACATTGTGTGCATGCTTTTTTTTAACTATTATGAAAACTTAATCTGATTCGCCTTTCACCTAGTTCTTATTTTCTCCGAAACATAATAACCTAATCATGTCACTGTGATCATCGGCAAAATGACAAGATGATGCGAGAAAGGATAAATTCCACTGATCCGCAACCTCTGAAGTCATGACAGATGTTAACAACTAGACTGCACAATGACCGTAAACTAGATGGGTTAACTCACTGTTGCCTTTTGTCTCTCCTTTAATTATACTTTTGTGTCTTGCAGTTCTTGTCAATGAAGCTTTCCACTCTCATCCCTGGACTGAGTATCAACTTGGAGAAGGCTCTATCTAAAGAAGTAAGTCGAACAATAATACACTTGATCTTGACAAGATAATGAACTTTCTTCTGCAAAAATGCCAATAAGACATTGCTTGGCGAGTTAATAACTTCTAATTTCATGGCTTCCAGACTCATTCGCGAGGTGGTGGTGCAACAAATCTGGCTCTCAACCCTGGAATGGGCTTATCTCACCTTTATGCACAAGGAGTCCTTAAGGGGACATTGCCAATCATGCCGAGCACAGACCAGTATCCTCCCTTAAGTCAGGTTTAGCTGCAATGAGTCTTTGCACGAAATCTACTCCAGCGATTTCCTTTTACATGTACTGACATTTGTGATCTTCTTTTGTGCCTAGGCTTCACTGGATGGCGAGCTTCAAGCTCTTTATAATATGGGGCTCGATTCCATTTCAGGTATGGACATTATGAAAGTGAAACCGACTAATTCACTCGAGTTCTTGGGCATTCTTGAGCATTTTGAATCTCTCCTCTAACTTAGCGAGAGACTCCTCTCGTTTCCACAGGGCGCATGAAACCGGAGCAAAGAATGTGAGACGCAAAGATCTCCATTCCCACAGCGGAGGATTTTCGATGACTGGAAGCAGCATTCTGTGAATTCAATTCAATCCAGAGCGATCGGAAAAGAAAGAGTTGTATAGATGATCAACTTGTAACTGTTCATTCTTCGCAATTTTTAGCTGAAGAGGATGATGACTCTAAGCATTTAACCAGCAGCACATACTGATTTCTGGACTCATATTCTGTGACTCCGATTGTTGATGTAGATGGCCGAAAAAATGCAAATCATTCTTATCATTCTAATGGTTTGGTCTTATTTCTTTTATTAATGGAGGGGTCTAGGCCCAAGAAGGAGATGCTCACCTTACGGACCATGCTCCACTTTGGGCCTCCCGGCAAGCTGTCGGGCTTTTCATCACGTCTACCATCCTTACCTTGCAATCCAGTTTTGTCGTCGCAAAGTAGTTTGCTTTATCGGCTTCTCCTTCATTTGAAAGGGTAGAGGTCAGGTCAAGGAGAGACTGGCCCAGCTCGTTGTCGTCCTCACATAAGTCCGTTCTTTAATAAATAAGCTAACTCAATTAGGGCATTCTTGCTTCTGCAAGATGACTTTTAAGGTGGTATCGGCGATGAGGGGTCCCTCGCGCCGTATCCTTTTACCAATTCCATTCAAACGCCATAATACCTCGGCCTCGACGTCAAGGTAGAAAGAATCGGTGCACTGTTTTCGGCCATTGACGGGCTTGACTCTGTCGCTGTTCAAAAGAATGGAAGCTGCTAGCAGCATGTGGTGTATTGCCGCACCACCTTTCTGTCACAACCCCCCTTAGACAGTAAAGATAAGACTTAAATTGAAGATCGAACCCAAGGACCTATTTGTCCAACCTATCGCTAGAGAGACGATCCATGGAAGCATTTAAAAGCCTCTGCTCCGATATTTAATCAGGAAAAATTACTTTTTATACTTACACATTTGTCAATTAATCCTAACCTTTGAGTGGAATTCCAATATAATCCTTCGGCCAATTTTTGCTAGAAATCGCTAGCTTGTTGGTCCAATCCTTGTCAGCTCTGGCGAAGATTGATCGAAATAACTATATTAGAATTATGTGCAAATGTTGAGAACTAAATTGACAAATTTGAAAAATTTAAGACTGAGTTAACATTTGTAAAATAAATTTAGGACCGATTGGACAATTTCCTTTATTTAATACAGAACATCAATCTACTTATATTGGTTTTTGGGCCAAAGAAAATATAATATCAAATTGGAGAAATAATGCCCGTTGCTTGGACCAGGGTGTACAATTTATTGTGTTTCGAAAAAAATCAAGAATTAATACCACGAAAAACGCAAAATTGGTACATTTGTGATAAATTTACAACAAATTAATTTTTTGAGCACTAAAAAGCCCAAACTAGTACATCTATGATAACTTCACCATTCATTTATTTTCATTAAATTTTACCGTCAAATTGTTTAGTTAGAAGACATGCGATAGTTGATGTGTGTATCATCATGGAGTCTACCCCATGTTTCTCATAGGCATACTAATTTATGATTTGTCATCGTATTAATCCAAATGGATGGTAAGTTTAGGATTTTTATGTATTTTTTAATAAATTTATCATAAGTGTACTGGTTTGAGATTTTTTGTGATCGAAAAATTAGTTTAGAATAAATTTGCCACAAGTAGATCAGTTTTGGATTTTTCTTGGTATTAACCCAAAAATAAATTGAAATATTCATCTTCAAAATTCAAGATTTATAAATTCATCTTCTATTGTAAATATATTTGCTTTAATCACAAACCGATGCGATTTATCTTAATTGGCATTTAGTTATACTTACTTACTTGTCATTATGTACGTGTGTTGTGAATTTTAAACATATATTCGAATTTTAATGTTTCATATCTGCTAAAATATCTCTCGCCAATCGTTGGTGATAGCAAGTGGAGTGAAAAAGGTAAAAAAAAAGAAAAGAAAAGAAAGAAGGAAATTTTTAAAACAAAATGCAAAAATTGTCAACAGTAGCACTAATTGTACCCTGGTGCTAGCTAGACCACTGTGTCAACGATTCCGGAATGATTAAATTAGTAAATTGTCAAAGGATTTAGGTTTAAATTGACCAACTGTCAAACAACTTAAGATTAAATTACCTCATTTAAAAGATTTAGAACTAGATTGACCGTTGTACAATAGGCTTAAGAGTCTTTGAACAATTTTTCCATCGATTAAGTGCTAGTAAGTAGACTCAAAGAAGAGTTGATAATTTTCTACAAAAGTTAGTAAGTTTAATATATTAGTTAGTTACATTAATAATTTGGTTCATTATTGAAAAACAATCCACTGAACGTTGATATTTTTGCCAAAGTAGTCAATAATTTACCCATGTGTTATCTCCTAAACAATTTAACGGTAAAAATTTTACCAACTGTTGTCCTACAAACTGGTACAATCATCCAAGAGACACTCTGCTAAAACTCTTCTTTTGAAATTACTTTTGGAATCCAGATAGAAAGATACATTCATCTAGAAAAAGAGTCTTGACGGTGATTAAAAGATTCAGCCAAGAGAGAAAGAGACGGGGAAAGAAAGAACTTTTTTCCTCTTTCTGCTAATGCCAAGTTTCAATCAGCCTACAGTGAAAGGCGAAGAAAGAGCTGCCGACAAAAACCGATAGCTCATATCGATCAGCTGGAGGACCACTTTCCCTTGGAAACCGTCAAGACACTTGGTGAATTTGGACAAACTAGAATTTAAGTTTTGAATCTCCAATTCATTGGTAATGTGGAGAGAGAGAGAGAGGTTTTGGAGTGGTCCAGCTGCATCGCCAGCCATAACTTGGTGAGACGAGAGTTTGTACTTCTGAAATGGGGTTTGGGCCACACCGTCCCCACCCAACAACATCAGACAATCGCAGACAGACACGACACTCACTCTCCCATGTGCTTGTTCTTGTGCTTAAATAAAACATGGCTTACCCACTATCCACTGTCTTTAAATTGCATTTTCATGACTACAGCTAAAGCTCACTAATCCTTGCCTGATTGGCCCATTTCCTCACTAAATAATCTCAGCTTCAATGCCCTTCTGAGGGAAATCACAGCAGAAAATGAGAGCTCAAGTTCAAGGTCACTTTTAGCCAATCATTCTAGAGGATAGAGCCTGAAAGGTTAGGTGTAGGTGGAGGGAGGATGTTAGTGGCATGAGGAAAGAACCATGTGCATTGCATAACTCATCCAGGGCAGAAAAGGTCCATTTGTAAGAGTTTGGAAAACCTATAAAATAGCAATGTGCAGATACTTGGATCTATTTTTATGAAAGTCGAAAAACCAAAAAAAAAAAAAAATTGAAATAGAAGAAACCTTTCCCTGCCCCCTGAAGACCAACAAAAGCTTCACTTGGCAAAGGTGAAAGAGACTAAAGGAAAAGACAGATGCGCTTGGCGTTCACCTGCCCATTTCTTCTAATTTAGAAAATAGAGCTAGCCATGAAGCCAATGGAAATTTTCTATTGGTTTTCACAATCACCCTGATGCCAAAATCCAAACAGAGAATTCTCCAATTGCTTGGACAAAAACAGATGCAGAACTTTGGAGCTCAGTTGTTGTGACCTAACTGGAAGACCTGGAATTTAGGTCAGGAACATAGAAAAGGGCAAACATACTGCACGGGTAATGATGCAATAAGTGAGCCAGTGATGGCTCTTCTTTCTGCCTCAAAATAACATATTCTTATGGTAATAAAACCGAGGCAAGACAACTGACAAGAACCTATACACCAATCTCTGAAATGAAGATATATAGAATGTTCAGACAAGGGTCCTACAACCCTAATGGACTAAATTATACTCATGAATTACCTGGAACTGAACCAATATAGAGAGAGAAAGAAGCAGCGAAACTAGACAGTTCATCAAGTAATCTGCACTGCAAGAAGAAGTGATCTGCTTCAACTGTAACTGGAATCACTTTCTGAATGCTTTGAACAAGGGAGTATTTCTTACAAAAGAATTGACTCAAAAACAAAAGAATTCAAAAGAAAAAAAAAAATAGAGAATGCAGACTAAAAGCATCAGGACAGTACAAAGCATCCCCCTTACTAATGTGATCGTCTTTCCAAGATGGCAATTCCTGTTTCTGTCCACTTTAAGGTTCGTTCTTTTTTTTGTATTTGGTGGAACTGCACCTAGGTTTATACAGAGGGTGGAACCTAAAGACAAGAAATGCACCACCCCATTCCTCTACAACTTCTAAAGATTCCTCTGCTCGTGTACAGTATTATTTGCATGCACTGCCACCCATTCTCTGGCTTCTACATTCGCAAAATATTACCCGAGTTATCAACTTGAGAGCTGGACTTACTCGACCTGCTCACCGATCAAGTCCAGACCCACCAGCAAGAAAGAAATCCCCTGAAACAGCAGAAAGTAGAAATGTATGCCCTGAGCTGACAATAAACTCCTTGCCGATGCCGTGAGAAGAAGAAATGCCAAAGAAAGCTCCTTCACATAAATCCTATTATGTTTCTTCTTCCGAGAAGCTAACTTCTCCTGCTTTTGGATTTCCTCTTTCATTTCCTCAAGATCAGGAACTGAAACCCCTCTTTGGTGCTTTGGCTCCTTATCAATTAAGGCCACAAGGTCACCCTCAGAAGACCGACCAGATTTTTTGGTCACCACCCACTCATATGCGCTTCCTAGCTGAAACAGTCCAGATATCATCGCATTGAACTTAGTGACGGACATGGTGTTCTCAAAGAGGAGGTAAGGGACTATGAACGGAAAGGATTTCGGGGCCGGAAGAATGTTGAGAAAGGACATGGTGGCTGGAATGTAGCATACGACCCAAGCAGGTAGCTCGGCCTCGGGAACAAACATAGTCATAGGAAGGATGATACAGAAGAGGGTGAAGGAGTAAAAGGGCAATATGAGTTTTCGGAGCAGAAAAAACAGAAAGATCATATTAAACTTCTTCCATATGCTGATCTGCATCGAGAAAGATAAGAATCAGAAAACTAGTAAGAGTCAAAATCTTCACATTACTTACTCAAAAGACATCATTAAGCTTGATAAGGAAAGACTAACGATAACTAAGGATATAGTAAGTACCTTGGATCGGATAACGTCGAGCAAGCACAGCCGAAACAACTGCATTGGGCCAGAATGCCATCTGTGTTGTTGCTTCCTGTAAGCTTCGTATGATTCTGGCAACTCACACTGGCACTGTAACATGTGAAAGAAAACATGGTACGTAGCATCTTAATACACTGTTTAAAGACTTGATGACTAAAATAACAATTCCATCCTGACTTTTACGTTCTCAAAGGATAAAAGTCCTTAATATAGAAAACGCTAAACTGAAGGATTGAATTGACTTTTTGGAAATGTCAGGTCCAAGTTATTATGAAGCTATAAAACTATAAAAACGCACAAATATCATCAACTAACTTCTGTGAACTACCATGGTGATGCAATGGAAAGCACAACTCAATAATCCTTTTCCTTAATTAATTTAGATGTTAGTAAAACAGAAGTTAAATTATCTATTAGATAATTTACATTAGATTCCACTTCAGTTTTACTCAGAAATAAGCTGAAAAGTACCAATTACCTCAACATCATTCAGGAAAACAAATTTCCAGCCTCGAAGGTGAGCGCGGACAGCAATATCCATGTCTTCCACCGTGGTTCTCTCCAACCAACCACCAGCATCCTCTAGGGCTTTTATCCTCCAAACACCAGCAGTCCCATTGAACCCAAAAAAATTGATGAAAATACCATTTACTTGCTGCTCCACCTCAAAATGGAAAGACAAATTAATGTTCTGTAACCGCGTAAGCAAGTTTTCATCCTTGTTGACAAAGGACCATCTTGCCTGAACTAGTCCCAGCTCTTCATTATCCTGAAACAACAAATTGGACATGATAATTAGAATACGACCAGTTCGAGCATCACAAAGCTAACATATCCTACTCAGTTATTACAACGACCACAGTAGTAGTGCTCATTTGTTCGGCCAATTCCACAACTCAGGTTGAGCGAGAGACTAGTTAGTACCTTGAAGTGAGGAACTGTCCTCTTCAAAAAGTCAGGAGTGGGCTGAAAGTCAGCATCAAAAATGGCCACAAACTCATAATCCTTTACATAGCTACAGTTCATGGCAGACTTGAGGTTACCAGCTTTATACCCATCTCTAATTACCCTATGCCTGTACAGAATGTTGGCTCCTTCCTGCTGCCATTTTTGCACCTCCTCTTTAATCAAAGATTGTGTCGTCGGATCGTCCGAATCGTCGAGAACTTGAATTAGAAAGCTCGATTTCGGCCAATCCAAATTACATACAGCAGCTATTGATTGTTGATACACCTACAAAGAGAGATTCCTAAGTATCAGATAAAAATCATCTCTACCAGCATTAAATGACCAAATAGCATCATCAGCCGGTTAAACATTCTCACCTCCTTCTCGTTGCACATGGGAATTTGAACAAGAACCATGGGGAAGAACCCGTTCTCGCCTGATTCAGGATCAACCGCAGCTCCGCTCTCTTTGGGTACTGGCTTGATCTTCTTGAACTTTATCCAGAAACACCCCAGGCACAGAACGAGCCTATCTATGCTCTGGATAAGGAACAGCACAATGCACACATTGGCCAAGAACTGCAACGGCGGAGCGAGATACTCCACCCGAATCAAAACCCACCTCGAATACAAGGAATTGAAGGCACCCTTAACCCCTAAAGGTGCAGCTAACAAGTATTGCAATTCGGGAGCTCCGAAATGCCAACCCTTAAAGTATGCAGCAACCTCAAATCCTAGCAACAAAATCGACAACCCAAGAAACGCTTTTATACACGCATAGATCCTGGACTTCACAGTGGGGTTCTCCTTCTCTCTGCCGCTGCGAGATTCGCCGGTCTCGGCTTCGTCGGCATCAGCGTCAGTCCTTCCGGAGGCGACGCGGCGCCGCACCGCGGAGGCGAGAGTGAACGCCGCGCCGGCAATGGAGGTGAGGCAGCCGGCGGCTTTGTGGGCCTTGAGGAGGAGGACCCACGTGAGCTGCTTGGCGTTCTTGTTCCGGCCCTTGTCGCGGACCCGCCCCGACGGCGCGGAGTCGCCGCCGATGAGGAAGTCCTCCTCGGACGGCGACTCGAGCTCGACCATGGACCAATTGGGGTTCTCCATCTTGACGACGACCGGGGTGCCCTTGTGGCCTCCTTTCGCCCACCAATCAAACGAGGGCGCCATTCTTGGTCTTGGTCTTCGTCAACCTTGATCTAGAAAAAACACCCACTTCGTACAGTTTGGTTCGACGGGCTAAAGATTGGAGCTTTTCCAATTTTCGCAAGATTTAGCCGAGTCCCAGAAGAGGAAAAGCCAAAGGGAGCTAGGAATTTAGCCTCATTCTTGTCCTAGTAGGGGAGAGACGCACCAGCCGCGGAGAAAGGGAGAGAGAGAGAGAGAGAGAGAGCGCTTGTGTGGATGCAGATAAACCAACTGCTTCAGAGGAAGAGAGAGGGAGAGGGACGCGTGGAGGGAGCACCGGAGCGAGGCGTCTCTAGATCATGGCGACATTGGGAGATGAGTTATACGGGGGCTAATGAGAAGAAGAAGAAGAAGAAGAAGGAACAGAGAGCGTTCTAGAGAGAGAAAGCGCGGTGCTGTATAGAGAGACAGTACGAGGGAGAAAATGGGATGGAGTCCAAAAGTGCCTACACATTCGATTACAGCTTGCAAAAGGACGTCTCAAGTGGCATTGAAATAGAGAGAGAGAGAGAGAGTGATGTACAGAGAGAGATGGAAAGAAAGGGATGATAACAGCTCAACACGCCTTTGATTTATTTGGATTCGGAATTGATTACAAGGTCTAGATGGAAAGCAAAATCCCCTTTTACTTTCAACATCCGAAGGAAACACGTTTTCTCCGTCAAGATAAAAATTGCATTTTTACCACGTTACGCGAAGATGTCCCAGATTTCGAGCACATCGAATCGCATCCGCTGCCCCCCTCCCCCCAATTCACGCTCCGATGCCCGCTTCTTCCCAATCTTGGAACATTCCAAATCCCCACTTAACCCAGAAAGCCGCCCCGAGAATCACAAGATGGAATAAAGACTCCCCTCTTTCCAAAGATCTCGTTCCTATTATTTACTCCTCTCGATTCTCAACGGAAAAACATCACCTTCACCCCCCCCCCCCGTGGTAGATCTCACCAACCCAAGATTGTCTGTCCCTTTATCCCCCGTCTTCTCTCCTCGGCCCCGTTCTTATGTTTTGGCAGGGGCGTTTTTAATCCTTTTTCTTGGCAGGAAAGATGAATGTCAGACGGCAAGAACGATGGCTGGGAACAAAAGAACAAACCGCGAGATGTCTGATGCGATACGATTCCCCCCTTTATTTTTCCTTCCCCGGTGCGGCATGCGGATGCCCCCCTCTTCCGGCAAAGGGTGGTTTCGGCACGGTTCGCGCCCGCGCGCGCGTGGGGATCGAACGGAGAGAAAATTCCTCCTCCCCCTTCCGTCGAAAATTCGATGACGGGTTAAAAAAAACGGAGTGAAAATGACAATGGATAATGGGCAAGGAAAAAAGGGGCGTAAAAGAAAAGGTCTTTCGTTTCTTGTGGGGACGATGGATACGAGCAGGAAAAACCAGAGGCGGAGGAAGGGGGGGGGGGGGGAGTTGAAAGGTGACGGCTTGACGAGGCAAACAACCGCCCGTGTCCCGACGTGGCAAACGGTGGAAAAAGTGACGTCTTTGGGAGGAATTTTTTTTTTCTGTTCTGGTGCATTATGTTGTCTTCGGCCATTTATTTTATTAATTCCTTTGGATGGATGTCAGAAACCAGGAGGTGATTTTCATGAGGACCGCAGTTTTCGATTTATTTGCAAGTAAAAATGTATTTCAAATTTTGCAAAAAAAAAAGAACAATCGAATATGGTTCGTCACAATCGAAATCGACACAAGCCATTCTTGAAATGGCATAGTGATTGAAACCGGCGATTAAATGACATTTGCATGTCTTTAGGGAGTAAGTAATTCTTTCCTTTGGATTAAGATCATGTATGGAATTTCAGACCAAGGATTGGATTTTTTAAATAAATTGGAAAAAATTCGGAACTATTTTTATTTACTTTCTTGACGTTAATTTTGGAATACCAATTATAATGAAAGTGAAATGCTTGCAAAGTTCTCTATGATTTTTTTTTTCCGAAAATGCATGCACGCAACAGAAATAATTGCAACCCTTCTATACAGTTACAGAAATAATAACCAAAGCATTGCAATGACAAATATGCCTATAGAAAGTCATTGGATGCTTCCGAAATAAAAAAACGCGTCGTCTTCTCCATGGTATACACTCATTTGTCGCGTGTCGAGTGTTATTAATTTTTTATTAATATTATATATAAAAATGAATTATTAATGAGCGCTTAAGATTAACGATATGTTCAAAACATTTAACATTTGGTAATTTGGACGGTCAAATCATGCGTGAAAGCACTAAGTCGGTGGTAAAAATAGGACTGCTAATAGTGGTCAATGCTTAAATTTATTTTAATCACCAACTGGGGAATTTGCAAACGCCCTTCCAACTTTTGGGACCTACCATAATTAGCCCCTTTATCTTTTAAATTCTTTAAATAACTACTCACCTAATCATTCAAACATTTAGTGTCCCTTCCCCGTTCATAGTTCACAACTTTTTCTCCAATTGTCTTTAAGAAATGCTCCCAAAAAGAGTTATTTAAAATGCGAAAAATGTCCTCCGGCAGAAGTGGCTTGACATAACATTGGATCTTGGCATCCAAGAAAATATTTTGAATTTATAAATAATTTATCATGATTGCTCAATCTATCTATCACGCGAAATTAAAGCTGTAATCAATAGAAGATTCACTTTTGTGTTCATCACATGATGCTTTGCATTGCCTACCTCACTTATTAATTGCCGCCCAGACACAGATTTGGATAGTATAATCTAAATGAGATAGTTTATTTAAATTCATAAATCTATCTAACGCATAAATTAAACTTAACGGTGTCTAAATCATAATATTTTTATATTCTACTAAATTCAGCAAAAACTGTTTAACTAATATTAAAAATTCGCTCAAAATAGTGGCGATATAGTCTGGGAAAAATCTTTTAATAAAAATCTCAATTAATTTAATTGCTTGATTAGTTGATATAATGCAAATAATAATTTAAATGATAAATTTTATAAAAATAAATAAATTGTAGTCTACTAAATTAAATGTTGGTTTATTCGCTACTTTTCAAATGCACTTTTTTGTAGTATGATATTCACTATACCTTTGTCATTGGATAAATTATATAGTTTAACGACAGGTTTATCTCCACTTACTTAGACTAATAATCAAAATATAGATAAAAATAAGGTTCTTGAGTTTTTGTTTGTTGTTCTATAGCTTTCGTCTTCTATCTTATCATTCCAAAAGATTTATCTACCTCAGTAACAAAATTGCTTAATCAAAATTTCGTTATTTATTGAATTCCATTCATTAAAGAATTAGCTAAAATTTAAAAGAAAAAAATGAATATTAAAGAAATATATTTCGTAAATTATCAAATTATATAGTTGGGATTATATATCGATAAGAATAAAGTAAATGAGCTATAGATTGTTCTACATACTACAACTTTCATGTTTTATCTGGATATGAATAGTGCTGAAATATAAATATAAAGTTTCTTTAATATTTTGATATCTACATTGAATAGTGCATGAGCCTATTCATAGAATTTATTAGATGACCATATAAGTAACATATCATCGAGAATACGCACAATTAAAAGGAGAGATATATATGCAATTTTGATAGATACGGAGAATCAAGATAAATAGTTTAATTATATCCAATAGAGGAAAATATCCTAAAGAATTATTTCTAACATATCTTATTATTTGAGAAAAGATTAATATCTCGAGATTAGATATTCTAAAACAATGGCTTAAGAGATATAGTTTCGAGTTTTAGATATTTTCAAACATGTTAGAATGATTCAGTCTATTTTGAACATAGTTTAATTTTCTGTTTTATTGTTCCTTTGTTTCTTTTAAATCTTACCGTACTTTATAGCACCTACATCAAAAACTTTGTTAGGAATTTGCTTTCGTTTTTCTTACCTAAATGTTTCCTAAACCAAACACTGTTAATTAGGAATAGGGGAAATTCCAAATAAGGACCCGAAGTTGACGAATTTTCTCAAATAAGGACCCGAAATGAACTTAGTGTTAAATAAAGACCTAAAGTGAACCCATTGTCTCAAATAAGGACCCGAAGTTGACCAATTTTCTCAATAATGACCCGAAATAAACTTCGTGTCAAATAAAGATCTAAAGTAGACCCATTATCTCAAATAAGGACCTCAATTCCAAATAAGAACTCGAGCTTACGGTCGGTCACCCAAATATTCACGGAGGCTCTCAAGCATGTGACATTTCCGATGACCGGAGTTTGGGCAATTTTGTCCAAGAAAAATATAGGGAAAATTAACAAATCCTAAAATAGAAAAAAAAAAAAAAACCCTAGGTTTTCTACGGTCTCTCCATTCCTTGTACCCATCCTCTGCAAAGTCTATGACCCAAATTCTCCGCCGGTTGAAGCACGAATTCAAAAACAAGAAGAAAACCATACACTTCTTTTTTTTTTTTTTTTTTTTTTGCGGAGACCTAAATTCTCTATCGGTCGAGCAAGGTGAGGAGCAGCGAGGAGAAGAAAGAAGAAAACGTAAACATCTAAATAGATAACCTAAACTTAATTAATATAGAATTTTCCCTTTTTTTCCAATCACAAATTTCTAACAAAATTGCCCCTATTTTAATTGTCGGAAAATGTTTACCGGCGAGCTAAGGTCCTCAATAGAGATTAACTTGATCACTTCGGGTTCTTATTTGACACAAAATTCACTTCGGATTCTTATTTGAAACAATGGGTCCACTTCGGGTCCTCATATGACACAAAGTTCACTTTAGATCCTTATTTGAGAAAATAGATTCACTTCGGGTCCTTATTTGGAATTTTCCCTTACGAATATAGTTTTGCTATTTGAGTATATAAAGCACGGGCCAAGAATGTAGTTATGAATTAATTGTTTTATTTTAGACACGTATTACCTCTTTCGTTATTCGACAAATGTTAAATAACCTTTTCGTCTACCATATATTTTCAACTAAAAACAATTAGCGGAAAAAAGAGATGGGCTATCAAGTACATTTAATCTATGAGGCTCGAGCTCGCTTATGGCCAATCACTGACGGGCTGAAGAACAAGGAACAAAAAAAAGAAGAAGATAAAGATAAATAAAATATTGAAAATATTCGAGATAAGCAAGTTTTCGGAAATTGTTTTCACCTCCTTAAATTCAAGAATTCGCTTCCGTAAATTTATGTATGAATGTTTTCATTGACCAAAAAGTGTTTTTGATTGACTGGTCATTTTCCAGTCAATTCTCATAAAACACTTTCTCCCAAATAACAACAACCTTAGGCTTCGTTTATTTTATGAAAAATAAACGGTTTGGACAATATCTATTATAGCTCAAAAGAATTAGTTAAATAAAAAGTATTTTAATTATTGATAGTAATTTATGTCTAAAATTTTTTGAGAATGATGAAACTATTTTTCGTTTATCTATTTGTGTAAGCAATATGTAAGTGATCATTGTGAGGAAACTTTTTTAATTTTTTTTTATGAAACAAATGCAGCCATGAAGGGGGGTGAAATTTCTAAATCAATCTGCCTTTATGTGTTTTTTTTACCCCTTTCTCTTTGCATATTTATGAAAATTTGCATGGCTCTTTACAGCTTTCACGTCGAGATGGGCATTATAACAGTGACGGCGATGGGTCTCGTTGCCATTTAATTGGCCATCAAATATAAAAATAGTATGTGTATAATATTTATTACGTAGTTGGAAGTATTGAATGGTTCCAATAATTATTCAATCGGCCAACTTGAATATCATTTAGTGGGATGTCTCGTATTAATGAAGACTAATCTACGACATTGGACAATTCGGAAATTATTTAGGTGGCGCGACAAGGGTCAAGGTGCATGCCCTAGCTATATTATATAGCTCACAATAATGTCACAAATGGCCCGGACTATAATTCAAATCAAATTAGATCTAGCTACTATTGTCTTATCGCGGACCTGCCATTTAAATTGCATATGCTCTTGTTTTATTTTATTTAGCTTTTTATTCATTTTATATTCTGGACCACGAAAAGCTTAAAGGGAGCAACAAAAAAAAAAAAAAAAGGAGATAATTATAAATTAATTAAATTACATTTGAATATTTTTGGAGGGCCAAGTCTAGCAATAGTTTGTTTATTCTAGCTGTAATTAAATTTGAATGATTTTGGCGAGAGAAGACCGAGAATCTATTATTATTATTAGTAGTACAATCATGGGTGAAAAAAGTCAAAGCAAAGTTGAATAATCCTCATTCTGATTAGTCTAATCATAAGCCTTTGTGTTTTTAAACCAATGAAAGAAATTATGATGACGTGATTATTGCGACCGATGCCTAATTAGTCGCTTTCCGTTGCATCTCGAAGCATGGTACTTGGTCAGACTTTTGTTTTATGTTTGATTTGTGCCGTTACTAAATAATAATTTTTGCACTGCATAATTAATGATTTCAAATTACAGTCAGTAAATTATAATTGATAAGGTAAAGTTAAGTTAAATTTATTAGGAAATTTTTGTCTAATTAAATTCCTACGTTACTATTTGTTACGACCAAACCTGATAATTTTCATTTCATTCTATTCCCATGGTTGATTAAGCAAAGATATCGGATTGTTTCATTCTAGTTCATTCCATTCCATTTTTTTTTCAAATTCTTTAATTTCATACCAAACTCAACACTAAACGATTACACATAAGCATGTTGTGTGGTGTTAATTTGTCGTAGATCTCAAGTTAGGATTAGTACAAGTCTGCCCATCATGATTTAATCAAAGAAAGGCCGTTGATGGTTTTTGTCAACCTGGCCTTAATAGATTGCAGGAGAGCAATATTTTCTTCCAGCCATACCTTTGAATGGTAGGTTATGAGTTATGTGTTCCCTCCACATGAAAACACAACAAAAATAGAACGGAAGTGATGTTTGTATCTGTAACTCACTAATCAGAAACAAATTGTTATTGATTAGTTGGTTGAACAGCACGAACAATTATTGCCTAAAGCATGCGTAAACAAGTGGAAGAAAGGGAAAGCTCGTGCGCGTTTTTTTAAGCAATTTTCGTCAGTGATTTTTAATTAGAATTTATGAATTTGATTTGAACTCTCGATCTGCGTTAAAATGATTTATTTTAGTCTATAAAAGACATAAACATTACACAAATTTAAACCGTCTAGAATGTTTCACAAATTCGATGAAATAAAACGATATACTTTCATTTATAATCCAGTATCCTTATGCATGAAGACAAGAGATAAGAGATATTATTAGAAGACTTTTGAACTTTGACCAAACCAAAACGACGGAGCAATTCAGCGATTTCTTGGTACACGATTTACTTTTTTCTAAATCATGATTTAAAAAAACAAATGTCAACATCTGCCGTTCCTCGATGGATTATCTCCAGAAGTTTTCGACATTGACACCAGCAAGTTCCACAAAAATTGAAAGAGCGTAGTCGAAAACAAACGATTTACCAAAGCACAAAAAAATAAAATAAAAATGAGATATCACCCCGGAAAAAAATAATAATATATATATTTTATTTATCAATTTTCATTTTTGGGTGGAAAATCGAAACGCCGAAAAAGATGCTCAAGCGCGTGAATGTTTTTTCACCACTCCACGTGAACCGCACGCGCGAGAGCCCGCGCGTAGGCGTTTCGGCAGTCGCCGAACGAGGAATAATTCGGACCGGACGGCCAATAGTCCAAAAAGCCCCTGGCCCCCGCCCGCGGCCACCGACAATTTTCAGTCGAGGAGGGTCTGGGGCCCAGGGGAGGGCGTTTCCGGGAATTCGTTGCCCACGGTCCCCCATCCCGAGGGAGGGGGCGCGAGCCGCCTGCTCCGCGCCCCACTGCCTTACGGTGGTCCCCCGGCAGCGAACACCGCGCGATGGAGACATCTCGGCCCTCCGTGTCGCCCCCGCCCCGGAACCGACGGCTGGCGGATCGCCACGACCGCCGAGAACGTGCGGTCGGATGCGAGCCGTGGGGTCCAGCCGTCGGATCGTCGTCACGTTTCTCACGCGATGGAGGAGAGAGGAGAGTACGGCTCTGTCGCGGAGTCACGTGAGATGGGTGGGTGGGACCCAGCCTGCGCCTTTTTCCTTTTTATTTTTTTATTTTTGCTTTTGTGTTTTTTTTTTTTGCCCTTTTCGAAATTCAAATACTTTCCGGAAAAACCAAAATTGGCGCGCAAAGTGGAGGATGGAGCGGTTTTGGACGTATCCGAAGCCGCAGGCACGTGAGCTGTCGGCGCTCGCTGATTATTCGAATTTTAATTTAGAAGATTAAAATTACTGTATATTACAGTATTTAGAAAAAAATTCTCGTTCCGTTCTATCCCGACAACAATTTTGTTCTTAAACCAAACGCGACAATTTGAATTTCCTAGGCCCAAATTGACGGAATAAAGATATCGAAGCTAGGATTAGGCCAGCCAGTATAAATTATGAAAGTCAGAGGACTAGAAATAAAAAAAAACAAAATAAGGAGAAGACTAGATAGAGCGAGAGAGCCTCGAGAAAGGCGTTTGACCGGGGGAAAGAATCCAACCGAGGGTTTGGGGTTGTCAATTAATGGCACGAAGGGCATTTCTGTAATTTGGAGTTGCGGCGGGGGTGGAATCGGAAAAGCGACCTCACGACAGGACCCGAATATACTCAATGAGATTCCTAGGTGTGTTCGGATCTCGCCACGTGGCTGGACGATGTCGGAGCAACGGCGGGTCATCGGACCGTTTTGTACACAACCATTCCAAAGGTCGAATGCTTAATTAGTTAGTACGGGATAAGTTCGATCCATACGTCATAGTTCAAATTTCACCACTAACGAAAAACAAAATCCTAATTCAAAATCAGTTCTTTCTTCTCTCTTTTTCCCTCAAATCCTCCCAGACCCGGGACATTGATCGCCGGACGCACTCTCGCATTGCTTATGCTACCACCGCCCTTCTCCTCCATCGGCCGCCACCAACGGTTGCCCGTCCCTACCATCTTCTTCTCTCTTTGCCCTTTGCTTCTCTTCCTCTTTGCATCTCCCTTCGGATGCAACCTCAACTTCGAATATCAAGCCTAAATCAGTGCTTTCAATATGATATACTTTCGTAAGAGATAAGGTTACCTTTGCGATTACCCGAACAAAAAATCCTAATTTTATTTCACTAAAATATCAGGTAAAATTCTCTTATTATACTAATTTCGTAAGAGACGGTGGGCAAAACGAATCGGGCCGGTGCAACGAAATGAACCTAGCGCAGCGCACCCGGCCGGACGTAGGCAGGACCGACCAAATACTTCTGCGCTCCGGGTGCTGAGAGAGGACACGTGGCGCCCGGGGGGACCAGGGCGCACCGAGCCAGGCTGGCGCCGCCGCCCGGCAGGGATAGAGGAGACCGAGAGTCGTCGCTTCACGTCATCCGCCGCGAGGCACGGCGGCTCGCCACCTCAACATTCCCCGCTCACCGCCACGCATGTTACGTTATCCATAACAGCAAAACCGAGACCTGCTGCCTTTTGTCCTCAGACCGACCAAAACGTCCCTTTCCCCGTATATTTTCCGCAGATCTTTCTGCCGGTCCTCGTTCTTCCATTTTGTCGCCACATCCTGAGTTCTCGACACCTTATTATTTACTCTATTTTGTCGCATTTTTTCCCCACTCTTTTTTGGCCTCAGACGATTTATTTCTATGGACCACAGTATCCTCTCGGCTGTAGTTCGAGCGGTGCCTTGTTGGAATCCGAGTATGTCGAGAAAAGCTAATCTCAGGAATCGCGAAGGAGAAGTTCGTCGCACTAGAATTGACCCACCGACAGGATTTCTAAGGAGTTAGCCAGAAGAGTTAGGAACGCAAAATGCCACTGAAGAACTAGAATATTGGCGAGCAATCATGGCAGCAGCGACGTGCGCGTTTAGGTTTTGTAAATTCTTGGTATTTGACAAAGAGCAGCTGCACTTTAGCACTTTGAATCCACACGTCCCTTTTACGCACGCACATATAAAGTGCATATCATCGGTCAAAAATTCGATTGATTAAGACGCGGGTGAGCTATGAATGAGTGTAAGTAGACGTCACGCCAGAAAGAATGTAGAGAAGTAACAGGTGATACGAATTGGAAACTTTTGCTTGCCACCCGCAGGTAATTTACCTAAGGGATAATAGCAAACCGAAAATTTTTTCTTATTCTCAAGCCAAATACTCAAAATAAATCACGAATTAAACAAATTTTACCTTTTTATTCATCATAGTATGTTAATATAAATGAGCATGGAACAACCCCCAATCACGAGTAATTATTAAGACTCATTGAAAAGACAAAAAGACTCATGGGAAAAGACACCATTTTTACTAGAAAACAACTACAATTAAATAAGGGTTTTGGAAATTTAAACGACATTGACTAAGTCTTGAACATATGGGAAATAAATTTCCAAAGTAGCTGAACTAATGGTTTTCAAGTGATGCTTCAGCATCAAGATCGCATGCAGCTATGGAAAAAATAATTGAATCGCATGCAAAGTAAGATTAACAAATTTTCAATGATGACCCTAAAATTTCATTACATTATTGCGAGGGTCCACCACATGGACGGGGAATAACATATGTTGGGACAGAAACATTGTTTAATGCGCATCTTAGATGGCCCCTTGATTTCCATTAGCCGTCCACTTGGGCAAGCATTACGAACTTGACAAACATTAACTATGGTCCAAGACCCCTGTCCTTTTGCTACCACCTAATCTTTTCGATCGAAACGTAATGTGGTACAGGTGCCTGAACGGGGGTCCTACGTGTCCCGATTATTTTCTTAGATGCGTAGATGGTTTTTCTTTAATAGATTCAACCAACTCTCCCACGAACACATGATTGCGTCGATTATGTTGGAAATCAAATGAGGTTGGTCTATTATTCGGTCAGTAAATCAAGTATCATATATATATATATATATTTTCACGTCATTGCGAAATAAACTTAGATTGCATTTATTTTGCGAAAAATGAATGCTTTAGTAGATATTTTCCTTAAAAATAATCGCTTGTATCGTTTACAAAAATGAACGAACGAAAAGAAATTTCATCATTCATGAAGATATATAGAAATGAATTATTGTCGACAATGGAGCATTTTTTATTGACTAATTATTTTAAGTAACATAAACGATTATTTAAATTATTATTTTTTAAATCATTTAATTATTACGAAATAAATGGAGTCTTTGTTAGATCCTTTTGTCACCTATTTAAAAGTACTATCTTTAAAGTGTCAATCCGCTGAGGATGCACTTTGGTTCTAGAATGTCTTGCTGCCAAGTTTGCCTTGTGGTAATTTTCTTGCAATTAAAACGACATGTTTTTCTCCTTTTGCTCCTTTTGCGGTCGACCAACCAAACCCTAATTTTCTATTCTTGTTATCAAATTCTAATCGATATGATGTTGTTGCATCGCGCCCGTAAAATGCGAACGTCAGACAAATCTACTGTTCTCTGTTTTGTCGAGTAATGACGATTCGGAGGATCTAAAAACGAAAGAAGATACCGGCGAATTACGTCGTTCTTCTTAGGGTTTCAAGCAATGAAATGCACATAACGGTTCTTGAAAGTCATCAGGTAAAAATAGCAAAGCATATAAGTACTTTTGCAACTAAACCTTGGTCGAGAAAGTACAACATAGTAAAACAAATCTAAAAAGGCAGGTATTATGCCATGTGGATGAGCCATCGAGCAAGAGTTTTGGGCGGTTGCACCGGGTAGTGAGGCAATTCTCAAGAAAATCACCAAAATATCTTAAATTTATTGTGCTCGTGTTATTTTAATTTTAAACTTTTTAATTTAACCAATTGAGTCTTAAATCTTTTTAAAATTTGTCCATCTAGTCCATCGGCCAATTTTAATTCGAAACCGCTGACATAAATACTGGCTATTTTACGTAATACGACCGGTTGAAATAGATAAATTTTGTAATTATATATTTGAATTTTTTGTTTTTCTTTCTTATATATTTTTTTCATTCTTTGTCTGCCGATTAGAGGGCCTTGATCATGGCTGGCGATACCAGAGGTGATGATTGGTGAGATCGAACCTCGCCAGAGACCAGCGAGGGTCAAGCTCGCCTACTTTGGGCAAGGCTACTCGATTAGAATCTGGTGAGGGGTGATGTCTCCATGACCTCGCTAAATTTGGCAAACCGCGCTCGAGGCTGGCGACGTTGCTCCTTGTTAGTCATTGCTTGTGGCCCAAGGGCTTGGCGATTGATAGAAGAAAAAGGAGAAAAAAAAAAGAAAAAAAAGGAAAAATATTAAAAATTGTTTATGTCAACGTCGGTTATGTCATGTAGGACAACTGGTGTCCATATTAGTCATTTCCAATCAAAATTAGATGAATGGACTATATTGACAAATTATTAAAAGGGTTTAGAATTTAATTGATTAAATTAAAATGTTTATGACTAAATTAATACAAATATAACTACTTAATTTTTTTTTTTTTGCAATTTTTCCAAAAGTTCCATAAAAATTTCAAATTAAAGGCTTAGCACTAGGAAAAGTTTCAAGCTCGAATTGTCAAACCTTTTGTCTTATAATTTTCAACACAAAAAATTTTATCTTATTTCCCATCTTTTTCTTTTTCCGTAATGACTAACGACTTCCAAATGTCGGTTTTAGTTTCCTCTAATCTATTATCATCTTTTTCACTAAACCCTTATGCTAAAAATTTGAGCTTACACTATTTCATTCCTCATATAATTTTAGACACGCCTTAAAAATCTAAATGGTCAAAAGTAACCTTTGTAGGAGCTCATTAATAGTAAGATTCAAGAATAAGGAAAAAAAAAACCATATCTATAATGTAAATCAATCAAGAAAATTAACAAAAAAGTTCTAAAACTATTATAATTTTTCCAAATTAGTCCTACACTTTTTTTTTGGCCAATTTAGTTGTAAACATTTTGCAATTGTACTGATTCAATCCATCCTGCCAAATTTGGCTTGTGGCGGATTTTTTTTAATAATACTTTTTTTTTGAATTTATTTATTTGTTTTTTCTTCTTTTTTTTTCTCTTTTTGTTTTTTTTTTTCTCATCCCTCCTTCTTCCTCTTGCTCTAGCAACTAGCCAGAGGGGAGCGCCGATCGTGGACTAACGCGATCGATAGTGGCAAGCTTGCCTTGTTGTTGCTTGTAGGGCGAGCTCGCTCAGCCACAAATGAGGCGAGCCCTTGCCAGATATGGCTAGTGATGCTCGCCTTGCTGAATCCTAGCGATGTTGGCCTCGCCCAATGACGGTGAGGCGAGCCTTTGGTGAGGGCTGGCCTCGCCTCGCCAATGGTTGGGCGAGCTTAGCCTTGCCCAATGATGGCTAGGCAAGCTCAACATTGTCGGTCTAGCGATCGGCCTTTCCCTTTGGTCAGTTGTCCGAGCAAGAGAAAGAAGGAGGAAGAAGGAGGAAGAAGGAGGTAGAAGGAGGTAGAAGGAGGGAAAAAAAAAAAAAAGAGAGAAAAAAAGGAAAAATAAAGTAAAATTTAATAAAAAAATGCAAAAAAGTATTGTTAAAAAATTATCCGCCGACGTTAGCTGTTAGCATCAACCAGCTTTGGCTGGATAGACTGAATTAACATATTTGCAAAAAGTTTAGGACTAAATTAACGAAAAAAATTTATGATTGATTTAGAAAAATTAAGATAAGTTTAGGATTTTTTTGATAATTTTTGCTAAATCGATCAATCAAATGATTTTTGGTAACGTTCCTTAAACTATCGCTTCTTCTTCTTCTTTTGTATTCAAATTGGAGATGTTTACATGCTCGCTGCTCTCTTATGAGAAGATTCGAGTATTTTACTAAGTTTAACAACCGGTTTTTTAATTAAATGAATATCAATGAAGTATATTTATTTACAAAGTCTCTCTAAAGTTCAATCTCTAACAACTCTTTGTAATCTTCAATTCTTTACTTCAAGGTTTTTTTAGGGGAATTCTTTTGGTGAAGTAGTGAACTCATTATGATTATAATTCATACTTAAGATATGTTATTTAACAAAGATTAACAACAATGCTCATACTCGTTATAAAAAGTCTTCTAAGGAAATTAGACATATCACATCAGTAAGTAGAAAAGAAAGAATGAAGTTCGTGTACAAATGAATGGAAAATAACATAAGATGGTAGAATAAAACATCATTATATTGATAAATACCGACAATATTGCATTTTCAGGAGAGTGTACGGCTTTTACATTTTCAATAGATATAAACTTTCACTCTTCCCATTTGCGATCTTGATTAACTAATTTTCTGGAGTTCGTTATCTCAACTCAATAAATTAAGGAGCGTTAGCATTGATTAGATTTTGAGAATAACGTGAGCCTAAATTTAATCCTTTGTGTATCGTTAATAAATTCAACTTGTAATTAATAATTTTCCATTTGATTTTTTGTTATCACGTATTAATTCTGTAGAATATTCAAGAACCAACTTTTTTTGGTAGGATTTGCTATACAACCACAGAGAAAATAGAGAGCAAAAACGAGAAAGAAATTTTGAGATTCAATGTTTTATTCTAGTTCATCCTTAAATTAGAGTTATGTCCAGCCATGGTTCCACTATAATTACACCTTGTAACTCTCTACTACATCTCTCAATTTACAAGAGAGAGAGAGAGAGAATATATATATATACACACACAATAACTATTCATGGGCCCAATCCCAAATTACCAATAAAATATGAATTCAAATTATAAAAGCCTTCCGACGTCGTAGGGGCACTGTCTTCTATCACCCTTGCCCGCTCACTAAGGAGTAGGACCCCATGTCATCTTGTTGATATGAAGTATGAACCACACCCAATATTTTTCTCTTTAATCAATTTGACTAATTGTGTTACTTTAAGCAATAAATTAAATCATCACTTATGAAAAATCACATAATTGTACATCTTTAGATTTGCACTAACATTTTTAAAGCCTGAGATCTCATTAATAAATCATCATTGTGTGGCGCAATGGTTATATGCAAGATACATTCTACTCCAAAAAGAGAGTATCTTATCCGATGAAGACACCATGTGGTGGAGAAAATATAGTGCGATCGAATAATCATCATCATTTGCATGTTATGAATTTAATTCCACCTGAGTTTACATGTGCGTGCATCTCACTTTTAACTGACCGGTTGTTGTGTGTTCCTACCTCATTAATTTATCACACATAAATGCATTCTCCTTTCCAAACTTGCTCCAAACGCCAGAATACATAGTCAATGGAATTCAATTAGTACTTCCTACATTTCTTTTCGAACATGGAGAATTGGAAATACATGGAAGCATCTCTCATCAGCATTTCCACGGGCGAAAACGACTTCCTAACTTCAAGCTCTCGTCATCGTCTCAAGCTGTTTTCCCTACCCACCTGGCCATATCACCGTGTGCGGAGAGCAGCTGGGGTTTGTCCCCCTTCTTTGTTACTAAACATCATTATCTATCTATACAAAACAAGTGTCTTATTTTGATTAGCCTTTATTTGTTAAGTAAAAAAGCTTTGATTATCGTTTCTTTTGGGGCCATATACCTTTCTTCTCTCTCTCTCTCTCTCTGACCCGTGATTTGCTCAAGCAAATATATTCTAAGACACCTACTAATGATAAAATAAGCTTTTATTCATTGTTTAGTACTTCCATGACCTCATCACCGACACATCTTGCGACCTTTCATCTCGTAATTACACGTCTAACATGGAATGTGACATTGACATATATTTTTTTTTCTATGGTAAGCACCCTTATTCTCATCTTAATCTATTTAACTAAAGAAGGATTCTTGGTGCAGAGTGGAAGTTGGTTGTTGAGAGAAATGTCTGGAATGGTAGAGAGGGAAGGAAAACGGATAGCAAGAAATGGGATGAAAATTAGACAGAATATTCGGAGAGGTATGGGGAAAGAAGAATCGACAGAGGAAAAAACTCAATATCATACAAGAAAAAAGGTAAATAGATTTTTTTTTTTTTGTAAAAAACTAATATTTATAGAGTTAATTGCCGAATGCCGACAGCTGAACCCAGATTGTAATCGATAGCAGTTTTTTTTTTTTTTTTAATAAAGTAAAACGGAAAATTAGAAAGCAATTACCTGGCAAAATAGGAAATAAATAAAATCCTAATATAACTCAACAACATTTTCCTTCTCGTTTATATTAAATTTATTTCGCACGGGTGTCTTGGAGTCAGAGAGTACGTAAGGTCACTTCAAATCAACAGCCATTGGATTCGCTTCTCAACACCAAATTCTGACAACACTCAAGTTTTCCTATATAAAAAATTCTGTTTATAAAAAATAAAGAAACCAAAATCACCTAAATATATTCAAAATAAAGCAAGGGATATCACAGAAAAGTCTAAATTATGTCAATCCCTAACTTTTTTTTTAATAAAAATCAAAAAATTAATACCCAAACTTTTTTTCTATGCTACGAAAAAATCCATATATATCTTTCATTTCAGCTCTATCCAAGGTATTTATTACATGAATGTAAAATTGAGTTATTTATATTACAATGAACCAATATATGATTTTTAGGCATACAAAGAAAAGTTTAGAGTATTTATGTTTCAATGGGTATATTTCAGGATTCTTGTTTTGTGATTTTAACCCAAAAAGTAAAACCAAAAGGCAAAATATATTTAAAAAAGAAGCTATCTTTGATCGTCGATTGGTTGGGACAGTTGGGTCAGGGCGAGAGGGGATATTCCCTTCGAATCTCTCCTCTCTCGCACAGATCGATTCCAATATTTTCCACAATTCATTCCTCGAATTTCCCCAACAAAAGAACTGCAAAGTCAAAGTGCATAAAGTTCAGAACAGATAGCTTTTGTCCTCTTCAATTAAGGAATTAATTTCGAGTAATTATTGGCTGGTGATTCCCGTAATTCATGTCCAACACATTCGGTTCTAACCCACATGTCCATGTCCAAAGTAGTTTTGCGAAAATCTAGCTGACATCGACATCGCACCAGAAGTTTACCGGCGATTTCAGAAGTTTTAAGATGTCATTTCATGAGAAATATCCGTTTTGGACATCTAAGTTCGTGGCACTGAGATTTCAGTCCACCGATTACAAAGTCACAACAGGAAGCTCATCACCGGACAATGCGGTACTGGCCTCTGTATGTTAGGTTCGATTAGCGAACCAATGGCGGATTCTTTACATACATAGGATGGAAGTGAGACCGAAGAATTTTCCGGCGACATAACGTGGACCAGGTTCCGGAGAGGAAGGAGAGCCGCCATAACTTCGTCAGCCAAAAAAAAAATAAAAAATGGAAGCAATCGCATTGCTTGTGATCTTAACTCGATCTGGACCAGGAAAGTGGACGTTAGATTATGTACAAGTACACAGCAAAAACTAGCAAAACCTGATGTCGTCGACCGCAGCTTCAAATCATCTTTTCCTCTTCCTCTTGGACATTTTGCCTACGTCAGTCTTCGCGACTGAATCGGACTGAGAGTTTTCCAGCTTGGCCTCGATAGTGGAACTCCACAGGGCCCTCTCTACATCTGATGGTGTGAACAACTGCCCCTCAGCGCTTAATTCCTGAAAGTGCTCAATAAGCGAAGGCTATACACATTAATATCATAAACAACGACGATTGAACTTAAGCATTGAGATTTTCCTCTAAGACATCGTAAACACTAAACAATCCTCAACTTTCTTGTTAGCCAACACTTTGCATCGTTTAGTTTCAGAACTTTCAGTTTACACCCTCCGAACACGCTAAAGTTTCAAAAGAATCCCCTACATTTTGCATTATCTATTCCTATCTCTTCCCTTTCCTATATACCATCCACTATCTATCTTTTCCCTGACATTTTCTTAGGATGAAAACTGCAGGTTTTGAAACTGAAGGATGCAAATACACCCTCCGAACACGCTAAAGTTTCAAAGAAACCCCCTACATTTTGCACCATCTATTCCTATCTCTTCCCTTTCCTATGCACCATCCACTATCTATCTTTTCCCTGACATTTTCTTAGGATGAAAAATGCAGGTTTTGAAACTTAAGGATGCAAATAAGGATAAAGAAAAAATTGAGGACACTTTTGTGATCGTCTCCTAAGATATTTCTCAGTAGTTACTCTGATTATAGCGATTACCTCCAGTCTCACAACGAACATGCATGGTTAACTGTTTGAAGGACTTGGACATCTGACTTCTCTTAGCAGATCAACATAAGAGAGACTCACCGAGTAGAAGAGCATCATCCATCATCACCATGGGAATTAATTTCTACAAAATATGTTCACTTACTTGGGCCATCAGTATGCCCATCTTTAACACAAAGAAGCTTTCCTTGTTTTTCAAATGAAGCACAGCTTGTTTAAAACAATAGATTGCAGAGTATTCTCTGACTAAAGTACATTTCTTTATACTTACAACAAAAATTTAAGACAAGTGCAGAAAACTGTCAACTATTTTGGACAGTACATTGGTTCAAATGATTCCTTCAACTTACTTTCTGTATATGGTTAGAAATCATGTGTGTTTTCAGATTGCTAATCATTTTAATTAATTAAACTAATCATGAAAGAGTTGTATGGCTGTATTCTTTAGTGACAAAGATGTCAAGGAAGTGTCAATAGTTGACATAGAATGGAATGACTGTTACTGGAAAAAGCTAGACACACTTTCACATTAAGAAGAGCCTATGATCATTTGCACCCTAGAGAGGGGAATTCCATCTTCATATTTTGTGAGTGCAGAATTCTAGCAAACTAGTAGAAGATAACATCCAAAAAGGTGAGTCACAGAGGATACACCACGGAGACAGAGAAGAAAAATGTTGAGAAAATAGACAAGCAAATTGAATAATAATGAAATGGACAAAACAAAGGAAATGAAATCAGACACAAGATTTTGGTTAGTGTGACTTACATTCAAACAACACAAAATTCCACTATAGATCTCAAGCGATACAATGAAGATTACGATCACATTCGAGTACTCAAACATTCTTAGTGTTTCTCAACCCCCAATTACAATTACAGTATGTGTTTAGCCCTTACAATCTCTAGTGAAATAATCTCTCAATCTCACAAAAGAATTACACATAATGTTTAGCCAAATCACTCGGGTGTGATTACAAGAACAAACTCATGTACTCAAAACACTCTTAGCATTTCTCAATCCCCAATTACAGTGATGACTTATATAGTGTTTAGCCCTTACAATTTTTAGTGATATAATCTCTCAATCTCACAAAAGAATTACATAAATTCTAATCACAAATAACTCACATAGTGTTTAGCTAAATCACTTGGGTGTAATTACAAGAACATACTCATATGAAGGACATCATGTAAACCACCTTCTCTTCTTCGGTGCATCAAGGCACACCTGTTGCTCAATGAAAGCTTCCCTTATTTATACTGAACTGAGGATCTCTCATTTGTGGCAACTTTTTTCCTGGCATGTGGGAGTCATTAACATTTATAGAAGGAGGCAAACCCACATGCTTTTACAATTGCTGGCAAATGAATCCCTTCATTTATTGATGCATGTGAGAGCCACTGAAGGGAGTTAACAACAAAGTGTAATGTTCCTTCATTTATGTGTGCCCATGTCTCCATCATTGCACTCTTTTTTCTCGTTTCTCTCATGAATGAAACTCTTCTTATTTTTATCATGAAGGAACATCAGGATGAGCCATCCTGATTTTTTTTTCATCTTTGAGAAGCGAAGCGGCCATTCTCCCATTCTCTTTTCAAGTTCATACAACATATGCTAATGCAATTGTGGCTTTGCTTTATTTGTAGTTGAGAAGGTTATATCAGAAAATCCTTTTTGAGTTGCTACATGCGCAGGTGGAGTTGGTATTTTGATGAAATCTGCGGCTATGGGGAAGTTCAAGTGCGGCTTGGACCTGGAAGCACTCATGTGTCAATTGAGTGCATGAGGGGCTATGAGAGAGTAGCAACAAATTGCAATAAAGCTATTGTGAATTAGCTCAAACATTGAGCCAAGATGGAGATTCTTGAATATGTCTCCAATTCGAGCCCATGGAACAAAATAAGTCCAAAGTCTACTTTCGCCTCCTATCGACATTTTACGGGTCAAAGGACCATGATAAGAACTTAATGCTCAACATGGACTTTCACCATGTGAAAGAAAAAAGAGAAGAGAATGGGCACTTCGTTTCTCAAAGATGAAAGAATTATCATGACGGCTCATCATGATGCACCTGATGATGGTCACATAAGGGAGATCTTCTCTCTTCCCAAATGAGAGAAGAAGATAAGAAGAGTTTCATTTAAAAGAGAAAAGAGGAAAGAGGAGAGAGAGCAAAGATGGAGGCATAGGTGCAAATAAATGAAGGGACATTACACTTTGTTTGGTGTTGAGTCCCTTCGGTTGCTCTCACACGACGCCTCAATAAATGAAGGGACTCCTTGGCCATTATATATATAAATGGAGAACTTATGTTCAAGATGCAACTATAATTCGATCGCGGAATTGAAAGAATAAGGAAAAGCATGTGGGGTTTGTCTTCTTCAATAAAAATGAATGACTCCCATATGCAAATTAAAAAGGAGCAACAAATGAAAGATCCTTAGTTGAGTATAAATAAGGGAACTCTTGTTGAGTAGTAGGTGTCCTTTGGTACACTGAAGAAGAGATGGTGGTCTACGTGAGTGTTCTTAGAGTGAGTTTGTTCATTATAATTACACCTGAGCGATTAGCCAAGTAAATTCTAGTAATTAGAATTTGTGTAATTCTTTTGTGAGATTGAGATATTATTTTACTAGGAATTGTGAAGACAAAACATTGTGCGAGTAAATGAGTGTAATTGGGGGTATGGTGCGCGAATGTGATTATAATTTCCATTTTATTGCTTGATTAATAGTAAAATTATGTGCTACTCTCCCCGTGGATGAAGGTCGCACCAACCAAACCATGCAAATCCAGTATGAGATTTCATTTCCTCGGTTCTGTCTATTTTATTATTATTTGATTTGCTTGTCTATTTTATAGAAAATACTTTAGCGTCTGTATAACTTCTTTCTAGCTAACTCAGCTGCAGCCAGTGCACATTCAATTTTAATACAAGGAACAAAATCTCAGATGTCTCGATTTACCTCATTTATATACTAAAGAGGTAAATTTGATTCCTAGACACATTTGAATGGACAAATACCAAAGGTCCTGTGCCTGATGTCCTATGTCATTCGAAAGGGTGACACCAAACTACTAAGAGAACGAAAAATAATATGACAACAGCAGGGTCATCCATGCGCAGGACAAGCTGTATGACTATCCAACACCAAGACATGTCCATTAGCAAGACACTGACCAATTAGAAACATGTGACACACTCATAAAAATACCAATCGAACCTTAAAAAAATATGGGACTACGCCTTTGTCTTCAGTGCAATAACAAGGAAATGGTTTTAGGAAATACCCTCCCTCAGGGTTAGAGTAGGTTCAAATGGGGACTACTCTGCACATCCTAATCAGCAGAAGTAAACAGCAAGGCTGTCTTGTACTGCAATGTCGAACTATGCATATAAGTTTCAGTGTTTGGTTGGATGCAAGTGGATTAAAATTCGAATTCGTGTTCCATTCTTTTTTCCTTCCACTTCCTTTCTTCATTTTTTCCGTTCATTTCCCTTGCAACTTGTAATGTGTGAAAAAGAAATGCTACACGGACCTCTGCCTTAGCCTGCAGTTTCTCAACGAACAGCAAATACTGCTTCAAGGAATAATCTTTGGAGTGCCCTAGAGCAGCCACCATAGCCTTTCGGACCGAAAAAGAACTAATTTTTGTCAGCATCACTGAAACATAATCTCCATAACACATTCTTATAAAAGGAAAGAACTTTATGGCTCAGCTTCTGACCTCGTCAGACATGAACGGGGCGACGTCGGGCGCGTACGCGGCGAGGACGGCGGATGCCGTGGCGGGGCCAACCCCCTTCAAGACCGTGAGCTCCGACACGGCCTTCGACACGTCGGGGAGCGACCCGAAGGCCTTCCGGGAGGAGGACTCCACCGCCTCCTCGTCCAGCGACGACACGAACTCCAACAATCGCGGCCTGGAAACCACCACCGCCACCACGACGCGAGGTAATCAGAAAAACCCAGAAAAGGTCCGCGTCAAGATAGAAAACCCGGAAGGTCAAAGGGGACGACACACACCTCCACTTGCCGCGGGCGAGCTTCCACTGCATGAGCTGGGCGAGCTCCGAGCGGGTGACGAAGGGATCGGGGTCCCGGCCGCGGAGGAGGGCGGGGAGGCGGCGGCGGTAGAAGTCGTCGAGGGGGAGGAGGTCGGGCTTGCCGAGGGATTCGATGCGAGCGGGGTAGGAGGAGAGAGCTCGACTCCACCGAGCCACGTCGCTGCACTGGAAATCCATGGCGGCCCCTGCCCTTGCTGCTGTTGCTTTCGTAAGGTGAACCCTTTTTTTGAAGGCCTGGAGTCCGTGCCCGACCCGAAATGTCCGGGTTCAAATTCGGGTCTTTTTTAGTAACGGGGCAAAAGGCATACTACTATTTCCTTAAAGGGCCCGACCCGACTCGACTTGATCCGTCTTGAACCGCTTTTTGGGCCGATGTATCTTCTGATCATGACATGCAAGTCCGAGTTTGTGAACCAAAATGAGAGTGACTGGGGAGGGCCTTCGCCTCCGCAAGTGTTTGTTCTCTTACGGATTACTTTTGGAAAAAGCGCGCATACCTTATTGTGATTGCAAAAAGAATACTGAATAGAAATGACAGTGAGTGGCGAGGATGGATGGTTAACCCATTTCCAAACTTGACTATATTTCGACGCCTTATTAAGCGGAGTCCTAAACTTAATAGTGGGATTGCCTTTGCTTTTGCAAGTGTTTGCTTTCTTACGGTTTTAACTCTTAGAAAAAAGTGCGCATCCCTTGTGCTGATCGCAGAAAGAATACTGAATAGGAATGATGGTGAGAGGTGAGGGCGGATGGCTAACCCCTTCTTAAGTGAAGTCCTAGATCAAACAGTGAGGATGTCTTTGTCTTTAAAAGTGTTCGTTCTCTAATGGTTTAAGCTTTTAGAGAAAGTGTGCATCCCTTGTATTGATCACGAAAATTCATCTCAGAAAAAAGTCATATGAAGACGACAAATTTTCGTTAGTTGAATTCCGTCATCTAAAATTTTTTTTATTGAAAATCATTCTTCTTTGGAGGAATGGTGCATGTACGTATTTGTTTCGCAGGAAACTTTATTATGGAAGAACATATTAGGGTTAATACCCTGAAAAACCCCAAACTGGTACACCTGTGATAAATTTACCTCAAATTATTTTTTTTTTATCATGAAAAATCCTAAACTGGTATACCTGTGACAAATTTACCCCGATTGACCATAAAAAATCATAAACTGGTACATCTATGACAAATTTATCCCAAACTAATTTATTCGACCGCAAAAAGTCCCAAACTAGTAAATTTGTGACAAATATATCCTCCGCTAAATTGGATTAATACCGCAAAAAAATCACAAAAATTGTAAACTACGACAAACGGAGCGTAAAATCCCAAATTGGTATATCAGTCAACTGTTATGTGTCATTTAACTTAATAATTTGATAGTAAAATTTAAAGAAAACTAACGGATGGTAAATTTGTCACAAGTGTACCAGTTTTGGGTAAATTTGTCAAAAGTATATAAATTTGGGGTTTTTGGTGGTCAAAAAAATAGTTTAGGGTAAATTTATCACATGTGTACTAGTTTGGAGTTTTTCGGGGTATTAACTCAACATATTATCTAGTGAAATTAATTGTACGGAAAATTGCTAGCTTTCTTTTCTTTTATTAGTTGTGCACTTGAAAGTGAAATAAAATAGTTGTTTGGCTTCTTATGCCTGGAAAACATATCAATCATCAATTCAATCTACTTTCTCTCTCTCATCTCATCTCATCTCTTCACCTTTTTATTTATTTGTTTATTTATTACGTTCCTTGTTTATCGACTAGAATGACCAATTATATTCGAAAGTCAATTAATCAATAATTAACCCTACATTTTTCCTCTCATATTTTGTCCCCACTAACATTTTTTTTTTCAGTTTATAACTTTAGTCCATAAAATACTAGTTTGCTTATGTTGTTAATTTTTTTTTTATGGGACTTTTGTATTAGTCTTAATATTGCCCCGTAGGACATTTGGTGGGGCAATAGATGGAGCAAGATAAGGCTAGTATTAGCCATAACCAACCCTGCTAATCCTCCCAATTTTGTATTATTTTGGAAAAAATTTAGTCAATCTAATATATATATATATATGAATAACAAGTGATATTTCATGATGTGGATTTCCCTGCTTTGTTTAGCAGTTGTAATAAAATTCAGGATATGATAAAATTTACTATATCTTACGTATTGTGCTTGCTCAAAATAGAATAAATTTGGATATAAATGTGATATAGACTAAATAAAATTATCCCATTGGGAGATGGAATAAAGGTAGATAGAATTTTTAACATTCATAATAGGAAAGTTATTTTTTTTAATAACAAACTTCTCAAATTAATAAAATTAAAATATATTTCAATATATATATATAATATTTGAATTTTAATATAAGAAAAATTCAAAATAAAAAATAAAAAATTATTTATTTTAATTTAATCTTATTTTTATATACATTCGAATTTAATTTAGTTTTACAATATAATTTTAATATATAAATATATATTTATATAAATTCAATATTTTAGGTATATTAGTACTATTTAAATAATAAAATTTTATTAGAGAATGATCAAAGGGGAAGAACGAAATAAATAAGAAATTAATTAAAAAAGAGAGGAAAATAAAATAAAAAAGTAAATAAAAATAAAGTAGGTAAGAATGTCGCAAAAGAATTTTACCATTTTCGTTTGTAAAATTCTTGGTTCATTTATATTATTATGCTGTTTATACCAATCAATGTACATAATCTGACATAAATATATCCGACTTTGTTACTACAATCATCAAACAGTAGATATGATATAGTAAAATCTCTAGATTTCATATTTTATCCTATATAATCCTATCCTAGTTAGAAATCTAAACGACCAAATGTAGTTATGAAATATAACTCATTCTAATAAAATTTGATGGGAAAATTGTTTAAAAAGTCCTTAACTTGTTATTTGGCAGCTAATTCAATCTGGAACCTTTTGAAACTTGTTAATTTTGTCCCAACCTTTTCAATTGTATCAATTTAATCTTAAACATTTTGATGATTTACCAATTTCTAAACCTTTTAACGATTTGCCAATTTAGTCATTCCAACTAATTTTGACTGGAAATTGCTAACACAAACAATTTTTTCAATTTTGTCCCTTTTTTCTTTTCTTTTTACTTTTTCCCTTTTTCCTGTTGCTAGGCCTTGTTAATGGCGGACGACCTTTGCTAGCCTTAGGTGAGGGCGCTTGGGCGAGTGTAGGCTGCTCTCACCTAGGTAAGGGCTGCCCTTGATTGATCCAACGAGAGCGACCATCACCAGTCGAGGTGTAGATGTCCTTTGCTTGAGGTAGGCGAGGGTGGCCTTTGCCTAAGGCCGACGACTTTCGTTGACTGTTGACGAGGCCCAACGATGGTTGGTCAATGGAAAAAGAAACAAAAAAGAAAAAGAAAAAGAAGAAAAGAAAAGAAAAGAAAAGAAAAGGAAGAAATAAAAAAAATAAAATCATTATCCATGTTAGCGCTGATTATGCCACGTAGGAACAGGTGTTGACTAAATCACCAAGTTAGTGGTTTCAGGGTAAAATTGGCAAATCGTTAAAATGTTTAGAACTAAATTGGTAAACCATCAAAATATTTAGGTCTAAATTGATATAATTGAAAGGTTTAGAACTGAATTAGTAAATTGTCAAAAGATCTAGAACTAAATTGCACAATTCAAAGGTTTAAGATTGAATTCACTGCCGTAAAAAGCTTTGGGATTTTTTGGATAATTTCCTCAAAATTTAACTAAATATAAAGTCTAAAACTAAGGTAAAAAAAGAAGAAGATGTTGATAAGTGAATAGGACAAAAACGATAACAAGCAAATTGAGATAGATTAGTAAAATTCAATCCCAAGAGATTATGAAATATATGACAATTGTAAAATGTACGAATTTAGAGTAGTATAGTTATTACGGCACTTTCAAAATCATATATTCTTGTTACACCAATAACGATGGAAAATCAATTTGGTCATGGAAATTGTGAGATCTTAATGTGTATTATGCTATTTTTCAATTGAAAACTAAATGAAATTATTGTCATTTGAAAAGAGTTGCGAAATCCGTGAAGATTACTAATTGGAAGAATCTTTGAATTTAATTAGTTGTCCTATCATTACTTTTTTTTTTAAAATACGAAAAGCACATTTAGAAAGATATATATTATATTAGAAAAAACGGGAGTAGCATTGGCAATAGCAAGGGGCAAAAGCAAAAATTACCCAAAAAGTCTTAATGTATGAAAATTCGTGCCAATTCAGATTTAAATATTTGTTAATTAAGTCCTAAATTTTTTGACTATTTGCCAATTTAGCCATTTTAGCCAATTTTGATTAGAAATTACTAATATGGATGTCGGTTATCTTATATGGCATGATTGACGCTGATGTGGATAATTTTTATAATTAAAAAGTTCAATTTTTGATATATTTCTTTTTCTTTCTCCTTCCATTGGTCGCCTAGCCTTTGCCATCGACCACAAGCAAGGGCTGACGAGGGTCGCCCTTTTTGGATTTGGTGAGGGTCGATCTCGCCTAGATCTGGCAAGGTGGAGCCTGGCTCAAGGCTAGTGAGGTTGGCCCGAGCCTGTGGCCAGATATCGCAAAGGCCCAACGACGGGCAGAGGAAGAAGGAAAAGAAAAAATAAAATTTTATTAAAAATTTGGTTTTTTTAAATTGTAAAAATTATCCACATTAGCGCAACTCATGTCATGTAGGATGGTTGTTATTCACATTTGTAATTTTTGGTTAAATTTCCTAGAAGGATCAAATTGAGAAATTATCAAAAAGTTTATGATTTAATTGGCACAATCGAAATGTTTAAATTGAATTGAGCGTTAGGATTTCTTTGGTAATTTTCGTAAGAACAAAACACAAGAGGTAAAAAGCAAGGGTCATGATATGATATATCCTTGATATTAAATATAATAGGTTTAGACAATCTTGAATTTGTAAAGGTAATTATTTATTTAAAACCCGTGTGTGATAAATCTCCAATTTGAAATATGTAGGATGGAGACCTTGTCAAAGGAGAAATCTTGGTCGCCTTGTTACCAGATATTGTGTTCTGACCATGGTAGGATTTGGGCAAAAGAACGCTTCAAGTGTCATAACTTTGCACAAAGGGACACTTAAGTGCCATAACTTACGAAAGGTACACTTAAGTGCCACATTCGAAGAAAAACGGATAACTTGAGTACCACTTCGGCCAAAGTTCGGCCAAAACGTTGACGTGGCGTTTTTCCGGCAAAGCGCGCCCAAAACGATGCCGTTTTGCACGCCGACGAGGCCAAATAATGCAAAAACGGCATCGTTTTGGGCCGACGTGGTAGAAAAATAATAGAAAAATAATTAAATTAAATTTGTTAAAATATTTAAAAATAATAATTTAAAAATTAATTTTTTTTTTAAAAAAAAGGAAAGGGGGAGGCGGGCGAGGGTCGGCGACGGTCGGGGAAGGTCGGCCGGGCCCGGCCTGTGGGCCGGCGACCCCGGCCGACCGGCGGCGAGGGCCGTGACCCTCCCCGATCTCGTGGCCGGTGGCGAGGGCGCGACCCTCGCCCCGTCTGGGGCGAGGGCTTGCGAGCCCTCGTCGCCGGCCCTTGGCCGGGCCCGGCGACCCCGGCCGACTCCCCTCCCGTCGCCGCCGCGCCCTTCCCCGGGCGGTGGCGGCGGCGGCGGGCCGAGGGCCGATCCCCGCCTTCCTCCCCCTTTCCATTTTTTTTTTAAATTTTTAAATTTTTTAATATTTTAACTAAATTTAATTTAAATTATAATTTTTTAAATATTTTAACTAAATTTAATTTAATTAATTTTTTTATTATTTTTTTACCACGTCAGCCCAAAAGGACGCCGTTTTTGTATTATTTGGCCACATCAGCGTGCAAAACGGTGTTGTTTTGGGCTCGGTTCGCCGAAAAAATGCCACGTCGGCGTTTTGGCCGGATTTTGTTTGGATTGGCACTCAAGTGATCCATTTTACTCCGATTTTGGCACTTAAGTGTACATTTCGTAAGTTATGGCACTTAAGTGTCTCTTTGTGCAAAGTTATGGCACTCCAGGGGTTCGCACGTCGTAGGATTTGAACAATATATTAGTTAATGGAATGAACTATTGACATAGATTTTAATAGAGATTAATAAGTGGACTTGACCATTGATGCTTGTGTTGTCATAATGGTTTTAATGAGTTTTTCATATTAGTATAAAGATTTGTTGTAAAGAGACAACTCATATATGATTAAATATGTATTTTATACTTGGAGTTTGAGTTATAAAGTTTTGGTATTGCTTTGTATACACGCATAGTGGTTGCTTGATCTATTTAGAAGATATGTACTACTTATTGAGCCGTGGTTACTCATTTCACTTGTCTTTCATGTTTTCAAGTCACTTGATTAGCGACAAGTAAGGTGAGAGCGCTATCAATGGAAAACTTTTGGGAATTGTTTTCTTTTTGGGTATGGCTTGAGGAAGTGGTGTATAAAGTTGTTGTTATTTGTCGGGATGATGAGTTCTAATTGTATATGTTTTTTCAGTGGACTATAGAAACTTTGATGTGTAACCAACTTATCGGTTTATGTGATATGTACATATGGTTGAGATATAAATGTTGATATCAGATTATTGGTTATTGTTTGAAATTGCGTCCTTTGTGTGGACGGACAGCCGTGTCATCCCTAAGGGCAAAAGAATGTGATTCATGGAATGAAAATTACTGCGAATGAGAATGGTCAATGGAACCACCAAACGTGGGCCTACTATCAAGAGAAAAGCTAAATTAAATGTATATAAGTTCAACTATTCAACTCCTAGTTGGGAGAACATTCAACCTTCCCTGGACTTCTGAAAAAAGAGCAGCAGATGCACATAAAATACGAAAATTTTCTTCGGTCACGGCAGCAACCTAACTTCACTAAACCGACACTCACTTGACCGGTGGAGCTCTGTAATATGCTGGGACAGTCGCCGGGAAGAACATTTGCCTAACTCCTTCTGCTCGGATGATCGGGAATATAATCCCGGATGCGCCCTGCAAAAATGATTTAAACATCTTCAACATTTCATGAATGTGCCATATCGTGCCAAGAAATTAACACAAGCTAGAGACAAAATGGGAGATAGAAGTACGTGAGATGTGAATTGACTCACCGAAATTAATCTGAATCCCATCCACATGCGTTTAGGAGAAGGGAACGGCAGCAGCAAACGCCCCACACCATATATCGCAACCGCAAAGAAGTGGAGAACCAAGCTCAGTGGACGAGGATTCAGACCGGAAAGCAAAGAAACGGGTCCTGTTGAGAACAAGCCCCCCAGGCAAAGATAGTCGAAGCACGCCTGTCGCATCTCCTTCCTTGCTTCATCGGGCGACGCACAAAAGACCTTGTACAAAGCCCCTGCCAGCGTATTTATCGTGGATGCCACTGGCTGCAGATACACGAGATCAAAATTAGTCTTCTTCAAACACATTCTAAAAACTTTGCCCAGGCAAGGGCACTAGCAACTGATAGGACTCACCTTACGCAACGTGTAGAATGATTCGAGATATTTGCAGAGAGCAGGCGTGTCATTGAGGTCCCTCAAAGGCCGCAGAAGATCCCGTAGCACAACAATATCAGAGAGTGCCACGGTCATTCCTCCTCCGGTTAACGGATGACGCATATTGAAAGCATCCCCCATTAGCAAAGCTCCTGGAGTGGGATGTGGAATGGCCGGCATGCTTCTGTTTGGCATGGTCCGCATGTTTCCTCTATCCACAGCTGCTACAAAGGCATCGAGGATTTCAGGGGGAACCTGAAGTGCCCATTAACACCCGGTCAGCACAAGACCACATATAAATCACTAGTCATTGAAAAACAAACTCAAGGATTGACAAGAAGAATCTTATGTAATGAAAAGGTTTTATGAATGTAATTTGTCAGATGTACCTGAGGTGCTACCACGGTTTTTAGATAGTTTGCCATTTCCCCGTTTGAAATTGAAGGCACCTTTTGGCCCGGTACGTCAACCAGACAGCGGACCTCAGTGCTACTGATGGGGTAAAAGAGGATTGGGGAGGGATCAGCTAAAATGACGTGGCCATGGTTCGCGTAAGGAAGGTTGCAGTTCTCCAGAACAAGACCGACAAAACAGGACGGCACATCAACCTGCACATGGTGTGAATCTAATTCAGACACTCTTTGCAAACATACGAACTAACAGTTTAACGTTAATCCAGCATGACTGCATCTCAAGACACAAAATCGCCAACATCATCATACGAAAAGTCATATCTGGCAGAGAGCAGAGTTGACCCTCCTTAGTACTTACCTTGGGATCGCAAAGGGAACGTCGCAAATTCGAGAAGCATCCATCGCAAACGACGGTCAAGGGTGCGTATGCAGTGAGCTCTTGACCTGTTCTTGTCTTGTATTGGATTCCTTTGACAGTTCCATTGTCCTCAAGCAAAGAAGTGACTGACCCTTGCTCCAGTTGCACGCTGATGGAAGTCAAAAGATTAACTTGATCGACTAATTGACAAAATAAGTATGTGGGTAATGTTTTCACAGAAGAACACTACATAGCACGAAAGATAACAGAGGTCTGCTGCAATCATACAAATCAAAAGTCTAAGGAAAGAGCTGGGCTATGGCGTGAAGAGAAGTAGTTTTATGGTCATCTTGTCATAAAATTATAGTTAGGCGGCACTTATTTGGATAATGCAGAACAGAAAATGATTGTCAAATTGAACAGGCCAACAAACAATGAAATGAGCCGATACAGAGTTCGGAAGTATTTACTTGGGAAGAGTGGCTGCTTTTTCCCGCATTTTCTGAATGAAGCGGCCATTGTGGAAGCTCCTACCAGACACATCAGAGCTAAACATTTCCAACGGATAGGAAAGTCGTGTATTTCGTCCATCCTTGAAGAGTGCGTAACCAAACACCTGTTGTGCATCAATTTTCTCCACGCAATCTGCATTCATCAAGTTCGATTCGGTGAGCAGTTTTTTTTTTTCAGTATTCATGGAAACAAGAATAATAAAATACGATTATAACCAGGCAACGGTAAGTGCTATCTACTTCCATTCTAGTACTTGTCAGAAAGAAATAGGAAAATTCATTTCCAATCAAGCGATGGTGAGTAGCACCCGAATCATTGCCGAGAAACATCAAAAGTTTCACTAGACTTACCTTCAAGTCCCAACTCAATCAGTTTGAGGTAACCACCTGGTTGCAATAGCTCTCCGACAATCCGGTCAGGCTCCGACAAGTCCCTTTCAATCACACGCACTCGGCGGCCGTCCTGCTTTTCACATGCAACTGAATGATTAGGAACAGAATTCGAATCTGATGACCAGCAAAGGGCAAAGCTTGTATCCAATGACAACGAATTAAAAAGGGCACAAGATATTCAAAAGATCAGAACTCTGATTTAGAAAGACATGGTGAAAAACTGTCAATTGAGGTCATGGCATAATATAGCAATAGAAAACTCAAAGATCAGAAAAAGGCAATCTACTCCCAACTTGTCCATTAACACAAGGCCTAGACTAGCCTGATTTTTGCTTTATCTGAACAGTGCAAGCGTGCATAGAGTAAACCAGCTGGTAAAGTTAAAGCAACCACTCTTAATTCAGGACTTTGGTTCTATCTGTAACTTCGCCACATAGTTCATCAGGATTAGATGAATTCACTCACTCGAGAGGTTGAGATCGAAATAAATTCATGTCTTGTGATCCGACCAATCATTTTCAGCAAAAACAAATTTCTTAACATGGTGAGATGCCCGCTGGACCAAGATTCCTCCAGTCAACACATCACGGTTATGCAACATCCATTGCTCATCCAGTGGAGACAATCACAATACCTCACAGAGAGAAATCAAACTTGCCACATCATGTCTCTCGATCAGAATTCAAATAACCAATCAAACCAAGGCAATCGAATGAGGGGTGAAAAACAGATGTTGCAAGATCATATCTCATGATATCACCAGGACTTTCGAAATAGTGCATCAAGCTTCCTGAATTTAGCAGTATGTCATTTTCCACTTGGCCAAAAGTTCAGAATACCATAAATCATCTCTATAAATCCCATAGAAATAAAAACCATTTTTATGAGATGTTCTCAGCGCAGAACAAAATTCCTATCTTCAGACTGACAGTGTCAACTCGTCCAATAATTTGTTGTCTCCCATTCGAGAAAGTACTGCATCGATCATAGACAAAACAGAAGGCAAGAAAAGATTTTAGTTGCATTAACATCACCTTCCCGAGCGTGTAGGCGAGAGCAGAGCCAGCGACCCCAGCTCCAACGACGATGACGTCAAAGTCGCCCCCGCCATTTTCGTTCACCGATCTGCTATCCTCGTCCGTCGCAGTTCTCATGCTTTTAACGCATTCGCTCCCATTTCGTCTCCTCTTTCTCGCAACAAAACGGTAAAGAAACAACACTCCGAGAACAGAGGCCAAGATGCCACCCACCCAGCACCACCCGTTCGGATTCTCATTCCGAAGCCGACCCGCCGCCATTCTTGAACTACTCCAGCAGGGAAGAAGGAAACGGAGGAGGCCCGTGATGCAGATGCAAATTTCTTGACTTTCGGAGCTGTTCGATCGTGGGCCTTCTTTTTCTTGCCACTTCTTTAAGGCTTGCGAGGGGGAGCTTTGCTTTGTTCCTCTCGGAACGCAAACAGCTGTCGTAGACTATAATTTTGGTGTATGCGTGTGCGCGCGTTTCTGTGTGTTGTGTCTGCGTTTGGGATGGATTCGGGTGCGGCGTTATTTATGAGGGGAATGGAACGGCGGCTTACCGGTCGGTCATTCAAACGACCACGACAAAGAACGGCTCAATAAGTCCTCATGCTGACTTCTGCTTCTTGCATGCTGACCATTTTCTTGCCCTCCTCATATTCTTGATTCTTTTTTTATTCCTTATAATCCACGCAGAGTCCAGCTACTTTGGACTTACGGTATAATTTTGCTGTTAAATTTATTATGTGCTCTAAAGATTGTTTTTTTAGATCGAGTCTATTCCGATCTTCGAGACGATATCGGTTCTTGGTCCATATGGTACGTAAATCATGCAATAAGTTATCTCCGTCCATGAAGAACTAATCGACCAAGAATGTAGGGCAAAACACGAACGGACTCGGAGAGCTTCCCTCGCGGCTGATGTTCGCGACACTCTGGCGAACGATGGTTGTAAACAACGATGACGGTGGCTGATGTAGTTGGCCGTCGCCGGCGACAAAATGACCCACCTGTATCAAACTTGTGAGAGTCGCCAGTGTTCAGAGAGCAAACTCTGATCTAACCAAATGCCGACCGTGCCTAGTGGCTAGAAGTGAAGTGAGGACAGTAGATTGGCAATCCATTCTTATACTTCGAAGAACCAAAATCTCAAATCTATACTTATGAACACCTGATATCATGAGGAATGATGTCAAACTTTTTGGAATTCCTTAAAGAAGAAATGATTTTGACGAAAAATATAATAAGCGTAGTGCCCGTATTTTTACCTAAAAGAAGTGACAATAAAACACGCTGGACATTAGATTGGACTCGTGGATACATAAATCTGAATCTCTCTATTGCATTAGCATTCAATAGAGATAATATTTCACATAATTGGCGAAAAAATTTCAATGGTTAGAAAAATTACCGATCATGATGCCGGTGCGCGCATACGTATTTCTCAGCGCAATTATAAATAGTCTGTGTAATCCATATATTATGTCGGAATTACGAGGAAACAAGGCTCAACCAAAGTATCAATTTGGAATGCTGTTACATTTTGGAAATTCTACGTATTTCCACAATTAAATCTCTCTTCTTTATTTTTTATATCAACCATAAATTGTTGGAGCCGGCCAGTTGAAATTGCCAACGCGGGTGAGTATGCGAGCGTTTGTCGTATGTGAAATTGTGGGGGAAGTCGAAAGTGGAGTCAAGTGCATGGATGCTGGAGCTTGGGGTTGGTGGGTCGCCCCACCGCAAGCAAACAACGTTTGACTCGACATTGTGATATCCCACAACCCGCGACACTAAAATAGTTGGGCTTAACTATCGATAGTTGTCTCAGTGACCACCGTTCCCATATAAAAAGAAGGAAGCAGGGAGTTCGATTTCCTACATTCTCAGTAGGTTGGGGGTAAGAACGTTTGATATTAGTCATGGAATTGGACTTCTCATGCTTTGCAAAGAAATATGATAAAAGTTTGGGAGTGAGTTCAGAGTTATAGTATGATAGACCAAAAAAAAAAAAAAAAAACAGTAGCCAATTCCGTTTGTGGCTTACAATAAACCTGCCACGATACTTTTTCATAAATAATGGAATTTTATGTTTAGATATTGGCAAAGGTAATTGTGTATTTGAAACCTTGTATTCTAGATCTCCAATTAGTAATATGTAGGAGTCAAAATATTATATTTAAAAAAAAAATTAAGATCAATGACCTTAAACTCGAGAGAAACATACTTAGCTTTTGAACGATTCCCTGAAGCTGAAATTCCCTCAATAACGGTATCGACCCATTCGCACAAACTGTCAAAGCGCCCCAAACTAGGTGAAGTAAATGCAAATTCGAATATGCGATGCACAAGAGACGTCGAACGAGTCAATTACATCACAAAATCACAGTAACAATGCCCACAGATCGCGTTCATGCTTATTTCACGGTGGTCCAATCGGGCAATAATTGCAAAGCCAATTGGATTTTAAGATTAATTTATCTTGATTTTAGTGTCGAGTCACCGGCAAATATTTGAGTGATAGGACATAGGATTAGTAAGAAAAATCAAATGTTACATCGAATAACGGGACCATGTAGTGGTCCAACTGATCACACTGGCTTCGATTTCGGACTTCAGCAAATGTGTGCATTGTGCATGTGATCAGATAAGTGGTGTGATTTAGCTCCTAATTGAATTTAATATTAGTCACGACAATGATCAACTGATAGATGCGTTTTTTTTTTTTAAAGGTTGCGGGGTTATTTTCACCACTTTTTGAGTGGGTACCCAATTTTTATTTAATCGTGAAAATTAACTTTATGCTTATGGAGAGTTATGAAGAACTGATTGACCTGATTAAACGATAATATAATTAACTCTACAGACATGACAAATGATTTCATACAAAGAAAATACTGATCTTGAATCATGGAACAAAATTGGATACTCTTACATAATTCTAATCGGAGATTTACCGTATGCGAATTTTAAATAAATAATTAAGTATGTGAAATCGAGATTATCTAAACATAAGATTATGATGTTCATGACAAAATATCATGGGATTATTGTGAGTACTAGACAGAACCAGACTACTTTAGCGAGGCTGATTCAGAATATCATGAAAACCCGAATTGAATTGGACGAATGATATAATAATATTTATTGGTGCTTTGGTTAAGCTTTGTTGCCTCGTCATAAAATACCAATTTCCTAGACTAATTTTAGTTGCGTTGAGATATATGAGTGCATGCGGGCATTGGTAATTTCCTAATTATTTAAATCTTGTCGCCATTTTTGTTAATTATTATCTCTTTTGAAAGCTAATGCAATGGAGAGATTTGAACTCATGTATCCACGCGTCCGATATGATGTCCTGAGTCTTTTGTTTTTGTTTTTTTTTTTTTTGATGATTCGAGAATCGCCGTACAGCCGACAGCCGGCAACGTAAACTCGGGGCGACGCTAGCGCAGGGAACCACCTCCCACAGCGCCGCACTTAAGTCGCGCAAATTGAGCGCATGGAGAATCGAACCCCCCAAGCGGGATGGGGACGTCCTGAGTCTTTTGTTGTCACTTGTTTTAAGTGAAAACACCAGCATTTCACTTATTATATTTTTCCTTAAAAATAATTCCATCTTTGAGGAACATAAAAAAGTTTGACATCATTCCGGATGACATTAGGTGTCCACACATATAGATTTGAGATTTTGTTTATTCAAAACATGATGATGGATCGCCAATCTACTATCCTCACTTCACTTCTAGCCACTAAGCACAGGCTTGATAGCATTTGGTTAGGTCAGAGCTTGCTCTCTAAACAAGAATGACTCTCACAGGTTTAGCACAGATGGGTCATTTTGTCGCCGGCGGCCAACCTTGGTGGTCATCGTCATTGTTTACGACAATTGTACACCAAATCGTCGCTAACATTAGCTATGAGGAAGCTCTTCGAGTCCATTCGTGTTTCGCCCTGCGTTCTTGATTGACTAGTTCTTCATGGATCGAGATAAGTTATTGCAAGATCTATAAACCATTTAGGCCAAGAAACGATATTGTTCCAAAGTTGAGATAGACTCGGTTTAATAAATTCTATAGCAACATACAATGAATTTAATAGCAAAATTATACACTTAGTCCGATGGAAAATTCTAATAAGAGCGTGAAGTGTCTTCATTTTTCAAATAAAAATTTGAAGTGAACCTTGTTTCAAATAGATGCTCGGAATGCTATCGTTTTATTAAATAAGGATTTGAAGTTGGCTCTTTTTTTTTTTTTTTTTCTAAATAAAAGCCTAAAGTGGCTATGTCGATTTCAAAGAATGGCTTAACCTAACTAGCTGATAAATGACATTTTCTTCATTTACTTGTTTTAATTTTCTTTCCCTTTTTCTTTTTTTTTCCTTTTTTTCCATAGAAAAGACAAACTCAAAAAATAAATAAAAAACTAAAAGTTAAAAAAAAAAAGATAAAAGGAAAAAACCTCAGCAGAGGACTGGCTTAGGCCTTGACCATTCGATAAGATCATGCCATCTTTGAGATTAACATAATTACTTCAAACTCTTATTTAAGATATTATTCACTTCGTATCCTTATTTGAGAAAATGATGGCAGTTTAAACCTTTATTTGGTATTTTCTTTTAGTCAGCAGTAGCTGAATTATGTACTGTGCTCTGGATTATATGGAGGAAAAGAAAAATTAAAAAAAAAGAAGAAAGAAGAGAGCAAGAAAACGGTCAGCATGCACGAAGCAGAAGTCAGCATGCGGACTCATTGAGCCGTTCTTTGTCGCGGTAGTTTGAACGACCGACCGGAAAGCCGCTGTTCCATTCACCCATAAATAACGCCGCAGCCGAATCCATCCCAAACGCAGAAGACACAACACACGAACACGTACGCACACACCAAAGTTTAGTTCACGACAGCTGTGTGCGTTCCGAGAGGGAAGAAAGTAAAGCTTTCCCTCCCTAGTCTGAAAGAAAAAGACAAGAAAAAGAAGACCCACGATCGATCAGCTCCAGAAGCCTCGACATTTCATCTGCATTACGGGCCACCTTCGTCGCCTTCTTGCCTGCTTGAGTAGTTCGAGAATGGCGGCGGGTCGGTTTCGGAATGAGAATCCGAACGGGTGCTGCTGGGTTGCTGCTGGGTGGGTGGCATCTTGGCCTCTGTTCTCGGAGTATTGTTTCTTTACCGTTTGGTCGTGAGAAAGAGGAGACGAAATGGGAGTGAATGCGTTAAAGGCATGAGAACCGCAAAGGACGAGGAGAGCAGATCGGTGAACGAAAATGGCGGGGGTGACTTTGGTGTCATTGTCGTTGGAGATGGTGTCGCTGGCTCTGCTCTCGCCTACAAGCTCGGGAAGGTGAAGTTAATGCAACTGAATTCTTCTTGCCTTTTGTTTTGTCTATGATTGATATACTACTTTCTTGTACGGGAGACAACAAATTGTTGGACGAGTTGACACTATCAGTCTGAAGATTGGCATTTTGTTCTGCACTGACAACATCTCATAAAAATGGTTTCTAGTGATATCATGAGATTTGATCTTGCACATCTCTTTCTAATGGACAAGTTGGGCCTACGATTGCCTTTTTCTGATCTTCGAGTTTTCTATTGCTATATTATGCCATGATCTTAAGTCCGCACCATGTCACGCATTCTTTGATTGACTGTTTTTCGTCATGTCTTTCTAATTCAGAGTCCTGATCTTTTGAATACCTTGTCCCCTTTTTAATTCGTTGTCATCGGATAGAAGCTTTGCCCTTTGCTGGTTATCAGTTTCGAATTCTGTTCCTAATTCAATCAACTGCATGTCAAAAGCAGGACACCCGCCGAGTGCGTGTAGTCGAAAGGGACTTGTCAGAGCCTGACTGGATTGTCGGAGAGCTGTTGCAACCAGGTGGTTACCTCAAACTGATTGAGTTGGGACTTGAAGGTAAGTCTTGTGAAGCTTTTCGACATTTCTCAACAATGATTCAGCTGCTACTCACCATCACTTGATTGGAAATGTATTCTTCAATCTCTTTCCGACCAGTACTAGAATGGAAGTAGATAGCACTTACCATTGCTTGGTTATGACGTTTTTATAATTCTCGTAGTCGTTCCCACAAGTGATGAAAGTAAAATCTGCTCACCGAATGGAAAATGGTGAATGCAGATTGCGTGGAGAAAATTGATGCATAACATGTGTTTGGTTATGCACTCTTCAAGGATGGACGAAATACACGACTTTCCTATCCATTGGAAATGTTTGACTCTGATGTGTCTGGTAGGAGCTTCCACAATGGTCGCTTCACACAGAAAATGCGGGAAAAAACAGCCGCTCTCCCCAAGTAAATCCATCTGAACTCCGTATCGGCTCATTTCGTTGTTTGTTGGCCTGTTCAATTTGACACTCATATTTTGTGATGCATTATCCAATTAAGTGCGGCTTAACATTTAATTTAATGACAAGATGACCGTAAAAATACTTCTCTTCATCCCGTAACCCAGCTCTTTCCTTTGACTCTTGATTTGTATGATTGCAGCAGAACTCAGCTCTCGCGCTATATAGTATTCTTCTGTAGAGACATCGCCCACATCCTTATTTTGTCAATTGTCGATCAAGTTAATCTTTTGACTTCCATCAGCGTGCAACTGGAGCAAGGGACAGTCACTTCTTTGCTTGAAGACAATGGAACTGTCAAAGGAATTCAATACAAGACAATAACAGGTCAAGATCCCTTTGCGATCCCAAGGTAAGGACTAAGGAGGGCCAACTTTGCTCTCTCCTAGAAATGACTTTTTGTATGATGTTGGCGATTTTGTCTTGAGATGCAGTCATGATGGAAATACTTAACGTTAAACTGTTAGTGTGTATGTTTGCATGGTGTCTGAATTAGCTTCACACCATGTGCAGGTTGATGTGCCGTCCTGTTTTGTCGGTCTGCTTCTGGAGAACTGCAACCTTCCCTACGCGAACCATGGGCACGTCATTTTAGCTGATCCCTCTCCAATCCTCTTTTACCCCATCAGTAGCAGTGAGGTCCGCTGTCTGGTTGATGTACCGGGCCAAAATGTACCTTCAATTTCAAACGGCAACATGGCAAACTATCTAAAAACGGTGGTAGCACCTCAGGTACATCTGACAAACTGCCTTCATTAAACATTTTCATTACTCAGGATTCTTCGCGTCAATTCTTGAGTTTGTTTTTCAATAACTAGTTTATGTGGTCTTGTGCTGACTGGGTGTTAATGGGCACTTCAGGTTCCCCTGAAATCCTTGATGCCTTTGTCACGGGCCGATCGATTCACTCTCGATCACATGTAGGCTGACCCGTGCGGCCTTAAGGTTTTACCCCTAAGCAGCCTTTCAACACTCGACTCACAAGACTTGTATATAGAGAGAGGAACTCTTAGAGAGAAGGTTTGGTTTTTGTATTGCTTGTGAATGAAATACAGTGAGGGAAGAGACCCCTTTATATACAAGTACAAGGCGAACCGTATCCGTAAATCTCCCTTATATCTAACGGTGGAGATTGCACCTCCCCATCTACCAACTACCAGCATTTATTGCCAACTACCGGCTACTCGCATTTATATCATATGCATACAAATACCATATTTACCCCCCAGGAGTATACTTGAGAATACTCTAAGTCTTGGGGATGAAAGCCAAGGGTCGCTTGATCCATAGTCGTGTCACGCCCAACCGGGAGGAACCTCTTGGATTGTCATTCCTTCGGGCCGTGACATTCTCCCCCACCTAATCAGGCGACGCCCTCGTCGCGTCTTCGGCATGGAAGGCCTCAATTTCCTTCTTGAACTGCCAAAGAGCTTCAGCGGACTCCCAACGTGCTTCACTCTCCGGAAGACCTTTCCATCGGATCATGTATTCACGCTTCGGGGCACAGTATCGCTTCCGTATGACTCGATCTGCTATAATGCTCTTGACCTCTCGATCATATGAGGTTTTTGCTCCGAGTGGCGCCCGTGATGACTTTCCTCGATCCGGATCTTCCTCATCAACCTGGAAAGGTTTGAGCATACTTACATGGAAAACCGGGTGTACCTTGAGTTTAGGTGGTAACTCCAGCTTGTATGCGACCTTTTCGACCCGTTGTAGCACCCGAAATGGCCCTTTGTAACGACGGATCAACCCCTTGTGCACGTCATTGTATCGAAGAACCACGTGCAACTTGGCCAACACTTGGTCTCCAACTTGGAACTCCACGTGCCGTCGCTTCTTATCCGCCCATTTCTTCATGCGCTTGGAGGCTTTGTGTAGACACGCCCGTGCCAAGTCTGCCTCTTCTTGCATACTCTTGGCAAACTTGTACGGGGGCGGACTACTCCCTCGGTAACCCGAAGCAATTGTGCTTGGGGTGTTCGGTTGCTGCCCAGTCGCAACCTCGAACGGACTTTGGCCGGTCGACTCGCTCCGTTGCAAGTTGTAGGAGAACTGGGCTACGTCAATCAACTTTGCCCAATTCGCTTGTGTCGTGCTCACATAGTGTCGGAGGTAGATCTCCAAGAGAGCATTGACCCGCTCCGTTTGACCGTCGATCTGGGGATGCAAACTTGTTGACATGTTCAGCTTCGACCCCAGCAGCTTGAATAGCTCGGACCAGAAACGTCCCGTGAAGCGGGGATCCTGATAGCTCACGATTGTTTGTGGCACTCCCCAGTACTTCACCACATGCTTCATAAATAGTTTGGCCGCCTCCTCGGCCGGACAATCCTTTGTTGCAGGCACAAAGGTTGCGTACTTTGAGAATCTGTCCACCACCACCATTAGAGTCCGACACCCTTTGGACTTCGGCAGGTTGACGATGAAGTCCATGGAAATGCTTTCCCATGGACGAGTTGGGACGGGAAGTGGCTCCAACAAACCCGGCGACAACCATTGCTCCAGCTTGTCTTATTGGCACACCAAACAAGTCTTCACATACGCCTCCACATCGTCGCGCATTTGTGGCCAATAGTATCGATCTTCGACGAGGGCCAACGTGCGGTGGATCCCTGGATGACCCGCCCACTTCGAGTCGTGGCACTCGCGCAAGATCTCCTTCCTTAGTTTCCCATAGAAAGGCACGTACAGCCGCCTTCCCTTGGTGTAGAGTAGCTCATCCTCACACCAAAACTGTCGGGTCTTACCTTCCTTGGCATACTCGATGAGGGCTTGAGCTCTTGGATCATGTGCCAACCCCTCCTTGATGCGGTCGACCCAAGGACAACTCGTTCGACTCATCGTGTGGCTCATCAGCTCCATCTTTCGACTCAACGCGTTTGCCACGGAGTTGGCCTTCCCCGGCTTGTACTCCAACACGTAGTCAAACTCCGCCAGAAAATCCTGCCATCGAGCTTGTTTCGGACTCAACTTCTTTTGGGTCTGGAAGTAGCTCGTGGCCACGTTGTCTGTCCTCACGACGAACTTCGATCCCAGGATGTAGTGTCTCCACGTTTGAAGGCAGTGCACCATCGCGGACATCTCCTTCTCTTGGACGATGTATTGACGCTCGGTGTCGTTCAGCTTTCGGGACTCGAACGCCACCGGATGTCCATCCTACATAAGAATGCCACTGATTGCATAATCCGATGCGTCCGTCTCTACCTCGTAAGGTTTGGTGGTGTCGGGCAACGCCAACACCGGCTCCTCGGTCATGGCTCGCTTCAATCGGTCGAAGGCTCTTAGACATCGATCTGTCCACTCCCACGCCCTTTCCTTCTTCAGCAGGTCCGTGAGCGGCACGGTGATGTTCGAGTAACTTCGAATGAACCGTCGGTAGTAATTGGTGAGGCCCAGGAATGACCTCAACGCAGGCACCTTCATCGGCGGCTCCCATTCGACGATTGATTGAATCTTCGCTTTGTCCATCCGCACATGTCCACCCCCGACAATGTGCCCCAAGAACGGAACTTCTTCTTGGGCGAAGGCACACTTCTCACGCTTAACATACAGTTCGTTCTCACGCAAGGTTTGGAAGACTATATATCACAATATCGTCTAGGTAAACCACTACAAACCTATCTAGGAAAGGGTGGAGTACCTTGTTCATCATCGTGCAGAAAGTAGCCGGAGCGTTGGTCAAGCCGAACGGCATTCCTAGGAACTCGTAGGATCCATACCGCGTCACGCAGGCTATCTTCGGCTCGTCCCCTTCAGCGATCCGAACTTGATAGTAGCCCGATTGGAGATCCAGCTTGGTAAACCACCGAGCTCCACCAAGTTGATCGAAGAGATCCGCGATGAGCGGGATCGGGTACTTGTTCTTCACGGTCAGCTTGTTCAGTGCCCGGTAGTCGATGCACATCCGGAGTGACCCATCGTGCTTCTTTTGAAACAAGACCGGCGCACCGAACGGAGCTTTGGACAGTCGTATGTAACCCGCGTCGAGCAGCTCCTTGAGTTGCCTCCTCAACTCTTCCAATTCCGGGGGTGCCATGTGGTATGGCATCATAGCAGGCGGTCGAGCGTCAGGCACCAGCTCGATCCGATGATCCACCTCTCTCTTGGGTGGCAGTTTCTTCGGCAGCTCCGAAGGCATCACGTCCTTGAACGATTCGAGGATTTGGGCTACCTTCGTCGGGACTTCTTTCCCTTCGCCCTTGTCGTCCTCGATCTTCAAGGCAGCAAGGATGGTCACCTCACCCTTCCTCGCTCCCTTAGTGAGTTGTATGGCCAAAATCATCTTTCGATCGCGGTTCGACTCTCGATGGACCGGGATCACGCATTGACAATCCTTGTCCAACATGCATATGCACTCGGCGAATGGCAAAATAACAACATGGATTTTATTTAGGAATTTTATCCCAATGACAAAGTCGTAGTCGTCAAGGGGAATTACCTCTAGAATTTCCTTGCTCTTCCATGGCCCGAGCTGCAGTTCCACGTCCCTCGCGACACCGATTGCAGGACTTCCTTGGAGTTTACGGTCTTGAGCCACCCGGCTCCCTTCTCAACCCGTAGGTTAAGTCTCTTCGCAGCTTGCTCCGAGATGAACAAGTCGGATGCTCCCGTGTCCACGAGCGCACTCATCGTGGTCGTTCCGATCTTCAAGTCTGCGAACATCAAGCCCTTAGGCTCCTTCGCCTTCTTTGACTTGATCGTGCTAAGGAGGCGCAGTGAACCCAACCGTGATTCCTCCTTTGGCTCATCTTCCTTGCAAAGCGCAGCCAGTTTTGCCTTGTTTGGGCAATCTCTTGCCATGTGTGGACCATCACAGAAAAAGCACTTGTACGAGCGTACCTTCCTTTGTCCTCCACCGCTCGATTCTGCATGAGTCTTGTGAGGGTTAGCCGGTGGTCTACCTCCGGTCGGGCGGTTATATCTCCCCCGTTCTCCCCCACCAGTGGCTTTCTCCCTCGGACGAGAATCCGCTCGGGATGTCGAAGGCGCTTTGTACTCCACAAGCGATTCGGCTACGGTCATGGCCGTCGTGAGATCTCCCACGTTGCATCGCTTTAGCTCTTGCTTGGTCCATGGCTTGAGACCACTCATAAACTGGTGATATGCTTCTACCTCATTCATTGAAGGAATCTGGAGCAGCAACTCCGAAAACCGTTTGATGTAGTCTCGCACATCACCCTTTTGCTCTAGACGCTTCAACTCGTCATGAGCTTCCTTCTCCGCAGACGCGGAAAAGTAGTTCCGTCGAAACTCCTCGACGAATCCACCCCAGGTCGTGATAGGATTCCCACACCTATCATCCGACCGACGACGCCACCACAACAATGCATTATCAACCAAGTACATAGATGCAGTGTTTACCCGTGATTGCTCGTCGTTGATTCCCATGGCTTGGAAGTACCTCTCCATGTACCATAGGAAGTTGTCCATGTCCTTGGCCACCCGCGAGCCCCAGAATTCCTTCGGCTTCAGCGTGTCCACTCGTGGAGCTTGCACCGTGATCACCCCGTTCACGCATGCTGTTTCCGATTCAGCGAGCTTACTCGTAAGCTCCGCTATCTCTGCCCGCATAGCTACTACCGTCGCCTCCAAAGGTTCGTACCATTGTGCTAACTCTTCCCTTAAGGTCCCCAGCAACTCGTGTTGGAGTTCTCCCATGCCGGTCTTGAGCTCTTGCACCTCGGCAACCAGCTCCTCCCTTCCGGCGTCAACTCCATCCACGGTCTGGGTCAGGTCGTCGAATGATCCTTGGACATCGGAGACGAACAACTCCAACTCCGCCATCCTCTGTGCAAGATCCCCCATCGGGTCACTCGAAGCACCACGATTTTTCTTACCCTGGGTCTTCTCGACGTTCCGCCCACGATCAGCGCAGTCACCACCCATAGCGAGCGCCTCATCAGATCGTGGATCAGCCATTGTGCTTGCGCTTGGAACAAAACACAGCTCTGATACCACTTGTCACGGGCCGATCGATTCACTCTCGATCACATGTAGGCTGACCCGTGTGGCCTAAGGTTTTACCCTTAAGCAGCCTTTCAACACTCGACTCAGAAGACTTGTATATAGAGAGAGGAACTCTTAGAGAGAGAAGCTCTGATTTTTGTATTGCTTGTGAATGAAATACAGTGAGGGAGGAGACCCCTTTATATACAAGTACAAGGCGAACCGTATCCGTGGATCTCCCTTATATCTAACGGTGGAGATTGCACCTCCCCATCTACCAACTACCGGCATTTATTGCCAACTACCAGCTACTCGCATTTATATCATATGCGTACAAATACCGTATTTACCCCCAGGAGTATACTTGAGAATACTCTAAGTCTTGGGGATGAAAGCCGAGGGTCGCTTGATCCATAGTCGTGTCACGCCCGACCGGGAGGAACCTCTTGGATTGTCATTCCTTCGAGCTGTGACACCTTCATAGTGGCAGTGGATAGAGGAAACATACGGACCATGCTGAATAGAAGCGTGCCAGCGGCTCCACATCCTACTCCAGGAGCTTTGCTAATGGGGGATGCTTTCAATATGCGTCATCCATTAACCGGAGGAGGAATGACCGTGGCACTCTATGATATTGTCGTGCTACGGGATCTTCTACGGCCTTTGGGGGACCTCAATGATGCGGCTGCTCTCTGCAAATATCTTGAATCCTTCCACACGTTGCGTAAGGTGAGTCCTATCAGTTGCGGGCGTCTTTACCTACGCAAAGTTTTTAGATTGGGTTTGGAGAAGACTAATTTTGATCTCTTATGTATCTGCAGCCAGTGGCGTCCACAATAAATACGCCAGGGGCTCTGTACAAGGTATTCTGTGTGTCGCCCGACAAAGCAAGGAAGGAGATGCGACACGCATGCTTTGATTATCTGTGCCTTGGGGGCTTGTTCTCGTCGGGACCCATTTCTTTGCTCTCCGGTCTGAATCCTCGTCCCCTGAGCTTGGTTCTCCACTTCTTTGCAGTTGCAATATACGGTGTGGGTCGTTTGTTGCTGCCGTTCTCTTCTCCTAAACGCATCTGGATAGGAGCCGGATTAATTTCGGTGAGTTATTTCATGTCTCAGATACATCTCTCATTTTGTCTCCATCCTTCGTTTTCTTGGCACAACATGGCACATTCATGAAATATGAAAGATGTGTCAATCGGGGGCTTAGCCATTTTGTCCTCTCGCGGGTACCTTGTTCACGCGGGTCCTCTCTCGCTGGTTCCCGTCTTCTTGTTCATCTGTCTGTTGTGCCGCTTGTTCTGGAGATCTAGCCATCGTTTTGGCTGAAATTTGGAGGGTCGGTTCCTCTAACATCCCTCTTCATTTCCACCGAACGGATTTGTCTGGGTTGGCCTACAGCTCGAGATCTAGCAATTCCTTGGAGTCGCGCGTGGGTGGCTCTTCGGGTCGCTTTCTATCCGGTGTGGGGTCTTGGCGGATCGTTTTGGCCCGAGCTTTGGAGGAAGGGTCGCATACCTTACCCCCTGCTCCACCAAGCCACTCCTCTTATCTCGGCCCTCATCTCGGATTTTCATTGCTCAAGGAGTCGTGATCCGCTCCGCTCGCTTTCGCGAGCGGTTGTTCTACGATTAGTGTTGGAATCTTGAGGGGAACTAAGCTTCGAATTCTTGGTATACCGGGACCTTTTCTACCTTGATCGAAGCTGGTCCCCTGTTTTGAACCATCTTCCTTTGGGCCTCGAGTTGTGGGTTGTTACGTTGGCTCCGCCGTGCGTTCGCTGGTGTGGCTTCGTCCATTAACGGTAGGGCCTTCTCGGCAAGAGCGTTCCACGTCTTCCTCTCTTTCGAGCCGTCGAAGCATCCTGGTACGCATTTCTTTCTTGATGGCTGTTCTGTGGTAGAGGTTGGGTTGCAGCCCAAGTGTTTGTGATATGTCCTCAACCATGTCTGGCACTTCCCGAGAGGCCCACCTTGCTGCAACCGCCGTCGAGCCGCGTATTCCTTCAGCTCCAAACCAATCCGGCCCTTCCAAGGATGGCCCTGCAGATCATAGAGGCAAACAGCAAGCTCCCATTAGGGCTCCTTCCCGTTCGGATCGTTCTAGGGGGCGGAGTAGGGCTCGATCCCCCTCCAAATGACCAAATGGCCATGCTCGGCGTCCAGGTGACCAGAACCCTTCTCCCTCCCGCACTTGGGCCAATGTGGCCAAGCTTGCAGCGAAGGGATATGATCTTGCATACTCCCCTCCTACTTTTGTGGATGGCAAGCCAATTGTTCATCTCGGGGAGGAAGTATTGGAGGCATTTGATCCTAAGTGGCACGAATGCCTTGTTGGTTATTATGTTGGGAAGAAGCTTCCCTTCAAACTTACGGAACAAACGTTGATGCGAACTTGGGGCTCCAAGCTTATAGAAGTGATGGCGGATAATCAAGGCTTCTTTTTCTTCCATATCCCGGACCCGGCTTTCCGGCGGAAGATTATTGAAGATGGACCCCTCACGGTGGCGAGGGTTCCTCTCATTTTGCGGTAATGGCAGCCACTTATGGATTTGAAGAAGGACAAGCAAACCGCCGTACCGGTTTGGATTAGGTTGAAGAACCTTCCCCTTGACTTATGGTCCGCTCGGCTATTGGTGGTATTGCAAGTGCGGTTGGGAAACCCCTCTATGTTGACCAACGCAAGGAGGAAATGAAGATGCTATCCTTTGCAAGGGTGTGTGTTGAAATATATGCCAATCAACCTAGATGCTCTACCGTTGAAGTGATTTTGAATGGGGTCTCGCGCTCAATTGCAATTGAATTTGAATGGAAGCCACTTGAATGTCCTTCATGTGGCACTTTTGGCCATAGATGTGAGGATAATGCTGCCGTTCATAGCACGGACAAAGGGAAGCTGCCGGTTATTCCTGCACCCGATCATACCCCCTCCGGCCATCCTGGTCTGAACCTCCCCGCCCCAATTCGGGCTCCCGAATCGGCTCCGGTTTTGGAGGAGAATCCCGAGGTGTCGCAGCATGGTTGGAGCCGGGTGAAGGGGAAAAAAAGAAGGCCTTGCTCTTGAAGGATGGTTCCCTAGCCCGGATGCCCTTATCCGGCGAAGCGGAAACTTGTTGAAGATCAAGGACTCCACTAGTGAGAAAACTATGCCCCGTCCACGGCTCGTAAGGCTGTGAGGAGTGTCAAAGAGTCGAACCCGGAGTCTTCTCCTCCTAGCCCTGTTGAGGAAAGGCCTAGCTCGGTACAAGAGGTTCCGGCCTCTCATCTTGCGGAGGACAAGGACCAGAACGAAGCTACCAACTTCGATATTGGTGCTGATTCAGTGCTTTCGGAAAGCTATGTTAGCTCGATGATGATTTACTATCACCCGCCTCATCACCGAAGGCTCCTACTACTTCTAAGAAGGTGGAGTCCATCCAAGACAAGCTCTTGGCCCTTGATCCACCTCCTCCTCCGGTCGCAGATCCATCTACTTCGGTGGCCACACGGCGGAAGCCGAATAGGCGGAGGTAGGTCCTCCGTTCCTCCTTTGCTGTTTTCCTTAGCTATTTATAGATATATATATATATATATATATATATATATATATATATATGTATTTTGGGTTTTGGAATGTGAGAGGTCTTTGTGACCCCCTGAGGCAAGCAGAAGTGAGGAACCTTGTGTCTTCTAAGGGCCTTAATCTGATCGGTTTGTTGGAAACCAAAGTTCTGAATGCTCTGTTCGACTCCATATCTGACAGAATGTTGTCGGGGTGGAATTGGGTGGCCAATTATGAATTCTCTCACAGGGGTAGGATTTGGGTTGGCTGGAACCCTTCTGTGGTGAGCTTTGAAGTGATTTCTTCCAACAACCAGGCAATACATGGTAGTGTGAAGTTTCTTATGTCTGGTATCTGCTGTTGTGTCTCGGTGATAAATGCGGAACATACCTTTGTAGCTCGAAGGCCTTTATGGGCGGATCTTGTTCAGAGGAGTGTGTTGTGCCGGGATGTGGCTTGCTTGTGGCGGGGGATTTCAACGCGATAAGGGATCCCTCTGATCGGATTGGAAGCTCTGACACTTGGATTCCTTGCTTTGATGATTTCTATCATTGTCTGATTCAATCTGAGTTAGAAGACTTGAGGTATGTTGGCTTTCGCTTTACTTGGTCTACTTCCTCGGGGTTAAGCGCAAGGCTAGGAAGATTGACCGAGTGCTTGTGAATGCTAATTGGAGCCAAGAGTTCTCTTATTCAGAAGTGTCTTTCCTCGCACCGGGCATTTCTGACCATACTCCTATGGTGGTTAGAGTGATGCAGCCGATGTTCACCAGAAGGCCTTTTAAATTCTTCGACTTCTGGATGAAACACCCATCTTTCCATAACATTGTTTCTCAAGTTTGGGAAAGCCCGGGTGAAGGGGTTCCTATGTACAGGCTGGTGAGTAAGCTAAAGGCCCTTAAAGGCCGCTTAAAGCAACTCAACAAGGAGTCTTTCTCTAATATTTACGAGAGGGTTTTGCGGCGAGGAATGCTCTATCTTTAGCCCAGGTTGGCCTTTAGCAGGATCCTACTAGTGAGATTCTGGCAAATCTAGAGAAGACTCATCAGAGGACTTTTCTGAAGTTGAGGAGTCAGGAGGAGTCCTTCTTCAGGCAGAAGTCCAGGATCAGGTGGCTCAAGGAAGGTGATCAGAATACAAAATTTTTTCACCATTCCGTTAATAGAAGGCAGCTGAGGAACATAATTCTTTCTGTCATGGATACTTCGGGTACTATTATCTCAGAGCCGAGCTTAGTGCAGCATACTTTTGTCTCCCATTTTCAAGAGCTCTTGGCACCTCGCCCCCGGTCTTCCAACCCCTCCTCACTGGATATTCGGGAGGTCATACGGTGCCCTCTTAGGGGGGAACAGGTTAGTTTTCTCTCTCGTCCATTCTCTGATGCGGAAATTCATGATACAGTCTTCTCCCTGGCTCAAGGCAAGGCTCCAGGACTTGATGGCTTTGGTGTTGAGTTCTTTAAGCATAATTGGGAGATAGTAGGGCCTTTGGTCATTGAAGCAGTTAAGGATTTTCTTACAACAGGGAGGCTTCTCAGGGAAATCAATAACACCATCCTGGTGTTGATCCCAAAAGTTCCAAATGCGACTTCGGTCAATGATTATAGACCTATTGCCTGTTGTAATACTATTTACAAATGCATTACTAAGATTTTAGCTAACCGGATTGCTGCAGTCCTTAATGACATTATCAATCCTTATCAGAATGCTTTCGTCAAAGGCAGGCGAATTAGAGACAACATTCTTCTTGCCCAGGAATTATTTGCTGGATTCCATCTTGACCCATACCAACCCAAGTGTGCAGTTAAGGTGGATTTTCAGAAAGCTTATGACACGGTGGACTGGGACTTTCTTGAGTTAGTTCTTCGTGCTTTTGGCTTCCCAGATCATTTTGTTCAGATTGTTATGGTATGTGTTCGTACTCCTAAGTTCTCCATTTCTTTAAACGGAGAGCTTCATGGGTTTTTTTCCTAGTGGCCGTGGTCTTCGCCAAGGGGATCCGATTTCTCCCTACCTATTCACCTTAGTTATGGAGGTCTTTTCTGGGATCCTTAGTGCTCGGGCCAGGCAACCGGGTTTCAAGTTCTTTTGGAGATGTAAAACGTTGAGCCTTTCCCACCTCTTTTTTGCAGACGACGTATTTCTATTTTGCGGAGTTGATTTGACTTCGATCTCTCTTTTAAAGAATGGTTTGGACACCTTCTCTGCGTGGAGTGGACTCAAGCCAAACTCCAATAAAAGTGAGATCTTTCTTGCTGGAGGGTCGGCAACCTTGCGTAGTGAGATTCTCCTTGCTTTTGGCTTCATTGAGGGGACATTGCCGGTGCGTTATCTTGGAGTTCCTATTATCTCATCCCGGCTTGGCAAGACGGATTGTATCTCCCTCGTGGATCGCATAACCAATAGGGTCCAATCGTGGACTCAACGCTTCCTCTCCTTTGCTGGTCGTCTTCGGCTTATAAGGTCGTTCTCCATGCAATCCAAGCATCGGGCAAGTGTATTTACTATCCCTGTTGCAGTGTTGGATCACATTGAGCAGATCCTGAAACAGTTTCTTTGGAAGGGGCCTGGATTGGGGAGGGGTGGAGCTAAGGTCTCCTGGGATGATGTTTGCCTTCCTAAGGAGGAAGGAGGGTTAGGTATTCGCAATATGAGGGACTGTAATAAAGCAGCGATGCTGAAACACATATGGATCCTTTTTACAGATAAGGAGTCCTTGTGGTGTAAATGGATTCATTCGACGTTCCGGAAAAGGAAGAGTTTCTGGGTGGTTAGTCAACCCACCTTTTGCTCTTGGGCGTGGAAGAGAATTCTCCATCTTAGGTATGAGTTTCGACTATCTTTTCTCTGGAGGGTTGGAGATGGCCGTTCTATCTCTTTCTGGTATGACCATTGGCACCCGAGAGGTCCCCTCAACCTTTTATTTTCTGACTCTTTCATTTATAGCTCGGGCTTACCCGGACATGCTACGGTGGCGATCTTTTTTCATCGGCTGGTCAGTCCATGCGATTAGTGTTAGAATCTTCGGAGCAGCCCCTCCCTTTATTAGCTCAATTACCGGATCGTTTTACTTGGTTAGGAAGTGCTTCCGGTTTATTCTCGATTACTTCGGCGTGGCACCTTATAAGAAAGAAGAAGCCTCCGGTCAATTGGGCTTCCTTGATCGGAACAATGATATATCTCCAAGATATCGGTTCAACCTCGCTTATCATCAAGAACCGCCTTCCCACTCGGCCCGGCTTTTGTCTCATGGCGGGATTGCGGATGCGGTTTGTGCCTTTTGCAAGTCGACGCGATTCTATTGATCATTTGTTTTTTGGATGTAGCACTATAGCCACGTTAGCATTCCTGTGGGTAGCTAGATGTAACCTCCCTTGGCGTAACAGGACTTGGGCCGAGAACCTATGCTGAGCTCTGAAGTTCCTTCCTGGTAAGGACTTCTATCACTCCATCGCCCGGTTTTCCTTTGGAGCTCTCGCCACCTTATTTGGAAATATAGGAAAGAGATTCTGTTTAGAAATTACACCTTCACGGCTCCGGCTTTGAAGAATCACTTGATTAAAGTGGTTAAGGATAAGGCCCTGACTTTCACTAATGTTGAAGACAATCCAAGAAATAGGAGGCTTCAACGCAGATGGGGGATTGACCCTTGTATTTTCTATTCCTCTTCAGTACTTCCTTAGCATTCTTGCTGTCCGGATTTTGTTGCTAGGTGGGCCATTGCTATGCTTTGTTGCTACCGTGGAGTCTCTCTTTGCCGCTTGTGGATTGGGTCTTTAGTCCCGGATTTTGGACTTCGGCTGCCACTGTTTGGCTTGCTGCTCACCTTCTTTTGTATTGGTCATACTTTTGGTTGTGACCGTCGTTGTGTGACCGAGCCTTCTTGCTCTTCTGCCTTGTAGGCTTTTGTTTTTTCTTCTTTCGGCACCCTTCCACTCAGTATGTCTTGTTTATTTTGAGTGTAAGTTTTGGTGCCATGTGCTTGTACATATTGGTTAAGCTTAATACAATTACTTTTCACCAAAAAAAAAAAAAAAGATGTGTCAATCATTTTCACAGGGCGCATCTGGGATTATATTCCCAATCATCTGAGCAGAAGGGGTTAGGCAAATGTTCTTCCCGGCAACTGTCCCGGCATATTACCGAGCTCCACCGGTCAAGTGAGCATCGGTTTAGTGAAGTTAGTTTCTCCCGTGACCAAAGGCAGTCTTTGTATTTTATGTGCGTCTGCTGCTTCTTTTTCAGAGGTCCAGGGGAGGTTGAATGTTCTTCCAACTAGAAGCTGAATAGCTGAGCTTATATACTTGTAATTTAGCTTTTCTCTTTGATAGTAGGCCTCGTTCGGTTCCACTGATGATTCTCGTTCGCAGTACTTTCATTCCATGAATCACATTCTTTTTCCATTGTTTGAACAATTAAAAGTTTCTCGCATTTACAAGCAAACATATCTCAACCATCGAGTACACCTCCATGGCTGCAATGGTGGGGCTTGGCTCCATCGAGTGGCTTGGGTTTGAGAGAAAGAGACCATCGCGTGACAAGCGCTGTGCGACAAGCTTTGTGTTTCCCTAGCTTAGAAGAAGAATCAGAAATAGATGAGAAGAAGGTGGTGAGAAGAGCTCAGAGAAAGCTCATAGAGTCGAGAAAAATAAATCTCTTCGTTTTCATATTCGATAAAGAGCACCGAGTAGTGACGATGAGTTTATACGGATCGTACCCGGAGCCAGTAACAGAGGAAAGCTGCGAAACTGACTTCACGAATTGCAAATGCAAACAATGGAAATGTCAGCGACGGAGTGGAATCGGCAGTCCTAAGCTCACGCAAAGTTTCCTGTCGAGTAGGTTCAGCAACTGAGGCACTCCGCTTCAGTTTCCATTCGGTGGTTCTGTAATAAAGCCCGACTCCTCTTCAATCTTTTTCAGACAGGTAATGCTCTCTTTGCCAAATTTACTGCCTCCTCTTCTTCAGCCCAGCTAGTCCCACCTTCCACCGACAGCTTCCAACCGTCACGTTCATCACCAACGTTTGAGAAAGAGAGATGACGGTGGCAGTGACCATGGCGATGGAAGTGGTGGAGGCCATGTGACGGCGATTACCCGGCCGCTCTGGTGAGAGCTCACAGGAGGTGGAGCCTTGGAGGTGGTGAAGGTGGTGTCTTCATTTTTTTTTTAAGGAATGGGGATTCGGAATCTCAATCCTAGCAATTGAAAGGTAATCCGGGGATCCAAATTTTAAGGAATCTAATTTCTCAATGAATCGAACACGATCATTCTTGTACTTAGATTTCTAATCTAACAGACTCACTTAGATCCTGGTCCCCTCGTTACGGATTCCAGATTCTTGCCATCATTAGATATCAGTAAAGGGGGGAAAGGGCATCATAAATTGTACATAGCTAGGCCAAAAGATGAAGGTAACTGACGTTCAACAAGCAGCAACAAGAGGTCGAAAACAAGCATGCAGTAACCTTCCCCAGCAAATCGCAATTTACAAGTAACTCCCATACCCTCTTCTTTACTGTATATAAAAAAACTGTGTAGATCCATGTAGCTCCAAGCTCACCCTCGCTGAAAAACCACAAAAAATAAAAAAAGGATAAAATACCCAGCTCAAATGAGCTAGGTTACTTTTAATGAGATCTTGGCGATAAAGAGTGCCATGCCGTGCAATTGTAAATTATGCTCTACATAAACATTCCCTAACCACGTCTCATGTGGTTTTATACCTCTTGTCAAAAGACATAATTTTATTCTGCTCGGACGCCCTAGTATCAGGACACAAGTCCAAGAAATGCCCAGTAACTCTGCAAAACTTGTAATCTGGTGAAGCATCTTCTTCCCAGTTGGTGTCCCTGGGAATTCAATGTAGGGCATTGGCACCGTTCCTTCATCTGCTATTGCATTTCAATATCAATCCTTGGAATATCATAGACAGAATTAAGCCAATGTGTTAGGTCTTATTATTATCCCGTTCTTTTTTGATGGCCTCGTAAGACACCATTACTTCTTTGAACTTCGCCTCAGCAGCCACTGCAGTAAAATATGCAATGTTAACGATGTCATCTGAAACTTAGACCATAAGATGTTAATGATAGCATCTGGGTGCGAGATTCTGATCTGTGCCAACGAGCACAGCCTACCTTTGTTATCCTGGTTCTGATCCGGATGAAACTCCAATGCCTTGGCCCTAAATGCCGTCTGCAACAATATAAAAAGCCAAAATATATTAAATGAGCACGTAAAAGGTTTAAAAAAGGAAAAATACATGCCACAAGCAAAGCAGATAAGGAAATATTGAGCTGCTTTTGACACCATAAGACTTAAGAAACGAAAGTGAATATCACTCATTTCTGAAAAATTCCTGGGATCCCCCCCCCCCCCCCCGAAAAGAAAAAAACTAAAACTTATGTCTAAAATTAAAACCAAAGAGCAATGAATGTTAAAACATCATAGTGGAGAGCCAAGCAATCCCAGACAGGCTCTAATTACTTGCCAACTTTGTCACATTAAGTAACTCCTTTCAAGTCCACCTAAGTCTGATGAAAAATAGAAAATGAGTAATATACATGCTGTCACTGTTCATAACCAGCAAGCAAATTCAAGTAACTTGCTAATTGCCTGGTAAAAGTCAATCTGAATCAAATGTATCTTCTATTGGCACAGCCCAAGATATATGGGCAAATATACGTCAAACATGGCAAGAAGTATAGAAGAAATGACAAGAAAATTAGAGAAACGTCCATGTTATGCACACAAGGTAGACATAAAGGGATTCAAATACAGCAAAGACATACCTTGATCTCAGCATCCGTGTATGGTGTCTTCCTTGACCTTTTGCAACCAAATAAGAAAGAAAGTCATGTTCTAATTCCAAATGATGTAAATAATCTAGCCACCTAACTACATTAACTTGCGCATCTCAGCTCATGATTAGTTTTTGCCAGAACAAATTGCTCTAAGGTCATTCTCTGGCATAGAATCTACTGGCAAATATAAATACAGTAAGGTATTACATATAAAAACTAAGTTCTGGGTTCTAGCAGCCTCCTGATACATTAAGATTTATGGGCTTACATTATTGTATAACTGAAGGGGGATATAAACACAATCTAGTCGATACAAACTCCTTTAAACAACCAAGGAATCTTTTTGAAGTGCTCATTGGTGCTGTAAACTGGATAAAGAAAATGGACTAGTCACCAGCACGAAAGGGCAAAACAATTCAGACAACAGATTCAGCAAGCAGTGTACAGATGGAAATATAGCCAAGGAACTCCCTTCCAAATAAGGTGGCTCGTAGAGGATGAGATAAATCATTAGGTAGTTCTTTCTTTAACCTTAGGTGCTGCTTTCAAGACATAAAGGGTACATGTAGCATCTCAGTTTCCATATCGCCGGGATCAGCAGCATTGCCTCACCTATCAAGGCCCAAGACAGAGTAATGATGTGACAATGGGTAGTTTGCATTATCCCTTGGAGCTCTCCTGAAATTAGTACTTCGATATCTGGATGATGTATCTGCCTTCCAATACCAATCATCCCGCTGGAATTGCTGATTATATGCACCAGCATCATTTTCATTCCAGCTCTGATACCCCCTATTATATTTACTCCTTTCTCTATTAAACACACTCTGCATACGCTTTATGCGCTCCTGCGGAAAGCATACCAAATATGAAACTATCAGATAGTCAAGTGGTGACAAATGCAGAAAAAGAATCCAAGCAACCAATTGCTTTCCCCAACAAATACGTGAGACAAATTAATCTATGTACTCTCTTGAATCGACTCGCAAATATTGGTTTTCACCAAATAACCTCTGATATTTAGCAACAACATTCATCCAGAATCGATGGCCTATCATATTCATACTCATATTCACTTAAGACTTAGTGAAAGTCCATGATATAATAAGGTGGATAAACACGGACAATGTTCAAGGAACTTAAAGAAAAACTTGGATGTACAAATTTGCAGTTTCTCATTGAAGGAAGCCAAATTTGTCAAAAAAGAACAAAACAAATGGAATTTCAGGAATGACATAAAAGCCACATGAAGATCTTTAAGTTTTTCTATTTTTGCATGTTTAAGCCCTCTCTTTGAGAACTTTAACAGTAAATTACTTAGAAATGTATCCCTCTGAAATTTGGATACTTACATTCCTGTCTAACACTATAAACTCGAAAGTCCTTCATTTCTACACATCCTAGTAAGGACCCCCCCCTTTCTCTCTCTCCTCTTCTCTTTTTCTCTTTCAAATCATGTAGCTGATGACTTTACCAACTTTTCCAGTATATAGAAACAATGAAACATTATGGTTACATAATCTCCAACAAGGCAAATTCAGTATACAAAGGATAGCTAGGTCTCTAGAAAGTGCTCAAAAGTTGATTCAACAAACTAAGAGTTGAACAGGACAGATCAAACTAAAACTCACCACTCTCTCCATTTCTTCTTCATATGCCTCCTGCATTCGTCGGTTGTACCTCTTCCAAGCTTCCTCTTGATAAGCCGTTCTGAAAGATTTTGCCGATTCATGCGACCTGGTTAACTTTTGTTATGCAGTGCAGTCAGGTTCTCAGTCAAATCCCAAAAGTCACAAGACAGAACAAATTTACTCAAGATTTCAGCCTAAATTTTATCTTTTTACAGCACTTTAAAACGCTACGTTGTCATGAAGCATGAAGCAAAATGCAAAAAAGCAGGTAAATGCCTACCTGATACAAGACCCAATAACTGAAGGTGTAATCAATATTTATGAACACTATGCCATCATGAAGAGTAATGAAAATGCAAAAGCAGGGAGGGAAAAGATTATGCCTACCTGAGCATAGACCCAATTTACGGTTTGCCGAAGACGAGAAACCTGTGAATTAATGCAGTTTTCAGCACTCGAGCTGGGTTTTAATCAGAAGCAACTACAAGAACAAAATCTAGCACGAAAAATTCGATCAACACTGAACACCAAACGATCAAAATACTAACTAAAAATCTAGCCAATACCACCATGAAGGATGCTGTCATTAATTTTTTTTTTTTGAAAAAAAAAGAAGAAAAAAAGCTGACTTTCTGAGGAATGCAACGAAAGTGTGCCTATTAGACACAACCCAACTCTTCAAAGCATCGACACAAATAACAACTTCGACTTCAAAACACCATCTTCACCGCACCAATTCTACCAATAATTCCGACCAGAAATCATCATTTCCGACATGATATTTTCACACCAAGTTCCACGATACAAACCTCGGACACATCTCCAATGATAACCCAATAACATTCATTTGAACTAATAACAATGAGAAGCAAAATCAACGGGAAATCATCAAGAACAAAATAAATAAAAAACACCGACCGCCAAAGTGGTAGCTGTGGCGCCAATTAGGCCGAAGACCAGAACGCCCCAGAGCTTCATCTCCTCCTCCTCCTTCCCCTGGCTCGCCCGGTTCGGATTTCCCCGATTCGGGTCTCCGCCCTCCCTCCCCATTTCTCCCTCCTCCTCCTCCTCCTCCTCCTCCTCCTTATTCTTCTTCCCAAGTTTTCCAATTGCCGGAAAGGATTGACCACAGGGACTCAGTGGGCCAGTGGCGATCGCGGGCAGGACCGAACCCCTAGGACCATTGATCTCCGGCTCCCTTCGAACCTCCTGCGGAGCTCGATTTCGCAGCCTTCCCTATCACCGCCTTAGCGGACGATCGCGTAGCTGGGCGGTGGGTTGCGTTGGTGCGGTTTCACGGACGATCGATTTGGCTTGAGAGAAAGAAAGAAAGAAGACAGGTCACGAGAGATGCTGGATAATGGAAAATGGAAGATGGTAATTCTAATTCTTTTCTCTTCTGTTTCTTTTTTTTTGTGCCTAAATTTATGAACAATGGTCTTTTATTAGGTTAATTATTCGAAAAATCCCAAACAGTTACACGTATGATAAATTTATTTTAAATTAAAATTTAAATTATAAAAAATTCTAAACCTGCATACGTATGTGATAAATTTATCTCAATTGATCATAAAATATTTAAAATTAGTACATTTTTGACAAATTTATCTTAAACTAATTTATTCGATCAAGATGCAGCACTTAATGGTCACAAGTTCCGGAGAAACTCTGGTCACCTAGCGTGTTATTTAAAATATCGTTATATATAAGTGGAACTGACGAACAAATTTATGCACTTGCTTAATATCAATAGGAATCGAGTGAACCACCCCATGTAGTGGCGGCGTTGGTTCGGGCTTTGTCCTCCTCACGAGGACAAGTTCGAATCCCAGCGTCGTTATTTGTGGACTTACCCGTGGCGTCAGGGTGGTGGTTTCTTTGGCGTCACCCTAGGGTTTATTTGCCGCCTGCTGGCTGTACGGAGTTTCCTAGGTCACAAAAAAAAAAAAAAAGAAATCGAGTGATACCCACCCCATTGGTGGTCGCGTGGTATGCGCTCAATCCCTCTACTAGAAGGGAGTGAGTTCAAATCCCCGCGTTCGCTTGTGCGACTAAACTGCGGTCCGTGGGAGGTGGGTCCCCACGGGTCGCTCGGGGTTTACGTCGCTGGCTGCCGGCTGAATGGCGGTTCCCGGGTCATCAAAAAAACGTAGCCATCCATTAAAGTATTCCAGCAAAAGGAATTTAGAACAGTTTACGCACGCAATCAACTTTTGCATTCATCATGTAACCGTCCATCAAAGTATTCCAGCAAAAGAAATTCAAAACAAACTTGGCACCAAAAACCAAACGAGCACTCTTAGTCTTCTGAAAGCTAAAAACAAGTGAATCAAGGCATTAGTGAAGAACAAATCTAGCTTAAACCCAAGTTTGAACAGCCCCACCAAGGAAAGAAGAGATGACAATTAACGATTGACTAGAGCTCGTGAGGAGCAAGTGAGGAGCAACGAGGATTGGGCATGGAGCGCTTGAGGATGGGACGAGAACGATTTGCTTGAGAAGCAGCAAGAGAGGAAGAAGAAATTGTGAAAAATTGAAGGAAGAACGTGATCTTAAATCAGTTTGGAATTTCGGACAAAATTACCCTTGTTTTGATCGCTAGAAAAAGTTTGCCGGTGAACATTTGGCTGGTTGTCAAGTTCAGGCATTTATTTGAGACTTTCTTGATCACTTTATGTTCTTATTTGATACAATGACCCCACTTTGGATCATTTTTTTGAGAAAATGACCCCACTTTGGATCATTGTTTGGAATTTTCCCTTACTTTAACATCAAATAAATTAATTAATCGTGTATGGTGGTCTTCCTGATTCTCTTGCAAAAGTGTGATACTAAAAAATCTCATGCCCAACGATTTGGATTATCTTTTGAAGAGATAGAACAATAATTATATAGCCAAGGGAATAACTCGTGAAGGATTCTGACTTGCTTGGTTTTATAGCATATCATGATTTTCACGTGCTTGGTTTTATGGCATATCACGAATATTTACTTTCTAAAAGGGATGTGAAACTCGTATGGAAAAGTTCTAAATTACTCTTATTTGTAGGATGATAAATTAATGAGGGAGGGGACCTATTTATATGAGAACCTCTTTAATTACAATAACATATTTTTTTTAGGCAAAAATACACCAGAAATGCCTTAACTTATGTACGGCACTCACTTTAGTATCAAAATTTTTGAAAAATGATATTTTTAGTGTTATCGCCGATCTGCTTGATTGGAAATATGATGTGAATTTTTTTTTATTAATTTCCTACGTCGATGTGGCTTGCCGGAGGCTCTAGTCAGCAGCCAAACCACAGATGACACCATCTTTCTCACTTTCTCTCAAATAAGAACCCTAAATCCCTAAATTGAAAGAGGAACCCACAATTGAAGTCCTAACTGACCATTTAACCAAAATCCCACCATAAGTCAATTTGTCCAAAAATGAACAGCTCAATCTTGCAAATGGAGGATAGGAGCTTCAGTAGCGGCTCAAATTCGTTTCAAGGAAGCGAAGAAGAAGGTGAGTATTTCTGTTATTGTGGATTACTAAGTCTAATAAGAACATCTTGGACTCAATTGAATCTCGGGAGAAAATTCTGTGGATGCAGTAGGTATATAGAAAGCTCAAAGTGCAAATATTTCCAATGGGTTGATGCGAAGTTCTCTAGTCGAGCGAGAGAGGTGATTTTAGAGCTACTTGAACTATGGCATGAACCTCTACCTATAATAATGGGTGAGTTGGAGCATGTTGACTCAATGCAAGCTTGAATGAAGGCCTCAAAATCTTTGGCCAATCAACTGAAGAAGGAAGTTTCGAGCATGAAAATTGAAAAGGAGTATTATCAAGCATTGATTGTATTGTTGTTTACGTAGGTAGCCTATTTTATAATCAAATGTAAAGTGAGTGATGAAAATAAGTTTTTTAGTCTATCACTGTTGAAGATCAATGAAATATGTACTTATATTGGGTAATTTGTAAGTATAGTCGTGTTGTTAGTAAGCTGTAATTTTTGTATGCAATCTATGATGGAAATGGTGAAAATGGAAGGTTGGAATAAGAACTTATAAGTCTTGCTCAGCTGGGTATGAAATTTGGTTTGTTTAGTGTTTGTTTGAGACGTTTGGTTTGCTACAATTATTTATTGGTAATGATTTGCTGCAATGCTTGTTGGTTAATGGGTTTGTTGACACCTAAATTTTGACTATTTTATTTACTTGTTTGTCATATAAAAATTACATTAAGCATTTCATAACATCTGCATTTAGGTAACAATAATATTTAGGAGCAAACTTATCCGATATAAACTTATCTTTAAAAAGATTGTTCTAAAAAAAAAACTGAAAAAGAGAGGATAAGAAATAATCTATAAAATAAAAATTTGGTTGTGGAGGGATTACCAATTTTCGAAGGACGTAATTGTAGTGTGAGAGGGGGCTGAGAGAAGGTGACCAAGAAAGCGAGAGAAAATTCGCAAGGGGTTGGGAGAGAAAATTTGCAAGAGGCTGGGGGGAGGTTTCGTTCAAGGGGGGAGAGCATAATCCATTACATCAATAGTCCACATTTTCAAGGAGTCATCGCAAAAAGGAGTCCTTCATGCGGCCACGCCACCAAAAATACGTAAATCACTTCATCACATCATCAGTGCATCCCGTCATCAGCCTCGGCCTCCTTACAAGCGATCTTAGTGATTTATTTTGATGAGTACGCCCAGCTCTCCATCGACCCGACAGCCGAACATTTCCAGCAACACTAGCAATTCCTTGCGGATTCTTGCAAACGGAAAACCGGTGATCTCGAACCACACCGCCAATCCTGTTGGGATCATTGAGTCTTTTTGCAGGTGGCACTACTCAGCAAGCACTGACAATTCTTCTTTACCCTTGCATGCGTGCACGGAATTTCTGGCCTTGTACGATCGAATTGGAATTGTAGAGTTCTCGCAATGATCGATATTTTCGTTGCCTGCTGCTATTGCTGAATTGTGTCGAGTTGACCATGGATCCGTGAACTCGTCCTTGTCCTTACATTGTTCCTTGCTTGCCGGTCCCATTCTTGGAGATAACTTTTCCGAGCTAGGTAATCCTTTTGACCGAATTTAATTTAATCATTATGATATTTTGCTATTTAGTTTACAATTATTTATTTCTAATTGTGGTTTGTGATTTTGTTAGACATTATTTGATTAAGAAGATTGCTGTGTCGAGAATCACAATGATAAGAAATACTGAGCCGAGAGACGACGGATTATATTTTTGATTATTGTGATTTTTCGTCTCGAGTTGGGGTGAATTATCTTTTATGTGGCTAATTACATTTCTCATGTTAATTTTTAGTAAATTTTCTGATAATTTTTTTTTTTATAAAAATTGCATTACATAATAGGTTAGATTGCATTCCATGTTAGATTTTTTTTTTTTTTTAAAGGATAATGTAGGAACGTAGGAAATTTCATGGTTATGATAGATTTAGTTGTTCCTCAGTTTAGATGATAATATACTAAATATGATTCTAATAGAAAACTTATAAAAAACAGAAAAAGTAAAATCATAAAAAACATGCATATAGAATTACCATGTCATCTATTCCATATAATGTAGCATACGCATATTTAGGATCATGTAAATTAGATTGCACACATATTGTGATGGTTCAAGTTATGTCATATGAATTGCATCTCACATGTCATTAAAGTAAAAATCATGCATATTAAATTTAGATTAAGATTGCATATAATTAACATTTAAAAAAATTAGATGTCATATAATCTAAAAATCATGTTTAGAGGCCTACATTTTTAATTAACATTTTGTAATTTTTTTTAGAGAATAAACCTTAATAAAGTTGTAGTTTATTTTGCTTAATGTTAGTTATAATTTCTTACAATCTATCACTTCGGTTTATTTAATGTTATTTTATTGATTGTGCACCCGCATGACCACCCTTTGCATGTTAATCGCTTAGGTTAAAATTAATCAAAAATGCTTGCAAAATATTTTTTTTTTAAATTTAAATGAAAAGATACCGAAATGACGTTAGATTAATCTAGCGTAACCATGTCCCCGGATTCATTGAAGTTCGCAAAAGTAAAGTATTCTCCCGGTAAAAGTACACCCCAAGTGCCAAAACTTGGCATGGAGGGACACTTAAGTGCCAATTTCGCCAAAATCCGGCCAAAATGCTGATGTGGCGATTTTTCGGCAAAGTAAGTGTAAAACGGCGTCGTTTTGCACACCGACGTGGGTAGACAATACAAAACGACGTCGTTTTGGTGCTGACGTGGTAAAATATTAATATAAAATTAATTAAATTAAATTTAAACTAAATTTATTTAAAATATTTAAAAATAAAATAAAATATTAATTTTTTTTGAAAAACTAAATATTAAAAATTTAAAAAAAGGGGTGGCTGAGGGCGAGCCCTCGCCGCCGGCGAGAAGGCTCGGCGATGGAGGGAAGAGGGTCGGCCGGGGTCGCCAGCCCTTCCCGATAGCGGGGGGAGGCGACGGCAACAAGGGCTCGGCCTTTAGCCGCCTACGCCTTTTTTTTTTTTTTTTTTAAATGAATTTTTTAATATTTGTATTTGTATTTTTAAATGTTTTAAATAAATTTATTTTTAAATTTAATTTAATTAATTTTTATATTAATTTTTACCACGTCACCACAAAAACGACGTCATTTTTGCATTGTCTAACCACATCGTGCAAAATGACGTCGTTTTGCACTTACTTCGCCGGAAAATCACCACGTTGGCATTTTGGTTGGATTGACACTTAAGTGATCCATTTTGTTCCGATTTGGCACTTAAGTGTCACTTTCCTAACTTTTGGCACTTAAGTGTTCCTCCATGCCAAGTTTTGGCATTCCAGGTGTGCTGCACTCGTATTCTCCCATACTTTACTTGGCTATCTAATCAAACATAATTGGTTAATGGCGGTTCCAAATTGAGTATAATTGCATATTTAAATGGATTAATTTCTTAGTGTCAAGTTGCGATTGGTAGGACTTAGGATAGTCCGCGCTAAGTCTTCAGACTTAGTAATCCATTAGCTTTCTTTTGGGTAATTCACCTTTGAAAATGTCGTGACAGTTTGGCGACTCCACTGGGGATAGAGTTAAAACTCATAGTGGACATAGGCCTATTTCTTTTCAAAATGAGCAGCATGGAAACAAGGTACGCTCCTAACATGAAGTGTTAAATGTTTTTACAAAAAGGAGGAATAAAGGGAGTAGTGCTTGTTGACTCTTTGTTTTGTAGGAAGGTGTTGAGTTTAAATGTTTTTTTTTTTAAAATATAAATATTGGTGTTGCTTGTATTATTAATGGTTGTACATGATTTTAAAAATGTTTTAGCACTACACATTGCACACACAACCTGCCATGGGACCTGGGCCGCATTTAAGGATTCTTGGTGTCGAGAAATGAGCCAACCTTGAATGTGAGACTACGATGTAGAGGTTACCTTTCTCAACCCTAGAAATTTTTCTTAGTGTCAAAATGTTTATCCTTGTCCACAAAACTGCATGATTGTAGGATTTTCTTTTGACTGAGCCAGAGCTAAGAGGACCTGACCTTTGTATGCGAGACTGCGACTAGTCGGACTATTCTCTTGGTTCTAACTTGCTAAGCCTTGTAGTTTAGGTGTCGAGCCTCACATCTCATGCGCCTGTCTATGTAGTTGCTATTTTTTCTTTGTAAAGTAAGTATTCTTATCTTAAACCATGCAACCTATTTACTTTATCGCACTTTCTTTTGGTCCATACAAAAGGTCGATCGCGGGTCTTAATCTATATACAATGGGGAGATCCGATGTTCAATTCGTTCCAACTCCCAAGATCGAGCTCAAAGGGTGGTGGAGTAAACTGAGTAAAGAAGGCCAAGATTATGTGGAGTTGATACTAGGACGGTTCATCCCCCTTTTGGATATTGGAGTCCATAGTGGTGTTTTGCAAGCCATATCACACTTTTGGTGTCCCAAGATGGCTACTTTTATTTTTGGAAAGAACGAGCTAGCTCCAACACTGGAAGATTATAGCGTTATCATAGGAATGCCCCTTGAGATTGAACTTGTTAGGCCGCCTCTTGGTATAGAGCCTACATCAATTTTGTCTCAATTTCTAAGAATTAAAATTGATGAGGTTAAGAAAGTTTTGAAAGCTAATTGTAATGCATGCCCATTCTCCTTTTTGGCTAATCATTTTTTAAATCAATCTTCAATGCGCCAAAAGGGTAGGATATTCATCTTAGCATTCTTTGGATTTATAATCTTTCCTCATCGAAAAAATGCTATTAATCCTTTGATTGCATGGATGGTTAGACAAGTATGTGTTGGCATGAACTTTATAAACATGATTTTAGCTGAGACATTTTTATCCCTCAATCGTTTTAAACAAAATGGAGGAAAAATCATGAGCGCCTCTCCTGAACTTTTGCAAATCTGATTTCTTTCTCACATGAAGGAGTTTGGTCATTTTATGCGTCGAGGTGAAATTGATGATTCTAATCACCCAATAAGGAGATTTTCAATCTTAGAGAAAAAGTATATCGGAAAGTCATTTTCTGATTGGGTAACTTTTCTAAAAGATCCGGATCCTAGGGGCTTCCTATTGTATTCTAAATGGTTCCATATTAGTGTGACTCGTTTCTCTCACAAGATAGATGATCTAGTTCCACTGATGAGAATCACTGGTGCGACATCTTACTACCCTTATAAAGTGGCTCGCTAGTATCAAGTGCTCCAGGATATCCTACCTCCTCTTTGAATGGACCTATTCCAAGCTCGCTTCAAGTGTAAGGATCATAAATATCTAGATGAGATTGAATGCCTTGAAAATGCGTGGAAGGAATGCCATCAGGAAAAGATAGTGGTGCCTATAAAGTTGAAGGGAGAAGAGAGGACTTTTCACGCAAGGATTATTATATCCACCATCACAAAATCCCTCCGCTCTACTTCCCATGATACCTGAAGTGACCATAAAGCCCACTTAGAAAGCACAAATTAAACATCTTGAAGAAACTGTGGAGAGGAATGAGGCTCATATCTCCAAGTTGGTTCGACAGAACAAAAAGCTTAAAAAACAGAGATCTCCCAATTGTATATGGAAAATAGTTGCTAGATTTAGGAGTTTAATTCTAGCTTTAGGGTGTTATTTCAATTTCTTAGATTGATGTTTTAGGAATTTAATTTCCTAGGGAGTTATTTTAATTTCTTAGGTTGATATCTTTAGAATTTGATTTCACTTAATAAAATGCGCGATCGACCGTTGTCATGGACCAATCTCATTCGTTATGATGCTTACTGTACTTTTTACATTATTAGGTAATGTTGATACAACACGGCTTGCCCAAGATCGCCAATCCGTACTCGTTCTAGAGCAACAATGGCCAATAACACCAAACAAATACGTGTTGTTGAACAAGCTCGCATCACTATCCTTGAATCGGAGATGAAGCAAGTCTTGAATGTCCTTGAGTAGCTCTCTAAACAAATCGATTCCCTCCAAGCAAACACTGTCCACTAGCTCCGCAAGTTGAAGTGTGTTACCATAACATGCTCCCATGGCTGATCCGAGAGATAAAGGCAAGAATACGTACACAAGTGGCCCATCAACCTTTGATGATGCCTCCATGGTTAAGCAGCTGCAGGGTTCACTGAGCCAAGGCCTGACTGACCTGTCCCATTATGCAAAGGTCAAGATATCGAAGAAGTTCAAAATGCCAGACTTTGAAAAGTATAATGGCACCTCTTGCCTGAAGATCCATCTACAGAATTATGTGGTCGGGATGACCAAATATGTTGACAATATACCCTTGATGATTCAACAATTTCAAGCAAGCTTGACAGGACCGGCGCTACAATGGTACATCATGAAGAAAATTAATCTCTTAGAGACTTGGGAGGATTTGACTGACGCTTTCTTCAAGCAATATAAGTATAATATTGACGTCACTCCATCTCGAGAAGATTTACTTCGCACTAAGAAGAAGAAGACGGAATCTTTCAAGGCATATGTGACGAGATGGAGGACTGTGGCTGCTCAAATTACTTCAGAGCTGACGGAGAAGGAGCTAATGGATGTGTTCATGAAGACACTTCTGCTCGAATATCGAAATTGAATGCTCGGTTCAACTGCCGAATCATTCAATCAACTAATCCCTGTTGGCAAGCGAATTGAAGTAGCCTTGTGTGATGGATGGACGTCTGATCAAACCAGCTCATATAGGAGAGTCTCAACCAAGAAGGATAAGGAACCTATAGCAGAGGTTAATGCAGCTTATATTCAACCACCTCGCCTTACCTCGAACACCCAATAGGGAGGAGCACGACTATTCTTTGGCCAACAGAAGAACTCTTCCAGGCGTCAATTCATGCCACTTCCTAAACCCTTGTCTAAGATCTTGCCGACCCTTCAAAAGAAAGGATTACTTGTTAAGGAGCCTAAGCGATTTAATCCCGAGCATTTTCCCAACTATGATCCGTCCAAGATATGTGCTTACCATATGGGGGAGGTAGGGCATTCCGTTGATTATTGTTATACGTTGCGACACAAAATCCAAAATCTTCTGGATGCCAAGGTGGTCTCATTCCACGATACATAGCCGAACATCCTGAATAATCCATTCTCTGACCACCCAGAAGCTGTGAATGCCATCTTCAGTTTTGATGCTGGTACAAAGAAGAGCTTGAAAGTACTTGTGGACGATGTTTATAATGGTTCGAGCTGAGTATTATTCAGATGCAGAAGAGTCCACCATATTTAAGAAGATGCAAAGACTTAAGACAATGTTCAAGAAGGGGATGATTGTTTACGCATATCATACCGGTATAGTTTCGACTATCACTCCAATCATTATTGATTTGGAGGACAAGTTTACTGATTATGAGGATGACTTTATTGGCTTGAATATTGAAGCTAACGATTTCCTAGCTCTTGACATGCCACCGTTGGAAGACGCGTTGGATGAGGATGGATTAATCATTAACGATGTGCCACCGTTTGATGATGAAGAATTAATTCTCGATATTACGCAACCCTATGTATATACGAATGATAAAGCGGTCCCATGGTGTTATGATGCGGAGCTAGATGTGGTCACTCGATCGGGACACACCTATGCTCAAGCCAACTCATAACCTATCAAGCTAGTCACTGATGAGGAGGCTAAAGAATTCTTAGCCGTAATTAAAGCAAGTAAGTATAACGAAGTGGACCAACTTCCTAAAATGTCAGCACAAATCTCCCTATTAGAGTTGCTCTTGACATCAAAAAAATATCAAAAGTCCCTAATGAAAGTCCTTAACAAAGTACATGTCCCAGAGTCCATTGAACCTGAGAAGTTGGAGAAATTTATGGGGGCCATTTTGTTAAAGGACCAGATTGCCTTCTCAAATCAGGAATTCCCAGATGAAGGAAGAGGACACAACAAAGCCCTTTATATCTTAGTCAAGTGTCGAAGTACCTTGGTATCCATGTACTCATTGATAATGTATCGGCTTTAAACATATGCCCTCTAGCAATTTTGAAGTGCCTTCAATATGATTTGGGGAAAATTTGCACGGTTAAGACCTCTGTTCGAGCATTTGATAGGACCAAAAAAGAAGCAGTTGGGGAAGTTGATTTAGACATGCAAATAGGGCCAATGCTATTTAATGTAGTTTTTCAGGTTCTGGACATACCTACAACATTAAGCTTTTTGTTAGGTTGTCCATGGATACATGCAGCAAGTGCAGTTCCCTCAAGTCTCCACCAAAAGGTGAAGTTCGTGACGAAAGGAAAGCTTATTACAGTTCGAGAAGAAGATGAGTTCAAGATTTATCATGAGATAGTTATCTCTTATATTGAACCAAATTGTAAAGCAGAATCCAATTTTCAGGCATTTGAGTTGGTTTCAACCATTCACGTCTCTCGAGGCACTACCCTACCCACTTAAGAAGTATTAAAGTTGGTAGTCATCGTAGGCAAGATCATGGTGGGGAGTGGCTTTGCCCTGGGTAATGGTTTAGGTCAACATGGTCAAGGCACTCGCCAACCAATTGAAGTCGGGCAGAAATCATACACGGTTGGATTAGGCTATCATGGTAAAGGTGGACAATCTTGGAGAGGTAGAGGAAGAGGACGAGGATGAAATGGCTTCACTATTAAGTTCATAATCCCTAGGCTTGCAAAGATGATGCATGAGGAAGAAGGGGTGATCGATACCTGTGCTCGATATTCCAAGCATCCAAGTGCAGACATCGATGTTTGTAATGTTGTTCCTATCGGATGGGGAGAGGTAGACAAGCCTATTGCATACACCATTTGATCCAATGGATAAGACGACACACTCAAAGGAATGACTGAATTGTTCGAAGATAATTTAGTGTTTGTCATCGACGAAGCTCGAGAGTGCAATCCTGCTCACATTTGCTTTAATGAAGATGAAGCGTTAAGTTCAAGTTATGAGGAGCAAGATGATTCAATGGATATTCAACAAAGTTGGGAGCAACAAGGAAATTTGAAACCAATTACCGTTGGGTAGACTGTCACCATAAATCTTAATGACACAGAAGGCACCAAAGAGGTCAAAATTGGGGCAGACTTGACCAAATTTAAAGCTAAATGCTTGACCTAATTGCTGAAGGAATACCAGGATGTCTTTGCCTAGTCTTATGCTGATATGCCAAGGCTAGATCCATCCATTGTTGAAAATTGTCTCCCGACTAATCCCAATGTACCTCCCAAGAAGCAAAAACTACGGAGAATTAAGCCAGAACTCTCCAAGAAAATAGAGGAGGAAGTCATGAAACTCCTTGATGTGAAATTCATCGAGGTATCACAATATCTGGAGTGGATAGCAAACATAGTGCTAGTGCTGAAAAAATATGGTCGCGTTAGAGTCTGCGTTGGCTATAGAGACTTGAACAAAGCCAGCCCCAAAGATGACTTCCTACTGCCTCATATTGATGTTCTCGTGGATAGTACTGCTGGCTTTGAGCTCTTTTCTTTTATGAATTGATTCTCAGGATATAGCCAGATCGGGATGAATGAAAAAGATAAGGAGAAAACGGCTTTCATCATCCCATGGGGAACTTTCTGCTATAGGGTTATGCCTTTTGGTCTTAAGAATGCCGGGGCAACATCTCAATGGGCAATGGTAGCACTTTTCCATGATATGATGCACAAAGAGATTGAAATATATATTGATGATATGATTGCCAAAACCCGACAAGGAGAAGATCATCTTAAAACTTTAAGGAAGCTATTTGAGTGACTTCGTGAGTTCAAGTTACGCCTTAATCTAGCAAGGTGTGTGTTTGAAACAACTTCTGGTAAACTATTGGATTTCATGGTCAGCAGTAGAGGTATCGAGATTGATCCATCAAAAGTTAAGGCAATTTGTGATTTGCGCCCTCCAACAACAGTGAAAGAAGTCTGAAGCCTTTTGGGGGGGGGGGGTTGAACTATACAGCTTGATTCATCTCCCAACTCTCTGAAACTACTAGGCCTTTCTTCAAGCTTCTTAAGAAGAATGCTCAGATTAAATGGGATGATGAATGCCGAGAAGTGTTCAAAGAGTTGAAGCGATACTTGATGAGTCCACCAATACTTGTTCCCCCAACACCGAGACAACCTTTAATTCTCTATCTCACAATTAATAGAGAGTCGTTGGGAGCAATGTTGGCTGAAAAAAGATTGACGGATGGGAAAGAGTGTGCCATTCACTACCTAAGCAAGAAGTTCTCAACAACAGAATTGAACTACTATAATGTTGAGAAGACGTGTGCCGCTTTAGTATGGGTTTTACACAGGCTGCAACAATACACCTTACATTACCAGACATTTCTAGTCTATGAGAATGACCTCATCAAGTACTTGTTAGAACAACCAGCTATGGTAGGGAGGTTAGCGAAATGGCAAATCCTGATTTTTGAGTTTGATGTGCAAAGTGTACCACAAAATTTAGTTAAAGGTCGAGTAATTGTGAGCATGTTAGCAAACGGCACTATAAATTGCAAGACGAAGACGAATATGATTCCCTGGATGATTGCATTTTGACAATGCAAAAGGAGTCGTGGACCATGTTCTTCGACGGCGCAGTTAACCTATTCGGATTTGGTACTATAGTAGTTCTAATCTCTCCCGATTGTCAACACTATACTGTAACTGCAAAGTTGGTATTTCCTTGCACCAACAACATAGCTGAATATGAAGCATGCATTCTTGGCCTTGAGGTGACCATTGAAATGGAAGTTAGCAAGTTGAAGGTGTTCGATGATTCTACACTTATTAATCTCTAGATTGTCGGAAAATGGAGGACTAGAGATGCCAAACTAGTCCCTTACCATGATTACCTAGAAGACCTTATAAAGGAGTTTGAAGAAATATCATTCGAGTACTTGTCAAGGTCTCACAATCAGTTTGCAGATGCACTTGCAACTTTGTTGTCTATGCTCAAAGTTATGGAAGGGTTAAAAATTGAACATTTAAAGATTGAAGTGCTTGCGAAGCCAGCCTACTACATGGTGGTGACAGAAGAACCGGACGGAAAACCATGGTACCATGACATCATGACCTATATTCAAAGGCGAGAGTTCCTAGAAGGTAGCAATCCAGCTGACCAAAAGCATCTTATGAAACTTGCCTCCAAGTTCTTTATCAGTGGGGATACATTATACAAATGGTCTTTTGACTCTGTCCTACTTAGATGCGTCAATGCTAAGGAAGCTACTCTGTTGATGGAAGAAATACACAAAGGAGTGTGTGGTCCTCACATGAACAACCACATGTTAACCAAGAAAATTTTGAGGTTAAGTTATTTCTGGCCGACCTTGGAGAGTGATTGCATTCAACACGTTCGGAGTTGCCACCATTGTTAGATTTATGGAGACAAGATAAATGTCCCTCCAAATGAGTTGCATCAATTGTTGGAACCATGGCCCTTTTCAATGTGGGGCATCGATATAATCAGCCAAATTAATCCAAAAGCCTCGAATGGTCATCGTTTCATCCTTGTTGCCATCGATTACTTCGCAAAATGGATAGAGGCAACATCCCATGCAATTGTCACTGCAAAGAATGTCGTAAAGTTTGTGCATCGTGATATTATTGCTCGTCATGGCGTGCTTGAGGCTATCATCACTGACAACGGGATGAACCTAAACAATAAACTTGTCAATGATCTGTTCAAGGAGTTTAAAATTGGTCATTTGAATTCATCGCCTTATCGCCCCCAGATGAATGGTGCTGTTGAAGCAGTAAACAAGAATATAAAAAAAATTCTAGCAAAGACGGCTAATAACTATTGCAACTGGCACGAAAGGTTTCCATATGCTCTAATGGCATATAGGGCTTCAATTCACCCCTTTATTGGGGCAACCCCTTTTTCTCTAGTGTATGGCATAGAAGCAGTCCTGATAGTTTAAGTAGAAATCCCTTCTCTAAGAGTGTTGTCTTAGTCTAAGCTGACAGAATCTGAATGGGTACAATAGAGGCATGACCAGCTCAATATGATTGATGAAAAATGATTGAAGGCTGTATGTCATGGCCAATGTTATCAGCAGTGGGTGGCCAAGTCTTCAATTAGAAGGTTCACCCAAGACATTTCAAGGTCCATGATTTAGTGCTACGCAAGATGCTACCAATTAACCTTGATCCTTGTGAAAAGTTCACTCCAAATTACAGTGGGCCATACATCGTGAATAAAGTACGTCCTGGAGGTGCTTTAATTTTAGTAGAAATGGATGGACGGGAATTCATGAATCCTGCAAATTCTGATGCTGTAAAAAAGTACTATCCATGAATAAAAGGGGCTCATAAAAGCCTTTTCCCTCGCTCAAAGTTGACCATATCTTTAGGGGATAAGTACATTATCAGTGCCATAAGTTGTGTACGGCGCTCACTTTGGTGCCAAAAGTTTCTGTCGGATCACTTAAGTGCCAAAAAGTTTGAAAAATGCTCACTTTGGTGCCAACTCCGATCCGGTTGGCCGGAAATCCGACGTGGCACTTTTTTATTAATTTTTGAAGTTGATGTGGCTCGCCAGAGAGCACAGTCAGCATCCTAACACCAAAACGACGCCGTTTGGTGTCTCCCCAAATTCAAAACCCTAAATCTCCAGCCAGTCGCCGTCCTCGACGGCCCCGGTGCTTGGCGGCCGTGGCTCCGACCCCGACCTTGACCCCGACGATGGCCACTCGGCGGCGGTGGCTTCGACCCCGACCCCGACCCCGACGATGGCCACTCGGTGGCCGCAGCTCCGACCCCGACCTCAACCGCGACGATGGCCACTCGGCGGCCGCGACTCCGACCCTGACCTCGACCCCGACGATGGCCACTCGGCGGCCGCAGCTCCAACCCCAACCGCGACGATGGCCACTCGGCGGCTGCAACTCTGACCCCGACCGCGACGATGGCCACTCGGCGGCCGCGGCTCCTACCGACCTCGACGATGGCCACTCGGCGGTCGCGGCTCCGACCCTGACCTCGACCCTGACCTCGACGATGGCCACTCGGCGGCCGCGGCTCTGACCCCGACCCCGACCCCGACCCCGACCCCGACGATGGCCACTCGGCGGTTGTGGCTCCGACCTCGATCTTGACCCCAACCCCGACAACGACCACTCGGCGGCCAAGTCGAAGGCCGTGATCTAGCCAGTGCTCGGGGAGGCCGCCGACGTCGGAAAAACCCTAATGAGTTAAACATCATTGTTTTTGTGAGGCCATCCATGTAGGACAGTAAAACGACGTCGTTAGGAGGACAGAAAACGACGTCGTTTAAAGGCCTTGTCATTTTTTTTTACAAAAAAAAAGCCACGTAATCATTTTGGCCGGAATATTTCGCCGGTGGCACCAAAGTGATCGTTTTTCCTCCGATTTGGCACTTAAGTGATCCGACGGAAACTTTTGGCACCAAAGTGAGCGCCGTATGTTTTATTCTTGCAGGGGCAAAGACCATATGTGAATGACGGTGTCCTCTATCTTTGTAAGGAACCTCTATGAGCTCCTTTACAAAGAAGGGCAAGACATGGAAACCTAACAGCTTTGACTTTATGATCCGATGTGCAGGAATGGAGCATGCCTCTTTATCATTATGAAATGCTTTCACATGATATTATGCAATTCACCAATTCCACTTGAAATTTATCAAAATGGATAATTCAGTGAATGATGTCGAGTTACCTAAATGAGGTGTCAAAGGCAAACCTTATCCCATACACAGTCCATTATCTATACATTGCGAGGTGAGTATGGAAAAATATCGTGTCCACAAGGTGAAGAGTTTTATTGTAAAAGGTACGACAACTAAAATGATGAGAGGCAGTTCATTTCTCTACATGTGAACTTTTGTTAACCCTTTTTGAGCCTAAATACTTGAAGAATTTCTTTCATATTACCCCGTCAAGGACTACATATTACCCCCGTCAAGGACTACTCCACATCGAGGCAAATGGAGGTAAGTCGACATTAGAGGTGAGGGAAATGGATAGAAATTTTCTTGTTCTCACTTACATCAATCTTTATGTGATATTATTTCAAATGAACCGATACAAAATTTAAGTACCTCAGGATGACGAAAAGCATTTCTTTCTCTATCTTACATACTTATATTCATTGTGTAGCTCACTTGAACCTGCAATTTCATTTCATATGAACCCAGATGGTGATTATACCCCACATTGGGGCAAGCTGGCCGTTTGAGTAGCTAATCTGGAGTGCCAATTGAAGATAAAGACCTCCAAGCACAAAATCTAAAAAAAGAAATAAAAAAGAGAAAAGTGATTGATGAATTGGGGGCATGAAAAAACAGCGTGCCTGGTAAAAGTAAGACCGATGCCCATTATCAAAGAAAAGAACTTTGAAAAAAAAATGTTAAGAAAAGATCCCCAGTAGAGTAATCATTGTATTACAATGAGTCATGTGGTGAACTCTTAAAGCCAATGAGGACTTCTGTTAGGAAGACAATCTGTGGCAAAGAAAAAGACTAGTGACAAGGCCTGAATGATCACCAATTCTCACCCCATCTATACACATCTTTGAGCCTGATGAATCCTTTTGATTTTGAACCCATGAACCTAGCCTACAAAGTCTCTTCATATCAAGGCACTTGAATTAACGTAGGACTTCATATGTTTATAATACTCACTTGAAGAAGTGCAAGTAAGGTTTTTTCTATCTTATTTCGTAAGGTTCTTGACTTGTAAACCCGGAGATGATAATCGTAAAATATTCCTTTCTGAGCCGTCAAATTTTCCTTTGCTGAGCCGTTGACCAAGTTCACATTACGACCCTGGTAAAGACCCCTCAGATTGATAAATCGTACCGCTTGCAAGAAAACTCGAACTCTTGTCGACAGAATGATGATAAGATTGAATGATATATATATTCCCATATCAATGGTCAAGACAAATAACCCCTCCTAAATGAGAGCGAATGAAAAGCCTCTTCACACTGAAAGTGTCTCATTTAGCATGTTCAAGAAGTCCACGCTATAAGTGAAAATTGTCTTAATGATAATTTTTCCCAATGGAAATTTGATAAAGCCATTATGCATGGACCTTCATTGAGTTTTAAAGAATGAATTTTTCCTCAAAGATTGAAGGATTCGTCTTTGAAACCTCGAGTTTGTCTAATCACTTTTGAATCTTTGAAATATTTAATGAGAATTTCAGGTACCCATTTATAAAATATTTTCAAATGTCTAGTGTGAATTCTATATATTTGAACCTTTGAACACTTGATGTGACTTTCAGGTGTTTATCTTTTCAAGCATCTGATGTGATTTCTAGGTGTTTAGTAAATGTTTTTAAATGTCTGACGTGAACATCAGATTTTTGAAACTTCAAATACCTGATGTAACTTCCAGGTATTTGGTCTCTTTCGAAATCTGATGAGAATTCCAAATCCCTAAAGAATTATTTTTCTTCTTCTTTAGAAAAAAAATCTTTGAGTCTTTCAATTATCTGAAGAGAGCTCCAGACGTTTGTCGAGTCTCATGGGAATCATTTTGTACCTAATTATGCTTTTTGAATCTCCAAATAGGTACGACAAGTATGTATTCTTCTTTGCATTTACATTGCATTCTTTATTGCATGACCTTGCATTTTAAAATGGGATTAAACTCATCGGAGTCCATTCCTAAAAAAAGAGTCATTGTATTAACATTTGCATATTCATTTTGTATGATTTAAATTTAGATATCATTTATCTTTGAAGGAAACCTCTACAAGCTTTCCTTTAAAGAGGGGCAGCTGTTGACACCTAAATTTTGACTATTTTATTTACTTATTTGTCATATAAAAATTACATTAAGCATTTCATAACATCTGCATTTAGGTAACAATAATATTTAGGAGCAAACTTATTCGATTTAAACTTATCTTTAAAAAATTTGTTCTAAAAAGAAAAAACTGAAAAAGAGAGGACAAGAAATAATTTATAAAATAAAACATTTGGTTGTGGAGGGATTACCAATTTTCGAAGGACACAATTGTAGTGCGAGAGGGGGCTGAGAGAAGGTGACCGAGATGACCGAATGGGTGGAAGTGGCGATAGGCTGAAGGAAAAAAAAATTGCAAGGGGTTGGGGAGGTTTTTTTCATTTAAAAGCGAGAGAACTGGCTTTTCTGTCTAATGCTTTTGCCTTTTCTTCTTAATAGTTGCCACATTCTCAATGGTGATGTCCTTGGCTGTTTTGGAACTGCCAACATTAGCTCCTTGAAATGGTATTGATGCCGAATTTTTTTTGGTGGTTGTTTTGGAGCTGCCGCTTGTGTAATTTATTTTGGAGCACTTTCCTTTCTCAATTGTGCTCTTGTTATTAGACCCGCTGCTCGTGTCATTTGTTATGGAACACTTTTTTTACTTGATTGTCCTCCAATTGACATTGTTGTGGTCTTTCTTTTGGGTGCAACCGTTAACTCTTGACTTGGGCCATCTTGAAAGATGAGCACCTCCAAAGTTCTCCCAAGCTACAATAATATAATTTTATTTATTAACAAAGTCCAATACTATAAATTAAATGCACGATACCCATAAAACTTATATTCAAAATAGTTATTCCGGTGTTGAAGTTTGTATAAAGGCTATAATCATATTGCCTTATCTTTCTCCTAATAGATCCTCCAATTTGAAATGGTGCATCGGTTTCAGCACTTTGAGCAACTTGTGTAGTTTGTCTTCTTCTTACATAAAAATATAACACACACAATTAACCTATAAACAACATTACACACACAACAAAAACTGTCACCTAAGCACATAACCAGCTCATAAAATAATATAACACACACAACTAACCTATAAACAACATTACAGACACAACGAAAACATAAACTATCACCTAAACACACAAGTAGCCCATAAAATAATATAACACACACAACCAGGCCACAACATAACATACACAATAGAAATTATATGACTTACAAGATATTTACTCATTGTCTTTGCAATTGTCAACTTAGGGGTTGGCCTTTCAATTTGGCCTTCAGCTGATACTTCAATTGTCTTTTCACCTGGCTTTTCAACTCGCCCTTCTTCAGCTGGCCCTTTAGCAGTTGTCCTTTCAGTTGGCCATTTCTTAACTCATGTAGATGGCTGTTGCTGTTGATGTATGTTCTTCAAATGACAACTAGCCTTATTGTGCAATTCCTTATTATAATAGGAGCATTTTATCTTTAGACCCATTCTGTCCATCTTCTTACTTGAGATCATCCCCTCTTGCATTTTTCATTTCTTTTTTGGCCTACCCATTTACTTTTTTATGGGTAAAGGTTGAGGGGATTCGTGAGTTGTGGGTTCCCAAAATCTACTGCTTGTAACTGGCTGCAACATGTGCTGGTAAGAAGCAACATATGTGCTTCTCTTGTAGCAATTGTGTAGGTAGTCATCTGGAATATGATGCTTCAGTTGGATGGCACAAATTGTATGTGCACATGGAATTTCCATCAGTTGCTAGCTACAATATGAACACTTTCTCCCCTTTAGCTAGACAACATGTTTATCAATATTGTGCATTATCTTATATCCATCATCTCTATTCCAGATTGAATAACAAAACTTATATCTTCGAGCATGCTGATGATTGGTTTGCACCTGGTCTCTAAGATTCTCCCCTTGAATGCTTCACTAATGTTTTTATCAATAATGTTGTACTTGAATTCTTCACTGAAGAATGCCCTACACTAATATTTAGATTCAATTTGGAATAGTGCTTCAAATCCTCCTCTAGTCAACTCAAGCAACCCCTATTTATGTACTCTAAAAATAAGCCATATTAGTACTTCTTGCGATAAGCCAAAATTACTTCTACAGTCTATCTCCTTTATAGTTCTTTGCCTAGTTTGCATAAATATGCCTCGCATATATTCTATGTTCAGCATACGGTATCAACTCAATTAATGCTAGAATAAGTCTCTACAATAATTCCAAAAACAAATATTTGTAAGTTAAAATAAATGAATAATATGAAAAAACAAACAATTAATAATACCATTATCTTTTGTTGGTCACTCTTGAATGCCCAACTTTCCCCATTATTGATTTCTAAGTCAGCTATTATATTCTTCAGGAACCAGAACCAAGTGTCCTTATTCTCTACTCTTACAATAGCCCATACTATTGGAAATATCTGGTTATTGGCATATCTCTCAACGGTAGCCAACAACTCTCATTTGCATAATCCTTTCAAAAGACCTCCATCCAACCCTATGACTGTTTTATAGCTAGCCAGAATTCCTCTCTCGCATGCATAAAAGCAAACATAAATTTGGTCAAACTTAGTCTCTTGGTTAGACAATGGTCTTTCGATAACTTTATTGGATGGGTTTTGAAGCCTACACTCAGTAGCATAATCTCAAATCTAAGTATATTCTTCCTTGTACCTACCCATCAGTGTACTCATCGCCCTCTGTTTGGCTCTTTTGCACTGATTTCTAGACACATTTACTCATTCACTAATTGCTTGAGCTAAGGACTCTTCATGTTGAAGAAATGCTTCGAGAACCATACACTTGTTACCTTTTTGTTATCAAACACAATCTCTTGAAAAGACTTAAGCTGAAATGATCCAATGTTCTTATTCACTACGTCATAGACCTTCCATAAACAATTTCGTTGTGAACACATTGCTCTCACAAATTTATTGATATTTCTAACGAATTCAACACTTTTCTATTCAGCAATTGAATATTTCGCAATAACTTCTTTGAATTGTTTCGCATCATCGAATGTCATGTTAATAGTTAATATAGGACATGCAACAGCATGATCATAACATGGATACTTATTGTTCCTCCAATGCACAACTCCTTTGGCATCTTCATTCTCTTCACCAACACTTTCTTCATAATCGGTTTGATTACCACAAACTGGAGCTCCTTCATCCTCATTTATAGGCTTAGATTCATGCGATTCTCACAACGTTACAAGTTTATTTCTCTGAAAGTCCCTCTGCTTTTTCCTTGATTGTGTTAGTTCCTCATCAGCATCATCGCTTGGGTAATTCACATCCTGCAGAGCTTCATCATGTGATTCACTGGATAAAGTAACTTCCTACTCTAATTTAGTGAATTCTTCATCACCTAAGTCTTCACTAGAGACTCTTTTTGATTGCGCTATATGCCCTGTCTCCCTCATCTCTCTAACCTGAGCAAGCTACAGTCCTTCATCTAAACAGATCCAAACCTAATTTGAGTAGTCGGTTCAACACTACCTTCTACTTCTCCTACTTGAGTATTCTCATCATCTTCATAATACTCAACATATACCGTAGCTTTCTTGTCGTGAAGATAATAGTAAATAATGTCATTTATATCATTATTACCATCGAAAGTTCTCAAACCCTCCTTCAATTCTTTCCCAAGAAGACAATAATGCAATTTTTCTATTTTGCAACATAATTGATATCCGTCACGAAACTAATATATGATGGCTTACCTACATCAACATAAATAGTCCCCTCGTTTCCACTAGCATATTGTGGCACCCGAGAATTTCGACAACCTTGGATAACCTTTTTGGTGATGATCTCAGTTTGAAAAGGTTCTGTGGAATTAGTGGATATGATCAATTGTGGTTATACCCTTTCCAAGGTGAAATGGAGAAAGTTCAAGTTGTAGATTTGATGAGTGATTAGTCCAAGTGATCATCCTTTAGGGTGAGACATAAGGTATACTCAATGGAAACTAGACAAGTTCTTATCTTGGTGGATTATCGATCTTTGAATTGAATAAATCTTGGTGGACTATCGATATTTGAACCGAATGAATGGTGCTATACTATAGGCTTGAATCCATGTTGCAGTGAAGGCGTAGTGACTGTCTTTGTTGGACTAAACCAGATGAGTTATTAATGGTGTCGATTTTGATGGTTCTAGGCTTGAATTGATGGTGACAAATGTATAGGAATAATTCGGCTAAATGGTGTGTTTGATTGAGATCGTTAGATATACCGGAATGGAAATGGGACCATGTGACGATGGATTTCATGCAAGGATTACCAAGGACATCAAGTGGTCACGACTCTATCTGGGTGATAGTAGATCGCTTGACTAAGTCTGCCCATTTCCTAGTAGTTCGCGTAGACTATCCAATGGATAAATTTGCTAATTTACATGTAAGCCAAGTGGTACGCTTACATGGTGTTCTTGTAACTATCACGTCGGATCGAGACTCGAGATTTACTTCAAAACCTTTGGCGAAGTCTTCAAACCGCCTTAGGGATTAAGCTCCAATTTAGTACCGCTTTTCATCCGTAGACGGATGCACAGACAGAAAGAGTGATTCGGATATTAGAGGACATGTTAAGAGCTTGTGTTATTGATTTTAAAGGAAGTTGAGATAAAAAGTTAAACCTGGTAGAATTCACCTATAACAATAGCTTTCAGAAAAGTATAGGCATGGCTAAGGAAGTATCATCCTAACCTTGGACACATACTCAATCATGAAGCCATCAATGTGGATGAGAAAATGAGGTATCTGGAAGAGCCGATACAAGTAATGGATCGAAAGGAACAAGTCCTTCGGACAAAGAAAATCTCACTAGTTAAGATATTGTGGCGACATCATAATATAGAAGAGGCCACATGGGAAAGTGAGAAAGAGATGAGGGAAAAGTACCCTCATTTGTTTAATGAGACATAAGTGATGTCCAATTTCGAGGACGAAATTCTCTAAGGAGGGGAGAATTGTGGCACCCGAGAATTTCGACAACCTTGGATATGTGGCGACCGTGGCTGATCAATGAAAGTATCGCCGGATGGTGTCATTAGTATTTTGCACGGACATTGTTTCTATTCCATCGTCGACTGATAGGTCGCATTTAGAAGTAATTCGATCGTCACACAAGTCATAGTCCCATCCCTACCCACTATCTCTAATAAGGCCGAGAGTGTACTATAAGATATGTCGACAATTATATTTTTCTATATTGATATTGGGTCATCCAATTATGTACACTACTAACCGAACCCCGGTACATGGTTGCGACCCCGTGTAGTCGCGAAAGTAATTATTTTTTTTCTGCACTTGTATGTGCTGAAATTAAGAGTCGAATATTGGGGGAATAGAACTGTGAGCGAGGACCCAACACGGCCATGCACGGCCATGTGAGTAGATTACAATTAACCCATGCATATGTGGAGACCAAGGCAAATGAATAGAGAGGATGTTGGGCTGTATCTTTAGGATAATGAGCTGCATCTCACCGGCCCAAAACCCCTCCACATTAACCTCCAATTGTCGACATAAATGGTCAACTAGCAAGAAGAAGTTTGACTGAGGCTTGGCTGGATGAAGCCACGTTGCTTCCGTTTGGGCGGACAGCAAGATGGGTAGAGAGGCCAGCTGAAGACACATACCCCCCAGCTGTCTTCGATCCTTGCTGCCACCATAGAATTTGCATGCAAATTGCAAATTAATTGAGGACAAACAGGCGGATTGATCGAGAGAGGGTGTGAAGGAGAGAGAGAGAGAACAAACCAGTGAAAGTGAGAGAGAGTCCGAGAGAGAGAGCTACGAGCGACTGTGAGGAGAAGGACCATCCTCCGTCCGTGCTCGTGCGAGCTGCCACCGTCGCGTCTTTGCCGTCGTTGAGCCGCGTTCGAAGACCCACGAGCTTCCTGTTTTGTTGTCGATTGAGCTTAGGAGTGAGGCAAGTGGAAGTTCACCTATCTATGTCTTTGCATGCTAGAATTGTCTGTGGAATGTTAGTAGATGTGAGGAAGTGTAGAAATTAGAGCTGCATGTTGATTGGGATCACATTAGATGAAGTTAGAGCTAGAAGCAAAGCAAAAACAGTGCATGTATTGGATTTCGAATTTTTAGAAGGGAAATTAAGATCTAAAGATCTGACTATGATGGATTTTTGGGAAGTAAAGAGGGTATATTGCAATGTAGTTTGATGGTATATACTTGCTTGTGGGTGTTGGAGGACGAAATCCATGGAATAGGAGCAGATTTCCCTTTTGCTAGTAAGCTGTTTTGCAAGGGACAGAACGACCATCGGTGCTTCCTCGATTTTTATGTAATTATCTAGCCATAATAAGACTTTTATTCCTTGACGAAAGTTGTAGAGGACATCTTTATGAGTAACATACTAGAATTTGAGATGAAATGGACAAGTATTTCTTGGTGAAATGATTTTCCTTTGAAGAAACTAAATCTGGAATTTGTTGTGCTGACCTTTAGTGATTTCGTGGACTGTAAAGTAGCCTTTTTGTTGGAATCTCACTTCGACTTCATAATAAAAGTGGTAGAGGACTTCTTGAAGTATAAAATATCAAAAATTGAGAGGAAATTGACAAGTATAGGTCGGTGAAACCATCTTTCTTTGAAGAAACTGGATCTGGAAAACGTTACCTTGACCTAGTATGATTCTGTGAATTTTTATAAAATTATCCAGTTGAAATTTGATCTTGTACCCTTAATGGAAGTTATATATGACATTTTGAGGAATAACATACTGAAAATTGAGAAGAAATTGACATGTGTAGGTCGGTGAAACGAATTTTGTTTGAAAGGACTTAATCTGGAAAAACAGTACCGAGAATAGGAGGAACTAAATAGTCTATAGCTATTAACATAGAACGAACTGGATTTATATTTCTTCATAAGATATTTACCTCTAGGTGTTTTATATAACATATCAAAATTTCATAATTTTTGGAGTTCTTTTGGGTATTTAATCGAAATTATCTTCGAAACTGTGCAAACTGTAATGCTGAAATTTTGAAAGCTGTGATGCATGGACCGTACCGAATTGTATGAAGTTCTTTTGGTATGGTGTTCTTCATGAGATATTTGCCTCTAGGTTTCGTTCATAACATGTCAAAATTTCATAATTTTCTGAGTCCATTTAGTATTTATTTAAAAATTTTTACCAGAATTGTGCATTGTAAAAATCGGGCTATTCTGTTCTTGAATTTTCACCAAAGTGTCCGAAAGTGAAGGTGTTTCGAATGGCTATGTGATATGATGGTATTGGCTGTGGATATTTGTGCAATACTGAGATGTGATAGAGGGTCCATGAGACATCTTGTTTTAGCATTTGAAAATGTGTTGTGAATTAAAATGCTAAATGTTACCGTTGAGCCCTCGGGTCAACGATGCCCCAAAGTCGGGATGCCCAAAGGTTCGAATGAGTCGATGCCCTTTGGATGCCTGGTTGTATTTTGAATACATGTCCAGAGGTTTTCCCCGGGAGTGTCGGGATGCCCGGTTGTATTATGATACATGCTCGGAAGGTGAGGGGTTGTATTATGATGCATGCCCGGAGGTTAGGGGTAACCATATCTATGGTCCCCAGTGATTCCTCGTGATGCCAGGTGGAGTGCGAGATGCCCAGAGGTTCGAATGAGTCGATGCCCTTTGGATGCCTGGTTGTATTTTGAATACATGCCCGGAGGCTTTCGCGACGCCAGGTTGGGTGCGGAATCCCAGAAGGATGCAAACATTGGTCCTCTGGGGGATGAAACCTTGTGAATGATTAAAATTGATGATTATATTAAGTGTGAGTGTGGTCTGGTTATGGGACTAAATTGTATGGCATGAAATGGGACGTGTTATTACAGTTTGGCCCCATGATCGGGACCTGTGTGACTGGACACGATGCATCTTATTGGTTGGAAATACACTGGTCATTGCATTGAAGAGTTATATGGTTTGGATGCATACTCATTCATGGATTGCCTATTTTGTCTACCATACTTGAATTTGGATATAAATAGTAATACTTGATATAGCTTGATGAATCTTTTACTGCTGAGTGGTTGTACTCACCCCGTTTGGGGACTAACATTTCAGACTAGACAAGATACCCCTGCCGCCACCGCCACCAGCAGATGGTCTTAGTGGTTGGACACGGCCGTGAGGAGGAGTACAGCAGAGGAAGAAACTTTTGGACGCCGACACTGATCGATGGACTTTAAGTATACGACTGTTGGAAAAGATGTCGGTCATCTTTTGAAGTATACCCGAGTATAGAAGACTACATCATTTTGATGTACCGACGAATGATGTCCATCTGGTTTAAGTAAATAAAAGTGTTCGGCTTTTACCTATAAATGTGTTTAGTTGGTGTGCATCTTTTTTGAATTTAGGGAAGGGAGTTGTTGGATACGCTTTTGCCATATAAATTGCGCAGGGACCGATCTAAATGATATAAACCCCCAGGATTGATAAACCTTTAGGTCAGGCAAGAGAATGGTAATCGAATTGTGGCGACCCTAACGGTTCGGGGGCTGTTGAGGGGTGCCACACATATTCTCATTTATCGACGCCAATGATGAATTTCCCATCATATCTGACAATGAGGCCTATTGTACTGTTGGCCCCCCATGTCAGCCCCTCACCTAAGAGAATAATTAGCTTCCGGGACCACATAAAGGACGATCGACAACTCAATATGGAGGTCCCCACATGACACCTACTTTAAAAAGAATAACTTGGCGCTTTATCTTTTATCGGACAAAAAGCAACAAAAAAGCAATCGGGGGTTGATAAAATTTATCGAGGTCCCCACATTGCCAACTTTGTGGCCCAAAGAATGATGAGATGGCAAGCACAAATAACTCTAATTTTTCCCTCCTCACTCGAGCCCTAATTTTTTTTCCCTCCGAGTGACTCACTTAAATCGAGGGGGGTAGTGAGCGACAACTAACCTAACTAATTGAAAATGAGGACTCGACAAGCGATGACAGCGAGTGAGCGATGGCTGGTGAGCAAGCGGCGGCAAGCAAGCGTGAGCGATATTCACAGAGAAAGTGGCGTCGATGATGAGGCAACACGATTGGAGCCCTTATATTCATTCATGTGGGGCAGCATTGTGAGGCGTTGTGTTGGGCCAACAATGTGGTATGGCGCTGCTTAGTCCAACCTAGCCACGTTGGACTAAGCGACGCCGTTTGGCCAGTCCATGTCCAACTCAGCCATTTTTAAAAATTATGAGTGCCACATAACTATTTTGGCTAGGATTTTCGTTAGAGGCACTTAAGTGATCTTTTTATTTTTTAATTATTATTATTATTATTATTATTATTATTATTATTATTATTATTATTATTTTGGCACTAAAATGAGCCAGCGAAAAGTTGTGGCACTAAAGTGAGCGCCGTACACAAGTTAAGGTACTTCTGATGAACTTATCCCAATTTTTTTTTTAAAATTTAACGGTGAAGATTTAATCTCCCCATCTATTATTTACCTGCATAAACTATAATTATTCTTTAAAAAAGTGTACATGTACTCTCAAGAATATTTTAGAGTACTCAAGAACCCTAGGCCCTTGGAAGCTTCAAAGGCTCACTTGGTTATCTTGATCATTCTCGATTTATTATGCCTTGAAAACCTCTAGAACGTGACACGTGCCTAGGAGAAGTATGGGCCACACCAAATCACGTCAGTCCTCATTCCAATATTCCCGCGGCTTACCGGGATCGATGTGGTCATGTTCCATGCGCTAGTCCTGTTCATCACCATTGGGCTTGGGAACGGTGCATCACTCATGTCTACACTTATCACTAGTGGCATCAATTTGGCCGCAACATTTATCTCCGTGTGTGGGACAGATGAGTGGGGGCGTCGCCGTCTCTTCTTCAGGAGTGGAGGGTTGATGCTCATCTTTCAAGTACACAAACGTTTTTAGACTCATTACACTCTTTACTAGATATCTTCAACTATCCACTCCTTATTAACTCATTCGACCATATCTGGATCTTTAATAAGGTGTCAGTAGGACTCTTTAGACCATCAATGGTGTTTGATGTTCCTTTATGTTTCTAATCGTAAATATCCAATCCCTATATTTTGTAAAAAATTATACTAGTTGTTATTGCATAGGTGGCAGTGACGTCCCTGATGTGCTGGAAGTTTGGTGTGAAAGGCCAAGGGCAGAAGTACACCCCAAGTGTCAAAACTTGGCACGGAGGGACACTTAAGTGCCAAAATTGAAGCAAAATGGATCACATAAGTGCCAATCCATCCAAAATGCTGACGTGGTGATTTTCCGGCGAAGTAAGTGCAAAACAGCGTCGTTTTGCACGCCGACGTGGCTAGACAATACAAAAACGACATCGTTTTGGTGCGACGTGATAAAAAATTAATTAAATTAAATTTAAAAATAAATTTATTTAAAACATTTAAAAATAAAAATATTAAAAAAGTTTTTTAAAACTAAATATAAAAAAAAAAGGGGCAGCTGAGGGCCGAGCCCTCGCCGCCGCCGAGAAGGGCGATGACGGAGGGAAGAGGGTTGGCCGGCAACCCGGCCGGACCGGTGGCGAGGGCACGTGAGCCCTCGCCCTAGATCGGGGGAGGGTCGGTGGCCCTTGGCCGGCCGAGGGCGAGGCTGCGTGCCCTCGCCCTAGATCTCGGGTGAGGGCCACGACCCTCGCCCGACGACCCTCGCCCCGCATTTGGCGAGGGTCGTGGCCCTCACCCGGCTCCGGTAGGGGTCGGTGGCCCTTGGCTCGGCCAGGCGAGGGTCGCCAACCCTTGGCTCGACCGAGTGATGGTCGCCGACCCTCGCCTAGATGCGGGGCAAGGGCTCGCGGGCCCTCTCGCTGCTGTCGGCCGATGTTGTCGGCGACCCGGCCGACCCTCCCCCTCCATCGTCGGTCCTTCCGGTGGCGGTGGGGAGGCGGCGGCGGCGAGGGCTTAGCCCTCGGCCACTTGCCTTTTTTTTTTTTTTTAATTAATTTTTTTAATATTTGTATTTGTATTTTTAAATGTTTTAAATTAATTTTATTTTATTTTTAAATGTTTTAAATTAATTTAATTTAATTAATTTTTATATTAATTTTTTACCAAGTCACCACAAAAACGACGTCGTTTTTGCATTGTCTAACCACATCAGCGTGCAAAACGACGCCGTTTTGCACTTACTTAGCCGGAAAATCGCCACGTCGGTATTTTGGTTGGATTAGCACTTAAGTGATCCATTTTATTCCGATTTTGGCACTTTAAGTGTCCCTCTGTGCCAAGTTTTGGCACTCCAGGTGTCCGGCACTCAAAGGCCAAGTGGACAGCCTCCTCGGGCTGTGTGCAATTGTCGTGGTGATATGCATCTACACCTTTGTGTCCGCCTTCGCCTTCTTGTGAGGGTCATCGGGGTGGCTAGTGCCGAGCGAGATATTCTCCTAGAGATCCGGCCGGCCTCTCAAAGCATTATTGTGTGCGTCAACATGTTCTTCGCCTTCTTGGCCGCGCAAATCTTCCTCACAAGGATCTACCACATGGAGTTTGGCCTCTTCATCTTCTTCACCTTCTTTGCCGCTCTCATGATTGCCTTCATTTACTTCTTTGTGCTCGAGATGAATAACATCTCGATTGAGGAGATGTCCCAAGTCTGGGAGGAACGTTAGTATTGGAAGAAGTACGTGGTGTAGATGGATTGCCATTTCCAGAGAAAGTTTAGACACTCAATTTTTTGCTAAAATTTAAGGAAATAATTTGACTATATTTTTCTCATCCATGCAATTTCAGTATGTTAGGTTTGATTAGGTTACATGCTTTCCTGGAACAAGGGTTTGCATGCAGACATTTTTTTTTTTTGGGTCGTTGAATAAGTGCGACTGATTTAGGTTCATTGATTCTCTCTTCTATGTACGCTGGATTTAATAACCTTAATATTGATAGGATAAATTTGAGAATATTGATTCCCTTTTTTAATCTCGCAAATGTGGTCCTTGAGTTTATTGTCGATAACTATTAGAAAGTATAACATTTTTAGTGTGTGAAATTGATATAAATAGATCTTTAATCCTGAAGATCAATAAAATTCAGAATTTATGTGATATATATATATATATATATATATATATATATAAATGTTGAAGACACTGTTGCCTATAATTGACCACAATTGATCCTTATTGATCTACTTTGTATATTTAGGAAAAATTAGAATTCAGTATATTTGGGAAATTATTCTTTCCACCTTTTGTATATTTGTTTTCTTTAATTAGATCAAGCTTGTACGTTATTAATAGGGCTGTAAATTGTACAATTGAATTGCAGAGAAAGAAAAACACTTTTCCCAATTCTCAATTCTCGGTTTGTTTCCATCTAATATTCTGACATGGAGTCAGAGCATGTCTTCTAGCTTCCGCTCCTTCTTTTCATCTTTCTCTACCATTCTTCTTTCTGTTTCTTCTTGTCCACGAAGCCGCATCTAGCTTCCTTTTTTGCTCCCTTGTTTCCTTTCTTCTCCACATTAAGCCTGCAAATTTTTTTGGACTAAATCAGCAAGGAAACAAAAATGCCAAGAAACCAAGCATCGAAATTTGGGACTTCCCAAGATCCAGAAATTTCTTCTAACATCCAAGGTTCAGGTGACTCACCTTTGGATGACCAGACAGATCGGGTGATGGAAAACCAAACACAAGAACAGAATCAAGTGCCGACTCTTGAGGAGTCACAGGGTTTTGTTCATCTCAATACGGGGCAATTTCTTCCGGGCCCATATGTTCAATGGGTTCCCATCCAGGTTCAACCTATTACAAGCCAGACGAGTCAGATGAATTCTACCTAAAGTTCCACCTGCTTTCCCGAGAGAGCCAATGACAGGCCAAGGGGAGAAGACCCACAGCTTAATAATCAGTCCAACTCTGGTGGGACGGGATGGCCCTTCTTGAATCAAACCGGTTCGGGTTCATAAGGATTTGAGGCAAGTCCATACCCGACCTATGGACCCGGTTTTCTTCCCTTTGCATGCTTCACCGGAGCTCAACCCGAACTAGGAGACCCTCTTTACACCTCCAACGCAGACGGACCGGAGCTCTACCTCATCACACAGCAGTTGTCGAGGCTGGAAAATTATTTCATCTGGTCATGAGAGTTTCGTCGGGCCCTAATCACAAAAGACAAAGAAGGGTTTATAGACGAAACGGTTCTGGTTCCGAGCGACGAACGACTTGCGTGCCACTAGAGGAAATGTAATCAGCTTGTCCGGACATGGATCGGCAACTGCCTCACCCTGGAGGTTGCCGCCAGACTACTCCCGATCGAAGATGCTAAAGGAATATGGGAAAATATACAAGAAATGTATGGAAAACTTGATCGAGCCAAAATTCTCAACATAACTCAGGCTCTATTCGAACTAAGACAAGGGAATCTCTCGATTTCTATCGTTTTTAACAAGTTATCGGCACTGCGGAACGAATTAGAGATGGCCAAGGAAAAATTAAAGGGGCCTGAAGCAACCCTAGCACAATACCGGGCGATAAGGGAGAGGGAGAAGGTAACTCGGTTTCTACTCATACTAAATGAAAGTTACTTACCGTTTCACAGCCAAATCCTCGCCATGGAACCCGTACCCTCACTCGGCCAGATTTACCAGCTCGCGGTCTACGAAGAGTCGCAGCGCCTGGCTTCCTCAGAGTACCTAAAAGTTAGAGATCGTGTTATCCTCGCGACCAAGGCTACGCCGGAGCAGAAGCTGGCCGTAGCGAAGTCCGGCCATGGGAACCATGGCGGATCAGGAGTTGCAGTCGCAGCCTTAGGGTTAGCAAATGGAGAAGACAAGTTTTTTATTCATTTGGAACGAGCGGCCACGATTTAATCAGCCGATCGAACGGTCCTGGCCTCTTGCGGGCTCCTTTTCCAACGAACGGCAGAGATCTCATCTGTGACATCCCGATTTTTCCAATTCTATTTTCAGTAAAATTTAGATGGGCATTTCATCTTTGCACATATTGTTCTTTTTCCTTGAGTTGGCCACTCATGTGAAAACTAATTTATCGGGTGAAGCCGGTAAGAGATTATAATGCATTAGACTCGAGAATTTGACCAGGAAACGACCTTTCGACTGAGCCAATCTGCAAGGGTCATTATGGCACAGTTAAAAATCGATTAGGGACCGGAGATAGGTCGACTCGATAGAAGCAGATGATCAAGTGTGGGTGATTCCACCAGATTGTACTGTTCTTGTCGGTCGGCACTAGGTCGGCTCTTCTGTCGATTGGGTCCCCTATGTCCGTAACTGAAACCTTGAGATTTCCACGACAACCGAGAGTCGCCAATATGTCAAAGATGTACATTGTGGCTTGAATTGATCAACCACAGGTCAAATGCACGAAAATTTCTAAAAAGCTACCCGATAGGTTATGACGCGCTAATATCGTGCCAGAGTGAAATTAATCGTGAAATTGAAAGTGAATTCAGCAATTGGAAGTCTGGTTATGTCACAAACCTTATTAGGAACATTGGATTAATTTGTGGATTTTAATTGGGCTCAATTGGAAGAGAATTGATTGGAATTGAAAGAATTGTTGTACAAAATTTCATGCCCCGGCGGAGAAGGAAATTGCACCCATTGGCATGAAGTTGTGGGGGTTTGAGTTAGTGGAAGATGACATAAGGTGATGTCATGGTGGTTGGCCAAATTGAAGAAGAAATGGACAGGTGGAGGGTGGAGATTGCTTCTTGGAAAGGAGCACCCATCAACATCATCTTCAAGCTTGGGAAGAGAGAGAGAGAGGAGAGGGAGGGGGAGTGCAGATCCGGCCAGCCAAGCCAGCCGACGCTGCCCTTCTCCGGCCGCTCGTCCGTCGCGGCCGTCGCCGCCGCGGCCGCCGCCCGTCCGCGCGCCTCACCGCTCGCCGTTCGACAGTGGGACGCCTCCACCATCACCGTTCATCATCCCGAGCTCCCGCGCGCCTCTCCGCTAGCTGCTGCCGTCGCCGCCAAGGTCGCCGGAGGACCGCCGGAGCCGCCGCTCCCTCCCGCTCGAGCCGCCGCCACCCGTCTCCGCCGGTTTCTCGCCTGAACTGCCGCCAAATCTCCTTCGTTCGGCCTTGGATAGTGGCCGGACTTCCAGCCTAGATCTAGGACTTCAAGGCCCGCTTTGGGTGTCTTCCTTGCCTCCCTTGGTGTCGCCCCGAGAAGGTTTGTCGTCGGGCTCGTCGTCCTCTTCGCCGGGGACTCGTCGGAAAGCGATTCCGGTGAGTTTAACTCACTAAATCTTGATTAGAGGGTTAATGATGCCCTAAGTGTGCTTAGCCTAAGTTAAGTAAGTTTAGGTGGTTAGATTAGTTTATTTTAATTGTGGATTAGATTAAGGGGTGTGATTAGATTAGGATATGTTTAATTAGAGATAATTGAGTGGTTATATTATTTTAACCCTTGATGGGACATAAAAGGGTTTATTTTTTATTTAATTAAATACTTCGAAATTCTGGAATTTTTATAATATTATATTCCGAAAAAAAATTAAAAAAAAAATATTTTTGACCTCAATTGCTTAGAATTTCGGGCTGATCACGGCTGTGCTTTTAGAATTTGAATTTGATGAATGGATGTGGCAAATCGACTATTTAATATGATAAATAGGGATTTTACTCATAAAAACCCAAGAGTCGGGTTTTGATGCAAAAATTGGATGTTAAGGGTTAATGTTGTGATTTGAGTATATGAATGAGATGTGGAGTGTCCGGAGGTCAGTTTTGATTGTCGTGTGCTGGTTGAATGACTCGGTCGCAGTAGTGGCTAAGCCAACTGGACCTGTATTCCTTTTGGTTCGCTGTCAGTGTAGTGACGAGGCTCGGGTCGCAGTAGAGGCTAGGCCAACTGGACCTATGCTCTTTCGGGAATGTCGTCGACGTAGAGACGAAGCCGCGCTCCAAGGGGGGGGGAGGCGATGCCTGGCAATTAATGTCAGTAGATAGCTGAATTGCGAGTAGGCTATGCCCTGGTGTGGCGGTGAATAATAATTGGAATGTGTGCTGAGTGCGATCGTGGTTTATATGAAAGTGTTGGTGTTCCAATTGTTTTAAATTCTCATGATTGCCTGAGATTTTGTGGCATAAATTGTGCTAACCTGCAGGAAGGAATTAAGGCGAGGTAAGTCTTCTGTGTGAGGTGGCTAGGCCACCTGGGGTGTATTTTCCTTCTAATAGGGGTTTAGGGGGTTGAACTTGTTGAGACAATGTCTCTCCCCGTGTGGGCCAAAATTTCAGGACCGTAGATGGAAGAACCCCCGGAGCGTTATGGTCTTCCCGTGCATAGTATGAAGCATAAGTTCAGTTGTCCCGATCCTGAGGGCCATTGGATCTATGAGCTGGTTAGGACCACGGTCTGGGTCTAGGAGGGCGTGGCTGTTAGAGTACCTCATAGATATAGGGCTTGGTTTCGTTTTGGGCCCAATGGTTTTACGATTGGTCCACTTAGTAGTTTTGATATCCCATCTGCTGTCATGGAAGCCATCCTAGGAGAAGGAGTAGATGACCCTCCTGATGGTAGGTGGAGGACCCCTCGTCTCCGGGAGGTCGCTCATTCGAAGTGGGATCGAAGAGCGAGTCCGACTAGTAGTCTTAGGATCGCTCCTTCTTTTTGGTGAACTAATCCCTTTTTGTAAGCTGACCATGTTGGAATATATGTAATCTATGGAATGATGTTTATCTATGTCAGTACGCTCGTTTATGAATGTGTTGATCTCCTGCTTTCCTATCTCGTGAGTTTTTTTGTCAGGGGTTTTATAACACGTTCCGTATGCGCATAATAAATTAATTGGGTCGGCGACACCACCTGGGGATGTCGCATTTGTATGACCATGGCGGGTTGTTCACGTGTCTCAGGGTCGGGCATGACAAGCCCGTTTAAGTGGTATCAGAGCATGGTCTGTGTATGGAGTGATAAGGAGCGAGAGAGTCATGGGATAGTTGGTAGGAAAGGCTTTTAATATGCTGATGCATGTTTTTGTTAGCTGCTTGTTAACTCGTTGGTGAGGTCACTCAGGTTCTAATGTGGTATTGGGATTTGCAAATAGGTATCTATATTGAGCTTGTAGCATGAGTGACCGAGTGCCGAGAGCTGCTAGGAAGAGAGCAGCAGGCCCCGTGTTTCGGGGTGGGCCGCCGTTGAGAATCGGTGCCCGTGGTGCCCTTGAGAGAGAGCCACCGAGGCCGGCGCAGGCCGCGAGTGGTGCGGCAAAGATCGCCCCCGATCGATCTTTGGGGTAGAAGCCCCTGAGGATTCGAGGTTTGCTGGGATTATGAGGATGCTTGAGCTGATGGGTGACAGAATGGACCAGCAGGCCGCCACTTCAGCCGCCGCTACCAATGCCGCCAATGCAGCTGCTGCTGCTGCAGTTGCCGCCGCCCCTGCCGCCGCACTAGTTGATGAACCTTAGGAAGCACATGGTGAAGTTCCACCTGGGAACGTGGCCGCTGGGAGGCCTATGCATAAGCTGGTAGAGCAGTTCCTGAAGTTGAACCCGCCGACGTTCACGGGAGCGGGAGAGCCCGAAGCCGGCCTTGTGGGTTCGGGAGTTGGAGAATGCCTTTGATCTCGTTGATGTGCACCGAGGCGAGAGAAGGTTGTTACGCGCCTATCGTTGAAAGGGATTGCGGGTACTTGGTGGAAGACTACTAAGGGGATAGCTTTCCCTAGAGGCGTAGTTCCAGAGTGGAATGCCTTTCTCGAAGTCTTCAATGAGAAGTACTTTTCTGAGTGTGCTAGAGAGGTGAAGATGGCGGAGTTTCAGCGCCTTCGCCAAGGTACGATGACGGTCGATCAGTATGAAGCGAAGTTCGCTGAACTATCACAGTATGCCCCTGATTTAGTTCAGAAACCATCATCCCGAGCTCAAAGGTTTAGAGATGGGCTCCGACAGGAGGTGAAGAGCTTGGTGGTGCCACTAGATCTGAAGGAGTACAATGCCATCTACAGGCGGGCCCAGCTGATTGAGAAGAACCAGAATGAGAGAGCCGCCACATCTGGGTCGCGGTTTAGCTCGAACAGGGAAGGTAATCGGTTTGGGAAGAGACCGATGTCTGGAGGAAGGTATCCTGTTCCACCCAACGGGCGGGGTGGGATAGGAAAGCCCCGCCGAGACCGAATGGTGTGTGTCGTCTATGTGGAAGAAGACATGGTACAGCCCCGTGCCCCCCTAGGACGGGTGCCTGTTATGAGTGTGGCCAGCAGGGTCACATCGCGAGGTTTTGTCCCAGGAAACAGATGGGACAGCATCAGTTGCCGCCGCCACCACCGTTGGGTCAGAACAGAGGAATCACGCCGCAGATGATGTCGCAGGGTGGGTTGACCCGACCTCCAGCTCAGGAAAGGACATATGCTATCACCAGAGGACAGGCGGAGGATGCGCCTGATGTGATCACAGGTATGGTCTTGCTGAACGACCAACCTACTTATGCTTTATTTGATCCTGGAGCTACCCATTCGTTTATAGCTGAAAGATATGTTAAGTTGGTAGAATTAATTCCTGAGTTGTTGGAGTCAGTGATTAGTATATCTACGCCGTTGAAAGATAAAGTGTTAGCTTTGGTGGGCTGTCTTGGTTGCAAGTTAGTGATTGGTGAGCAAGAGGGGAGGATAGACTTGATAGTCCTGGCCATGTTTGATTTTGATGTGATAATTGGCATGGGTCGGCTCACCAAGCAACGAGCTAAGTTGGACTGTTATCGCAAGGCGATTCAGTTTAACCCGTTAGGGGGTGAGAGCTTCGAATTTATTGGGAGTCGAGGAGGACCCTCGATTTCCTTAATCTCATCGCTCGAGGCAACTCGTTTACTAGACGAGGGTTGCCAAGGTTACCTGGCGACAGTCGTGGATACGACAGTGGAGGAATTGAAGATAGAAGACATCGCAGTGGTGCAAGAGTTTCCAGACGTGTTCCCGAAAGAGTTACCAGGTTTGCCGCCAGAAAGAGAGATAGAGTTTGTGATTGAGTTAGCCCCCGGAACCGAGCCAATCTCTAAAGCTCCTTACCGGATGGCCTTGTCAGAACTTAAAGAACTGAAGGTGCAGATGCAGGAGTTGTTGGATAAAGGATTTATTCGTCCTAGCGCATCACCGTGGGGAGCACCAGTTCTGTTCGTGAAGAAGAAGGATGGTTCATTGCGCCTGTGCATCGATTATCGACAACTCAATCAAGTGACAATCAAGAACAAGTATCCGTTGCCGAGGATCGATGATTTGTTTGATCAGCTTCAAGGAGTGTCGATATTTTCTACGATCGACTTGAGGACAGGGTATCATCAGTTAAGGATCAGGAAGGAAGACATACTGAAGTCGGCATTTCGCACTCGATACGGCCACTATGAGTTCACTGTGATGCCGTTTGGGTTGACGAACGCCCCAGCTGCTTTCATGGATCTGATGAACCGTGTGTTCAGGGAGTACTTGGATCGGTTTGTAATTGTTTTCATCGACGACATCCTAGTATACTCGAAGAGTACTGATGATCATGAAAGGCACTTGAGGGTAGTACTTCAGACTTTAAGAGATCATGAGTTGTATGCCAAGTTTAGTAAGTGCGAGTTTTGGCTGACTCGTGTGGCTTTCCTAGGCCACGTCATATCCGGAGAAGGAATCTCAGTGGACCCATCCAAGATTGAAGCGGTAACTAACTGGCCGAGACCGACTACAAGGATGTAAATCGAGTTTTCGGGTTTAGCAGGTACTACGACGGTTTGTAGAGGGGTTTTCAAGGTTAGCATCGCCGTTGACAAGACTTCTGAAGAAGGAACAAAAGTTTGTGTGGTCAGATAAGTGTGAGAGTAGTTCCCAAGAGCTTAAGAAAAAGCTAACTACTGCACTGTGCTAACTATTCCATCTCGGTCCGGGAGGATTTGAAATCTTCGGTGATGCGTCGTTTAGAGGACTGGGTTGCGTGTTGATGCGGCATGGCGGGGTTGTTGCATATGCGTCCGTCGTTGAGAACTCATGAGCTGAATTATCCGACGCATGACTTGGAACTCGCAGCGATCATCTTTGCCTTGAAAATTTGGAGGCATTATCTCGTGTGGAGAAAGATTCCGGATCTTCACGACCATCAAAGCCTCAAATACTGTTCTCTCGAAGGAGTTGAGTATGAGACAGCGCCGATGGATGGAACTCCTGAAGGACTATGACTGTGAGATTTTGTATCACCTTGGAAAGGCGAACAAGGTCGCTGATGCACTGAGTGGGAAGTCTTCAGTTGCACAGTTGGTACTCAAGGAGTGGAGTCTACTTGAGAGAGCACGAGATTCGGACTTCAAATTTGAGGTAGGCCACCTTTCCAATCTTATGGCCACCCTCATAATTGAGCCGGAAGTGCAGTCGAATCGGGACTCTTCAGAGACGAGATCCGGTGTTCGAGAAAATCCCGCAAGAGGATGCGAGAAAAAGAAAGCCGACTTTCGACTTCCGAAGATGGAACATTGAGGTTCCGAGGACGTTTGGTTGTACCCGACGATGTGGAGCTCAGAGAGGAGATCTTATCAGAAGCGCATCGTAGCAATTACAGCATTCATCCCGGTAGCACCAAAATGTATCAGAATCTGCGTCAACACTATTGGTGGTCAGGTATGAAGGCGGACATCGCCAAGCATGTTGCCAAGTGTTTGACATGTCAGCAGGTCAAGACTCAGCATTGTAAGCCGGGAGGACTTCTGCAACCCCTCGGGATACCCGAGTGGAAATGGGAGCACATCATGATGGACTTTGTGACGGGTTTACCGAGGAGTCAGAGAGGGAATGATTCGATTTGGGTAGTGGTCGATAGACTGACAAAATCGGCACACTTCATTGCAGTACGAAAGGACTTGAGTTTGGATAGACATGCAGATCTGTATGTGCGCCAGGTAGTTCGTATGCATGGAGTGCCGGTTATGATTACTTCAGACAGAGACCCGAGGTTCACCGCTACCTTTTGGAAGAGCTTGCAGAGTGCCTTAGGTACCAAGTTGCAGTACAGTACGGCCTATCATCCTCAGACGGATGGCCAGTTTGAGAGGACTATCCAAACCCTCGAAGACATGTTGCGGGCTTGTGTTTTGGACTTCAAAGGAAGCTTGGAAGAACAACTTCATCTGGTCGAGTTTGCCTACAACAACAGTTACCAGCAGAGTATTCAGATGACTCCTTTTGAAGCATTGTATGGCAGAGCGTGCAGAACGCCAGTGTGTTGGGACGAAGTCGGAGAAAGAAAGATCACAGGCCCAGAGTTGGTTCAGTGATCGGTGGAGGCGATTCGGTTATCGAAACAGATTAAAGACCGCTCGAGCCGTCGAAGAGTTATGCGAGATAAGCGTCGAAGGCCATTGGAGTTACAGGTTGGTGATCACGTCTTCCTGAGAGTGTCACCGATGAGAGGTATTTCTCGCTTTGGCAGAAAGGGGAAACTAAGTCCGAGGTATGTAGGCCCCTTTGAGATCTTGGAAAGAATAGGGACTCTAGCGTATCGTCTTGCACTATCGCCGAGGTTGGCACAAGTACATGACATCTTTCACGTGTCGATGTTGAGGAAGTATGAGCCGGATCCGACACACGTTCTAAATTTCAAAGAAATAGACGTGGATGACAGGGTGTCATACGTTGAAAGCCCGGTTCAGATAGTGGATCGCAAGGAGCAGGTTCTGTGCACCAAGACCATCCCGTTGGTCAAAGTGGTCTGGCAACACCACGGCACTGAAGGAGCAACTTGGGAAACCGAAGATTCGATGAGACAATTGTACCCTCACCTTTTAACTTAAAGTGTTGTAATGGTTTAAATTTTGAGGACGAAATTTTTATAAGAGGGGAAGAGTTGTGACATCCCGATTTTTCCAATTCTATTTTCAGTAAAATTTAGATGGGCATTTCATCTTTGCACATATTGTTCTTTTTCCTTGAGTTGGCCACTCATGTGAAAACTAATTTATCGGGTGAAGCCGGTAAGAGATTATAATGCATTAGACTCGAGAATTTGACTAGGAAACGACCTTTCGACCGAGCCAATCTGCAAGGGTCATTATGGCACAGTTAAAAATCGATTAGGGACCGGAGATAGGTCGACTCGATAGAAGCAGATGATCAAGTGTGGGTGATTCCACCAGATTGCACTGTTCTTGTCGGTCGGCACTGCGTCGGCTCTTCTGTCGATTGGGTCCCCTGTGTCCATAACTGAAATTTTGATATTTTCACGACAACCGAGAGTCGCCAATGTGTCAAAGATGTACATTGTGGCTTGAATTGATCAACCACAGGTCAAATGCACGAAAATTTCTAAAAAGCTACCCGATAGGTTAGGACGCGCTAATATCGTGCCAGAGTGAAATTAACCGTGAAATTGAAAGTGAATTCAGCAATTGGAAGTCTGGTTATGTCACAAACCTTATTAGGAACATTGGATTAATTTATGGATTTTAATTGGGCTCAATTGGAAGAGAATTGATTGGAATTGAAAGAATTGTTGTACAAAATTTCATGCCCCGGCGGAGAAGGAAAGTGCACCCATTGGCATGAAGTTGTGGGGGTTTGAGTTAGTGGAAGATGACATAAGGTGATGTCATGGTGGTTGGCCAAATTGAAGAAGAAATGGACAAGTGGAGGGTGGAGCTTGCTTCTTGGAAAGGAGCACCTATCAACATCATCTTCTAGCTTGGGAAGAGAGAGAGAGAGGAGAGGGAGGGGAGTGCAGATCTGGCCAGCCAAGCTAGCCGATGCCGCCCTTCGCCGGCCGCTCGTCCGTCGCAGCCGTCGCCGCCACGGCCGCCGCCCGCCCGTCCGCGCCGTCCGCCCGCCTCGCCGCTCGCCGTCCGGCCGTGGGACGCCTCCACCGTCGCCGTTCGTCATCCCGAGCGCCTCTCCGCCAGCCGCTGCCGTCGCCGCCAAGGTCGCCGGAGGACCGCCGAAGCCGCCGCTCCCTCCCGCTCAAGCCGCCGCCGCCCATCTCCGCCGGTTTCTCGCCCGAACCGCAGCCAAATCTCCTCCGTTCGGCCTTGGACAGTGGCCGGACTTCCAGCCTAGTTCTAAGACTTCAAGGCCCGCTTTGGGTGTCTTCCCGGCCTCCCTTGGTGTCGCCCCGAGGAGGTTTGTCGTCGGGCTCGTCGTCCTCTTCGCTGGGGACTCGTCGGAAAGCGATTCCGGTGAGTTTAACTCACTAAATCTTGATTAGAGGGTTAATGATGCCCTAAGTGTGCTTAGCCTAAGTTAAGTAAGTTTAGGTGGTTAGATTAGTTTATTTTAATTGTGGATTAGATTAAGGGGTGTGATTAGATTAGGATATGTTTAATTAGAGATAATTGAGTGGTTATATTATTTTAACCCTTGATGGGACATAAAAGGGTTTATTTTTGATTTAATTAAATACTTCGAAATTCTGGAATTTTTATAATATTATATTCCGAAAAAAAAATTATTTTTGACCTCAATTGCTTAGAATTTCGTGCTGATCGCTGCTGTGATTTTAGAATTTGAATTTGATGAATGGATGTGGCAAATCGACTATTTAATATGATAAATAGGGATTTTACTCATAAAAACCGGTTTTGATGCAAAAATTGGATGTTAAGGATTAATATTGTGATTTGAGTATATGAATGAGATGTGGAGTGTCCGGAGGTCAGTTTTGATTGTCGTGTGCTGGTTGAATGACTCGGTCGCATGATAGTGGCTAAGCCAACTGGACTGTATTCCTTTGGTTCGCCGTCGGTGTAGTGACGAGGCTCGGCCGATAGAGGCTAGGCCAACCTGGACCTATGCTCCTTCGGGAATGCCGTCGACGTAGAGACGAAGCCGCGCTCCAAGAGGGGGGAGGCGATGCCGGCAATTAATGTCGTAGATAGCTGAATTGCGAGTAGGCTATGCCCGGTGTGGCGGTGAATAATAATTGGAATGTGTCTTGAGTGCGATCGTGGTTTATATGAAAGTGTTGGTGTTCCAATTGTTTTAAATTCTCATGATTGCCTGAGATTTTGTGGCATAAATTGTGCTAACCTGCAGGAAGGAATTAAGGCGAGGTAAGTCTTCTGTGTGAGGTGGCTAGGCCACCTGGGGTGTATTTTCCTTCTAATAGGAGTTTAGGGGGTTGAACTTGCTGAGACAATGTCTCACCCCGTTGTGGGCCAAAATTTCAGGACCGTAGATGGCGAACCCCGGAGCGTTATGGTCTTCCCGTCCATAGTATGAAGCGAAGTTCGGTTGTCCCGATCCCGAGGGCCATTGGATCTATGAGCTGGTTAGGACCACGGTCTGGGTCCAGGAGGGCTTGGCTGTTAGAGTACCTCATAGATATAGGGCTTGGTTTCGTTTTGGGCCCAATGGTTTCAGCATTGGTTCACTTAGTAGTTTTGATATCCCATATGCTGTCATGGAAGCCATCCTAGGAGAAGGAGTAGATGACCCTCCTGATGGTAGGCTGGAGGACCCCTCCTCTCCGGAGGCTGCTCATTCTGAAGTGGGATCGAAGAGCGAGTCCGACTAGTAGTCTTAGGATCGCTCCTTCTTTTTGGTGAATTGATCCCTTTTTGTAAGCTAACCATGTTGGAATATATGTAATCTATGGAATGATGTTTATCTATGTCAGTACGCTCGTTTATGAATGTGTTGATTTCCTGCTTTCCTATCTCGTGAGTTTTTTTTGTCAGGGGTTTTATAACACGTTCCGTATGCGCATAATAAATTAATTGGGTCGGCGACACCACCTGGGGATGTCGCATTTGTATGACCATGGCGGGTTGTTCACGTGTCTCGGGGTTCGGGGTGTGACATCATCTCTGGATCTGATGGCTACAGCTGGCCCAGATGATCTGACGGTCCAGGATACATCTTGGCGGCGCCCAGATTTGATGGCTCACAATAGGCCACGTTTGCACCGGCGTGGACAGGATCTAACGACCATAATCCAGCAAATTTCTCAAATAAAAACCATGGCGAAAATTCCAACAAAGGAAAAGGCAAATTCTGTGATTATTGTAAGCATCCCAATCATACAAAGGATAATTGTTGGAAATTGCATGGGAAGCCGGCAGATAAGGAAAGGAAGGAAAAGGAAATTTCCATCGCAGCAAATGCTAAAGCTCACTAGCCCATTAGTAATGATCAATTCCAACAAATCATGAGAGCTTTAAGCCAATTGGGATCACAGGATAAAGCAGCGAGGTATACAGGTACTTCTGATTGCTTAAGCTCCATTTCAACTTAAGCATGAATTATTGACTCAGGTGCTAGTGATCACATAGTTTGCGATAAATGTTTCCTTTCCGATGTTAAATAATCCTCTCATGTTACTTCCGTTTGTCTTCCAAATGGGAATGATATCTCAGTCACCAAAATTGGAACAGTTAATCTCAGTCCATCCATTACCTTGAAAAATGTCCTGTTCATTCATGAATTTCAATTCAACCTCATCTCTGTCTCAAAAATTTGTGAGGACAATTTCTGTAGAGTCATCTTTGATTCTAATATCTGCTTATTTCAGGCTATTTCGACTGGGAAACTGATGGGCTGTGGTAAAATTCAAGAGGGACTCTATTTTTGGGCCACACTTCCCAAAATTCTCAATGTTTCGTTTCCTTTAAATAAGGGCATCTTATGTAATGCCAATTCTAATAAAAATATTTTGTTCCATCAGCATCTAGGTCATAGTGCCTCATTTCCCCATTCAAAATGTCATATTTGTCCAATAGCTAAACAATCTCATTTGCCTTTTTTGCAAAGTACCTCACGAAGCAAAACTTTCTCTCTTCTACACATGGATATTTGGGGACCATATCATACACCACATCGGGATGGATCTCGTTTTTTCCTTACAATTGTGGATGATTATACACGAGCCACCTGGCTTTTCTTGATGCAATCTAAGGCACAAGTACTTTCTCATGTTAGAAATTTCCTTGCATTAATTAAAAATCAGTTTCACAAATCCATACAACGGATTCGTACTGATAATGCTCGTGAATTCTTTAATCATGAGTGTTCTTCTCTGTTTACATCAAGTGGCATCCTTCATGAGAGTTCCTGCATCTATATACCTCAACAAAATGGGGTGGTTAAACGAAAACATCGTCATCTCTTAGAAGTTGCCCGTGCTCTTAAGTATCAAGCCTCAATTCCGGAAACATTTTGGGGTGACTGTGTGATCACATCAGCCTATTTGATCAATCGGATGCCATCCCGAATCCTAAATGGGAAGACTCCATTTGAATTACTTTTTGGGAAATAGCCAGATATTAGTCATCTTCGTGTCTTTGGATGCTTGTGTTATGTCTCAACAGTGGGCCCTCGGGACAAATTAGGTCCCCGTACTATTAAAGGTGTATTTATGGGATATCCTGTTTCTCAAAAGGGATACACGATCTATGATCTATTTACTGGTCGCTTCATCGTTAGCAAATATGTTATCTTTCATAAGGACATTTTTCCCCTCCAAGAAGAACTTCTTTTAGATCAAGATTCAGGATCAGCTGCACATCATCGTCTATTCCCAAATGAAGAAGATTTGTCGCCTTCATAGCAAGTCCTATTTCCTCGTGTCTCATATCCTACACCTAGAAGTAATCCACAATCCTATGCGGATAATGCCGCACCTAGGGAACCACAAGCAGTGACATCGAAGGGTTCTGCTTCACCAACAAATCCAGATAAGAACTCTGCTCTGCCACTTGTAAGTGCACCTGATCAACCTCGACGATTAGGGCGTAGTACACGACCGCCCACGTGGACAACATATTATCTTTGTCCCACCTTAGAGTTATCTGGTACACATCATCCTATCTCATCTTATGTTAGTTTTGCTCATCTTTCCCCGAAACATATGTGTTGCATTAGTAGAATCTCTGAAGGACAGGAACCATCTACATATGAGGAAGCTGTCAAAGACCCTCATTGGCAATAAGCAATGAAGGATGAATTACAAGCCTTGGTAGAAAATGAGACTTGGGATATTGTTCCCTCGCCTCCTCACCAATGACCTATCGGCTGCAAGTGGGTATATAAGATCAAGTACAAGGCAGATGGATCCATTGAACGATATAAAGCAAGACTAGTGGCCAAAGGGTTTACGCAGCGAGAAGGGTTCGATTATACATAAACATTCTCTCCAGTAGCCAAGGAAGTCATTATTCGTTCCTTTCTTTCTATTGTCGCTTTGCGTGATTGGCCTCTTCACCAGATGGATGTTCATAATGCTTTCCTTCATGGAGATCTCGAAGAAGAGATTTACATGGATCTTCCACCAGGTTTATGCAGACAGGGGGAGAATTGAGTATGTCATCTTCGTAAATCCTTGTATGGACTTAAGCATGCTTCTCACCAGTGATATGCTAAGTTCACTGCTGCACTTACAGCTGCAAGATTCCGACAATCCAAACATGATTATGCCCTCTTCACATGGAGTCAAGGTACATCATCAATTTACTTACTTATATATGTTGATGATATCCTCATTATGGGAAACAATGACTATGCTATTCAACGTTTCAAGAGGTACCTACACTCCACATTTCAGATTAAGGATTTGGGACCTCCCAAATATTTTCTCGGAATAGAGATTGCACGATTGGATAAAGGGATTTGACTCAGTCAACGCAAATTTATCCTAGAAATCATATCAGAAGCGAGATTATCAGGTTCCAAGCCAGCTGTTATTCCAATTGAACAAAACGTCAAGTTAATCACGGCTGAGTACGATAAGGGACTTTCACCCCTAAATGAAGATCCTTTATTGAAAGATCCTTCCATTTATCAGAGACTTGTCGGGAAGTTCATTTATCTCACAATGACTAGACCCGACATATGCTATGCAGTGCAAATTCTCAGTCAGTTTATGCACAATCCGAAATAGTCTCACATGAATGCCGCTTTAAAGGTCGTTAAGTACTTGAAAGGATGTCCAGGTTTGGGAATACTGTTATCTCGAGATAATAACATGGAAATGACAGCGTTTTGTGACACAGATTATGCTACTTGCCCCATGAGTAGAAAATCTGTTACGGGATTCTGTATAAAATTGGGGGATTTGTTGCTGTCATGGAAAACTAAAAAACAATCGATCGTATCATTATCGTCTGCTGAAGCGGAATATTAGGCAATGACAAAGACTAGATGCGAAATAATCTGGATAAGAGGCTTACTTCAAGATCTTGGTGTTTGGGTAAAAGAACCAACTGTCCTGTTTTGTGACAATGATGCTGCACTCAAATTGGCAATGAATACGATTTTTCATGAAAGGACGAAACGCATAGAGGTGATTGTCATTTTGTCAAAGACAAGATCCAAGTTGGAAGCAAGCTTGGTGTCTTTGATGTGTACAGACCACCAGCTTGAGGGGGAGCGTTGAAGATACTGTTGCTTATAATTGACCACAATTGATCCTTATTGATCTACTTTGTATATTTAGGGAAAATTAGAATTTTGTATATTTGGGAAATTATTCTTTCCACCTTTTGTATATTTGTTTTCTCTAATTAGATCAAGCTTGTACGTTATTAATAGGGCTGTAAACTGTACAATTGAATTGCAGAGAAAGAAAAAAACACTTTTCCCAATTCTCGATTCTTGGTTTGTTTCCATCAAATATTCTGACAGACCTCATGAGCACTGGGTATACTTGTACTTCTTCACTCGGAAAATTAGATATACTTAATTGATTGGACTAGTTGAAATTCATTAATCCTTCGTGGTTGCTTGAAGATCAAATAGTCGGGGATAAAATCATATTATGGATTTTCATGATTCAATTTGTCAACAAAGATGGTGCTAAATGCCTCAATAAGTAAGATTAATAATGTCTATATAATTTTTCTAGTTTCACTAACCATGAGCGTCAATGGGGGCAAAAAAAAAAAAAGTCAAGATTAGTTTTGAAAAATAAAGCAGAACAATTTCTCATATTGACAACAGTAGCCTCGGTAAGTGAATTAGTTGCTCCTAATTATTTCAAATATTGCTCTAGGATTACAAATTGTAACAATATAATTACATATATAAACTAACCATTATCTACTCAGAGAAAAAAAAATTGAATTGTCTATTTACATATAATAAGTATTTGATTAATTATAGACATACACAAGACGATTTCTAACAATTGACTGCATAAAGTAATTTTCCCTGGAGAGCTAGATCGTAGATAGCATGAAAATTCTCGGATTATCATTATCTTAGTATCTCACATTTAGAATATCTCTACCTTATTTCTTTCCTCAGTCCTATCTCTATCAGGAGTCACCCTTCCTGTTAAAAACACAGCACAAGACCGAGTCCGAATAGAATTGATTGCGGAGATTGAAGAAAAATCCCCCCACAAACGTGTATAAATGCAGTCAGTCCTCCATTGACGTCGAATCTCCGTTTGTCTTCTATAGTTTCGTCCAGGTGGCGGGTGGTTTTGGCATCGAAAGTGACGGCGTCGCCAAAGATTATCCTAGGAAAGTCACAGCTTACGTTATCATCACATGCATTGCCGCCTCAAGGGTGGGTTGATATTCGGGGATATGACGTATTTCGGGTAGTGCTCTTATCAGCTCCTTCTCTCTTCTATCGTGCGCGTCGAAAACTCGGATTTTATCGTGACTAAGATTCTCTTTCGTAATTTATGCACTTAAGACGGCGTGACGTCCATGGCTTCATTCCTGATGAAGTTCTTTCCTACCGTGCACCGGAAGGAGGCATTGGACAATTCAACAAATTAATACTGCAAATTTGACAGCTTCATGCTGACAATGTTCACATCGTCGCTCTACTTGGCAGCACTCATGGCCTCATTCTGCGTATCCACAGTGACGAAAAAGCTTGAGTCGGAGGTGGTCCATGATGTTAGGTGGCATAATCTTCCTTTGCGGTGCTCGCGAAAATGCTGTCGCTTAGGACATCGTTATGCTGATCATTGGCCGGATTCTACTTGGCATCGCAGTCGGCTTCGCTACTCAGATAAAACTGCGCTATTCTTGTACCAAGTTTTCATTATTCACGTATCATAGGTTACATGTATGAACATGCTTGCAGGTGTGCTTTTTACCCATTGTTTTCGCTAACCCAAATTCTTAGAATTATGTTTTGCTTGTGAAAAGATGACTAATTACTAGACTCCTACAAGATCTCTCTATAGGCCATTTAAAATCCTACATTTAATATATTAAGTAAATTCAAAATTGCTATATTTTTTCTAATAAGAAATAACTAATCTGGTCAAATTATTGATTATCCTGCTGCTGTCCCTGCGGAGTCGAGAGGTTTAGTTTAACCGTGCTTCCTTTCAAGTAAATAAAATAAGAATTATGAACAAAGTAACAGTCTGAGCCGATTTTCTCCAAATCTGGATGAAGAGATTTGATGCTAATTCCTATAGACTTTCTGTTGCATGTAATATTTATATGGGCTTTAATCAACCGTGATTGCATAATTGGAATTATGTGTTACGTTTGAGATTGCAATAAAATCGACCTAAATGAACATGTTGGATGTAATCGAAATTTACACTCCGTTCCACTCTATGTGTTGGAGATGGTGCCATACAAGCACCGCGGCTCACTCAACGTGCTCTTCCAGTTGTCCATCACGGTGGGCATCCTGTGAGCAAACGTGATCAACTACTTCACCCAGAATATGGCCAACGGTGAAGGGTGGCGCATGAACCTCAGCGGCGCGACGGTCCCTGCCCTCGACATCAGCATCTCGGCCTTCTTACTCCCTAACACCCCCAACTCCATCCTTGAGAAGGGCAATCCACAAAGGCGCGAGAGATGCTCCACCGCATCTGGGGGGTCTCTGACTGCGAGGTGGAGGCTGAGTTCAATGACGTCATGGAAGTAAGCGAGGCATCCAAGACTGTGAAGGACCGATGGAGCAACCTTAGCAAAGAGGAAGTGCCGGCCACACCTGATCATGTCGGTGCTCATTCTAATATTCCAGCAGCTTACCGGGATCAACGTGGTCATGTTCTCCGCGCCAGTCCTGTTCATCACCATCGGGTTCGGGAATGATGCATCTCTTATGTCTGCGGTTATCACTAGTGGAGTCAATGTGGCCGCAATATTCATCTCGGTGTATGGGACTGACAAGTGGGGACATCGCCATCTCTTCTTCTAAGATGGAGGGTTGATGCTCATCTTTTAGGTACACAAACATCTTTAGACTCATTACACTCTTTACTTTACTAGATATCTTCAAGTGTCCACTCCTTAATTACTCACCCAACCATATGTCGATCTTTAATGAAGTGTCAATAAAACTCTTTAGACCATCAAGGGTGTTTGATGTTTCTCTATGTTTCTAGTCGCAAATGTCCAATCCCTATCTTTTGCGAAAAAATTAACCGATTGTGATTGCATAGGTGGTAGTGGCGTCCCTGATCGGCTGGAAGTTCGGCGTGACGAGCCAATTAGACAACCTCCCTGGGTGGTACGCAATCCTTGTGGTGATCTACATCTGCATCTTCATGTCCGCCTTCGCCTTCTTGTGGGGGCCGCTGGGGTGGTTGGTGCCGAGTGAGATATTCCCTCTAGAGATCCGGTCGGCCGCTCAGAGCATTGTTGTCTACATCAACATGTTCTTCACCATCCTGATCACGCAGATCTTCCTCACTATGCTTTGCCACATGAAGTTCGGCCTCTTCATCTTCTTTGCCTTCTTCATCGTCCTCATGACCACCTTCATCTACTTCTTCGTGTCTGAGACGAAGAACATCCCCATCGAGGAGATGTCCCAAGTCTGGGAGGATCATTGGTACAAGAAGAACTGCGTGATCGTAGATGGACCGCCATTCCCGGAGCAAGTATAAGCACCTGATTTTTTCCCTAAAGTTTTGCGATTATTGGTTCCCTTTATCTTCGTAAATTTGTTCCTTGGGTTTAATGCTGATAATCATTAAGAGTATTTTAGTTGAGCCTGTGAAATTGATATAAATAGATATTTATATCCTTGACATCTAATAAATTTAGTATTCATGTGAGATGAACATAAAGTATGATCAATCAAGTACCCTTTTTTCCTGCGAGGATCACATGAGCGCTGCGCATAATTATCCTTTTTCATGGTTGAAGAGTTAGATAATTCTAAACTGATTGAATTAATTGAAATATTCATTATTCTTTTGTGGGTGCTTGAAGATTGAATTGTTAGAACTATAACATATTATGAATTTACATGAATCAATTTGTCCACGGAGATGGTCCTAAATGCCACATTGAGTAAGATTAGAGGTGGCAAATGGGTGGGTCGGGTCGAAAATGGGTCGACCCATATTTGACAAATTTAACCCGTTTTGACCCATATTCTTGTAGTGTAAATCTAATGACCCATACCCGACCCGACTCGTACCCGACCCGACCTGTATTGCCAAAATCTATTAATATTATAGGAAAACTCACTTCTACTATATGCTAATTGAATTAAAACTTCAAATTAAATTCAAAATAGTAAATAAAATAAAATAAAAAGAGTTAAAAAAACCCTATAAATTGAAATATTTAAAAAAAAATTAGACTATGCACATGCTTCTCTTATTTGAAGTGAACATACCATTAAAAAACTAAAAGATGTAACATTAAATTTTTTTAACTAAACCTAAAAAAGCTCATTTTTATGATTTTTTTTTAAAAAAAAAAAGTATTGTTAAAACATTTTTATGCAATACAAATTTAATGAAAATTTTTTATAATTATTTTTAAAATATCTAAAAAAAATCGAATTTTTATTTTTTAAAATATAATTTTTTTATTTTTTTTATTTTAAAAATATAATTTTTTATTTTAATAATTGTTTTTTCTTTTTCTCTTTTCTATTTTCTATTTTCTTTTTCTTTGGCCGGCGCGGCCATGACGATGGCCGGCGGCCGGCCCCAGGCGAGATCGAGCTCGCCGGTGTTGGGCGGGGCTTGATCTCGCCGAACCGGCGAGGCCGAGGCGTCGCCCCGACGCCGGTATGCTCGAGTCTTGCCATTCGTCGGCAAGGTCGAGCCTCGCCCGATGCCGGCGAGCTCTAGCCTCGCCGGTCGCCGGCGAGGCCGAGCCTCCCGGTCGTTGGCGAGGCCGAGCCTTGCCGGATCCGGCGAGATCAAGCCTCGCCCGACGCCGGCGAGCTAGATCTCGCCAGATCCGGCGAGGCTCGAGCTCGCCGGCGTCGGGCGAGGCTCGACCTCGCCAGATCGGGCTCGACCGGCGAGTCGGCGAGGCTTGAGCCTCGCCGGTCGTTGGCAACCTACCGGCGAGCTCTAGCCTCGCCTGGCCCGTCGCCAGTCGCCAGTCGGCCGTCGACCTGCCGGCGATCGGCTAAGGGATGAAGAAAAAGAAAAAAAAAATGAAATATAAAAAGTAATTATAATTTCGATTTTTTATTAAAAAAACATTTTATAAAGTCAAAGAAGGCCATGGCCTATGGGTTGAAAGTGGGTCTAAATGGGTTATTAGTAATAACCCATTTATTTTTGTGTTTTACTTTTTCAAACCCATTTTTGACCCATATTTAACTTCCACTTGACCCATATATGACCCATTTAACTAAAAATGGGTCATAATATGGGTTTATGACCCATATTGTCACCTCTATGTAAGATTAATGATATGTATATTACTTTAATAGTTTCACTAACCACGAGCCTCCGTTGGGGGAAAAATAAAATAAGATTAGTTGGAAAAATAAGGCACAATAATCTCTCATATTGAAAACGGCAGTCATGGGAAGTGAACTAGTTGCTCCTAATTATATTCAAATATTGCTCTAGGATATAATAACATATATGAACTGATTACTTTTTACTCAGAGAAAAAAAAGCATATTAAATTTATTTTGTATATTTACTCATAAAAAGTATTTGATTAATTATAGACATATACAAGACGATTTCTTATCGTTCATTGCATAAAGTTATCCTACTTGTAAAGACGGATCGTAATTAGGATGAGAATTCTCGGATTATGATTATCTTATAAAGATCTTGTTGTCCGTCGCAGTTACTACACATTTGTGTCTTTTGTAGTTTCATCGAGATGGCAGGTGGTTTCGGCACTCGAAAGCTGTGACATCCCGAATTTTCAATTCTATTTTTCAATAAATTGAAATGGGCATTTCATCTGCACGCATATAGTTCTTTTCCCTGAACTGATTACTCATGGGATAACTAATCTATCGGGTGAAGCCGTTAAGAAATTCTAATGCATCGGACTCCAAAATTTGACCAGGAAACGACCTTTCGACCGAGTTAATCTGCAAGGGTCATTACGGCACAGTTAAAAATCGATTAGAGACCGGAGATAGGTCGACTCGACAGAGGCATGTGATCGAGTGTGGGTGATTCCACCAGATCGCACAATTCTTGTCGATCGGCACTAGACCGGCTTTTCTGTCGTTTGGATACCATGTGTCCGTGTTTGAAACCTTGAAATCATCCTGACAACCGAGACTCGCCAATGTGTCAAAGATGTACATTGTGGCTTGAATTGATCAACCACAGGTCAAATGCACGAAAATTTCTAAAAGCTACCCGGGAGATCAGGACGCGCTAATATCGTGCCAGAGTGAAATTAACCGTGAAATTGAGATTGAATTCAGAAATTGGAAGTCTTGGTGTGTCACAAATCATTTTAGGATCATTGACTCATCCTCGGAGGATTTTTCATGCAAATTGAGTTTTTAAGCAAATTAATCAAGATATGGTTAATTTGGCTCGAGAAATTAGTAAGCCCGCCTTTGGTCGTGTTTTTGGGGCTCAAGATGGTTCTATGGTCAAGTGATTATGTGAATTGGAGTGTGGTGACATTGGATTAATTTTATGGACTTCAATTTGGTTCAATTAGAAGAGAATTGAAGAATTGGATGTACAAGATTTTATGCCACGGCGGAAAATGAAATTGAACCTATTGGATTAAGGTTGTGGGAGGTTAGAGTTAGTGGATTGTGACATCACAAGTGATGTCATGGTGTGGGGGCAAGAGTGCCTAAGATCATGACAAGTGGAGGGTGAGGATTTGTTCTTCAAAAGGTGGGATGTCACTTCCCCCTTGTCTCCATCATCTTCTTCCTTGAATCAAGGGGGTTGTCTTGAATATTGGAGGAGAGAGAAGAGGCCGTGCGACCACTAGCCCCGACCGCCCTCCTTCGTCGCTTGCTCGACCGCTCGTCGCCGTCGCCGTCGCCGTCGCTGCCCGCCCGCACGACCGCCGGAGCTTGCCGCCGGTGCCGCTCCTCTTTCACCCGCGCGACCGACCAGCCCGCGTGTTGCTTCGCCACTGCCCGCGCGACCAGGAACCTCCAAGGCCGTCGTCCGTCGCTGCCTGCCGTCGCCACGACCGCCGGAGCCTCCACCAGCCATCGCCGGCTGCCGCCCCGCTCCTCCGCCGGTTTTCGACTCAAACCAACCGCTGTCTCCCCCTCCGTCGGCCTCAACCAGCAGCCAAGAAAAATGGGTATGGCAGCGGACGTTTGGCCCGTTTTGGCTGGCTTCCCGACCCCGAAGTTTAGGTTCGCCTTTGGAAAAGTCGATCCCTCGATGCCCTCGTCATTTTAGTCCGCTCGGCTTGCTAATCGAGTGAGTTTAACTCACTAAACCCCGCTTAGAGGGTTAATTATGCTTTAGGTGTGCTTAGCTTAAGTTAATTAAGCTTAGGTGGTTAGTTTAGTTTATTTTAATGTAAATTAGATTAAGAGTATGGTTAAGTTAAAGTAGGTTTAATTAAGGTTAATTTGTGGTTTATATTGGGTTAATGGTGATTTGACTTAAATGAAGGAATTTTGATTTAATTAGAATATTTAGAAATTATTTAAAAATTAAATGATAAAAATATTATCTAAAAATATTAAAATAATATTATTTAATAAATTTTCGGAATAAATTTAATTATTTATTAAATTCGAAAATTTTGTCGACCCTAAATTCTCGGAATTTCGCACGGTCGTTCTTTGTGTAGTCAAATTTTGAAATTGATGATTGGATATTATAAATTGAGTGTGGATCGTGAAAAATATGGATATTATTATATAATTAATTTTCAGAATAAATTTAATTATTTAATAAATTCCGAAAATTATTTCGGGACCTTATTTTCTCAGAATTTCGTGCTGATCGTTGTTGTGTACTCAGATTTTCAATTTGATGATTGGATATTGCAAATTGAGTGTTGATTGTAAAAAAATATGGATTTTATTCAGAAAGTCCTAGGTGTCGGGTTTTGATACCAAAATTGGATTTTAATGATTATATTAAATAGTGGGGTTTGAAAAGGTGAGATATTGGCTTTCTGGTTTGAAATTAACGTGCCCCCACACACGTGAGTAATTTTTGGAATATTTTTAATATGAAGAAAAATGGCCGGGATCACTATTTTAAGTGGAGACATTGAGTGAAATGCAAAGTGTCTTAGGGCCGAGTATGATTTGGCTGTGTGATAATTAAGAGGAATCGTCCTGGGCTGTTGAACCGGACTTGCCCCTATATCGGATGCCCCTTACAACGGATGCGGGTCGCAGTAGAGGCTAGGCCAACTGGACCTATGCTCCTTCGGGAATGCTGTCGACATAGTGACGAAGCCGTGCTCCAAGGGGGGAGGTGATGCTTGGCATGAATGTCAGTAGATAGCCGAACTGCGAGTAGGCTATGCCCTTGTGTGGCAGTGAATAATAATTATCGCATGCTGAGTGTTATTGACGGGTCGGATTATGGGACAAAATTGTGTGGCATGGTATGAGACGTGTCATAACGATTTGGTCTTATAATCCGGACTCCTGTGGTCGTTTGAAATGAAAGTGTTGGCGTTCCAATTGTTTGAATTTTTATTACTACCTGAGTTTGTGTGATACAAATTGTGCTAACCTGCAGGAAGGAATTAAGACGAGGTAAGCCTTCTGTGTGATGTGGCTAGGCCACCTGTGGTGTATTTTCTTTCTAATAGGGGTTTAGGAGGTTGAACTTGCTGAGACAATGTCTCACCCCGTTGTGGGCCAAAATTTCAGGTCCCTAGATGGCGGTCGTGGAGGACCCGAAGCCATGGAGTTTGGAAAGGTGGAAACTGAAGGATCGATGAACGTGTCCCGCTAGTTGGTCTTAGGATAGTTCCCCTTTTGTCGAGCCGGTCTATTTTGTAGACAGTCCAGTGTTGTATTTAAACCTATGTGTTTATAAATGAGTGTTTGGTATTGTGATTGATTGCCTGCTTTTCTATCCCAAGTTAAATGTTGTCAGGGGATTTGTTTCGCTTCCGTATGCATAATTTAATGAATGGGTCGGCGATATATCCTGGGATGTCGCATATTTGATCGACCGCAGTGGGATGTGCGCACGCTCGGGGTTTGGGGCATGACAAAAGCAGTGCCGTCCCCAAGCATTATCCTGGGTTCATGGCTTACGTTCTCATCGCATGCATTGCGGCCGCCATGATTCAGATACGACATTGGTATAATTCTCTTCTGTTGTCCATTTTAAAACTTCAGATTTTATTGCGACTAAGACTCTCTCTTGTAATTTATTTATCAGGCGGCATGACGTCCATGGCTCCATTCTTGAAGAGGTTCTTCCCTACTGTGTGCCGGAAGTGAGGAGGAATAGGTAGAGGGTATAAGATAGAATTGGCCATAATTTTGGTGTCCGATATTTAGGTGGACGATTTTAGTAGCGAGGGGTTAGGACATATACATAATACCAACTGAAGGGGACTCTGATACCACTTTTTTTTTTTTTTTTAAGCATATTTTGTTGAATGTGAAATGTAAATGGACCATTGTTTAACAAATACCTTAAGCCCAACATGGCTGCAATGAAAGTTTTGGACTCTAAATCAGAGCTAAATCATGTCTTCCCTTCAAAAGGTACAAGAGATGGCAAAGGGGAATTGATAACATCAACTGTGTCATTCGTTGGTAAAATTTTGGAGAAAATCATGATAGGTTGAAGATGCTAGGGATTCGATCGGATCTTCTCCACAATCCATTGAAAGATCATCCGAAATCTTTACTCAAGTTGGCTCTTCTTCTCCTTCCAACCTTGTTGCTGAAACATTTCCAATTCTAATCTCTAATATCCATTCACTAACTTCCAACACATTCGACCAAAAAAATAAAATAAAAAATCCAACACCAAAATATTGAATCTTACCAAGAATCCAACAATCGTATGTTTCTTCTTAATTGGAATACTTCAAAAGATTGCCATAGGGTTGATCTATTAATTGATGCATTAACTGTTTCCCAGGATTATTGTCCAAAAAGTCATATTTTGCCAATTTAATCATAAATATTTCAATTTTTACCAATTGAGTTAAAAATATTTTTGCCTTTTGCCAATTGTGTTCATCAAACTAATTTTGGCCGGAATTTGCTAATGTGGACGTCAGTGGTACCATGTGACAGGGTTGGTGTTGATATAGATAATTTTTAATAATTTTTAATAATATTTTAATATTTTTTTCTTTTTCTCGTTTCCTTAACTTTTTTTTTTTTTCAATTGAGGTTAGCAAGGGTGTGCAACTCTTGCCTAAATCTAGGCGAGGCTAACCTCTCTGGCTAAGGGCAAATATGTCCTCACCTATGGCCACAATGGCCTTCCAGGCGAGGTTTGTGGGCAATGCTAGGCTAACGTTTGCAATGGCCTCATCCATATCCAAGTGAGGGCTGTGACCCTTGACCAGTGGCTGCCTAACCAACAAGGGCCTGACGACTCTCGCCGCCATAGTTGAAACAAAAAACAGAGAAAAAAAAAAGCGAAAAAGAACAAAACAAAAAAAGTTTGAAAAATATTAAACTTTTATAAATTGTCCACAATTGTGCCGACCAAACCATGTAAGATGTCTGTCGTCCATATCAGCAAATTCTGGCAAAAATTGGCAACATGTAAAATGGTTTAAGACTCAATTAGGAAAATTGAAGAGGTTTAGTACTAAATTAATAAAAATGAAATAAGTTTAGAACTTTTTGGACATTTTTCCCGTTTCATTGGTAAAATTTGCCTAGAATCTCCACCAAGAAGGATTGTAAAGCTGCTAAATGGCTTCTCTTACAACGTTGAGTCTTCACTCTTAAGTAGATCTTTCGATGTACAAGCAAGAGCCTCCAAACCATTTTTATGATTCACCCAAGCAATCAAACCTGTCTGCTCCTGAATAAATTCAGCAAGATAAGCGTCTCTTTCTAATTCACGTGGAGAACTCCCATCTATTTCTAGAGATTTTTTCTTGTTAGAGCCACTCCTTGATATTAGTGTTTTCAAATGGAAAAGTCTTGCCAGTTCCCCCATGGCCATGCACAAAAAACAATCTGCCTTTTCAATTTTCCACAGAATCTATGACAGCATCCTAAATAGTTCTATGTTCATCATTCATTGGTTGTATGCACTGGGAATGCTGACTCTGAGGTTCATTCATATCACAAGACAACTCTTCTCTTAATAATCTACTACTTACATTCTCTAACAGTGACATGTCAGGCATAGGAAGTTTAAACTCTACAAGTGAAGTTGCATTTAGATTGAATATTTTTTCATGCTTAAATAAAACATGATTCTCTAGATGCTCCTGATGTTCCTCATTCTCTGTACGATATCTTCTCCCCGTATATCACCATGACACTCACACAACTTAAATGGGTAGCCAACAATAGAATACTTTCTAAAATGCTTGATGCCATTCTCTAAAATCACCAAGTAAATCTAAGGTATAACATACAGATTACTGTGGGGACTACACAACATCTTGACAGTTTGACAAATTAATGTCATAAAAAAATTGCTTGCACCTCCAACGATATTCAATAACATTCTCATATAACATAAATCACCTGAGTTATGATGCACATGCACAGTTCTACCAATCCATTGGCCCTGCTTTGTCCATGTCCAAATCTTTCCATAATGATTCCAGACCCTTTTTTTGGGAAATCAGTATACGTTAACTCACGTGCATTTGAAAAGTTCTGATCAGTTTTCATCCACTACGGGAAAGTTACTTTGATAACATGAACTCTATTAAAGAATTTTTCAAGATTTTCTCCACTTTGATAGGTCAACTTATTCATGAATGGTAAATGCAGAGCTAACGTTCCACAGCAAGCTCTGTTTACTGAACGCGAAAGTGAAAAATACGCCAAATGGGTTGTTTAGCAGATGTATATCGAAAATCTAAGTTTCTATTTCATTTAGTTTATTAGTTCTAGACTCTCCTGGTTTGAGTATTTGCCATAATATTAGCTTCCAAAATTGCTCTTATTCTATTAGGGCCTTTGTTTCCTTATTAATCTTGATGTCTTGCAACCATTCTATAACCATGCGAGCATTATATTGCAAAAACATAACAACTATCCAAGTGAACTTCTCCTTTATCCATTATCTCCTTTCCTATAGTTAGGAAAACCATTTGAATCAATAGTTGTTTTGGCACAAAAGATTTTTGGAAATTGTTTCGAGCAATATCCTTTAATCAGACACGGTGAACCAGGACTCAATGATCCACAAGCACCATGAGTCATGAACTTTGAAACACATTCATACGCAAATGGGCTATGGTTGTGGTTGTCGACCATTCATTGTCTGTTGCAACCAAAGCAAAATGTGAGCATGCAGCAGCCTGCGTTTCTCTAATTCGACTGTGTAGACAACTACAAGAAAAGAACGTTCAGATAGTAAGCTCTATTAATAGAATAAACCGTACTGCAATATTAAAAACTAAATATGCAATTATGCATTTCTTACCTGCGGTGACCACCCAAAATCGTTGGCTTTCTTAGGAATCTGAAATCAAATGACCTAGTCTCATCTTGACTACTCTACTGAAAATATCATGCCTATCTTCAGGCTTTTGTCCCGGAGTTAAACCCAATGCGACATCGATATCAGCCTACCTTGCATTGCAAATGAATGTTATGAATTGGGTAGTACTCAGAAGGACCAACAAACCCTCATTGCATTTTGATAATTTTGAATTACATATCCTGAATCAGCAACAAATCTCGTAGGAAACATCATACGTTTTCAAATTGCATCTCCATCTGTATCACCCCTGAAAACTGCAAACCTGATACCTCTGTTGATTTCCGATCTTAGATTCCTGTGATATCTCCTAATGTATTCTAACTTTTGCTCCTCAATGGATGTAGAGGCATCAACACTATATATTGCTGAAACAATCTTCCAAAGCCCTCATAGCTTCGGTTTTGACCAGCTTTATGTAACTTTTATTGAAGGATAGCAAATTTATTTAAGTTATGATAAGTTTGGGAGGACTTATCATTCGAAACATTCTTTGCAGTATTTGAGGACTATTCTAGCAACTTAAGTGAAACTGGAACTTAAAATTTTCCTTCAGGACAGTAATTAGCTTTAAAATTGTTAACTTAAGGGGTTACCCGTCAATAATATTGCAATTACGCAACAATTCTCTTGAAGTAGTCGTAACTGATAGCACCGATACTTGGTAACTGTTGTTCCTCGACCATTACAGTTCCCTCGAAACCTTCGTAACTTTTGTTCAACTTAGCGTTGGCGACTTCCCTTCACGATAGGAATTATGCTTCAAAATCCGTAGTTATATTGATTTTCCAATGAAATACTCTCTCCTCGAATAGTCAGAAGTGATGGTACCTACATTTTTAGCAATAATTCTTTAATGGAATCCTAGTAACTCTGGTTAAACATAAAAGTTAGTGACTTTTTTTCATGAAGTGACTCGATAATTATCCGTCGTTTGGTCTTTCATTTGATTTTTCCCTCTATAATTCTCTTTCTTAATGCGTTCCGCTTGAGGAAAAGCTAAAGATTCAATGAAGGTATAGTTGGTTCTAACTTTGTTCAACTTAATAATTTGCTTCTTCTATTTAGTCTCAAGAAAGTTAATATATATATTAATGATCAAGGGGCATGGATGCGGAAACCTAACTACCTTGAAGCCCACGAAACACCTTGTAAGCTCCATAAATCAATTAAGTTCAGGCTTTTGACATGTGCAGGTGACCTTGAATCTGAGGAGTTGACACGTAGTGAGTGAGATTTGAATGGATAACCCAAGTTGAAAATCCACCGACGCCTCACCTAACCATGCCAATCTCGAGGTGCAAAAGTTAATGGATCTTTAACACACTTCGGGCCCCCTCAGTTCATGTAAATGGACTTTTTACAAGATTGGCATACAAGATTATCGTCAAATTATCTTGGGGTACAAAATCGAAAACTTCGTGGGGTCAAAACTAATCAATTAAAATAACCAGTACGTTAATGATCAAAAGCCAAGAAAAAAAAAACGAAATCACTACTCATGTCATGATGAAAGATGGCTTGAGGAAACAAAACTTTCCCTAAGTGGAGCAAATGCTAGAAAAGTCTAACGAGCATTATAGTCCAAAATTTTTCACCGAACTCTCTTATCCTTGGAGATAAACATTAGGTCAAAACGTGGGAAAGGAATACATCGCGATAGATATAACTACATCTAGGTAGTCGCCAAATTTGAAAGTCATGGAGTTCTATGATACAAACTGTGGAAATCTTTTCCCAACTCCTGAGACAATCGAGTGGAGTTAGACGTCGTGCGACCCCCCGAACATCCCACATCAACAAAGCAAAGCCCCGGAATGGCCGACCGACAGAACTCGAAAGCCCGAGGGGGGTCGGAGACACACTCAGTCGGAGAAACAAGGTGCCGTGGACCACCCCTCATCTTCTGCACAGAAAGCAAGACACGTAATCGACGCGAGACAACGGGCGCAATAATAAGTCCCAATAGTCGGAAACCAAAGGCGACATGCCCTCCCTCGGTCGTTGTGCTGCGCAATCATTCTGTCCGATCAAGAAGTCAATCGCGTAACAAGAAGTAATCAGTACGCAAAAGAGAAGCAGTGAAGCCATGCTTTAGAGTATGTATTCAAGAAAGTTTTTGAGCTTTTCGAGACTTTATCATTTTGTGTTATCTGATTCTAGAAGTCTGAATTTGCATCGTGATTCCTGCAAAATTGTATATTTATTTAAAAAAATGTATCATTTCTCTTTACAAAGCTATCCACACTCCCTTTTTAATAATATATTTAGGGTTGATTGTACAATGTTTCTCTTATTTCACACCCATTTAATCATAGTCTATAAAATACTATTGATAACCCTCTATTGTCCTAATCTCTCTCTCTCTCTCTCTCTCTCTCTCTCTCTCTTCACGTCGGCGTGGATGACCTCAACCCAATTATGTTGCTATTGATGTCATGGCTAGGGGTAAGCAAAAACCGAAAATCCAAACCAATCTAATTTTTCTTGCCCGAATAGGCTCATGCCGAGATTTTGTGCTTGTCCTATCTTTTTTTTTCCTAGCAAATTCATGCCTTCGAACCTGAGAGGCTGGAAAAGGCCCGGATCAGCCAAAATTGTTTTTTGATAAAAAAAATCTGACAAATATAAACTATGAAAATATACTAGTATGGTCGAAACACTTTAATAAAGTCTTATATAAGTTAAAAAAAAAAAAAGAAGAAGAAGATAATTTAGATCAAGTAAACGAGCAATAATGTGCCGATATGGGTTGAATTCCAAAAAGTGGCCGAAAACAGTAAAAAAAAAGTGAATTTTGAGACCGAAAGTATAATAACTAATTCATTTTTAACCCCCCCCCCTCCTCTTTTCCCCCAGAAAAAGGTGGGCGAGGCTTGAACCAGCCTTGCGCCAACCGTTTTTGTTCGGTCGGATACTTTTCTTGTATGAAATATGAATGGTCCAGGCCTGAAAACGCCTTGGCTTGGACAGTACTCAACCCTAGCAATGACCTTGATTCAAAGTCACAGATGCGACGGATGACTTTGTCGACATTGTTATTGGAGGTGATGATCTTGGATCGAGGTGCTCAATGGCTGTATTTGCCATTGCTACGACGCCCCCCGAACAACATCTAGGGTGTGTGACAGTAATTTGACAGTAGGGTTTTCTGAGAAGCATTCCATCGGGGAGAAGAAATTCTAGTCAATCAAGCTTTGCACAGCACAGTTGAGGGAGTAAAATTGTATTTAAGAAAGTAGAGGACACAGTGTGGCAAAGCACACTGAAAACTTCGGGTATATGCTCTTAATATCTCCTCCCTACATTTTACACCGCTGTTGATGCGTCTCTATACAATATGTTTCCACCTGGAAAAGCTCGGAAGTCCTTGGTGTGATTGGTTGTGGACCAAACCTCCTTGAAGTTTGGATAAGTGTTGTGGTTGTTGCTCCGAGGGAGGAAAGAGCTCTCATTCAGTTCCCAGGTTGGATATGACAGTGGTGAAGTTTCACCGAAACGGACAAGGTTTAACCTAAGAAGTAACTCAAAGTCAAGCACCTAAAAACAGGGGCGAGCAGTGACGCGAACTAGGGACAGCAGCAGAGGCCACCAAGTCTTCTCTCCCCCTCTCTCTCTTCATGACTTCTCTAATACTGTCAGAAACTGTATTGACGTAAAGTTTTTAGGTACAACCTTCATGATGCTGTCCCAGAAAGATTTGTGCACGTTGCCGGGATATTCGGCGTTTAGTTTCTGATTTTTAACTTTTATTTGTCAAGATATTAGTTTTTTTTTTAGTTGCTTTATATACTTTTCGGTGATTTAACATATTATAATATTTAAATAATAAATCACACATTCATTTAATGGTAATTTTTGAAATAGTTGGCTTGAGTTCGAATCTTTAGACCTCTATTTGTCTCTCCAGTGGTACATATACACACTTTAACCGTCCAAGTATATTTTTGCATAAAAAACCCAAACTTGAACTTAAGTGATACATTTACTTTTCGTCAAGATTCCGTTAGATAATTTTCAACAATAACAATGTCATTTTCATTTCACTTAAGTCATGTGGGCACCATATCAACATTATTTATTTTTTGGCATCCATGACAATTCTCATTGTCAGAACTTTAATGGAGAGTAAATGTGTACACAGATATGAGTTTGAGATTTTTTAGGCAAGATATGTCTTAGTTGGCATAGTTTAGAGTTTTTTTGTGTTTTTACCTTTTAACAAAAGGTTGGTGCTTGTTCCATCCCATTTTTGACCTATAATCTTGAGTTGACCATATTATTTCTTCCGTGTCACACTTTATCATGCTTTTGAAACTTAAAATTTTTCAATTATAATTATACCCGAGATCATATGTGGGGCTAACTCTTGATCTAAGCTTATTTCTTACATTTATTTTCTTCTTTTTGTTTGGATTCGTTTTACTTTTTGTTTTCTTTTCCCATTTAGAACAAAACCAGTGTCCCTCTTATGAAAAAAAGTAATTTGTTTGGCAAATAGTCAACTAATTATTGTATTAACGAGTTGCATATTTCTTCTTCTTCTTTTATTTTTTATTTTGTACCTGGAAACCATCATTATAAAAATGACATAGGCACAAGGTTGACCCTCTACTAGTTTTAATGAATGCATTTGGTTCAACCATTACTCTTTTATATGTCATTTCATAATAGTTTGTGTATTGTAATTGATCAACTTCTTTACAATCCAAACTTTTTAATTAAAACATTGAATAAATCAAAATACTAAATTTAAATGAAAGATGAGCGGTCAAAATACACAAATTATAACATAATGATACATAATAAATTTTTTGTTTACCAAATGCATTCGTTAAAACTGTAGATGATTCTTTATACCCTTACTTGTGTTTAGGCCATTTTTATAATAATGGTTTCCTATAACAAGATAAAAATAAGAAATGTACAACTCTTCAACTGGATGACTAGTTTGGCTATCCGCCAAATAAACTATTTATTTTTTGGAAAATATGTACATCGGTTTTGTCCTAAATGGGAAAAATAACAAAAAAAAAAAAAAAAGGATAAGAAAGAAGCTTAAATCAAGAGTAGGGCCCACATTTGACCTTACTCTTTATTATGTGGGTAGAATTGTGATCGAAATTGATAAGTTCCAAAAGCATGCTAAAGTGGGACGATGATGTGATCAATTCAATATGGTAGAGGATGTATGTAGTCAAAAAGGGGTGAAAAATCCTTGAGCCTTTAATATATAATACTTAATGCGTTTCGGATAAATTCAAATGTGGCTTTAATTATTGGAATGTTTGAAGCTCATCGGAGCATTTTCTCGAGCTAGACTCACATTGCTTGATCAGCCATAAAGCCAGACGCTTAAGTAGCAGCAAACTTTGGGCATTCATATACATCGACTATAATTTCTACACAATTAAGCAGTTAGTATAGCCCACGAACACTATTGCTTTTCGTCGTGACAAGCTATGCTTGGCTTCAAACCAAGGCTCTTGCTCAATTCTTACTCAATCGAGTGCATTTCCCTTGCGGTAAAGTAGTTCATCTAAGACAAATTTTGGTGCATTAAACGACACAACATCATTCTTTAGTAACAAGAGAGACTGAGCTGGCGGGAGGGAATTGATGGAATGATCTTCCATGCATTTATATGCGACGAGAATGAGGACTCAAAGGGACCACAACGCGAAGGATAGAGTTGAGAGTCAGTGTCATTTAGGCTCAATTATCGGCTATGATGATTGCATTCAAAAGCTAAGTGTGGAAATTATTGGAAAAATACAATTGGCAATGCGATACTGTTTGTTGTGATCAGATAGATTACACAAAAATAATAAAACTGAGAAAGTGACAATAAATTAACACTGATAAAGGCAGCTAGTGGATGGAGCGAACGGCTTATTGTCTAAATTTGTGCTGGGCATTAGCTCAGGAAGTCCTCAGGCCATCTTCTTGAAGAGATGCAGTCTCGGAAACGAGGAAATGCTTTGAGCACGAGAGTTCCTTTGCCTGGTGCGATGAGGCAAGGTAGAGACGCGAGTGGAGCCTTTGTGAATCTCACCCGAAGTAGCTTGGCCGGTTTCCATAGTCATTCGACTATGCCCTGTGTCATGCGGAAAAATCAAATGTATTGTAACATAATTAAGCAGGAGGTGAAGTACGGTCAATGAAATCTTCTTAAGGTGATTAGTTCTTGCCAATAGTAATAAGCAGTTTCACGAACTACACCTCCCAAGATACAACACTACAAATCTGTTTGAATTAACACTATACAAATAGAACTTTATTAGATACTTTTCAATACCGGCACACTTAACAGAAAAATTTGAAGAGAAATTTCAATCTCTATACTCTCTATGTCCATATATAGGCTCTATCTTCTATTCTTCTCTCTCAACTCTTCTCTCTTCTATCGAATGAAGAATTGTTTAATTTCATTTATAGAGTTTGAATGGACATGAACTGAATAAACACATGAACTAAAAAGATATATGAAGTCAAAAAATAAATGAACTTAACAAATTTGTGTATTAAAAAGATTCATGAAATTAAGAGATACATGAATTGAAGAAATTCATGAACTTAATATACACGTGAAGTAAAGAGATTCATGAACTTTAGATATCAAAGAACATAATAAATACATACACTGAAGAGACGTGTCTCTTTTTCTTTTTGGTCGGTGACATGTCTATTTTACTCACATACGTAACCCATAGTTACAACAAAAACCACTCAAAGTGGTCGGACATAGTCCAAATCTAAGTTAGAACAAACAGAGCATACACAGTAAGTGTAGAGAGAGAGAGAGAGAGAGAGAGAGAGAGAGAGAGATGACAGCAGGGTGCAGCAACGACGGGCCAATGATGAAGGAACGCGAGTGAAGGGGCCTGGCGATGAGGAGCAAGTCGACTCGAAGAGGACGCTGGAGGCTGATGTGGAGAAGCGGAGAGAGTTACGGTTTTAGGAATTTATTTGTAATTTCTCATAAAGCATAGTCACCGACTTACCTCATAGTTGCAGAGAATCTCAATCCTTTGAAAACGTCACCATGTTGGGTCATGGCTTGTCTGAAAACACAAAGTTATAATAAAGTACGACAAAGCTTTGAAACTTCTATATAACTTTAGAAAAATAGGTTCATTTGATTTTCCAATGTTAAATTCATCTGTAGATTTCTACTCACAGAACCATCTAGAAGCTTGAAAAATAGTTAACAAGTTTTGTAGGCATGCAATAATATATGATATAATCGCAATATCATCCGCTAGTCAGCATCATTACAACACCTGACATTGCTAATACACTTTGTCATCTATCGAAGGGTTCGATAACTTCAAATGTCAGAGATTCTCTCGCCAAAACATGAAAAAAGAGGAAAAATCACGTGATTCCGACCTCGAAGGTTAATTTGGCACAGCTACATTTCGTATTCGCAAGTCATTCATGCACACAAATCCATAACGAGAAAGTGCTTGACAATTTACAGCAGAACTCCAGCAAAAGTCAATAAAATTAGACGTCTCATGTCCCGAAGCCAAAAAAGAGGCAACTGAACTGCGGTACGTACTCTTTCCATGCGGGTGCTTTTCCCGAAATTCGAACGTGACAACGGGCATTTAAAAATCCATGAAATTTTCAACAAAAGATTGGATTTATACCAGTTTGGTCGGTGGACCACAGAGGTACAATTTGTCAAATCGAATTGCTTTCTTAAATTCAATTTCTTACAGGTGTCGCGTGCTTTTTTTTTTTTCTCGGATCTCACAAGAAAGGTGTAGAGAGAGATCGAAAAGATGATTTGCCAGATCTGTTTAACAACGCGTTTGTTACCAATGTCTTCTCCATGTTAGACCCCAAATCATGCTTTTAATTGCATTTGATTATCTTTCTTGTTTTCCTGAAGGAACAATAAAGCTCTCCGACTATTATTTTAGATTCTCCTTAATGAAATCTGATTAAGATTGCAAGTTGAATGATGTACATGCAAAACTAATTGGAGATGACGGTACATGTTGGAGATAATTAAGTTGACTATCGAGAATATTTTCTTCTATTAAAGATAATTAAAATATTTCTATTGATTTTCTATATCTCTTAATACTGTGCATATATCTCCCTCTGAATGAATGTACGTATCTTAATTGATATATATATATATAACTTTAGATAGTCATCTCATAAAACTTATAAATATGTTCTGATGTACTTATAATTAATTTCTATTTGTTGGGACTGTCAATACAATTTACAGGGGTGAATAGGTTGTTTGGGAATTATGAAAAATATTTATGGAAGATAACGAATTAAACTTCAAATAACGGCATAAATGGATTGTAGAAATCAAGTGCACCTATTGCTAATGACAGATAGTGATGATAACGAACGGATGATGTTAGTAGTGAAGAGATAAAAGATAGCACAAAGAGATTTATAGTGGTTTGGCTTATAATCAAGCCTACATCTACTCTCTATGTTTTTATTTTTTTATTTTTTTTTATTTGTCGGAATCCGCTCTCTATGGTTAACAACCACAAGATGGCTGGATTTTGTTAGTGGTTTTCAACAGAAGTTATAATTAGCAAGTACCATCTTTTCAATAAATCATACTATCAAGACTCATGTACTACTATCATTCTTGTATACTTCCTTTTATCACTAATTACAAACCCTAGAACCACATAGACATTGACTTTAGGAATACATTGCACCTAACAACAAAAACAAGTAAAGAAGGATACTTAAGACATATGACTAGTTTTGTTCGTTTTCACCCAAGACAACTATTTCTCTTGGACATAATATATAGCCATCCATCCTTAGATGACCGTTCCCCTTTAAATTCCTCAAATAGTCATTATCCTACCATTGTCAGCAGTAGAACGTCTCTTGAAATCATTAAAATGGCTCTTTGACATCAACAGTATCTTTCCGATAATGGGAGTTTCTCAGAACAATATAAGTATACTTTTGTTAGAGTCAATCTCTTGCTCATTATCGTTGGAACTGTTCTTGATCAACTCTAGTGCTCCTTTCCGGGTTCCAAACCTTGAAGATAACTTTAGACACCATATTGAGGTTGAAAAGAGGACGTAACATGTCTTCAACCTCTATGATATCAGCAGCTACTCGTGCCAACAATGTGCTACTCCTGATAATGATCCTACTGATCTATTTTCTAGTCATTCCAAGCATATGAGCGATTATAGCTCTAACAAGTCGTTCATCTTCATAGTTTTTCCAAGTTTTACTGAACATCCTTGTTTTAGGCTTGTTCACCATCACCAAGGTCCATCTAACTATTCACCTTATCTTGGTCTTTCTAAGCCATCACAAACATCCCTATTCTACTTGGCTTATTCACCCTCGTCAAGTTTCTTCCATATGTTCACTTTGTCTAAAGATCCTTCTAGTTTCTAGATATCTCGACACCCAATATCTTGTTCATCCTCGATATTAGCAGTAGTTTCTCGATATCGGCAGAGTACTCTTGGTTGTGGCAGAGCATTCCTCATATCAAAATCACCCGGTACTGATTATGACATTATCTAGATATTGGCTTGGGCATATATTATGTAGTACTACTCAACCGATACACACATTAGTCATCATTGATTATTTTGTCACCGTCAAAATAACATTGGGGATTTTTCCAATACTATTTTCCACATTATCCTTGTCTATTTACATAAGTGTCAAGTGTCAAAGTCAAACCAAAATTCATGATGTCGCAAGTTTGTCCCGTGGTTGGCCTTACTCTCCACAGCTTATATTTATATGTGGCCAAGCAAACTCTAAGGACAAGTGAAAAGCTCTCTCCCTCTCTCAATCTCTCCCCACTACACAACCTTGTCTCTATCTTTCCTAGTGAATCTACATCAGTAAACCACTTTTGGAACACTACTTGGGAGCCAATGTTGTCTAGGAAAGCTAGTTGCAATTCCCATGGTCAGGACTCCTATTATTTCCTTGGGTGGGAGGAGTACGAGAAAAATCCCTACGATGAAGTTAAAAACTCATCTGGAATCATCCAGATGGGACTCGCAGAAAATCAGGTGTGGTTGTTAACGTCTTTTTTCATCCATCTTGTGGATTTTAAAATCAGATAACATTAGTAAGATAAGGTATGATTTTCATTGTCACCTTTAAGAAATCTATCTTTTTCCTGATATACTGGACAAATGATGTTTGGTTATACATCATCACGACGAGCGTCTCATACCAATTATATGTTATAAGAGATTTTTTTTTTTTTTTTTTTTCGGCTTCCACAAGCTAAAAGGTTCGATTTTCTTTAATGGCTGATACAAATTCAAACTACACTCGCCGATAATAAGCAGGATCTGTTTTCGGACTGTGCTATCGGCCTAAGTTAAGCCAGCTAAAGTGAACTAGAAATTACTTTTCCATTTTGGTCTATCCATTTCAATTTTCATAAGTGCTCTAGTGTGATGGCACAACCCTCTCAATTTATGAGCAACATCATTTTCATTCTTCTAGTCCACTTTCAATTGTATGAATTTTTTCGTCTCAAACACACTTAGGTAAAACATTTTTTTTTTTTTTTTGTCCAACCAGTCTGTCACATTAGTCTTTGTCATTTTTCAAAGGATAAAAATCATGCATGGTACTATGGCAGTCTCGATTGTCATCATTCCTTTGTAGAAGATGAATGTCCGAGCTCACAAGAAAAGGTGATCGATCACTGTGGGACTTTACAAACAATTGATTGTTCCCACAATAAACCAAGCACCAACAAAATTTTTTGGTGGGTCAAATTGAGAATGTCACAAATCAATAATTTGTGAACTTGCCCACAGAAAAAAAAAAAAAAAAAAAAAAAAAAAAAAAAACAGAGGAAAAAACCCATAATACTCTCTAGATTCTGGCAAAATAAAAAGAAAAAGAGAAAATCTTATTTTTCCCGAATATTATCTGCTAAATGTGTATTGATCCGGGGAAGTGGTTCATCTTTGTACAGCTCTCTCTGGATCTTGTGGAGTCATGGCTTGAGCGCAACCCAGAAGCAACTGAATTCACCAATGGAGGATCCACTTTTAGAGATATTGCACTCTTCCAAGATTATCACGGCCTTCCGGCTTTCAAGAATGTAATGATCATTTTCGACTCTGTTGATAAAGGTTGTCGAATAGAAAAACGGCCTTTAAACTTCTGCGCGCGCGCATTGTCGTGCATCTAGCACGATAGCACGAGAATAATTGGTTAAAATGAGAACACGTCGTAATGTTGAGGAATGATATTTGGCTCCTGTCTGGACGGAATTTAGGCAGCTTCTACCAATTATATTAATTGCAACTTTACCGATCAGCTTGGCCTTTTCCTTCTCTTTTTCGATCTGTATCTTGATCTCATCACAGCTAATCACAGGAGCGGGCTGACTTATAAAGGCTCATGTTTGGCTGTGCAGGCCCTGGCGGGTTTCATGGCGAGAATAAGAGAGAACAAGGTTTCATTCGATCCAGACAAGCTGGTTCTCACTGCGGGCACGACTTCGGCGAATGAGATTCTCATGTTTTGCCTTGCCGAACCTGGCGATGCTATTCTTGTTCCGACCCCGTATTATCCCGGGTAACCTTAAGCATCCCTAGCTTTCTCATCGTTCCATTTCAAGCACGTTATTATGTTCAGAGTTTTGTTCAGATATATTACAATCGTTTACTCTCATTTTACAGCTATAACAGAATGCTAGTCAACGATTGTCTAAAAAATGAAGCAGATGTTGTTTGTGTAGATATTCAATCTAATAGGCCAAGTTATAAACTCACTTCAAGAAATTATGCAGAGACTGGGCTTGAATCTAGCTTATGATTTGTGCATTGCTGATGGGTTTGACTCAGATTCGAGTCTGCCATAATTTTCTACAAAATATTTGTAATTGCGTCATGCACTAAGGTCTTCTAATAGATCGACGTTATTTGACAAACAACATTGCAAGAGTCATATCAACTAAGATTGGGAGTCCATCTGTTTCGTGGAAAATCAACAATTTAGAAAACATTTTCCTTTTTTTAATCATTTCTATCTCTTCGATAAATAAATCACTGGAAAAATGTTCTTGGTGATGAATAAAAATTTAAGCTAAAACTTTAAGTTGATATTAAAAACATTGGCTTTTAACTCATTTCTTTTAGTGACATAAACGATCAAAATTCAAACTTTATTTTTTTGGCAATTATGTATTTTTTTAAGCTGAAATGTTGGCACGCTTTTGAGGAAGACAATCTTGTCTTGACACAATCTATACGGTGGATTGAGTGATCTCAGCTAATTCCATTGATGATTGACTGAGTCTGAACAAGATTTTCACATTTGAAAGCATGTTCGTCAATTTTTTTGTTAATATGGATAGTTGCTCCTTTTCTTGATATCTTGCCTTGACATTCTTGTTGTTGACAGATTCGACAGAGACCTCAAATGGCGAACCGGAGTTGAAATCATCCCCATACACCGCTCGAGCTCAAACGGCTTCAAGATCACCGAGTCCGCCATGGAAGAAGCTTTCGACCATGCCCAAAACCAGCTGAATCGAACGGTGAAAGGCCTCTTGATCACCAACCCTTCTAACCCGCTCGGCACCACGATGACCCGCCACGAACTCAGCCAAATCATACACTTCGCGAACGCCAAAAACGTCCACGTCATTAGCGACGAGATCTACTCGGGAACCGTCTTCGACTCACCCAGCTTCGTCAGCATCGTCGAGCTCGCCTTGCAGCATGAGAACTCGCACAAGGGGGACGACCTGTCGAGCCGCATCCACATGGTTTACAGCCTCTCCAAGGATCTCGGCCTGCCCGGCTTCCGTGCTGGGGCGATCTACTCGAACAACGAGGCGGTCGTCTCGGCGGCGACCAAGATGTCAAGCTTCGGCCTCGTCTCATCGCAGACTCAACACCTTCTCTCAAGCATGCTGTCCGACGAGAAGTTCGTGCAGAAATATTTAAGCGAGAACAGGACGAGGATCAAGACCAGGAAGCAAATGCTCGTTTCCGGTTTGAAAGATTTAGGAATCGAGTGTCTGAATAGCAATGCCGGTTTATTTTGTTGGGTCAACATGAGGAAGTTTCTAAAGTCAAACACTTTCAAGGCCGAGATGGAGTTATGGAGGAGATTGATCTATGAGGTGGGGTGGAACGTCTCGCCCGGTTCGAGCTTTCACTGCGTTGAACCAGGTTGGTTCAGGATCTGCTTCGCCAACATGGACGAGAGGACACTGGCCGTAGCCATGCGACGTGTTGGGGTCTTCGTTGATGCCATGCGTGCAGAGAGAATCAAGAGCACGAAACCTCAGTTTGGCCTGAGAGGGAGGAAAAAATTGGCCTTGCCCTTGCCCTGTTCTCTGAGTTTTGAAATGATCGAGCAGAAGGAGATTTGATCTACATGGAGTGGTCGAGAAGAGATGATTTAAATGGATCGTTTGAATTAAATTGGAATTTCGCTAGATTGTCGACATAGATTGGATGTTGTGTATTTGGTAATTGGGAATTATATTTTAAAGGTAACAGCAAACACCTCTGTTTTGCTGGTCTGTGCGACGTTTGAGTTGCTACATCCTAGTCAATTATTGTGCTTTATTGGACTCTGTTAACCATACAATGCAACCAATCCTCGAACCAACAGGTTTCTCACTATATCCGTCTCTCTCCCTTTTTCTTTTCTCTCCATCATCTTCTCCAACCTTTAGCCATGGGGAAGATTTGAGCTAATCTCACCCTCCCCTCGCTCTTTTGTTGATTTCATTTGTGTTTTATTGTTCTTTTCTTGCATTTTCTTTTCTCACGATTCAAGTTTGAGAGTTCTTTTCTCTCGATCTAGTTCTCGATTTGAGAGTTTGAACTCTTTCGATCTTATTCCAAATCTAGGTGCTATCTTCTTTCAATCTAGATTAGGAAGTTTAATTGATATGCTTTTGGGAATTCGATACTTCTCTGCTATGTTTGTCTCCAGGTTCTCTACCTACAGCTTTAATTATGATCGCGTGAATTTGGCATCTCGTTGAATCATGAAAATTTGCTCCTGCACATGTTAGATCCATATTTGTTCAATCTATTTTAATTTTTTTGTCTGGCAATGGTGTAAACGTAGTCGAATCTAAGCATACATCGCCAACTCATTTTTGATCTCATAGATGTGAGGTCCATTACTTTGAACAAATCTCTCCTTCAACTCGTCCCACATTCCTTTGCTTCTTCTGCGTATGCCATGTTTCTTTGTAGACTCTTGTCAAGAGAATTGAAAATCCATGAAACTATCATTGAATTACTAATGCCCCAGGCATTAAATTCAGGTATTGTTAGATTTGGCTTCTACACTAATCCATCCAAACCGAGCTTATGTTTTGCCTGCACTGTATGTCTCGTTGCCTTTGACCATGTTGCATAGTTATCCCGGTCAACACACATGAAACCAGTACGTTTCCAAGATTGCCGAATGTGTTGAGATAACATGGTGAGGAAAGGTCAATCACCTTCTTTGCAAATGCTTCCATAGCCATATCTAAACAATATGGGAATTGTCCGGTGTCTTTAAGCTCCGTGGCTTTGATAACATATGAGATTTTATTGGACCAATATCAACTGTTCTAAAAAGATTAATTTGTTAAATGAATTTGTGGTCTATTATTTAAATATTCTAATAATGTGATATTTTATAATACCGTTGTCAACTGTTTTAAAAGCTTAAGTTGTTATATGAATGCGTAGTTTATTATTTAAACATTCTAACAAAGTGAGATTTTGTGTTATCGCTATCAATTGTTTTAAAAACTTTGGTAGATAAATATGTTATATATTATTCAAATATTTTAGCACTCCTCCTTATGCTTAATCTAATCTTTATGCTTAGTACTAAGCATAGAAATATTTAATTGAAGAGGCAAATGGAGTTCGAAAACATACGAACTCAAGACCTCCAGCTCTAATACCATATGAAAATGCATAATTTTCTTATATTGCTCAATATAATACAAATATTTATACAACATGCTGCTCAACATAAAGGAAAGAGAAGAACTACCAAATATGTCTAACTAATTATAAAAGATAGGGTTAACATCCAGAAAAACCCCAAACTTGTACTTTGCGAAAAATTTACTATAAACTTATTATTTGACTACAAAAAACTAGTACACCTATAATAAAATTATCCAAAATTGATAGTTTGACTACAAAAAAAATCAAATTGATCCTTACCAAAAAAAAAAAAATTCAAATTGATACATTTATAACAAATTTACCATCAATTAGTTTGCGTTCAAATAATATTATAAAAACTATAAAAACTATAAATTAGTATACCTGTGATAAATAAAAGGTAAAACCGCAAATTGGTACACATATTAATTGCCACATGTCATTTAATTCAACAATTTAATGGTAAAATTTAACAAAATCTAACGGAGAGTAAATTTGTCATAAGTATACTAGTTTGGGGGGCTTTTGTAGTTAAAAAATTAATTTTTGTGGTAAGTTTTCATAGGTTTATTAGTTTGGGATTTTTTGTGATATTAACCCTAAAAAATATACTAAGTATTATGCTAACAAAAAAAATAAATCCTAACTAATAATACGAGATGCACTAAATATTAGAAAAAAAGAATATAAATCTTTAGCAAATTATCTGTGTTGGAAACAAAGTACTTTGATAATATTTTGACATGTCTCCACCATACTCCAGAACCCAAAAAGCTAACAAAGCTTGACTTTTTTTTTTGGCGGTTACAAAGCTTGACCTGAGAATGGGTTTTTGACCATTCAAGTTCCCGATTACCCCAAGAATGGGGAACTGAACCGCAAAGTATGGATTCCTAAAAATATGAAACTGAAAATCGAATCCGGTATCACTACAACCTAAGACCTGAACCTCGAAATGATGCCCACCCATAATTTTGACATGATTCGAATTTTTAGTTTTTTCCTATTTTACATAACACACAAACACAAGTTGTTCATATTGTCTCTAGGGTTTTCTGGCAAACCTTGGAGAAAAAAGCATGATTGCTTGCCATGATGTTGGGGTCCTATGCTAGTCTCTCCCGAGGTATAGGAGTCAGGCCTGACGGCGCCACTAGGCGCGGTTGGTCAAGACGGAGTCCTCGGTTACCAAAAAAAAAAAAAAGCATGATTGCTTGCGAGGATTTGTGTCTTGAGGTTAGGGAAACACATAAGCAATTAATAACTTTGTAACTCTTGAGCTGGCTCTCCCCATTGGATAGTTCCAACATTTGAATCAAACCAAATAATATCTAATATTTTCTATCATTCATGTTGATTTCTTTCGTAATTTCTTTTTTTTTTTTTTTTGCACTAAATTTGGAATGCAAAATCCTTTTAAGTTTTGTGTTAATTCATAATAATTTGTCCTAGAGCTAGCTTCGGGTTATCTAGAGTTGATTTGAGGCTTTTGCTTGTTTGATCACTGTCTAGAAATCTTATTGTTGCAATAATGTCTAGAGCGAAGGTAAAAATTCAAAAGTGTAACTAGAGGGCCATTTGGTGAGTTGCTATGGATTTAACCATGGTTTTGGATTTTTCGCCTCCAACGAGTCGACTTTTTTTTTATTGTATGGCTCTTGCTTAGTAGTTTTATGGAACGATGTCTCCAAAAGTAATCTTGATTGTCAAACTTTGTATACACAAATTCCATTAAAAAAAAAAAAAAACGGGATATATGCAACATAAGTCCTAAAACTTGTAAGGAAAGTGCAATTAGTCCTAAAACTTACAAAAAGTGTAATCAAGTCCAAAAACTTGTCAAATTGGTTCAATTGAGTTCTAAATTTAACACCGTCGATTTACTAACGGAAAATGCTGAGTGGCGCTAACGTAATATTTTAAATGAATTTCTATTTTCCACATAGCTTTTTTAAATTATTATTTTTATTCAAAATCTTTAAAAATTAGATTTAAAAACTAAAAAGGAGAAACTAAAATTTATTAAAAAAACAAAACTGTTAAAAAAAAAATGGCACCGGCGGGCATTTTCGCGCGGCCACCCCATCGTCGGAGGGTCCGGCGACGATCGCCCGGCCCCCGGGTGGGGTGGCCGGCCCTCGCTCGGGCAAGGCCTCACCGGCCCCGGGCAAGCATCGCCGATCCGAGCGAACATCGCCGGCCCCCATGAGGGCCGGCGAGCCCAGATTTGGGCATCCTCACCCAACTTGGTGGGGGTGGCCGCCCCGCCACGGGGCCGGCGAGGCCTCGCCGAGCGAGGGCCGGCCCGTCCGGCGATGGGCGGTGGTGGAAGCTCCACCGGTGCCTTTTTTTTTTTTGAACAGTTTTGTTTTTTTAAATAAATTTAGCTTTTCCTTTTTAGTTTTTAAATCTAATTTAAAATAAGAAAGTCGCATGGAAAATAAAAATTCATTTAAAATGCCACACAGCACCACGTCAGCATTTTCCATTAGTAAGTTTGACAGTGTTAATTTTAGGACTCAATTGAACCAATTTGACAAGTTTTAGAACTTGATTGTATTTTTTTGTAAGTTTTAGGACTCAATTGCACTTTCTTTACAAGTTTTAGGACTTTTGTTGCACATATCCAAAAAAAAAAAATTATTCTTTCAGTAAATGACAAATAGCAGTATCTTATTGGATAATGGACATAATGGTATTTAAACTGTAGACAAAACTATCACATCTTTGTGAATTCTAAATATAAGTACCAAAAATTCACGCCGTGTGCCCGGGATGCAACTTGCAGGCTCTACTCGCTCTACCGTAAAATTATACTTTATAAAGATGAACTTCTAGTTAAACGCTTTAAGCTCAAACCATTATTTAATTTCTTTTAATAGCTCCATGTAGATTTAATTTGAACATATTTAAGATACATGTATTTTTTTTAAAAAGAATGCAAATCCAACCTTGGATTTGAGTCACGTCTTCACACAACAGCACTTCCTTTTATACGTAATCTATAATAAACTGTATATGGTATTAATTAATTTTAAACAGAGAAAAACGGGAAGAAGGTTGAAAGAAAAAAGAAAGAGATCTATAATTGAAAAGCCTAGGAAATTATGAAAAAAAGAAGAAGAAAAGATCAAAGAGAAGGGTGGTGGTTGATTAATCCCCAATGATGTATTTATTAATTGATGGAAAGATGAAAAAGGGAAAATGGATGTGGGCAACTAAAACAATTAAATAAAAAGAAAATAAATGAACATTCAAGAGTATTTAATTGAAAAAAATATAAAAATATATTAAGATTTTGCATGGGATATTAGGTTTTTTTATATAAAAGCCAAAATGAAAAACCAAAGGCCAAACCAAAAACCTCATTATCTTTGATTAATTGCATGGGATTTGAATTGACAATTTGTTTTTTGGATATTAGGTCTGTATTATTAATTGAATAAAAAAAAACAACAAAAAACCTTCATTTCATCCTTTTAATGGATTTACTCCTTCTAGCAGTAGATATCAATACAATCATCTTCCCAGCATAAATTGCACGCCACATCAAAATCCACCGGTCGCCAACCTAGAGAGAAATCAAACTACACATGTGATCATTCTACTACTGTAGCAGCAGTCCACTTCAGCTCCAAATTTTTCAAACTTCTTTTTACTTACATCATATAAAATCAAATATTTAGGTGATTTCAAACGTAAGCTCACATAATGACCCTTCACAAAGAAAATTTCTCCTGAAATTGCAAACCCAAGTGGCCAATACCGAAACTTCAACTGTGTACAACTTAAGCCAAGATTAAATGACCTCAAACTCTTTCTCGATCCAAACTTCTAAACATTTTAGATCGAGAGTTATGTGAGATCAGAGACAGACATCTATCTATTAAAGTGATGTGCTTCTTTTCATATGGCATTGAATCCGGTAGTGCCATTTCTTGAAAAACCTCCTTAACCACATCAAAAACGACGAGCAGGTGATTCAAGCGTGAACAAGGGCACCAACAAATGAAATTGTCCAAAATCACTAGATCTCCCGAATAATTGGGAAGGCGTGGAGGGAAAACATCGCCAAGTTGTTTCCATCAATTTCTTCTAGAAATTGTATGCCTCCACTTGAGAGGTATGGGCTCTCCGTTTGGTTCAGCATTCTCAAAGGACTTTGAGCCCCCAAAACTCATTGAGAAAAAATATTAAGTGTTTGGTTCAAATTTTTGAGGCTCCATTTGCCAAATGCTAGTATTTGGAATGCTGAATCTTTCCAATATTACTCTCACTGATAATCATGTTTTCCTATTTTGTGCTAAAAAAACACGGTTCATCGTCTTCTTCCTTGGACTTGGACTTGCTGCTCCACCGAAGCTCAACCGGCAAGCGGCGCTCAGTCGTGAACGGTCAGATTTGGTTGCCGAGAAGCCTTACCGAGGTCGGGCGACCTCAAGCGTTCGTTAGGTCGCGCGACCCAGGCACCGCTGCCTGAGGTCGAACAACTCAAGCAACGTTGCCTGAGGTCGCATGGCCTAGGTCGCTCAACCTTAGGTGTCGCTTGGGTTGCGCGACCCGGGCGTCACCCGAGGTCACCGACCTCAAGCTAGACGCCCCCCTCCCCCCCCCCCCCCCCCCCACCCCCCCCATCGCCACCAGCCGCCTCCCCACCACCTCCAGCACCACTGTCGAGCTGCCTCCCCCACAATTATCTCCTCTCCTATTTTCATGTCATCCTAATGTTAATCATGAAAATGCTAAACCAAAATTTATGCTTGATATAAAACTATTCATTATATGTGTATATATATATATATATATATAAATTTTTTTTTTTTGAAAAAGAATATATCTTTTTAGACAATAAGAGGAGATGAACTATAGAGAAGATGAATGTACTAAAAGGAATTGAATGAATGAAGCACGCTTAATTTCCTTGATACTTTGTACAGTATATATTAGAGAGATATTATCATCTGTAATCATGATGGGGTTAAACAAGATAACAAATTTATCCACATGGAAATTCAAGAAAAAAAATTAGGAAAAAATCTCTAAATAATTAACTCATGAATGCTTTGCTTAATGTGCTATCTTCATGCTGATTTATAAAAGATTCCGCATTATGATTATGCTGATATTCTGCAATTTGATTTGTTACTTCCATATGTACGCCTTCCAGCAGCAGATGTTAATACAATCAACTTCTAAAATTCTTTACATGCAATTTCTAAATCCACTGTTCACCAACCTAGAGAGCAACCAAACTCTCCACACATGTAATCATTCTACTACTGTAATAGTAGTCAACTTCAACTACCAATTTTTCAAACTTCTCTCTAGTTACATTATACAAAAGCAAATAACTACGTGAGTTCCAACTTGAATCCACATAATAAGTCTCGATGAAGAACATTACTCCTGAATTTGCTAATCCAAGTGGCTGATACTGAAAAATGCTTATTGTTCTCACTCCAATTGTGTACAACTTGATCCACAATTCGATGATGCCAAACTCTTTCTGGATCCACACTTCATAACACATGGACGGTATGTTATGTGCGATTAGAGACAGGCATCCATCTAACAAAGTGATGTATTTCTTTTGAGATGGCATTGAATCTGGTAGGACCATGGCATTGAATCTGGTAGGACCATTACATGAAAAGCCTCGTTAACCATATCAAATACGATTAGCATCGCTATATAGTTTAGGTAATTCAAGTAGAACCAAAGGCACCAACATATTAAGTTCTCCGATATAACTTGATCTCCCTAATGCTTGGTAAGCCATGGAGGGAAAGCATCGCCAAGTTGTTTCCAACAATTTCCCCTAAAGTGGTAAACCTCCACTTGAGAGGTACCATTTGGATGTGCGCCGAAATATATATTTATATTGACTACTATGAAATTATCGAGATGGCCACCCTCCAAACGCAACCAAATCTGCCACTTGAAAGTTGGGCTCCGGAAGAACTACGTTTCGACCCGTTGATGGGTTCCATATAAAAATCTTCGAGTGGTGAGGGTTATCTTTGACAAAAGTCGATAGACAGACAATTCCATTGTATGAATCAACCAAATAGGATTCACCACAATCTTGGACAAATGAAGAATCAAGATGAGATAGCTCGTGATTAGTAGGATGGCACATCATTATTCTTGAGAGTCGGTCAACTTTATAGTTGATAAGCTCATATTTCCGCAACTCGGTTGATCTCTCAAGATATTCTTTGATAAAAAAAGGTGCTAGTAAGTAGAGATTTCCAAGATTTACATACACACCTGAGTCGGATCAAAGATTTTGTGGACAACCTCAATAAGATCTCCATTAAATCGTCCATCAGAAGGCTAACCATCATTCTTGCACAATCATTCAAGCAATTTGAAAACCACGTTAAATTGAGGAATCGCGTCGCAATCTTATGTAAAGAGTGGTTATTGGGATGTAACGAAGCCTCCTCGACATTTATGGGAAGAATTTGTTTTGGTCTTGTTGGTTTTTTCTCTATCTTAATGAAAGGTCTTTGTCAGGTCATCATAATCTATGAAAAAGAAAGAACAATATAATGAACTTGACCGGGTATATTTATTTGAGAATACTTACAACATCGGAACTTGCACATCTGTTGGAAATTTGTGATCCGTTTTCTAAGAAATCTCTAGTCCAATCTAGAGAAGTCCAGCGCAGGAAGTAAATTCACTTGATTGGCAAGTTAAGAAGGACCAGCTGTGGAAGTTAATGGCAGTGGAAAGCCAGCAATGAGTTGACAAAAGTAAATATAGCTGGAGATGAGCTGCAAAGAGAAGTCCAGAATATCTAAAGCGGTGGAGTCCACAATTCTTGCAGAACTATGGCGGTAGAATCCCTCTATAAAAGAGCTAGGAATCGTTCTCGGAAGAGTGTGTGAGAAGCATGACAATAAACTCCATCACTATGTAGCTTCTCCACCAACACCTCCTTCCATCATGGTAAAACCATAAACTAAACTATCTTTCTTATCCATTGCCTATATCCATTGAATATTCATCTACATACCTTGCCTCTTATTGATTCCTACATCAACTAAATCCTGTACACATACACATCACTGATAGAAAACTATCATTGATATCAAAATCATATTTCCGAATAATCAAACTTTCAAAAAAACTTGTCCAAGAAGATAAAGAAAATGATCAAACCTACAATATATTTGCCTTTGGTCCTGGAAAAGAAAAGTAAAAGAAATGATCGAAGGCGACGAAACTGCTCGGTTAGAATGAAAGTAGGGCAGAATCAAGACCGTCATCTCTCTCTCTCTCTCTCTCTCTCTCTCTCTCCAGGTTTAAGCATGACCAATCTTATTTTTTTCTTTTGAAATGGCGTTATCGTACTTATTCGGTATGATTTTGACTTCTAAACATATGGCGTATGTTTTTAAATTATTGTGTTAGGAAATTTTATTTCGATCAAATTTTAACACCAAAAGACAGTTATTTTAAGGTGACAAGCTAAAAAATTGTCAATGCAATATGTCCAAAAAATCATCCTAAAGCGTTGATGCATAAATCCAACGGATCCTCAACAAATCGGCCCATCCATATTTGGTACAGGCCAAGTCTTCAAAAGGATTACCAAGGTGTAACCACACGAGTTGGTAACCTTTTAGTTGTGGATCTTCCTTATAAGTAACTTGACAATATCTCACCCATAAACTATGAAACTTAGAGTTTCACAAACTCTCACACTTAAAACATCAACTCCTAGTGAGCATAGGTTCACATCGCCCATCAATAGTTTCCCAATTCGATGCGTATTTAGTTTATTCATGCTCCCTCTATTATCTTAAAAGCATGTGTCTTGTCCGAGCCTCTTGTGTCAACATTCACTCTAGCCATCGTCGGATTCAACATAGGACTACTCCGTCTACAATTACACAACTATTGAAGGGGGTCCTAGTTACCGTGACTTGACTTGATTCAAGTAACTTGAGATTCCAAAACAAAGGTACTCAAATACGATCATACAAGATGATGGTTCTTCGAGGTGGATTTAATTTACTAATGAATAGCATTAAAAAATCTCATCCATCCAATGGGAGATTTTAGACGTGATGGCGGGCTTATTTGTGAGTCCATGTTGACTACGGATCCTTCATAAGTACCGGATCCAATCAATTAAGGGTGAGCATCGGTCTAGAATCAATCCTACACCAACCTTAGATTGGCCCAACCTTGTCGGTCTTGATATAGTTCTCGAGGGAATTGGATCAATCCTTGGTCTTGGGATCCCTGGATCAACGCTGTGCAGGTTGGTCATCGGTCCTAGAAATTTAGGGTTAATCTAACCCCAACCAATCCTGACTGTATGTTATATTATATACCTAAGTCAAATGGTTTCAACATTATTAGATAGCTCATTAATAAGGAGTCCAAATAATTTTACATTGTCCTTTAATAGCTTAGACTTTTAATGCCTTTTATGGCATCAATAGCCATAATTTACAAATGAGAAAAATGTCTCTATGAGGAGTCCACACAGCATCCAAAATGATATAAACAGCTCTCACGAGGTTGGCGCCCTCTATCTGCAGCTATATTTATTGTTTCTGCTTTAATTGCTTTCCCCCACATATGTCGGTGCCCTCTATCTGCAGCTATTTTAATTTCCGAAAGGGACAGATGATTATCTCTGCATTTGACAGTGGAAACTTTGTGGTTTTTCCCGGTTCTCCAGGCGAAGCATGGGAAACAAACCCCATGATGGCATCGAGCAAGGACGACACGCAAGACAATTTCGGTCCTGGACCTAAAGATAATGCGACCGCAATTATTGGAAGTCAATTTTTGTGCTGGGGTTTGTGGCTGGAGCATCATGCACTAATTTTTGAGTCTACATTACCACTTCTGGCTGATTTCCCAACAGATAGGGATTCCACTTCTTCATCTCCAAATCATTATTCGAAGTGGGAGTTCACTAGGCAATTCCAGTGTGGCTGTGAAGGTATTAAGTTTGCTTCTCTTGCAGTTAGGGAGGCTCTTTTTAGCCTCTTATTGCGTGAATCGATTACGTGGTTCTAATTTTTCGTTCGGCCATTGCACATAATCTGAGATATCCTAGCCGAATTGCAGAGTGCAAAGGCTGCCAGCCCGGATGCCGACGTATGATACGACAATATACCATTAGGGGAGTACATGCTTTGTATTTCACTCAATTGAGGGGCTCAGTTATTTCTTTTTACGACATGCCTTTGTGTGGTCGACGACGCGTTGACTTAGCCAAACTGCACCCTCGTCCTGCTGGGGAAAATTATTTAAAAAGTTCTAAGTTTATTGCACTTTCGTCAATTCAATCTTCAACCATTTAATTATGTCAATTGAGTTTTAATTATTTTTCTTGTTTTTTCAATTGAGTCATCTAGCTGATTTTGGTCATACATTGCTAACATGAATACCAACCATCTAACTTGACACGGCTAGTGCTAACATGAATAATTTTAATAACATTTTAATTTTTTTGAATTTTTATATTTTATTTTATTTTTCTTTCTTTTTTCTTCTTTACTTTTTTTTTTTCCTATTGTTAAGGGTTAGCAGGGGGCCGTCGGAACATCTACTAAGGCCTAGCAACCCCAACCGATTTTGGGTGAGAATCACAGTCCTTGCCGGCCCTTTGGGTGAGGGCTCATAGCCCTCACTTGGGTGAGGGCTTGCGAGCCCTCGCCGATAGTAGGCTACAGTAGTTGGCCGACCCTTAACAGTTAAAAAAAAAAATTAGGAAGGAAAAATAAAAAGAAAGAAAATTTAGTAAAATATGAAATTATATTTAAAAATTATCTATATCAACAACAACCATGCCAAGTAGAACGACTAACATCCACGTCAGCAATTTCTAACGAAAATTAGCTAGATATACTCAAATGGCAAAATGTGAAGATATTTAGAACTCACCTGGCTAACTAAATTATTTAAATTGAATTGACAAAAATGTAATTTATGACTTTCTGGATGATTTTTTCCCTTCCTGTTTCATAGTTCCTTGTTCGTGTTCTTTGACCTTTTTATCTTGGGAGAAAACAGAACCAGCAACGTACTTGCATGTTGCTATTTTCTTGATTGATCGTACTCTTTCTCAGCTAAGCAGCGGCCAAAGGCGTGAATTAACTGCTATCATTCCCGATAAATGAGTCTAAAATGGAACAACCCGAAATCTATGTTGGATATCAAACATTCTTCGAGTTAATGGAATTTTCGGTATTCTCCATAAAAAAAAAAAAACAAGGGAACGGTGTTTTTCTTTTGGTCTTCAAATCCACTTTTAGTCGTAGAAAGCAGGAACTTCTCTCAAATGATGAAATTTGGGTCAGCATTGTCATGCGGTGCTTATTTGTACATTGCGACTATCAATTTAGTCAATGGAGTATTTGAGACCACATTTGTCATGTGGTGCCCATGTAGGTGGGGACGAGCATTTGGCCAGAAACTGGAATTTCTTCTTGGTGAAGCAAGCACCTTGTTAAAATTATGTCTCGAGTTTGAGCGTTTTGTAAAAAACACGTTTAGCTGGATTCGTGAAAATTTACAAAAGAAAATATTAATAAAGAAGGAAGATGACGTCGAAGGAAACCAGCGTCTGTACGTGGAGCAAATAAGACCGTGGGGCCCAGATGGGCACACCTATAAAATAATATAGGAGTTTTCTTCTTTGAAGTGAATTCGCTGAAGCCCCTGCACGTGAAACAAAAGGAAATTAAAGTGGTGGGGGCCCAAGGTCAAACTTGACCTTGGGCACACACGTGTATATATATATATATATATATATATATATATATATATATATATATCGAGAAGCCTTTCTTTACGGTGCGATCATTTGAAACCCTACGAAACGGAAAGAGGAGCCGCGCGTCCATGTTTTCAAAGAGTCGCAAGTCTTTGAAGCCGTGCGAGCTTGAATGCGTGGTAATTTTGTGCCGTGAGTTGGGTTTGGGGTTCAATTGAGGCTTGGGAAACACCGAGAGAGTGTTTGAGTGATTTGAGTGTGTAATCTCCTTGTATCGCTTGATCTATAGTAAAATTCTTTGCTCTCCCCGTGGACGTAGGTCTTTACGACTGAACCACGTAAATCTGGTGTCTGATTTATTTTTCTTTTTCTGTCTATATTTTGTTCAATTGCTCGCCCCATATCTCAACAATTGGTATCAGAGCCAGGCTTGGCTAAGTTGAAGCGAATCGATAGCGACAGAAGAAGTAAAAGTGAGAATCAACAAATTTGATGGGAAGGATTTTAGTTTACGAAAGATGCAGATTGAAGATTATCTTTACCGGATGAATGCACTTGCCTTTATCCGGGGAGAAACTAGAGACGATGAAGCAAGCGATTGGGATTTTGGATAGACGAGCTATGGGTGTTATTCGGCCGACGTTGGCTCGTAACGTCGCGTTTAACATCCTGAAGGAGAAGACCACTGCTGATTTGATGCAAGCCCTGTCGGATATGTACGAGAAGCCCTCTGCGATCAACAAGGTCTGTTTGATGCGACGTCTGTTTAATTTGAAGATGAGAGAAGGTGCGTCAATTGCAGATCATATCAATGAATTCAATGTGATTGTTAGTCAATTGAGTTTAGTTGAGATTGATTTTGAAGATGAGGTACGTGCTTTGATTTTGTTATCCTCATTGCTTGATAATTGGAATACTACCGTTTCTTGTTGTTAGTAATTCCTCCGGATCAACAAGTTTGACGTTTGATGGGGTTCGAGATTTGATTACGGCGAGGACATTCGTAGAAGAGAATCTGGCGAACCTGTATCTGTACCTGCTGCTTTAGTAGGTGAAAATAGAGGAAGATCTATAACACGTGTGGGTAATAGTAGTACTAATATAAACAGACGTAGTCAATCTAGGACTGCTAATGTTGTATGTTGGAACGTGTGGCAAGAGGGGGCATCTTAGAAGGGATTGCCTTAAGTTGAAGAATGAAAAGGGTAAGGGAATTATAGTTGATTCTGCAGATAATGTTGCAGCTGTAGCTGATAATGCTGATTATGTCTTGTCTGTCACTGATTATTCATCGTTTGATGGATGGATTATGGATTCTGGTTGTTCTTTTCATGTCACACCAAATAGAAACTGGTTTATCACTTATCAGTGCACGGGTAGTGATAAAGTCCAGTTAGGGAACAACGTTGAGTGCAATGTTATGGGTGTTGGTGATGTTAAAATCGAATGCATGATGGTATTGTGAGGACATTGACTGGAGTGAGGCATGTTCCGGAATTGAAAAAGAACTTAATTTCCTTGGGTGCCCTAGATTCAAATTTGGTTGCAAGTATTCTTCAAAAGGTGGAATTCTGAAGGTTGTTCGAGGTGCTTTGGTGATAATGAAATGAATCAAGCATGGAGGCCTATATAAACTTCAAGGTGAGACAGTGACAAATTTCGCTACGGAGACGTCGGATGCATCTGTTCGAGAGTCTATTGACTGCTCGAGGAAGACCATGGTGTTTGTGCCAATGCACAAGTTTGATGCTGGTGTCAAGATCATGCAGTCAAGAGCTTTGATTGAGACGGAGATTGGTAAGTCGATCAAGCATGTGCAGACTGACAATAGCATGGAGTTCTGCTCAGAGCTGGCAAATAAATTCTGCATGAAAGAGGGCATAGTGAAACATCGCACTAGTGCCAATAAATCACAACAATTTGCAGAATTGTGAGAAGAACATTACTAGAGATGACCGAAAAATTATCTCTAGTCTTTGGTGTTGCTAGGAGAATCCTAGCGATGTGCTTAGTACGATAAGCTGCCGGGTGAATAGATCCCCATCAACTACTATTGAATGGCGGACTCGAAGAAGTGTGGTCGGGTAACGTTGCGATTATTCTGTTCTTAGAATATTTGGTTGCTCGTGTTATTTTCGAGTGAGTGATGGTAAGCTCGATGGGAGGGCAAGGTGCATATTCCGTGGCTATGCACAAGGTGAGCGGGGCAATCGGTTGTGGTGCTCGGATATAAATTCACCTGTTGACAGCAGAGAAGTTACCCTTGACAAGTCTACGATACTTCTGGCTAGGAGTGTTTGTAGCAGTGTTAATACGGATTTGGACGGTGTTCAGCTTGAGGTGGAGTTGCGACCAGAAACTCCTGAGGTAGCAAGTATGAGTACTAGCAAAGTAATTGACACAGATGGTGCTCATAGCGAGGTGGAGCCTATAGAGCCAATGGTTCTTTGTAACTACGATATTGACAAGGTATGTATTCGATCTCCTGACAGATATGGATGCAATAATGGTTTTACTTTATCTGCGGTTGAGGAGGTTGTGTCAGAAAATCCTTGCGGAGCAGTTAAAGGTGCATGTGGAGTTGGTATTCTGATGATGTCCTCGATTATGGCGAAGTTGAGCGAGGCTTGGACTTGGATAATATACGTGGCGGTTGAGCAATCGGGGTATGGGAAAGTAGCGGCGAGTTTGAAATTTTGCGAAGCGATTGCAACTTGGCTCAAACGTCGAGCGAGGTGGAGATTGTTAAAATTATGTCTCGAGTTTGAGCGTTTTGTGAAAAACACGTTTCGCTGGATTCGTGAAAATTTACAAAAGAAAATATTAATAAAGAAGGAAGATGACATCGAAGGAAACCAGCGTCTGTACGTGGAGCAAATAAGACCGTGGGGCCCAGATGGGCACACCTATAAAATAATATAGGAGTTTTCTTCTTTGAAGTGAATTCGCTAAGCCCCTGCACGTGAAACAAAAGGAAATTAAAGTGGTGGGGGCCCAAGGTCAAACTTTTGACCTTGGGCACACACGCATATATATATCAGAAGACCCTCTTTCTGGTGCGATGCGGCTGAAACCCTACGAAACGGAAAGAGGAGCCACGCGTCCATGTTTCCGAAGAGCCGCAAGTCTTTGAAGCCGTGCGAGCTTGAATGCGCAGTAATTTTGTGCCGTGAGTTGGGTTTGGGGTTCAATTGAGGCTTGGGAAACACTGAGAGAGTGTTTGAGTGACTTGAGTATGTAATCTCCTTGTATCGCTTGATGTATAGTGAAATTCGCTGCTACTCTCCCCGTGGACGTAGGTCTTTACGATTGAACCACGTAAATCTGGTGTCTGATTTATTTTTCTTTTTCTGTCTATATTTTGTTCGATCGCTCGCCCCATATCTCAACACACCTAATCACATAATATTTTTCTTTTATAATTTTTGTGTATTATAGGCAACTATATGATTTGTTGATTTTCTATTAATTTTGATCATTTTATAATTCGCAGAATATTTGTAACTGAAGTATACTTTACTTTAAAGATTTCTTCAAGCTCTGTCGTAGTCCGCCGGATACAAACATTTCCTTAAAAGCTCATTCAAAACCTAATTATATTCCTTGGTTTAAACTTTTTGCTTACCAATTATAAAATTAAGTTCGTAATGTAACATGCCCACAAATGGGGAAACCACCAAGAAAGTCTCAAACATACTGTACTTGTGCCATGTAGTCATAAATTTTTTAATGTGGCCAATTTAGTCTTAAACTTTTCAATATCAATTTAATTTTAAACATTTTTATAGTTCACCAATTTATTCATTTTGATTAATTCTTATTGGAAATCGCTGATATCCTACATGGCATGGGTGCTGATGTGGACAATTTTTTGAATTTTTTAACTTTTCTTTTATTTTTCCAACCTTGGGCCAGCAAGGTTGCCAAAAAAAAAATAAAAATAAAAATAAAAAAAATTAAAAAAACTTTAAAAATTATCAATATCAGTACTAGTCATGTTACATAAAACGGTCACCGCTGATTAGACTATCACGTTAGTGATTTTTCGACCAAAATTGGTTAATGACTAAATTGGTAAATCATCAAAATGTTTATGATTAAATTGGCCAAATTAAAAAAAATATGACTAAATTGATATAAATATAATAGGTTTATGATTTTTTTTTTTTTAATAATGAAGGGTTTCTTAGTAGATTATCTGAGAAGATCTAGGATGACATGGAATGCCAAGAGAAATGAAACCCACCAACAAAACAGCGGGGGGCAGGCTTCTGAAATAATTTCCTCCTTCTAACTTAAGGGATCATCTTCCCTCCATTAGATCAAGCAAAGAAATTTCCACAAGTGAGGATAATCAAAATTGATCAAATTCCTCAGGGAAGGAACTCAGATCCTTTGTCTCTGGAATCAAGTAAGTTTCTCCAAGATTTACTAGCTTTGACAAGATCGCCCTGATTGGTCCTTCTAGGATGACCAAAGATCAAACAACTTTCTCCGACAACAACTCTGTTTGAAGCATAAATTCATACAGAAAGGTCCGATGACAGTTGAAGCTATCATTGGCCACTAACCACTCTATATTTTAAACGCGAGCATCAAAATCAATCGATTAAACTTTACGTACTCTCTCAAGAATATCCAAATCCTTCCCAATGATGATTTTTCCTTTTTGGGGCACAGGACCGATTAGGAAGAAAGTTGCCGAGCAAATCAGCAGAGTAACAAAACATTAACTTTGTTCTATTGACAAAAAAAAAAAATTATAATTAATGTCACAAAAAATCATAAATTTTTACGTTGATAACAAATTTACCACAAACTAATTTTCCGACCATGAAAAACCAAAAGATAGCATACTTGTGAAAAATTTACCACAGACTAATATGGATTATGTGAACTTATTATGTCATGTGTAATTCAACTCAATAATTTCATAATAAAATTTGACAGAAGTTAACGGAGGAGGGTAAATGGGGTTTTTAGTCACCGAAAAATTAATTTAGTGTAAATTTATCACGGATTTATCAATCTGAAGTTTTTCGTCATATTAACCCAAAAAATAAATGTGATTTCTCACTATTGGGCTTACTTTCTGTTGTCATTTGGGTCATTATAAGGATTTCATTAACTATTGGGCTGAATTTTTTTACATGCATTCTCATGGGCATCCGATATTCTATTTGTATCATATTTTGGCATTGTTGGACATCTACGCCAACTGAATTTGGTTAGAGTTGATATTAAAGAAACTTGATTTGAAAATTTGTTGAAGTAGAATTACTTGGTTAGACAAATTAAAAGTGCTAAGATTTGATAAGAAAAATGCATATAAGTATGGGGACGAAAAATATTACTTTTCCTTTACATAGTAAGTAATCTCAAATATAATCAAACTCTTGTTTTCTAACACTTATTTAATAAATGGAAGAAAGGTCACAAGGGCGTTTTAGAAATTGCCATTACGACTTTGACTGTAGTAACCATCACGTACTGGTTCCGTGTTATGATTACAACAATCTGTCCGTAGTTACCATCTTACCAATACTCCCCCCCACGGCCAACCGCATCCATCTCTCTCCCTCTAGTGTTTCAACCTTTCTTCACTTCTCCAACTTCTAAAGTCCCTCTTTGGTTACTTTTCCTTCTATTTTCTCGTCCCTTACTCTGATCTAATTCTAGATTTGAGAGTTTTAATGAATAAATACTTCACATCCAATTTTGATAGTATTCACAACAACTCTAGCATCTCACACTTGCTAAAGGGCTTGCTCTTACATGTGTTAGATCTGAGCTTGGTTAATATATTTTTGTCGTCTCGATACAGTGATAGTGTTAGAGATACCCAAATTAGGCACACACCGCCGAATGGCAAAGCCGTTGGCATGTGCTCATCATTAATAATAATGTGTGATTTGATGGTCGGTTACCAATCTTTTTATTTAAATGCAGTCACAAATTTGTTTTTGAAGGACGTGCGTTTGCTTACCTCTATTGACTATGCGTTGATGATATACCTTGATTAGTGGATTTTAATTTGTTTTGTAGTCCTCTAGGCTTGTTTTCTTGGGGTGATTTCTAGATTTCCTAGGAATCTTTTTACGTATCATTTGATAATGAACAATAATGCCCTTTGACCAGAAAAAAAAGGGACAATACTAGACAGTACCAAGTAGCAACCTCGTAATATAAAAAATCTCTGCTACAATTCTGTTACTGAGTCGAACCCCCTTATAAATAAATAATGGGTGTCCTTATTATTCTCTCTTCTTTATTACATGCATGTGCATGATTTGTATGCATGTAACCTATGACTCCTCAATTTGAATGGGTCAAACTCCTCACCCTTAAAAGTAACATGCAGTCCCCGTGAAACGCTCCTCCCTAAAGTCTGATTTTTATTCAACTTGCTTATTGCAATATTCTTGATCAGAAATGTCCAAAATTCCCTCGCCACATCAACTCATCTGTGTCGGCGACATCGCGTCTCAGTAACGCTGACTCGGATTCTAGATGACGAGATTACAAAGGCGACAAACTTCCACGTTTCATACATGTAACAGCAGAGCGAACCACCTCTCGACGCGTGCGAAGCGAGTGAACGGATCGTGGGGCGGTGCGATTCGGTTCATGGACCCCAACCCGATCCGATGGCGATCGGAACCTACCCGTCCCATCCGGTCTATTCCCTGTCCTCCACGTGGCGCCGCCGTCGCTTTCCTCACTGATTCGCCTCCGACTCCCGACCTTATATTTTAAAAATTCAATTTCTTTTCTTTATTTTTTTATTTTTTTTTTATAACTAATTCCGAACAAGAAGAAACTCGACGTGGCGTTTCTTCTCCGCCCTTCTTCTTCTGCACCGAAACTGCTCCTTCGCCTGTTGGCCGCATTCGACGTTCGCGCCTTCGCTCGATCCCTCCCGCCGAATCGCGTCCTCGCTTCCGATCGATTCGTGCCCCCGGCGTCGCTCCCGGATCGATCGCGTGTCCTCCCGCCTCCGCGCGTGCGGTGGAGTCGAAGCGAAGAGAAGGAGAAGGTGGCGGTGGCAATGGCGTGCGGGAGTTTGTTGGCGGGGATTGGAAGCGCCTTCGCGTACACGCCGACGGGGCTGAAGTAGCTTCCTCGCACTTCCTCGTGCTCCGGATTCGAGTTCCCGCCGCACCGCACCGCGCCGCGCCGCGCCCCGGGTAACTCTTCCTTTCTTCAGGTCGATCGATGTCGTGGTCGGTTTGGTGCTTCCGCTATTGATTCCCACGCGGTGGCGTTGTGCTCTTCCTTGTGAAGTCGTGTGTTGTTGCTTTTTGGGGGATTACTGATGAAGTTCGGCCTTTCGAGCCGATGGAGGGAAGGAGCGCGGGACGTTGCTTGACTGGGAATGATGTGCGGATGAAAAGTGATGCGCTTTTTAGTCCCCTGCTTTGCTTTCTTATCGAAAAAAGTGTCTTGAATCGATTGATCACGGGTTGCGATGAAATGTGTTGCGCCTGCGTAATTTGTTTTGAAGCTTCGCGTCACTGGCTTTTCATCGAGAGGGCGAGAGGGCGAGCACGCGTGGGAAGATGGGGGGAGCGATTTTTGTGTTTGGTTTTTCACTTTAGTTTCCAGCTTTACTATTTAAATTGAATGTTTGAAGCCTGAGTTATGCATTAGGAGTTCCAGAAAGGAACAGACTTGTGATGTGGTTCTTTGGAGGACTTGATGAATATAAATTCTTCTGCTCAACATATATTGAGGGGTTATTGGTGGCTGAACTTTCCTAGACAATTTGGTTTCCGTTATCTATAGCTTCGAGGAGAATTTCCTGCTATGTTTATGTACTAAGATGTGATTGGTGATGTGTATTCTTGCCTCATTCTTTCAGGTGGAAATATCAAGTGGAATCCACTCTCCCTCAAATCTTGATTAGTATGATGCAACTATAAGTGAGGTGTCTATGTGCATTGACAAGAGTTGCTCCACAGTGTCCTAAAGGCTTTCTAGGAATGCCCCTGGAGCTTTTTACACTAAACTAACTCAGTTTTCCTGCATATTGTTTCTGGTCTTAGTGGGTAGAGATGAATATTTCTGCTCTTCTGACATCAGCTGGAATAAATATCGGCTTGTGCGTGGTGTTTTTGTTGCTTTACTCCTTGTTGAGGAAACAACCGACCAACTTTGGTGTATATTTTGTACGGAGGCTTGCTCAAGCACGCCCAAAACGCATCGATTCTCTCTGGTTCGATAGATTTGTTCCATCCCCGAGCTGGATATTGAAGGCTTGGGAAACTTCTGAAGACGAAATATTATCTACTGCTGGCCTCGATGCTGTGGTATTCATCAGGATACTTGTTTTCAGGTTATTAAACTTTGTCCAGCAAATATAGGTTTTGAAGGCTATTTATTTGTGTGTGTTAATTGATGTATGAAATGCCTGATTAGGGTTAACTTAGTTGTGACCATTTAGCAGAAGGATAGAGTTCCATTCATGCTTTTCTATTTTATTATTCACTTTAGTTTTTATCAATTACAAGGTTTTGAGTCACTCTTTGTTGGGATGAGCCATTCTTTTTGCTACTGATGACAACATCTGTCATCACCAGTTACCATTTTTTATTACTGATAACTTCATTTCGTCACCTCTGTAAGATAAGAAACCGCATGTAAAGCTCCCACCGATTGATGTACTTCCAGGAGGTCCCAAGTATCAGGACAGAGGAGAATATAGCTAGTGCTTAAGCTTTCTCTCTTTTGCATTCTATTTCATCTGAGATTTTTAATATTATCTGAAATGAGTACCATAGGATATTACGATGTCAGTCTCGTCATAGAAGATGAACATAACCTCTCCTCTACCCACCTGTCTATTCTAGTTGAGTGGTCTAGGTGATTTAACTTGGGCACCTGCATAGGTCATGTCCGGCAGATAGTATGCTTTGAGGGGATATAAACAAACATTTTTTTAGTGAAAAAGAAAACTTTGTGTTACTATGCACACATAAATGCTTAAATTCTTAGACATAATGCTGCATCCTAGCCTAAATGGCCGATAAAATGTTGAATTCTGGAACTATAAATGGAAATGGATGACAATGTTTTTGAATGTCTGTTACGTATCTGGTTCAGTTAACATCTTGTGGACTTTCCATCCTTGTACTAATATAATTTAATTTCTTTATGCAGTCTTCGAGTATTCTCCATTGCAGCTTTTGTTTGCATGTTTCTTGTACTTCCATTGAATTACCATGGGCAGCAGATGCATCACAAGGAGATTGCATTTGAGTCATTGGAAGTTTTTTCTATTGGAAATGTCAAAGAAGGATCTAAGTGGTATGATAGAAAGCATTCTTTCGTCTAATGTTTTGGCAGTTTTCCCTTGGGGGATGAATTGAGATGATTGTGAGTCATAGCTCTAGATTTTTCTATTATTCTCTCGGCATATTAATATCTCGCGGGTTGCAGCGATGACTCGGTATATTCACTCTAGAACCATTATCTAAAATATGTTTATGGTTAGTTGGTTGGCAGGCTTGAGGAATAGCCAAGCCATACTAAATTGGAAAGGATGTTATTCTGACTCCTATTCAAGTAATTGTTTTTCAAAATTTTTGGTATTTTGGACAAACATTTAACAGTCCTTATTTAAATACATGTCAGGCTCTGGGCACACTGCCTTGCACTGTACGTAATATCTTGCTCTGCTTGGCTTCTCCTTTACTTTGTAAGTAATCTACAAGGTTGGGTGGGTTTTTTACTTAGCATAATTTTTTTAAATTACTGATGATTAAGAATGATGTCTTATAGGAGTACAGAAGCATAGCTAATATGAGGTTAGCACATATCAAGGCTTCTGCAATGAACCCAAGTCACTTCACTGTGCTTGTGCGATCCATCCCCTGGTCTCCAGAAGATTCCTACAGTGATTCAGTTGAGAAGTTTTTCTCGACCTATCATTTGTTGACGTATTTGGGGCATCAAATGGTCTACCGGTGTGGCACAGTTCAAAAACTTATGGTATGAAATATTGTTTAAATGTTACAATGGTGTGGCTAGACAGATCAACTATTATTATTTATTATATGTTATGAAAATTGGGTTGCCGAGTTAATTTTTTTATGTGCAAAAAAGGTGCTAACAATATTTAGCACAATTCTTTAAGCATTTGCTGCAGCTAGTTAGTGACTCCAATTAATGACAATTTATTCCTTTCTATAGCAAGAAAGTTGATAACATAGCAATAGCGATAAACATGGCACTATTTAATTTAGCAGCTAAAGCTCAGTCCGGTTTGTTTGTATGGTTTATATATTAGTATTCTGTTGAATTCGGTTATGATATTGTTTTCATTAATATTATCTGGTCTTTCTGATTGCCGTGCTAAAGAAATAATTTTAATTAATATCAGAGTCAAGTTATCCAGCCTGCAAATCTTTTTAGGCCACTGATTTGCCTCCTGGTGTAATGAATTCCAACAGTTGTCTTATGTCAAATCTCAGCCAATGTGTCATTTATATTAAGTGATAGTCTGTTTGTATGAGACTTGACATTTTGGATGCATAAAGTCTTCTTCCGTTATGGAAAATAAGTAGTCAATGCTCTATTTCTTATAAGTGGGTTTTGATTAATGGTTTTCACTAGACTTCATGGAGCAATTATGATCTGGAAATGCCTATTTGTTCTATAGAACTTTAGTTTCTTCTACTTGGCTTTAGTTAATTTGTTTTATCTGGTATATTTAGTGTTGACCGTTTTTTTCTATGGTCAATCCTTACTATCTGCCATTGGATTTATTTTTATTACTTAAAAATTTTAAAGAAGCAACTCTATCTCAAGTGGCAACTTTGAGCCAATTAGATCACTAATTAATCTGACTCTAGACTTCGTTAGTAGATTTCATGACTTGCAAGTGGTGTTATTCTTAGTATAAGTTGACTATTTACATCGCACCCATTAAGATTGGGAATATAGCATTCTATCTTGCTATAAAGTTTTGCTTGTCTACATTCAACAATGAGTATGCTAGATTGTAAATAATGTCTTGGTCTATGAATTGGATAAACAATATCTTATATATTCTTGGCAACCTTATGCTTTTTGTGGGATCCTATGTGGGTTACTGTGCTTCTTCCTTTACAGCATCTCATGGTTTTATATATGCAGGGTGATGCAGAGATGATGTGTAGAATGATGAGATCTGAGAATTGTGCGGTTGAGTGCAAGCAAAATCTATTCAACTGTGGTCCATGTGGTGGACCATCTCAAGCTTTTCGTATGCTTTCTACAGGACCTGAAAGTGTTCAAGGGAAATCTGTCTGCAGGGATCTTGACACTTCTACAAGAGAGGTAGTGATGCTTGGTTTAAGAAAGAGAAAATAAATTTTTCTTAAACAATGATTTTGCGACATCTACATTGTACTGATGCCTAGTGACTTTTGAATCTTTTTCAATTTCCCATCGACTTTGTAATCAGTTGATATCGCCTAGATAAATTGACTTTTAATGACAAATCGATATTCTATTCTGGGTTGAATGATCTCCATAAGTCTTAGGAATGTGAGGATTTGTTACTGTTGTAAACTCATTCATAGTACAATTAATTTTGGGCAACTTCATAATATCTTTTAATGTTTTGATCTTTTCTGAACTTATTAAAGTTCCATTAAATTACTTTCCAATGTATAAGTTGATTTTCCTGTATGAATATGTTATGGTGTCCCCAGAGTGTGTGATACAAAGATTATTAAGCGATAGCTGATGAACTTGTAGTTGCACGATCTGGAAAAGGTGACTTTGATTTTTTTTTTCCAGTTGATCTGGAGTTTCTTTGCTGGCTCCCACAAAAAAAGGGCCAAATCCAAAGAAAAAGGCTATACCTTTTTTCTCTTATGAGAAAAATGACACCTGTTACATATATAGTCCATTCTCATTATTAAATCAGCACACATCATCCCATGTGGCTTTCTGTGAGAGCCATGTCAACCAACATAAAACATGTCATTTTTTATTCATAATCATTGTTGCCAAATTTATTTTATAATCTATTTAATCAATTGTCTTTCATTTTGTACCAAAAAACAACATTGTATTTGGTCATGATTAGTGCTGCTTACTGTGCCACATGACAATTTTATGTTGAAATTGATGGGATTTGTGACAGGATTCGTTTTTGTTCCAAGGGTGAAAGTGTGGTTTATTTATTTATTTTCCTTTTAGGGACATTTGCAAGGTTTTTGTTCCAGGGGCAAAAGGTTGGGCTTTTTCCTGGGGAAACTTGAAGATTGTTTTTTTTTTTTTTTGTCTTGGGATTATAATTTTGAAATTTTATCCAGAAAAAAACAACTTACAGTTCTATCTTTAGTTTAATACATTGGAGGGCAAATGAGGCAGGAACTTGTCATATAATGAAAAAAAACACTGCATTCATTGTTATAAGCTGAAATAATTTGGCTATTTCACTATACTGTTTATGGGACTTTTCTAGATGCAAGATGATTCAACCCCTTACTCCTCGGAAGACATTTGAATATATTACTGATGAACTGAGTATGTGGGTCCCCTCTTTGTTTTAGCTTGTGGATTAACAATATCTATCTGAGTGTGCATAGTACTGTTAGATTTTTCCATAAATGTTGATTGTGTCTCTTAGTTGGTCTTACTTGTTTTATCACATTTCTTGTTCCCTTCTCGTTGTGATTGATGTTGGTTAGATCAAGGAGAAACCATGCCTGAAGGTTAGATCGGTCAATCATGAACATTTTTTTTATTTTTTATACAGGAAGTTGCAGCTGCTTTTGTCTTTTTCAAGACTCGCTATGCTGCTGTTGTTGCCTCTCAGGTCCTTCAATCATCAAATCCCATGTTATGGGTGACTGACTTGGCTCCAGAACCACATGATGTCTATTGGTCCAACCTCTGTATACCGTTCAAACAACTTTGGATCCGCAGGATAGCTACACTTCTAGCTGCTATTGTCTTCATGTTCTTGTTTCTTATACCCGTGACTTTTGTTCAAGGTCTTACTCAACTAGACCAGTTGCATCACACATTTCCCTTTCTCAGAGGATTACTGAAGAAGTAAGCATCTTACTTTTGAATGATCTTACAAGTTGCTGTCATTTTTTACTAGGTTATTACCACTTAAATGACTATTTTGTACTAGGATGGCTTAGAGTGTTGAAAGACGGACTATTCTCCAGGTCAGTTGTAAAGATAACACCCCAGTCATAGTTGAATATCTAGAGTGTCCATACATATTGTAATATCATTACCTTATACCTAGATTGCGTGATATGATATGCATTAAAAGGTATTACACTGCCATTTAGCTTTTTGAAAATGGAGAAAGATGTGGTGAGTGGCTTTAGAGATTTGGTTCAGGGGCCTAGAGGTTAAAAAACTTAAGGGAGAGACAGTTCTTTATTTTTTTTTTAATAAAAAGGGAGACAGTTCATTTGATGAATAATGATCCCATTTTCAGTAGTAAATTTGATGAATAATGATCCCATTTTCAGTAGTAAATACTTTGTGATGATGCATTCATCTTAGAAACAATTTTAGAGCTATTTTTCATGTTGAACGGATAGGAGAAGGTCTAGTAAGTGTTTTGTCTTTTCCAACTTCTAGTCAGGCTCATAATTTGGCCACCTTTTCCTACAAGGAAAAATGTAAAGAAATATGGGAAAGCTATGTTATTTGAAAGGAGATGGTTGTGACATATCCTTCTTTTTTGCGTTGCAGGAAATTCATGAGTCAGCTGGTCACAGGTTATCTGCCAAGTGTTGTTCTGATGTTATTTTTGTACACTGTTCCTCCCACAATGATGCTATTTTCGACAGTGGAGGGATGTATCTCTCGTAGCGGAAGGAAAAAGAGTGCATGTCACAAAGTACTTTGTTTCACGATCTGGAATGTCTTCTTTGTTAATGTTCTCTCGGGATCTGTCATCAGCCAATTAAATGTTTTTTCTAGCCCAAAGGACATACCTACTCAATTGGCACGAGCTGTGCCAGCGCAGGTGATTTTCTAACATATTTTACTTACCATTTCACGGCACACTATTGCATTTGTTGGATAACATGCTTCTGTGTATCTGCATTGAATCTTCAGCATCATATGCCTTGTGGATCTGACAAAGAGTGTTGTTTTGGCTATTGGCTATTTGTAATTGGGGATCTCTTCAGATAGCAGGGATATTTGTTTGGTAATAGATGTATTGTGGCAACGTGACATATCAGTATATGGTTTCAATTTCTATCTCTTGCTCTGATAAACATCTTTATATGATTGCAGGCTAGCTTTTTCATGACTTATATCTTTACTTCGGGTTTGGCAAGTTTGTCGTCAGAAGTAATGCAACCTTTGGCTCTTCTCTGGAACCTAATTAGGCGATTTATTTTAAGAAAGAAAGGTGATTTGTACGACAAGCCTTTATCTTTCCCATACCATATCGAAGTTCCAAGAGTGCTACTGTTTGGACTCCTCGGCTTCACTTTTTCCATCCTGGCACCTTTGATGCTGCCTTTCTTGCTGGCTTACTTCTTACTTGCTTACCTTGTGTACCGAAACCAGGTTAGAGAACTAAATGTCATTTGTTTACAGTATGCTGTATTGCTAGTCTATATGTTATTTATTTCTGGAACCCGTTGAACTCTGATGTTTGTACGTCTGGGATCGTCCCATCAGTCATCAGTACCTAAGCTGAAAGAAGGATATCATCAAATGATAACTTGTGATCCGTTTTTTTTATTTTTTATCATGTAAGTTTTACCTGTTGCCGGTAGCCTGGGATATCATCCTTTTGAGTTAGAAAGGTTTCTTTAGCCAGTTATTTTATTTTATTTTATTTGGAGTTGTTTTTGGTCGATTATTGTACCAATTTAGCCTTTTCTATTGCCATGATGTCTTCTCCATTGTCACTCTGCCGTAACATGTTTCTGACTGTGTTAACTTGTTTTCAGATTCTTAACGTATACTCGCCTAAGTATGAAACTGGAGGGCAGCTGTGGCCTACCGTCCACAACACGACTATCTTCTCTTTAGTTTTGATGCAAATAATAGCCCTGGGGGTTTTCGGACTAAAACGATCTCCTGTCGCCTCCGGTTTTACTATACCACTTATAATCTGCAGTCTGTTATTTAATGAGTACTGCAGGCAGAGATTTCACCCAATATTTAAGAACAGTGCTGCCCAGGTAATGTTTTGCTGTTGAGATCTCTCTCTCTCTCTCTCTCTCTCTCTCTCTCTCTCTCTCTCTCTCTCTCTCTCAAAATCAATTGACGTATTGTTTTTAGATGCTCATCGACATGGATCGGCAAGATGAACAGAGTGGGAGAATGGAAGAGATTCATAGACAGTTGCGTTCAGCATATTGCCAGTTTAAATCTGGGCACTCTGATCAATCTGATAATGGGAAAAGCATTCGAGATTCTGAAGACGAGAAGCCAGGTTTGATTCACCCAATGCTCGGAAGACTTCCACTTCCTGGAATTAATGATTTGATCGCTTGGCTCTCTGTGCTTTTCAGGAGAGGACTCCAACAAAGTGAATGAACCATTGGCTCTTCATCGCCATATGGAAAGCAAAGAGCCTAATGAAAAGTGAACTCCTAGATTACGATCTTGTTCGTGGTTCATGGGCTGATGAGCGGATTTGATCTCATTAAGTGTTATATATTCCTCTGTTCTGCCTTCTGAAATGGAGATGCTCATAGGAAAAGTTTTGTCGATACATATTGAAATTAGAAGATTCATTAGAAAGAAAAGGTTTGCAAATATACCACGTCATCGAAATTAGAAGATTCATTAGAAAGAAAAGGTTTGCAAATATACCACGTCACCAGTGTCGAAACTGGAAAGAAGAGGGGGCCTGCTGGGGGTGCGGGGGTCTGATTCTTTCATTGTCCACTCTGTTTTCTCCCAAATGTATACAGGAAAGGCTTTTGGTGCTCCTCGATGTATGATGATGGAAAGTCTCTTCTTGGCAATGCAAGCAGTTCTTACTTTTGTTTCATTTGACTTTCGAGATTCTGAGCTGGTCTTTACTGTGTCATGAGAGGATTAGCGACATAACATGTCTAAAGACTTTTTGGACAGTTCATCTTATTTGTGGGAAATGATACTTCGTCAGGAATGCTTCATCAGAGTGGCTATCTGACTCGAAGGATAACTTGGCTTAGATGAATCTCTTGCCCACTTTTTGCCATCTCCTGTACTGGAGACGGCATATAAATTTGAAAAAAAAACGAAAGAAGAAAAAAACAGTAGAAATGCATATCTTCTCTGGTATTTTTAATCTAGTGAAGGAAAGACCCAAGGAAATAAGTTGGATTAATGCATCACGCTCCATTTTATTTGCAAACTGGTGAAGCAGGACAGACAATTCTGCGAAGTGTCTTTGGTTAACGAGGCAATCGCAATACCAAGATTTTAGAAACGAGGCAGGATGCAGAAGGATTGCCATTTGAACGGTTCCGTCGACAAAAGTCCCATCTGCCTACTTCAAAGCATCAGGGCTTGCGCGGCTAAAGGACGTTTCACAAGAAAATGCTTCTTCGAAATAGAACTTTAAGAGGTGACCACTTCTTTAAGAGGACCAAACGATGCAACCAGCCTTATTTTGCGAAAAGAAGTCATTCCGCCTGAGTAATACTGGAATTCTGGTGTCTCTCCAACTTGAAATATTCCAAAATTATGTAAACAACATAACTGAGCATGTATCACCATTCTACACTTTGAATATGATAATAACAGTCAGAGAACGAGTTCGTGCTCCATCCATGTGCATTGGTCATGCTTTACAACTCTCTCTCTCTCTCTCTCTCTCTCTCTCTCTCGACCAAATTGTCCAAAAAAAACATTTTCTATATAATGATTAAATGACGGTCGGCATTAATCCACCTGACGGATTATGCAAGCGCATAAAGCCTCAAGAACTTGAACAATTCATGGAATGGCCCCCTCCTCGTGGTGTTTTTCCTCTTCGTTACTTGATCCATGCAACAGATTTCTCCACAGCCATAAAGCTTGCATCAGGCCGCCATTTGCAACATGGAAGAGGAAGACCCGCACTCCAAGCCCACAAAATGCAGCAGTGAACTTGAGAAGAACAAAGAAGCAGCCTATTGCCGTCAGGTGCTGGATGAATCCTTTATCCAGCTGAAGTATTCACATAGGAACAAAGGTTAAATACAAAGTAGGAATTCCCTGAAGAAAAATGACAAATGTGCAGTTAAATAAGGTCGAAAGCTGAACATACCTGAGAATCGTCTGAGAGTTCCACTGTCACCTCCTTTAGAAAGTCAGTCAGCAAACAACCGACAAAAAGGCCAATTGGAATTATCAATTCTCTATTTCTCGAAATGGCAAATAAAACATCTGATAAGGAGCTAGCTACGAATAGGGTAATCAGCGACCACTTCAATGCCTTCTGTCCCAAAAGGACCACTCTATCAAGAAGCACAGTCTCTGCTTCCTTCCAAGGAAAATGTTTCACCGAGGCCGGAATAGCCTCCTGTAACCTTTCCGTCACAGCATTAAGTTGCACATTCAGCCTCTCCGATTCGCCAAACTGTGCCATCATCACTTGCATAGAGTGCTTTGGAAAGGTCCGTTGATGTGGAAGTAGAGTTATGCCATTGCTTGGCCGACACATTCTATTATTCAACAACTTGATCTAGAATCAGAAAAATGAACACTATGTTAGGTTGTCGAAAGCATAAATCAACTCATCCATCTAATCCGCAAAAATTTCCACAAAACATATTCAACAAAGCCGCTTCGACGATTTGCAAAAGCGCACCACCTAGTGCATCCGAATACAACTTTGCAAGACATTTCAGAAAACCATTTCCTATTCAAGAGATTAACAAAGTAAACACCGACTGTCCTTATATCGTCAACCAGAACTCCTTTCCTTCAAGCTTTATTCTCTTCAGGGTTTAGCAACCTTGCATTTTTCATTTCCTTGAAATTCCATAAACTTCTAACACCCGAAGTCAGAAGAGTGTCGGCAAAATTAGCTTGGACAAGAACAGCTGAATCAAAATGAAAAATAAGTACCGACCCCTCAGAACTCAACAAGCGCGATTCAAAGTTCAATCTGTGCCTGCTCCCAGTACTTCACTCGAAGACATCACCACCGAATTGTTTGAGCAAAACACGAGTACCCCGGAATCTTATCATCCGCGACCCACATTCAAAATCCAATCCAATCATTAATTCTCACATCGCACGTCAAAGAGACACAATTCTTGCATTGCAATTTCCGCGAGTGAAGACCCAAATTCCAAATATCAAAAACAAACAAACAAACAAAGAAAAGCTCGAGCCTTGAGTGTGAACCGTTCAACAAGAGATCATTCAGCAACATAAGTCAGCCGGCGGTCGACATTCCCCAACATCTTCATCTTCACCGCTCTAAAAATCCCACAAACTCGCGAACTCTACATACCCATCACAGAAAGAAAGGAAAAAGAGCTTGCAAATTGCACAAGCAACAAGCAACGCGGATTGCTCACCCGAAATGGCGAAATCGAAGGCAACGCAACGAACGCCCGCGACGCCATTGGAAAGTGTAAAGAAACGAGCTTCTCCCAGACCCCTTCACCGCTCTCGCCTGCGCTTCATCGGCCTCCGCTTCGAAAGCTTCGCCCTCCGCCCGGTTCCAGGGCTCTAGCGGATGGATGGATGACAAGGGCGCAACGGTAAATTCAACGGCCGAGCGGAGCGGGGAAAGGTTCGTGTATTTACGACTTTGCCCTCGATGGGCCACACATTGGGCTTGGGCTTCTTGGGGTTTTTCTCGGTAACGGTCGCGATGGGGCCTTGAGTTGGGCTTGCGGGCTTTTGTCTCAATTTTTGTTTTCTTAGGTCAATTTTTGTTTCCATTGCATGACCAAAGAGGATTTATTTTTCTATGTTTTTGTTTTGAAAATTACACAAAACTCCTTCAAACTTTGTGGCGGTACACATTTGCGCCCCTAAACATTCAAATTTTGCACATTACCCTTTGACGAACGTATTAATGGTTTTAGAAAGGAATTTTATGGAAAAACCATGATTAATGAAAAGAAAGAAAGCCTTGGGCTCAGTTTATTTTACAAAAAATGGATGATCTGGAAAAAAAAATTAAAAATGATTGCTTGTATCGCTTACAAAAGTAATTATACAAAAACAAAATTGACATTCGCAAAAAATGTTCAAACATAAATTGTTATTGATAATGAAAACATATTCATCGACTAATTATTTCAAATGACATAAGTGATAAAATTTCAGAAAAAATAATATTTTCTGAATCATTCATTTTTTGCGAAATAAATGGAGCTTTAACAACAAAAGGTTCTAATAGAAAAAATTGGATTCTAATTATGTATTTTTAAATAGTTAATCAATGAAGAAAATGATTGATCAACAAAAAATATTTAAAAATCATAATAGATTTTAGTCAATCAATTCCTTTTATACTTCAACAACATCATTCTCTTTCAATATTTTTTTTATGTTTTTTGTTGAGGAATTATATTTTTTACGTTAAGTGACCCATAAAAAATACATAATGAGCAACTAGGCATTTTCTCTTTTGTGTTGATTCTTTTCCTCAATTGTATGTGTACATTTTTGTCAAATGTTTACAAATTTTTATTGTTTGGAATGATTATTGATATTTACATTTATCCATTATTAGTATCTTAGTCGATTTAGTTTTCTCTCATTTTCTATAATTTATCATTTCTTTTTGTAGCATTTATGGGTAGGAGAGCTTTTCTTAAAAAAGTAACACGCATACATATATGCTTATACCCTTTGAAAAGAATGTACATTATACATACTGTACCAACGTGAAAGTTCTGGGATATTGTGTAATAGTTGAAAGTTCGGGAGCAAACATGTGCAATAGCCCAAGTTCAAAGGGGTTTTGTATAATTCTTCCTTTTTTTTAGTCACTTTTTTTCATTCAAGAATTAATCCATGTGATCTTTAGCTCGAGTATGAAACGATATCTTGTCATCATATTATTCATATCAATCTGCATCCTCTAGTGTTGTTGTTACTTAATTAGTTCAACATGACGATAATGTTACATAAAGTAGAATTGAATTAACACGTGTCAAGTCGTGTCAGTTTTGAATTATTCATACTTCTTTCATATCAAACTAAAATTTCTCTAAGCAATTTCACGTTGGATTAGAAACATTTTCTTGTCTTATATCATAAAATGAAAACGCCAGAATTCTCATCGTGAGAATTTTCTTCTTTTTTCATTTAATTTTCCTACAATTGACAAAAGACAAGGAAAAAGAAACAATTGCCGGCGCCATCAGTTGGATGAATCATAGAATTTCTCCAGAACAAAGTATTAATTGCCAAATAATAGGGAAGAAAGAAAAGGACCTCAGGCATGTTCGGCCTCTATACAGATACACTTAGCTTCTTTTGTGTTATGAACACTAGCAAAAACTGCACAAATTTTGCTTGTATGCAAAGATTAACATTTAAAATAATTTAGGATATTGCCTTAATTGCAAAATATGTCATAAGAATTATTGGCACAATATGAAGAAATTGTATCTAAAAATGTTGAAAGGGAAAAATATTTGAAGATAGATAATATTTGAGTTTTGATATCGCAAAATGTGAGAGATTATAGATTTATTGATGTACACGTTCACCCATTGATGGAATATTCGTACAATAACTAATTGAGCTATTTTGAGAAAGAGAAAAGGATCGCGATCCCATAAAAGTAGGTCAATTTTGCTAGATATAATATTATAGATAACAGGCTAGTTAGCTCAATCAAAAGCAGGTGCAATGATGGGAGCTAGTAACCCTAGATATACTCATATAGAAAATAACGCGAATAATCATCAATGAACAACTTTGAGTTTTGGACGTCAACACCCTCCTACTCTAGTTTAAAACAAAGACAATAATAAATATTATTCAAAAAATATCAACCAAAAAAAAATATATTTCTTGGAAATTCATTGTGACAAATAGAGGTGACAATTGGGCTGATTTGGGCTGGTGCGGTGTCGGAAGGTTGAGCTCAATATGTTGCCCAAGACCAGCCATATCATAAAAGTTCAAGAAAAATTTCGGGGCCAGGCCACATATGGGTGGGTCTGGCTTTTTTATGTAAAACATTTGCCTAAACCAACCTATTTGTCTCTCAAGTTTGGCTCAGCCCACTCATGCATTGATTACCTCGATAGACAAAATATCAAATTTTAGTGTTAACATCGATAACGAGAGAATATGTATTTATTACTTAACTCTATATTGTGTTACATAAATCGATGGGTAATTATATCCGTGCGCTATATATAGCAAAAGGAAGTAACTAAGGGAATGTTTGGTAATAGTCTCGGGAACAAGTATGTCTGATCTTTTGTTCCTTGGAATAGAAATGGAATAAAAATGCGTTTGGTAATTTTTTTTTTTATTCTTGGAACAAATTGTTTTCGGAATAGATGTGGAACAACTCAAGAAACAAGTTTTTCTTTTCTCTTCTTTTCTTCCCTTTCTTTTCTTTCTTTTTCTCTTCCTTTCTTCTTCCTCCAGACGATCACCAGCGATCGGCCAGATGAGGCTCGATGATCTCGACGGAGCCTCATAAGCCACCGGCGACGCCCCTTGATCCTCGTCGTGGCTAGATGAGGCCCCCCGGCGCCTTGTTGTGGTTGGGCGAGGCTCAACCTCGCCGGCCGAGGCTCGAGCGACGCTAACCTAGCGGTGGCCGGACCTAGCCAAGCCATCGACGAGGCTCAAGGGGACCTCGCCAGTGGCTGGCAAGGCTCCCCTAAGGCCAGCGACCTTGCCAACCCTCATCTAGCCGATAGTTGACCGACCATGGCCAAGGCCAACGACTGGCTAGAGAAAGGAGAAGAAAAAGAAAAAGAATAATGTAATGAAGTTATTAATAAATTAAAAGAAATTATAAGTCACAAAAATATTTGTAATCTTACCAAACGTATTTCTGTTCCGGGAATAGAAATTTTATATAGTTACTAAACACCTTAAAATACTCAGAAACTGTTCCTGAGAATAGAAATAGAAAAAAGTGTTTCTGAAAAAAAAAAAATATTCCCGATAGTAGAAATATTACCAAACGTAGCCTAAAATTACAGAATCGATTACAATCTCATAAGAAATAATCGGAATATATTGACAATAGTCTAGCAATGTGGACGCATTACCATGAATTTGACTTTCCCATGGATTATTGGGTATCAAATTGAAAGAAGATGAAATTATTGAACTTGTAATCGCCATTTCTCACGCTTGATGGCTTGCTTGCTTTTTTTAGAAGTTCGAAGGGGGAGACTAGTCTCTTCGAAGGGAGACTAATAGATTGTCAACTTTCCTATTGACGTCAATCTTTAGATGTAGTTCCTGTTTTCCTTTTCAAATACAACTGTATGTTAATCTAATTTTCTATTTTCGAAGTCTTGCCTTTCGCCAAACATATTGAGATTTCTCATTGGTGAAATGTAGCAATTTGTTCATAATGAGACTATTGGTAAGTCGCAATGATCTAGGACGATAATGCTCAATGGCGTATCCGAGTTCCCGAGGCAGACATTTTTTAAGATGAGAATATGTCTCAAATTACTCAAGTATATAATCAATATGAATCCTACACTAGCCAATCTCGTAGCCTTTTGGGAGATAATAATTCTTAATTATTCGAATACATAATCAATATAAAGCCTATACTAGCCAATCTCATAGCCTTTTGAGAAATAATAATTGTTAATTAGATGATATTATAAGAATCCGGTTCAAACTACATTTGTCAATTATCATCGTGGATGTTCATATCACCTAACACCACACTCAATTATAACAGGATTATTCCACCATCACCTTTTAGACTTTCTAGCAAACTATCATGATAGAATAAAGATACTCAAATGGATCTAGTCTAGAGCGCGAAACCCTTTGAATGACTACATTTTGATCTCAATTGTCTAGATATTGACACACACACTTATGTATATATCTTATATATGGTTATATACATGTATATTTTATATGTACATATAATATGTAATATGTGTGTGTGTGTGTGTATACACACATATTTACATACATGACAATTCACATTTCACGAGCCGACGACTAACAGATTATCTTGTTATTAATAACCTAGTATGCTCCAAGAAGAAGCATCCACACATGACAATTCACATTCACGAGATCATGCACTCCGGAATCTCACTCTTTCAAATTTCAAGATTTCTTTATACATGTGCGTCAGAGAATGTCCTTGAATTATTTCTTTGCGTGGGGTATTATTGTCGGGATTCTACATTTGTGGGCGCTCCTTTAGAATAAATCATAAAGTAGGCAAACAAAATATTCTGGAAAAAGAAAAAATAACTCGAGATAACAAAATCCATCGCAAGAACTCCAATCATTCTCTTATTTTTATCCATTTTTCTGACAAGAGAATGAGAGGCCACCGACTGCTATATTCTTTTACATTCTCCTCGTAATAGTAATGATAAATAATTCCACTGAATTATACTAATCTGGGTTTATATTGATTTAAAAAAAAAACCAATTTCATAATGAGAACAAGCCTTTTCATGTCTATTTTCGCGCTGGTGAGTGTCGTTATCACCGCATTAAAAAAAGAACGGTTTTATTCGGATTATTGATTCAAGTGCTCGATTTTTATAATCGAGGGTGTTAAGACATTAATTTTATCATATCATAAAATATTGGCAAAGCAGTGACAGAAGTCTTCGTTTGGCGGTTGTCACTCCTAGGGCTTTATTCCTCCCAATAGGCCTAAATTTCCGATGCTTTTGGTGCTTATTATCGTCATTAAGTTGACGGAACGTGCCTGAAGCAAGGTCAGTTTTGTATAAAGTTTTGGTCTTTTGCCTTGAGCCCCATCTGCTCTGCTTCTTCCTCGAGAGGATATTCCCACTCGCTTTACAGGTGAGAACTTGATTTAACTACATTTTAAGCTTGTCTTGATTTCACTGACTGTCAGAATCTCCTTTTCGTCCATGCAAGAGCCAAGTTGTTGTTAGGCGCGTGTCGATTGAACATCTTGCGCTTTACAGAGTTGTCCGTGACTTGACAACCGCAAACACCACAGGCATGATGATAATATATCGTTGGATGAACTCAAAGCCTTATCTTGAAGTTATAGTAAATGATGTCAATTGCAATCGGCCGGTTTGATCAGTAAGAGTTTAGTGTTAGCTAGAGAAGTAATGCCTTGGTTTCCTACACGCGTCCCATTTCAATAGGTAGGTGAGCTCAAGTTGTTAACATAGATAAAATATTAATTTGGTCTTGCTTTTCTAAACCAATTGCTCGAATTTCACAATCGATATCTTCCCTCTTTAAACATTTCTTGAGCGCTACACCCTAATCAGCCGTAATATGACTATACATATATGGGTAGAATATACGTACCAATAAGGGTTGTTCAATTAAAGAAGGTATTATATGGACCAATTTTATAAGTAATGTGATTATGGATTATATAGAAAATACCGCTATTCCCTTTTGTATATATGATTGCCTAAATCAGGGTATATATCATCATCTTTAGAATATCGTGGCAAGAATCAGAACAAGAATGTGGCTGGGGATAAGTGTGCTTGACAGACATGCTCTGGGATACCGTGGATTTCAAGCAGCAAAACTCATGCACTGATATGCTGGCGGGTGAACACTGAACACGTAATAACGAATCTGGCCCTAAAATGGGCATCCAATAAAAAAGTAATATGTCTGTCAATCATGAATGTACTGCATGTCTCTGCTCTCTCCTTGTGGATCACGCCGCTAAGTAACTTGTTAGTTTAGCCTTAGGCGTACCGAAAGAAACAGCTCCATTTGTTCGTTTCCTGGAGGATCACTAATAATCGCTTTCAATGAGATTAGGGTCACTACTTAATTACTTTTTTTTTTTACTAGTAGTTTGATAGTCTTCTGTATAATCTATGTTCGATTAGTGACAGAGATTCCTTCACTCGACTTATTATTTCCCTTGATTCAATTTCTTTCTGATTAGCTAAACCGACTCAGTTCCTGCGTTCATATGCTTTAAACTAGCTAAAACGATGGCTGAAAAATTGCTCTAATCAAGGAAATTTAATGCATGTAGGTTATGAAGGAAAGAAAATATTTGACAGATAGAAGCAATGACGGTTCAATAGCGAAATAGTGTGAGTTCACGCCTTATTCTTCGGAGCTCAACATGAGGCTCGCCATATTTCAAAATTTGATTATTTTTAATTGTATAGAATGAATCTGCAACACTTATTTTATTAACATTTTCCATTTCTGAGCGATTTCATCACACCTTCAGGAATCTGAAATGAAGTTGTGAGAAGTTTATTCCTTGTTATACAGGTCAATAAGCAATTTATTATTTGGATGGAATGAATTTAATAAGTGATGGATTGTTTCACTATATTCTTTTGAGCCTTACGTTAGGAGGCTAAGTGATGGAGTACTTTATATTTATAAGAATAAACCTTAATTTAATTATTTAATTATTTATTGTTACTTTCATTCTGGGGAAAGTTTGTCTTTTCAAATCATGCCTCTTGACCTTTTATTTGTATTTTGAGTTTCGAATAGATTTTATTGATTGTCCTTCTCAGTGACTATCAAACAAGTTCCAATTGGTTCGTTTTCTCTTAATATGTAGACTAAGACAAGAACATTTCGGTATGGGCATTGCATCATAGGAAAAAGATTTTCATGGTAGTGGATAAAGTATCCATTCGAGAAAATCACTATCTTTAAGTCAAAATCATTAACATGTATTGCTCGGTTTTCCTTTCTTTACTTGACATGATTTTCACCACTTCTATTCGAATTCCTTCAACTCTAATCACTCTCTTGGGTGATTAATTTCATCTCAACTACGTCAGGAGCAAAAAAAATGAAGCTCAAGAGACAGGTTTGTTCCTTGTTATACAGTTAGTTAATCATTTTACTTTGCCGATAGGGATCCTTTCTAGTTAGGGGAAACGTACACTGGTCCAGTAAATCCAAAATGAGCAAATTTAAGTAAATTCGACAAGAAGTAAATTCGCCTAAAAAACGCTCAGCTCACTCTTTCCTCCTCCCCCGAATGAAGTAGATCTTGTGTGTGAAGTTCGCAACCTTAGATCCAACCATTGAAAAAACGCATGCAAGCCAACACACGCATATGCCTACGTACGTAGCACAGAGATGTGGGCACGCCGGCGACGTGGGTGGTGGTTTCACACGGTCTAGAGGGAGCTTGATAGGTGATGGCGGGGCGGCAAACACGACGGAGTCTATGCAGGGGGTGTCGCTGTCGGAGAAGAGAAGGGGAAAGTGGGGAAGAAGACAGACATAAGAAAAAAGGAAAGGAGACAATATACCATCCAAAATCTTTGTTCATGTGTTGACCTCTCACATTAAATTGAAGACGTAAGTTTTTCCTAACTTGAGAGGATCCTAATCTTTAATTTTGTCATATAAAAAAGTCCTATAAAATACAGTCATTTGCAACAACTATGCCATCTAAGAGAAACCTTTCCTAGCTACTCCAAGTGCCACTAATTCTTGTATAGTCAGTTTGTGCGAAAATGCGTTTATGTGTGACTATATAATGCACAATTGCATACAACCCCTCATGTATTGGTCAAGAAACGTGACATACTAATGCATACACCTATATGACCACACCTAATAACAATAATTTCCTTCTTTGACTCACCGATTTATGATTTTGTCATTTATATGCCTTTAGAGACTACAACGCAAGAGTTTGGTACAGGTCATAATGGGACCAACCTCTGTGGAATAGCTTGACAAAAACAGTTAAAAGGGATTCAAACCATGTCAACTAAATCCAACAAATCGTGACCAATGCTTACCAAACAACGAGAAGTCAACACTCAAACATTATATTATAATTAATCTAAACTTGTATTTTACAACTGTAATCAATCATGTTGAGACTCCTTTTGGCGATCTTTTCTACTTTAAAAGATGTGTCCACTTAAACCTGGCATGTAAGAATAATATGCCATGTTTGTCAATCTTTACTATATATTCAAAATTTGTGAGTGAAGACAGTAGAAATTTGAATTTTCGATCAAATTTAAACAAGTCTATGCAGGTTTTGACTAACTTCTTGCACGATTCATGCGGTTAGAAGGATATTGCATAAATTCGAAAAAGTTTACCAACCTACAGAAGGCTTTCCCGTCATCATAATAAAATAAAATAAAAAAGCTGTTTTTTCTATAAAGAATGGTGATCTAGATAAATAAGCATTACAAGCCCTAATTGCCACCACTGGTAAGATTGATCTTAAGGAATAATAGTTTCTTCCAACCAGGGGTCAGAAGAAAATATACACCTATTTTCATCTCATCATATGTTCTCTCGATATTTCGACATGGAGTCTCCTTTTTGTACTTTTTGATAGGTCATTATTGGAGGAAGATTTTGAGATAGGATAAAACCTAAGACCTTCATTCTGGTCATGTTAAGAATGGAGGGACTGTATGCCAATTTTCTCGGTTCCAAGGAGGATGAATATTTGCTTTGTTGTATTGGAAAGGAGAAAACGAATAAGCACGTGTAATTGAGAACTCCTCATACTTTTTAAGAAGGGTGGGTAATCGAAGCGGGAGGATGAAATCCAAAATGTTAGTGTGACATTCGCCGAAATAACATGCAAATTCATGCTTTTTTCTTGATTTAAACCTAGATAACCCTCTTGTATTAACAGAACCTCCATGCTTATCAATTAATGTCCTTGATGGTTTGGGTGAATATACAGAAGAACTCATAATAGATTAAGTTCGATACTCATCTCTTTCAATCTATTTGCACAATCAGCATGCAATGCTCGACGAGATACAAAACTGCAAATCAAAATTGGCTCTTCAATATGAAGGGCCAAACTCAAAAACATGTGCCGCCTCAAAGAAGTTTGTAAATGTAGTTTCTTTATTGGCTTGCAATTTTATTGGTCATCTCTCTTTATTCCTCAAAACACCATAACTAAGCATAATGGTTGATCCAGCTCAAGTCCTCAAAAATGAAAAGTTTGGAGTCGGTTGTTTATTCTATTTTTCGACTACTAAATTGTCTTCAAAAGTTATGAAAAGAATTGAGAAGCAAGTTTAATTAACTAGAGAAAATGTAAAGACGTCCCTTAATTTTCCACACTCCAACTGCCAAAAAACATAGATCCGTCTTCTGTATATCTCTAGCTTATATGCGGCAAAGATTGACTTGGGCGGCTGAAAAATGGATGTGAAATCATCGCTTGAGCTTGTCGCTTTGGCCACTTTCCTCGCGGGATTGCGACCCCGTGATAACGAAAAATCATGTAGAATGTAGGTCTTTTTGACGACTTGCACAACTTGCAGCTAGAAATAAGATACGTGATGAAAAAGAAAACTGACTCCAATAGGCTAGTTACATAAACTATATACGTGTAGCCTATCAACATCCCTCATTTCAATTTTCAACCCCAAAAAATTTCTCAACAATATGAACCTTCGAGGCGCAGGAGGACGAAGAATCATTTATTGCTTTGAATCCCCTAAAATATTGTTGTCCCGCGTAGGATGTGACCAATGAAAATGCATTTGTGATCCTAGATGTGAGCCTTTTTGGATGAGTCAGATATAGATTCTACATATAGAAGTGTGAAAAGGATGAATGGAGAACCAAGGTCAGCTGGCTATGGACAGAAAAAAAGTCACTCTACATCTAATTGGTGAATCCTAGAGACTAGCCTATCGTTCTGACATTAATCATAGTGCATAAGTGTTCACAAATTGGAGATGAACATGAAAGCATTAGCATAGAAATTAGGCTGAATAACCAGCTATGTTTCTTCCACTAAGATTCCCACCTATACCTACCCAAATCAAGAATGATGTTTACCCTACTTCCTTTGAAATACCCCTCCACTCATGGAACGACAAACGACAAACGACATGCAATTAATCAATAATTAATTAATTCTACACTACATGGTACATTGGGCACTGAAAGCATTTAATCAAGTATATTTTACTTCATTAAAAATATGAATGCATCATGCGGTGTCCTAAAAATGGAAATGCTTCATTGATTTAGTGATATAATGTCAATAGATCACATGATAGTGATACAAGCGTTGCACAATTAGTTTTCTTTTCCTTTTTAAAACATACAATTCTTTTAAACTAGTCAGATAGATAATTAACTGATAGATGCAGCTAACGTGATTAGGGGAAGAGAGAGAGAGAGAGAGAGAGAGAGAGAGAGCGCTTCGCAAACCGTGCCATGTCCAATATGTCAAAAGCATCTATGGAGCTCTAGGTGTCTTCTGTTTGTGTTTCCAAGGAGTCTTTGAGTTTGTTGAATGACCCATTTCAATCATTCGCTTTCAAACAAACCCATACACAGATTGAATCCTCGTCTCCAATGCAAATGCCCAACATCCTTCTCAAAAAGCACACGTTGAACTTGCATGCCCATCATCAAGAAAAAAACCACCAAAAATGGTTCTCTTCATCAGCCAAAAAGGTATTCCTAATCCATACACTATCAATTATCAATACAAAGGAGAAGTCTAAAGTTCAGATGCTACGACCAATAATTATACAGAGAACAACTTTTATCACGACAGACTTAACGACTTTACATCACTATAGTTACCACCAAGCAAGGAGAAAAAGCCCAAAGAAAGGAGATAAAAAAACAAACAAGCTTTCACTGGGATATGTTCATTTCATTAATTAGGGTTCCTGCAAACACCATTACCGTCTTCTTGTCGCTAACAAGCCTCTAATTCTGATCACCATACACGCAAAATCATTAAGCACAATGGATTTCGCGATGTCTTAGCATTTAAGACAACAAGCGACGTGCAAATAAGTAATCAACGAGCACACATAATAATTAAACTCACTCGCCACATGGGGTCACAGATCATGCCCTGACACAACTCGACTCATGAATGGGACTACATTCTTGAACCAAACCTTGTTGATGAGCAGCTTCACAGATTGGAGTGGAAGTGATCGGAGAAGGATAAACCAGAGAGCTCATATCATCCCACCCATTAATGAAGCCACCACCTCCACAAGCAATACCGTCATTATTATTCCCCGTCATCATCATCAGCTCTTCCCCTAGCAAAAACTCCAACCCCTCGAGCCTTGATGTGTTGTTCAGGTGGCTGGTTTCCATTAACTCCCCGAGATTGGCCGGGAAATTACCCCCTTGCCCTTGCGGCATCTGCAAATTGCCTCCTGCATCCAAGTTGTACTGGCTATGGACAAATTGAGAACCGTGTACTGAGTTAGGGTCAATTTTTCCAATGAGCGATGGATCGTAAGGGTTGTGAGATGATGAAGACGGCGTCGAGCCCTCACTCGAGAACTGATAGCTCGCGGAATCATAATTGACTGGGAGATAATTGTTGTTGTCAGAAAACTTCCCTCCGAGCTTGATGAGCAGCTTCTGGATCGATGCATGATCATTAAGAGCAGTTGTTGCTGTTGCGGCTTCGTGGATTGTGTATTGCATTGGTGTAGAAGGAAGTTGTGGCCAATATGGAGTGATTTGAGTGTTGTTGTTGCAGGTGAAAGAATAGTCCATGGAATTAGTATTACTTTTTCCAAGTGATATTCCTCTCTTCAATTCTTGCTTCAAGCTTCCACTTCCTCTTCTTGCATTGGGGTCTTTTCTTTGCTTGCCCAGAAGCTTCTTCTTCAGCCTTGTGTTCCAATAGTTCTTTATGTCGTTATCTGTTCTTCCTGGTAATTGTGCTGCAATTATAGACCACCTGTACATTCCCAAAACCAACAAAAGAAATCAGCAATTGTTCTTTGTAACATTCTCAAGACGGTAGAACCTGGAACCTGACTAAATTAATATTCGCCATGGATATTGAGACCCAATCTAGAAGACCCATTAAGAGGATCCGTATTCAACCAATTGCAAAAGTTTTTTGAGCATGTAGTAATATGTACCTGCTTCCAATACTTATGTAGAGGCTACAAATCAAGTTTTCTTCTTCTTCAGAGAAGCCCCCGTGCTTGATGTTTGGGCGGAGATAGTTCAACCATCGGAGGCGGCAGCTCTTCCCGCATCTCTTAAGGCCTAATCAAGGATCACCAAGAAACAATTGTTGAGAATTCGGAAAAATGGAATGACATACTACTAGGTTTTTTTCTTCTAGTCACTAAAACCTAAATCATATATGTAAAGAGAGACTACTTGTATGATTTTGGGGGTTTGTTTGATGTTTTCAAGGTTAATACTTACCTATCTTTTGGGGCAAAGCAATCCAGTTACCGCCAGTGCCATGCTTCTCAATGTAAGACTTGAGCTTGGCGTCCTCCTCAGGTGACCAGGGACCTTTCTTCACGTTGGCCTTGTCGCAGCAAGGAGCTCTCCCCATGTCGACGTATCTTCTCGAGTCCTCTATTCGATCCTTCTCGCTTCGATCTAATTGATGTTACGAAGCTCAGAGAGAGAGAAAGAGAGAGGGGGAGAGAGGGAGAAGATGATAAACATGGTTGTCTGTGAAGAGGTGTGTTATTTTATTAAAAAAGGCAGAGTGGGGTGATGAGAGGGAGAGAGACGATGTTCCTTTTTTGCGTATTGAATTAATTAATAATATAAATAGAGTAGAGAGCAAGGTGTTTTCTGCTTGTCTTTGTTGGCTGCGAATCAATTTATATAGCACAGAGAGATTTCCTTGGAATTCCATAGGGTGAGCAATAATTCTGATGTTTTCATTATTACCGATACTTTTTTATGGATTATCGTATTAATATTGTATAGATTGGTGGATTGTAATAGAAGTACACTGTTGGACTGTCCACGCATTGACTACCCTAAATTGACCCGTGTAAGCGCAATAGATCTCAGTAGCTAGATCATGTAGACTCGTATGATCTAGCATAAAAGAAACATTTTTTTTTTTTTTTTTTTTTTTTTTTTTTAGTTTTTATTTTTTCAGTGCTGATAAATTCCTGAAAGAGCTATTAAGTGTCAAAAAGTTGTGGGATAAAATTGATCACAAGAATTTCCAGGATACTTGTTGGTGTTATATGGGCAATTTTTACCACCTATTTTTTAAGGGGTGTGTGAACTATCAAAATTTTCTCGTTTTTTACCAAATTTTTTTGTCTTTATTACCAAAACCTTACATTTAGCAATCCTTATCGTATTTAACATTTTTTTAATTTAAATGACTTACTACTTTTTTCTAATTAAAATATCAACTCATTGTGGATTACTTACTCTTTTTAATTTACTTACTAACGTATATTTGTCTTTGTTTTTATAAATCATCAAATCTTGTTTTCATTTACCAACTATGAAGTGAAGTACCTTTGAATTTATCAACTCTTGTATGGCTTTGCCAACTTTTTATTCATGGAACTTACCAACTTTTCTCTTGTTTGATTATTAACTTTCATTTGAGTTACTTAACAACGTTTATTTAGTTATTTTGTAAAAATTGCAAACTTTTCTATTGACTTGCTAACTATTCATCACCTTACTTGCTAGTCCGTCAGAAATTTCAAATCTTAATCGGAGTGATCACTAACTTTTTCTAATTAAATTATCAACTACATTTGCTTTATTAGCTCTTGTTTGAGTTACTTACGAACAAATTGTTGGTTTTGTTAAGTCACCAACTTCTCTTATCTCTAACAAAAAACGAAACAAAAAACTCATATTATCTATTACAAATATTTATCCATCTTTTGTGCCAAAGTTTTATATTACAATCTATTATATTGATGTATCGATCTTTATTTGAGTGACTTGCACATTTTCTTCGATTAAGTTACCAACTGGTTTTTGGTTATTAATTCTAATTTGAGCTACTTACTAATGATTATTTGTATTTTTTTCGAAGACATCAACATTTCTATTGAGTTGCCATTTTTGTTCATCTTATTTAACAATTTTTAATTTGATAAACCCGTTTTAGGAACTACCAACCAATGGTTACCAACTTTTCATCGATTAAGTTATCAATTGATTTTGTGTTACGAACTCTTATTTTAGTCAACTACTGATGTTTGTTTTTTTTTTTTCCAAATTACAAAATTCTTTTATTTTGGGAAAAAAAAAGAATTTTTCTTATGCTTGCCATCTTTTATTTACCTTTCTTATTAGCAACTCCAATTTATCAACTATTATATAAACTTATCAACCTTCATTTATGTGACTTAACAATCTTTTTTTTTTTTTCAAATTAAGTTGAGCTAGTTCCAGGTTGCCCAATTTCATTTGAATTGCTTACCAGCATTTGTTATTTATTTCTTAAATTTATCAACTTCTCTATTTATTTACCACTTTAATTTGCCTTGAATATTTTTTAAATATGCCAACTCTTTTTATAATCTAACAATCATAATTAAAATGTTTATCACTTTTCACCAATTAAGTTACCAACAAGTTTTGTGTTATCACCTTTTATTTGAGTTGGTTAGCAACGTGTAATTTTTGTTTTTGAATTTCCAACTTCTCCTATATTTGGCAATTAAAACTTCTCTTATCTTTTACCAACTTTTATCTACCTTTCTTATCAATGCTTAAATTTACCAACTATCGTAAGAAATTAACAACTAGTTTATGAGTGACTAACCAACTTGATTAAGTAACCTAATAGAAAGTTGGTAAATTAACCAGAACCAAATAAACTTTAGCGACTAACTCAAAATGAGAGTTGGTAATCTATAACTCTTTGATAATTTACTTGGAAAGAAATTTATAAATCACTTAGATTAAATTTAGTACCTTTATACAAGAGTTGGTAAATTTAATTCTTGATAAGAAATTCAATAAAATGGGAGAGGTACTATTGGCCAACAATGGAAGCCCAAATTTCGGGGGAAAGAAACGCCAATCGTTTGCACTTGGAACAAATACAATACAATCTTTCAACTATCCGAAGAAAAAAAAAATCCAACTTTTGCACCTAATATAAAAATGATACAATCTTCCAAACGTCCAGTCAAATTTTCATCCTCTCGGACCCGTTACGAATTTCGTCCATTCTCACCATTAGATTGCCAAGTGCCATGCACAATAAACTATGTTAATTATTGCTAAATGCATGAAATTTGTTAAGAGAACTTGTAAACTAAATTTGATAACGAAGATCACAAATTTCAAAACTACGTCTGGAGTTGGTTGATATGGCTCACCGTGTACATTAGCACAATGGTCCACACGAGATGATGTGTGGCCATTTCACGGTGAGAATGAACGGAATTTGCAAAATGTATCATCTCTACTCAAAAGGTAAAAGATTGGGCTATTTTTTAGATGATTGAAAAGTTGTAATATTTTTGTCATAGGTGCAAAAGATTAGGCTTTATCCGGCCCGGCCGAAAGATTGTATTATTTTTTCTCCCAAGTACGGACTCAGAATTTCTTTGGGCATTTGGTCAGCAATGGGACATAGGCGCAACAATAGGTATGGCCCAAATAGTCTCAACGACCTCGACCAATGCCAAACAAGTAACAGTGATTGCTAGGTTTGGACCTTTCACTTCGCTCAAGTTCTTGGAGTTGCACGAATGAAATACAAGGAGTGAACGCAATAACTAGAGAACTATCGAATTCACTGAACTAATTTGTGTTTTTGAGTTGAAGGCCGGTCTGGAATCATGTGCTCTCCTTGACTTCCTCGTACATTTTCAACGTCTCTGACATCAGCCTTGTTAGATGACGTTAATGAAAAGAAAAATAAGAGGTTTTAACAGGATGTACCTTCTGAGGGTTGTCGAATATTCCATGATATGCCAAACTCCATTCACAAGTCTGAGAAAAAGAGTACCTGCGCCAGAAATCTGAACAATTATACAGTGGACGTACAACCAAATCTTCAAATTTATTCATGAGTGCAATCAAGATATCCATAATTTCTCATCGATTTAAGGGACAGAAAACATGGACGTGAAAATTTTTAATATTAATAAAATAAGTTGTATTAATATGACACCAAGTAGATGCTGCATTTGAAAAAACACAAAAATAAAAAATAAAAAATAAAAAGGAAAGTAGCAGAGAAAGAAAAAGAGAAAAAGGGAGCACGGCAGGAGGGGAGCTCTAGAGGAGGTGACCCCGCCGCCGCCTTCACTGTAGAGGACCTGCAGGCCCCTATGGTGCTGGCGCGACTATTCACCATCACCCCCACAAAGGGTCAGTCATCCCTTGTATGCGCGTAGAGAGGGTCGGGGGCCCTTGCGCTTGTGGCCGAGTGAGGGTCTAAGGTTCACATGGAAATAGCGAGAGCCTACTAGCGGCGTTGGCCCATCAATTGCGGCTCGGTGAGGGTCACCAGCCCTACTAAATACGTGGGGAGACACTACTGCTCCTTCCAAACCCGTAAACTCCCCACCCCACCTCAAACCCAATCGTGTCCCTCCCTCTCGTGAATGAATTTTTATGATCAATTTAATGGGAACCGGAACAAAGCTGGTCTACTCATTTAATCATTGGACATTGAGAAGGTTGCGTTGTAATTGAAAAAATCGCAAAGTTCTAGAAGCAAAACAAAGAGAAGTCACTACTCACTACAGAGATTTTCCTTATCTTGTTAGGTAACCAGATAACTAACGTAAGTAGACTTGAAAGGCGTTGTAGTTTACCGACAAAATCGACCGAGTTCTCTCATTAGAAAAACATAGAAAAGAAACGAGTCAACATCCGTCTATGTTGGAAAGGCAAAGGTATGCTCAATTCTCCGTACCTCCCGGAGCAACTAATTCCATGTGCGTCTGCTTGCACGGTAAATGAAAAAGTAATAAGATGTAAAAGAATAATATGTACGTTTCTTCGAAGTAACTGCAAAGAAGTGGAATTGATCGATGATAGATTAAGTTGTGTATCATGGGTTATTTTAAATTTCATGATCACACTCTTGATCGAAGTTGTTTAGTTGCACATGTGAATTATTTTAAAACAAGTCTCACATCAGGAAATTTGTGTATTGTGAAGTAAATAATACATCTTAGGTGGCTCATAGCCCATTGGCTTAAATTTTTGAGTAAAAGTGAATTCAACTGAATATATTGACGTGCTCAAATTTGAGCTCTCTTTTAGTAATCTCCCTACGTAAAGATATTGGACTTTTATAGCGCGCTCCCAACAATTAGTATCAAAGCCGATGATAGATTGGTGGACCTCCTTATTTGTTCCAATATTTGATGAATATCTCATAATAGGAATTCAATGACTAAGCCAATTATGGGCGTTGTGGTGTAGCAACGAGGTCCTAATGGCAACTTTTCATGGTTCAATCTAGAGAAAGAGACTAGGACTGTAGGTGGATATTGGAAATTCAAGTTAAGATAACTTTATGTAGAAGGTTACTTAAAATTAGGGGGGGGATTGTTGAATTACACGTAGGAGTTGTGTTAGAAAAGTTTGACATCGGAGTTCATATAAGTGGATGAAGAAGGAAACTTGAATTAAGGTAATGATTGTTGATTTGCACGTATGAGTTATATTAGAAAAGTCCCACAATGGAAAAAAGGTGTAGAGCAATTAATATTTCCCAATTGGCCCATAAGTCATCGACTAAAATTTTTAAATGATGTCACGCCTCGAACCTCCGAGCACGTGCCCATCCCTCCTTTGTCGATTAAATTGCAACGTTCCAGAACGCGTCACCGACCTATTCTTTTTATTTTCATGCGCATGCAGAAACGACAATAAAATCCCCAGACAATAATTCAATGGGATAGAAAAGTAGGACCACAACTTATCGAAACCAAAACACACATTTATACATATTAGACTAATTCATATACATCACTAGCCGATATTTACAAGGCTTATCAAAAGGTTGATTATCAAAACTAGTTGTCCTAAGATCAACTATTCAGACCCGGCTATTGAACCTTCAGGATCCACGGGATCCGAGCGAGACGGCGAGTCCTCCACTTCACCCCCGGGTAGATCTGCTTGATCCTCCTCCTGGGTAGCCTCAATCACCTCAGTCGGGATATCAAAGCCTCTAAGAGGACCTATCCTCAGACCGTAGTATGGAACCAGGCTCTAAATTGATCGGGTACTTCCTGGTTTCGGGCTTCTTCTGCCCAGACTGATGTTACTACAAACTCATACATCCAATTGCTTTTGAGATCAGGAAAAACGTGGACCTGCTCGGTCATTCTCGTAGGACGACCATATCGCCCAGGGGGACTTGCCATCTGCAAACCTGAAAATATTATCCCACAACGGGGTGAGACAACGTCTCAGCGAGTTCTACCCTCTAAGACCCGATTAGGAAACCAATACATTATGGGCGGCACATGACTTACCATGGCCTCAGATCCCACCTGCAAGTTAGCACAGTTCAAACAGGCACCCAATCATATCATCACGGATCGATACATCGATCAATCGACTTAGTTGATTACATGTCAATCGGACCATCCCTTAGTCATTGCCATCCATACTATACAATTTCCGAGATAGTATATCTAGTCACCGAGCCACGTGCATTCTCTAAGGCAACATATTCGCCAAGGCAACGTACTTAGTCACCGAGTCACGTGCATTCTACGAGGCGACATGTCTAATCACCGAGCCCCATGCATCCTCTAAGGCGACATATACGCCAAGGCGACGTACTAATCACCGAGCCACGTGCATTCTCTAAGGCGATATACCAAATCACTGAGCCACGTGCATTCTCTAAGGTGATGTATATGATCAACGATTCACGTGCATTCTCTAAGGCGACTTATACGCCAAGGCGACCTATCTGGTCATCGAGCCACGTCATATAGTATTCTTTCTCACCATTTTATCGTACCTGATAAAATATCATGTGTGGGTACACGGTTGGTCTTAGCCAAAATGCTATATTTTCCTTTCTATAAATCCCACCATTTTCTGTAGTTGACCAAAACATTTTTTTGGCACTGTCAATCGATGCCCGGTTATTTTTCCATTAATATCCCAAAATTATTTAATTTAGGAAATAAATCCAAAATTCACAAATAATTCATTTCAACACAAAATAAAGCTCAATCTAATAAACGGACTACACCACGACAATCAGCATAAAATCCCGGTGGTCGATCATCCTGGTCTAATTTTCGAAAAATAAATAAATAATTAATTAATTTCGAAAATTAATTATTAAATAGCAATAAATCCAATTTAGGCCCGTAATGTCTAATTGGAGGCCGAGACGAATTTGGAAAAATTTCAAGTGTCATTCAATAAATACTTGAGCCTATCTACTCGCTAATTACACTAACAATTTGCCTAACATGCATAGGTAAATCTCTAATTTAATTATTCTAATCTAATTTATCCACCTAATTGTACTTAATTAAATCTAATCAACCCCTGAGGTTCATTAGTCTACTAAGCGAGGATTAGTGAGTAAAACTCACTTGTTTAACAAACCGCTCGGTTCAATTCGACGGGGACGCAACGATGGCTAATAGCTTCCAAAGCGAGACTACCAAGTAGGGCCAGGACGGGCTCGAAAACGAGCCACTAAACCCATAAACCCCTGCTGGTCGGTTCCAAAAGTTGAGCCTAAGGAGCTGCAATGGGCTAGTTTGGGCACGACTCGGTTTGGTTTCGGCCACCGCGAGTGATGGTGAGGTTCCGACCCGAAAGTCGAGGTTCACGGACTAATGGCTCGCAGGAACGAGCTGCTGACTTGCTGAAATAGGCTGCTGAATGGCTTCAAGGGCGGGCCGACGTAGGTGGACGTGAGGGTGGCCTCAATGCCACGGAGACGGGCCCAGTTGAGGCAGCAATTTCGGTCCAGAAGAGGTGCTGCCATTGACCTGAAGAGGAGCAGCACGTGAAAAGAGAGATGGATGAAGGTGGGGCTTCGGTGGGGCAAAGCTGCGCGAGGAAATAGACAACGACCAACACAGAAAGAAGCAACTTCCGTTGGTCGTGGGGGTGGGACGGCATAACAGCCAAGGAAAGAAAAGAAATGACACGTGCAGGGGAGAGTCATTGAAGTTGTGGCCAAAAAGGAAGCCACCGAAGAAGAGATAGCAAGGATTGAAGGATAAGAACAATTAAAAGTCAAAGGAAAAAGGGGAAAGGGAAGACCAACGTGTAGAGTTGGTCGGCCAAGAGAGAAAAGGAAAAGAAGAAAAACATGCGGGGGAGGAGCTCGCGCGAAGAGAGAGAGAGAGAGAGAGAGAGAGAAATTGTGTGGCCGAAAAGGGAGGGGTGTGTGCATGCGTGGGGGAGGGGAAAACATAGATCCAAAAGAAATAAAATAGGAAATAACATAAAACTAAGAATTATAATCTTGATCGATTTCAAAATAACTTTGTCAATTGGTCACCCCAGGGCCAATTTCTTCGTAAATTGCAAAATGTGAAGTCTAAACGAAGATCAAGATAAAACGGCCTCTTTATCTCACGAATTTCCTTCAAAACCGAATTGTATTATATTTTTATCGGAATCCGATTTTTCGAATAAACTTCTCCGATTGGGGTCTGATTTGATGCGGAAAAAGTCCACGAAATTTCATGTCACCCATTTACTCCCACCAAATTTCAAAAATCCCTTCAAATCGACCAATCTGAATTTCCGTTCGTTTTCCAAATTGTCCGATCCGATTTTCCGTAAAAATCCCAAACTCACCGGAAATTCCTCAAAAGGTGAGCCAACATTTCTAGGATGACTCGTGACACGATAGGACGTTCAATTTCTGAAATAGAATTCAAATTTTCGGTTATTTTCAATCGAACGTGTTTTTAGCGTGACCTAGCATACCGGGTAGCTTTTAGGAATTTTTGGTGCGATTGACCCGTTGTCGATTTTCTTCGAGCCACACGTACCTCTTCGACACATTGGCGAATCTCGGTGGTCGTGAAAATCTCAAGGTTTTAAATACGGACACAAGGTACCCAAAACGATAGAAAATCGATCTAGTGCCGCTCGACGAGAATTTTGCAATCAGGTGGAATTACCCACGCTTTGATCACACATCTCAATCGAATCGACCTATCTCCGGTCTCTAATCGATTTTGACAATGCCGTAATGACCCTTGCAGACTAGCACGGTCGAGCAGTTGATTTCTGGTCGAATTCTCAAGTCTATTGCATTTAAAATTCTTTAATGGCTTCACCTGATAGGTCAGTTATCCCATGAGTGGCTAACTCAGAGAAAAACGCTATAGTCGCGTTGACGAAAGGCCCAACTTATTCAATCAAATTCGGAACCTGAAAATCAGGATGTCACAACTCTTCCCCTCTTATAAAAATTTCGTCCTCGAAATTTAAACCTTTACCAATCCATAAATGAGAAGGTAGGGTATTGTCGTCTCACGAGTCTCACTTTTCCCGATTGCTTCTTCAGTCCCATGGTGTTGTCTTATGAAGCACGAACACGTTGCCCATGCTTCCGTGTCGTGTCCGACACGTGTCAGACACGTCGACACAGTCGGACACGCGGTCAATGCGTGTCGGATTTTCCGACACGTGGTCAACTTTTCTTGACACGCGTGTCGACGCGTGTCCGGAAGACTTCGGGTGGAGGGGAGGGAGGGGGAGGGAGCAGAGGCTGCGAGTGACGGCGAGAGATGGCCAGAGAGAGGAAGAGAAGAGGAAGGGATCGGGGCCCGAGGGGGCGCCAAGCGGGAGCGGCGGCGGTGGCGACGGCAACGCATCTCCTCCTCCTCGGCGTCACATCCGCTCCATCGTCAGAAGCTGAGAAACGATACGAGGTGCAAAAGAGGGGAGCGAGGTCTGCTATCTGCGTGTTTGTCTTGGTCCGGTGTTTTTTGTGCGAGCAGTAGAAGGAGGAGGAAAAAGAGGGTCATTAGGGTTTGTGATAAGGGAATAAAAAATAATAAAAAGAGGGGGACGATGGCGTGTCTTTTGAGTTTTGGGGGAGGGGAAGTGAGGCTAGCAGCTTGTCGTCGGTGGTTTTGGGAGGGAAAAAAGTAAAATAAGTTTGGGGTGGAGGGAAATGGACAAAGGAAAGAAAGATTGGATTTGGGGATTTTTTTTTATAGAAAAATTAAATAAATGAAATTGAAAAATAATTTCGAAAAGTAAAGGTATTAAATTTTGAATAATGATAAATTTTGATCATTCTAAAAAATCATGAATTTATTTAAATAAATTGATTATAATTTCTTATTAATTATTAGTTTATCAATAACTTTTGTTAAAATTAAAAACATGTTTCACATTAATTATGAATATATCTTTCGAATTTCAAATGAATTGATTTATTAATATTATTAGTGTAAATTTATTGTAGGCTTTTTAATTAATTATTTATTTATGAATTTGAATCAAATTAATTAAAAATAAAAATATTCATTTAATATTCAACGTGTCGCAACGTGTCGGAATTCTCTATTTTTTAGAAATGACGTGTCGACGTGTCGTGTCATGTCGTATCGTGTCGCATGTCCGTGTCGCGTGTCCGTGCTACTTAGGTGTTGTCAAACCACTTTAACCAAGGGGACTATCTTGGTACACTGGATTTGATCTTTTTGATCCGCAATCTGAACCGAGCTTCCTACATACGACACTCTGTCATCCACGTTTAACTTTTTCAAATTTTAGCACATGGGTCGAGTCAGGCTCATATGCCCTTAACATCGACACATGGAAGACGTCATGCACTTGCGCCTACTTTGGCGACAATGCAAGACTATACGTTAGGATCCTGATTCTTTCTCTAGAATCTCAAAGGAACCTACGTACCTTGGTTCAGTTTTCCCTCCTTGCCGAAGTGCAAGGTATTCCTCATTGGTGACACCTTTAGAAAGATGCAATCACCAATTTAGAATTCTAAGGGCCTTCCATGCTCAACGATACAACTTTTCTAGCGGTTCTGAGTAGTCTTTACTCTGACACTGATCACGGCAACTGCAATCACTGATTACTGAACTAACTCCAAGCCTGTGATCTTTCTTCACTTCACTTTCTTTTTATCACTAAAATTTTGCACACTCTGCCATGTAAGCTTCAATAGGAACCATCTGACGGCTCTACCAAAACTGGGAACTTCTGATCTAGATTTTAAATAAATTCGTCACTGGCATTACAGGTGGACAACTTTCTGACACCCATACACTTCTGTATGCCTAATCAAATCGAGGTCTTTTCGTATTGTACTGAAGCGAGTCGGCTCCATTCATCTATTGACCACAACCCCAAATGGAATCTGTACTCCCCCGACTCCTTAGTAAGCCTGTCATAACATTCCATCATGATATCCTTCCATTCCCACTCAGGACTCTTGAGTGATTGTATAAGTCCTCCCGATTTGCATTACCGAACTTTCATTTACTAACATATCCGATACTTGCTACTTGTTCAGCTATATCTATCTTTATAGCGATCTACCAATCGAGCTGACGCCGATTCTGACCTACTTTGTACTGTCTGGTCGAATACTGCAACTGGTACAGTGAATTCCTGACAAAGTCTCTTGCCTGAGTGCTGCATCGTCAAGTACAACCACTTACTCTCGGAACTTGAGTGTTCCATCCTCAGAAATATGAAAGTCAATCTCTTTCTTATTAGTATCCTCTTGTAGGATCTTCTGAACATCTCGGTCTCAAATTTGAAAACCGAATTTTTGAACCATTTTCAAGTAAAGTCTATACTTTAACTAGCCTATGCACAAATGAAGACTCTCAACTCAACGCATCATTGACTTCTTTCGTTCTTCCAGGGTGATACCAAATATCCCTATTCTAGTCCTTCAAAAGTTCTGATTTACAGCGCTATCTCAGATTCAATTCCTTCTAAGAGAATAAATACTGGAGACTTTGTTGGTTAGTGAAGATCCAGAATCTTTCTCCACACAACTAACATCTCCAAGTCCTCAGTACGAAAATCAATGCTGCGAGTTCCAAGTCATGCACCAGGTAACTCAACTCATGAGGTATCGACTGATGGGACGCGTATGTAACACTCTACTACGTTACATCAACACGCAACACAATCCTTTAAATGACGCATCACTATAGACCTCGCCTCCTCCACAGCCATAAGGAATGATCGGCCCAAGTGCAGTAGCCAGTTCTTGCTTAAGCTCTTGGAATTTATCCTCGTACTTGTCTATTCATATGAATTTCTCTTCTTTCTTAAGAGGTGGAGTCCACAACGATACTAATGCTGAAAATCCTTCCACGGACCTTCTGTAGTAACCTGTCCAACCTATACGGCTTTTGACCTCTGATATTGTTGTCGGTCTCAGTTCCCTAATAACTGTTTCGGTCTTGATAGGATCCACGGAAATTCTTTCACCATTCTCAGATGTCTCTCATGCTCCTTAGCATTCCTCTATTACACCAGAATATCATTACCCCCACATGATCACAATTGATCTAGATATTCTTTGAACACTCGGTTTGTCAAATCTATGATAGCAGTTGGAGCGTTCGTCAAGTCAAATGGCCTTACCTTATTCTCACAAGGGCCATATCAAGTACGAAAAGTTGTCTTCAGTGTAACCTCCTTCCTGGTTCTCAACTGATGATAGCCTGTCCTCAAGTTGATCCTTGAAGACATCAACACTCTTTATAACTAGTCGCACAATTCATCGTTCTTTGGCAATCAACACTTGTTCTTAATCGTCACCTGATTGAATTGACAATAGTGGGTGCATAATTGCAACGCACCATCTTCCTTTCTCACAAACGAAACTGGTGCTTCCTAAAGTGATGCACTGGCATGTATAAATTCCTCATTCATCAATCCTCACATCTGCACCTTCGGTTCTATCACTCAGACAACAACAACTGGTAAGAAGCCTTCAAGAGTAGCTCTGTCCTAGTGCTAGCTCGATCGCAAATTCTATCTTTTTCTTTGATGACAGCCCGACAATTCTTGTGAGAGCACATCTAGGAGTTCTTAGACTACCAAGATGTCCTCATCTCCAGTTCTCCAATCTGTCTTATCTATGACCATCGCCAAGTAACCTTGGCAATTTCCGTCTAACAAGTGGGTTGCCTTTAACCGACGAGATTAATGAAATCGAAAATTCTTTTCGACCCCCAATGAACCCGATACTTTCACATGCTAATGGACTAAGCTGGATTACTCCATGACCATAATTCGTTACCACAACATGCTCCCTAAGCCCATTCTATCCATGTGGCGTCAAGGTTACACCTCAGCAACTAGTCAAGCACAACTACAGCTAGTGATTCCCCTTTCTTTCACTTATTTCAACAAATTGAAATTCTACAAACTTAGTCCAAAACTCTACTGTGCTACTCTGATAAAATCTCCTCAAGAACATTCTTCCTCTGACTGGTGCAGGGTCGGTTCCATTCCCATTTCTTTCGCCATCCTAGTGATGTCCTAACTGAGGGAACGACATCTGTGCTCCCTTGGATTCTTACTGACAATCCCTCACCTGATGACTATGCTGGTCACAATCACATCGCGTTCTAGCCATACCTAGGCAATAGATTTATTCGTGCTTCCTTCCACAAATTCAACATCTATCTGATAAGTCTTTTATTTCCTGTTAGGTGCTAGCATGCACTCTTTCTTGTATCGGAGACCTGCTCCAAAAACTCCACGGTGCGTTCTATGGCGCACTCCTCTGATCTGTCCCATTGGCCTTCTTAGACCGTTTCTGGCCAGGTAACCCTGTTGGCTACACTCAAACATATTTTTGTCCTATCAAAGACATAAGGTCGATCTCCATCGTCACACACGGGAACAACATGTTCCATTTCAATTCTGTGCTGACTTGACTATCTCACCCTTCCTATTGGGTGGAATAGAATATCCTTCTCCCGATATCGGTCTTTTCCCTTACCGATTTCCAAATCTGCCTGAGCTGAATCTTGACTTAGATACTGAAATATGTTCTCTAATCACCATTCAAAGTTGGACCTCAACAAAGGCGACAACAACGGCGGTTACGGCACTAACGAAGATAGTGACAGTGGCAACAAAGGCGGCTCAGTCCTGAGCTTGCTGACTCAACCAGTTCCCAAGGAACACTAGCACTTGAACGATCCTGCCGAACCTAGGATCATTCGGTGCTGCTACACTAGTACCGACCTGTAGTGGTACTCTTACACTAGCGCTGGTCTGAACCTACGCTTATCTTGACTACCTCGGGTACTGACCTTTCTCAGCATTCTACCCCAAGTCACAGGGGAACTATCCTCTTACTAAGAGTCCTCAGCTCCTGATCACTCATACTACAGGCTCCCATAAACACATGTTTTCTTATTCCAATTCTTGATCAGAATTCAAGTGATCCACACCAACAAACAATTCTACCAATCAGCTATCACAGACATGCACCGGCATGAATTAAAGGCCATTCCTACTAACTATCCCATGACTCATCGCACCTTATCACTCCAAACACAAACACCGACCTGCTCTAATACCACTTAAATAGGGATGTCACGCTCCGAACATTTAAGCATGTGCCTATCCCTCCTTGGTCAATTAAATTACGACGTCCCAGAACGGGTCGCCGACCCATTCTTTTTGTTTTCAAGCGCATGCGGAAACGACAATAAAATCCCAGACAATAATTCAATGGGATAGAAAAGCAGGACCACAACTTATCGAAACCATAACACACCTTTATACATATCAGACTAATTCATATACATAACTAGCCAATATTTACAAGGCTTGTCAAAAGGTTGATTCTCAAAACTAGTTCTCCTAAGACCAACTATTCAGACCCAGCTACTGAACCTTTAGGATCCACGGGATCCGAGCGAGACGGCGAGTCCTCCACTTCACCCCCAGGTAGATCTACTTGATCCTCCTCCTAGGCAGCCTCAATCACCTCAGCCGGGATATCAAAGCCTCTAAGAGGACCTATCCTAAGACCGTAGGGAGTGGTATGGAACCAGACTCTAAATTGATCGGGTACTTCCTGGTTTGGGGCCTCTTATGCCTAGACTGATGTTACCACAAACTCATACGTCCAATCGCTTTTGGGATCAGGAAAAACATGGACATGCTCAGTCATTCTTGTAGGACGACCATATCGCCCAGGGGGACTTGCCATCTGCGAACCTGAAAATATTATCCCACAATGGGGTGAGACAACGTCTCAGCGAGTTCTACCTCCTAAGACCCGATTAGGAAACCAATACACTATGGGCTGCCTAAGCACACACAGGGCAGAGGAGTTACATTGGCCTCAGATCCCACCTGCAAGTTAGCGCAGTTCAAACAGGCACCCAATCATATCATTACGGATCGATACCTCGATCAATCGACTTAGTCGATTACATGTCAATCAGACCATCTCTTGGTCATTTCCATCCATACTATACAATTTCCGAGATAGTATACCTAGTCACCAAACCACATGCATTCTCTAAGGCGACATATTCGCCAAGGTGATGTACTTAGTCACCGAGCCATGTGCATTCTCCGATGCGACATATCTAATCACCGAGCCCCGTGCATTCTCTAAGGCGACATATACGCCAAGGCGATGTACTAATCACCGAGCCACGTGCATTCTCTAAGGCAACCTATACACCAAGGCGAAGTACTAATCACCGAGTCACGTGCCTTTTCCAGGTGATGTATATAATCAATTATTCACGTGCATTCTCTAAGGCGACCTATACGCCAAGGCGACCTATCTAGTCATCGAGTCACGTCATATAGTATTCTTTCTCACCATTTTATCGTACTCGATAAAATATCGTGTGTGGGTACACGGTCGGCCTTAGCCAAAATACCATATTTTCCTTTCTATAAATCCCACCATTTTCTGTAGTTCACTAAAACATTTTGTTGGCACTGTCAACCGATGCCCAGTTATTTTTCCATTAATATCCCAAAATTATTTAATTTTGAAAATAAATCATAAATTCACAAATAATTCATTTCAGCACAAAATAAAGCTCAATTAAATAAACAGATTGCACCACAACAATCAGCATAAAATCTCGCTTGTCGACCACCCCGGTCTAATTTTCGAAAATTAATTAATTAATTAATTAATTTCGAAAATTAATTATTAAATAGCAATAAATCCAATTTAGGCCCATAAGGCCTAATTGGAGGCCGAGACGAACCCGAAAAAATTTCAAGTGTTGTTCAATAAATACTCGAGCATATCTACTCGCTAATTACACTAACCATTTGCCTAACATGCATAGGTAAATCCCTAATTTAATTATTCTAATCTAATCTATCCACCTAATTGCACTTAATTAAATCTAATCAACCCATAAGCATCATTAGTCTACTAAGCGAGGATTAGTGAGTAAAACTCACTTGTTTAACGAACCGCTCGGTTCAATTCGACGGGAACACAACGGCGGCCGATGGCTTCCAAAGCGAGACCACCAAGTAGGGCCGGGACGGGCTCGAAAACGAGCCACTAAACCCACAAACCCCTGCTGATCGGTTCCAAAAATTGAGCCCAAGGAGCTGCAACGGGCTGGTTTGGGCATGGCTCGGTTTTGTTTCGGCCATCGCGAGTGATGGTGAGGTTCCGGTCCAAAAATCGAGGTTCATGGACTAACGACTCGCTGGAATGGGCTGCTGACTTGCTGAAATAGGCTACTGAATAGCTTCAAGGGCAGGCCAACGTAGGTGGACGTGAGGGTGGCCTCAACGCCACGGAGACGGGCCCGGTTGAGGCAGCAATTTCGGTCCAGAAGAGGTGTTGCCGTTGACCTGAAGGGGAGCAGCACGTGAAGAGAGAGATGGACGAAGGTGGGGCTTCGGTGGGGCAAGCCGCGCGAGGAAACAGACAGCAACCAACACAGAAAGAAGCAGCTTCCATCGATCGTGGGGTGGGACGGCGTAACAGCCAAGGAAAGAAAAGAAATGACACGTGCAGAGGAGAGTCGTTGAAGTTGCGGCCAAAAAGTAAGCCACCGAAGAAGAGACAACAAGGATTGAAGGATAAGAACAATTGAAAGTCAAAGGAAAAATGGGAAAGGGAAGACCAACGTGCAGAGTCGGTCGGCCAAGAGAGAAAAGGAAAAGAAGAAAAAAGTGCAGGGGAGGAGCTCGCGCGAAGAGAGAGAGAGAGAGAGAGAGAGAGAGAGAGAGAGAAATTGTGCGGCCGAAAAGGGAGGGGTGTGTGCGTGCGTGGGAGAGGGGAAAACATGGGTCCAAAGGAAATAAAATAGGAAATAACATAAAACTAAGAATTGTAATCTTGATCGACTTCAAAACAACTTTGTCAATTAGTCACCCCAGGGCCAATTTCTTCGTAAATTGCAAAATGTGAAGTCTAAACGAAGATCAAGATAAAACGGCATCTTTATCTCACGAATTTCCTTCAAAATCTATTTCTATTATATTTTTATCGGAATCCGATTTTTTGAACAAACTTCTCCACTGGGATCCGATTTGATACAGAAAAAATCCATAAAATTCCCTGTCACCCATTTACTCCCACTAGATGTCAAAAATCCCTTCAAATCGGCCAATCTGATTTATGTTCGTTTTCCTAATCGTCCGATCCGATTTTCCGTAAAAATCCTGAACTCACCGGAAATTCTTTGAAAGGTGAACCAACATTCCTAGGATGACTCGTGACACGACATGATATTCAATTTCCGAAATCAAATTCAAATTTGCGGTTATTTTCAATCGAACGTGCTTTTAGCGTGACCTAGCCTACCGGGTAGCTTTTAGGAATTATTGGTGCAATTGACCTGTGGTCGATTTTCTTCGAGCCAAACATACGTCTTCGACACATTGGCGAATTTCGGTGGTCGTGAAAATCTAAAGGTTTCAAATACGGACACAAGGTACCCAAAACGATAGAAAATCGGTCTAGTGCCGCTCGACGAGAATTTTGTAATCAGGTGAAATCACCCACACTTTAATCACACATCTCAGTCGAATCGACCTATCTCCGGTCTCTGATCGATTTTGACAATGCTGTAATGACCCTTGCAAACTAGCACGGTTGAACAGTTGATTTCTGGTCGAATTCTCAAATCTATTGCATTTAAAATTCTTTAATGGCTTCACCTGATAAGTCAGTTATCCCATGAGTGGCCAACTCAGAGGCAAACACTATAGTCGCATTGACAAAAGGCCCAACTTATTCAATCGAATTCGGAACCTGAAAATCAGGATGTGACAAATGAAGATGGATCAAATTGGATATTTTGATCAACTCGGACTCAAGGTCCTTTTTGTGGCTTCTAAAGGATTTTTTCGTAAAATTTGGAGTTGGGGTTTCATGCTTAAAGCATGACTATGTGGCTCTTGACTCAAACAATTTGTGCCATATAAAGACGTGGCTCACAATGAAACCTTGAGTTAGACTAATTTAACTTGGAGAAATAGTATATGTACTAAAAAATTGCGATAAATTTTGGTCACTAAATAATAGGACAAGTGATCAATTGTTGGATAAAATGAATCTAGAGTTATCAAATAATTTAGTAAAAAATTCCTAGAAAATTATTTAATGTGATATCACAATTAAGTAGCTATTATAACAAATTGAAGCATGAGAAATCTTAAAATTTATTACGAAAGTGCAACTAAATCCTAATGACTAGTCAAATGGATGCACTCAAGTATTTCGATTAACTCCACTCAATTTAAGTAATGGGAAAAATTGATATGACCTTTTTTCTATTCTATCTCTTGTGAATATCCTACATAGGATCCATTGTGTTAGAGATATATTTCCCTTGATTCCATATATTTGTTAGGATTGTGCATTATCTTCATTGATTGATGTTGGGGAAAATTACTTAATCGGTCCTAAACATATTATAAAGATGCTAATTCATTTCCATATTTTTTAATTTTGTCAATTTAATCATAAGCATCCACATGAAATTCCAATTTAGTTCTAAATTTCATCGAAAATCACTAACGTGGCAGTTCAGTCATCGTCGGCCGATTTACGTGACACACAGCCACATCAGTGATTCTTCCATGATTGTTATTGGGGAAAATTACCTAATCAGTCCTAAACCTAGTACACATATGCCAATTTAGTTCTACACTTTCAATTTAGTCCTAAGCATTCCCCTGAAATTCCAATATAGTTCTACAATTTCACCAAAAACTGCTATCATGGCAGTCCAATCATTGCTAGCTGACTTATGTGGCACATCGCCACATTGGTGATCTTTAGCAAAAATTAGTCAGAATGATTACATTAGAATTTCGTGTGAAGGTTTAGGACTAAGTTAGAAAAACTAAAAATTTTAGAACTAAGTTGTCAAAAATGAAAAGTTTAAGATTGAATAGTCTATGATAAGTTTAGAGCTAAATTAATAATTTCTCATTTGATCCTAGTTGATTGTAATTGATATTATGTTATTCTATTACTTGAGATAGTCATCATGTAAGGCTTATTAATAGACTCGTGTACTTTTCATTATGAACACAACAAAATATACAAAATATAAGGGAGTGCTTTTTTCGAAGAAAACTCCATGATAAAAGAAAATGCTTTCTGGAGAAATCATTTTTCAAGAAAATAATTAGTTTTCATTTGTTTAGTAGTATGTGACCGAAAACGTTTTCTAGTGTTTGGATCCTATTTGGAAAATGATTTCAATCTCATAAAATAACATTGGTATTGACAAATTACAAATGGTATGTCTTTCACTTTCCTAGTCCAGTAATATCATCCAGCCCAAAAAGCAAATGGATTGAAAACAAGAAGTCTTTGTTACTTTTTCTTCCTCACAGTATGCCATGCAATATGTGAACTAAACAATTCATAGTTGGTTTAGTACAAATGACTCTATTTTCACATGAAACATTAGGATAAATTATGCCACAAAGAGCTACTTGAATAGCTACTACAATAAGTAATCAAATAACAGCAAATTTGTCATTCATGTAATATTAAGAACTATAATCCAAAGTCTAATGATTGTCAATAATTACTTTCCCTTCTATTTAAGAAATCTTCAAGCTATAACTTCTTTAGCTTGGCACTCTTGACGATGAATGATTTTGCAACTCTATTATTGTCCCCTAGATAATCAAACGCATATGCAAGGGTGGTTTCATCAAAACTTTTAATCCCCGCTCCTTGTTTGTAGAACTTAGTAACATTCAATTGAATTTAACTCCATTTTGCAACCTCTCCAATTTGCTCCAACACTATTGGAACCCTATCATCGTTGTTAGTAGCATAACTTCACTTTCTATTAAGCCTTGACGGACCTTCTATTCCTTTTGTAATATTGTCAATAATATCATCTAATCCAATGAAGAAATATACATCCATAATAGTAGGAGGCAGAAGTTTCCAAGTTTTTTTTTTTTTGCAAAGATTCATGTTGCCATGTATTTTCCAGCTATCAACCTGAGTTCATCGTGCATCTCAACTTTCTTGTTCAAGCACTTTTAATGTGTGGGATGTGCTTGCAAAAAATCACAAAAAAACAAGCATATAAATATGTAGATTAAGCATGTTGCATTTAAAGTAAGTCTTAAAACACGATCATTATCTACTTATGTCTCAGTTTTTTTATATGTAAAGAGCATAAGATGGATAAGCAAACAAAACTATAGCAGCCTCCAAATCCTGCATATCTTAATATGCTGCAAACTAAGACCTCAAACATTAAATACATAGCAGCCCGAATATGACAAATTGCAGCATACCAAGCTATCCTAAAGATCAAAAGAGGGATAGATTTCCCCTTTCGTATATAGGGAATCCCATTGTAATTTCAAATTCCGCCTTTGGATGGTTCTTCTACTATAAATTTACTATAGACAGAACTCAAATGTCCAAAATAATGAGCTACACCACAGGTACATGCATCATTTCCATGAGTAGCAAATGATAAGAGTACAAGTTATATTGAAATCTGAAAAGTGCATTACCGTTATTTCTTCATCATAAATTTCCTTCCGAAAAATCGTGATCATCTTCAAGTTATGGTTCCACTGACATCCACTCTTAACCTGCCATTTCTAGATGGTGCCTCAATTATTTTTGACAATTCTAAGATGATTGTCATCATGGTCAGGCTCACATTTAGTCCCAAATTTCTCATTTATAGCTTGAGCAACCCAAACAAAGGAAGATGATTGAAAAGATGTTGAGGGTTTGTTCCCCTTTGAAGCCTCATCAACTAATATCTCTAAAAACATACGTTCCATTGGTCTTGCCCATCTAAAATGCTTGGTTTTCCCTTCCTTAGTCTTGCCATTTGCTACATTTTTTTTTAATATATATATATATATATATATATATATATATATATAACACAAGAAATTGCAATAAACATTGAATAACTCAAAAATAGGTGTCATTTTACTAGCGAGACAATGGAAATATCACAGTGATGTATGGTACAATATCTAGTTCACATTTACAAAAACTCCTTCAATCACAAAGTAGTAATCTATACTTCATGTCAAATTTAAAACAACAAACAACTTCTAAGAAGATTCATTCTATGCCAACTATAGTCATCCCACATTGAATGTGTGTTACCATCTCTTTTAGTTGCCCGCTCTCTATTTTGCTCCCTCTTTTCTCTGTGTTCGTTGATCTCTTCTTTCTTGACATTGAGATTCGACCTCTACATTCAGTTCTTGCATAAAAGGATCAATAGGGTCAGCTCCCATAATGAAGTTATGTAGAAGTCAACATGTTAAGATCACATCAACTTGAGTATCAAAAGATGAAAAAGGTTCGGTATTTAATACACGAAAAGGACTTTTGAAAACCCCAAATGCCCTTTTTACCGTAGACTATGAAGATGATTGGCTATGATTGAATTAACTCTTTTTCATTCTAGAGTGAGCAGTCACTGAACTCCTTCTTATGATATCGAACTCTACGATGTGAAGAAATAACTCCTGATTGGATGCTGTATTCGGCATTAACAAGGTTATATTTACATACCAATTTTTATGTGAATTTTCAACAATATGTTTTACGAAAGTAGAGAAAATTTTCATACAAAATATGGAATAGTTTATATCTTTAGGAATTTCATTGCTCAAGGTTTTGAAAGTGCATTTATAAGAATACGAGAGTTATATGCCGTGCCTTCCTAACCAGCTAACACAAATGAATTATATATCAAAAGTAATAGTTGCAAGAACATTTTGAGTTGTTTTATCTTTTTAATAACGAAAATTTCCTTGAATATTGGGGGGAACCAATGCATAGACATGAGTACCATCAAGAACTCCAATGCCAATCCTAATGTATTTACGTGAATGAGCAAATGTAATAACAAATTTCCAAGATGAATTACATGACATTTGTCTTACATAGATTAAAATAGGAATAAAATCTTCTATTTTTAGATATTGTCAGGTGTATAATGCCATCCATCGGTCTTATAACATGATTGCATAATTTTAGAATTGCTTATAAGACAATTCTATAGTATTGACAAATAGTCTCATTAGACCTATCAAACCTTGACCCTATCACTCTCAACCTTACATTATGCCCTAAATGAAAAAAGACTTGCAATTGTTTTTTGACTGGCACATTTACAGTTTCGTGTAACAAATTATTAGCATAAGAACTACATAATTCAAAAAAAAAGAAAAAAACTTAAGGTCTCATGATTTTTTACTATTTACAAAATAAAAAAAAGGCGATTCATGAATAATTTCCCCTCAAGATCTCTTTTCCCCTGACACTCTAAACAGAAAAAGTGTAAAAAAAGTCCTAAACATTTTGCAGTTGTGCCAATTTAGTCCTAACATTTTAGCTTGGTGCCAATTCAGTCCTTTCCGGCTAATTTTGGCCGAATTTTGCTGACTAGGCATCAGCTATCTAACATGGCAAGGTTCCACCTTACCAAATCCAACGAGGTCGAGCCTCGCCCAGCCTTTGGTGAGGCCTTGGTTGCGAGGGAAGCCTCGTGTTGGGCTAGCGAGGGTCAAGCCTCACCAGCCATGATCTAGTGAGGTTGAGCCTCACCCAAATCCAGCCAAAGGCTGGGCGAGGGTGAGCCTCTCCGCCCTCGTGGCCACCATGTTCCTTGTCATAAGCAACATTTCTCCTTGTGAGCACTTATATGGTAAGGTTTCCTATTATGGTCATCTTCGAGCTTTTTGTTAATTCATACACCTCCTTTCCACATAAACACACAAAGTTGAAACTCCATGCTCATTTATATCGCTTCCTTTGGTATAGTATTGAGCACAAGAGGTATAAATGTTGGGAGCCTATCTCTAACCGGCTTAGTGTGTCTCGTCATATTTCATTATGGGGACATGATATGTTCTCATCCCTTTGAATCTGCTACTCATGTTCCCTTTTTTACCAATCCTTTAGTGAATTTATTCTCGGAACATCCCGTACTATCATCCATTCGTGAATCTTCCTCCCCCCAGTTGTTTTCTTTACATCTTGATGCAGGACTGTCTAGCAATTCCATCTCGGTAACTTTTGACATGTCTGCTCCAACTGAGAATTTTACATCTTTAGGCTTTCCATCTACTTATATCCATCGTTCCACTGGAGTAAGTCACCCTCTAGTTTATCTTCGCAATCATCAATGTTATTTTATCATTGCTTTTCTTTACCAATCTCGCACCTATTAAGAAACTAGTAATAATCCTTTTTGGCAACAATCTGCAGTCGATAAGTTGCGGGCCTTGACCAATTCCCATACATGGGATTTGGTTGATTTGCCTCTTGGTAAGTCTGTTGTTGATTGTATATGGATATTTAAGATTAAAACCAAGGCAGATGGCACTATAGATTACTATACAATTCGGGCTGGTAGCAAAAGGCTTTACTCAAGAATATGAGATTGATTATGATGAGACATTTGCCCTTGTTGCGTCTTACTTTTGTTTGCAGACTTCTTGTTGTTGCCATTGTTAAACATTGGACTCTATTTCAAATGGATGTTAAAACAACATTTCTTAGTGGCGATCTCACAAAGGTATGGTACCTCCTCCTAGATACATTCATTCATCTAATAAGTGTGTTAATACGTCGAGCATTGTATGGGTTGAAGTAAGCTCCCCATGCATAGTATTCCAAATATATCTCAACCATGGAATCTCTTGGTTTAAAATACAATCCTCATGTCCATGCTCTCTTTGTTCAGCACACACATTGTGGGTACATTATGCCGCTTTAATATATGGATGATATGATTATTACGGGTGATGATTGTATAGGGATTACAACACTCTAGCATTATCTCAGCCAATAGTTCAAAAGAAAGATCTTAGGAGACTCAACTATTGTTTAGGTGATAACTCTATTCTAGATAGAGTACTTTTTACTAATTTAAGCTTGATATTTGCTAAGTTTCAATGAATTTTGGGTGAATTTATTTGCTACTCATGTAATTTCATCGAATTTTGTAGGAAACACAACTTTCAAATTTATAAGAGATCGTGCACATCATTTGCAGAACATGAGGACCAAGTTTTCCATGTATCTGGATTTGCAAATTTGTCCATGCGCCTCAATATTTTCCAGAATATTCCAATATCTCTAAGGATGTTTCAATATCTTCAAGGATATCTCTATATCTTTAAGAATATTTAAGTGTCTTTCAAAATATCTTATCTTGAAGAAAAAGCTAGCCAAGACCAGTGGATTTGAAGCTAGGTTCAAAGAAAATCAAGGTTATGAATTTAAGAAGATAAATTCCTAATTTGCCAAAGAGTCCTATCCAAGACCTAATGGGAGGCTGACCTAGGGCATATTTTTAGAAGCTATATAAACCCCTCTTATGCTGCATATTTCAGAAGGAGGGAGAAGGAGCTTTTGAGCCACCACTAGATCTTAGGTTTTCTTAATTAGCTTTTATGTTTTTATTTTCTTAGTGGAATTGGCACATGTCAAGGAGAGAAGAAGGAGGCAAACCTGAATCTATTTGCGACTCAAATTGGTGAATTCGTTTTAATTTAGCATTATATTTTCTTCAATTTTCATTGTTAATTTAGCTTTAATTATGTTCTAAATTTTTTTTGTTAGAGCTACATCGGATCTTAACCATGATTGATTGACTTTCAAGACTTGTTCATGCAATATAATTGTTTTGATTGTGGTGTTTTCTATCATAATCTTAATGCTTTTAGAAGTTTGACCAACTTTTAAATGATTTTTGATGTATGCATGATATGGGGTGGAGATTGTATGCATGAAAACAAGTGATATTGAACCATAAATTAAATCTAGGTCAAGGTACACTAGATTGTTTGTGTGGTTGCAGTAGTAGATCTAGGTTGTGATTACTTAGATTAGATTTGGAAATTTCCACAAGAACTTAATGCTTTTAGTTAGTTTAAATTCACCTAAGGTTAGTGCAGGTTAACATGCCTAATTAGGGATTATTAGACCGAGGTCGGCTTGTAATCTAATTTAGGGAAATTTCACCAACACTATTGAAAATTAATTTATTGCATGACAAGTTAATAGAATTGATTATGAGCGGTTAAATGAAATGAGATGCTACAACAGTTTGTGATCTTGGTTAAAATCTTGAAATTTACCTTGTTAATTTTCGGTTTACTTTAGATTAGGTTTATGTTGCAATTTTAATTAGCTTTTGAATTCTTTAAATTTCAACTCTTTTATAATTCAGTCCTTTAATTGGTTTAATTCATTTTTTCATTTTCCTTTTTTACTTGGTTAGCTAAATCTTTGGATTGATCACTTTCGGTAAGTAATTAGATAATTAGAGACAATTCTCATGGGAACGATACTCACTCATCACTTTATTACTTGTAGATATTGTGCGCTTGCAATTCACTTAACAAGTTTTTGGCGCCGTTGCCGGGGATTGATTTGATAATGTTCCAATTACGATTGATATCAAACGATTCTTGGTTTTGACTAGCTTTTCTTTTGTTTTTAATTTATTTCTTCTATAGGTCAAACTCACCTCCCTATAAATGGTGGGAGGAGCATTGCATCACCCGAAGCCAACAAGGAAACCTTGAAGAGTTTGATCCCAAGATTGAAAGAGGAAGGAGAGAGTAAGCACAAGCAATCCCCATCGTAATGGCCTATAATCAAGAAGACGCACCTCCAAGGAGGACTATAAAAGATTATGCAACCCCAACAATTTAAGAAGCACAATCAAGTATAAGGAAACCGGCGGTGCAAGTCAATAATTTTGAGATCAAGTCATTTTTAATTCAAATGCTTCAAAATGCATGGCAATTCAGTGGATCACCTAATGATGATCCAAATCTACACTTAGAAGCATTTCTTGAAATTTGTGACACTATTAAATTCAATGGCGTTACTGATGATGTCCTTAAGTTAAGATTGTTCCCATTTTCTCTTCGTGATAAAGTTAAGACTTGATTGACTTCTCTTCCTGTAGGATTTATTACCACTTAGCAGAACTTGGCTAAAAAATTTCTAAGTATTTTCCTCCTGTAAAATCTACCAAAATGCGTAACGATATTACTACATTTATGCAGATAGATGATGAGCCATTTTATGAAGCATGAGAGAGATCTAAGGAGCTACTTAAGAGATGGCCGCACCATGGACTGCCGGTTTGAATGCAAGTGCACATATTCTATAATGAAGCGCATTCCACTGTTCGGGCTAGTCTAGATGCGGCAGTTGGAGGCACTTTGCAAAATAAGTCACCCAAGAAACTTTTGATCTATTTGAGGAGATGGCAAGCAATGACTACCAATGACCAAGCAATGACTACCAATGACCAACTGAAAGATACCAAGCTCAGAAGCCAAGTGGAGTTCATGAAGTTGACACCAATAAGGCGTTGAATGCAAAATTTGATGCATTAAGTAGGATGATTGCTTCCTTGAAAACTCAAGCAGAATATTGTGAATTTTGTGGTGGAAATTATATTAGCACTGATTGTCAAGTAGGTAATCCTTATGCTAATTCTTCTAAACATGCTAACTTTGTTTCAAATTTTAACAGGGTTCCTCAAAACAATTCTTATTCCAACACTTATAATCAGGGATGGAGGAATCACTCTCATCTATCTTGGAGAGTTCAAAATCAACAAGGACCGAGAGCACCACCATCCCTCATGGAGAAGCCGAATTCCAACTTGAAGAATTTGGTTGCCAAGCTAGCCCAAACTGTGGACAAGCAAGCCCAAGCCGTGGAAAAACAAGCTCAAACCACGCAAGATTTCATGAGAAGCACCGATGTAAGACTCCACAATCAAGAAGCATCAATTCAAAATATAGAGAAGCAAGTGGGGCAACTAGCTCAAAGAATTTATGAGAGACAAAATGGTGTATTGCCAAGTACTACCGAAAGGAATCCCATAGAGAATGCAAAGGCAATTACATTGAGGAGTGGAAAAAAAGTTGGAACTGAAGACTAAGATGCGGACGTAATAGAAGAAAAATGCTGAATCTTTTACCAAGACCGAAGACAAAGATGAGCCACTAAAGAGCAAGCCATCTCTAATGCCATATGTTCCACTTATTCCTTTTTCTGGAGAAATTAGCTAAACACAAGAAAGATAAGCAATTTTCAAAAATTTTAGATTATCATAAACAATTGCACATTAACATTCTTTTTGTAGATGCTCTAGCTTAAATGCCAAGTTATGCCAAATTCTTGAAAGAGATCTTAATTAACAAGAGGAAGTTAGAGGAGTATGAGACCATCAAGCTGAATGAGGAATGTTCGGTTATCCTTCAAAATAAGTTACCACTAAAACTAAGAGATCTAGGGAGTTTTAATATTCCATGCAATTTTGGCGGTGCTTATTTTAATAAAGCTTTATGTGATCTTGGCGCTAGTATAAACCTCATACCTTATTCGGTATTTATGAAATTAGATGTGGGGGAAGTAAAGGCGACCACTGTGTCTCTACAATTGGCGAATAGATCTATCAAATACCTAAGAGGCATGGTGGAGCATGTTTTAGTGAAAATAGGTAAATTTATCTTCCCGACGGATTTCATTGTGCTAGAGATGGAGGAGGATTATGAAGTTTCAATCATTTTCGGCCGACCATTCCTAGCCACGGGAAGAGCTCTCATTGATGTACAACAAGGAAAATTGATCGTTAGAGTAGGAGAAGATAGAGTTACCTTTAATGTCTTCAAGGCCATGAAAAATCCTAAGGGACTAAGTGATTGCTTGAGGATAGACACCATAGATAGAGAAGTGGAGACCATATTTAAATTAATCACAATTCATGACCCTATAGAGGTATGTTTGGTTCTGCCAAAAGAGGAAGATGCCAAGAATGAAGAAGTTGGAGAAGCCGTGAAATTTTTAGAAGCAAGTCCTTCATACCCAAGATGGAAAGCACCAAAATTTGAAGAGTTGGAGTGAAGTACAAAGAAGCCGAAACCCTCCATTGCAGAACCACCAACTCTTGAGCTTAAAGCATTACCTTCTCATTTAAAATATGTTTTCCTTGATGGTGCTTTTTATCCAGCGATTATTTCTTCTTCTTTGATAGGGGTGATAGAGGAGAAATTATTTAGAGTGTTGAGTACCATTGAATGGACCATTACAGATATAAAGGGAATAAGCCCTTCGATTTGCATGCATAAAATTTTGATGAAGGAGCAATACAAACCGATCATCCAACCACAAAGGAGGTTCAATCCACAAATGCAAGAAGTTGTGAAAGCGGAAGTGATTAAGCTACTCAATGCAGGTATTATCTATCCAATTTCCGATAGTGATTTGGTGAGTCTCTTACAAGTTGTGCCGAAAAAGGGAGGTATGACTATTATAACCAATGAAAATAATGAATTAATACAAACTAAAACGGTTAGAAGTTGGCGAGTTTGCATAGATTATAGAAAATTGAATAATGCTACTCGTAAGGATCACTTTCCTTTACCTTTCATTGATCAAATGTTAAAGAAACTTGCAAGGCATGAGTATTATTGTTTTTTGGATGGATATTTAGTGTATAAATAAATCCCTATTGCACCTGATGATCAAGAAAAGAGTACATTCACTTGTCCTTATGGTACATTTGCATATAGAATGATGTTTTTTGGTCTTTGCAATGCACCTCCTACTTTTCAAAGATGCATGATTGCTATTTTTTCTGATGTGATAGAGAAATACATTGAAATTTTTATGGATGATTTCTCTTTTTTTGGTACATCTTTTGATTCATGTTTGCATAATTTGGCTTTAGTATTACAAAGATGCAAAGAGACTAATCTTGTGCTAAATTGGGAGAAGTGTCATTTTATGGTGCAAGAAGGAATAGCGTTAGGCCATAAAATCTCTATCAGAGGTATCGAGGTGGACCAAGCCAAAATTAAAGTTATCTCCAAATTGTCGCCCCTTACATCTGTGAAATTACTTCAAGGATTTTTAGGACATGTAGGGTTTTATAAGAAATTCATAAGGGATTTCTCCAAGATTGCAAGGCCACTCACAAAATTGCTTGAAAAAGATGATAAGTTTGATTTTAGCTCTGAGTGTTTGCAGGTATTTAATACCTTGAAGGAGAAACTAATTTCGGCTCCTGTAATGATGCCACTGAATTGGAACTTGCCTTTTAAATTAATGTGTGATGCTAGCAATTATGACATTGGAGTTGTGCTTGGTCAAAGAAGTGATGAAATTTTTCGAGCTATACATTATGCTAGCCGAGCCCTAAATGGAGCCCAATTGAATTATGCCACCACTGAAAGCTTTTGGTAGTTGTTTTCGCTTTTGATAAATTCCGTTCTTATTTGATTGGCCCTAAAATAATTGTCTATACTGGTCATGCAGCTTTAAAGTACTTGTTGGCAAAGAAAGATGCGAAACCAAGGCTGGTTCGTTTGATCTTGTTGCTTCAAGAGTTTGATTTAAAGATCAAGGATAAGAAAGGGACCGAGAACCTCGTGGCCGATCACCTATCTAGGTTGCCAAATGCCCCTAGTGATGAGGTACCGATCTTGGATGACTTTCCTCAGTAAACCTAATCAGATTAGTAAAAGAGCACTCCTAATTCAAAATTTAAATAAAGAAAGAACAAGTTCTGATGAGGCACTCTCTTCCTTGAAAACCGAAATTCCATGATATGTAGATATTATAAACTATTTGCTAAGTGACATCCTTCCTCTTTACTTGAAAGAAGTTTCGCTCTGATGTTAAACACTACTGTTGGGAAAATCCTTACTTGTTTAAGATATGTGCTGATCGAGTTATTAGACATTATGTTGCTAAGGAAATCCCTAATATTCTTTTTCATTATCATGATGGAGACTGCTGCTAAGGTCTTAAATGTGGATTATATTGGCCTACTCTTTTTAAGAATGCATATGCTTATATTTCTCATTGTCATAGGTGTCAAAGGACTGGAAGCATATCTAGAAGGCATGAAATGCCTTTAAACAATATTATGGTGTGTGAATTGTTTGATGTTTGGGGCATTGACTTCATGGGTCCATTTCCACCTTCTTTCGGTAACACTTCCATATTGGTTGCTTGTGAGTATGCGTCTAAATGGGTAAAGGCCGTGGCTTTGCAGGCTAACAATGGTAGAGTTGTTTGTAATTTCTTGAAAAAGCACATCTTTACTCGTTTTGGTACACCTAAAGCCATTATAAGTGACCAAAGCATACACTTCATGAATAAACAATTTGAGTCACTTTTACACAAATATGGAGTCACTCATAAGGTAACTACTGCTTATCATCCCCAAACTAGTGGTCAAATTGAGATATCGAAAGGGGAGATAAAGAGAATTTTGGAAAAGACTGTGAACACTAATAGGAAAGATTGGGCAAGAAAACTTGATGATGCTCTGTGGGCTTATAGAACTGCTTTCAAAACTTCTATTGGTATGTCACCTTTTCGGCTTTTGTATGGTAAAGCATGTCGTCTACCTATTGATTTGGAACATAAAGCATATTGAGCTTTGTAGAAACTTAACTTTAATATGCAGGCAATAGGTGAGAAAAGATTTTTTCAATTGGATGAGTTGGAAGAGATGCGCAATGGTGCATATGAAAGCGCAAGAATTTACAAGGAAAAAACAAAAAGATGGCATGATTGACACATTTTAAGGAGGGAGTTTCATGTGGGTGAAAAAGTTTTATTATATAACTCCCATCTTCGTTTGTTTCCAGGTAAGTTGAAGTCTAGATGGACTGGTCCTTACACCATCACCAAAGTATTCCCTTTTGGAGCCATCAAGATTACCAATGAGAATGAGGGGACTTTCAAGGTGAACGGTCATAGGCTCAAGCACTACTTTGGAGGAGGTTTTGATGCCCAAACATCTTTCATCACCTTAGTTCCACCTACTTTAAAGCAAGGGAAGAGTTCGCCTGTGAATAATAAAGCAAGCGCTTCTTGGGAGACAACCCAAGTTTCTAGTCTTCTATTTCTTATGTTTGTTTGATTCATGTGTCGTCTTTAAAAAATATTAAAAAATTAAAAATAAAAAAAAAAATCTTTGTGGCAACAAATTTTTGTTTTGCAGGGATAGCAATGTTGATGGGCATGAGGCAGAATGTATATTCTGTTGCCTTACCATGCGCCATAGAGGCAGAAGAAGGGTTAGGGACACACGACTGTGTGACCTTGCAAATAAGACATTTTCTTCGAGCACCCTCTAATCACAGAGCTGAGCCAACCATCACCCTACTGGGCCTAATTTAATATGGACAATTGGCATCTTCACATATCAAGGGGAGTATTTCGAACCTTACTCTACTCCGATTTAGTTGCCTCATTACTCTTGTTTAATTCTTTATTCTTAAGCATTGAGGACAATGCTTCATTTTAAGTTGGGGTAGGAAATTGAAAATATTTGAAAATTTTTATGCTAAAATTTTTGCTAGTCTTGAAATTCATGGGCTTATTTGAAATTTTGGAAATATTTTGAAGCAAACTTTATAGGAGATGATGATTTTGAATCGTAATTTACAAGATTAATGTTCTTTTCATGGTTATGAGTTGTTGCGATTTTTAGGGGGATATAAATCTTGTTTAACTTGAGATTGATATATAAAAAAGTCTTAATCTTAATCCATATTTTGAGCAATTATCCTAGCTTTTTGAGTTATGTGCGCTTAGAAAAGATCAATGGGAAGTATGTGATTCTCTAGAGCTCACCTAAGTCTCATAATTTGTTTGGTGTTCTCTTGAAATTAATACATTATACTCAATCAAGAAGGTGATATAGGCATTATTTGGATCATTTGAGTTTTTCAAGCCTACCTTGTCAACTGATTCCTAGTAACCTTTTGAATTTTTAATTGGCCTATTTTTCTTCGATAACCTTATAATATTAATCCAAGTTAAGTATATTACCTTACCCTGTACCTCATAAGCATGTTTATTCTTAAAGCTACTTTAATAGTTAGGGATTCTTGATGTGTCTGAAGTTGCTGAAGCTTGAAGTAGTCATGAAAAGTTTTTTTTTTTAAAAAATAAAGCAATGAAAGAAGGAAAAAAAAAAAAAAAGGTATTAATGCAAGTTATAAAGTGGAAATTGTTTACTCAAATACTGCTTATACGAATCCCTACCGCTAACTTTCAACTTGAATGAGCCTTTTGGATACTCAACAAGTTAGCATTGCACTATGGGAGGGACTTAGGGAGGAACTTTGTTGTAAAGCATGGTAAGATAAGTAATAGAAGCTTTGAAGTGTCAAGTGTTTGTGAATTGCATGACTATGATAGTGTAAGCATATGGGGGATATGTCTTGAATCATGTTTAATTCAAATGCTTTGAGAATTGATATGATTATGGGGTGTGTTGAGCTTAAATCCTTTATATCCTATCTTTAGCCAAGCCACATTATAAGCCTTAAAGACCTATTGATTTTTTACTGGGTATTGATTTTCATTAGTAGAGAGAGAATAGAAAAAGCAAACCTATGAGACTTGGTTAGTGGATTGTGAGTTTGGGTTATTGCATATCAAATTGATTTATTTGAGTATACATAATTTGATAAGTCAAGAATCACATGCACGGATTGCATGGTTAAGGTTAGATATGGCTTATGTATTGGTTTTGGGTTTGATGGGATTTATGTTTTCCTTTAAGTTGTGATGCCAAATAATTGTGAATGGATGGTGATAATTAAATATGAGGTTTTTCTGCTTCTATTATTTGCTCGAGGACTAGCAAACCTTTAAGTTGAAGGTTATTGATAACTCTATTCTAGATAGAGTATTTTTACAAATTTAAGCTTGATATTTGCTAAGTTTTGATGAATTTTGGTGAATTTATTTGCTACTCATGTAATTTTGCTGAATTTTGTAGGAAACACGACTTTCAAATTTATAAGGGATTGTGTGCATCATTTGCAGAATGTGAGGACCAATGCGTAATTTTTTCATGTATATGTGCTGGATTTGCCGATCAGTCTCTGCGCTTCAATATTTTCCAAAATATTCCAATATCTCTAAGGATATTTCAATATCTTTAAGGATATCTCTATATCTTTAAGAATATTTAAGTATCTTTCATAATATCTTATCTTGAAGAAAAAGCCAGCCAAGACCAGTGGATTTAACCATAATTGAGGCTAGGTTCAAAGAAAATCAAAGTTATGAATTATAAGAAAATAAACTCCTAATTTGTCAAGGAGTCCTATCCAAGACCTAATGGGAGGCTGACCTAGGGTAGATTTTTGGAGGCTATATAAAACTCTCTTGTGCTGCATATTTCATAGGGAGGGAGAAGGAGCTTTCGAGCCACCATCAAATCTTAGGTTTTCTTAATTAGCTTTTATGTTTTTATTTTCTTAGCAGAATTGGTGCATGTCAAGGAGAGAAGAAGGAGGCAAACCTAAATCTATTTGCAATTTAAATTGGTGAATTTGTTTTAATTTAGTATTATGTTTTCTTCAATTTTCGTTGTTAATTTAGCTTTAATTATGTTTTAAATTTCTTTTGTTAGAGCTACAATGGATCTTAACCATGATTGATTGACTTTCAAGACTTGTTCATGCAATATAATTGTTTTGATTGTGGTGTTCTCTATCATAATCTTAATGCTTTTAGAAGTTTGGCCAACTTTTAAATGATTTTTGATGGATGCATGATACCGGGTGGAGATTGTATGCATGAAAACTAGTGATATTGAATCATAAATTAAATCTAGATCAAGGTACACTAGATTGTTTGTGTGGTTGCGGTAGTAGATCTAGGTTGGGATTACTTACATTAGATTCAGAAATTTCCACAAGAACTTAATGCTTTTAGGTAGTTTAAATTCACCTAAGATTAGTGTGAGTCAACACACCTAATGAGGGATTATTAGACCGAGATCGACTTGTAATCTAATTTAGGGAAATTTCACCAACACAATTGAAAATTAATTTATTGCATGACAAGTTAATATAATTGATTATGAGTGGTTAAGTGAAGTTGGATGCTCTAACACTTTGTGATCTTGGTTAAAATCTTGAAATTTACCTTGTTAATTGTCACGCCCCGATCCTCGGGCACACACACATCCTTCTACTTGGTCAATTTTAGAATGCGATATCCCAGGACTACGTATCGCCGACCCTTTCATTTTTATTTGCACATGCGGAAGCAGTTATAAATCCCCAGACAATAAAACAATGGGATAGAAAAGCAAGGCCATATTTTTCATATTGAAATCCACAACCATACTTTTATACAGAGCATAATTCAAAGTGCTTCACAAAACTATTCACAACTTTTTAGTCTCATTCTATCCACACATATACAGGGTTCACAAAAGAGGATGGGATCTCAGTTCTCATCTAGATTGTACTCAAGATCAAACTGATCCTCCTTCGATTCTTCTCCACTCAGCTCGTTTCTTTTAAACTCTTCATCTTCTTCTTTAAGCTCATCCTCGGCTCCAGATGCCGACTCATCCTCATGTGATCTAGGGGCCTGAAAAATTATCCCACAACCGGGATGAGACTACGTCTCAGCAAGTTCTACCCCTTAAGACCCGATTAGTAAACTAATACGCCAAACGGTTATCTAAGCACATCACGAGTCAGAGGACTTACCTTGGCCTCAGTTCCAACCTGCAATTCAAGGTTAAACACAGATATTCAAACAATTCACGACATCTGATCAAGCATTGATCAATCAACTTAGTCGATTACATGTCAGTCGGACCATCTCTCAGTCATTCCCACTCATACCATGATTTCCCAATGGTGCACTCATTCACCAAATCACATGTGTTTCTCGGGCGTCATTTTCGCCAATGACATACCGATCACCGACATTGTGCGTTCTTTAAGGTGCCGTTTTCACCAGTGATATCCTCAATCACCGAACCACGTGTGCTTTCTAGGGCGCCGTTTTCGCCAAGGTGACATCGGCAATAGACAACATTGTGGGTTCTTTAAGGCGTCGTTTTCACCAATGGTATTTCCTTAATCACCGAACCATGTTTTTTCTATAAGTCATTCACGTGCGTTTTTTAAGGCGCCGTTTTTGCTAGTGATACTTCCAATCACCGAACCACGTATGTCCAATAACATCGTACCTGATTGGTCTCAGCCAATAATATTCTCAGTTAGTTCTCACCATTCTCTCTATTATATAGCCCATCAACGTAACCGACGCTATATACCCATACTCGGCCATCTACCAATCAAATATTCAGTAACAAATAATTTAGGACAAATCCTCAAATTTCACAATTTAAATCAATTCCATATAAATTGAAGCTCAATTAAATAAACGGACTACACCACAACAATCAAGACGAAATTCAGTCACGCCATGATAGGTTCAATTTCCGGAAAAATAATTAATTAAATAATTAATTTCGAATATTAAATAAATAATATTAAAAATCCAATTTAGGCCCATATTGCCTGATTGGAGCCGGAAACGGATTCGGAAAATTACCGAGACCCATTCAATAAATAATCGAACCTCTCTATTCATTAATGACTAAATCTAACCACCTAACATGCGTCAATAAGTCACTAATTTAATCAATCTAAACTAATCTAACCACCTAATTAAACTTAATTAAATTTAACCAACCCTTAAGCATAATTAGCAAACTAAGAAAGTATTAGTGAGTAAAACTCACTTGAGACCAAAATGCTAAGCTGGGCTCAAACGAGCTTCAAGGTAAGGACTGGGCTGGGCTTGAAGACTGCAGGAGCTGGGCCTCAACAAAAATTTGCTGATGGGCTGCTGCTGGTGAAATTCGACTGGGCCTGACTTGCGGCCCAAATGGGCTGGACACACTGCAACTGAAAGCTGGCTGTTCGGTGGGCTATTGAAGAGTTGGGCCGAAGATTTGCTGCCTTTGCTGGGCTTGAAGTGGCAATGGACAGCTTGGCTTCACACTTCTGTTGGGCTGAACGATTTGCAAACTGGGCCGAACAACAGGAGCTGGTGAAGAGATCGACGGTTGCTGAGCTGGGCAGGGGGTCAACGAAGAGGAAGCAACTTCACTCGCGTGAGAAGGGGAAGACCGAAGAGTGAGCTGGCGTGCGCGGAGGTCATCGTGTGGCGTCGTGGCAGCTTCGTGGCTTCAATTATTGAAGGCTGACCGGAGAGGCTGAAGGCAGATGGCAACGGCAAGGGCAGGAGCTGGGGTTCGCTGGTGATGGACGCATGGATGGCTGCGTGGGTCGGTGGATGTGTTGGCGCGGACGGTTGACAGCAGCTTCTGCCGTGAGTTGTCTCGATCGAGTGGAGCTGGACGAAGCGCAACAACTCCAGTCAACACCTGGGGACTTCGCTTGAAGGAATTTACTGCAGTTGACCAAGGAGGCAAAAGATGGTGGAGCAGGGTGAGCTGGCCGTGCAAGAGGGGGGGGGGGGGGGGGCAAGCAGCGAAGGAAGAGAGAGGGATTGTGGGGTTGAGTTTTCAGTGGAATTGCAGAGAAGTTGGACGCTTAATGGACTTGAAGTTTTGCTGGTTCTGCTCCCTTTTCGCTGGTCACGCACGGTTTGAGGATAAGAGAGAATGGAGGGCTCCACCAAGGCTTTGATATTTTGTGAAATATCTTCCAAAATCACTCTTAGCCATGCATTAACCCTTGGTTAACAAAGAACCACACCAACACCCCAAATGACTTTTCAATTGGTTCAATCTTGCTAGGCTTGTGGGGGTTACGAATTTGAAAGCCATCTCCTCCAATTGGACCATCACATTCACTTGATTTAGTCACAATTGGCCTCAATAATTTCAATTGGTCATCCATAGACCATCTCAGTATTTTTCCTCATCTCTAAATCCACTTTCCATCTAAATTTTGTAACCAAAATTAAATCCCCGACTTCAATTGCACAAAAACGGTTCGGCGACGACTTTTTCCCAAAAAGTGTCGGGTGTCGAAAAAATCTTTCGAGATCGAAAGTCGATACTCCTAGAATTTATTGTGACGTGTAAACTTCAATTTCGAAATCGGACTTGAATTGGCGGTTAATTTCTATTCGACGCGTTTTTAGTGTGACCTAGACTACCGGGTAACTTTCAGATATTTTTAGTGCAATTGACCCGTGGTCAATTTTCTTCGAGCCACTATGAACCCACTCGACTCATTGGCGACTCTCGATTGTCGTGAAAATCCCGAGGATCTAAATACGGACACAGGGTACCAAAACAATAAGAAAATCAGTCTAATGATGGTCGACGAGAATTTTCTAATTTAGTGGTGTCACCCACGATTAGCCACACATCTCTGTCGATCCAGTCTATCTCTGATTTCAAATCGATTTTTAACTGTGCCATAATGGCCTCTAAAAATAGACACGATCGAGAAGTCGATTCCTGATCGAGTTCTCAAGTCTATTGCCTTAAAATTTCTTAATAATTTCCCCAGATAGTCTAGTTATCTTAAGAATGATCAGTTCTAAGAATAGCCCTATCGGCGCAACGCGTCAACGAAATGCCCAATTCATTCAGTAGAAAGCAAGGTTGAAAAATTTGGATGTCACATTAATTTTCGGTTTACTTTAGATTAGGTTTATGTTGCAATTTCAATTAGCTTTCAAATTCTTTCAATTTCGACTCTTTTATAATTCAGTCCTTTGATTGGTTTAATTCACTATTTATTTGTCTTTTCAACTTGGTTAGCTAAATCTTTGGATTGATCATTTTCGGTAAGTAATTAGATAATTAGAGACAATCCTCGTGAGAACGATACTCACTCATCACTTTATTACTTGTAGATATTGTGTGCTTGCAATTCACTTAACATTAAGCTTGGAGGCTACATATGATACTTCTATTTATTATCTCTCTCAAGAAAAATATGTCACTAATCTTATTTCTCAAGTTAGCCTCACTGATAACAAGATTGCTTCTACTTCCATTGAGTCGAATGTCAAATTCAATGACAAGGATGAAACTTTTCTTTTGAATCCAGCATTTTATCAACAGTTGGTTGGTGGTCTTATGTGACATCCAGATTTTTCAACCATGTTTTCTACTGAATAAATCGAGCATTTCATTGACGCGCCTATAGGGTTATTCTTAGAGCTAATCACTCTCGAGATAACTAGACTATCTAGGGAAGCCATTAAGAAATTTTAAGGTAATGGACTTGAGAATTCGACCAGAAATCGGCTTCTCAACCGTGTCCATCTTTAGAGGCCATTACAGCATAATTAAAAATCAATTTGAAATCAGATATAGACTGGGTCGACAGAGATGTGTGGCTAATCGTGGGTGATACCACTAAATTGGAAAGTTCTCGTCGACTGACACTAGACTGATTTTCTTATTGTTTTGGTATCATGTGTCCGTATTTGGATTCTCGAGATTTTCACGACAATCAAGAGTCGCCAATGAGTCGAGTGGGTTCATAGTGCTCGAAGAAAATCTACCACGGGTCATTTGCATTAAAATTTCTGAAAATTACCCGGTAGTCTAGGTCACACTAAAAACGTGCCAAGTTGAAATTAACTGTGAATTCAAGTCCGATTTCAGAAATTGAAGTCTGATTTCAGAAATTGTCACAATAAATTCTAGGAGTGTCGACTCAGTCTCAAAAGATTTTTCTGCAACCCGACAATTTTTGGGAAAAAGTCGTCACCGGGTCGTTTTTGTGCAGAAAAAAGCCGAGGATTAATTTTGGTTGTACATTTGAGATGCAAGATGGTTTATTGGGTGAGGAAAATTATCAATTTGATAATTGAAGTACCAATTGAATTTATGAGGGTCAATTGAGGTTGAATTGAAGTGAAATAAGAGACCAATTGAAGCCCTCTCTTTCAAAATTCGTAGCTCCCCCTTCCCCTAGCATTTTTGGACCATTTGAGAGATTGTGAGAGGTGTGTTGGTGGCCAATTGACAGCCAAGGGTTGCTGGCTTCTTGGACAAGGCTTGAGAGGACAAAATTGTGGAAAAGCTTGGCCAATGGGCCCTCCATCTCTCCCTCATCCTTATCTCTCTCTCTCTCTCCTCTCCCTCAACCAGACCAACACCTCAATTCCCCTATCCCTTAGCTTGCTCAACGCCAGCAACCAGCAAGAGAAGCCGGAGCTGCCGCCGCCGTCGCATGCCGCCCGCATCGCCGCTGTTTCGCACACCACCGCTCATGCGTGCAGCACCTACGCACGCCGCGCCTTGCCGCCTCCCTCACGCCGTCTAGCAGCTCCCTCTCGCTGTCCCGAGCCTAGCCGGGGCTGTCCATAGCCGTTTCTTTGCTGCATCTTTGGAGCCCGTTTTGAGGTGCTTGTGGGCCCCGAACCTTAGGCCCTCTTTGGAGTAAAAAATCCCCCTCGATGTTTCCGACGTTTCGATCCGAACGGATTGTTAAATGGGTGAGTTTAACTCACTAAACCACGCTTAGTTTGCTAATGATGCTTATGGGTTGATTAGTGTTAATTAAGCATAATTAAGGGGTTAGATTAGTTTAGATTAATTAAATTAGTGACTTAATAATGCATGTTAGGTGGTTAGATATAGTCATTAGCGAGTAGACACGTTATATTAATTATTGAATGGATCTCGGGATTTTTCCAGGTCTGTCTCGGCCTTCAATTAGGCAATACGAGCCTAAATTCAATTTATTAGTAATTAATAATAAATTTTCGAAATTAATTATTTATTTATTTATTTTCTGGAAATTAGACCGGGATGGTCGACCACCGGAAATTTGTGCTAATTATCGTGGTGTAGTTCGTTTATTTAATTGAGTTTTATTTTATGCTGAAATGATTTATTTGTGAATTTAGGATTTATTTCTTAAATTAAATAATTTTGGAAAATCAATTGAAAAATAATCGGGCATCGGTTGACAATGCCAAAAATGTTTTGTGGACTACAGAAAATGGTGAGAATTATAGAAAATGAAATTATCATATTTTGACCAAGGTTGACTGTATACCCACACACGATATTTTATCGGGTATGATAAAAGACGAGAAAGAATGTTGTATGACATGGCTCGGTGACTAGATAGGTCACTTTGGCGAATAGGTCGCCTTAGAGAATGTACATGAATTGTTAAGTGTATATACATCACTTGGAAAAAGGCACGTGGCTCGGCGATTGGTACATCACCTTGGTGAATAAGTCACCTTAGAGAATGCACATGGCTCGGTGATTTGGTACATCGCCTTAGAGATTGCACGTGACTCGGTGATTTTATATGTCACCTTAGTGAATAAGTCACCTTAGAGAATGCATGGGGCTTGGTGATTAGCATGTCGCCTTGGCATATAAGACGCCTTAGAGAATGCACGTGGCTCAGTGACTAAGTACGTTGCCTTGGGGAATATGGCGCCTTAGAGAATGCACGTGGCTCGGTGACTAGGTATACTATCTTGGGAATTATATAGTATGGATGAGAATGACCAATGGATGGTCCGATTGACATGTAATCGACTAGGTCCATTTATCGATAGTTCGATCTGTATTGAATAATTGGATGCCTATTATGAATTGTACTAATATGTAGGTGGAATCTGAGGCCAAGGTATGTCCTCTGACCCGTGTGTGCATAGGCAACCCATAGTGTATTGGTTTATTAATCGGGTCTTAGGAGGTAGAACTCGTTGAGACGTTCTCTCATTGGTTATTGTATATCCATCTTAGGCCCCTAGATGGCAGCACCTCCACCTTCTCGTCCTCCCATGCATTTTGGTGTCCTTGAATAGGTCACAGAAGTAGCATACCACTTCCATATCCACCCTCACCTTGAAGGACTGGAGTATGTTTTAGTTAAGTTGACCGTCTGGGTTGATGTGGGTTTGGATGCCATGAGGCCCCATGAGTATCGATCATGGTACCGTCATTACTTCGATAGGCGAAGAGAGGGTCCCATACCTAACGGTGACGTACCTAGGTTTGTGCTAAAGGAAGCGTTCGGAGAAGGAACAGCAGACCATCAGGACGGGTCGATAGTAGATGCTAATAATCCTCAGGAAGAGGACAATGCTCGTACTCCAGTATACTCGGTCGATGATGACAATTGGAATGATGAAGAAAGGGAGATGGTGGAGCAAGAGGAGTGGCAGGAGGATGAACCTATGGAGGAGGAGCCTGTGGACGAACTGGTAGCTAAAGCCGAGGATGAGCCTAAAGAAGAAGAAGAAGAGTTGGAAGAAAATGAACTTAGTGAAGAGGAATCAGAGGAGGATCGGGATGATCCTGAGTACAACCCGGATGAGGACTGAGGTCCCATCCTGTTTTTGCAAACTATGAGTTTTGGTCAGTGTACAGTAGATAAGACTCGTGAATAGTATTGTGTTATATACTATATGGTTTGCTTGTGTAAAAGTTTGGTTGTGGTTTTCCAATTGTGAAAAATATGGCCTTACTTTTCTATCACATTGTTTTATTGTCTGAGGATTTATCATATGCTTCCACATGCGCCTTAAAATAAAAGGGTCGGCGATGCGTCATGGGACGTAGCTATTAATCGACCAAGTAAGGGATGGACGCGCGTTCGAGGATCGGGGCGTGACATCTTATATATCTATTTGCACCCATCTTGACATCGCTTATGGTTTTTATATTGTTAGTCAATACACGACTAGGCCTTGTACAACTCATTTTGTTGTAGTCTTTCCAATTCTTCGTTACGTTAAGGGTACGTTATTTCATAGCCTTCACTTTTCTACTCATTGTACCTTAGAGTTGACAGCTTAGTTGGAAGCTAAATAGGCTGTTGACCTACAAAATCATCGTTCCACGAAGGACTACTATTTATTTTTGGGCGGCTCACTTATCTCATGGCATAATAAGAAACAAACCATTGTCTCTCACTCTAGTACAAAAGAAAAATATGGAGCTATTGCCAATATGACATTGAAGTTAATATGATTGCACTGGCTATTAAAAGACATTGAAGTGCGTCATCATAGCAAAACAATCATTCATTATAACAACCGAAGTGCTATCCAGATTGCATATAATGATGTTTTTTTGTGAACGCATCAAGCACATTGAAATAGACCATCGTATCATGCGATATCACATTTTTTATGGCACCATTTGACTTGCCTCTGTTGGAGAAAACTCTTTTATTGTTTTGAAGTTGACAAAACTTATCTAAAGTATATTCTGAAAACTTCTAGACTTTAGTGTCAAAGTCCGAAGACCGCCAGATTTAAGGTTCAAAGTCTGCCCACACTAACATATTCCAAACTGAACACTACTGAAAAATGAAAACTTATCCAGACGCAAGATTATCTTTATTTCTTCAAGAGTTCGATTCTTATAGCTTATGGATGGTTTTCAGGTTGGATATAGCACCTACATGATTGGCTATCTTTATTGGAATCCCTTTCGATATCCCAATCTTTTGGAAGGCAAGCAAACTTGGAAAGTTCTACTTATGAAAACCAAGATCCTGATTGTATGGGCGAACAAGATTAACGGACTTTTATCTCCATCATCAAACGGCTCGAGATCTCTTTGATTGATTTTGTCCAACGGGTTGATTGAAAGAATTCCTTTGGAAAATGCCAACGGTCGAGAAGGCATGAAGTAGTGTTTAAGGTGGACTCTCCAATTGTTCGATATATTACGTGAGAGAGAAATTTCAAAGTCTGAAGCTTCCTAGTTTCTTGTTATTTCACTAAGCTCAAATCTGTACTCAAAAGAGAGAAAAACATATAGAGTGACTTCGTGAAAGAGAAGCAAACTCTTCACTGTGAAGTTGAGATCACCAAGTTGTAAAATCTCTTTTGTTTCTTAGTGAAATCCACCTAGTAGGCTGTCAGCATGGAAGAGCGGACGTATGTTTGATCTAAGCCGAACCACTATAAATCTTGTGTTCTTATTCTCTTCCCTAAACTCTTTATTTTGTTCGTAGTTTTATCTAATTATTTAAGTTTGAACTCATTTAAGATTTGTCATTTTCTAAAAGCAAATTACTTCTACTAAACCTTTCGAAAAATTTTGTTCACACATATTCACCCCCCTCTAGGTGTTGTTACTAACCATTTCAATTGGTATCAGAGCTTGTGTGCTTATTTTATTGAAGTGTTTTACTTCTTAAGCTAACGATCTATGGCTAGTATTTTGGCTCCAGGTTTGGTCGAATGTCAAAGCAATACCAGACCCCCCTTACTTTGATGGGAAGAAGTACATTGTGTGGAAAAACAAAATGAATGCGTTTCTGAGATCGAAAGATCCCCTGAAATGGGATATGGTAGAAAAAGGGATCAATCACAAAGCTACATCAACCTCAGAAAGAGGAAAATAAGTTGTAGATGCTGGCAAAATAACACAAGCAGAATTAACCAAGAGACAAGCTCTTGATGTTAAAGCTATCTACTATTTATACTGTGCTTTATCTCCTACTGAGTATAACCGAATTTCTTCCTGTGAAACAACAAAAGAAGTTTAGAACAGGTTGCACATTACTTACGAAGGAACTAATCAAGTGAAGGAAACGAAAATCAATATTCTACACGGACAGTATAAAGCCTTCAAGATGAAGTCAGGAGAATCCATCACAGATATGTTCAGTCGTTTCACTAAAATCATGAATGGATTGGCATACCAAGGACAGCCAATCTCAGGACCAATGAAGTCAATAAACTACTACGTGGACTCTTCAAAAATTGGAATCACGTGAAGACGTCAATTAGAGAAACCCAGAGGATCATGCCTCTTTTAGTAGACGAACTAGTAGGCACACTTCGATCATATAAAGTGGAGCAGAACAATGAGGAAGAAGATCTTAAAGGTAAGAAGTCAATTGTTTTAAAATCTAACAATGATTCTGATGATACAGATTAGAAGATGACATGGACGATGAAGAGCTAGCACTCATGATTAAGAAGTTCAGGAAGTTGAATAGAAAGGGAAGAAAATTCAACTGAAAGAAGCAGAGCACTCAAAAATTCCAGAAGAAACCAATTGAGGAAATTGAAACCAACAAAGATGTGATATGCTTCGAATGCAAGAAAAATGGGCACATCAGACCTAACTGTCATCTGTTGAAGAAAAAGAAAGGAAGAATTGAGAGATACAAAAAGGCTCTCAAAGCAGAAACTTGAAGTGATACCGAGTGCGAAGAAAGTGATGAATAATATGCCAACATATGTCTGATGGCCAAATCAGATTCATATTTTGAAACAAATTCTGATTCAGACTCATAATCATATTCAGATTTTGAAACAAATTCTGATTTAGACTCAGACAAAAAAGTTGAGGTCACTATCAAAAGGAAGATCAAATGGTATTTGGATAGTGGCTGTTCGAGAAACATGATAGGAGATTCGAGTTGTTTTATAAAACTTGTTCAAATGAATGGTGGAAAAGTTTCCTTTGGTGGGAACAGTTAAGGAAAAATTGTTGGATGTGGAACCGTGAAGATTGGAAGCCTGACTATCAACAATGTCTCCTTGGTGGAAGGTCCGAATTACAATCTACTCAGCATAAATCAGCTTTGCGATACAGGATTCAAGATTAAATTCCAATAAGGCATCTATTCAGGAACAAGTAAAGACTTCTCTCAATCTTTTGCTGGTCGAAGGCATGGGAATATTTACTTTCTGGATATAAAACCAGAAAATTCTCAGTGTCTTATATCCATTCAATATGAAGCAAATCTTTAGTATCGAAAGCTTGGCCATGTTAACATGAAGCAGATTGCCAAGATTTCATCCAAGAAGCTTGTTCATGGTCTTCCCAACCTAACTTATCAAAAGTTTGAATTATGCACTCTATGTGTTTTGGGAAAACAAGTTAGAAGTTCCTTTAAACCTGTAAATCAAGTTTCTACTAATCGAGCTTTGCAGCTTATGCATATGGACCTCTTTGGACCAACCAAAACTCAAAGTATTGGTGGAAAGAGATACTGCCTAGTAATCGTGGATGATTACTCTCGCTTTACTTGGGTTTTCTTTCTAGCAAACAAATCTGAAGCCTTCTCTCACTTCTCAAAGTTTGCCAAGAAAGTTCAAAATGAAAAATGATATGATATTTTAAGCATACGAACGGATCATGGAGATGAATTCGAAAATCAAGACTTTGCGAAGTTCTGTGATGAATCTGGTTTTTAGCATGTTTTCTCTTCTCCATACACTCCAGAACAAAATGGGGTTGTGGAAAGGAAAAATAGATCCTTACAGGAGATGGCCAGAACCCTCTTAATTGAGAGCAAAATTTCCTCTCGATTTTGGGCTAAAGCAGTTTCTACAGCTTGCTACATCATTAACAGAGTGTTCTTGAGGCCTATTCTAGAGAAAACTCTTTATGAAGTATATAAATGGAAGAAGCCAAATGTTTCTTACTTCCATGTATTTGGCTATAAGTGTTATGTTTTAAAAAATGCAAATGATCGAATCGGGAAGTTTGAAGAAAAATCAAACGAATGAATTTTCTTTGGCTACTCAACCTCAAGCAAAGCATACGGAGTCTTTAACAAGAAGAATCAATCTGTGGAAGAATTTATGAACGTCAAGTTTCAAGATTCTGTGCAAAATCAGCTAGATTAGACTCAACTTGAAGAATCCAAACCCGTTCAAGACTTTACAAAGTCTACATCCCCCGAAGTGGTTCAGACTTTAGGAGATCAACATCAAGCGGAACTAGAAGAAAGCAGAGTACTTCTGATACTTGTCAATTGCTGGGCAGCATGCTGATATCTTGGTTCTCAAGAAAGCAGAGTACAGTACCTCTATCAACAGCAGAAGCAGAGTATGTGGCTCTCCGGAGCTGTTGTTCTCAAATTTTGTGGATAAAACAATAGTTAAGAGACTTTGGAATTGAAGAAATGCATTGAGATCATATGCGACAACACTAGTGCTATTGATCTCATGAAGAACCCTATTCTTCATTCAAGGGCAAAGCATATAGAGATTCGACACCATTTTATAAGAGATCATGTCCAAAATAGGGAGATTATGATTCAGTTTATTGACTCGAAGAATCAGCTGGTAGACATATTTACAAAGCCACTGGAGAAAAATTTATTTGAGTCTATTCGCACCAGACTGAATATTTTATCTCTTACAAGTTAAAGTCTGAAGTTGGTCAGACTTAGAATGCCCAGAAACTACTTCAGTAAGTTAATATCTCTTCTATGCAGGTAATTTAATTTTAGTATGAAAATCTCGAACAGGTATGTTGATATTTGAATCATTGCTTACCTATTTATATTAAGAAATTATCTTTTTCGAATTTTTGAATTTTTGGCCTTTTTTTAAAAAAAAAAAAAAAAGGCAGTTTTCTTTATGACTGTTCATTTACCCCGTTTTACTTTCTTTATATACCATCAAGTCCTTCTTCTTCATTTATTATTTCTCAAACCCTAGAATATAAGATTTCTACTCTCAAGTTTGCTCTACAAGTTTTCATCTTTTTCACTCGAACGTGTTCGGGAAATCCTCAAAGACTGTAAAGAAGTCTTTCCAAAGGAAGTCGTCTCGCATCTCAAGTAGGGGACCATGGAATATGCCTGAGGGTCCTACACATTTTGATCTGACCGAGGAAGAAGATTCTCCACAACACTCTCCACAGCGTCCTACTCAACATCCTCCGCGGCAACCAGTGGAAGAAGAAATCGAGGAATATGTCAAACCTCTCAGAACCATGAAACCCCAGGTTATTTATAAGCTTTACAGTACGTTGAAGCAGGGTGGTAGTGCTATGACTTTTATTGATGAATTTCTGAAAGAAAGAGGATACAAGAATGAGACTCAGTTTTTGCGAACGATGGAAAGATTGGGAATAGCGCCTGAAGGAGAGGCAAATAGAGCGATTTGTAACTTTCCAGTTGATCCTCGTTTTGGCTCTTTCAATCAGCCAGAGATCAAAGACAATGATGAGAGAATGTACTCGAATTTTCAGCCGAGAATGGGCATTGCTGCTAAAATGCGTGGTGATGGAACGAGTTTATTTCGTTCTAAAGATCACAAAAAGGTTTACTCTAAATTGCTGAAAAGAGGGGTGATGAACCCTCGATCCGTTGACTTTGATTTCTTGGATTCAATAAAAGTGAACTTGAGGGAGAAGCTGACTCTCCTTCAACTTGAAAAATTTTGCTCTGAAACTTCTGTTGCTTATCCTAAGTTAACTACATATTTCTATTCAAACCTGTCTTTTCTTGACGTGAATAGATTTCAATTTACTGTGAGGAAGAAAGATTACGTGGTGGATGTTGACACGTTGGCTAATATTATTGTGTGGAAAGAGGGAGTTTCCAACCAATAAATGTCTCTATTGGTCATGCAACAAGTTCTCTTGTTAGGGACAGACTTTCTAAAGGCAGCATTACTTATTACAGACTGTCTACCTCAAACATTTTGCAGCACAAAGTCGTGATCAATTGCATCCAACCAAAGTCAACTTCAAAGACAGATGTTTCTCGATCTGAAGCCAAACTGATGTTTGCCATCGGTAATGGATTGAAGTTCTCTTTACCTCATACAATCCTAATGCATATGTACATGACTGTTGTGAAGGATAAGGGACAGCTTCCTTACTCCGCGCTGATCTCTCAACTATTCAAATATTTTCACATTCAGTTTCCAACCTCTCTTTGTATTCGAACTATTGCTCCTATGGTTATAGGATTGAAGATGGTATCTAAGATGAGGTTGAAAGAACTGAACAAGGCCATAAAGCGCTTGAAGGAAGAGTCCCCCAGCAAAACCAAGCAAGACTCGACTGCAAAAGGAAAGGCAAGGAAATTATACGTAAACCTGCCGAGAAGAGAATATCTCTCATCCTGCAAGACGAAGAGGATGAAGATGATCTCACTATCTTTGCCTTTGCCTTGAAGAATTTTCAGAGTTTTGTAAGTTTTGAGCAACAACAGGACAGAGAAGAAAAAGAAGGAGGAGAAACAGAGCAGAGAAAAGAAGGAAGAAGAGAGGAAAGAGAAGAAGCAGGAGAGAAAGCCAGAGGAGAAGGACGAGCAGCTGAAGAGGAAGAGGGTCAGGATGACTCCATTGAACCAAATTTTGTAGTATCCTTATCTGAGGATTCAGAGAAGACAATGAGTTGCAGGAGTTCAAACTCAAAAAAAAACATCACTCTGGCGCTGAATTTAAGAAGGAACAAGAAGAAGAGTTCTTTTCTCCACTTGTAGCCACAGAAACAGGGGGAGTTTGTGAAAAAATAGGTACTTCTTCTTCTCCTCTTTTTACAAGTGATAATGTTAGTAGATCTCCTGCCGATCCAGAGGATGTCTATGCCTCCCATTTCCCTGAAGCTAACATTGAGGAATCCTCTCCAAGTTATGGTGTTCGACGTGCTGATGTTCCCTCAAATGTCAACACTCTTGGAATTCATTTGACTAAAGTTAGTGCACAAACAAAAGCTACTGCAGACTTTCAAAGGCTGCTAGAGCTCCTTCTGGAGTTAAAAGCACAACAATATGCTATGGAGTTTGACATGAAAAACCTCTAATCTGCATTAATATCTACTTCAAATTCTCTCCATGAGAATGTACAGGCTCTTACTGTTCAAGTTCAAGCTTTACAAGAGCCAGTTAAAGAGACTGCCAAAGCTGAAGATGTTGAGAAGCTGAAGGAGACAGTGAGAAAGCTGGAGGAGACAGTTCAGTCGATAGGGGATTTCCAGATTGTTCGAATTCCAATACGAACCTGATTTCATTTGTCTTTTATCTATTTTTTACTTTCTCCACTTTTTGATGTTGACAAAAAGGAGAAGAACGTGCAGATTTGACTTTGACTTGTTTGACTTTAATCTTTGTTGAACTTTTATTTTGTTTTTATTCTGTTTGACCTTTGTAGAGAACTTACTTTTGTGGTAATGTTTATGGATGGATAATTGTTTAAGTCTTGATGTTTGTCTTATCTTTTCAAGATTAACATGTTTTCTGTGGTTGCAGAATCAATGATATCCAGATCCTAATCAACTTATTTTTATAAGATATCATGTACTGCTTAAGAGTTGTTTTGCAGGACAAAAGTTCTTAAATTTGCAGGAAAGTTTTGTCACCATCAAAAAGGAGGAGATTGTTGGAGAAAACTCCTTTATTGTTTTGAAATTGACAAAACTTATCCAAAGTCCATTCTGAAAACTTCCAGACTTTAGTGTCAAAGTCTGAAAACCGCTAGACTTAAAGTTCAAAGTCTGCCCACACTGACATATTCCAAACTGAACACTACTGAAGAATGAAGACTTATCCAGGCGCAAGATTATCTTTATTTCTTCAAGAGTTCGATTTGTATAGCTTATGGATGGCTTTCGAGTTGGATATAGCACCTACATGATTGGCTATCTTTATTGGAATCATTTTCGATATCCCAATCTTTTGGAAGGCAAGCAAACTTGAAAAGTTCTACTTATGAAAACCAAGATCCTGATTGTATGGGCGAACAGGATTGACAGACTTTCATCTCAATCATCAAACGGCTCGAGATCTCCTTGATTGATTCTATCCAACAAGTTGATTGGAAGAATTCCTTTGGAAAGTGCCAACGGTCGAGAAAGCATGAAGGAGTATTTAAGGTGGACTCTCTAGTTGTTTGATATAGTACGTGAGAGAAAACTTTCAAAGTCTGAAACTTCCTAGTTTCTTGTTATTTCACTGAGCTCAAATCTCTACTCAAAAGAGAGAAAAACATACAGAGTGACTTTGTGAAAGAGAAGCAAACTCTTCATTGTAAAGTTGAGATCACCAAGTTGTAAAATCTCTTTTGTTTTTTAGTGAAATCCACCCAGTAGGCTGTCAGCGTGGGAGAGTTGACGTAGGCTTGATCTAAGCCGAACCACTATAAATCTTATGTTCTTATTCTCTTCCCTAAACTCTTTATTTTGTTCGTATTTTTATTAAATTGTATAAGTTTGAACTCGTTTAAGATCTGTCATATTCTAAAAGAAAATTACTTCTACTGAACCTTGCGAAAATTTTTGTTCACACCTATTCGCCCCCTTCTAGGTATTGTTACTAGCCCTTTTAGCCTCTACTTTAACCCTTGAACAAACTACAAATATCTTCACTAAGACACATTCACCTAGGCATTTTCTCGATCCATTCTCCAAACTCAAGTTGACATCTTTCAAATTATCTTGAGTGTGAGGAGGATGTTAGAGACATATTTAGGATATTATATGATTTTGTATATTTCGCTAGATTGGTCCTCATTTATGGTACTTAGCATTTTATTACTTCAGATAGTAATTATATAAAATCTATAATTAGACTCATGTATTTTTCACTTGACTATAAACAAAGATACACAAATTTTAAATTCTCAATACCGCTTTTTTCTCAACTGAATGAATTAATTCAGTCCCTAACTCGATCAAGACATGATTGAAAAAATGCTTTCTGGATACTTGGGGGGACGTCCAAAAACTTTCGGGTTGGTCGCCCCCTATGGGGACAAAAGTCAGGTTTTTAGCAGCCCATGAAGTCCTTATACTTTTAGGGTTAAAGTTTGAGGGTGTTCGGTCACTTTTGGGACAAATTGTTCGTCTAGAAACATAGAGGAGAGCAGCTGGTTTGCGCAGAAGATCCATGCACTGTACCCCGCTTTGGTAAAATCGAGCAATGCAACTTCATTCACCATTGAATCGTGCTATAAATTTGACAGGAGGTCAAGGACGTCTCCTTCTTCATTTTGTACCAGTTGGATTGTTGAGGAAAGCTCTGTAAATCTTGTTGGGAGCCAAAAACTCGAACTGTTGCTGGTGAAGAGCTTTTCTTGTCACTTCTGGAACTGTGTCTTCTGTTGATTCTCTCTTGTTGTTGGAGTTTGGAGATGGTACACCTATTTTACATGACCTGAAACTGAAAGTGACATCTTGCAGTCACTGTAAATTACAGTGAAGTACTTGGAGGCAGGCATGGCTTTTTCCTCTTCAATTTGGAGAGTTTTTCCACATTGTATCTCTCTTTTCTAGTTGGCTTGTGATTAGCTCCAGATATTCAATGTACCATTCATCTTTACACTCATATCCATACGAGCCATCAACGGTCTCAACCTATTGAGTTATATGAGCATATATAACCTTGTTTAGATGGCCAGTTAACTGGACTTTGGAGTGGCATATGTGCATCTTTTCCTTCTTTGTTTATGTAAAATCGAAGTATTGAAAGAAAAATATTTACCAACTTACCGTCCCAGCAAAGCCATTTCGACAAGCGCTTCATCTGTGAATTGTGCACATCCACACGAATCCAAATCCTGTTGGGCTTTTGGGCCGCATTCCTATTGGGCTGAATTCCATAAGTTAATTTAATTGCATTGATACCCTTGTTTGTCAATTTCTTTTGCTTATTTTATGTGAAAGTTATTTCTGAGAGGGAATAACTAAGACAAAAATGGTTGATGCAGACATTAGGCAGCCCGTCTTTGCTTAACCTTATGAAATTTTCCAATTTTTGCCAATGTTCGGACAGCACATGGTTGCAAGAGCGAGATCTGTAGGCATTGCTTTGGAGTGGAGAGAAGGCCAGGATGAGTGAAGTTGGACGTTCTCGAAGGAGTTATGGCCAATAAGATGTGTGAGAAACAGACGGGAAGTGCTATCGTTTTTGGTGCATTTGCCATGTCATCTATTCCATTTTCTACTTTGGACTTTTTTTTTCTTTTTGTGGTCAAAATTTTCTACTTTGGACTTGACTTTCTCATAAAAAAACATGCCGGAGTTTAAATTTGAATTAAGAGCCACATAGGATAAATGGCCGGAATAGGTACTCAAGTGAACAATTTTTCACCAATGTAGCATTTAAGTGATCAAAAATTGTTATGACACTTAAGTGAGCATCATATGAAAGTAATTACACTTGTAGAAAGATGAGAATAACTAACTTACTTCCAGCTCTAATTATACTATTTGCTTATTGACTTGATCCACTACCCTTGCAATCCCCACTATGTATGGCAGTCCCGATTTCAGACGTACCAAGTAAATACCGTCATAGGCCCTCATGCGTAAAGCTCCTGGATTAGCCATAGAAGGTGGCACACTTTCACACATGAAAGATTAGCTTCCCTGCCGTGGCGGCAATTCATTTGATCACGAAATCGCAACAAAAGCTATAATCATGAGTCCATGACGATGGGTGAGGCCGAGGGCAATCAAAACATGCATATGGACAAAAGTAGGTGCTTCCTTGACATGCATGGCCGGTGCGGATGGCTGTGAAAAAGCCAAACACAGAGCACAAAGGCCGGACCAAATATAACGGGAAACCTTATCTCCAACACCGCCACTGCCTCCATTTCCAAACATCGTTCTCCCTTTTCGTCGTGACAAATAATTGCAACGCTCTCGTCAAAAGTGTCACTCTCCCTTCTACAGAAGTATACTTTTAACCCTCTAATATAAGTATTTGTGCAATTTGATGCTCCAAAACTAAAGATATATTCATTTATGCGTGTGAACAACCCATTTCATTGTACTCCGATAGTAATACCAAAATTGCTGGCATCGCGTTGCTGACATGGAAAAGATCTAAACCAAGTGGTGCCCCATCAACAAGTAAAAAGGAGTATTATGTGGAGAGGGGGGGGGAGGCGAGAGAGAGACTGCAAGGATCTCAAAGATTTAGATTTTGCAGGGTTCATTTGTCCCTATGAGTAAATAACGGGACTAAAAACCTAAAAATCTCCTCCTCATCATAATCATCCGAGTCACCTATGATATCAAATTCTCCATCAATCATGACAAATCATTGGTGGTCCGCTAGCTGGTCTCCTTGCTCCCTCCCATGCCATCAGCCAACGTGGACCACCTGCTCGACACGTGGAATTTAATCGACGAATAATCAAAGTCATTACGGTCTCTTTCATTTTTGTCAACGAATAACATATTAGGTGACGAAGGATGGTAGAAATAGCCCTGCTAGTGCTGATTGATCAGGCTTCCTTCATTTTGAAGCAATACCCTCCCTTTCCCTTAATTAACTTTGCGATAAGATCCGGGTTAGTGCGCATGACTAAGATTATATTAGTGTAATTTATTGTCAACTAATTGTCCAAATGATTTGTTGGACTCGGTTGCTTTGTGAAATACTTTATATACGCTTTGTCGTGGTCATTGCATATGTAATCACACACTTAAGATATGCTTGTTCCCGAAGGGTTTTGGAGAGATAGGCTAATAATCATTATTTTTATCTTGGGGATGGCTTAACATAGCTTTTTCATGACCTAATGAGTAGTATCATTTCAAGTCTCTCCCTTTATGTCCATGGGCGGTGTGCGATGCAACTTTTAAGTTTTCCAATGGGTGAAAAAGTCCCATTACTTTTTTGTTTTCTTTGAATAGTTGGACGTTGTTCGATGTGAAATTCCCAATCATCATCCTTATAGAATAATTTCAAGTTGTGGGATTTGTCGGCGGATAAGCCGTACCAAACGGGATCTCGTTTGATCATGTCTCTCTCTCTCTCTCTCTCTCTCTCTTCCTTTTTCTTTTTCTATCTTTCATTTCTGGGTCTTTTCTTTGTTGGGGAGGGGGGGACTTTGGATTTTATGATTTCCATCTTTTGATATATGAAATTTCTAACCAAATAAAGATATAATGTGAAATTGAAGATGCTCATGTTCAGATATATTAGGCAATAGTGGTGCCCTGGGAGTGCAAGATGCATCACGGAGTACTTCCATTAGGAAGCATCTCTCACCTCGGAGGTAGACGCGGATCATCTATCGCCCGCCGTTTACCCACTGTCTGCGACATTCATGAATGGCTGACAAAGGTCAAGGCCAATTCCCGATTGAATTCAGCCTGTTGAAACGAGATCACAAGAAAAAAGTTTTAGCTGTATCTTATATTTTGTGGTAATCATACTTCAGGTAACTAAATGCTCTCTTACCACGCAGTCAAAATGTATTTTTCAATTTAATACACTTGAACTGTTAGAGGTTCTGACCAACCAAAAAAAAAAAAAAAAAAATCTCTTAGAAGTTCCGACCAAAAATAAAAATAAAAAAACTCTTAGAATTCTGGTCAACCATTGTCGGACATATAGAGCGCTCTCGGTTCGACACTTCGAATCACATCCAAAGGTGGCTCAAGTTCAAAGAAAGCGGCCTTTCCAATGCTGCCTGAGTCGACTCTCAAATTGCTTTCGTTCTTTAAAGATATAATAGCATTAGCGGCACGAGTCTATACGCTAAATCTCTGTTGAAAGTACATATTAGACTCTGACACGTCTTCTTAAGATGATGTCAATTGACCAAACACATATCGGCTAGCCGCCGTATATTCACGTCATCTCCTCTTCATATTCCACACAACCCTCAATTCACAGAAACCCTTCAGTTGGAGCCCCCACCGGCGACGATCGCCGCCGTGGATTAAGCACTTCCACCACCAGGTTGACCCTGCAGTAACACCATTAACAGACGTAGCTATAACCACCAACGTCGAGCACAACTACCACCATCCTCACCTTCTTGTAGAATAGCGCCGCCACGGCAAACTCGGCTACAACAACCATAAGATTTTTAGCACAATCACCATTCTCTCCGGATCTCCAGCTCAAATGGCGTCTCTCTCTCTCTCTCTCAAAGAAAAAGGAAGGGAAAACACGGTTTTTTGCTAATTGAGAAAAAATTGTTGGTGTGGTAGTACACGAAAGTAACAAAGTTGCTCTGACTAAAGAATTATGTCTCTCTATTGGAGCGAATATGATGATAAGGCCAAGGGATGCCCCCTCCTCCCGTCACTCTCCTTTGCTTAAAGATGAACCTTGAGCCATAAAAGCCTTTCTGGCTCAATTTGGACCGATTTCCTCACACGACTGGCTCTTCGAAAGGCAAAACTCTTATTGTGGTTTGGCAACTAAACTTGTCAAAATGGATCATAGGTCATTTCTTAACCCATATTCTATATTCAATAAATGAGTTTAGAATGGCAACACCCTAAAATATATGAGTGTTAAATGGGTTCATAATTTACTCAGACCCAAACCACATTTATAGCTCTTTCTTTGCCTTTTATGAGAAAATAATGGACTTATCGGACTGTTTCAAGTTTAGAGAAGTCTTGATGAACACGTAAGATGAGCCTGATTTCACCCTTATCAAAAATATCAAGATAATTCCTTTTTCCCCATTATTCCTTTTATTTTTATTAATCTTGTATGTTTTGTCTATTAGTTATTGAAATATATATTGGTTGCATGTGCCACTGTTATTTTTATGTAATATTCTAATCTCAGTTCTTGTCGTTGCTAATCCATTATCGGCATAAATCATCTTCTTCAATATCTTATATTCCTTTTTATTAAAATTTCAATTCTTTCACAGTATTTATTGCTATAATTTCACAAATTCTCTACCATATATTAACTTTATCATATTTTTCATTGTGAATAAATACAAAAATTCAAAATTCTATACAATGTTGAAAGCCAATTCTTTAAGATCTTATAATTGAAATAGTGAATTTACCCAAATAATATATACATATGAAGAGTTTAAAGCAGTCAAAGCGAGTTAAATGGGTCAATTTAGGTTGAGCCATTTTCAACCCAACCGCACCTAACTCGACTCATCAAGTTGACGGCCCTATTGGCAACCTAAGGAGTGCACAATAATTGTTATTTAAAGGCGAAGACTCTGAAAGGTCGAATACTCAGCCTTTTCTGCAGTTTGGCATTTTGTGTTGGCTATAGAAAAACATGACCTATCACTCAACTTAATAGAAGCACCATATTGAGCTGACCTTTAAAAGTCAAGGTATTAAATTGACTAAAGACATTCGTTTGCCCAATAAGTAAAAGTTGAACTACTTGCGGTATATTTATCCTACTATGGATGGTCTACCATTAATCAAATTAAAGAGACGGGAACTTAATCAGAGTACGAAACTCGAGCAGGAATATCATCATGTCTAAACAACAAAAGATGAACTGAGGGCTTCATCCCTTCCTTTGCCTCATTTGCCTCTTGAATGTTAGTCTTGGTTGTTCTTCATCAAATCTCAGTGACTTTATCAGATCATTTACCATGGGAAAATGGACCATGCTATCAAATCAGTTTAATCAAGCTTGATAAGCACAACCATCAGGATATCTTTCCCATCATTCCATGTAAATCTGCCGAACACCGTCCATATAATTGAACAACAGTTCGCGTCGGTGCTAGAGAAAAGGAAACAGGGATGCAGTCGCTATCCGACCCCTAAAAGAACGCTGGTAGCAAATAATGGAGGACATTATCATCTCACTGGTTTCCAACTTAACCGTGTACACTCATTATTGCATGTCGCATAATGAGCTTGTGTACCCAAAAGAAGTCACGTTCCGAGTACCACTCTAAAGTTATCTTGTCCCCTTAGTCCCGGGAGGATTAGTGACTAATGTATTTGATCGAGGATAATAGTTTTTTAGATTCAATATCTTGTATGATGATCAAATTGAGCGCTAAAAATGAAAACAATTGCACATAATATAATGGCATGTTTGAGGTATACTCGTTTTGCGAAAAATAAATCATTTGAAACTATTTTCCTAAAAATTATGGCTTACAAAAATGAATAAATGCAATATATGTCCATCGTCCGTGAAGATGTTTAGACATAAATTGCTGTTGATAATGAAAGTATTTCTTATAAACTAATTATTTCAGATAGGAAAATATTTTCCAAATCATTCATTTTCATCAAATATATGAAGTAAGAATATCAAGTAAAAAATTAAAAGAATGCATTTAAGCGAAAACAGGTCACTTGATTTGTTCAAGAGAAAAAGGTTTATGGAAATTTGGATCTCACCAGTAAAGTTGCTAAATCCTGCGAGAATGTTCGTAAATCCATCTTTATGAGAAATAAATGATATTTTGAATTCATGAAATCCAAACTTGGCAAGTTAAAAATGGGAAGTCAATTATAGGAAATGCAAGCTACTCTTATTTGGTTACTTCCTTAGCAATAAATTTTGCATGACATCACTTCAATCCTCCATTGAATTTGGTGGAAGTTGCCATTTAACAAATTTTTTTTTTGGGGCAATTCTTATAAAGGTGGTAAGTAGATAATTGTAAGCTTAAAAAAGGAGGCGAGAATGAAAGTTGCGGAGTCGGTAGGATTATTCTCCTTTTTTGTGATCATATCTTGCTTTGTCCACACATTACACTTTCCAGTTTCCACAACAACGCTATGAAAAGATATGTTCATTTCACTAGCAAGGTAATTAAAAAGGCTAATACGCAATTCACCAAGAATGTTCAATTTTTTACTAAGTCTAATCAAGATATTGCATATCTTTTCTAGATATGACGGTACATACAACAAGACACGTCCACGAAAAAAGGATAAATGCCAGAAATTACAAAGATTAGTTTACAAAAACGGCTGTGTAACTTTGGTAATTATAAAGCTATTTCCGGAAATAATTTCTCGTCCGAATATGTCCATATAACAAAAAAGAGCCCCTCAATACAATAACATGCTGCGTAGTGCACGCATAGTTTATATACATAATACAGACTTGTCGTGGTCACACGCCAATGATATCATAGAGAGATGGGGAACGATTCTTCGTTTCTCAAAGAACCAATCATTACCCTTCGCTAACAAGGACTTATTCACATTATCTTCTTCTTCCTCCTCCTCCTCCAGAATTTTCTCTATTTTGGTTATTACCCTAGTTTATATATACATTAGAGTCTGCTTCGACTTCCTTCGATTCAACCCGTTATTGTGGACATGTGCCCTATCGATTCGGGCCGCTCCTTCGACACGAGCCTTAGTCTCGGTTTAGGCTGTTATGGGGATCCTGAAGATCACGAGATCAAGATCAAGAAACCGCTCGCGAAGCTCAGTGGTAACCGCGCGTGCCTCACGATAGGCTTGCCCGGCGGGAAGGCGTGCGGACTGGGATCCGCAAGCGGGGACGAGGTCAGGAATATCCCGAGCAGGTCAGCATCGTCCTTCTCGAACTCAAGCAGTTTGAAGAGGGAGAAGGCGGAGCAAGGAGAGGAAGAAGCGTTTGAGAGAGGGGCGGGCTCGCCGAGGGCGACTATTGATATCGAAGATGAAGATGAGTTCAGCCCCAGGAAGAAGCTCAGGCTTTCTAAAGCACAAAGTTCCATTTTGGAAGAGAGCTTCAAAGCGCACACAACCCTCAACACTGTAAATCAATCAATCTCTCTCTCTCTCTCTCTCTCTCTCTCTCTCTCTCTCCCCCACCCCCCCCCCCCCCCCCCCCCCTTCTTTCTCTCTCGAGACTTGTAATGTATCAAGTCCATCATTATTTGAGGAAAACATAGTTCACGTTTATAATCACACAAAATGAACAAAGTAGCGTGCATGCTTTTCATTCGATTTATTTTCATAGTTATTACCTGAATTGAAGCTTTTCAATGCAAAGATCTGAACTTTGCTCAGTTGCTACAATCATTTACATACCTTGATCACTCATGTTTCTTCTTCTCGGCTGGAATCTGTATAGAAACAAAAGCATGATTTGGCAAATCAGTTGAATCTCCGGCCACGGCAAGTGGAAGTGTGGTTCCAGAATAGGAGAGCCAGGTTGGTCCGCTAAAGCCCTGGAGAGAACTTCTTTTATCATATGCAATTTTGTTCCATGGTTTTTCGTCATATCCCTCTTTGCATAGCATGAAACGTTCGTCTCTCTATATTTAATTTCTTTCGGAAGAGCAAGCAGCTAAAGTTGTGCTTGTTTCAGAAAAGTATTTGCTTTCCTGTATTCTATATTTTGTAGGACTAAATTAAAGCAAACTGAAGTAGAGTGCGAGATGCTGAAGAAATGCTGTGAAACCCTAAAAGAAGAGAACAGAAGGTTGAAGAAGGAGTTGCAACAGCTCAAGTCATTGAAGCCGACTGCGTCGGTTTATAGGCAAATTCCTGCAGCCGCTCTCCCTCTATGCCCTTCTTGTGAAAGGATTGCCCATCCAGAATTCCCGTTCTCGAATGAATCTCGACTTTGGCCTGCTCATCCATCAGCCGCTTGTTAAACATAATCTTTAAGGCGAGAACCTTGCATAGTTATACTAGTTTTGGATTTTTCTTCTTCTGCATAAATACTCACCTGGCCTCTCTGCTTTATTAATCGGGTAGTGGACTCACTGTAGTGACTCTTTTGTAAGTTTTCATCGCATAGATATACTTTTTGTTAAAATAGGATATGATGCGATGTGAATTGTTCATGGAAGTTAATATTGGGTTTGCCAAGGTTCATCTATTAAATTAGGTGTGCATGTCGAGGGCTATGCATAATTTCGTAGTCCCGTCAAGCAGCGTTTAATTCCTTTCTTAAATCATCATATTGTGATGTATTTATGGGGAAACGAATTAAATGGAGAGATGAATTTGTACTTTAAGGCTTACCCTCATGTCGTTATGTTAATCGCGACTTCAAAAAACCTGATTTGGTTAAATCTTATACATATGGGAAGACATGGATATGTAGATAGCATGAGGATGGGAAAGGGAGAAGGTTGGCAACTTGTCATCATCAATAGCAGTTGATGCTATTTCCCATCAGATGAGCTCATTCCTATTGGCATCAGCATTATTAGTAAAGGCACAGATAATCATATGATCTTTTAGCCTTTCAACTGAGCTACATTTATTGAATCTGATTGATGATGATTACACTAATGAGCGGTTAGTTTAATCAACTTCTAATTCTACATGACAGATTCGTTTGGAAGAGGAAATCAACGTTTCTTATCAGCTTGAATTGCCTCCGATCGGCCATATGTTTCCATATCTAGTACAATGACTGCGTTCATAAAGCACCGGGCAAGATGCCATCACGTGAGAAAGCAACTTCCTAAACCAGTTCCGGGCAATGAACGGAAATTCATTGATTCCCATCGTTTAGGCCGGCAAGTGAGATTTCTGCTCACTGTAGTTGCGTCCGCGGTTCTTCACGCCTGGATAGTACCAAGCTTAAGGTCTCAAGGTGTTCGGTAAAGCATGACAAACGCCTTAAGCGTGCAAACCTAGCCGTCTGGATGAAAGATTCTCTGGAAACAAAAAAGAACGCATAAATAAAACGAAACCCATTATTAATGGGCGAAGAGGGTCGCAAGGAATCGAATCCATTTAAACCTTACAGCTCCGGTACGCACCAACTTGAAGTCAAGTGCCTAATCGCCTTCTCTGAAAATGCAAACGGTTCGAGAACGACACCCAATATATCGACGTTAAGCACCATGGTTAAGGGAAAAAGGCTTAGGAAAAATGACAAGAAGCGTGCCGCCATTGATTTCATGTGAAAATAGTATCCGCCCCTGGCTAATTAAGCAAACTTTAGGGTGGAAATCTATGAAGGGTGGATCGTCAACGTCGACAGAGTGATCAATTTATAATATCTCATGGCATCACGTACTTCCAATTGTTTAAATGCGCAGTTAATTCAAGCCTTAAACTAATCCTCTTTTCTAAGGCCAGAAATCGAAGCGAGGAAACAAACATGGAAAAAAAGACCAGATAGCCTCTGGACCATGTCATAAGGTGGGAAACAAGTTGGTCGTTTGGAAGTTGATGACGATGGCAAGTTAGGTAATTGCCCCCCCATATAAATCATTTGAATATTAGGCTCTTAGAACCTTATGTTATCAAGAGATTACGCCACATTACCAGAGAGAAAATCAAGTTTCACTTGCTATGTTTGAAGCTAGGGTTGCTTGACAAATCAATGCCTTTGATGACGACGTTGCTTTGTCATGAAAATTATGTACCTCTATATCCTTTTGAATAATGAGTACAAATTTCTTTTGACCCAAAAAATAAATAAATAAAGAATGGCGAAAAGATATTTGCCTCTCGCGAGTTCGAATTTACAGACTTTCAAACCTAATGGCCATTATGACAACATGCAAGTAAGAGGTTGCATGCGCCCACATTTGGTCTATAATTGGTCCAATTAAATAAGAATGCACTTTATGTGATCGACTGATCAATCGAAATTGAGATGCGCATACACTTCGAATTTATATTCGTGCAAGTCGAATCAGGAATGTCGTGTGGCATCTAATGAACAAGGGGACCACACATGCGAAATAAACGGGGGCAAAATATGGCAACGATACCGTGTTAAAAAGTCCGACCCAAGTACTTAAACTAATGGGTGGAAAAAGACCAACCCCATGAACAAGCGATGTGATATGAATTAACATCTAGTTCAAAATTTCAAGCTCAATCAAAACATCCAGCAGGTCGGCCGATCGAAGGTCGCTAGAGTTACTTGATCGAGAGTAAACTAAAGAACGTAAAAATTCGATGGGCCAGTTGCTCGAAACCTTAAATAGTTTTGACCATCAGATAACTATTATCTTTTTCCGGCCGAGCTCAGGGTAAAACTTGCGAGAACAACATGATTGTGCGTCCTTTTTTAATTACATGATGGCATTAACTATTGCCTACTGCAATTAATCTAAGATTAGAATATACCATGTCTCATTAATTATGGATTGGGTCAATTAAGAGATACATAACCAAACTCGGTTCATCCAGAATGTTCAGACTTTCTCTAGCATGCGTCAATTTTATAATCTTGCTGAGAATAGGACGTGCACCATAGTGGGGAAGAAAAGTAGACCGGAAGCAGCCACATCACTATCGATTGATTCAGCCAATTGGAAAGCAGTAACACATCACTGATGACTTCACCAATTTATAATTCAATGAGCAGCCATTCGGCCATGTCCATGGTAAGTTCCTTTTTAGCCAATGCTCCTAATCGATTGGTTGCACTCTAATACGAAGCGGAAGAAAATTAAACCAGGTGTTGATGGCAGCATGAGAAAATTTTATTTTAAGTACGAAAATATTTAGGTCAAGGAGATATTTTGCATCATTGCATGAAAGCAGCCGGAAATTGAGCTAGGCGCTGCATATCGTCTCCTTTTTTTTTCTTTTTCTTTTTTTTTTCTTTTATAATTCAATGGTACGGACGGACGTGGGGTTTTGACAATCCAGAAGCCCATGCGATTCCTAACAAGCCCTATGAAGTTTGATGGTCATGATTTAGAATAGTTTGTACTTAGATGGTGACAATCGAAAACGTCCGGTTCCTGAGTTGAAAATCTCACAACGAACCCAACAATTGTGCCGATCCGAAATTTCCTCTCATCATCATCCTTATTCTCAAATGGCATCGAATTGGATTTTTTATTATTATTATTATTGATTAGACGAGATAGTTGAGAATAATGAATGAAGAGAAATTATATTATGTTCATTATTCTACAGAATAGTACATGTGCCTATGCAGAATCACATAATAATATACAAAATCACATAATGTCCTAAATATATCTCTAACGTCTCCTCTCAAACTCAAGGTCATTTGAAAGATGTCAACTTGAGTTTGGAAAATAAATCCAAAATGCTCGGGTGAACGTGTCCTGGTGAAGACATCGGCAATATGTTCAGCGGAAGAAGTAAAGACAAGTCGAATGGTGCCACAAAGAACATGACATCGGATGAAATGACAATCTATTTCAGATATGCTTGGTGCATTCATGAAAAACATTATTATGTTCAATTGGATAGCACTCCAGTTGTTGCAACGAGCGATTATTCCGCTATGATGATGCACTCTCATATCTTCTAGTAGCTACCATAATGATTATAACATTGATGCCGTATAAGCAAGAGCTCAATATTCTGCTTTTGTACTAGAGCAAGCAACAGTGACCTATTTCTCGCTACACCATGAAATAAGTGAGTTGCCCAAAAAAAAAAAAAAATTAGCCCACAATTGAGCGAGGATCATGAAGGTCACCAACCCAGTCAGCATCATAATAAGCTATCAATTTCAAGATAGAATGAGTGGAAAATTGAAGGCCATGAAACAACGTACCCTTGACGTAGCAAAGATTTTGAAGAACTACAACTCAACGAATCATACGAGGCGCGGTCATGTACTGACTAACAATATGAACAACATAAGCAATGTTGGGACAAGTAATGGTAAGATATATAAGACTGCCAACCAATTATGATAGTGTGTGGGATTTGGAAGAAGAGTTTCATCCTTGTCATTGAATTTTGCATTCGACTTAATGAGAGTAGAAGTAATCTTGTTATCAGTGAGCCTAACTCAAAAAATAAAATCACTAGCATGTTTTGCTTGTGACAGATAATAACCAAAAGCATCAAACGCAACTTCCAAGCCTAGAAAATAGCTTAGTCGCCCAACATCTTTCCTTTTAAACTGTTTACTAAGATACTGCCAAACTTTGGTAATGCTAGTCTGATCATCGCTAGTAATGACCATATCATCCACATATAAGAATAGCATAATGTACCTACGATGCGTGCATCGAACAAATAGTGCGCAGTCATAAGGACTAGATTTAAAATCAAGAGATTCCATGGTTGAACTAAACTTGGAGTACCATGCATGTCACGCCCCGAACCTCGAGCGCGCCAACATCCCACCATGGTCATGCAAATGCGACATTCCCAGGTAGTGTCGCCGACCCCATTCATTTATTATTGCGCAAGCGGAACGTATTATAAAACCCCTGACAATGGAATACGAGATAGAAAAGCAGGACAACCAGTTTCGAATCAAGTACACTTTTATAAACACTTCAAGCTTATACAGAAGGTCTATGTCATAAAGAACTAATGAGCCACCTATACTCCTGACCCTTCCGCTTCAAGCTCCTGGCTCTTCACACTAGGGACCTGAAAATGGTTATTCAATAACCAGTGAGATATAAATCTCAGCGAGTTCCACCCCTAAGCCCCGGTTAGTACACCAACTCAACTCAGGGTATCCATCCAGAACTACCCCACCACAAGCAACAACCAACGGTTGATTCGCATACAACCTTACCTGTTATGCCATACCCTGCACGTTATAATTCAACACGATACACGCAATGCACATGGCCATTAGATGATACATTTCATCAATCACATACGAATCGCATCGCAAGCGATCTCACCTGGCCATTGCCACACCCTGCACGTTATCGAGTCATGCGTGCTTGCCATAAACAATGTGCTTAACTCCTGCATGACTGAAATCACAAATGCCATGATTCTCATGCATTCTTGCACATTATCACAATTCATAAACACAATGCATATATTCAATGCATACAACAATTGAAACGCCTTACTCATCTCAGTCAATCACATGGGTCCTGATTATAAGACCAAATCGTTATGACACGTCACATTCCGTGCCACGCAATTTCATCCCATAATCCGGCGCATCAATAACACTCAGCATGCGTTCCAATTATTATTCACTGCCACACAAGGGCATAGCCTACTCGAATTTCAGCTATCTACTGACATTAGCTGCCAGGCATCGCCTCCCCCCCGTGGAGCGCGGCTTCGTCTCTACGTCGACGGCATTCCCGAAGGAGCATCGTCTCCCCCCTTGGAGCACGGCTTCGTCACTACGTCGACGGCATTCCTGAAGGAGCATCGGTCCAGTCGGCCCAGCCTCTACTGCGACCGGCATCCATTGCGCGGGCATCCCATATAGGGGCACGTCTAGCTCAACAGCTCAGGACGGTTCCTCATTAGCCAACACACGACAATTCATTATCGGCCCAAGATACTTTGCATTTCACTCAAATGCCTCGATTAAAATAGTAATCCCGGGCTCTTTTCTTCGTATTAAAAACATCCGCGAAAGTAGTTGTGCGTGGGTACACGTCAATTCGAACCAGAAAACGATACTTTCCTTTTTCAAACCCCTTTGTTTGATATAATACTTAAAATCCATTTTCGGTGTCCAAACCCGACACCGGGATTTTCTGAATAAAATCCAATTTTCCAATCACCACACAATTGCACAAATCATCATTCAATTCATGCAGATGTTTATGCAATAACACATCCAATCACTTCATAGGATTAAACCCACATGAAATTAGAAACTTTTCGTTCTCGGGTGAACAGTGTTTTGTGAACAGTAACTCGTGAACAGTGCCTCGTGAACAGTAAATCGTGAATAGTGTCAAGTGAACAGTAATTTTCCAGAATTTAATAAATGATAATTTAAACTCAGAAATCATTAAAAACATTAATTAAAACAATCAAACAATTAATTAAGCAAAACAAGCTTAATTAAACACATAGGCACAATTAAGCAAATAAAGCAAGATTAAGCTAAACTAATTTAATCCATCCATCTAACCACCTATCTTAGAGCTAATACAACTTAATTTAATCACCTAGACTAGAATTAAATCTAACTAAACCGACCCTAAGCAAGTTTAGGCACTAATCGAAGGATTAGGAGCTAAACTCACCGGATTAGCGAGCCAAGCGGACCAAAACGACGAGGGCGACGAGGGGATCGACTTTCCCGAAGGCGGACCTAAACTCCGGGGCCGGGAAGCCAGCCAAAACGGGCCACGAAGCTGCTGCCATACCCATTTTTCTTGGCTGCAATTTGGGGCCGAGAAGAAGCGGATCCGAGCTCGGCTTGGGTCGGAAACGGGCGGAGAAGACCGGTGGGGCTTGGACGGGCTGATGGGGAGGTCGACGGCTGGTAGCTCGAGACGATGGCGATGGCGCGCGGACGAGGGCGGAGTGAAGCGGAGAGGAGAGCGACGCGGGGGCGGCGCGGGGCGGCGTGTGGCGGCGGCGACGGCGACGACGGCGTGCGAGCGGGCGACCGGCTGGGCGTACGAGTGGGCCGGCGAGCTGCTGGTCGTTCCTCCTCCTCTCTCCTCTTTCAAAAGCCAAGACAAGCCCCCTTGAATCAAGGAAGAAGATGATGTTGAAAGCCCACCTTTTCAAGAGCCAATCCTCACCATCCACTTGTCAAGATCCTAGCCCCTCTTGCCCCACACCATGACATCACTTGTGATGTCACAATCCACTAACTCCAACCTCCCACAACCTTAATCCAATAGATTCAATTTCATTTTCCGCTGAGGCATAAAATTCAAAGTCTCCAATTCTCCTCTAATTGAACCAAATTGAAGTCCATAAAATTAATCCAATGTCACCACACTTCAATTCACATATTTACTTGACCATAGAACCCTCTTAGATCTCAAAAGTACAACCAAAAGCGGGCCTACCAATTTTCCGAACCAAATTAGCCATACCTTGATTATTTTGCTGAAAAATTCGGCTTGCATGAAAAATCTTCCAAAGATGAGTCAATGATCCTAAAATGATTTGTGACACACCAGGACTTCCAATTTCTAAATTCGATCTTAATTTCATGGTTAATTTCACTCTGGCACGATATTAGCGCGTCGATCCATAGGGTAGCTTTTAGAAATTTTCGTGCATTTGACCTCGTGGTTGATCAATTCAAGCCACAATGTACATCTTTGACACATTGGCGACTCTCGGCTGTCGAGATAATCTCAAGGTTTCAAACACGGACACGGGGTACCCAAAACGCGAAAAGCCGGTCTAGTGCCGATCGACAAGAATTGTGCGATCTGGTGGAATCACCCACACTCGATCACATGCCTTTGTCGAGTCGACCTATCTTCGGTCTCTAATCGATTTTTAACTGTGCCGTAATAACCCTTGCAGATTAACTCGGTCGAAAGGTCGTTTCCTGGTCAAATTCTCAAGTCCGATGCATTAGAATTTCTTAACGGCTTCACCTAGTAGACTAGTTATCCCGTGAGTGATCAGTTCAGGGAAAAGAACTATATGTGCACAGATGAAATACCCATTTCAATTTATTGAAAATAGAATTGGAAATTCGAGATGTCACAATGCACAGGGAGCTTACTTCGATCCATACAATGTTCAACACAATCAGCACACTTTATTAGTTGAATGAGTATAGCCAAGAGGAGGTACTATATAAACTTCCTCTGTGAGATCGCCATTTTGACATCCATTAAAAATAGAAGCCAACGCTTAACAATGGCAACAACAAGAAGACTATGAATAGAAGTAAGACGAGCAATAGAGGCAAAAATCTTATCATAATCAACGTCTTACTCTAGAGTAGAGCCTTTTGCTACCATCCGAGCTTTATAGCTATCCATAGTACCATCCGCCTTGGTTTTAATCTTATATAACCATTTACTACCGACAGCAAACTTACGAGGAGGCAAATCAACCAAATCTCATGTGTGAGAGTTTTCTAAGGCGCACAACTCATCTGCCATCGCTTGCTGCTAAAGAAGATAAATACTAGCTTCTTTATAGGTAAGAGATTCGTGAATAGAAGCAATGGTGGAGTAACAATGATAATCACGAAGATAAGCCTAAGGTTAACTTACTCTAGTGGAATGACAAATAGAAGTAGACGAAATACTGAAGGAGTAGGATCCTCGGTTGGGGCAAACATGTCAAAAGTTGCCGAAGTGGGATTATCGGATGAGCCTGCAACATGAGAGAAGAAGAAAATTGTGGAAAGGAAGATTCATCAATGGATGGTACTACGGGATCTTCCAAGATGAAGGATTGGTAAAGAAAGGAACGTGAGTAGAAGATTCAAAGGGATGAAGGGATAAGAACATCTTATGTTCCCAAAATGAAACATGATGAGACACACAAAGAAGATTGGTGACAAAGTCCCAACATTTATATCCCTTGTGCTCAATGCCATACCCAAGGAAGCAACATCAATGAGCACAAGGTTCTAACTTTGTGTGTTCACGTGGAAGAAGGTGCACAAATAACCACTACCAAAAACTCTAAGATGATTATAAAAGGGAGCCTTGTCATATATATGCTCACGAGGAGAAATGATGTCCATGACAGGGGACGGGATATGATTGATAATATAAATAGCGATAAGACAAGCTTCCCCCCAGAACTTTTCTAGACAAGATTCAGATGTTAAAAGAGTTCGTGTAACATCTAAAATATGTCTATGTTTACGTTTTATACAACCATGTTGTTGGGAAGTACTTGGACATGAATGATGAATAATAATGCCTTGTTGGGAGAGAAGTCTAAGAAATTCTGTGTCTTGATATATGATGTCTTTAGAAAATTATGTTTTTATCATTGCAACAAAATCATGGTAGATACAAGTAAGCTCAAATTCGTTTTTTCATAAGATAAAGCCAGGTATAACGAGAGTGATCATTAACAAAAATGACAAAATAGCGAGAGCCTCTCGTGGTGGGTGTTAAAGAAGGTTTCCAAATGTCAAAGTAAATTAAATCAAATGGAGCATGAGAGGTAGATTCATTAAGATCAAATGGCAAGGCATGATGTTTTCCTAATTGGTAAGGCAAGCAACCAAATGTTTGTCATCAACATATCCTAGATAACCCCTTGAAATAAAAGATTTTAATCTAGAAGAAGAAAGATGACTTAATTAAGAATGTCAAGTTTCATATGACACTGTGGTAGCACAACCAATAAAAGCATTAGGAATATTTAAGGAAACAAACTCAAATAAGTGTCTCTTTCTATGGCCAGTTCCAATAGTCTGTCTCATTCATGGATCTTGTACATGACAACCATGGGTAGAAAAGTGAACTTCAAAGCGAAGTTCACATAATTGTCCAACTGAAATTAAATTTAGAGAGTTTGGGAACCATAAAGGTATTAGATAAAGACAAGGTAAATGTAGAAATGTGTCATATATGGTTAACTTGCAGTACAATATTATCGGCTGCATGAATGGTAGGTACATGTGAAGGAAGGGATTTTGACCAAAACAAATTAGAATTAAATGTCATATGATTGCAGCAAGTGGAGTCTAGATACCATGAATCGGGATTACCTGAAGCGGTAGACATAGCAAGAGAAATAGAGGAGTTAAAATGTACTAGATTCTCGAAGAACGAAACGAAAATCCTCTAGTGAGAAAGTGATCAACAATCCACTGGAAGAAGACTCTATAGTGGCAACATTGGCAGATGCATGTTCATCTCAGCTTTGGAGTTAATTGTTTAGCCCTATAGGTCGCTTATATCATAATTGATAGCATTGGGATGCCATACGACCACGTCATAACAATGATTACAAAATTCCTCCATTGTATGTACTTTACTAAGTTAAACACAATAGGTTGGACAATAAATATAATGAAAATCTGCAGAGCAGATATGGAGAAACTAAGGCCAAAATGAATTCAACACGTCGAAGTACCTTAGGAATTGGTCATAGATTATTAAAATCCGGTTTGAAATGGTGCATTTGGTAACGTTTCCATTATGGGGAATAATTTTTTTTTCAGAAATACTTTTTTTTTTTTTGTTTCTGTTCCTAGGAATAGTTTCTGAGCATTTGAATGCGTTTGGTAGTTACACAAAATTTTTGTTCTCGGGAGAAAAATACATTTGATACAACCCGGTATATTTTTATAATTTAAAATTTCTTTTAATTTATTATTTTTTTTTTCTTCTCCTTCCTCCAGCCAGTCGCCGACCGGCAACCAGCTAGAGAAGGGCCGGCAAGGTCGGCCTTAGGGGAGGCTCGTCGGCCACTGGCGAGGTCACCCCGAGCCTCGCCGTGACTGGGCGAGGCGACCTCGCTCGACCACCAACAAGGTCAAGCCTTGTTATGGCTAGGCAAGTCTCGGCCTCGCCTAGCCACCACAAGGTCGGCCTCGCCCTTGCGGTGGCCGACAAGCTTAAGGCGACCTCGCCAAGGTTGAGCCTCGCCTAGCCACACCAAGGCTCAGGGGAGCCTCCCTAGCCACGGCGAGGCTTGGGGGGGGCCTCGCTGGTGACCAATGAGCTCGAGGCAACTTTGCCAAGGGCCGGCGAGGCTCCGATGAGGTCGCCGAGCCTCATCTGGCAAGTCGCGGACCAACGCTGAGGCTGGCGACCGGCTAGGGGAAGAAGGGAGGAAGAGAAAGAAAAAGAAAAGAAAAAAAAAACTTGATTCTTCTTTATTGAGTTATTCTCGGGAACAAGAAGCAACTTTTTTTTTAATTTCTTGTTTTCATTCCAGATCTATTGCGGGGAACAAAAAACTTACTAAACGCATTTCTATTCTAGTTTTACTCCCAGGAATAAAAGAACAGAAACACTTGTTTCTAGGAGCATTACCAAACGCACCCTAAAGTGATTGAAACAGTCAGAAAAGCAACGGAATGGGTTCGACCAATCCAGTCTAAACCGGTCAAAAGTCCAATCCAATTTGAACCCGTCAACGGTTTAGTCCAATCCAACCTGGTCAACGATCAGAGGATGACGTGTAGCGTTAGCAACACAGAGGTGACGTGGCGATGACGTCAATCGAGCTGCAATCTGTGGCGTGTGCAGCCACATGTCGCTGGCGAGGCGCATGGATCTCATGTGCAGAGACTTCTAGCAGCATGTGGAGGGCCGTCCGATGACTTTTGGCAACAAAACTTAAAGCTGCCTTAGCGAAGGATGGTGAGTTGTGGGTTAATGTTTGTTTTACGGAAAAACTCATCGGCAAGCATCCAAGTCACAACGGAACAGTGGCGAGCTTCCCGAGTCCAAGACGCAATGGCACGTGGCAGCGCATGTGATGGCGTCTAGTGTTGATTGGCGACGAAATTTCAGTATTTCTCTTATATGAGGGCGGCCAATTTGATGGTTGTAACCTTTTTTTCTGAAATGATCAGTGGAAATATGCCGAATAGCAACTAAAAGCTTTGGCCTGGACGGAGAATCAGTAGAGACACGGCCGATGTGGCTGGCATCGTGGTGGCCACCGTGTAGCAAACTCCATGGGCGCACCTTAGGTAATAATTGCTCTACTACCAAGTTAAGAATAATGAATGAAGGGAAATTATATTCTGTCCATTATGCTAACTAATAGTACATGTGCTACTTAATAACTATCTAAAGTAACAAATTAGGATCAACCAAGGAGAATATATAGAATCCATAATAATATACAGAATTACAGAATATCTTAAATATATCTCTAACAGAGATACCTACTTTCAACGTGATATTTGGCATACCAAATCTAAGGAGTCTATAATATTAATCGTCAAATAATTATTATGAGATTATATATGTGAAGCTGATCATTGGTGATCCCCATATCTCCATAGACATATTACAAATCACGCAAACTTACAAAATTCATAATCTTTAGTTAGCGTTCCATTTCTGAAATTGGGTATACAAACGGAACGGCGTGGATGAAATCTAAAACGATCCAACAGAAATGGGATTGAAGTGGAGCATCACGAATTGGTCATCTCTGATCAAACGTTTTGATTGGTAGCACAGGAGAAATGATGTCCACAAGAAGTAAAATAATGCAATACCTTTTATTTTTCTTATTCAAGATCCAATTCAGAAGTAATTGAGTTATTTCAATTCAGAACATCTTCTTAGACTAAATTCATTGAGTATTGGCGCAGTACTCTGTCCGGTAATGTCAAGAGCAACGAATGAACGAATCGATTTGGACAACATCAGCATTTCACAGATCAATGGACACCTCCAATGGCCCGTAGCCCTTGTCCACGACAATCGTCTTGCAAACCTTCTCGCAGAGCGTGATGATCTCAACGTCGTACGTCCCGTGGAACCCTCGGAACCTAAACTCGCACTCCTCTTCGACCAGCCCGTGAGCTCGAGACAGCCACTCCCTCTTGAGGCCGAGCAGCCTCTTGCCAGCCTCGTTCACTTCCCCTTCCGCGTCGACCAAATGCGCATTCTCTCGGCTCATGAATAGCTCCCAGAAACCCCACAGCATCACGCCCTCCACCGCCGGGTGCGCGAAGGCCTCTCGAAGCATGACCTCTAGATCGTCCGCCCTGACATACTCGTTGTTTGACGACACGTCCAGCTCGGTGAACCAAATAGGCTGTCCGACGGTGGCTAACTTGTCCAGTGCGGAACAGACAATGGACCCAACGGGACTATCTATGTGACCTTGGATTCCTATGCCGCCGACGGGCGCGCCTTGCTTCTGTAGATCGATCACGTGCTGTGAATACTTCTCAGGCGACGACTTGGCATCATCCCCATCTTCCACGTGATAGTCATTGACGAATAGCTGAGCCGACGGGTCGAGCTGGTGCGCCATACTAAACATGGCCGCCCGAATGTTCTTGTCAAGCCTGTCCTGATAGAACGATCCGTGCAGCATCTCGTTGTTCACATCATAGTGCTTGAACCTTCCCTTGTACCGGGTCAAGAGCCCGGTCAGGCGGTTCTGGAGTGCCTTCATCAGGTCGCTCCGGTTCAGGGCCCGGACCCATGGCTGGACAAGGCCTTCCACTTCCCAGAAGATGCAGTGTCCGCGGGTCTGCTTCCCGTTCTTGTCACAGAAGTCCAGCATTTCGTCCGCGTCACGGTAGTTGAATTTCCCTTGCTGTGGCTCGGTCCAGTACCATTTGATCTCGTTCCCAAACACAGCCCAGTTGAAGTGCTTCACGAAGAAGTCAACGAAATCCTCGTTGTCTAAGTTCGTCCTGTTTATGCAGGATCCGAGGGGGAAGCTGTTCTCTCTCTGCTTGACGATTACGATGGCGCCAAGCAAGCCGGTCAATTCTGAGCCCGTGAACTTTAGGATCACGTCGCGCTTCCGAATCTGCACAAATGACAAAGATAATCTTGTTGTGTAACACATTCAAAGCCTTCCCCTATCAAGTCTTTTTTTATGTCAAACAAATGACGCTGAGGTAGTACGAGTACCAGATCGATTTGCACATCCAAGCATCTAAATCTAGCACATCGATCGACTGGAAAAATCTGAAGCCCCCCGACCATCAAGTCAACACCCGAAGAGGGGCCTTGGAGGTAAACCATGACCTTGGACGGTTGCTTCTCGAGCCTGAACGACCCGCCTATCTCACGCCATCCGTTGTCGCTGGCCTCAATTTGTCCCCCATTCACCCACTGGTCATCGACACTGAGAGCCACATTCACGATCTGAGGGCCAAAAGCACCAGTTCCAACACGAACCCAAGCTGATACTTGATATGTCAAGTAGAGCTTGAGCTTATCCGTGATCATCTGGGCAGGGCCCATCCAAGTCTGCGTCCGACCGGTCACGAGGATGTAGCGACCACTCAGTGGCTCATGAGGACCAAGGGAACCTCTCGCCATCGGTGGGAGGACATGAGGCGAGCCTGTTTGAACACTCAATTTGCAGTTGCCAAGTGGGAACCACCCATTAGTATCATCATCTAGATTGCTGTTTGCTATGATGTTTACTCCAAACTCCGGATCCTTCAATCGAAGCAAAGCAAATTACTTAAGGGTGGCTGAATGATAAGCAGGTAAAACATTCAAGACACAACAACGTAAGACGAGAACCTGAAACCTACCTTGATGACGGGTGGACGAGAAGGAGGGGGTTTTGCTGCATGCTTTACAAGGCAATAATTCACGAGAATGTCGATGCCTGCGGGTGGACCTTCGAAATACATGATTATTTTGGAAGGAGAATTATTTATCAGGAATTTCCCACGCAATTGCACCCAATCCTTGTCTGTTGCCTGCACACTGGAGATGTATATGCAACATGTAAATGTCAGCAATGCAGAGATTATGAATCTGGCATTGCCTATGTAGTAGCAATCGGCGCAGGCTTGACAGAACAAAGAGGTGCCTTACACAGCAAAAAAAGACAAAATTTCTTCGTTCAGAGATCCAAAAATATCGAATGCCAGAGATACGGAATACGATAGATAGAGTTAAAGCATTCTCTAATAGAGGGCATGAGGTTTGTTAATTGTTTGGGGACAACAAAAGATAAGCATTCGGTCATGGTACTCTGAATGTATGCAGGTACTATAAATGGAGAGGAAAACTGACTTTGCTATGCTTATGTACTGCTCGCGGAGATCCGGCAATTGAACATAAAGAGTGACCTGCACAGTACTAGTGGTGGCATTTTTGCCGTAAATCCTGACCAAAGCATCGACTTCATAGGCACGCTTCCTTTGCGCTCTTCCTGTAATCTCCTGCTGAATCCCGTTCCAGCTCTGAGTTCGGCCCGTCGCAATGGCAAAGTAGTTTCCAGACTGTGGCATGATCTTCCCATCGATCGAATTGCGCACGGCAATCTGACAGCCTCGTCCGGCCCAGTTGTTCAGCCCGTCCTCAAATCTGGGATTCAAGACGATGTTCTCATCCCCGGAGCTCATTTTCTTTCAAAATTAAGAGGAAGGATCAGTTTCATAGTATCGACAGTTTGATTAGCTAAGAATCATAGAATGATTGAAAAATGAACAGTAAGTCCATGTACATGTAAGCATTAGTTTAACTGGTCCATTCAGCATACGCAATCCTCTTGCCACGACAATTTAACAAAGCCAAAATCTCAACCTGCGCATAAACTCTTCTACACTAACCGAGCAGGCTTTGAAACCGGACTTATAGAGGTCGAGAATGATATTCTAGTCTTCCACTAGCCCCAGGAAAGAAAGCTTCTCGCCGAAACCCATTGAAACTGGATAATGCAGAAGATGATGACGGAAGAAACAACACAGAGAAGCCATTCTCCAACTCATGACATGCATCAAGGTTTCGGTGATTCATTCATAATCTTTCTATGAGCAAAAGTGGCAAAAGAAAAACGATGTGTGTACCTGAGGAGACTCTGTAATTCTTGATGTGTCTTTTGAGAATCCGCACTGCTGTGAAGCAGCAAATCGTCATTCTTCCTGGTTTTATAAGCCCAAGCTCGTTTCGATGATGAACGAGCAGCCTCCCACAAAAGCCGGACCGACCAATATAATCACCAAGCAATCTATTTCTTTTTTTTTCCCGGAAATGAAGAACTAAAAAAATAAAAAATAAAAAGAACATCTTTACCAGCTTCTCCTTCACCAGAAGAATAGTCATAATCCGTGATTAGAGGTACGAATAATTCAAGCTTTGATATTTAAATTTCAGTTTTTTCCATGCGATCTGGTCCTTCTATTTATTTTTGTTTTTTTTGCAATCAAGTGCTCTTATTTATTTGATTCGTGCAATCAAGACCTTTCGCCGTGGCTCTGCAGCAACTCCGTAAGTGCGATGATCCGATGCCGTCAGCCTTCGTGCCTTCGAGATAAGAAAGAAATGTTTCTTCTTCTTCAATGTCTTTGCTTTATCTTGCAGACTAGTAATACGATGCTTGAATTAGAAAAGAAGAAATCGTGAAGTTTCCGGTACCCGTGCAGCAGACACGGATCTTACTGTCGTTATAGCAGATGCTTCTTGCTTCAGCCTCTGATCTAGAGCAAGCTCCTTCGCGAGGTTTAGGTGAAGATTAGCTTTCAGCAACGGCAAAGACTTGGTGGAGATTATTTTGCCATTTCGACATAGAAGTTCTTGAGTTCATGGTCCTTGTGCCGAGGAGTTTCAAAAAAAAAAAAAAAAAAGCATTTATCCCTTAAAAAATCTTCAACTTTAGGTTCAGTTTCAACTATATCCCGAAAATTTTTCTTTCTTTTTGTCTTAAAAACACCCGATTATAGGTTCAATCTAAATCTGCCCCGAATTTTTTTCCTAAGAAAAACCCAACTTTAAATTCAACCCCAAACTATCCCAAATCTATCCCCATTTGCTCTTCCTAAAAAAAAATCATTGTGAGTCATCTTTAATTTCCCTAATTTTCATATCAAAGAATGGTTTCATTTTAAATATAATTTTTCACGCCATCTTGCTAATGTGGATTTTTACCGAAAATTAAACTTGTCAAAATGAGTCATAAACCCATTTCTTAACTTATATTTGATGAGCTAGGTTGTTGTATAGATTAGTTATATTCTGTAAATAGGTCAGAAATTGGTTTAAATCCAACTTGCAAATCATAAATGAGTTCAATATGGGTGTTAAATCAGTTCACAACTTACTTAAGCCCAACCCATCTCTGTGACTCTCTCTCACCCTCGCTTGATCTCGCTCATGCCGTTCTCTCACCTCAAATTGGATATGAGTTTTTCTAAATTTAGTTAAATATTAAAATAATTTAACAATATGAGTCGAGTATAGGTTGGTTTTGGTATAGCTCTCTAGATATGTATTGCATGAAAATGCATTGAAATGAATTAAATTGACCGATTTGGGTCAAATCATTTTCAACCCAACCAAAATCCGACTCAATCCACTCGTATGTATGACAGGTCTACTAAAAGTGGAAATACCAAGTCAAACAACTAATGGCAAAGGGTTAATAGAAGCATATTTAAGATTAGATTGAGAGTTGTTAATTTTTTAGATAGAAAAAAGTTTGGAACAAATTTGAAGTTATAGATAAAGTTAGCAACTTTTTTTCAAACAAAAAAAGGTCTATGGCAAATTTGGGATAAGCTCTAATTTTTTTTTTTTTTTGTATAAGACAAAAAGAAGTCAATAGCAAATTTGAGATTTGACCTAAAATTTATGATTTTTTAAGAAATTACACCGACAAAAAAGTGAGCAAGATTTAGGTTAGACTTCAAATCAACCCCCCGTGAGTCCCTTGTCACTTGACTTGGTGCATGTGTCTTGGACCTTAACATAACATGTCTATCCATCTCATGCCTTGTACCTTAATATAACGTGTTTATCTATCACAAATTGTATAAGGCGACTTTCCTTTAGCGTTATGAATGATCGAGAAACATTTTGTGAGAAGGCTTAAATTTTCTCATATGGTCCCTCTTCACTAGCTTTATTGTCCCCATGCAATCATATTAGCTCAATCAAACACGAAATATCGTAAGAGAAGAAAACCTTAGCCCTACCTAAGAAGTGCAACAACTTCAACGGCTTGAAAACGAGCAGAATCGATGATTGAAAGCTTCAAAGAGCATTACTGCCAGTGAGTTGTGGGCAATTCCTCTTCAGGCCCTCGTGACATCAACCAACAAAGCAAGTTGAGGGCAAACAGCCGATGTCCCAAATTGGCCATTTTGGTAAATCGACATAGAATACAATCAATGATTCAAGAACATTACCTTTTATAATCCCTCAAGCTTAGTAAATTCATCTTGTTTATCGCCTAACGCTCTTATCCGGACCAGTACATATATATTAATTTTTATGTTTTAGTATCAAAATCCTAGTTTCATCTACATCTCTTTTCGTCCCTGGCCTCATTCATCTCACGGCCTTGCCTTTATTCTTACGCTCGCTTTTCAGTAGCCTCCAGCCTTATTGATCTCTCTCTCACTCTGTCGCAACAACTTTGATGAGAAACTAGGTTTCCAACACCATGACAATTTACACACTCAAATCGAAAAAGTGAGGCAAAGAGTAAAAAGACTCACCTAGACGAGTTGTGAAAGATCTTTTCTTCCTAGAAAACCAGTCTCCTATGAGCGGAACAATACGCTTGTTTATCATTTTCTTTACCTTCACACATCCAGAGAAGTCCCCCACTTCTCATCGATACTCTGAGCCATCGTGGGGGAGTTGTCCATCATGATCACCATCTCACTTATCTTCTCTCGCTCTTTTATAGCATCAGCCCCGATTCTCCTTTCGAAATCGGTTGATATTCTAGTCGTTGCAGCTTTTGCTGTAGCTACAATTTCAGCTCAAGCTAACTTCGACATATTCCTGTGCACCTCTCCGTTTAGGCAAGTTTCACAACTCATTACAAATTTGTCTATCCACCACAAATTGTACAAGGCAACTTTCCTTTAGTGTTATTAAGGATCGAGAAACATTTTGTGAGAAGGCCTAAAATTTCTCTTAGGGTCCCTCGTCGCTTCATTCAATCATATTAGCTCAATCAAACACGAAATCTCGTAAGAGAAGAAAACCTTAGCCGTACCTAAGAAGCACGTCGACTTCATCAAAATTGATGATTGAAAGCTTCGAAGGGCATCATTTGCCAATGAGTTGTGGGCAATTCCTCTTCAGGCCCTTGTGACATCAACATACAAAGTAAGTTGAGGGCAAACAGCCTGAATTGGCCATTTTAGTAAATTGACATAGAACACAATCAATTATTCAAGAACATTACTTTTTGAAATCACCCAGACCAATACATACATACATACATACATACATACATACATACATGTTGAAATAAAATAAAATTGATTATCGGATGACGATTGCTGGATGAGAAACCTGCAAGCATTGAAGGAGCCATAAAAACTTATGGTAGGCTACATGGATTTGAAGAATGGAAGTTATTGAAGACTTCTATTACTTTATTGTGCGTTTTGATTGTATTACATGTATGAGGCTGTTTTGTTTTAGTCATTAAATTTGTGGGTTGTTATGTAATCGTTGGTGTTTGTAAACTTCAATTCCTATAAAAGGGATGAAGTCGTGAGTTGTAAGAAAAGCCACAAGCCATAGTCCACGAAGACACAAATAAGAGAAAGCATTCTCAATAAAATTTCTCCCTCAAAATTTCTAGTGTTCTTATTCCAAGTTTCCAAAGTTTATTGTCATTCTTTTGGTTCCAACATTTGGTATCAGAGCTAGAAATGGCATCCACTAGTTCTGTTCAAATGCAACTTCCAAAGTTGAACGGAAAGAATTTCAATAATTGGTATGTCCAGATGATGGTTCTTTTCAAATCACAAGATTTGTGGAATCCTGTGGAGAATGGCTATATTGAAGTGGCTAATGCTGAAGCATTCAATGCTTTAAGAAGGGAGGAGAAAGATATTTTGGTGGAATCCAGGAAGAAAGATCAAAAAGCATTGTTTGCAATCTTTCAATCTGTAGAGGAAGTTATATTTGAAAAAATAACAAGGGCGGAGACCACGAAAGGAGCGTGGGATATTTTGCAACAATCCTACAAAGGCGATGATCGCGTCAAATGGATGCGGCTTCAAACTCTTCGAGGTGATTTTGAGTCTTTATACATGCATGACTCTGAATCAATCTTAGTGTACTTTGATCGCGTGCAAACCATTGTTAACCAATTGAGGGTTAATGGTGAAGAACTCCAAAATGTTCGAATCGTAGAAAAGATCTTGAGGTCTTTGACTGAAAGATTTGACTACGTAGTTGCGGCGATCGAAGAAGCGCAAGATGTGTCAACCATGACGTTGGAGCAGTTGATGGGTTCATTATGCTCGCATGAGCAAAGAATGAATCAAAAGTCCATCGGTTCGAATTCCGAGCAAGCTTTGCAAAGTCAGGTCGCTCAATCAAGTCGAGGAGGCCATCAAGATGGCCGAGGTCGTGGAGGTGGTCGAGGATGTGGACGTGGAAATTTCAATTCCATCGGAAAATATAAAACACGTGACAAATCAAAGGTCAAGTGTTTTAGGTGTAACAAATTCGGACATTACAAATCTGACTGTCAAGCAAAGGCGGCATATGAGAAGGCAGAACAGGCTCATACCATTAATGCTGAGGAAAACATGGTGCTAGCATGCAAGAAGGATGACTCAAGCATCATGGACACCAACCTTGGGTACCTTGATACTGGGTGCAGTAATCATATGACTGGCCGAAAGGAGTTATTCTCACACTTGGACGAGACGGTTCGTGGTGAAGTTAATTTTGGGAACAAATCCAAAGTTCTTGTAATGGGCAAAGGTGATGTTAATATCAACTCAAAGATGGTACTAATGTTACTGTTGCAGATGTTTATTTTGTGCCAGGACTTTGTTGGAACTTATTAAGTGTTGGGCAACTTTCCGAAAGAGGCCACAAAGTCCATATTGAAAATGGAGTTTGCACTATTATGGGTGTAAACAATAAATTGATCATGACAGTGCGGATGACAAAGAACCGGATGCTCCCTCTTACTCTTCAGACAAAGAATCTTTTGAACTTTCAAGTGGTGATGAAAGATAGCAACTGGTTGTGGCATCTTCAATTTGGTCATTTAAATTTTCGTGGACTAAAATTACTAGTCCAGAAAAAGATGGTGACCGGCATGCCTTTGATTGACATTCCAAATCGCCCATGCAAAGGATGTCTTGTTGGAAAACAACATCGAGAATCCTTTCCAGTTGGAAAAGCCAGAAGAGCAAAACAACCTTTGGAGTTGGTACATACAGACATATGTGGCCATGTTGAGGTGGAATCATTCACACAAAAAAGGTATACATTAATTTTTGTGGATGATTTTACTAGAAAAACGTGGGTATATTTTCTTAGAGAAAAATTTGAAGCTTTTTCGAAGTTTAAAGAATTTAAAGTCTATGTTGAAAAGTATAGTGGCTTCATCTTAAAGACGTTGAGATCAGATAGAAGGGGAGAATTCACTTCGAATGAATTTGATAAATTCTGTAAAATTCATGGAGTGAAACATCAATTGACTGCCAGCTATACTCCCCAACAAAATGGTATTGCATAAAGAAAGAATAGGACAATATTTGAAATGGCAAGTATGCTAAAGGCTAAAAATTTGCCCAAGAAGTTTTGGGCAGAAGCCATTGCGTGTATTGTATTTTTGCTAAACAGGTGTCCAACAATGAGTGTTCTGGGAAGAACACTGGAAGAGGCTTGTAGTAGCAACAAACCAGATGTTTTGTTCCTACGAGTATTTGGGTGTGTAGCATATCCCCATATACTAGACAAATAGAGGAAAAAATTGGACGACAAAAGCCAAAAGTGCATCTCCATCGGCTACAGTGACATGACTAAAGGGTTATAAGCTATATAATCCCGTCACTGAGAAAGTTATCATCAGCAGGGATGTCCAGTTTCTTGAAGATGAAGCCTGGGACTGGAACCAGAAGATTGACCAGAAAAGCATCACCATTGAAGATGAATCATTGGCGAGAGAGACAAAAAAACTTCAACTAAAGATCCATCATTTTTGCCTAGTAGTTCAATTTCTTCACCAAGAGCAGTTTCAGAACCACGCATACGTCGTTCACAGCAATTGCGGGAGACGCCATCAAGATTCAAGGATTATGTAATCACAAGAGATGATGATAGTGATAATGAAGGAATCACTGATGAAACTATGATAAATTTTTGTTTATTTGCAGAATGTGACCCCATACCCTATGATAATGCAACAATAGATGAGAAGTGGATCCAAGCAATGGATGAAGAAATCCGCTCCATTGAAAAGAATGACACATGGGAGCTAACTTCTCTACCACTCGATAAGAAGCCCATTGGTGTCAAGTGGGTGTACAAGACGAAGTACAAGCCAGACGGTCAGGTGGACCAATATAAAGCTAGGCTAGTCGTAAAAGGCTATAAGCAAAAGCCAGGTATTGATTATTTTGAAGCATTTGCACCTGTGGCTCGAATGGATACCATTCGAATTATTTTAGCACTCGTAGCTCAAAATCGTTGGAAGATCCACCAAATGGATGTGAAATCAGCATTTCTTAATGGTGTTCTTGAAGAGGAAGTCTACGTGGAGCAACCACGAGGGTTATGAGAAGAAAGGGCATGAAAATCAAGTTTATAAACTAAAGAAAGCATTGTGTGGGCTAAAACAGGCACCTCGAGCATGGTACACAAGAATTGACACATACCTTTTAGAGCATGGTTTTTGAAAATGCCCATATGAGCCTACACTGTATATCAAGTCAAACACAAACGGTGACATAATAGTTGTGTGCCTTTATGTTGATGATTTGATATTTACAGGGAGTTGTGAAGAGATGTTTGCTGAATTCAAGGAGGCTATGACTAGTCATTTTGAGATAACAGATTTAGGATTAACGTCCTATTTTCTAGGCCTTGAAGTGAAGCAGACAAATGATGGGTTATTTATTTCACAGCAGAAATATGCTAATGATATTCTAAAGCGATTCAAGATGGAATCACTCAAACCAATACGGACTCCCATAGTAGAACGGTTGCGGTTGAATAAAGAAGGAACCGGTGAAGCAGTGAACCCCACTTATTTCAAAAGCATTATTGGCAGTTTAAGATATTTGGCTTCTACAAGACCAGATATTACTTATGGTGTGGGAATTATTAGTCGGTTTATGGAGAACCCATACCAATCACATTTGCAAGCAGCATAAAGAATTATACGGTATGTCAGTGGAACTCGTGATTATGGGATTTTATATTCTCATACTGACAATTTCAGTTTGGTGGGATACACAGACGGTGATTGGGCAGGTGATATCGAGACTCGGAAGAGTACTTCTGGATATATTTGTTTTCTCTCGGATCAGGAGTAATTTCTTGATCCTCGAAAAAACAAGTTGTTGCACTCTCGACTGCTGAAGCAGAATACATAGCATTAGCTTCGGCAGCATGTCAAGCAATATGGCTTCGTAGGATGCTATGTGAATTGATGCATGAACAAGCAAGTTCTACGAAAATAATGTGTGATAACAAATCGGCTATGGCTTTGGCCAAGAATCCTGTTTTTCATGGCAGGAGCAAACACATCGATCAAGTATCACTATATTCACAAGCAAGTCAAAGATGGCGAAATTGAGCTTAACTTCTGCAAATTGGAAGATCATATTGCAGATATTTTGACTATACCATTGAAGGTAAATTTGTTTGAAAAATTGAAGATGATGCTTGGAGTTGTTGAATTCCAAAATCATTTTTAAGGGAGGCTGTTGAAATAAAATAAAATTGATTATCGGATGACGATTGATGGATGAGAAACGTGCAAGCATTGAAGGAGCCATAAAAACTTTATGGTAGGCTACATGGATTTGAAGAATGAAAGTTATTGAAGACTTATGTTACTTTATTGTGCGTTTTGATTGTATTACATGTATGAGGCTGTTTTGTTTTAGTCATTAAATTTGTGGGTTGTTATGTAATCGTTGGTGTTTGTAAACTTCAATTCCTATATAAAGGGATGAAGTCGTGAGTTGTAAGAAAAGCCACAAGCCATAGTCCACGAAGACACAAATAAGAGAAAGCATTCTTAATAAAATTTCTCCCTCAAAATTTCTAGTGTTCTTATTCCAAGTTTCCAAAGTTTATTGTCATTCTTTTGGTTCCAACAATACATACATATATTATGTTTTCATATCAAAACCCTGATTTCATCTTCTTCTCTTTTTGTCTCTCGCCTAACTCATCTTGTGGTCTCACCTCCCTCTCTCACTTTTGCTTTTGGTGGCCTCTAAGCCCTGTTGATCCCTCTCTCACTCTATCTCAGCAACTTCGAAGAGGAACTAGGTTTCCAACACCATGAAGACCGACGTACTCAATTGAAAAAATGAGGCGTAGAGTAGAAAGATTCGTATAGATGAGTTGTGGAAGGTCTTTTTTTCCTGCAAAACCAGCTTTCTATAAGCAGAACAATAGGCTGCTTCTTCACCTTTTTCTTCTCCTTCACCCAGCTCAAGTAGTCCCGAGGAAGTTCTCCATCATGATCACCATCTCCCTTATTTTCTCTTGTTTTTTCATGGCATTAGCCCTGGTTCCTCTTTCAAAACCTATTGACACAACTAGCTGTTTCAACTCAAGCTAATCTTGACATGCTCTTTTGCAGCTTAGCTTTTAGGGAAGTTAAGGACTCGCATAATAATCATTCCGTTCCAAAAATCAACTATTTCCCAAACAAGTTTTTGAGGAAAAATATGTATTTGATAACTTTATAAAATTTGTATTTTTGAAATAAAAATTTATTTAATAACAACACAAAATTTATCTCTCCTAAGTAGTGGTGGGAGGCGTCTAGCGGCTGACAACGAGAGGCATTAGCAATTGGGGGGTGGGGGGCGGCACCGACGACCTGCAGCAAGAGGACATCCGACGTCCCATGGAAGACGGGTAGGCGATCGACGGTGATGAGAGTGAATGATAAGAAGAGTTTTCATTTATCGTTTTTGTTAGAAATAAAAAAAAACTAAAAAATTTAATTTTTGATTTATGGTCCAAATCTATTTTTGAAATAAAAATATGTTTCAGAAATAAAAAAATAAAATTACGTGTTTTGAGGAATAGAAAAATAGATAAATAGAAAAATAAAAAGATTATCATATGCATCCTAAAGCAGTATCAGAATATCGTTTAGGGATATTTAGACTGATTTCATGGACTCACTTTTTTTTTTTTCCGTTTGCCTCCGTTTTTAATTCTTTATGGGCACTTTCCTATTTCAGAATATCTTTTAGGGATATTATAGTGTTGAGGTGAAATAAAAAAACTAATTTTTCTCTTTTTCCTCCTCCGTCCCAAAACGCCACCCCGTCCAGCCACCATCTCCGCCCGTTCCGGCGTCGCTCGCGTCGGCCCAAGCTACACTTCCGTCATCGCTCGCGTTCGGATCCGTCAGTGCTCGTCCAGATATAGCCTCGCCCATGGCCGCGAGCTTTGTTCGTCCATCCACCACCGGCAACGACGCTGCGACGAGCCGTGACTGGAGTTTGTCCATCCACCAGCTCACAATCGTTGCCCGTCCAGAGGGACCGGAGTTGTGCTTCCAGATCTGGTCTCGTCCATGGCCGCGAGCGCTCGTCTATGGCTCGCGAAGCGGCTCGTCCACTGATCTAGCGACGGCAGCTTGTCCACAGCCGTGAGCCTTGACGGCGAACTAGAGATCCCGACGGCCATGAACGGCCAGCTCAAACAGCCAAAAAATAAAAAAATAAAAAATAAAAAGACGGAGGGAAACGGAGGAATGGATGTCAGGGAAGACGGTCGGAGCTTGAACGCGGCCACGGACGATAGACGAGCGGCGCCGACGATTGCGGCCATGGACGGCCAGATCTGGAGATTAGGAGAACGAGGAGGACGGAGAAAACAAAGGAAGCCGGCCACGCTGCGGTGGCCGGCCTAACCACGGCGCCGGCGACTCCGCCGGTGGCGACGGCGGGGGAGGGAGCGGAGGTCCGGCGGCCGTGGATGAAGGGAGGAGGAAGAGGAGAGCGCCGCTCCGAGAGGCAAAGAGGGAACATTTTTTTCTCAATTTCGACGTGGGGTCGGTGGACACGTTTCGACACATGAGTGGATACGAGGGGAAGAATATACGGCACATGGGACGCTGACGTGGCCACATCTAACATCTGAGAATTTTCTGGGAAGGGGACAGGGGGCATTGGGAGTTGACCAGGACCGGCACCGGTCTTGTTCTCTCTCTCTCTCTCTCTCTTAAAATAATCGAGAGTTCGCGACTGCCGGCGGCCTGATCATGGCGACTTCGGAGCCGGAGGTCGAGGCCTCGGACGGAGCGGGAAATGGCGGATCCGAGGCCGTCGCGCCCGTCGGCATCGGAGACCCGGCGGCGGCGCCGGAGATGGAGGCTCGGGAGCAGAAGAAGAAGAAGGCGAAGAGGAAGTCGTACTTGCCCAGATTCGCGTGCATGACGGGATCGGAGCCGGACGAGGACGGCGGCGTCGACGCGGAGGCCAACGTCCCCGGAGAGCCTCCCCGCCCTGCTCACCTGGTCATCATGGTTAACGGCCTCATCGGCAAGTGAGTTTGCGTCGGTGTGCGGGCGTTTGAACGCGCATTGATTCACGGCACTATTTTAGGCTTTTTTCGGTGATTCGATTCTCGCGTCGAAATGCTGCTGTGGCGTTTCCTGTAATCTTCTGACTAAGGCATGCGTCTTTGTTGCTTGCTCACTGCTGGCGTTTTCGCCTTCTTTTTTTGGTGCTTCCTTTGGGTGCAGCGATGGGGATTGGAGATTCGCCGCGAAGCAGTTTAAGAAACAGTATCCAGGGAAAGTTGTTGTTCACTGTGAGTTCTTGGTAGCGAATCTTGTACATGATGGCTTTGAGATGCTTTACTTTTTCCAACTGATTCTTGCCATTGAGCATGAGAATTGAAGGACGAGACACAGTAAACAAGTTTCTGCAGCTAAAGCCACTGAAGGGAATGTAAAATTCTAGAAATGTAGAGAGCTCGAATATAATATGTGGGTAACATAATTTGGAGTGAGTACATGACATACTTGATTAGTTTTTTGATTTTGATCCCTTGCATTTGAAAATGTTGAGAAACTATTATTAGACGCTCAATCAATCCGTTCAATTCATATTTCCTGGGAGATGGCAGTTTCCATCCTGATCTGGCAAATTAGCGTACATAATAAGCGGCATAAGTTTTGTTTTGTATTTTTGCCCCTAGGTATGTTCCCATAGATCTTACTAGTGGGTCGTTTGGTAGCCAAAGATGACTTTTTGCTTGGAGGAGAACTCATGAGGAATGGTGGAAAAAGACTATACATGATCACTCTGGTTCCATGGCATTACTCCCATACATGACAAGTGAACAAAGCTGATGAAAAGGGGTTGAATGCATTTTAACCGATGCTTGCCGTGATACATGAAGGATGGGAAACCTCTTAAACGAGTGAAATTGCCTCCCCTGGGATTGTGACACGTCGCTAAAAAAGAAATGGATCGTTAATCGCTTAAAAAGAAATGGATCATTAAGATGCAAGTCTCAACGATCCTTGAGTTCTTATTTGGGCAGATGGTCATGAGCATAGCGCTACTTGTCTGAAACCTCCTCAAAGGATCCCAGTCAGGAATAAGTTGTACTGGTTTAATGCTGGTTGATGAATATTACAACTTGGAAGATCTGTTGTTCATGGCACACTTTCGCATGCCCGGAGTCCTTTTCTCTAGGCAACATTATACCCACAGGCTGTTATCCTTTTTCTTTTTCTATTCCTTTATTTCCATTTGTGATTCACAATAACTTTGGCAAAGAGGTTTGACATGTGGTTGGACTCCGTGTGCTAGATTATGCTAATTTAACCGTGATATGACTGAGCTGCATATAATGCGCAATACAGGCAGCAAGTCTAACGCTTCAAGGTTGACATTTCATGGTGTTGATGTTATGGGGCAGAGATTAGCAGAAGAGGTGCGTTATATTGCCTGGGGAGCCACTTTTTTTTTTTTTTTTCAAAATATGGGAATTTCCTCTGTATTTCCTCCGTATTTGTTATCAGTCTTGCCTTGAATCTGCCTATCTTAAAGGCTTAATGTCTTGTTTCTTTCAGGTTAAGTCAGTCATAAAGCATCACCCCACTGTTCAGAAAATTTCATTCATTGGTCATTCACTAGGTGGTCTGGTAGCAAGGTATGCAGTTGCAAAGCTTTATGAAAGTGGTCCAGCCAGTGAACCTACTAAAGTAAATGAAGAATGCGAGAGTGAAGGACGTGGAAATCAACACCGAGAAGATAAAAATACAGATAAAATTTGCGGACTGGAACCTGTGAATTTTATAACTTCAGCAACACCTCATTTAGGTTCAAAAGGTCACAAGCAGGTTATTAGTCTTTCTGGTCTGTCTTCTTTTTCAGTTTGACGTGCTTAAGGATGAATTTATTGAGCTATTATAAGTTACTTCCATGATCAATATTCTTTGACGGCCTAGTTCGTGGATATAACCTTTACATGTTAGTCTATCTGATCAGGTGCTTTTTCAGGATGTTTAGGTTTGGCCCGGTTCTATAGGACATATGCGCATTTCCATAATCTCATTTATTACCTTGAAATTACAGTTCCTTTTCTCGTTGTTCTGGGACGTAACAGATTTTATTTTTTTCAGGTCCCAATTTTTTGTGGCTTTTACTCCTTGGAAAACCTTGCTGTCCATTCATCACGCTTGTTAGGCAAGACTGGTAGACATTTGTTTTTGATGGACAGTGATGATGGCAAACCTCCTCTTCTTCTCCAAATGGTCGAGGACAGTGAAGATATTAAATTTATGTGGGTTTCATCAATGCACGTTCTTTGTTTTTGAAATGTTTTGAGTGCTTAAGCTGTCACGTTCATTGTCTTTGAAATGTTTGAGTGCTTAAGCTGTAATATTCGTTGTCTTTGAAATGTTTGAGTGCTTAAGGTGTTTAATTTTCTGTCTTCAGCTCGGCTCTGAAGTCCTTCAAGCGTAGGGTTGCTTATGCAAATGCACAATTTGATCGTATCCTCTTGGTATATTTGCATTATTCCTGTTATATCATTCTCATAATCAAACGTTAGGCCTTCATTATTTGCTTTTGCTTAGATCATACCATTTACAAACTTTATTCTATGACATTCAGCAGTTGGTGGATTGGATATGACATTACTGTTCATTTGTTATCATCCTTTTCCTTGTTTGACTTGACATTTCTCGTAGACCTAGTTGGATGGAGTACATCATCGCTTAGGCACCGGAGCAATCTTCCTAAGGTAATCTAAATTTGTTGAATCCTTTTGAATCGCTGTTATTACATTTGAGCTGCTCTCTCTTGCCAGCGTGAACATCTATCAACAAGAGATAAAAGATACCCACATATTATAAATGTGGAACCGGCAAAAGCAACCTCCTTCAAGCAAGAAGACTCTTTGGAATATAAAACTGATTGGAGAAACACTGCTGACTTGGAAGGTTCGCATTTCTTCTCATGTAGTTGTCGGTGACACGTATCTTGCCATGATCATGAGAGAGCTTAAATATTCCTTCTGTAGGTAGGAGACATTTGTTTTGAGAGTGCTTATCTGGGCACATATCGAAAGAAAACTTCTATATTGTTTTTTATCTAATATTTGAATATTTGGAAACCTAGAAATTGAGGTTTAGATTTCCTGTACTTTCTCATGTTGCCAAGAATTGCTGGGAATGATGATTTTTGTTGTGTGTGTGCTTGTTACGCATTTTTGTTATGCTTTCAATTTGTTGATTTTCCACTGAATAATTGCAGAGATAATGCTGAGAAGATTAACTAGATTGAGCTGGGAACGTGTAGACGTAAGCTTCAGTGGAAGTAAACAGCGATATTTTGCTCACAGTACCATTCAGGCCAGTACTTTAACACATTTATATACTTCAGAAAGTATGATTGGGATTGTTCTCATGCCTTAAAAAATAAGTGATTCCAAAATTCACTATGGTTTAGTAAATAGTCATATGCTTCTTCAGCAACGTTTGATTGCAAGAGTTCACTGTTGTTGACACACTTTCTCCTTTATATCCAGGTGAAAACTCGGTGCCTCAATTCTGACGGTGAAGACGTGATCCAGCACATGATTGACAATTTTTCTGTGTGAGCGAGTACATGGGTCGGCTATATATATGCGGGTGAAATTGCTCCTAGTAGCCTCTCGCAAGAACCGCCGCAAGGAATTTTGAAGTGATCTCTAGGAAACTGTCTACAAAGTCGGCAAGTTGGAATGGTTTGACACAATTTATGAAGCAGGTGAGCTTTGCATATCGTATCGGAGCCACAGATGCATTCACAGAGAGCGAGAGCGAGAGAGACTAGACCCACTGCCGCAATTCCTTGCAGTTCCTTTTGACACGAGCGTGATGATGGAAGAGTCGACCGGGTGAAAAACGAAGTTCGATTGTATTGGAAGCACTCTCGTATGAATCTGTTTTATATTTTGGTTATGTCCCCCCCCCCCCCCCCCCAAAACCAAAAAAAAAAAATCCCCACTTGAAGTAAAAAAGGTTGTGCTGAGAGAGGCCTTAAAATCGTAGGGATGACCTCCCCAGTACTTGAAACTTTTTTACAATCGAGTATCTAATTTTTCTTTGTTCGATCATATACCTCAATTTTTCAAATTTGACTCAACGTGAGACCTCCGTTAAAATAGCGGGCCAAAAATGCCAATGCAGATGCTAATGCCATAGGATAATTGTTCACATTGGCATTTGATGTGACCTCTCGAGATGGTCATATTATCATAAGTAGGAAATTGTTCCTAAAGTCTTAGACTTATTGTACAGTATTTAATTCAATCTTAAAACTTTTCAAATTAACCAACTTAATTCAAACTTCTTAATGATATTCTAACTAAATCCTTTTGCTCAAACTTAACAAGAAATCTCTATCGTTGTCATTAGGAGCGCGCATGATAACTATTCTATATATTTTTTTAAAATTATTTTTCTATTCTAGACTTGTTTTTGGAATATAAATTTGTTTGATAATGTAATTTTATTTTTTATTTTATTCCGAAATAGGTTTGGAAAAGAAATGAGAAGTATAAATTTATCATTTCTCTAGAGAAATAAAAATTCTTCTCATCACTCATCTTCACTATTAACTGGTTGTCCACTCGCCATTGCCACTTGCCATTTGCTGCTGCTAACATCCGTCGCTACCTTGATCAACTGCCATCAATTGCCACTGCCACTATCACTCACCCACCGTTTGCCCGTCACCGATCGCTATCCACCAATGGCCACCACCAGCCATCCCCCATTGTCCATTGCCACTTGTGAGAGAGATATTTTGGGTCATTATCAAACGAAATTTTTATTTTGAAAATAAAAATTTTATATTATTATTAGATGCATATTTTTTGATTAAAAACTCATTCAAATATAGAAATAGAAAAATCTATTTATGTTTTAAAAATCAATCTCTAGCTAGAATTATTATCATTCATGTTCTACTTATCCAAAGCTAATGTGGAGTGTTTTTGCAATATTTTAAAATTCTGAATTTTTTTAGTTTCTATTCTTTTTTTCTTTCTTTTTCTTAGAGTGAATATTTCATAAGGGTTGGCAAGGGTTGATAACCCTTGCTGGCCATTAGGTGAGTATTGCAAAACCCTCACCGACCACGGGGTGGGTCATGGCCTTGCCTGTGAGACGAGAAGTGAGCCTCTCCTCCTCGAAGTTGTGTGCATTGTGATCAAGCATTTTGGCAACAAAATGGGACCAATCAAGATGGAGAAATCTAGGCTTTTCGTGGGGAGTTTCTCCACGATTTATCGGGGAGTACTCATCATGTTTAGGGAGGAAGAATCGAGAAAATGTGACTTATTCAAGAATGGGGAATGAGATTTAGTCTTAGATCATATAGTTGTGATCTAAGTAGCATCGACATTGACACGCAACACGACACGTTATTTCTCAAAAAAACAGAGAATTTCAACACATTATGACACATTGTATATTAAATATATATTTTCATATATACATAATAAATTATCATTTTTATGATTATTTTAATCAAATTAATTTGATTCAAATTCACAAATAAATAAATAATTAAAAAGGCCTAGAATGAATTTACACTAAAAACATTAATCCACAATTTATTAATATCATTCATTGTTTCAATTAGATAAATTTAACTTTATTCCAATAATTCATAAAACTTGGAGAAAAAAAAACAAACAATCCACATTCTAGACTCGCATGTTAGATATGTCGGAAGAGGAGAAAAAAAAAAAGCTTAAGGGGTGAATTGTGTATCACGGGAAGTGGAAGTCATAAGAAAAAAGAAGACTAGGTTTTTCTTCTTTCTCCATTTATTATTTTTATTATTGTGTTTTATTTTTTCACATATATACATTGACATCTCATTTATTGGAAATTTTTAAAATTGACATCGATATCGGAATCACGTGTCAGAAACCCGTATGTCGAAATTTCGATTCGAGTGTCGGAGAGTGTTGAGAAAGTTAACTAGGTGTCGGATTTTCTGACACGTATTGATTGAGTGTCCGAGAGTGTCGGAGAGTGTCAGACACGTGTCGAAGTGTCCAACACGACACAAAGGCTCTTGAAGAGTGTCGATATTGCATAGGTTGTGATTGGTGAGGGTCGCACCTTCAACCAATGGTTGGCAAGGGTCATTGGCTCTCTAAGAAGATGAATAGTGGGAATAAAAAAAAAAGAGAAAAAAATTAAAAATAAAAAAAATTAAAAGAAGATATAAGAATAACCCATGTCAACGCTAACCGTCAATTTTCAATCAAAATTGACCAGAAAAATCATACAAGGATACAGGATTTCAAGATAGGAAAAGCTTTCAACCAAGACCTAAAGAAAACCTATCAGCGAAGGATGGATAAGATTTTTGGGTTCACCATCGAGAAACTTGGATAAAGAATCGAGATTGAAGTTCGTTCACTGGAAAAAATAATCTCATGTATTCATCAAATTCAAGTCTTGTCTATGTATAAATAAGATTACATCCCTACTTATAAAGAAATCTGCTGAACAAAAGAAAGTGACTCTTGAAATTTTAAAAACCAAAGTAACTCTTAGAGTCTTTACATAATTAAGACTTACATCATAATAAAGACCCATAAAAACTAGGACTTATGCATTGACTCAGACCAAATGCATGTATATAATATTAAACTCTCTAGATTCGTCCACAAAAGCTGAATAACCATTTTAGAAGATAACGATTGAAATCGACCATAATAGCCTCCGGTTGTTAGTCGATAAGCAATCTCGAAATTGATGACAAATTAGTAGAAAAGACATAGTCAATCGACAAATATAAAGTCGGCAACTGGCACATAAAATTGATACCTTCAAATTCAAACCCATCGAATCAGGCAAAGGTCGAAATTTGTTTCTGCTCGCACAAGTAATAATTTAGCAGAATCGACCAATGAATTAAGAGTTGGGCTTGAGAATTGTTCCATTGAATTTGACACTCCAGCAAGAACTCTATCATAGTTCCGAGCTAAATGTATAATTAGAGCCAATTTGGTGATCATTTTGTTTTTCGGAAATAATTTCTGCTTAAAAATGATTTTTTCTTATTTTATTCTTTGAACGAGTTTCTAAGCATTCAAAATCGTTTGATAAGCGTAGAAAATTTTTATTTCTGAAAGAATATAAATGCATTTAGTACGACTCTCAAAATTTTTTTATAACATAGATTTTTTTAAATTTTTTAATAATTTTATGAGATTTTTCTTTAGTTGTTTTCTTTCTTTTCTTTTTACCCCTCTCCTTCTTCTTCCTCTAGCTAGTCATCGAACTTGGCAATGGCCTACAACTAGCCAAAGACGAGGTCCGACAATCTTGCTGGAGCCTCGCCCCCTCGAGACTAGCAAGGTCGCCAACGACTAGCTAGAGAAGGAAGAAGAAAAAAAGAAAAAAAAATGATTTGATTTTATGATTATTTTCGAGAATAAAGAACTAATTTTCATTCTAAAAAAATAGAAAAATTAGCTAATAATACTAAATAAATTTTTATTCGTTTTTAAAAAATTTAAAAAATATATCGAAAATTGATCCGCTATCAAACAAGCTTTAAATGTCTCACCGTAGATGCAAACCTTATTTGCTTATTCAGTCAATCGGTCCTTCAGTCATGAATTGGATGCAAGGTGGAACTCTAGTTTCTAGGAGAGAGCAAATTACTGACCAGAGTAGGGCATTCATTCAGAGGGCCAGTTTAAAGTGGGGGCCTGATTTCACTCGTCACGTCGTTTTCTATACGCTAGCCTTTATCCACGCGTTTTCTACGACATGATCACTTTTAAATAATTTATCGATCATGGAGACTTCAAGATGTATACATTGACTAGTGAGAAATTGTTCAAAATTTATTATATCTTGGATTAACACCCCGAAAAACCTCAAACTGGTACATCTGTGATAAATTTACCCCAAACTAATTTTTTTACCACTAAAAATCCCAAACTAGTACACATTTAACAAACTTACCATAAACTGGTACACTTATGATAATTTTACCTCATGTTAGTTTTCGTTAAATTTTACTGTCAAATTATTAAGTTGAATGACACGTGACAGTCAATTAGTATACCGGTTTTGGATTTTACTCTCCGTTTGTTACAGTTTACAATTTTTGTGATTTTTTTGTAGTATTAATCCAATTTAACAGATGGTTTATTTGTCACAAATGTACGAGTTTAGGGTTTTTGATGGTTGAATAAATTAGTTTTGGGTAAATTTGTCATAAATGTACAAGTTTAAGGTTTTTTATGATCAGTCGGGTGCATTTATCACATGTGTACCAGTTTGAGGTTTTTCATGGTAAAATAAAAAAATTGGGGTAAATTTGTCATAAGTATACCAGTTTGGGATTTTTCAGGATATTAACCCTTATGTTTTTATTAATTTAGTGAACCTTGAATATTTTCACGTTTCATCAATTAAATTCATTTAAAATCACTAATATGGATGTCGCCTATCCTATCTCACGTAATTCGCACTAATGTAAATAATTTACAATAATATTTTAACAATTTTTTCGAAATTTTAATTTTATTAATTTTTTTATCTTCTTTTTCTTTTTTTTGGCTAGCGACGGTCATTGGGCCCACTGTGACCCATGCCTATAATCAACGAGGGCATCGAGGGCCTCACCCACATCATCGTAGCCGCGGGCAAGATTGTCTTACCCAAATCTGGACAAGGGCCCAATGACCCTCATCGGCCAAAATTGAAAAAAAATAAAAGAAAATGAAAAAGAATAAAAGGAAAAAGAAGATAAATAAATGAATATATTGAAAAAAATATATAATATTAAAAATTATTCACGTCAATGCCGAACATGCCACGTAGAACAGTTGCCGTTCATATTACTAACTTTTGATCAAAATTAACTGGATGAAATTAATTGATAATACATGGAAAGATTTAGAATTCAATTGATAAAATTAAAATGTTCGGACATAAATTAATTAAAAAATATAATACTTTTAGATAACTGGTGCTTGTTTGGAAGTCACGAATCAAGTTTAAAGGGAAGCATATATTTATACATTTACTGGAAGTCATATCAAGATATCAAATGAAGTAGCAATTGCTTTAAGGTCAAAACCCATTCATTACGCCCAGATTGCTCAATGAGATATCAAGTTTGTCTGTATTCCATCACGTGTTCCATCGCACGATGTACATAAATACGCCGCAGCCCAAGTTCCAAAGAGTGCAGTATGAGTATGACAATGGATGCAGCAGGAGTATAATTATATCATTAACCACCACCACCACTTAGTGACCAATGTCTATACTGGAAATTTCTGTCAACATGTTATAATTTACTCTTTTGAGAGCAGGTGGCTCTTCCAGTCTGCATCTTTTGCATCTTTTGAATCTTCCTAATAGCCAGTTTGAGCCATCGAAGAGGGTACCACACACTCCTTTTCGTCCCACCAATGACTTCGGACCTGTACCCTCGACGATATGAGAATACATCCGTTCCATTTAATATCTAGAGGTGGGCAAAAAACACCACCCGAACCGAACCGAACCAGCCAGTTCCAGGCGGTTTTCAGAAATATCGGTTCGGTTCCTAATTTCGTGCGTAAAATCACCCATTGAGACCACTCAAACCAGACTGATTTTTTTTAAAAAATTTCTTTCAAATATGTAAAAACCAATAAGCCCTAATTTATGTTCTGTTGAAATAGCTTCTGATCATTGAATTAGAGTATGGTCCCAAAAACACCAAAACCTATCGATGATGTCAAATTTACTTCACTGCCTTGTGATGAATTTTGACTGTAGCGGGAGGAGACGGTGCATGCTCACATCACATGAGCTTGCCTAGCATTTCCGTTTGGTCTACAAAGGCGAGAAAAGAAAGAGACAGGACTCCTGCAATAGCAATAACCATAAAGACTACGAGTCAAGACAAAATGACATGCATATAGAGAGGTAGAGTTAAGGCGTGTGCCCATTTTTTTGAGAAAAATAATTAGAATTTTATGCGTGGAAAGTATAACGAGAGAATATAACGATAAATCAAAAAAAAAAAGGAACATGCATCGATTTCCAATTCCTAGGTGAAGACCAAATTATCCTAAAACCGATCATTTCTACTGCATTATATCGTCTGCAAAGGTCGTCGGGTCGGAAAAATTTAAAATAGCACCGTCCCATTGGAAAAAGTTCACAATTTTTTGTGGGGCCTTTTCATTTAATTTTCCCATGGATCTATACTTATTTCAGTCAAAGATCCACCCTCGCCGGCGAAGGTTATTGAATGCTTTGATTTTTACTATTGGCAGTGGAAACGGGCCTTCCCCAGGCAGCGTCGAAAAAACATCGCAGTCTTCATCTACCGGGAAATTAAATGCCTTGACCATCTTCTCTCTTTGTAAGAAGCTGATGGGGATGGGGATGTGACCCCGATGTAATTGCACTCCTTAAATGCCTTCGTCCCGCAGCTTCCCGAACGAGGGACTCGTGTCTTGGGTCCGTGTCTTGCTTCTGTTCTCCCGTTAGTAAATGACCCTTCTAGGACCTTTTGGCTATGTTTTTTTTATGGCAGATCGGCGAGGATGTGCTGCTAAAGTTTTTGGAGATTGATTTAAGTTTCAAGATGTAAAAATTCACGTCTTCGATTCGTCTTGTTGAGAAGGTGTTAGGTGTCGTGTCAACAATCATCAGATTAGTGGTTAAGATTGATTTAGTTAACTAATTACCTAAAGAAAAGCTCATTTTGCTTAAACCCCTCGTTTTTAGGGATGATGATGTTGTCCCATCTAGTTCGGTACCTGCTCTACTTTGCCTTGGATGGGAAAATCTCATCCTCCTCGTCCTCCCTCGTAAGGAATGATTTGAGATGCATATGATAATTATTTTATTTTTATTTTATAATTATTTTTTTATTCTAGACTTATTTTTTAAATAAAAGTCCTTTTGATCAAATTATTTTAGTTTTTTTTTTTATTTATGAAATGGATTTTTACTTCAGAAATAGGTTTGGAACAAAAATTTAAAATAATTTTTTTTTACTTATTTTTCCAGAATATAAATTATAAAAAAATTTCATTCATCATTCGTCATCGCTACTAATCAACCGCCCATCCATCGACACCGCCGTTTATCGTCCACCCTGACCATCCATCAATCGTCACCCACCACCACCTGTTGATCGCCGTTCGTCGCCACCGGTTGCCAAAAGTCGTCCGCCTCTCGCCATCCGCAAGCCATCACTATCGATCGCCATCTGCCGCCATCGCCTGGGAGAGAAAAAAAAAATTTTGTGTCGTTATCAAATGAATTTCTAATTCGGAAATAAAAATTTTATATCGTTATCGACACGTATTTTTGCTTAAAAACTCATCCAAAAATAAAAATTAAAAAAATATATATATTTCTCTTCCAAAAATCAATTTCTAATTAAAATAGTTATCACTCGTGCGCTTAAAGTTTGCTCTTCACAATTCAAAACCTACATTTTACATTGCATTCATACACACCTAAACCCCTATCCCATTCCCCCCGCCCCTCCCTTTCTCTCCCCTCATAGAAAGAAGCAGAACCCGGCAAAGATCGAGAGCCACCCTCATAGTTTTAAGCTGCCGCTCAACAACACAGCCCAGCCCCGATGCGGACGACGACATCCTCGTCCTTGCCCGTCACCCGAGCCCCTAGGGAACGGTAGTTGGGTAGAAACCATCCAACCTCACCATGCTCGTCACACTATCTTTCTATCTCTTCCCTTTTCTCTGGGCTTTCAACCTCTTTACACACCCGCCACACCTCCCCTTCAGCTATCACCGGCGCCATTGCGCCTCCTCATTATTGATTACCAGAGAGAGAGAGAGGACCAAAAGGAATTCTGGTGGTGGCCGTAGGCCAAGGATCACCATCTACGGTGATAGTGATGACTTTGGAGTATTCAGCATCACTTATGCTTCAAAGTCTCCACCCTCTTGTATTGACGTTCATCAACTAATGCATGCTTACCAAATGAATAATGGGAGAAGGAATTGTGATCTCTACGAACTTATTATGTATGGACAGATTTAGAAATTCGAGCACTCTAAATCATTAAATGTTTTAACAATTTAAACTTCTAGAATCAATAGTGAGATTATAAAATTCCATAGGAAGTCCCTACAAGTGACTCTCCTGAGGCTTCGGGATTACTATTCAAATCGTGATTAACTTTTAAACAAGAATTTCATTAACAACCTAAGTTCCCAGGTAAATGTATGGAAACGCGTGCAGAATCTCACGACCGTGTACCAAGTGAAAGGCACCTCGAAAAGCATGAATTCCCTCTGCTCCCCTTTTTTACCCGACTAATGGAAGATACACAACAAAGAAAGCAAAGAAAACGAAGAAAACGTTAAGTGTCCTTTTGCCGAATGCTCTAGTTTCAACGTGAGTGGTCGGTCGGTTCGCACGTATCGTTACTTCCCTTTTGTCTTCTTTCAGTGGAGTTGCTCGTTGCTCACTGCACAGTGCGCACCGTCACGCCCCTGCCGTGCCCGAGAGCTGCCGTTTTCTGGTTGAAAAAGCCCCTACCTTTGGACCCGTCAAGGACCGGCACCATTCGCTCGCCATCCCTCATCACCTAAAGCCACTCACTCCCCTCAGGCCCCCCTTCTCTCCCTCCCTCTCTCTCTCTCTCTCTGTGACTTCTTGTGGAGAAGGCTTTTCTGAGATACCAAACCGTGGACACCGCCGCGTCCGCTGCATCTATCTGTGGTTGAAGGGCTTCCTCTGCTTGATTTCTCAACTGGGTCCTCATTTTTAGGAAGGATCCTCTCGTTTGTTTCTCGCAATCTGCCCAGGTGTTCAGTCTTTTTCTTTCTTCTTCTTCTTCTTCTTCTTCTTTCTCTAGCGACTGTACGTGTCTTGTTCTGTTTTTGTTGCTTTGAATTTCGTGCCCGATTCGCTCAATGTGTTCGTGCTGTAGAAGGGTGATTGTCGCCTTTTCTTGAAGTTGGATTTAAGTGGATGATTAGTCGGTTGATTGTTCCCTGTTGTTTGTTTTGTTTCTTTTGGCGATCTGGAGGAACAATGCAAGTGTACTTGGAAGACGCTGTTTCTGCTGTGGAGGATCTTTCAAATTTCGCAACTTTTTTCTGTTTTGGGTTTCTTATTGTCTGCTTAGTGCTCATTCTTTAGCCTGTTTGTTCTTTCTTGAGGTCGAACTTTTTGCTATCTGGGTGGTTTTTCTTTGATCGTTCAAATCTCTTGTATTGGTGCCTAAAATGGGATGGAAGTTTGTCCTGTATCTTGGTGGTTGGCTTAGTCTTGAGTACTTTCGTTGCTTTTCTTAGCGGCCCATGTCTCATTCCGGGTTCGAGTGCAGATGGTCTGGATTTTGTGCTTGGGGACAATTGCAATATGTTCTTTTCTGAAAAACACTGTCTGTGTCGGCTGGGTTTCTGATCAGACCAAATATTTGCTGATACAATAGTGATGAATTCGGATCTTTTGCTTGCGGTTCACTTCAATGTCAATTTTAGAATCCATGTTTAGATCTACCTAGCAAGAGAGATCTACAATTAATGACCCCTCCATGAGCTATCCGTCGTGATCATATCTTTGCTTTGTGTTCTTGCCGGTTCTAGACTATGGTTTGATAAAGTGATTTGGCTCATTTCTTCCTTTAGTTTCAGTATTGCATTTATACCTATTTCTTCTATGATTAGTAAACCTTGGATTTCATGTTCCCTGACTAGTGTAATTCCGGAAGCACCTAGCTGATTTAACTGGGCTCATCCAGCGGAACTGATTTGATGATATACTTGCAACTTTTGAATGCTAGTCTTGCTGATATGATAATTCACTGTAATATTGTTACAATGCCCATTTGTAGATCTCCCTATCAAGGCAGTAATACCATTTGCAAAGCCAAATATACAATGAGCCAGTATTCCTGCTAGTTTTAAGTTGCCACTATCGCGTCCTTAATGCCCAGTAATCTAAAGAAAGGGGAAATGGAATCTCTATTCTTATAGAAGTGTGGAATGCATATCGCTCATTGCTCTGTTTAGATGGGTCAGTGTTTTCTACCAGCATAGAGCTGATCTACCATTGAAGATTTAGCCCTTCTTCAGGCCACTTATAATTGGACTATCTTGCTTCGCTCTTGACGAGAGTTGGTTTGCACTTAGTTTATGAGATGTGCATCTGCGGAGTACTCTTCATGAACAAGTCGAATTTGCTTATACAGTATGAATTCAATATTGACTAGTCTCTCATCTAACTTAATTATTTCTTTTGGCTCTTGATATTCATCTGCAGTTCAAGCTTATCCTTGTTGCGGGCATTTCTCAGTGTCATGACTATTCTGAGACAATCACCTAGTAGAAACCAAAGGACAAAAGGCTTTAAAGTGAAACACGCCATCCAGATTTTCTTTCTTCTGGCCATTTGTGTATGGTTGCTTTACCAAGTCAAGCATTCGCATGAAAAGAAGAAAATACTTGAGGAAACAACTGCTGCAGAGTTATCAAAAGATGTGGAAACAAAGCATGAGAAAATAAAACTGGGGAGAAAGGATCTAAATCCACAAGACAGGAATGCTGATCCAGGAGATGATAGGCAAGAAGAAGAAAAAGAAGATGATATGGAAGAAACCAAACTTGAAGAAACCGAGATGGAAGAAAGGGGAGGAGGTGATGATGAAATAGATGGAAATGAGCAAGAAAGAGATGAAGAGGATGATGCTGAGGAGATCGAAGACTTGATCGATGAAGAGGACCGGGTAAAGGGAGATGGGATTGCAGAGGAAGAGAGTGATGAAAAGGAAATTCAGATCGAGGATGCTGGTACCCTTGAGGACCGCACGGAAAATGAAGGTGATGAAATTTCTCAGGATGCAAGGGAGGAACACTACAAGGGTGATGATGCATCCAGTGCTGTGTTGCAGAATGTCGGGGTGAAAACTGAAGAGTTTCAAGCTGGATTGAGAAAAGTGAAGGAGGAATCAGGACAAGGAGACATTTCACGTCACTCAGAGGAGGTGAGGATGGCTGCTGAAAATGGGGATTTGACTTCTCAAGGTAGAGGAATTGATGGATCAAACTGGGACAAATTTGACATCGACTCAAAATCTAATCGATCAAAGAGGGAGAAGACAAATGAAGGAGCAGACCTGAATCAGAGTTCAGTTTTGGAGCTTCCACGAGTCCCAGATTGGGTGCATGATCACAATGGGAACGAGGCTATTTCAACTTCCGGGTCAACTTATGACGAAAATGATGAGAATGGTACCAAGGACTCTATGTGATGAAAAATCCAAGCAAAAGCTTAGCTTCTTCTTCGAGATAGGGTACTCTTAAGTCCTGCATAAGATTATTCCTTGTGTTTAAGTATAGTAGAGAAGATAGAGATTAGAGGGAATCGCGCTGTTCTAAAACTGAAGGCTTCGGCATCCAGTATAACAGTGAGATGCCGCGGAATGATGGTTCAGACAAATCTGTCTTGAGTCTACCGTTTTGTTTCCTTTTACGTAGGAGCAAGGTGCTTATCCTAATTTCCTGGAGATACCATCTATCAAATGCAGATGGGCAACTGTAAATATACATCCAGTGATTAGGTGTTGCAAAATAGATCTGTGTTAAATCCAGATGTAAGCATGATCAAATGATGTAAGACTTGGAATATGAAGTGATTCCAGTATGTGTAATATGCTTTCTCGAGTCGCCAAAGCGTGTACTTGCAAATTTATGCACCTATGAATGGCTCTTTTGCAGGCCGACCTTTGCTCAAGCTGCTGTGTCTAATTAGAGTATTTTACTGAAGGATTGGGATTCCATAGCTTCTGCACGAGGATGAATTTGATGAATTGTTAAAAGAAGATAGCAAAGAGGAAGTGGGACAGGGGGTGATGAAGTGTATTTGGCTGGCGACTGTTTGGAACTGGTTATCAGTAGACAATCATCTAATGATAGACGATGGTTTTATCGAGTAATTAGTTCTAGGTGATCTCAATGTCTTGATACCAAATTGAGTCAAATCGACAATCAAGAAACTCACATTTTCAAAACGAGCTTGTCTAGAAAAGCAGTTAAAGGAAAGCGCTTCATGGAGCATGCTCTATGGAGGGAGCCTATGGATGCTCCTAGTGAAAAATGGCTTGAAAAAACTGTTGATAACATATTCCCAAAACAAAACAAAGCCGAAGCACTAAGAAATTCTGTGATAAAGGGCAGGAAGTGGCCAAAACCATAAAGGATCGAACGCCTGCCAAAAGAAAAATGAAGAAACCACCGTTTCGCCCCAAGTAAGAAGGCAAGGGAGTCCCTCTAAAGACATTGGGATAACATGAAAGTACAACAAACCAATCTCATTGCAGCGAGGCAATATCTGTGCTCAAATGCATGGCAAAAAGATGTTTTCCAATTGATGCATGGGACCGACCGTTAGTGAAACGGATCACAGAAAATTTCTAGACCGGAAACGGCAAAGTCTCATGTGAAGGGGCTCTAGAGCTTACTCTGAGGAGATCCTAAAGCAGAGGTTGCCTTGTTGAACCAATTCACTGGTGTCAATGTAATTTCATCATTATGACGGTTCAGGCCAATTAGAATTCCTATCCTCCTTTTATTTCTTGCCTTTCTAGGCAAGGACAGCATGGAGACGTGAACAAGGTATATAAATCACATAGTAAATTTGCCAAGTTTTCGGGTGAAAAAAAATTATCCAGGGATAGCTTCAACCATGAGCAAGACTTTAGATTCCAGAACGTATAGAAGGGAGCTCATGAGAAAATCCACAATGTATAGAAGAGAGCTCATCATGAAAAATCCCACATTTGAGAATGTGGAGAGCCATAACAATACATTTGAACACCAATTGCATCCGAGAATACTCCTCAAGCTCGACTCCAAATGAATACAGGACATCAGCAGGTTGAGGATTGGCGCCTGCTCCACAAAAGGTTGAAGAGTTGATGGTACCTTTCTGGTCAGCTACAAGAACAACCAGCATTGACAATGACTTCCAAAATTCAAGACTGCTTAATAGGAACCCTTTGATGAGAATTCCACTGCAACAGCATCCACACTATGGATGTTCCTGAATTAAGACCAATGACAAGGAACTAAATCAAGATACAGTTAAAAACAATAGATTCCACAACTTGAAGACAGAGTGATTGCTCATCTTTTAGGAATAACAACCAGCTCAAACCCCTCCATTTATAGGATATGTCTCCTCGTCAAGGAGCATGAAATGATTTGACAACAAATTCTTTCAGCAGTCGAGATCAACTAGAGCAATCCAGCGATCATTCAGAGGATGACAAGATATTCAGGATCCTAAAAAAATCTTGCTAGCTATGTCTACTTCAAGTGGATTCGAGGTGTAAACACTCTACAAGTAAAAGTCAACTCCTGCTCCCAATGGAAGATGAATCCATTCAAGCATAAACTTAAGAGTTTAAAAAAAAAAAAAAAAAACCACCAAGATTTTTCTAGTCCAATAGATAGATGACCAGAAGGATTTGATAAAAGAAAAGTTCCACGATCAATACTTTACCTGCAAAGATGCCAACTGTAGTCAGGTTTGCAATAGCCATCGTTTGATAAATGAGGTATTCAGTCAAGAAGTGACCAAATGCATAGATGAATGACAAGAAGGTAGCCAAGTATAAGGGTTTGTTGTCAAGGTTGAATGCACAAAGAAAGCAGAGAGTGCATGTCAAGAGGGTCCAAACTCCAAATGTCCTTCCATGAACTTCAGTCACTGTGAAAATTCCAAAACAATGAGAACCGAGGAAGAGGAGTTCATTAGGATTTTGCACAGAACTTCACCAGAAAGATGGAAGCGAAACAAAATGATAGTGATTGTGGGAAACAGAGAGATAAGCTTGAATCTGATAAAACACAAATAATCATAGTGAGCCCCTAAAGATCAAAATAAATGCTAAGCCTTTAATCACTAAATAGAAGAAAGTTCCTCAGCCTGAGATAGTCATACACCAATCTCAACGATCACGTGTGCTACAAGTGCTATCTGCCTGTATTAATGGCAAGAGGTAAGTATTCTAGGCAATGATGAAGTTGCCTTCATGCCGACTAATCAACAGACTTCCTCAGTAATAACAAGGGTTCAACAACATAATTCTATAGAGCCATCCTCACTAACCAGAGGAGAACAAATCAATAAGATATTTTCTTGTGGCGATTTTTGTCATCATAAGGATCACCAGCATGCCCCGGACAGCTAAAATAAGATACTTCAGAGGTCCACCAATTGGATCAATAATGTGTGCCCTTGAGGCAATTCCTGTCACTAGTAGGCCACAGGCACTGCTAGGGCAGCTGTCTTTCCAATTGTACATCATGTCATCTACTATATAACAAAAGATCACCCTCGAATTCTCAAGAGGAGATGTCACCACGACACACTGGAAAAGAATGACAACTGCATCTTTCTACATAATCATTGCCTTCTCAAACTAGTAATCCGCAATGGTTAATACTGCATCCTTCTGCTTAATCCTTTGCCCTATTAAACTAATAATCTACGAACGTTGATACTTCCATATACGGAGATACATTTCTAAGTAAAGGTTATTTATCAAAGCATAGCCTATGCGGAACAATGCACATCGCGGTCGGTCGACATTTTCTTCTTCATTATTGAGTCATTTTTCCCATATACGTCTCCATCTTAGAATGCAAGTAGCACTTCATAAAGAACGTCAACTCCACAGGTTGCTTATAAACGTCCTCCCTCGATGAATATACGGCAAAAATATCGACCTTTTTCGATTGGAAATACAATTAGGGGGGAGCACAGGTGCCTCACATTATGTCCAGACAGAATTGCCCGGTCTCAAATCCTCCACATCACTAGCTTCACGTTCAGCTATTCGAATTCTCGCTTCATCCAAATTTCTAGCCTCGAACTGCAAAGTGATTCCCATTACCTCACTTCCTTCAGCATGAAGGATCCTAAAAGCTAAGAGACGACTCTATATTCGCCGAATCACGAGTCCCAAAAAGTCACCGAACTGGGGATCTACTCCACCACACTACCATCGAAACAACCCGATATCCGAGCACACGCGCCACCCAAAAAGCCAATGCCCAAGTGAGCAACCGCAGCAAAATGGGCAGCAGAGATCTCTCGGGGACAGCGCATTTCTGGGTAACACCCGATTCATTCAACGGCGTCGGTAGCAAGAAAAATGGGGAGGGGGAATTGCTGACTCGGAGGGGGCAGCGATCTCGATTCGAACGAACGAGGCATCAAAGCCGAGCAAAAAAGATGCATCGGATCCAGACACAGAGAGAGAAAAAGAGAGAGAGAGAGAGAGAGCGGACTGGTGGCGTTGGAGAAGACGGCGAGGCGGAGAGCCCAGATGTCGAAGAAGCCGAACCAGACGGAGGCCAACCGGAGGGAGCCCACCAGCATCAGCCACCACCCCAACGGCTTCATCTTCCTTCTTCCTTCTTCCTTCTTCCTTCTTCTTCTTCCCCACGTCGCCTCGGATTTTCCGGTCGCCGGATTATGCGCCGGAGAGGGGAGACTGAGTTGAGAAATTGGCTATTATGTTTGTGTGCAGCCGTGTCGTCTGGGAAGGGCCCCATTTATTTCCTTATGTCTTTAATTAGATAATTAGTGAAGTACTCGTGCTTTTACACAAAATGCATGTATGCACGCGACTTTAAAAACCTAATTCTCAATTTTAACTAGAGTTTTAATTCCGGTACGAACTTTTTTTTTATTTTCCGTTATAAAAAAAAAAAGCATTAATTTTCGGACAGTACCCAAACCTAACTCTCATCCGAATTTCATACGATTCCCATGAGTACTAACACGTCGGTTCTCTAATGGCATCATTTGACCAAACTTGATCTCGAACACCGATCAGGAGTTTGTGCGTTCTTTTTTTTTATGAGACAACAAAAAGATTTGGCTTAAATTGAGACTCGACCTAAAATTTGTGATTTTATGAGATAAAAAAATATAAACAAAAATTGGGACTTGGATCATAAGTTGGTGATTTTTAAGGGTATTAAGCTCAACTTTTGAAAGAAAAGAAGAAGAAAAATTTCCATCTCCAGCGCATTCTCTCATAATGCGCGAAAACGTTCATTTAAAAACGTACGTCAAATGAAATATACTTCGTAAAACATTCATTGGATAATACTCGAATAAAACACCTAAACTTTTGACTGATTTTCATATCTTTGCATTAATCGATTATTGATGTGACATGTTTGTTATTGTGTTTATATATATATATATATATATATATATTGGAAATAGGATTATACAACGCGATACTCAAATAAACACAAGGTTCTATAAAACTTGAATATTAGACACAATGTTTTTATTAAATCTCAAACTTTAAATACTCTCAACCACATGGACATTTTTCATCTACTAAACAATTCATGGACATTCATAATCGCGATCTTTAGACTCTATTATAATAACACTGGATTTTTCCACATACTTTTTAAGGAAATGACAACATATTCCTATTCATATCGCGCACTTCATAATTCTCATCCAGTGCACTACCAATAGAAGCTTGAGCATAAGGGTGCAATCCACTCTAATCCAGTTGATACAACATCAAACTCAAGCTTATTGGACCTGCACAATCGGTGCTTGCATATGAACTCAAGTGCCACTGAATATTATATCCTTGCTCAAGCTTGACTCTAAAAGTAATCAAGAAACTACACTTTGGCTTGACTAGGATTGATTATATATATCATTGTAAAATTCGTAATTAAGAGGTCTTCAAAGGAAACATGAGGTACTCGATAAAGATACGACCCTATTGATCTAAATATTGATGAGCTCGAAACTCAACTCAACAGACTCTCTCAACTAGCTCGATAACAAGCCAAGCCAATTCTCGAGTATTTACCAAATCAAGCACGAGTTGTGAGTAGCACTCTTAACTCTTTTTATCCCTAGACTTGCTCTCTCGTCAATTTGATAATAATTGTAGGAAGAAGATGTTATAGATTCCCCTTGTGAATTTGAACTCCTCACTCTTAATTTTCTGCATATATTCACTATCTTATCAATTGTTTGATGGGATCGCGGGTTTACTTATTTGACAAAATCTAAATACATTACACGCCAATGATTTTGTGCAAATGGGAAAGGGCCAAAAAAATGGATAAATTTCAAAATTTAAAAATAATTGTCCACCATCTCTAATTTTTCCCCTTCAAATTCCTTCCAAAACTAAGCCTTAAAGATAATAGGTTGAGATAAAATCAAATTCGGAACGATTTCTCAATCGTAGGATTATTATCATCAAAATTTTGAAATTTTTGCGTCACGAGATGGCTTTCGGGTTCAACTTGAAAAGCTTCGCAGAATTATAGATTACGTTTTGCACTCACGGGCTACAGGTAACATCAGATTGAACGGCACGTCTCCCCAGACCCCCTCCTTTTTCTCGTCAGTACCCTCAGTCCGAGTCATGTTGACCATGATGGACGGCCCAGATTCCTCTTCATTGCCAAGACAAAATTGCAATTGCGATCGTGAAAACATAGCCGTTCATAGAATAAAATTAGTAAGTACATAAACGGGGCTGGGTACACCGTCCGCTGAGGCCGGACAAAAAAAAATACGGTACAGCGGACAGAACAGATGAGTTCGAGTATTTTCTTATGGAGTCATGTTCGGTATGAGTCAAATTTGAGTATTTTAACGGCTCAAATTAAGTCTCGATTCGAGTTATCGAGATATCCATATATTAAATCATTTGGGTTCGGGTTTAGTTCATGCATCGGTGAAAACCGAACCGAATTGGCCGCCCATCGACATTCATACAGGACCACCCCCCATGTCTTGCACAGAAATTGACACAAACATAAACAACAAAGGTGGTCAGGGACGGGACCACCACAGGCCTGACTCCAGGAGCCAATAAGCTATAGCAGCGCGAAGAGAAGTGAAACGCCAACCGACCCGTCCCCCGTGACCACGCCCCCGAGGGAGAGACCATTGCCGAATTGCCGTTTTGCATTCACCCTCTTTTGCTCCCTTCATTTATTATTTTCGCAATGTGTATGTTTTATTCGCATTACCCATCGTATCGGCACACGAGCGGGAGAATCCCAACTCCCTTACCTAACCCCTCTCGTCCTCCCCCGCCTATTCACGAATTTTAATTAATAATTTTAACAGAAGGCCCTCCTCTGCCCGCCGGCTCTTAATACGTAGGCTCGACCCTTTATTAAGTTTTCATTTAAATTTAATTCCCGGCCCCTAATTTTTATGTATGGTTCTAATTTTTTAATGCCCGCCCAATTTTTCCGGGAATTCGCCCGTCTTAAAGAATTTTTTTCAACTTAGAACAAAATCATTTAATTTAAAATAACTTGTGTGAAACGAACTAGTAAAAACTAAGAAGCCGAAACTTACCTATTCCCCGAGTCTAAAAACACCTTCAAATTCTGTGATTTTCGTCATTATTATGTCGAGAGAGAGAGAGAGAGAGAGAGAGAGAGGGGAAAACAAGAAGGTACGCCAAGACCATTCCTCCACGATTTCGCCCGGAGCATCCGATGGGCGAAGCCCCCCTCATAATACGGCCAAACCATCCTCGGGATTCAACCCAAATTTTGCAATGACGACAAAAATTGCCAACTAGCACTTAAGCCGCTTCATGCCTTACAGCTCATCCCCCCACCCCCACATCTAATCTAATCTGCCTTCCAAGTTCAAACTACCCGCAAAATTTACTCAATCGCCAAACATTAAATAAACAAAAACGGAACAAATCCGTAGTCAAAGTCAACCATTTCCTTCCAATTTAACCAATCAAAAGGCGAAAAAAGCAGTACAGCACCCTTTCCAAAAAAGGAATGGAAGGGGGAAAAAATGGAGCGAAGAGAGAAATTCACACGATCCACACATCGGTAAAGAAAAAGGCCCAGAGACTCGCCTCATCGGCTCCTACCTCTGCTGCCGCCGCCCGCGACTGTATGTACAGATTCCAGAGATTTCAGCAATAAAAACTTGCTAAAACCAACCATCCCCCCCTCCCCTCTCCCCTAATTGGAGTCCCAAAAATCACATCAATTGTCGTCAAGAATACAAAAAAAAGGGAAAAAAGAAAAAAATTAAGTGGAAGCAACGTCGTGCCGGCCCCCGTCCCCGGCGCACTAAAACGACGACGAGGAGTCGGCGGTGTGGCAGAGTTCCTTCCTCAGCCGCTGCGTGAACAGCATGCACGCGTCCATGCTGAGGTCCACCGCGGCCGCCAGCGCCACGAACGCCGCCGCGTCCTCCGTGCACCCCACGTGCTGCACGCTCACCTCCACCGTCGGCTTGCTGCACTTCCCTTCCCCCTCCACCCCCGCCGCCATCACGAACCCCCTGTACATGCAGTACGGCCACAGCCCGTGCCCGAAGTCCCCGCTGCTCCGCGGGCTGCCCGCCGGCGACCCCGCGCTCCCCGGCGTCGCCCGCCCGTTGCCGCCGTTCGAGCCCAGGTCGATCTGGAACCTGCCGCCGCTCTTCGAGCTCAGGGTCGACTCCGAGACGACCACGCCCGCGCCGGCCGAGTCCGGGATGATCTCGAAGCGGCAGCCGAGGCTGTCGGAGCCGCCGCGCTCGCGCCAGGCCTCGAGGCGGCCCCAGGGCTTCCACGTGCCGTCGCTCGGGCGGAGGATGAGCCACGAGCCCGGGTTGGAGCGGCTGACCCGGTCGGAGCCCGGGGAAGCGACGAAGGGCGTGATCATGGAAGCGGCGGCCACGGGGGAGCCGGACAGGTCGTGGACCGTGATGGACCAGCCCTTGCGCTCTTTCCCGGGCTTCTCCCGCTCGCTGCCGAAGGAGCTCAACCAGTTCCTCGAGCAGCTCGACTCCGATGGAAGTGACCTGCGCGTGTCAGCGATAATCCAGCGCTTTAAAAAATTACTCAAACTTATCTAAGCTTCGATCAGCACAGGACCGAAGAAAGAGAAAAGGAGATACTACTGTTCGACCCTTTGCAGACGTCTGGTTGATACTATAATAGGGCACAAGAATACTTTCTAAAGGGGGGAAAAAGGGCATTGTAGCAGAGACAGAGACGGAAATGGTCATAAGCAAAGTGAAAAGGAAGCCTTCAATGGCGGATCTACTCTCGACTTTCGTAAGGGAGGACACCCTTCGGAGATACTCAAATGGGTTAACCGCTGTATACAGCTGCTTCCTTCGACGTCGTGTTTCTTGAAGAAGAGTAAAGCGACAGACACAGTGACTAAAACCGAAAACTAAAAGCGTTAGCATAGTGACAGTGACAATGCCAATGGCTTTACTCAACCCAGGAACTGTTCGAAATTTGAGTGCGCAGCACCGCCGCGAAAAAGGTGAACTTCAAAGGAAGCAACAAAATGAGAGAAGGGGGGGGAAAGCCAACGAGGAACTCGCTGAAACCCTAGGAAGGAGGAACGGGGACCCACCTCGATCGCTGCGCGTGATGGTCGCCATTGTGGGACCTGAAGCTGAACTCGCATGTGAAAACGGGCTGCCTGATGTTGCCCTGTATTTGGAAAACCTGGGGGCTGCACTCGGGCTCCCCGTCGAACTGGAACACGAAGCGAGGGTCGGGCTCCGCCTTCACGGTCAAGTGGAACTGCGCCGACGACGACCCCTTCGTCTCCTTGCCGACGTTGATCCACCCGCTGTGGAACACGCAGGCCCTGGCCTCGGCCCCGGCGAGGTCCAGCGGCACCGAGACCTTCCCGAGCAGCCTCCCGGAGCTGACGCCGCAGGTCGCCCCACGCCGGCCCGTGAAGACGGAGACCTTCAGGCAGACCTTGCCGGAGAAGATGGACTTCCCGGCGAGCCTGTCGAGGTCGGACTTGCTGAGGTGGAAGGTCGCGCCGCCGCCGCCGCCGCCGCCGACTCCAGGGGGAGGCGGGCCCGTCGTGGGGGTGGGCGGCGTCGGGGGGAGGTGGGGGACGAGGGCGGTCTGGAGGGGGAAGCTCTTGAGCTTGATCTTGCAGAAGCAGGGGGAGGAGGAGGGGTGGACGGCGGAGCGGGCGGGCTTGGCGGCGACGGGGATCTTCAGCGCGAGGCTCCCCACCGTGAGGCGCACGAAGGGACAGGGATCCATGTCGCCGGAATGCTCTGGCGCCGCGGCCGGCGGGGGCCCGGAGAAGGAGAGGAGAGGAGAGGAGAGAAGGAGGAGAAGGGTGGTCAGGAGGAGGAGGAGGAGGAGGAGGAGGAGAGAAGAGGGTGAGGGTGAGGTTGAGCTTGGAACGGCATTGGTGCTGTGAGCTCTGCTGAGGGAGAGAGAGAGTGAGTTCCAGAGAGAAACGGAGACGTAGTTTCTCTCTCTAGCGGGTGGGGTTTTCTCTAACTAACCAGAGAGGCAGAAAAGCAGAAGGGGGAAGGAGGGGGGTGGTTGTAGGAGTACTGGAGGACAGCTGGGTACAGGCTGGATGTGAGCGAGCGTGACGGTATCTCTCTCTCTCTCTCTTTCTCTCTCTACCTGATCAACGCCTGATCAGCTGCACACATTCAACTCTCTCTCTCTCTCTCTCTCTCTTCTTTTGTGTTTTTTTATGGCTTTCTTCTTCTTCTTCTTCTTCTTCTTCGTTTTTTTTTCCAATTTTGAATAGATAAATGGAAAATTCTTCTTTCTTATTGTTTTGGGGAAAATGTACTGTCCTTTTGTATGGTTTAGCCAGAGATTTGATTTTGTGAATTTTTCTTTTTCTTCTTTTTTCTCCAATTTTTTATTTTTGATTTTTTTTTTTTTGGTTTGAGGGAATGGAGCGGCACACGTGGAGTGGGCAGGGGATTCTGGGCGGGGTACACGTGGGAATGATGATGGGGCTGGGAATCCTCGGGAAACATATTATGCCCCGCCGTTCATTTTCATAATTGTTCATCGAAGAATTAGTTTTAATGAGGGCAAAGGTCCACTAAAAATCATAGATTATATTTATTGTTATACATTTACTATATATAGACATTTTATCCTCTATTAAAGACTAAAGTTTCATTAATGAAAACCATTAAAAATCAGCATGCAAACACTGTTGACAATATTAAAAATGACATTTTGATTGAAAAATCATTTAAAGAAACCTTCACGAAAAGTAAATGGGTCATATAGATATAAATTCAGGATTAATATGTCACGGTATACATAATTTAAAGTTATTGATTAAGATAAATGTGTCCCATGGGTATAGTTCGAAGTTTCAATAATTTTACTATATAAATATTAAAGTAAAATAAAAAGGTAAATCGAGAGCGCGTTTGTTTCTTAGAAAACGAATAATTTGGAAACTATTCTTCTAGAAAGAGTCGTTTGCATTGCTCACATAAATGCACGAATGAAAGAGAATTTCATAGCCTACAAATATTTTTAGATATAAATTGTTGTTGATAATAGTGTGTTTTTAATTGATTAATATTTTAGGGGATATTAGCGATCATCTTTAAGGAAATATTGTCTGAATCATCCATTATGAGCCAAACAAATGGAGCCTGATGATATACGTATCTGTCTCGTTGCTAACTACTCGTTTCACGAAATTAATTTCTAATAATTAAAATACTTAATAAGCCGTAGTGAGGATGTACAGGCGTGACAAGCAACGCAAAGTCCAGGGCCGTGATGCTTCTTATAAGCACATTTGACATTTATTACAACATAAATTCATTTTCGAAACACGACTCCGTAATTTCTTTATTTATTTTTAATTGTTAGATAAGGGTCGTGCAAAAATACGCAGCTTTTTAAGATGATGAGGATGAGGCATTGTCCAGATAAGATTTTATGAAAGGAATCTCAATATCTGCTAACAAGAGGAGGAAAGGAAAAAAAAGAAAGAAAATGTAATTTCTTTGGTCCTTTTTTTAATGATACTTTCTTCTTTTTTTTTATTGGTGCTTAGACATAGGACTACTACGCACGTCTCCTTCTTGAAAATATAAATAGAAATTGAAAATTCAGCTACGGGAATTACAAAAAGTAGAAGGAAAAAAGAGAAAAAAATGAAAAAAAGAAAAAAAGGACGAGTACACCTCGGAAGCGCATGGCCTCTGAGCCGGATCACGTTCACGAGGCGTCTGTACGGAAAAACGAAAATTCGTACCGCGCCTTTATTTCTGATTTAAGTTAGTGCATCGATTTTGGATGAATTATATTTTGCGCCCCACCCCCCAGGTTTTGGCACTTTTCACGAATCACCAGCCCGACTTTTCGATTTTTGCAATGTGCCCCTTGAAGTCTTGCCACCCAGCAAGCATCAACTCCGCCCGTGTTTTAACAGGAAATGGAGCTCTGCTCGCGTGCTCGTCGCGTGACTGATTAGCTCCCTCACGGTGAGTGAATCCGTCCGACGGTAAAAGTCATTTTGCATTTTACCCACTTGAGTTTTGGCACTTAGCGCAAGCCGTTCCTTGACTTTTTTATTTTTGGGATTTCTCCTCTAAAATCTTGAAATTGATTGTAAAGTCTATTCCTCTTAACATTAATTCTGGGCTATTTTCATAAGAAAGTCTACGCTTTTGATAATTTTCCGGATCTAGTACATGCTTTTAAGAGACATCATTGAAAAACCAACCTTGTTTTTCATTTTGCATTTGCCTCGAAACTTTGTCTCAACTTCCAAAGGGGTCATTTAATCTACCAAAATTTGCATATCCTTTTTTTTATTTTTCTAAATGACCTCTAGAACTGTTAGTATTTAGGGGAAGACATGTAGCATTGGAAGACACGGTATAATATGTTGAAAGCATCAGCACAAACAAACGTGCTCACTCTGTAAGCCTATTTAGCTTGTTAAATAAAAAATACGACACTTTAGATTATTAGGATATTTTCTTATATTAAAAATAATTAGTATATTTCTATTGATTTTCTATATGTCTCAAGATTTTATAAATATTTTTATATGACTGTATATATCTTAATTGATATATGTTACTTTATATAGTCATATCATAAAGCCTAGGCTCTTTATGTAATCCTTTCTATATATCAAATTATACATAAAATTCTCCAATTTTCATTTCTACTTTATATTTAACTTTAATATCGGTTTATAAGAAAAGCATAATACGAGTATCAAATGCTGATATGACGTGAAGATGTGCTAACTTTTATTGCTAAAGTACCAAATCATTATTAATAATCTACTTCCAAGAGTTCTTGTGTTAGCAAAATGTTTATTAATTCAAAAGAAACGATCTTATAGTCTCTAAAACTATAAAAAAAAAAAATAGAAAAGAAATCTATATGTATGTATGTATGTATGTAGGTATGTATGTATAAAGATACATATCTACCCCGAGGTAGCCTCTAATAGACGCTTCACCACAGCCGGTGGCATCTACCAACTGAGGGCACGATGAGCCTCGCTTCCCTAGCCTAAGTCGATCTCACACCAAGAGTGGATCAAAAGATTGGTCACAATAAGCAATTAGGTTGCTTCGAAACTCATTTCAATACTTTAGGTGGAACATTGAAAAAAATTAAAAAGTCAGGTCCCAACGTACAGCTTGGGCCCAAACTTGAGAGGTAAAATATAATTTACCCTTTGTTGTTCAACGATTTTGCCCTAGTCAAGACACTAAATTAGTCATGCAAAAAACACACGACCATAGCTGAAAAAAAATTAAAAAGTTAGGTCCCAACGTACCGCTCGGGCCCAAACTTGAGAGGTAAAATATAATTTACTCTTTGTTGTTCAACGATTTTACCCTACTCAAGACAGCAAATTAGTCATGCAAAAAACACACGACCATAGCTCTAACTGAAAAATGATTGGAATCAACGCTAGCGGCACATTGCAACTGGTTTCAAGACCTTAGGCAGATAATTTAAAAAAAAAAAAAAAAGTCATGTACATATCATCGTTTATATGTAGGTTCGGATTACCTAATAAGCTAATTCTGATTAAAATTTGTTTACGGTACTGCGTGCTTAAGCTCAGGAGTAAAAGTCCGGTGGGAGTGGATAAGTTCAACAACAGCATCGCAAGGCCAAATTTCAAAACCACAAAAACTTTGGAACTTGAAACTAAAATCTAGCGTACCGGTTTAACCTGAAAAAGGAGTAATTCACATCACAGAAGAAAATCTTCAAATCTCATGGAGACATAAATGCACAATCACTCACGAAGTAAAAAGTAACTGCGGGTATCGTAACTATTCTATTTATCTATTTTTTTCTTATTTTTTAATTCCTAGCAATAAGTTTAGAATAAAAATCCGTTTGATAACGTAATTTCATTTATTTATTTTTGAAATAATTTTCTAATCCATAAATAGGTATTGAGTAAAAATAAGAAGTACAAATTGTATACTTTTCTAATTCTAAAATAAAGTAAAAACTAAAACTTTTCTCATCACTTGCTCTCGCCATTAGCCGTTTGCCCACCTGGCACTATCCCATGTTGCTCGCTCGCCGACGGTCGCCTACCGTCAGACGGCCGTCGCGCAGCTACCCGCTACTAATTGCCCGCTGTCCATTTGCAACCGCCTCCCATCGCCGAATGCAAGGCGTTGGATAACAGCCACCTGCTGCTAGATGCTGAATGCTGGACGTCGAACTCTGGTCGTCTAACGTGGGTCGCTTGCCGCCAATTGCCTAATATCCATCTGCAACTGCCTACCACCGCTACTCATAAAAGAGAAATTTTGTATTATTATTAAACAAATTTCTATTTCGAGAATAGTAATTGGGGTCTAATGAATATATCTTTCGCTTTGAGGTCCAATGAAAGGTGGAGAGTTGCTGCTCGCTGGTCCAATTCTGGGTAGATGGTCCAGGTGCTATGCAGAATCCACAGGACCCATTTACATTATCTTGGGTAGGAGCAGTTAGGTGGGCTTTGTACAATTGGCAAAATAACATGCGAATCTACGTGCTGCGATTCATATGACCTTCGTTAGGAAGAACGTTCTGTCGAACCCCGGCCTCCAATTTACATCCGGCCTTATCGCAATTTCAGGAAGCCCAATAGGAAGATTGATAGAGAGAGGAGGCGTTCGAAAGGGGAGCGTAGAACTACTAGTAAACCGAGCGCATTTCTCTGAAATTTCCTTACCATAGGGCAGAGCCCGACAGAATACGGAGAACTGGAGAACCGTATACGCAGCCGAGTTGAACGAAGTCCCACATGAAGCACATATTGATGGGTTAAGTGACTTACAACCCGATTCTGCAGCTCTTAAGGTTGGCCTGGCCCCGTCGGATGTGGCGGGAGTGTTCTTGCAGACTCTCGGCTTACTGCATATTGTTCATGTGCTCACTCACCTTGATGAAGCCGATCAACTCGACATAGTTCCAGTCGCTAAAACTAAGTCTGAAAAATTCCCCTATCCTCATCTCAGGTCACGGTGCAGGTATTCAGAGTAAAAGATAAACACGACATGCACATAATCCGGTCAGTGCCATCGTAAGGATCTGTGCTCTTCCACTTCCAGCATCTATCTGTGGTGAAGATCTACTAGAGCAATCCACAAGCATCCAAAAGGTAAAATGCAGCTCAGCACTACCTATCACAACAAACGACGCGAGCGTGCAGGCAACCTTTTACGACAACTGACCCGCACACGCACAAGTCACCCCACACCACTTCGTTACCATATATTCTTCTATAGTGATAACCTGAACATAAAACTCATTTCAAGATGAGACACCCATGGCAAACATGGATGATCTATGAGGCGACAGATCATTAACCATCTAACAGATAAATCAATTGATGTACACTCCATCCTGGCCAAAAATTAACATCCTGCTCGAAAAAAACACCGAAGGCAGAACCCCACAGAGATAAAGAATTAATTCAGCTTGCCAAATATTAATGACTGCAAAATACCACATCGAATTCATCAAGTGATGATTTTAAAAAGACATTGCCATTGGAATCTAGATAAAGGGGGAAAAAAAGGAGCGACTTTTTATTCATTTCTAGAGTTAAAATGCCATTCAAGCACTGCAACAGTCAACTTATATGAATGAAAACTGTGTACATGATGAATTGTTCTGCCCCAGCCAGTCAGTAATTACAGAAGCTGAAGGTTGGCATCTTTCACTTTCACATGTATCCTCCCCCAACTGCTGGCACAGATCACTCCACGAGGCCTCTGTACAAGGAAGTGACTTTAGCATAGATTTGGCGCGCGCAAAGCATATTCTTCATCATCATCTGAGGTTAAATTCTAAGTGGACTAAGAGCCAGATCTTTTCCGGTACTTGCTTTGTCCCAAGCTCAAGAGGAAGTCTGTGAAAATATGCTCATATTCTGGCATTTTCCCATACCCTGCAATAGCATAGGAACCTATTTAATAACCTAAATGAAACCCCAAAACATAGTAAAGCAATAAGCATGATGAAAATTTTTTATGTCAACGCAACATTCTCAAATCTTGTCTCTCCAAAGCAACTAAGAGAAATTGCATAGAGCCATTTGCAGACAAAAGTTGTTTGGTTACATGGAAGCTCATGTATAGGCAACCAAAACGAAACGAGAGCTTGTGATTCAAAATGCGTCGGAATATCCAATACCAACCAAAGAGAAATATAAGGTGCTGGGTACATTAGCACTTCCATTTCACAGGAAGCATGAAAAGACCCATCTGCTAACAAGTCCCAATAGAAGTTTCTTGCACATCTTTGTCTTTGGTATGATACACTCAATCCAGTGGCAAGATTGAATGTTTTATAATCATATCACCGCTTCCTAAGGTGCTAAGACGGACTACCATTGCTATGGGAGCGTATTGGGAGCAAGAAGAAAAGAGCAGTCCAAGTGACTTGCCTGGAAAATAGTTGATGTCAATGACATAATAATGATCTCTGGTTCCATGTTCTCGGATAATATCCAAGTTGAACAGCCGAAGACCCTAGACATGAATGAAAGAAGAAAAACTATTAGTCTTGTCTATTTATTTAGGCACCAAGAGGGGGGGGGTACCAAATGCAGGAAATGAAATTGGAATAAAACAGTTGATTACCAGGCGACGGCGAAGTTCTTTTGCAAATCTCTCGAGCAAAGGTCTTGGAGGAAGTTCTGCAAGGCCAAAAGTGAGGTCATGTACGGAAATTCAGAGAACACAAACCATGTCTAGTATAATTATAAAGACCTCAACCAAGCTCAGTAATATAATTAATCTGGAGCACAATCACAAACTGCACATGTCAACTCCACCAGAACAAAGGGAAATGAAGACACTAGAAAAAATTAAGTTGAGACCTCACTACCCATGATTTCTAAGAGCAAGAGACCCCACACAAGTCACCCTAAAATTGTTATTCCAACCTATTAACAGAATTCCATTGCTATCTCTACTTTATTCCGCTCCACTGGAAAAGCTATTGCACTCCTGCCTTATATCACTCCACTGACTAAATGTTGCATGACTAAGAGCAGAAACTCTTTATGTAAAAGCTCTTGCAACCAATCGTTCAAAAGCATGAAAGAAGAAAATCAACCTGCAACACTAGGGTCCAGATCTGCGTCATCTGCAGAAGCTGCAGCACAAGAAACCCTTGGAAATTGGAATACCCCAGCATTTTTTGACAGCTCCTTCTTACTCACATTGGGCAAAGAGAACCGTCTCACGACTTTTATTGCTTCCCCAACAATGTATACCTTAAACATAACACCACCTGCAGAGGAGGTGATGCCACCACATAAGTATCATCATAGACTTCGAAGTAATTACCACAAAAGATCTACAGTTATCATACAGCTCACAAGCACATACCATGATTGACAAACTCCTGAAGCACAAGGGGAGGTTCTAGTTTTTGGAGAGAGTATCTATCATAAGCAAGTGACAATTCATGGGATTTCGCACTTCCATCAGCCACCAGTGGTTTTGCAACTGAAACAACGAGAAACGAATTCAGAAAATTCCCCAGCAGAAGACGTTCCTTGCAGTTTCTTAAAATCAACAATATTCAAGGACAATCTTTGATGGGAATATAAAGATGGTCAAACATTGTCAAACAAGCTTGACATTCAAATGCACACCCATAAATTCAGAACATGTACCGTATGAAGAATTATGAGCATTGTAAATTTTGAACATTTAGAACAGAGATCTTTGTTTGACAAAGTAGAAAGTACCAATAGGAAGCCTCAGCCCAGCTCTACTAACAGCATCGGGGATGCATGAAGCATCTCTTTTAACAACCAGCTGCCTAGGAACACCAACCTTGCCTACATGTTAGATAGAGATATTGGTCAGCACCATAAAGTACCCATGAGAAACCACCTTGAAAAATCATACGCCCATTCTCACAAAGAAAATGAAGAGTTTCCATGATCTTTTAACAAAGAGAAAAACCAATTGATAGTACCATGTGAATCAGAAAAATTCATATCAGCAACTTCTTGAAGCATATACTGGCGATTATGCAAGTGTTGTATGGCATCTGGAGGATCAAGTACAGTGACTTCAGGGTGTGATTGCCTGTAATCCTGCAATTTAGATGTATATTGTGAGAACATAATTATGTATCTCACAATTCAAATGACAGAAGCACAACTGCAGCGGTGAACAGCAATTAACCTCAACAAGTCAACTAACTGAAGAGAAAGGATAACGGTACATTCAAAATCTTTAAAAGAAAGTGACACCAGTCTTAGCTAGTCATTAACAATTTTACCGTAACTATCGTGTCAGAAAATTTAAAAACCTTTTCACGTTATAAGACCACATGAAGTCCCCTACTTCTTAACCAAATTTTTACCATCCACACAAATGCTCCATTCTAACAAAAAGTAGTACATGGTCATTTCTCAGAGCACATGCATGAAATTGAAGATAGTTGACCAGAAAAACTGGCAGTTCTGACATGGATAGATCACAACTAGGGCATTAACCTCTAGAGAACAACTTTCTAAAAAAGTAACTTGATGCATCCATGCACTATAAAGGCATCTCATGAACCGAATGAATATCCAGAGACATCATCATGTCAAACAGCACATATAGATATTTATAAAAAAAAATGGAAAATGAACTTATTGCATCTTACAAGATAGAGAAGCTTAGAAACTTAAAAGGATGATGTACATTGTAAGAGGTAACACAATCAGACATCAAGCAGCATTATTAAAGGGAAAGATTCCCTGGTTAGACTCCATCATTGCAATCAGAAGTAAATCAAGCATATGCAGGTGGATATTGAACGTATGGGAGCTAACCTATTTTTGCTTTTCCATGAAAATTTCAGGGATCATGCACAGGATGGACAGAAGGTAATTAGATATGCAAGATATGTAGGACTAGGTCAGCTGTAGACTTAATTATCTTATTTTTCCTTCAATTATTCTGGTGCATTCTTGAGAACGTTGAATCAGTCATATCATACATCATACTACAAGTTTGAAAGAGAGACGCAAAAGTCTGTGTCCTGCGCAGATGAAAGTGCGTATTCATCTGAAAACTAGAGCTAAAATTAATCAAATAGAAGGGGAGGTCATGAGCAGAGCACATTTCCTGTCTATCCTACCTAATGACTACAGTTAGATCAGCGATATGCTGACAGTTGAAATCACTGGCAAAAATGAAGTCATTCAAAAGCTTTTAATATCATCATGCAAATACCGTTAGGAAAACCTAATGGCTACATTTAGATCAGCAATGTGCTGACAGTGGAAAACACCGGCAAAAATGGACTCATTCAAAAGCATTTAACATCATCATGCAAATACTGTTAGGAAAACCTGAACAAATCAGTTAGATGGCCATGGGAGTAGAAACATCCTCGCCGAATCCTGAGGCCTTGACCTCAACTATAAAGGTGTGAATCATGACGGACGAAAGAGCAAGCAAGTACTCTGCAAGTATGTCATACGCATATGAGCTTCAGCAATAAAAACATGCTTGGTCACTATGATTCGTCAGTGCTCATTTGATTTCGCCACTCAATTGCAGTAAAAAACAGATACGTCTACACTAGATACGTGAAGTGAGCACAAAAAACAGCATCCTAACCAACCATTTATAGTGAAGATATTTAACCTAATGAACTTTGATGCTACTGACCTCGAGAATCTGGGGCCATTCCTTTCCCGACAGCTGAGGAAAAAAGGGCAATGAAGAACTGTTAGCTTAAGTCAGAAATTGTGCTATATGAGGATGTTGCAGAAGGAACAGAACCAGTGTATTGCCTTAGAGTGCCAGATTATATTGTTATGTGTCATATGAGAATGCGATAGAAAGCAGAACTGTGCCTAAACTGTTCACTCAAGTTAGAAAACAGCCTCCCATATGCGTAATCGTGCTTTATGAGATTGTTGCAGGAAAGTGCCATGTAATTGTTTATTATACATCTGGCGTCATTTGCTACTAGAAACTTCTAGTAAGGAAACAGTATTTACCGTCCACAACATCAAATTAAAATCTACATCAAAGCATGTGATATGGCATCAAAAAGGCCTATTTACCCAGAAATAGAAGAGGAAAATACACCTACCTTATGTAATACAATGTCAAAAGGGCCTTGCTCAGAAAGAGGCCTATTCTGATCTATTGCAACAAATAATATTCCTTTGTTCCTGAATTGGAAAACAATTAAACTGGATCAGCAACATGTCGGCAAATTTGAAATGGAACTACAACAATTTTCCACAGAAAATGTACAAGCAACGAATCTTCTATATATGACCACACAAGGTCGAAGAGACATATATTACCTATAATTAACCAAACTACTGACGAGAAACCTAACAGCTCATCCCAAATGCTTCAATAAGGCGCGAGGTACGCAAGCATATTACAAGTTAGCTAGTTACTGCAGTGCCAGCTTGAATCTAGAGTGGACCTTCAAATAAAAGAACAGCCAAATTGCACAATCAAACAAAAGAGAACCCTTTCCAGATACTAGTACTGGAAAAACCAAAAAGCATCCCCCTTGGGAAGTTTCCATAGTACCATTGATTCTTGCCAGCCCAACGAAAGTGACATATGTGGTGGAAAAAGGGAGGGACCCCCGCTAACAAAGAATTCCAATCTCAAGTGCATTTACGAAACCAGATTCCAATTCCAAAATATCAAAAGAAATCAGACTGTCAAAAAGCAATCTGCCCAAAACTGGTACCACCCACGAGCCCAGCTATCTTCCACTTTAACAGCTTGAACTTTCACGGTTCACCTAAAAAAACTACGAACGCCATGAACAACACTCCATTCGCGACCCTAAACGAAGAAGAACTGGCGAATTTCACTACCGAAAGCATCAATTTTCCCCATTTAATTTCCAATCAAATCTTCCGGAGACAAACTAGCCGAACCCGAAAGGCAGGACAGATACACAGACATCACGGCGAGGAATCAAAGACCAACGGGTCGTCGTGGAGTTCAAAAAAGGAGAGTTAAATTACCTAGCTAAACCCTCAAGCTTAGGCTGCAAGAAGCTCTTGGTTTTCTTAGAAGTGAGGGCGTAACCCACCACCACAGATTTCCTCTGCTGGGGAGGAGGGGGAGGCGGAGGAGAAGGAGGGAACCCCAACCCGAGGAAACACGCTTTCTCGTCTTCCTCGGGCTGCCGGGACGCGTTCTTCTCCTCCCTCGCGTATCCCGCCTCGCTCCGACCCAGCACCGCCACCGATTTCGGGAACCCCAGCCCGAGGAAACACGCCTTCTCGTCTCCCTCGGGCTGCAGCGGCGCGTTCTTCTCCTCCCTCGCGTACGCCGCTTCGTTCCGGCCCACCACCACCTCCTCTTTCACTAACATCCTCCTCTCTCTTTTCCTTCCCTTCGCCTACGGCTCCCTTCTCGAAAACCGGGCGTAAACAAACACAGCGACACAGCACAGAGAGAGAGAGAGAAGAAAATCGAGCGCAGAACGAAGCGAAGCGAAGCTCGGGTGACGGGAGCTTTTGAGCTCGATCTCAGAGAGAGAGAGAGAGAGAGAGAGAGAGAGAGAGAGAGATGCGAGTATCTCGATGCGTGCCCTAGTCTCCAGATTCCGGAGGGGGGCGAGGACGGCGGAATCGACGGAGAGAGAGAGATGGAATATGGAGTTTCGGTCCGAGCGGCGGCGACGGCGACGGCGACGACGAAGACGAGGAGGAGAGCGATGAGTGCATTTATACAACGGCCGCGGATGGATGGAGGGAGGGAGCGAGGGTGAGAATGGTCTTTTCCCCCTCCCCCTCTGTCGCGCTAGCCGTGCATTTTTGCACGCTGGATAATAATTAAAAACGACGCGTTTTGGTAATCATCGCGATGGACGGTGGAGCCGAGAGCCGAGAGCCGAGCCGAGCGGAGCCGTGCCGAGCCCAGGCTCGACCCCGAAAAATCCTGTGCACCTGCTCGCTCACCTTCCCCCCCCCCCCCCGGTGAGCGCGCTGACGTGGAGCAGCGCCGGCACGGGATTGGTTGATGGCGGGTGAGGTCTTGGAAAAAAAGGCGTCGCACGTCATTCGTGCATCCACAGCCGGGGGGCGGGGTCGTTCCATGTGCTGAAGAAATGGTTAAAATATATACCTACATCTTTGACATGCGGTTAAACTATTCGACCATGGAAATAAATAAATATATGTATGTTTGAAATATATGGTGAAGGAAGCGAAACGAGGGTGGGGCGATTGTCGTTGTCCCAATCCCACGTTCGTATAACTTTCGATGTGGCATTCGCTCCTGCCTCTTGGCCATGATTTTTGTCCACCGGATGTCAAATCTACCTGACTAAAGTTGTTGGGCGCTGGTTAGATACCCGCAACCCCATCCTAGTAACTTTTGCAATAAACAAATCTCCCGCTTTATCTTAATAAAAAAATAGATCGCCTCGAATTTGCGATCACGGCCTCAAAGCTTAGGGATATTGCATGACTCGTCCTCATGCTGTCGCGCGAATTCGATTTTGGTCACCATGCAATATCTCTAACGCATTTAGTCCCCTCCCCACCTTCCCAAACCGTATTTTCAACTACAATTTAATGACAGGATTCGACTTTCCATCCGAATGCGTGAGGAGTATGTATGATGAGTCGACACTGACACATTGCCGCACAGTGTCTATATGTACAAGATTTTGAAGACGTTACGCTTTTTGATTCCCGTGCTTTAAAGAACATTCCGTTTTAGTCCATGCATGACTATATAGCTGTTGTTCCATCTTTGAATGATATGTTTCGTTGTTTTCCTTGTTTTTTTTTTTTTTTTTTTGGGTCTAAAAGGAGTGGTTTCATTTATATTGAAAAATCAAACATGCCCATAACCGGGGCCGGGGCCTTAGTACGTAATAGTTCTAAAAGATATTGAGGAGGTGCTACATGCCACTTCGAAGGAAGGGCTTTGTGTCTGTGGGCTTTAGCGGCCCAGTCCACAATAAAATTGGCTTCTCTTTCATCGTTTTCCTTGTTAAATGGCTAGGTTCGACTCATCGTTTTCATAAACTTTCCTTAGGCCACTTGTAGGAGCATAGACATATTACCTACTCGATTTTAACTATTTGAGTACTTAAAGAGTCTCCAATACTTATTATCATAGAGTTGAACATTAGTCTAGAGTTGACCCTGAATCGGCCCGACCCAGCCGGTCCTGGATAGGTACCTGGTCTTGGGGCTACTAGAACTTGCATTGTGCGAGTTGGACCTTAATCTCAAGGCTTTAGGGGTGGTTCAACCTAGACCATTTATTTCCAAACCTTAAAGTGCCCAATGCCTCCTCCTTTTTCGTCATATTTATAATCCAGACCAACTCTGTGTATATGTATGTATGTATAATTCATGATTTATATTACCTATATTGAACATTTCACTATTCAATTTTACTTCTATGTGTTCATCTCCTATAATTCGTTCATTTTGACAAGTGGAGATTTTCTGATATTGTGTTATCTTAGATTGCTATTTGATTTGTACCAATACTCATGATTTTGTTGCTCGATATCGCATTATCGATGGATATGTAATTTCAAAGAATTCGTTTATTCTTCAAAGCTATTTTTGGTCATCCGGATTTATAATCAAGATAGGATATGAAATCCTGAGATTTTTCTATATTATATTCATAGTTTGATGAATCGCAATATTAAGGTTTGATATATTCATATCATATAATGTATATTTTTTTGATATAAATGACATATCATTGTAAATGAACCTAAAATTCATGAACCGAGATGATGAAAATCTCTCGCGACACTATTCTCTAATTTATTTTTATTTTATTTTTCCTCTATTTTTAAATTATTATCTTTATTATTTCTTTTTTCCCATTCCATCATTCTTTAATAAAATTTTATCAAATAGTAAATTGTACTAATATACCTAAAATACACAAATACCTAAAATATGTAATAAATATAAATATATAAGTTATATATTGAATGTGTATTATAAGATAGAATTAAAGTTGAATATATAAATTATTATAAGATTAAATTAAAAAAATATTTTTTTATTTTTTATTTCTTAAATTAGAATCGAAATATTATTTATATTGAAATATAACTTCAATTTTGTTAATTTAATAAGTTTGTTATTCAAGAAAAATAACTTTTTTATTAGGAATATTAGAAATCATATCCACCTTTATCCCACCTCTCCCATAGGATAATTTTATTCGGCCTATTAAGGAATACAAAAAAAAAAAATGAAATGAAAAAAGAATCGATTGGTTCTAGATTAATATTGGAATTGGAGAGGATTCCTAGAGTTGATCTAGTCCTCACCCAAAGCTTGACGGGATCGGTCTTTAGTCTTAAAAATTGAAAATCAACACTGTGCAGATTAGTCCCTAAATCAGTTATTGGACCGGCTTAATCTAGACAATACACACCTCTATATTATAGAGGGGAAAAAAAGAATGCAGGGGGCAATTACAATTCTAAAGAATTATGGGTTTCAAAAGTTCAAACCAGGAATGCAGGGGGCAATTACAATTCCAAAGAATTATGGGTTTTAAAAGTCCAAACCAGGACAAATGATGTGAATCAATGAGCTGGTCTCGATCTCCCTAAGACAGTGAGATCCAATTCGTTCAAGATTTTCAGATGCCACCAGGACCACTCACCAGCATCGTGGAGCATTAGCTATGGCTAGGAGACGAGACGAGTGATCCGAATTTTGCTTTTGGGAAGTGGCGCTTCCCTCTTTTTGGGTACTTAGAAGAACTTTCTAAGTAGCTATAAAGTAGGACCGCACAGTGGCGACAAAATTATCAGAGAGAGGGAGAGAGAGTCTGGGTTCAATCCCTGGCACATACTTTATTTAGGTAATGGACCATCCTGCTCTAAAATCTTGAATGAAAGGTGAAAACACTTTCTAGAATTGTTGATCTCGATTTTTTTTAATATTTTAATATTCTATTTTTTTTCTTATTTTCCTCCTATGTTTGCCGGTGCTCAGGCCTTAGCGATGACTGGTGACCGGCCATAGATACGGGCTATGACGAGATCGAGTCTCGCTTGTGCCCTATTATTGGTCGTCATCGAGGTCTAACGATTGGCGGAAGGAGAAGGAAAAAGAAAGATAATGAAAAAAGAGAACAAAAAATAAGCATAAAATTTTATTTAACTGTGAGTTTTTTTTTTTTTTCGAGATAAAGTCATGAGATTGGGATCATTTTCAAAATTACATTCAAACATCAAAAAATATTTTTGGTCTATACTATATCACCAAGCAAAGCAAAACTATTTATTTTCTTGAAAATGATTTCCCGAATGAATCATATATTTATCGAAAGCGTGTCGCATACGTGGGGGTTTAATTGACAAGTTGGTCCGAAACCGGGTATGTGCATGATCGAACCGTTTGGATAAGGATTGCGCACTAGAACTTTCTTGAATCATTCACAATGTTTTTTTATTATTATTCTACACGATACGACTTATAAATTGCATAGAAGAAACGTAGAATGTACCGGTCATTGTTTTAAGGAGGTGGTGGTGGTTATGAGCATTTTGTCTCTGACTCATACCTCACGAAGAACAGTGTCTTCGGCAATGTCGGGAGGTCCACATGGGTCCAGGCGCGTTCGAATCCTTATCTTGGCAAGGCGAGGGCACCGTTTGTAATTCTGTCGAAATTATTATCTTAGGCTATGCATTTGTCATGTAGTATTCTAGGAATATAAAGAGTATGTTCATTCACAATCGAACATATACATAGAACGTTACACAGCGTAGTCACATATATAGATTTTCCTGAAAGTGTGTTTGTGAATATAGGGCAAGATTAGATGACCGACAGAGGAGGACCCCTATGGAGGTAGACATCCATGGCGACCAGACTGATTGGAATCGCCCCTTGAGACGCTAGAGGCGAGCCGTAATCGATTCCTTTAGCGAATTGACTCGTCACTGGCTAAGTTAATGGTAAAGCCGGCGACGTCGCGACATCTTGTTTGTGGGCACTCGATGGAGACGGTAGTGGGATCGTAGGTCATACGTGAGGCTAGTTCGAATGGTAGAGTGAAGGTTATGATAACCCCTCCGCGTCGCGACATGCCTCCACCTTTCGGTAGATATTATAGAGAAACCATGCTTCATCTCTTTCGAAACGAGAGAGGCGATAAGGGTTACGAAACTCCGGGTCTTTCTGATGGAAGGCCAATTCTGAAGCAAGACTCCGGAGTAGGAGAAAACGACTATGGATTCTCGACAGATGAATTAAGGAAGGAAATGCTAGGAGGGAGCACGATGAAGAGAGCTTTCGGGTCCAAACTCTCGTGCGAAAGAGAATTACATACTGTTTGCACCAAAAAAAAAAAAAATCTTATATTTAGTTATTATCGACATATGATCAACAATATGAAGGAATTAATAGAAGTGATGTTGACAATCTCGGATACAACCATTAAGATAATCGAATTGAAGAAACCAATGTAGTTGAGTCTACGTAACCGTTGATAACCATTTGTAACCTCTGCATGTAACTTCCACTGATAAATTGTTGACTTTAAATAATCATATCGTACTCTTTGGAGATGCCCCCGAAAAATCAATCAACATGTTATCTTTCAGCTGTCTTTATTTTCATGTACTGCATTTTATTTTTCCTTAGTTGTAGTTGTTCAATTTTTGTCGTCGATTAAATTCTGGTTTGTATCTCTATCTTTGGTACTGCATCGCTAATTGCACAATTTGTGTACATTTGTTACCGTGAAAGGGGTTGTGTTTTTAAGTTTTGTTTTCTCTTAAGTTTTGGCATAGTTTGTATGTATAAATTTGTAAAAGTTGAAAGAGTATGAATTTGAGTTTGATTGCACATTCATCAATATGGAGATTTGTATTATATTTATAATATGTACATGAGCAGAAAAATCATAATTGAAAAGATTTACAAAAAATAAAATTCTATAATATAGATATAGATTGTGGAAGATTTGGTCTATCACTCGAATTGGCACAAATTGTGGAAGATTGCAATTATTTCTTATCTACCTAGATATTTCCTTTATGGATAGATTTAGAACTTGTCCCCTCTTATCAAAAACCAAAAAACTGACTTTTAATGAAAGATTTCTTTGAGAAATTCCGGTAAAGCACAACTTATTATGTCCCTATGTTTACTACAGTTTTGGAATCATCATATCTTGAATTTGATTCTTCACACATCTCTTTCGCATGTTGACGGATTTTTGTTAATGGCACACTTAATTGCTTGGCCCCTATGATTTCCATCATTCTTTCACCCCCGCACGCGACCAGTTTACAAGCTGCAAGCATTGGACATATGGTTGCTTTCATGCTCCTAATAAACACATCTTTTGGACTAATTGCACATACAAGTTTAAAGAAGTATATTCGTTATTACAAGATTCGAAAGTGAATCTATAAAATGCTGACTTTATCCTTTATTCTAATTCTTATTCTAGACCCTAGACCCTAGACCTAGACCCTTATAAGATCGATTTTGCCCCACCACTTTCCCTAAAAAACCTTTTAAAAAAAGAAGATTCCTTTTCATTGCGTATCATGCAGATTATGCACTAATGTGGATTGAATGGGTTGACGATGAGACTACTTGATCAATCTTAAATTTATTGGAGGGGAGGATGATAATTCAATTTTAAATTTTTTAATTTTACCAATTTAGTTTTAAACTTTTATATGAAAATCCGATATAGTTATTTCGATCAATTTTTATTAGACATCACTAATATGCGAGTCAATTATTTTGGTGAAAATTAGCCAGAATAATTACGGTGGAATTTCATGCAAAGGTTCAAGATTAAATTAGCAAAACTGATCAGTTTAAAATTGATTGGGCATTACTCAATATCCTTGATTGACAAATTATCTGGCGATCGGGATCAATCAAATATTGAGTAAATTTCCTTTTTTTATTGTAAATCTTCTAATAAAATCTGGTTTTTATTTTTTAATATTTAATTTTACATTGAAATGTGTTTGCCGGTCTAAACACACAATCCTGAAGAGTACGGGAACGGGCGTGTGAAGCGTGGAAGCAAATTTAAGATGGATAGCGATAGAACTTAGCACGCTCGTGACCACGAGTTTGGATTTCTTTTGGTCTCCTTGTCAACAAGTGTCCTGTTAACAAGCAACTACAAGAACTCAAAAGACAAAAAAAAAAAAAAGTTATGCTCCCTAAAAAATGGTAGATGAATTTTCGTTAATTGCCGCACCAAAGATCACTCGCACTAAGTTTTTTTTTTTTTTTGGGTTTGTACTGATTATTTCTTGATGCGAAGGTTTTGACGCTGTAAAAATTTGATAACTTTCACCTGGTAAGATCGTTAAAGAAGAGTTTAAATTTGATCATGTTAATATATCCAATCAAAGTCATATTCATTCAAAAAATTGATAAGTTATATACTAATTATATATTATTAACTGATCCACCTTGTGCAACTTCTTTTGTCTAATACTCAATTTTTAATCTATGTTTGATAGACGGGTTATTATATTAATTAGTTATATTTAATAAATGGATTTAGAATGATAAGGTCTAAAATAATATAAATGTTATGAAAGAAATTAAAGAGGAAATACGGAAGTCAAAGATCATGGGAATTTGATGAGAATTTTTGTATTTCTTCAACTTGAAATCTTAGGCTCATCATGGCAATATTTCGATTTCAAATCTATTTTTTTTTTCTTTTGCGGATTTTTCCCAAACTTGTTCTAAAAAAAAAAAAAAAAAAAACATACATTCGTTTGGTAAGTTAGTTAATTTTTATGCTCCTCGAAACAAAAAAAGAACATGAATTTGTTTTCGTTAATTTTTCTATTCCCTAGGATAGAAAAATGGCCAGGAAATAGATTTGAAACAGAAACAAAAGATAGAAAAAAATAGTTTCTTATTTTCTTTCCATAAATAAGTCATTTTTTTTTTTTTTTTTTCTTCTTCTTGCTTGCTGCCCTCACCGTTTGTCGCTGCCCACAAATTGCTGGCCAATGCCGTCCACCGTCGTCGGTTGCCACGACAGTGGCGGCTGGTGGGCAAAGGAAGAAGAAAAGAGGAAAAAAAGAAAAAGAAAAAGAATCTTAAAAAATCTTTAAAAATTATTAAAATTAAAATAAATTTGTCACAAAAAAATTTATATGTCGTACCAAACACATTCATATTCTTTTTCTATTCCAATAATAGAAATTTTATACAGTAATCAAACGTGTTGTTTTATTCAGGAACTATTTTAGGGAGTAGAAATAGAAAAGAAATATTTCTGAAAACAAATTATTCCCATGAACAAAAATGTTACCCAATGCATCCTTACATATACAATGTTCTGTACATATAGTACAAAGTGTAGATAGTGAAAGGAAAGAATATATTCTAAGGAATCAATTCTAATCTTATAGATTGATTCATTCTAATCTTTGATTGGTTTAATGTATCAATCTCAATCCGGATGGATTTCCACATCTCAAGCATATCTTCCAACATGTTAATTGGGTTTAAAATTGACTTAGACCCAACCCATCTTTATAACTTATTCTCGGCCTCACTCGATCGCACACTTGCTCACCCTTGCTCTCACCCTAGCTTGGATATGAGTTTTCCTAGATTATGTTAAATATAGAAGAGTTTTAGCAAAATGAATCAGGACAAGTATGGGTTGGGTATTTGTGAAAACCAGTTTAATATAGTAATTTAGGTCAGATCATTGTATGGAAATGGATAAAAAATAATTAACTATGTCATTTTAGGTGGGTCCATTTTTTCGACCCCTTACCGACTGTTTGATGGGTCCAACCCCCACACATGCACTTCAAAAAAATTAATGATATTTGATTGATGAAAGTCTGCGCAGGTCGTAAATTGAGCAATCGAGTGAACTTAATTCACACGACAATGGTATGGTTCAGCACATTTGAATTAAGTAATTGTGAGCAGCCTTTTATGCAAATAAGGTCTAACCATTACGAGTGACCACTGGCACTACCTTAGCTAGCTTGAATTGCCGGTGATGGTTATCGTCCATGTCCTGCTCTCTCTCTCTCTCTCTCTCTTAAGAAAATATCTTATATGCTCCTAGTGTGTCTAAACCCAACTCATACTCTCTCTCCCTTAAGAAAATATCTTATATGCTCCTAGTGTGTCTAAATCCAACTCATATTTATCATTGGATGAGATGGAATCCACGTACGCGCTCCACTTTATCCATGAGGCGACTTTGCAATTGGGCTCACTGCATCCAGAGCACACAAATTCGGCTCCTCTCTACAGAAGCCGCTCCATCCGATGATTCTTTCTTTGCTCCTTATTATTTAAATATCTTAATGCCCTCACACTTTAATTGAATATACAGGATGCATGTGTGCTCATTTTTGTCTCCTTACCTTCTCATAATGAAATTAGTCGAATATTTTATGATACGAGTTCAATATTTTTCTTTTCCCAAGTGCGTTTCTTGCTCATACCCTTTTCGTCAGCAACCCCGTCATTGTAATAATGAAGCAAGAGAAAGACTTGAGAATTGAGCTAATTGGGTGGCGTCGGAAGTGGATTAGGTTGTAACTTTTCGACCTTATTTCGAATTTTAACGTTAAAAACTAGGTCGAGTTGCGAATTTATCTAACTTTTTGCATTATAGTCCGACTGAAAAACCCATGATGGGGTGCGTGGGGCTTTACCAGATTTTGTCCGACGTGCTCGCGATGATTGGGGGTTGAATTGACCCGTACGGACAACCCAGATTAGATCAAATTGAACAAAGACCCTTAGCCATTATAATGGGCCATATGTTCCTTGCTTTTTTCAATTGCATGTAGGATAAGTCCACATGGTTTTTTGGCTTATCCTAATTTTGAGGAAATTAACTCTCCGTCCATAACTTAAAAAATGCACGAAATCAATGTGAACAGAGTATAGGAGAAATTATCTACTCAGTCCTAAGCTTATCATAAGAATGTTGGTTTAATTATAAACTTTCCAATTTCACCAATTTAATCCTCAATTTTTGCTTAAGATTTCAATATAGTCCTTTTAGTCCAATTCTGAAAATCGCCAATGTGGCGGTATGCCGCATAGAATGGCATGTGATAACCAAATTTTCACGTCAGCGATTTTTAATGGAAATTAACCGATGAGACATCATTTGAATTTTGTGTAAGGGTTTGTGATTAAATTGATAAAATCGAAAAATTTAGGACTTAATCGAAATCCATACAATAAATTTAGGATTGATTAGCACCTTCTTCTTCTTTTTTTTTTTAATTTTTTTATGACTCCCACATAAATTCAGATGACCTAAAAGTAGGGGTGGCAAATGGATGAGTCGGGTCGGGTCGAGTATGGGTCGGGTCGAAAATGGGTCGACCCATATTTGACTCATTTAACCCGTTTTGACCTATATTCTTGTAGTGTAAATCTAGTGACCCATACCCGACCCGACCCGTATTGCTAAAACCAATTAATATTCTAGGAAAACCCACTTCTATTATATGCTAATTGGATTAAAACTTTAAATTAATTTAAAAATAATAGATAAAATAAAAAAAAAGTTAAAAAAACCTATAAATTGAAATATTTATAAAAAATTAGACTATGCACATGATTCTCTTATTTGAAATGAACATACCATTGAATAACTAAAAACTGTAACATGAAAATTTTTTAACTAAACCTAAAAAGCTCATTTTTATGATTTTTTTATATAAAAAAAAGTACTGTTAAAAACATATTTATGTAATACAAATTTTTTAATAATTTTTATGCAATACAAATTTAATGGAAATTTTTTATAATTCTTTTTAAAATATTTTTAAAAAAATCGAATTTTTAATTATTAAATATAATTTTTAAATATATATTTTACTTATTTTAATTTTTAAAAATATATTTTTTAATTATTTTTTTAAAAAAATATAATTTTTAATAATTATTTTTTTTTTCTTTTTCTCTTTTCTCTTTTCTCTTTTCTTTTTTCTTCTTCTTCTACGGCCACAACGACGACCGACGACCGACACGGGCGCGAGATCGAGCTTGTCGGCGCTGGGTGGGGCTCGATCTCACCGATCCGGCGAGGCTGAGGCCCCGTTCGACGCTGGCGAGCTCAAGCCTCGCTAGTTGTTGGCGAGGCCGAGCCTCGTCGGATCTGGCGGGACTTGAGCTCACTAGCGTCGGGTGAGGCTCGATCTCGCCGATCTAGCGAGGCCGAGGCCTCGCCTAACGCTGGCGAGCTCGAGTCTCGCCAGTCGTCGGCGACTTGCCGGCAAGCTCGAGCCTCGCCTGGCTTGTCGCCGGCCGGCTGTCGACTAAGGAAGGAAGAAAAAGAGAGAAAAAAGAAAAAGAAAAGAAAATTGAAATATGAAAAATCATTATAATTTCGATTTTTTTATAATTTTTTTTATAAAGTTAAAAAATGCCATGGACTTAAACTTTAAAGTGGGTTTCCTAATAACCCATTTAGACTTATATTTAACTTTCACTTGACCCATTTCTAACCCATATTTAACTTTCACTTGACTCATTTCTAATCCATATTTAACTTTCACTTGACCATACATGACCCATTTAACTAAAAATGGGTCATAATATGGGTTTATGACCCATTTTGCCGGCTCTACCTAAAAGTAATGGTGCAATCAATTCATAGCTGCATGTATGACGGACCTAAAAGTAATTTTCCATAGATATTTTATTCGCACGGATTTAATGAAAGAAAAAATTCACTTGTCAGTCATATGGATGATCCGCGTTGTAATTTTGACTTAGTGTTTCATTATTATGATTTTTATTTACCTGGTCTATCAAACGCATGTATTTACAAAATAAAATACATCTATAAGTAAAAGTAAGAATTAAGTATGTGATAAGAATTAAGTATGTGATAATTGTCATTTTGAAGGTTTCTCTTTCCAGAAGATCTTCCACTCAGCTTCAATCTTATCCATATTAAAAGGAAACTTTAGGCTCTATTGAATGCATAGGCTACGATAGAAACCTTATACTCATTGTGAGGATCCAAACCTAAATATATTTATGGGCGGTGCTCTTTCAGACAAAGACTATTAATTTAATGATTGTGATATAGCTTTTGATGCTTGAGGCAGGTGAAGAGATTAGACGATTAATTTGCAATACCTAATCAAGGGAGGTGAAATCCTACGAAAGATTAGATAAGTGCCAACTTTTAAAAAGAAAAATGATTGCTTGATGACCAACTCTAGTGCCAAAAATTTGCCGTGACCATATTTTATTAACATCTCATATCGACGTGGCTTGCCGGCGTGCTTCGTTAGTATACAACATCATTTTCAAGTTTTTCCCTAAATTCAAAACCTTAATTCAAGTTTTCCCAAATTTGAAACCCTAATTCAATTTCCCCGCCAAAATCATGCTCTTCCCTTCCACGAAGCCACCTGCACGTTGCAATCACCATCATCTAGCACGAGATACACCTATACAACAGGGACAACAAAACCAGCGGTGGAGGAAAGGAAAGAGATTGAGCCGAGTTAAACATGCTTTGAGCTTTCATTGGAAGAAATGACAATGCGTCTCGATTGGCCACGATGCACCTGACCCTTTGCAACTCCTCCTCGAGCCTCTCGGCGAGCTTCGAATCTAGCAGCCCACTTCTCGCCTGAGTACCTATGGAGGCCTGAATGCGGTGAATGGATAAGTCGAACCTGAGCATGTGCTGTCGTAACGATTAAGAGTGAGTAGTTTTGGATTCTATATAAGTTTCACTTGGAATTTGGAACATCCCCATTGGAATAGATTCTTCATTTCTGAAATTTGGAACCTATTCTGCATATCCTAGAAAACTTGGAACTTATCCCATTAGAAATTCCAAGATCTATTCAAGTTCCACCTATATTATTAATTGAATGATTACAATGAATTATCACAATTAATGATTATCACTTATTTCTATAATACACTGATCACGACTTATATCTAGACACACAACATAAATAAATATTAATAAAGTAAAAGTCTTAGTTATAAAATTGAAGTTTAAACTACCGGTTTCGGATTATATACTCATTATCGAACACTATTTTATAGGATTGCATGAAGACATATACAAAAAAAAATACAAAAACTTATTCCAGGTTGTAGGTTCTACCTCCTTAGAACTTACCAGTTAAAACAAGTTTTCCAATTTTTGAAATCTAAAACCTATCGTACATATCTTGGAACTAAGAATTATAGATGCCCTCACCGGTCCGGTTTTTGGGTTTAAGGTTATGCCTAGAACCATGCTCATCCATAGTAACAACTGCTCCTTGCTAGAAATGTGGGCGATGTTTGTGGCAGCGTCCCATATTTCCTTCGCCTGCTCCACCACTTGCTGCACCTCCTCCTCTATTTGCCTCTTAGCCTCCTCCACCTCCTTCGACAATGCCGTCGTATGTTTCTTTTGAGAGAGAGAGAGAGAGAGAGAGAGTCAACAAGTTGAACAACCAAAGAAAGACAAGCGTGCCACGTTGTTTTTTGAAGGCTAGCCACGTCAGCTCATGTGATGTCATTTTGCACATCCATGTGGACCAGATTTTTAATAAAATATGCCAACTCATTTTAAAATTTTAATTATAAAAGTGAGGTAATTATTTTGGCTGGAATTTCTCACTGGAGGCACTTAAGTGATTATTTTTTTTCCAATTTGGTACTTAAATGAGTCTGTGAAAAGTTTTGGCATTAAACTGTCTTACATAATTTTTTATACCTCTAGCATCTTTCTCCCTCTATAGCTTCAATCTTATCCTTATTAAAAGCAAACCATAGACTCTATATTATATAGGCCACGATAGAAACCTTCCATTCATTCTGAGAATCCACACCTATATATATTTTTGGGTGCCCTTTCGGACAAAGATTCCTAATTTAATGGCTGTGATCTTTTCAATAGCTTATGATGCTTAAGGGAGGTGAAGAGATGAGAATATTAATTTGCAATACCTAACCAAGGTAGGTGAAATCCATCATATATATATATATATATATATATGACTGATTAGGTGATTTTCCTACGTAATATATCACCGTCTTTTAACTTTTGTGACTCCCGCATAAAAATTCAGATGACCTAATAATAATGGCGCAATCAATTCATAGCTGTACAATGGACCTAAAAGTAATTTTTCCTATCCATTATATTCGTACAAATTTAATAAAAAAGATCACTTGTAGATCATATGGATGGCCCTGTTGTAAATTCGGTTTGGTGTTTCATTAATTATGATTCTTGTCTACCTGGCCTATCAAACGTATGGATTGACAAAATAGAGCACATCTGTAAGTAAAAGTATGAATTTAAGTATATTGCTAAGTGTTATGTTGAAGCTTTCTCTTTCCAAAAGCAAACTATAGCATGTACCCTTTCAGACAGACAAAGACTATTAGTTTAATGGTTGTGATCTTCTCAATAACTTTTGATGTTAAGAGGTGAGAAGATTAATTTGCAATACTTAACCAAGGGAGTTGAACAACCACTGGGGTTTGGCCCAGTGGCCACACTTCCCACATGGGATTAGGGAAATAGGGGTTTCGAATCCTCACTTCTCAGAATGGTTGGGTGGGGTCAATTTAGTATCAAAATCTCGAGAGTGAGAGTTAGAATATGAGTAGAGTAAAATTGATAAAAAAAAAAAAAACACCAAGGGAGGTGAACTCCTTCATTGATATATTAGGTAATTTGAAGACTGATTAGGTGATTTATTGCCTAATATATCACCGTCTTTAATTTTTGTGACTCCCATGTAAAAATTCAGATGACCTAATGATAATGGTGCAATCAATTCTTCCGTTGGACCTAAAAGTAACTTTTCCTAGCTATTATATCCATACGAATTTAATAAAAAGAAAATTAATTGGATGACCCCCATTGTAATTTCGTTTTGTTATTTCATTAATAATGACTTTAGCTACCCGGCCTATCAAACGTATGGATTTACAAAATAGAGCACATCTATAAATAAAAGTATGAATTAAGTATGATACTAAGTGTTACGTTGAGGCTTTCTCTTTCCAAAAGATCTTACCCTGATAGCTTCAATCTTATCCTTATTAAAAGCAAACCATAGTATATAGGCCACCATAGAGACTTTTATTCGCTGTGGGAATCCAAACCTAAATATACTTTTGGGTGCCCTTTCAAACACAGACTATTAATTTAATGGTCGTGATATTTTCAATAGCTTTTGATGCTTAAGGGAGGTGAAGAGTAGAGAATGTTAATTTGTAATAATTAACCAAGGGAGGTGAAATCCTTCACACGCATACATATTTATATGGGCATCGTGTCGGATAATCCAAGAATTAGCCTTTAGCCATATGGAGAACGTTTGATCTGGATAGAGCGAATTCTGTATTTGGGTCATAACGTCTCCCACTCAGATTAAAATGTTAGGGGGTTTACTCCCGCCATCTTACGGGTGGGGCCTTGTTTATATAGTGGTATGCGACTATGTGTGCACCTGTAACAATTAGCTTAGTTGAAAAAGTTCTCATTACCCGTGTTGATAAGGAGAAGAAAGAAGCTATCGACCTTATCGATTTGGACGGTGCATGTGACTCATTTGTAGGATGACTCGGAGATTTCCAGCGAAAGAAACGTGAGGAGGAGCAGGAGCTCTGCCTAACCCCATCTTTTGCGAAGTGATAACCAAGCAATACAGCACAAAGACCAGATTCTTTCTCCCTATACATGCGAATCCCCTTTTTCTTGGGGGTGGGGAAGCTAAAAAAGGAGAGAAGCACCGGAGGAAAAGGGTCACATGTTTTTCAACGGAGCAAAATTGCGTTTGTTCTTTCTCCCTTTTGTATCCTAGCGAAGCAAGAGAGAGAGAGGGGCGAGTGGCTCTTCAGTGGTGGGGACTTCCCACCAAGAGCGCGAATGGACGAACCGGGGCGTGCCGTGCCGTCGCATTCGCACACCTCTCTCCGACAGTGGCGTACAGTTGGGGTCCGGAGCGGAGCGGTCCGATTGGGTCGGACATTTATTCCAACTTTTGTGGGGGGAAGGGGAGGGAGATCACAGCGTAAAACACGTTGAAACATCGTGCGAAGATGGGACGGAATCGAATGCGACGGGACGAGATGGGGCCGGTCCCCCCTTTTCGTTGGACGTGATCATTGTGGTTTTTCTAGCTTAGTGGGTACTGTTTCCAAGTCAGTGAGCGAGGCCAGTGACGCTCCCGCAACGCCTAATCTAACAAAGCCAGGTCAAGTCTACGATGAACCATTATTAAAAACTTAGGGTTTTGTCTTGTGATGCGGACGAAAACATTATTAAAAACTTAGACCGACTGCCGGAGATATCCATGTTACTTCGTTGGCACTGTTTGTACACAAATGCGTGATCTATACCGAGTATTCATCACTTCAAATCTTCGTGGCGCGAGCATTGTCTCCTTCCTTCCATCGTCTCTTTTGGGTAACTCTCTGACGGTCAAATTAGAGGAAAAACTGACGGGGCTTTGGCTCCATGAACAAGACTTTTCGCTCCCGAGCAAGAATGAATGAATTGCTCTTTATATACCTGTTCCGCCGAGCGATGCTCAAGCGGAGGTCCTCTGGTATTTTTGGCACGTCGGGCTTAGTTACTTCGGTCGAGGATGTTCGGGCAACTTGGACATGATCCGGCATTTTCGGAGGTCCACTCTCGATGAAGAAAGTATGACGCGTCCATCTTCTGGGCTTCTACCTCGAAACTAGTTTCGTAGAAGACATGTATCATGATGTTTTATGTTTTTGGATGTACTGCACCCGGTCCAAATCTGATTGGTACCTAAACTCAAACTGATCGAAGGAGACACGAAAATTGACTCAACCAGCGAGGTCATTCACAACGATTGACGTCGATGCAAATGTGTAGAGAAATATCCGACGATGGCGTTGCCAACAAGACTAGGATATATTAACAAAAAAAAAAAAAAAAAAGAGAGGAGGTCGTTTTCTTCGTTCTTTTTTTCGTGATTAATCGTTGGGAGATTGAGGGGTCAACTAAAACGATTCTTGTCCCACTCAATTAAAACGATTCATGTCATCGCCAAAAATCTCAACGGTGGAGGAGAGAGGGAAGTGATGATCGATGACGGAGATCGCGCATCAGCATGTCTTCTTCATCTTCTTTTTGGCTCTTTGGCAGCACCCACGGTGGTCGAGAGGCGCGCTACGTCCATGAGTTGCCACAGAGTGTATCATAACGCGAGCAACAATCGATCGACAATGACGGGAAGTGCCGGCTTCCAAACGTCAACCGGTTATGATAACACGTTAACTGTTTTTTTTCCTTCAAAATCTTATGGTACCTTTCATTTCACGGAGAAGTATCGAGTTGAAGGATGTTTTCTTAAAAAATGATTGTTTATATTGCGTGCAAATATTAGCGAACAAAATTATTTTACATTATCTATAAAAATGTTGACGCATTAATTGCTGTCTATAATGAGAAGGAACATTCGATGACTTATTTTTCACGTGATATAAACAATTATTTCTAAATATCTACTTTTCTGTTAAATAAACACATCTTTAAATTTATTAAGAAAAGAACCCATGGCAAGGTTCCTCTTTTTTGTTCTTGGAATCTCTTTCATGAATAAAACTGATGGATATTGAGAGAACAAAGAGTGCACAAGCTCAGCGAAGGAAGTAAACGCCGGATCTTATCCATTCCTATGCAGATACCCTTCTGCTTAGTGAATATTCCATGCGTTTATTTATGAACTGATTTTCCTGATGATCTCGATTAGTTTATTCGGGCAAAAGGGGTTTGTTTATTTCTTGGAATATAATTAGAAATTGTCGATGATAAGACATTCCATTCGACCTTTTGCGCAACGAAAGGTACGCGATTGCTAGCCGAATACTGTTCTATGCATGCCCCTAGCTAAGGATATCATGTTATAGTCTGAAAATGACCGATGGATAACGTAAAGTTTTGCAATGTAAATTACTTAAACGCTGTCTCTACTTCTCCTTTGTGACGAGACGTTGATTACATCATCGCTGCCTGTGGTAATCAACTCGATTCCCATCCGATCACCCAACGAAAAAGACCCCGGCCCATTAGGCGGGACGGGTGTCTCCGAAATAATTTCTGGAATATTATTCGGAGCAAAGTTTATCAACCAATCATCGCGCCGGTTGCCTTATCTGTAGATATGGACCATATGAAGGCCCGAACGATTGGGGATCAAACTCCGAACCAGCATAAGCAAATTATCGCCAGTCGCCACATGCGCCCTTTTCTTGTCCGTTGGCCTTGTCCCCATCGAGCTCGATGCTACATTCAAAGCCACCAGCAGAAAAAACAACTGCTAATTGTTCATCGTTACGGCCAATTTAGAGTTGGATCTAATTGTTCTCACGCAAATGATTAGCCTCCTTTTTGGGTCGACCGATTGAGGTCATTATTGCTTGTGTTCAATTATTTGATCTGGGGAACTAGACATGCATTGAAAGCGGTAGTCCTGAATGCACCTCACAGAGATTTTGCCAAATTCATCATGGCCTATACTCGACTCCAACTATCTAATCCACATGTATACATGACAAATGAATTTTTTTCGAATTACCACAATTTCTAAGTTTGGAATCATCTCGTTTATTTTCATGGCACGTGTCTTTTTTATACGTTTGAAGTGCATGTATTTTAAAAAGATACCCAAGTCGCGATTATTTCAAAAAGGCGATTTTGTCGATACGAGGTTACGATGAAACACTGCACGAGCGGTTTTAATTAGACTCCCAAGTTTTAAAACACTTGCCGCGGAGCGCGTGTTTATTTTGCAAAAAAACACTTGGAATTTAATCGGGTTTTGGATGTGTTTGGCCCATCATTGTATCCGGATGGGCCGGCCATTGCTTGTGTCGGGTCGGCCCACTACACGAGAAAAAAGAGGAACGGAATGGAAAAGATAAGAATAAATTATGGTCAACGTGGGTAGAAGTTTCAACATCTAAAAGAGCGATGGAGGTTTTCATTACCATAAAAAAAAAAAAGGAATTATGGAAATGGATGGGAAAACTCATGTTAGATAAATTGAAAAATTAGTGAAAAAGGTAAACTAATTGACCAATGTCGCATTAAAGCATTAGTTAGTAAAAAATCGCAGCTTGTAATAGTGTTGAGAAAAAAGTAATTTGAATTTCCATAATGCAAATATCTTGACTAATTTGAAATTGAAATGCAGTTAAAAGAAAATAATGCTATTGAAGGGGGAAAACAGGTGGCAATAGGATTACAATGAAGCCATCAGGACTCTTAACAATACTTATTAAACTTAGCAGCAAGTAAGAAAAAATCTGTGATGGACAGTAAATAAATTAACATGAAAACTAAATATTCAAAATAGAATGAAAATTTTGAGTTCCACAAAAAATTTATGTTAGAGCTAAGTGAAAGTTTTGAAAGCTCAAGAGCAATCTAGTAATAAAGCTTGAGGCCTGATTCAGCCTTGACAGCAGGAGAGTCTACATATCTCCATTAACTCATGACCCCAAAAAGCCTCCATTAATCTTAAAATTTAAGCAATAGTAATGAAACAACCCACGCTTTGCTATGCACGACATAAAAATAAAAAAATGTTAATGATTTTCTATCTCCAGCAAGAGTGAAATCAAAGCCAACAAACCTTTTTCTACAAGAGTTGTACTCAGTTTATAATATAGTCCGTGCATAAACAAATTAAATGCGCAAGAATGATCTTCAACAAATAACATCAAGAAAATATCTATTCAAATGCTTATCCTTGGGATAAAATTTTATTTGATACTAATTCGCTTGTACGAAAGTTTTATTCAAATGTGAAGAATGTTACCGAAAAAGAGCCATGTGATAGTTTTACAAAGAGAGAAATTGAAAGGGAAAATGAGAAGAAAAAAGAAAAAATATGAAGGGTTTCATATTTGATTTCTGCTGGGTATTTTTTGGAAAAAGATATTCAAAAGCCATAACTTTTGCAGCATAGGCTGTGGCCTCAGTATGACCTAGGATAGGAGGACTCGAGGGGCAAATCCATTTTCATTAATTTGGCATGATCTCCTCCGTCTTCTTTCCCCAGACCCCACTTCCACTTGTTTTCTCCATATTATAATGATTCAAATTAAACAAGAGAATAATCCTTACTTATTGCTTTTCAATTTAAAAAAGATGCATGAACTAAATGTTGACTGAAAAAAAGAAGGAATGAGGAGCTTCGACCCAAAAAAGAAAAAAAGATAAAAGAAAATAGAAACGAGGAGAACTGGAATGAAATGGGTTAAGGGTGTCATTATGCCTCTCTCTTTCTTATGTTTTGTTCAACACCTAGCTGTTGAGTTCATGATGCTTTTTGGTTCGAATTCGGTTGTCATGATGCAGGCCCCATAGATTTTAGGGGAACATAAGAAAAGGGAAGATGAAATAAGAGTGCGTTTAGTAATATTTTTATTCTAATGAATAATTTCTTTTCATTTTTTTTTCTATTTTGATTTACATGTTCGTCCATCAAACTTGGTCCTGCTAAAGTTTTAAAATTTCATATCTCAAACTCAAAGGAAATGTGTGAACTGTTATAGAGAAGGACTTCCAATTTAAGTCTTGTCTTGTAGTAATGGTGCTTCAGATTGTGAAATGTAAAGAATAATAAGCAACTCTTTCCAAATTGAGAAATATTTTGCTTAACACAGACAATGAAATCTCTATATATTAAAGAGAAATCAACCAAGAAGAAAGAAATTGAGTATAGTTCATTAGGAGTTGGAAGTATGAACTTTATTGAGCCGCATCAAATCCTAGCTAGCGGCAAGGGCATTTTTCATGGTGTATCTAATTTGTAATATTGTCGTGACTAATGATATTGATGATGGATTTTTCTTTTGATGGGCCTGAGTTGGCCCGTCCGCCCATGTTGGGCCTAAAAGGCCCGGCCCGTGAGTTGAGGGCCCATGAAGGAAGTTATTAAAAATAAAGGAAAATCAGAGAGGCGGTTATCTGAGATAGAAGTTACATATTTTGTAAAAAGAGAGATTACGTTCTCTCAGAAGTTACGTCTTCAACGCACCGCTCTCTCCCGAAGAGCAGATTATCCTCTGAAGAACAGCGTGGATTCTTCCTCCTCGATTCGCAACACCGGGGTTTAGTCTGTGGAAACAAGGTACGTTCGATTATGTGATGTGCCTTAGGATCGGTGATTCATGATTTTCCTGGGCTTGCTTCTGCTACGTTGTTTCTCTTAGGGTTCGATTCTGTGTCGAATCACTGTTTTGGGGATCCTGTTTCCCGAACGTTTTCCACATCATTGGTATCAGAGCCCATAGTTAATGTTTCCCGATCCCTTTTCGTGTTTTCAAAGTGTTTATGATTGATTTTTTTCGGAAAACATCACTGTTGATCGATTAAGGGACGGAAAAAATCCCGACACCGCACTGTTCCCCCTAGTTTTTTGTTTTTCCGTAGATCGAAGTGCGTTTTTGATTGCTTAGGGTTATAGTGCTCATCGATACGAGAATTTCGAGTGGTGGCTCGCTGCTGGATGCCGCCGGACGCGCCGCCACGCGTGGCCGAAGTGTTCGGCTTCATCGGCGCGTGCGTTGCGGTTCCCAGGCGCGTGCGACGCACGCGCGAGCGGAGGAAATCGCAGGCGCGTGCAACGCACGCGCGCGGTAACCGCACACGCGTGCGTGGCACGCGTGCGGCAACTGCCTGCGAGTGCGAGGCACGCGCCAGCTGACGTCATCGTGACGTCGGTGGCGGTTGTCCACGCACGCGCAGGGCACGTGTCGGTCGGTTCGTCCGACCGGCCCGACCGGCCCGTCCGGCCCGTCCGGACCGACCTAACCGGACTCGTTCGACCCGGCGGACCCGTTGACCCGACTCGGTCAACCGTTGACCGTTGACTTTGACCGTTGACTAAAAAAAAGGGAAAAGAATGTGTTTCTTTTTCAATTATGTCTATGTAGATTATATGTAATCCCTTTTTGTTCTGCATTTGTTGCAGGAACAATGCCTCCCCGTAATGCGCGTGCATCTATTCGCACGATTCCTGATGAACAAAAGGAAAGGCTTTCAAGGATGATAGCCGATTTGAATAATTATCGATAAGAGAGTGATGACATAATTGATCATGTTCTTGAGGTCAACAAGAAAATACAAGAAGTCATTTGGAATGGTTATCCCATGCCAGATACTCAAATGGTGCGATTCTTCATGAATACTCTTCCACCAGAATGGCAAGAAGTGTTGAATCGCCTATAGGTGGTCAAAGGATTTACTAAGTATAAGGAACTAGTAATGGCCTTTGTTGACGAATATCATCGGGTTGGAGCCACAAAGACTGCGACCCTAGGAATGACTTCGATTAGGCGGGGGATAAATGTGCGAAGGAGAAATCCTAAGGGATATCCGTCAATCTTTCCGTGGCTATCTAGAATGCCTGAAAATTTTAGAGAAGAAAAGAAGAAGAAATTGAACCAAGAAGAAGCTTTCCCTGTTCGTATAATGACTTGGTTTTAGATGTTTCGAGTTGTCTTTCTTTTAGTAGGCTTTATGGACATATTATGTGAATATTTTACTATCTCGTTGATGTCAGTGTAACAACTGATGCGTTTAGTTACATAATATGAAGATTTTCTTTCTTAAATCAATTAATGGATGTTCAATATCGTTGCTTCCGTTATATATTGTTGTAAATTATTATGTTAATTTACAATTCATTGTGGGAAGTTCAAGAAAGTTTTAGTGACTTTGCTGAACTTATTTTGCATGGAAAATTATATTGATGATAATTTCAAGTTAGGATTTTTAGATGATGATTGGAAACTCAGTGACCTCTTGATTCCGAAACCTAATTTGAAATTATTCATTAATATGATGGTTTCATGCAAAATAGATGCATAAATGATAGGCATTAATAATTCGTGCATATATGTCTGATATGTTCAGATCGATGGCTTCAGCAACTAAGAACATAATTGATGATTTGAACAAAGAAGACAAATTGAACGGCGAGAACAGTGAAATATTGAATATGAAAATTCAATATGTGCTTGAAAAGCAAGAAGCACTAAAAGCTCTTGACCATGTTATGGAAGATCTTGAGGATGTTGTGCGCCACCTTGAGCTACCAGAGGACTGCCTCAAGGCATTTGAGCGGGATACAGATATTTGCTGTGTTGCTTTCAGCTCAAAAGGAGCTTCGAGCTCTAAGCGCAAGCGCATTGATTCGTTCAATATGTGGAAAAGTAAGGGATCAAGTCCTTCTTGCAAGAAACCAAAAATTAACCAACAAAAGAGAAAAACGTCCTTGTGTGAAGAGAGGAAAACGTTCTCGTGTGAAGAAAATTTCAAGGGTGAAGTGTTTCAACCGTAACGGAAGGGTCACTATGCTCGCGATTGTCGTGAGCCAAAGAAGGTGAACACCCTTGTAATTTTGAGAACTTTGCTTATGTGTCAAGTTCTGTATTCTTAACTGAATCTAATCCTTTGTGGATGTAGATTCGGGAGCAACAGACCATGTAGCGAAGGATAGAGAATCCTTCGTAGAATTTCGACGAGTTCCGACCGGAACTAAGTGGATCTATGTAGGAAATAACTCCGGAGCTGAAGTTAAAGGGATTGGCACCTGCCAATTGAACATGCGTGGTGGATGCACCTTGTTCCTACATGATGTATTATATGCTCCGGAGATTCGTCGAAATTTAGTATCTGTTTTAGTGTTGGTTAAGCTTGGTTTTAATATGAACTTCCATAATAGCGGTGTAGATTTGTATTTGGATACAAACTACTATGGTTGTGGTTATTTCCTGAATGGTTTTATTGTACTAAATATTGACTGTGGTAATGTCAATGTTTGTTATTCCCTTTTCACGTCTTCTACTTCATATGATAATGATGTGAATGTGTGGCATGCTAGACTTGGTCATATTGGCCAACAACGTATGAATAGACTAGCCAAATAGGGCTTGTTGGGTAACATTGAAAAAGTCGATTTGCCCATATGTGAGCATTGCCTAGTAGGGAAAACAACAAGAAAACCATTTGGAAAAGGGAAAAGAGCTGAATCTCCTTTGCATTTAATCCATTTCGACGTCTCGTGGTCCAATGAATGTGAGAGGAAGGCATGGGGCTGTTTATTTCATCACGTTTATAGATGATTATACTCGATTCGGATATGTCTATTTGATTTCTCATAAATCTGAAGCATTGAGTTGTTTCAAAAAGTTTATGAACTTGGTAGAAAATCAATTAGACAAGAAAATAAAAGTATTGAGATCCGATCGAGGTCGTGAATATTTATCTGATGGGTTCAGAAATTTATGTGATGAAAGAGGAATAGAAAGACAGTTGTCTATTCCTTACGCTCCTCAACAAAATGGTGTTGCGGAGAGAAGAAACAGAACCCTTCTGGAAATGGTTAGGTCCATGATGGCGCATGCTAACTTACCTATAACTTTTTGGAGTGATGCGTTGTTAATTGCTGCCTATATACTTAACCGAGTGCCTTCCAAATCAGTTACTTCAACTCCATATGAGTTACGGACAGGTAAAAAACCGGACTTAAGTTTTCTTAAGCCATGGGGTTGTGCTGCCTATACTCATGAATCCTCTCACAAGTTTGGGAAATTGGGTCCCAGAGGAAAGAAGAGTATTTTCATAAGATACTCTGAACACTCGAAAGGGTATGTGTTCATAGGTGAGCAGGAAAGTGGGAGTATAACTGAATTTGAATCACGGGATGTCACATTCTTAGAGAATGATTTTCCTTAGAAGGGCGAAATAGGTGAGGACTACTCCCTATTTGAAACCTTGGATCCAGATAATGATTTTAGTGAAGTTCGTCTAAGTGGGAGTAACATGAGAAGTGATAAATTTAATTCAACTCACTCTCAATTACAACCACATGATGAGACGATATCATCATTATCTAATCCGAGTGGGAGCATAATGGGGAATGATGTGCAAAGTGTACCATCCCCGTACGGCGAACAAGTCGCAAAAGTATTCCTCGTCGACATTTTGACATTGAAGGGGAAACTTTTATGGTTGCTTCGCAAGATGAAGATGAGCCAAGGAATGTAAATGAGGCTCTAAGTTGCCCTAATAAGGAAAAATGGATTAATGCAATGAAAGAGGAAATTGAGTCAATGAAGTCAAACCATGTTTGGGAACTAGTTGATCTTCCAAAAGGACGCAAAGCCATTGGGAACAAGTGGGTTCTCAAAATTAAGCGTAAAGCTGATGGTTCGATAGAAAGGCATAAGGCTCGCCTTGTGGCGAAGGGGTATAATCAACAGGAAGGAATTGATTATGAGGAAACATTTTCTCCTGTCGTAGATTTACCTCGATTCGCATTTTTCTGGCAATAGTAGCAAGTATGGATCTTGAGTTACATCAAATGGATGTAAAGACTACTTTTCTCAATGGAGAATTAGACGAAGAAATTTATATGGAACAACTTGATGGTTTCATTATGAAAGGCCAAGAACAAAAGGTATGTCGACTTTTGAGATCGATATATGGCCTTAAGCAGTCATCTAGACAATGGTTTATACGTTTTCATAATGCCATAATGGGATATGATTTTACAATGATCGATGAGGATCATTGTGTATATATCAAAAGATCCAAAGATCAATTTGTGATCATATTATTATATGTTGATGATATACTGATTGCCGGAAGCAATAAGGAGTTTGTTAATATTGTCAAAAGTTGGCTATCTTCCAACTTTGAGATGAAAGACATGGGTGAGGCTGCATACATTCTTAGAATTAAGATTTCAAGAAATCGTTCGAAGAGATCATTGTCTCTTTCACAAGAAACATACATAAATAGGATTTTTGAACGATTTCGTATGCAAGATTGTAAACCCATAGATACTCCTATTGCAAAAGGCGAAGGATTGAGCCACAAATTGTGTCCAAGGACTCCACAAGAGAAGGAACAAATGCAACATGTTCCTTATGCTAGTGCTGTTGGGAGCTTGATGTACGCTATGATGTGTACAAGACCCGACATATGTTTTGCAGTTGGAATGGTGAGTAGATACCAATCCAATCCAGGTCAAGCACATTAGAAAGCCGTTAAGAGAATACTGAGGTATATAAAGGGAATTGCTGATTACGCGCTGAGTTATCAAGGAAAGGATCTGCGACTCGAAGGCTATTCTGATGCTGATTGGGAAGGAGATTTAGATGAAAGGAAATCTACATTTGGGTTTGTTTTCTTACTGAATAATGGCGCCATAAGTTGGAGCAGTAAGAAACAAACGTGTATAGCCTTGTCCACGATGGAAGCTGAGTTCGTGGCATTATCAGCAGCAGTTCAAGAAGGTGTTTGGCTTAAGAGATTTTTGGATCATTTAGGTGTTATTGAGAATGATGCAAACTCATTGTTGGTTAACTGTGATAGCCAAGCAGTAATAGCGTACACCAAAGATCCAAAATATCATGGCAAGACCAAACATATAGATACCAAGTATAATTTTGTCAAAGATATGGTTGCACGAAAAGATGTGAACTTACGGTACATATTTACGCATAGAATGGTCGTAGATCCTATGACAAAGCCAATACCTAGAAATGTGTTTTGTGGACATGTGAAATCTCTAGGACTGCGTAGAGGCTGATGTACTGAATATTGTAATTTCCCCTAAGTGTTCACATTTGATGAATTTGTGTTTTCATCATTAATGCCTATGAATCTTTGTTTGACGTTTATGCATCTTAATGCTTAGTGCATTATATTAAGTTGAGAAAGAATGTTGGACAGATAAGAGATTAGCCCACTCACACGGGTAATCGCCTCTATTTACTGTGTGATGAATAGAGGTGAGACGATTTTTAAGCTTATTATCTAAGTGATAATTGAGAGCTCAAGCTTAAAATACCTATGTCGCCTTAACTGAGTGTTAAGATGATGACATAATATTTACCATGTCCGAAAGTAAAAAACCCACATATTTTACTTTATCTGTCTATGATGCCAGATGTGAGTTCTGATGAATTCTGTGAATGAGTAGATACGTGAACTCAAGTTAGACATTAAGTATGTTTGAACTATCATCTGTACGGTATTAATGGTGTAGACATACGCTCCATGGGAAAGGAGTTAAATACCGTAATACGTATTTCATACTACGTACGCATGAGACGACCAATAAGAGTGGCAAAAGTTTTTATCTCAACTTTTATGCCGTGTGAGACTCTTGAGGAAAAAAGTTCCTCAATTTAGTGCCCTCATGACTCTTACTTATTCTCAAGATTTCTATTCAATGTTTGCTATCTTAGAATGTTGCCAATGATCATGAATTGATTCGATCTAATGGGACATTTTTAGAAAAGCAAGTTGAACTGAAATTGAGAGTTTCAAGGAAAGAGGAAGATCGAATTTGAAGAATCACATTATAGTTTTGTATTCACTGGTCGACCAATTATGATTGTTTTATGGGATAATCATAATTGTGAATACAATATATCATTTTTTAAAAAGAGATCAGAAGAGAGATATAAATGTGATCGATCGATCTAGGGTACTGCATACAAAATCTACTCAAGATGTGATGCCCATTATGAGCTACTATATATTCCTAACAGATGTATGGCAACGGGCTCTCAAAGTATGCTGGTCGCACGAACTATTCACCAGTATGAATGTTGCAGTAAGGAAAAGAGGATTCTGTTCGGCCCACCATGTCAAGTGGGAGTCTATGATGGACTTTTCATTGATAGGCCTAAGTAGGGTCCGTTCGCCCATGTTGGTTTTGGCCCACCATGTGCGAGTGGGAGATGATAGATTTTTCTTTTGATGGGCCTGAGTTGGCCCGTCTGCCCATGTTGGGCCCAAAAGGCCCGGCCCGTGAGTTGAGGGCCCATGAAGGAAGTTATTAAAAATAAAGGAAAATCAGAGAGGCGGTTATCTGAGATAGAAGTTACGTATTTTGTAAAAAGAGAGATTACGTTCTCTCAGAAGTTACGTCTTCAACGCACCGCTCTCTCCCGAAGAACAGATTATCCTCTAAAGAACAGCGTGGATTCTTCCTCCTCGATTCGCAACACCGGGGTTTAATCTGTGGAAACAAGGTACGTTCGATTATGTGATGTGCCTTAGGATCGGTGATTCATGATTTTCCTGGACTTGCTTCTGCTACGTTGTTTCTCTTAGGGTTCGGTTCTGTGTCGAATCACTGTTTTGGGGATCCTGTTTCCCGAACGTTTTCCACATCAATTGACTTAATCCTCAATGGAACAAGCAGAAAAACAAGTGCTAATTGTTCATCGTTGAGGTCGCTTTAGAATTCAATCTGATTGTTCTTACGTAAAAGATTAGCCTCCTTGCTAGGTCGACCGGATGAAGTCAGCGTTCAATTATTAGACATGGGGAGCAAGACATGCACTGAAAGTGATACTCTTCAATATAACTCATAAAAATTTCACCAAATTTTGGGTTAACAAGACGACCTATTGAGGCCCATACTCAATTCGGACTGTCCGATCCACTTGTATACATGATAAATGATTTTTTTAAACTACTACAATTCCTAATTTTAGAATTATTTTGTTTATTTTCATGACATGCGTCATCTTATTTGATCCTTTTAACATATTTAATTATATTTATTTTAAAACGACACCCGCATTGCCATTATTTCAAAAAATATGATTTTGTCGATACGAGGCTATGATGAAACACTGCACGAGTAGTAGACTCCCAAGTTTTAGAAAGCTTGCCGCGGAGCGCGTTTAATTTGTAAAACGACACTCGAAATTCAATCGGGTTTTGCGTATTTTGCCCCGTGATTGTATCGGGCTGGGCCGACCATTGCTTGTGTCCGGTCGGGCCCACTACATGAGAAAAAGTAACGGAACCGAAAAGATGAGAATAAAATATGGTCAACACGGGTAGAAGATTTAACATTTTAAAAAGTAACGGAGGTTTTCATTTCCATTAGAAAAGGAATTAAGGAAATGGATGGGGAAACTCATGTTAGGTAAGTTAAAAAATTAGTGAAAAGAGTAAACTAGTTAACCAATGTTGCGTCAAAGCAATAGTTAGTAACAAAAAAAAATTGCGGCTTGTAGTAGTATTTGGAACAAAAATTATTGGATTTTCCATATTGCAACGACAACTAACTGATTAGAAAAATGAAAAATGAAAAATATCTTGATTATTTTGAATTTGAAATATGCAGTTAAAAGGAAATAATGCTACTGGGGGAAAAAAAAGAGCAGGCGGCAATAGGAATGCGATGGAGCCATCGGGACTCTAAATTGCGGCGAGTTAAAAAAAAAATTGCTGTGGACAGAAAATATATTAACATGAAAACTAAATATTCACAGCGGAATGCAAATCTCTAGTTCCACAAAAAATGTACGTGAAAGTTTTGAAGACTAAAGGGCAATTTAGTAGTAAAGCCTGCAGCCAGGAATTAATCTAATAATTTAAGCAATGAAAATGAAAAAAGCCATGCTTTTGTCACGATCACAAAGTTCCCACAACCAAGGACCGTGTATGATTGAAAAAGACCTTCCAAGATTGTCTAGGGTTTCCATTAGAGATTCTGGAATGTTCTCGGGGACGGGCGAGACGGTAATTGCAACGATAATCTAGAATTCTCTTGGCAAAAATGTTGGTAGATGGTAGGTTAGAAGGCACGATCTTGTCCACCGGATTGAAGGACGATCAATGGTTGTAATTCGAGGACCACTAGTATAAAAATGGGTGCTATCTCCCTCATTGTATCCATCAAACCATTTCATAATCAAAGTTTTATTATGTCATTCAAAGCTTCTCTCTAGAAATTTTCTTTCTACAATCCGGCTAAGTGAGCGAGTGAACCATCGATCCAAGAAAGCGTGATTGTTCACGTTCTCTCCATCCCATAGGCATCACACCTCAATTCTAGTTTTTTTCACCATTACATAATGATTCGGATTAAATTATTTATTTTTGCCCAAATGTCCCACGGGTCATGCATTCGTGTTTTTAAATTTAAAAAAAGATGTCCCGATCACTAATATCCTCCATTTTTTTGAAAATAATTTAAAAAGATGCATTGGATAAATGTTCATTGGGAAAAAAAAAGAATGAGGAGTTTCGACCCAAATTAATGAAAAAGAGAAAAAAAAAATAAAAACACTGAGAACTGAACTGAAAATAGGTTATGGATGTTGTCGCGTATTTCTCTATTGTGTCCTATTATGTTCAATTAGCGTACACTAATTGTTGAATTCATAGCATGCTTTTTAGTTTGAATTCATGCGGGCCCCACAGATTTTATGGGGAATATAAAGAAGATGAAGAAGAAGTAATAAATGATATTACATCGTTTTCTCTTCTTTGCTGCCGGACATCTTTTATCTAGTATAGTAAAGCAAAGCAAAGGGAGGAATCAAATGAATAATTATTATGAAACAAAAAGCATGCTATGAACTCAACAATTAGTGCACGATAATGGAACATAATAGGACACAATAGAGAAATACGCGATAACATCCATAACCCATTTTCAGTTCAGTTCTCCTTGTTATTATTTTTTTTTCTCTTTTTCATTAATTTGGGTCGAAACTCCTCATTTTTTTTTTTTTTTTTTCTGATGAACATTTATTCAATGCATATTTTTAAATTATTTTAAAAAAAAATGGAGGATATTAGTGATCGGGGCATCTTTTTTAAATTTAAAAACATGAATGCATGACAAGATGTTCCGTGGGACATTTGGGCAAAAATAATTAATTTAATCCGAATCATTATATAATGGAGAAAAAAACTAGAATTGAGGTGTGATGCCTATGGGATGGAGAGAACATGGAGGAGATCATGCAAAATTAATGAAGGATTGATTTGCACTCGAGTCCTCCTACTAAGTTCACAGGCTAAATGCTGCAAAAGCTACAGCATTGGTGGACCAAATGAATAATTATTATGAAATTTATTATTTGGAAAATGCATTTGGTATAGGTTATAATAATTCTTGTTTACTTAACTTTTCTTACGGCTGATAAACGTAGCTTAAAATAAAATATATTTCAAATGGAGGAAGGAGTTTCCAATTATATGACTAGTAAGCCAAAGTCCCCTGCCGGTAGGTAATAATAATAGGAGGATGTAATAGCTTGAAAATTGAAATCAGAAAAAGGAGAAAAAAAAAAGAAGGAAAAAAGAGATAGTTATCGGCCAATACCTAAAAGAAATTTTCTGAGTCGCATCACTTGCCCAAACCCAAGGGAAATGGTATTTAGAAAACCAAAAGTATTATCCCACAACTTTTTTCGGAATCTCAAATTTGAATTGACTAATTTGCCTTGAAATTGATTCACATCCTTGAAAATTGCGGACTTATATATCTGTACCAAACTGTGCAGCCCGTGCCAAGTGTCAGTGCATGTCAAAACTCATGCGGTCTGGTACTTTCGTATGTATTCGGCTCGGTATGGTTTAGAGGCTGATTATTCGTGCATGCCGTGAATGAAATGAAATCGGTTAATGCGGACTACAATTTGAGGTGATGAGCATGTGGATCTCGGGCACGTGCTTCTGACATGGCTGTCCAAATATCTGTCAGAGAGAACAACTGCCGATCGGAGGGTATTCAACGGTTTCCTTTTGATCACACCGACCGACGATTGCTTCAATTTGCACATCAACACGTCTTGAAAGCCACCATAATGTTATGGAAGATGGGGGTATGCACCTCTGCTTTTAACTTTTCTTACGGAGAATTTAATTCATATCAGAATGCCAATGATAATCAATTATCATCACTTTTTTTCTTAATAATTAGGGTACCAATTCTAGAGTAAGATCCAGTCAATTGAAGCTTTTGTAGCCGCAGCGGCACAAAGTACATTCTCATTTTCAGGCAATAATTCTCTCTTCAATTTCATTTTGTGATTTTTAGTGGAAGCAAATACGAGCTTTAGCTTATTGAGCTTAAATTTTTTTATGTTTGAACTCTATTCACGTTAAAACCATATTATAAATGAACTTGAGCTTAAGCTTATTAAGCTCCAACTTTCTTTGCATTTATAATCACACATGAGCATGCTATGTACTTTCTTAATTTCTGTAATTTATATATCCATAAAAAATTCAGAAAAATAAAAACATTTGATAGCTCATCGAGCATGTGGAGTTGAGTATGGTGAGCTTGAGCAACTCGAGTTCGACTCGATAGAATATTTGAGTAGCTCGTGCTCAACTAGAAATCAGGCTAGTCAATCTCAAGCAATCAAGGAGTTGTGCCGTAACCATCAACGGCCAGTGATTGAATCATATCGAGTTTTACTTTCATTCAACATGATACACCATGTTGGATCAGGAAAGTCCAAAAATGCTTAGATTGATTAATGAAAAAATAAGCAGCTATGACTTAATATAATTATCATCATAATTGGGTGATACTGGGGACATTTAAGTATAGAAATAATAAAAATGTACAATAGTGCTCGTATTTACCAAAATGGGCTGAGGTTTGTGAGAGGAAATATGGTCGAAATAAGAATGTGTAGACAATGGTTTTGGTTGGGGACAATTCATTTTCAAATTGGGGCATACCCTCCTTGAATCATGCAAAATAACAGTTCAATATCAAAATGAACAATTTCAGGTAAAAACTAAGTTTAACTAAATAATAGACTCCATGCTTCCATTAATCGATAAAAACATTGAAGTGTTTTTATTGCTGGTGGCGCAAATGAACCTTGTCCCATCAAGAATTTTATATCCAATATTTGCAAGTCCAGATGAGAGATTCTATTGTCCTAGTTCAATAATTTCTTATCAGATAGCATTTGAAAATCTGGTTGTGTTATTTGTCATATTGTATCTCCATGTCCACTAAGCAACTTCTGCGCGGCGATGAAACCATTAAACGCTTGAATGCATCCTTGCGCGCCTGTTTATTGAGTAGGCCGAGAAAATAGAGGGTTATCCTGCCCGTGGATTCAAATGGATTTGTTCTTGGAGAAGAGTGTTATGCTCTGCTTTGAAAGTAAACTCGTATTCGAATAGGTATTTTCCAATTCTTTATCATGCGAATTATAGGTACTGATCTGTCCTTTTCATCATGTTTGCAGTGATAAAGGTATGGAGTAATGATACCCCTTAATATGGGTATCAGAAGTGTCCCTACTACCTCGAGATGGAGACGAGGAGCTTCAGTGAGAAGGCTTGAAGACATGCTGAACGTAGGATTCATCTGAGAATCTACCCGCGATATGATGCTGCTGAGATTGAGCGCTCTGACTTTGAGTAACCTGAGTTTGTTGACCATCTATGTGGGATTGATAATTGCTATGGTGATAGATTGCTTGATTTAATCGGTAGCGGATCAATAGAAACTGTAATTGCTGATAGAAGATAGGAGTGATAATAACTATGATTTATGTCTAAATATTTTCATAGACGATGAAAATATTTTTCGCTCGCTCATTTTTTATATAATATGAGTAATTTTTCTTAAGATAGTATTTTTCAAAGAATTCATTTTATGGGAAATAAGCATATCCGATCATTTCATTTCTCTAATTAATATACTCTGTTTCACTTTTCTTTAAATATATTAGTAAATGTGGGCACGTGTTCGAAATTGTCATTTAAAAGATAAAACAAATCAAATCTCTATGAAATGCTTGAATTGTTAAATAATGGAAGCAAATTATTGGTAAAATTATCCAATCCAAAGAAATAGTATTTGAGGAACAATAAAGTATTTTAAGATCTTAAATTACGTGTGAATATTTTTGTAGGGTAAAAAAATTGAAACGTTAATATTAAAAAAAAAAGTGAGATAAAAAAAGATTAGTAACTTGCCATTAATCCATGGATATAAAATCTGAAAAATAAGTAACTGGTAATAATTGAGAAATAAAAAAAAAATCAATAATGCCGTTTTCTTTTAACTTCATATTTCAAACTCAAACTAATCAAGAGCTTTAATACCTAAACCTTTCTTCGTAGAACTCCCATATAAATTACCATACGTAATAATCAGTTGGTTATTGTTGCACTATTGAAGTTGTATTATTTTGTTCGCAGTAATATCGTAAGCTATGACTTGTTTACAAATTAATTCATTGATTTATCTTCGGTTAGTAAGTTTTCTTTTTTCATGATTTTTAATCTTACATAAGTATTTCCATCCTTTCCCTTATTTTATATTTTTGGAAATTAAAATCTCTATTACTCCATACTTTGGGTTAATACCCTGAAAAACCCCAAATTGGTACACCTGCGACAAATTTACCCAAAATTATTTTTTTTTACCACCAAAAACCCAAAAATGGTATACCCTTGACAAATTTACCCCAAACTGGTACACTTGTGACAAATTTACCCTCTCGTTAGTTTTTGTTAAATTTTACAGTCAAATTATTAAGTTAAATGACACGTGACAATTGACTGATATATCAATTTGAGATTTTACGCTCCGTTTGTCACAATTTACAATTTTTGTGATTTTTTTGTGGTATTAATCCAATTTAGCGGAGAGTATATTTGTCATAAATTTACCAGTTTGGGTTTTTTTTAGATCGAATAAATTAGTTTGAGGTAAATTTGTCATAAATATACCAGTTTAGGGTTTTTATGGTCAATCGGGGTAAATTTATCACAAGTATACCAGTTTAGCATTTTTCATGGTAAAAAAAATAGTTCGGGATAAACTTGTCATAGGTGTAACAGTTTGAGATTTTTCAAGGTATTAACCATACTTTTTAAGAAGTCAAAACTTATAATCCCTCTTAACTTTCTTAGGTCCCCTTTCTGTCCTATTCTTTTTTCCTTACTCCCGCAGTGCAAAAGGTAAATGGAATGGCATGCCATGCCTGGTACTGTAGTGGGCCTTGTTGGCCCAATAAAACCATGACCGGCCCAGCCTGGCCGGATGCAGTCACGGGCCAAAATATGCAAAACATGATTTAGTTTCAGGCGTTTCTACAAAAATAAAACGTCTGCTATTTTCTTGTCGACATTTCACTTACCAATATAAGTTTGTGAGAAGCTCTAAACACGCACCACTATAGTTCCTCTTCTATTTCATGCAAATATATAATCCCCTGCTTGAGTGCAAACAGTTTCTGTTTTTTTTTTTTTTAATATCTTACATCCATCATCATTACCATTTTTTTTCGAATATCGTTCTCACATTTTGGAATATTGAAAAGTGCCTATTTCCAAAGCTTGGACTAATATGCCAAATTAGAAGAATAAAATTCTATTGATTATCATGCTTCTATCTAACTATTTAATCTATATAAAATACTAATTGCCATTGCCCCTTCCGGTCTTTTGGACTTTACTTAGACAAAAGTTCACCGGAGTGCAAGCATAGTTGTAAAATCTCAAGTGTTAGGTGACTAAATCAAAATTTTGGGTAGAGCCAAGTGATATGACTCGAAATTTTCCTTTAGGTATTGCCCGATTGCTATCTTTTATTTTTCCTTTTTTTCTCCAGATGTCAACTTTTAAGCTTTTCCATCGTCTTCGTCTTCGTCTTCTAATTACTCACTTGCAAGGGTGTTTGGTTTATAAGTCATTTAGTACAAGCTCCTTCCTCCATTCGACAAATATTTTATCTGAAGCTAAGTTCATCGGCCGCTAGAAAATTTAACTAAAGAACTTCATTTTCCAAAAAGTATCAGGAAAAAAATTGTCTACCTCTGTTGAAAAAATTAATCAAATTTCTTTGGAAATTTTAACTAATTTTGAACAGTATGTATTATCTCAATCTAGTGTTTGGTCACCTAAGTTCTTAGCCAAATGGAATTCTGAGATATGGATAATAGTGGAAATATATTTTAGTTAGGATTTGAGGAGATAGCTAAAGTAAAGATGCAATTGCAAATTCTATGTGAATTGCTAAGGCAAAAATAAAACAAAGTTAAAGAGTGAATGGAAAAAGGGACAACTGATGAGGACGATTCTGCAAAAGTTGATCAAGAGCCGCTTATGTGTGCCATCTGCTCGTTTCGTGTCATATAATTTTGTTTATATACTCGTTTACACCATCTAGGATTATTATCATAGTAAAAAATTAAAACGTAGTTCATAAGTTTACCTAACCTCTAACCCTTCAAATTATGATTATTAAAGTTCCAACACTTTTCAAACTTATAATAGAAACTTCATAGTCTTTGGCAAGTTAAATCTTTCTTGTTTCACAAAATCATTTTACAAACTTGAAAGAGAAAAGAAAATCCATTGCCGAACCAGTCGCCAAGTATCAAAAGAGTTCCTTCTTTTAAATAAATAAAAAAATGTTGCAAGGGAAAAAGGAGAGAGAGAGAGAGAGAGAGAGAGAGAGAGAGAGAGAGAGAGAGAGAGAGTGTGGCCTTCTGTTACAATAATGTATTTTATCAACAGAAATTTGTTTCGTACATAAAGTCAATTTATGTAATGTGGTCTTGAAGAAAATTGATAAAAAAGAAAAAAAGCGGATGCTTGAATCGTGGTGACATGCTTTCATCTCTGTGTTCTTAGACTCCTATTTCCTAATCATCATTGAAATCAATTTCTAGTGTAATCTAGAATATTTCTAAGGGTGATGTGGGAAATATATACTATTGTAGAGTATTTTTGTAATTAAAGCAAGAAGTAGGTAGATGGAAAGATTGAATTTTCACCATTAGATTGAGGAAAGATGCAGGGTTGTAATTAGAGAAGCACTTGCATATGTATATGGGTCCGCTCTCCTCATTTGTATCATCTCAATAATAGAATTCTAGTGCTTCTCTCGAAGGGTTTCTCTTTTGTGATGAGAAAGGCTGACTTGAGAATAAATTTCTAAGGCCCACACTAAAAGTCCTTATCAATCGCTCTTAAACTGGAAAAGATTGGGAAAACATTGAAGCAAACAATTGAAACTACGCGAGAGCATGAAAAGTGAGGAACGCTATCTCGGAAAAGATATATCACAATAGTTTTAATATATACATGAACAAAGGCTACCTCATCAGAGAAGATCTATCGTGTAAAGTGATAATAACATCAGTAATCGACTCGTAACCGCCCATAGAAATGCAAATTATCAGGAAGAGGAAGAAGACAAACATGAAGCTACCCTCGGAGAAGATTAAGACAAAAAAGAGATGTAGAGTGCTACCTTAGAAAATATACTTTAAGGTTTTAACATATACACCAGAACATATCTTGCTGGAGAAGATTCGAACAAAACAAGAGATGTAGAACTTTCTTGGGGATGATATTTTGAAGCTTTAACACACGGTCGGACAAATTATATATCTCATTGAAAAAGATCCGGATAAAAAGATATCTATGTTGGAGAAAATTTTTCACAATTTTAATATAGATAACTCGTCGAAGAAGGGTCGAGTAAAAGAAAACTGAAGAATGCAACCTCGATGTTCTTCCCTTGGGTTGTATGCAGCTGTTTTGAATGACGTGCCATGATTATGTGTTTTTGTTTTGTCCAATTTGCAATCATTCTTGTCTTTTTTGCAATTTAATTTATGCTTTTAGTTCTTGTCTTGAAGTCACTTTGTCTTCTTCCTCTTCTTTCTCCCAATGATCTATGTTGGATTGGTTGTGCAACTGTGGGTTTTGATAACGCATTTTGTGGTAAACTTACGACCAAAAATTTCAAATTGGTACATCTATGACAAACTTATTATATGTTAATTTCTTTTAAATTCTACCATCAAAAATCTCAAATTAGTGCATTTGTGACAAACTTACTATCTCGTAATTTCTGTTAAATTTTACTATCAAATTATTAAGTTAGAGAATATATGACAATTGATGAGTATATACTAGTTTGTCACCGGTATACTAGTTTGTAGTTCTTCGTAGTATTAATTTAATTTAATAGAAATTAATGAAGGGTAAATTTATCACAAATGTATCGATTTGAGGTTTTTCGTGATATTAACTCTTTTTATTATTCATTTCTTGAATGAGTTATAATATTTCTAGACCTTCTAAATGTTTTGAATGTGTGCTTAGGAAAATATATTTAGTCAATATGCTAGGCTAGTGAGTAAGATTTTATTTTTCATTTATTTTTTGAAGTTCTGTTCTGATTTACTATAAAATCATAACTCACTTTTATGTTTTCACCTATTAAATGCGAGTATAAATAATGATTTTGGTCCTTGCACGCTAATATTCAACGAGTACATTTAAAATATCCTATATACTCTCGAAATTGGCAATTTGCCATGTAGTGACTCTTTAGTGTGGGGCTTATTTTAAAATTCAAAACCTTTGTCTGTCTTGCACTCTCTTGTTTCCACATCACTCGGTGTATAAAAAAGTTGCTTCTTTATTCTCGAGAACAACTCTAAAATCAAGCCAAATCATATTCTTTTTTTTCTCTTTTCTTTCTTTCTTTCTTTCTTTTCCTGTTCTTTTCTCTTCTTCTTTCTCTATCCGTTCACAAAAATATAATAAAATTATTAAAAAATAAAAGAAAATTTGAAAAATATAACAATAAAATTATATAAAAATATAATAAAATCACAAAATAAAATTATATTTAAAATATGAAAAAATTATATAAAAATATAAAAATATATAATAAAACAATTCAAAATATAATAAAATTATTAAACAATTAAAAGAAAATTTTAAAACTATAATAAAATTATAACATGAAATTATATTAAAATATAATAAAATAATTAAGAAAATAAAATAAAATTATATAATAAAGTTATTAAAAAAGTAAAAGAGAAAAATATAATAAAATTTAAAAATTATAAGAAATTCTTGATCACAAAAAATTTAAGAATCATACTAAACGCATTTCTATTTCGGGAATAGAAATTTTAGGTAGTTTTTAAACACCTTCAAATGCTCAAAAACTCATTTAGGGAATAGAATAAAAAATAATCATTTTTAAGTAGAAATTATTTTCGAGAATAGAATTATTACCAAACGTATTCTTACTCAACGGTCGAAGGAAGATATGAGGGGAACCCATACCCATTTTTTAAGATCATTGCGTTTCCATTCCCATGCCGCCGGAGTATATATACACTCCTACCTCGAGATCATCCTATCGCACATTCCCCCTAATTTCTTTTGTAGAATCCATCATGAGCAAACGGAGTCCTTACTAGTCTGTTTCGTTGCCTATTAGGTATTTTCTTCTTCTCAAGATCTATCTCCATCTTCTTCTTCTTCCTCCTGATGATCCCTCTAAGTTTTGATTTGTAGTCCCAAGGCAGTTCCTCATGTTGCTTTCGCTTCAAGTGAAGTATCAAGGTAGCTTTGATCGATATCATCAACATGCTTTTTGATTGTAGATTGATGTTGTCGCCTTATGTTTGAGCCATTTTGTGCAACTTACGTTCAAGTTGTTGGACTATGTTTGATGCTCTTTATGCATGTCCCTTTGTGTTCGAACTTTTGTGTCTTTTCCTACTCGACTAGCTGCTTCATCTGTTTTCTTTACAATTGTCGCGACCAATTTTTCGGGTGTGAACCACCTAGGGTTTGGCTAATGGATTGCTAAGCCTAGATTTAGCTCGAGCTCTCCCAAGCTCATACCAATTCGCGACTTAATGTTCAAGTTTTTAACATGCAAATGGATTTTATCTAGGAGTCGACACTAATAAGTTTTTTGGTGGGTCGATTAAAAACCCAAATAAAGTAACGGGAGATTTACTTTATTCCTACGAACCAGGGATTTGTGAGTTCGGGAACTTGATTACGCTATATTTCTCTAACGCCCTTTCGGTACCTTTCTCTTTTATTTTGAAAAAAATGTTTTACAGGCAGCTCGAATTATTTTTAATTCACTTCCGTAACATGTGAGGTGATCATGCAAGTGCGCAAACCACCAATTTAGCACTCAAGAAAGCAAATGAATAAATTGCAGGACTTACCTTATAGCAACGAAAGCATCTGCGTTTTAGAATTCACATCAGCAATCCTAGATATGATTTCTAATTAACGCGTCATCACTCAATTTTTGTTTTCACTTTTTAAACGAGAACATAGTCCATATGCAATGCAATGCTTCTAATCTAATATGAAATGATATGGTATGGCAACATGTCCTAAACTATATGAATGAGCAAAAATTTTTGTGATTTCTTAATGAACATACAACAATTAAATATGCAATCTAAATTAATCAAGATGACCTAATTCTAATGACGAGCAATTTCTAATTAAATGAACCTAATAACAATCACTAAAATGACATGAGTTTCATGGGCCTAATTCTATATGACGTGCACATGATTTTTCTATTTTAAAAAAAATGCAATTTATCCTAGAAATTGCAACTAATTTATCCTAAGACAAATTTTATTTTTTTGATGAAATTCGAAATTAAGGAAAATGCAAAACATAACTATCTAGATTAAGATCTTTACCAAAAAAAACTATCTAGATTAAGATTCTATCCAGCTTATATTAAGGATCAAGTCAGACTAAATTCTAATTTAAACTAAGATATTATATTAACTTGGGAAGCTCTAACCTAAGATGTAAAAATCAATCTAAACTTAAAATAAAACATGCAATTTTTCTAATATGCCATGACGTGCAAAGAATGTCCTAATTCTATTTTTTCCTTTTTTTTTTTATGAAATTCGAAATTAAAATTAAACATGCAATTCAAATAAAAAAACTAACATCCTAAATGAATGCACTTTTTTTCTTTTTCATGATTCAAAATAAAATCCCTATTCTAAACATGCAAGATAATAATAATAATAATAAAAACAAACCTAATCCTAATTCAAACCTTTTTTTGTTTTTTTTTACGAAAATAAAATTGACTCAACCAACACCACAGCAAATCAAACAATTGATATCCAAAAATTGGCAAACTATATCTCGCGCATGAGATCGGGTTGACCAATTTTAAAATTAAATCGCGCATCGAATCTCGGGCATGAGATCGGATTGTCGATTTTTGTGAGGGATTATGAGTCGGATTTCGAGCGCGAAAATCGGACTGTCAATATGTAATTTGAGATGCTATTTCATGTCGACATCTCAATCATACACTAAGGATTAATTATACTAAAAGAAAGAAAAAATAAAGTGAAATAACAAAAAACAAAATAAGATAAATAAATAAAAGAAGAAAACTACCTAAATTGATTCTTTTTCCTTTTTGTCTTTTTTTTTTCTTTTCCCTTTCTCGAGCAAGGCTTGCTGGTGGGTCTCCAAGGGTAGCCGGTTGGAGCTCCGGCAGGGGGAAGACGCCGGCTAGGGTTCCGGCGAGGTTGGGTAGAGGAGCTCGAATTGCAGCGGCTGGTGAGGTCGCTCGGAGAGGGGATCGCCGAGCATCGGTCCGCGCGTGACGGAGCGCAGGGCGAGCGCGCGGAGGTGAATTGGCGGTGGCTTCGCGGACGGGGCGTCGGATCGTTGGGAGGTCGAGCAAAGCGAGGTAGCAGCGACGATTCGGGGCCTGCTGGCGTCGAGCGGACCACCGGATCTGCAGCAGCGATTGGTCACGGACCAGCGCAGAGGTGCGGGCTACAGGGGACGCCGGGGCATCGGACGGGCGTTTGGTGGCTCGGGCTCCGATTTGGAGTGGTCCCGCGAGCGGGCGCCGGGTCGTGCGGCGGTGGCGTCGCGGAGCGGGCGTCGTGGGGCGCGCGAGCGGTGGGTACCGCTCGCGGAGCGGATCAGCGACGGTCGGCGGCTTCGAGCTTTAGGCACGGGGCTCGCGGACGGAGGACCACCGACGTCGGCCGCGGCTAGATCGGGACCCGTCGGGGCTGGGTCGTGATGGCGGAGGCGCGGCTAGGATCGCGGCTGCTGCGGCGGCGAGCGGGACGGCGACGCGGCGGCGCGCGGAAGGGCGGATCGGCAGCGGTGCGGCTCTAGGTCGCCGGTGGCTCGGCTGCCGGCACGGTCGAGCAGGGGGTCACCGGGGAGGAAGACGTCTTCCTCCTCTTTTTTTTTTTTTTCTTTTTTTTTTCTCTCTCACCTCACTTACTTTTCACCTTTTGTCTTTTTGTGTTCTTTTTTCACCCAACCGAAAGAACCTTAAAATACCGAAGGAAAGAAAAGAATCCTCCAATGTGGCCGTATATTCAATGTGTGGCCTCCTTTATTGTACGCGCACGACGCATTATATAGGAGAGGGAATTAAATTTTGGTGAAATATTTCACTTCCAATTTTTTTTTTTTTTGGTGGTGGAGGAACCGGCTTGCAGCCAACAACCGCGCCGTAAACCCCTAGGTGACACGTAAGCAGGAGGACCCACCACCCCTGGTGTCACACTTAAGACACCTAACGCCTCCCCTGGGTTTTGAACCCTTCACCTCTGGGCTGAGGATCAGCAGGGCCTTATCCAGCGGAGTCACCGCGGCCGGTGGTATAATCCCATAAATATATTTCACTTCCAATTTTGCTTGTGCATAATCCCATAAATATATCCTTGCACCCCGCGCAATATTCCCTTTTATATTTTTCAAATAGTCTATCCAAAAATTTCTTTTCTACCCAAGAATATACCCATTGGTATATATTACCTGAATATGTGAAAAATCCTATCTGAATATGCTCGCCGTCGATCCAATGCTAAATGCAAAAAATGTAAATTAAAAATAAATGCGCCTAAAACTATATGCTATGCAATTAACTATTTTTTTTCAGGGATAAAATTAACTCCTAATTTTTTAATGCAATAAACGACTAAATGAGTCGCCAAAATTTAGGTGTCAACAACAATTTTCAAAGTTATCAGAGCATGCTTTTAGATCGTAGGTTGATCCATTATGTGCAATTTACTTTTGAGTTTTCTGATTATATTTTATGTTTTTTATAATTATTCCTCTGTGTTTCCATTACTTCATCTATCTTCTCTATAGTTCTCAAAGTTAAATTTTCGTAGTATGCTTTTAGATCGTATATTGATGTTGTTGACTTTGTCTGAGCTTTGATTTACTTTTGAGTTGTCGGACTATGGTTGATGCATTTTATGCATGTTCCTTCGCGTTTCTCCTTCTCGACTAGTTGCTTCATCTATCTCCTCTACAATTCACAAAGTTATATTTTCGTAGCTTAATTAAGATCATAAATTGATCTTGTTGTTGATGCAATTTACTTTTGAGGCAGTCGGACTATGTTTGATGCTTCTCCTTCTTGACCAACTGCTTTATCAATCAAAGTTACCTTTTCCTAGCATGCTTTTAGATAGTTGATTGATGTTATCGCTGATGCATTCCATGCGATTTACTTTTGAGGTGATCGGATTATATTTGATGCTTTCAATGCTTGTAGTTTGATGTTTGACCTTTTGAGGGGGTCTCGATTATGTTTGATGTTATCGATATCTATAGTTTCTTGTTCGAAGTTTTTGTATCATTTCCTTCATGATCAATTGCTTCATATATTTTGTCCACAGTTCTAAAAGTTATATATATATATATATATATATATATATATATGTAAATTAAAGTTGACAACGAAACAAATTACAAACTTATTTTATCACCAAAAAGTTTATTTTTAGTTTTAAGTATTGCTCATTTGATTATGTAAACAACTTTGACGTCATGGTCGTATATTCTTAGTGATGGGAAAAATACATTAAAAGGACAAATATGAACACCATTTGAATAAGATATTATATAAATTTAAATGGAAAAATGGAAAACTTGAGTATATATCCTTCATAAAACACATTAATTATAACTTAAAGAATAGATTATTTTAGTTATGTAAATAAATAGCAACTAATAAAGAAATATACTTGATTTATGATTAAATTAAATGAAAACATTACTATAATTCATTTCAAATTAATAATGTTTACATTAAATTGAAATTAAAAAATACGGGTCATTTTTTTCTTTTTGAAAATGAGTTATGGAATAGCGAGATTCAGATGGGTCAATGTTGTTGCTTTTAGATTACAATAAGGTCAATTAATCAAAAATTGAAAAATGGAACATGGTAGAATCGACAAATATGAAAATCAAAAAGTAAGTTTAAATTTCTTAACTATTTACTCAGCATTGGGTATTCAAGCCTTCATAATTTTCAAGAATCTTAATGGATTATATGTATGAGGTGTCGGCCAAAATAGTCCATTCAAATTAGAGACTCTGAAAATTTTTTGGAAGGATATTTTCTGTTTATGAAATTCTCCTTTTCTCTTCAATTTTGGTGTGTTTTTTTTTAATTCAGTCGCGTGATTTTATGAGGCAAGCACGAAGTAAAAACAAATATTTTGTGCAATCTATTTAACACATACTAAAGTTAAAAGAAAAAATAAAAAGAAACTCCTAATTTGTAAACAAAATATCAATTAAAAGTATCACTCAATTAAACAAATAAGGTATAATTAATATATTAAAATAAATTTTCCTTTAGTTTAATAATTATAAAACCTCTCCTTGTTACAAAACTTAGACATATATATCTTAGTAAATTAAAGTTGACAATGAAGAAAATTAATAACTAATTTTATCACCAAAAACTTTGTTTTTAGTTTTAAGTATTGCTCATTTGATTATGTGAACAACTTTTACGGCATGGTTGTATATTCTTAGTGATGGGAAAAATACATAATAATAAATAATGATAAAAAAATATGAACACCATTTGAATGAAATATCATATAAATTTAAATGGAAAAATGGAAAACCGAAGTACATAGCCTTCGTAAAACACATTAATTATAACTTAAAGAATAGATTATTTTAGTTATGTAAATAAATAGCAACTAGTAAAGATATTTACTTGATTTTTGGTTAAATTAAATGAAAACATTACTATAATTCATTTCAAATAAATAATGTTCACATTAAATTGAAATTAAAATATATGGGGCATTTTTTTTCTTTTGAAAATGAGTTATGAAATAGCGAGAGTCAAATGGGTCGATGCTGTTGCTTTTAGATTACAATAAGGTCAATTAATCAAAAATTGAAAAATGGAACATGGTAGAATAGACAAATATAAAAGGGAAAAAACCACCAAAAACTCCAAACTTTGCCTAAAGTGACAAATTTTTACCCTAAACTTTTTTTTACATGAAAAAACCTAAAGTTTGCTAATTGTGACACATTATCCCCCAAACTTTTTTTTTTTGTGATACAAAAAACCCTGAACTTTCATTTATGTGACGCATTTACCCTAAATCATAGGGGCATTTTAGTCTTTTTACTTTTAAAAACTTTTTTTTTTCTTTTCTTCTTCTTCTTCTTCTTTCTTCCCTTCGTCGGCCATGGCGGAGGGAAGCCGGCGCCCAGCGGCCCTCGCCGGCGTCGGGCAAGGGTCACCCTCGCCTAGGTTGGCTAGGGTCGCCCTCGCGTGTCGGTCGAGCGCGGCCCTCGACCGGGTTGGGCGAGGGCCTCTCTTGCCCGATTTGGCGAGGGCACCCTCGCCCGGTGCCCGCGAGGGCCTCCCTTGCCAGATCTAGCGAGGGCACCCTCACCCGACACCGGTGAGGGCACCCCTCGCCTGATCAGCGTTGGGTGAGGGCCTCCCTCGCCAGATCTGGGGAGGGCACCCCTCGCCTGAGGGCAGCCCTAGCCAGCCCAGGCGAGGGTCACCCTCGCCCGACGCCGGCGAGGGCAGCCCTCGCCGGCTCCACCATGGCCAACGGAGGGAAGAGAGAAGAAGAAAAAAAAAGAAAAAAACAGAAAGAATAAGATGAAAATGCCCTTAATGGGGTAAATGTGTCACAATTTGCAAAGTTTGGGGTTTTTTATGTCACAAAAAAAAAGTTTGGGGTAAATTTGTCACTTTGGGCAAAGTTTGAGGTTTTTGGTGGTCTTTTCCCAATATAAAAATCAAAAAGTAAGTTTAAATTTCTAAACTATTTACTCGGCACTAGGTATTCAAGCCTTTATAATTTTCAAGAATCTTAATGGAGTATATGTATGAGGTTTAAGGCAAAATAGTCCATTCAATTTAGAGACTCCTAAAAAATTATGGAAGGATATTTTCTGGTTATGAAAGTATCATTTCCCTTATCTTATTGTAAGCACAGGAGTAAAATCTCAAGTGTAGGAGACTCAAGCCTAAAGTTTGGGTGTAGGCAATTGATATTATTTTTTTTATAAATTCAACTTTCCAACTTTTACTTTCTTAGCATTTTCTTATTAATTCCAAGGAGATATATGGGGTAAAGATGCAATTGTAGATTGTACATGAATTATTGGGGTGACAGTATAACAAAGTCAAAGAGCAAATGCAAAAGGGAAACCATTAGTGAGGACCATTTTGCAGAAGATGCTGAAAAACCAATCATTTGTCCCATCTACTCAGTTCGTGACGCTCATTCATGATCACTCGTGTAGCTTCAACTAAGTCAAACCATATCAAACTTGTCCGAACGACAAGATATTGACTACTTTTGCGGATTACTTTGCAGGACCAGTGCACAAAAACATAAGAAAAGGCTTATTTCAATTGTGGACACACATATCACGAGAAATGCAAACTGAAGTTGGAGCAAAGGTCAACTACCACACCTGCGGACAAGAATTGCATTGTTACCTGCGCATCCTAGAGGGTGAATCAATAACTTGGTGAGACAAGTAGATTTGATTTGTTAGCGACCCAATCCTCTTACATTTCAAGACAAATTTTGTGTCCCACACCAGAATTTCTCTGTCGTGACATCCATGCAGACAAAGCGACAATCAATCAGTCATTATCAATCAATCACAGTTATAATCGATGATGAAGCATCTATTATCAATCGAGGTGCTTAGCAATCCTTTACTGCTGAAGCATCTATTGTCACTTGCACTTATCATCAATCCTATTCAAAGTCAAGTGCAACGAATCAATCTATCATCACAGGTTATTATCAAATGAATATAGACTTGTATAGACTAGTTGTCAACTACCAATTGCCTCATATCACTCGGTCTGTTTCGTCAATCCTAGCATGACGTTGCGGATAGATTCTTTCAATCCAAATAGTAATAAGAGGAATCCAACAAACAACGTGTCTCCAAGCTTTCTCGCTAAAGCTCCTCCTGTCAATCTCCAAGTAGTCCAAGTACTTCTTGACGCCCTCATTCAGGGATAACATTGGTCCCATCTGTTTATCACTGCCGAAAAGATGTAAAGGAGACAACCTCAATGTCTAGAATTCCCAAACTGATGAACTGGACAATACCAACACGAATACAATATATTTTTAAAGAAACAAAAGATATTCAATTTTTTACTACGAAGGGTGAGGGCAAGGGATCATCTTGCTTTCTAGCTGAACCCACATCTGAACAAATGAAACAGGCGGGATGTCTTTTTTTTCGGCCTCCTCCATAAACCGGCACGTGAGATCACTTAATCCAAATTGAACGAGATACTTCTTAATGTACACATTCAAGCGTTTAAGCGTTTCGTCACTGCAAACAAGTTATAGAAATCAGTGGACATGGAGATACATGAAAAACATCACAAGTAGATTTTTATATGCTCTTTGATAAGTAGTTATCAGAAATAACAATAGAATGATACAAACATACATGCTCCGATCGCATCAAGAAAACTTGTAGGACACAGAAAACTCATGGGGCACATCAAACATAGTGAATCGCAGTCCAATACAATTGAGGAAACATAAAAAGAGAAAAACGAATAGAGAGCATGAAATAGTCCAATCGCCGATTTATAGAAATGTTGTTACCGAGAATTAAATAAGACAGCATTGAAGCAGAACTCCAACTGCAAAAGAGCAATGGAGAATGCGCAATAGGCAAACCTGGAGTGAGAATATTCAAATTTGGAAGCTGCAGCAGCATGAGGAGGTGCCTCATCACTGTCGAGAAATGCACAGAAATGCAGCTGGTTAGAAAGGAGAAGACACAAAACCTTAACCACAAAGCTACAGCCATCGAAAGCAACAAAAATAGTCCGATGACTCCAGAGTGTAAAGGAGAAGCATCAAACATAGTCTGATCGCCTCAAAGCAAATCGCATCAGCAAAAACATCAATCTCTATCTAAAAAAAGCTACGAAATCATGAAACTGTAAAGGAAAAGCATGAGAAACATGAAGAAACATACATAGAAAGCATCAAACATAGTCCGACAACTCGAAAGGAAATCAAATAGAACGTCTCAAATAGAGGCAACAACATCGATCTACGGCAATCTAAACGCATACTACGAAAATATATATTTGAGAATTGTAGACAACGATAGACAAAGCTGCTGGTCAAAAAGGAGACGACACCTCGATACTTCGCTCGAAGCGGAAGCAACATGAGGAGGCGCTGCCTTAGGACTGCAAATCGAAAAGCGGAGATCGGGGAGAAGAAGAAGAACAACAACAACAAAACAAGGAAGAGATAGATTGCGGAAGAAGATGATACCTAAGAGACGGCGAAGCGGACCAAAGAGGATCCCAGTCGCTCATGACGGATTTTGCAAAGGAAATGAGGAGAATGTGCGATGGGGTGACCTGAGGTGAGGGTATATATATACTCCGGCAGCATGGGGATGGCAGAAAACCTCTCCTCGTCGCCTCTACTCATCATCGCGAATGCAAAAACGTGTGAGCGATCTCCAAAACTGACTGTTTGTTGTGTTTTTGCTTTGCTTTCTAGATAAAGCGAGCTAGCGACAGGCTAGGTTGCACGGACACGCGACACGGACACGCGACACGACACGACACGACACGTTGACACGTCATTTTTCAAAAATAGAAAATTCCGACACTGGGACACGTTGTATATTAAATAAATTTTTTATTTTTAATTAATTTAATTCAAATTTATAAATAAATAAATAAATTTAAAAAAAGAACCTCAAATGATTTTACACAAATCTTTCAACATTCAATACTTTTATTTTTCAAAATTACTTTTCAATTTTATTGCCCACCCCCTTTTCGAACCCCTCCTCCCCCCCCCCCCACCAAAAATCGAAAATAAAAAGTCCCAAGTAGTCCCCCCAAAAAAAAAACTCCTCCCTCGAATCTTTCCCCTCACCCCCAAATCTTCCCCCCACCCCCAAATCTTTTTGCCCTTTTCTTTCCCTGACAAGCCATCAGTTGGTTCCCCCTTCCTCCCATCGCTTCCCCCTCCCTCCAACACGCAAGTCCTTTTTTAATTCTTCCCTTCTTAAAACCCTAGCACACCCTCCTTCTTCTCCTCCTCGCCGCACAACCCTCCTTCCTCTCCTCTTCTTCTCCTCCTCCGATTGAAGGGAGTTTTGACGTCCGCAAGGACGCGGACAGCGACCCACACACGACATAAACACTCAGAGGCTTTCTCTCACTACTTTCTCTCTCTAATTCAGCCGGGCCGCGGGTTCGGGGGTGAGGCAGGAAGAAGGAGCGCCACACCACCACCACCACCGCCACCGCCACCACCACAGTGACCGAGAAGGAGAAGCACCGCCGCTCGGAAGATGAGTTGAGGAAGCGGAAGCCGAAAGAAGTGGTGGGGATATATTTTCGCCTCGAGGACCTTTGCTTGAGGAGGACTGGTTCTACTCGCCGTCGTGGGCTTGCCGTCGCTCGCGGCCGCTCCCTTGCCCTTGCCTCTAGTCTCCACCCTCCATCGTCTTTCGACACGCGTGTCGAAACGCGTCGACAAAAGTTGACCACGTGTCGACAAATTCGGCACGCGGTCAACGCGTGTCCGAGCATGTCGACGTGTCCGACACGCTCCGACACGTGTCGGACACAACACGGAAGCCCATGGAACGTGTCCGTGCAACCTAGGCGACAGGCAATGAAGAAGAAGTATTATGATGCGTTTGGTAACGTGTCTGTTAAAAATTATTCCAAGGAATAACTATTTCTGTTCCGAGGAACAATTTTTGAACAAAAGAACGCGTTTGATATCTGCACAAAATTTCTGTTTTTGGAATAAAAAGAACATAAACACGTTTGGTAAACTTATATAATTTTTTGTTTCTTTTAATTTTTTAATATTATTTTATTTTATTTTTTCTTTTTCTTTTTTTCTCCCTTTTGGCCGGTCACCGGCCTCGGCCATGGCCAGCGGCCTCGCCTAGCCACGGCGACGCTCACCAGCCCCTTGCGAGGCCGAGCCTCGCCGTGGCCGGGCAAGGCTCGGCCTCGCCTTGGCCGGGCGAGCTTGAGCTCACCCAAATCCGGTGAGGCCAAGCTCTCCCGGCCACCGGCGAGGCTCGGCCTCGCGGGCCACCGCGAGTCGGCCCTCGCCCGGCCAAGGCGAGGCCAAGCCTCGCCCTCGCCAGCCCTCGACGGCCGGTCCCCGGCCAAAGAAAAAAGAAGAAGAAAAGAAAGAGGAGAAAAGAAATAGGATAGAGAAAAATTATTTCTCAGGAGTGTTTCGGAAACAAAAAACAAATTTTTCTTGCTTCCTGTTTCTGTTCCAAATTTGTTCTCGGGAACAAAAAAATATATTTGAAACAAAAATGTAAACAAACGCGTTTTGTTTTTTTTTTGTTCCTCGGAACAAAAAAAAAAAAGAAATTGTGTTCATGAAAAAAAAGAAAGAACACAAATAAATGCACCCTTAGTGTCTGTCGTCATTTGTTAAGCTCTCTCCCGTGTCTATTCCCCCTAGAAACTCAGTGGAGCCTGCGCCACGACGGAACTTGAACCAAAAGGCATTATGGACTTGACTAGTGCCCGGGAGGGAAACGGAACGGACTTACAAACATGCTCGACCCATTTCCGTTCTCTTCATTTCGAATTATTTTGTTTAATTTTTTAATTTTTATCGTTTGGAGTCAAAACTCCTCAATTTTATTTCCCCAGTTACGAAATGGGTTAATTATTTACGAGACATTAAACTGATGTAACGAAATTGAAGAGGTCCCTATTTTTCCCGGTCAACATTTTTTTATTCCATGGATCATAGAATTATGTCTTTTCAAGTTGAGCAAATGTATATCTCGTATATATATATATATATTTTTTTTTTCAAATTGAAAAAACAAACAATGAGATCATTCGTGGGGCTATTGGGCAAAAAATAAGTAAAAATTGTTCTTATGTCTAATTGAATTATTGCAAAGGTAAAAGTGGAATCGGGGTTTGGAGAGAATGACATGGACTTGAGTCTGAATTGGTATAGATGACTTTCCCCACCTTCATGCAAATTAATATCATAAACCATCAAATTTGAACGGGATGAAATTTTCATAAATAAAAATCATGAATTGAAATTAGTAAATTTCTTTCTTTTCTTTTTTTGGGTAAAACACTTGAAATTAGTGAGACAACAAGCCCAAAACTATCCTCTCCATATCAAAGATCTCGCTCGAGAAAACCCGTGGGAAAATCACTTGAAATTAGAAGCTCGATTCACTTTTGAAAATGGAGATCGTGCAAATTAATGGAGATGGATTTGCACTCGAGTCCTCCTAGTCTACCGCCTGCTGAGTTTCCATAGACTAACGCTGCAAAAGCTGGCGCGATGATGGATGGATGGATGGGTGCAGTGAGCGACCGACTTTGAAATTTTCTGCATTTTCTTTGTTTTATTTTCCCTTTCAATTTCTCTCTTTTGGATAATATTTTTACAAAAAGAGTATTTTAACATGACATGAATTGGTAGGTCGAAATTCAGGTTGAAAGGATCTAAAAGAATTGCTCATCATTTCCCCCATCCGGTCCGGGTCTAAGATGTTTTCCCGATGTTAGTTTGTTGACGATCATTCTCATGTATATAATTTTTTTATTTACTGAACTTTATTACAAACTGAGAAGAATTTTTACTTGAAAAAGGTTTCCGGTCTTGATTTTACTCCTGCTGGAGATAGAAAAATCTTAAACATTTATTAGAAAACATCTCTTTGTGTCAGGCACGGCAAAGTGTGGGTTTTTTCATTACTCGTGCTTAAATTTTTAGATTAAAATGGAGATCTTTTTTTGTCGCAAGTCAGCGCAGAGCCCCTTTATCGAGGCTGAATGTGGCTTCAAGCTTTATTGTTAAATTCCTCTTGAGTATTCAATAATGCATATGAGAACTTACTTACAATTTTATTTTGAGATAGATCTAACGTGATTTTTTTGTGGAACTCCGGATTTTCACTCCGGAGTGAATTTATTTACTGTCCACCACAAATTTTTGAACTCATTGCTAAGTTTAACTACTTAATTTAGAGTCCTGATGGCTTCATTATATTATTTTGATTCCGCTTGTTTTTTTTTTCTTTTTCAATAGTGTTATTTTCTTTTAACTACGCATTTCAAATTCAAATTTATCTTGATATTTTATATTAACTTTTCTATTCAGTTAGTTGTTGTCGCATTATCGAAAATCAAATTATTTTCGTTCGAAATCCTATCATAAGCTATAATAATTTAATAATCAATGCTTTAATGCAACATCGGTTAATAAGTTTATTTTTTCACTAATTTTTAATTTAATTGAAGGCTTTGGAAACGGCTGGTGATGTCATCACCGCCAGAGCCAGCTTTTTGCAGCATAGTCTATGAACTTAGTAGGAGGTAGAATACAGGACTCAAGTGCAAATTCATCTTTCATTAATTTGCATGACCTCCTTCATTTTCTCCCCTGAGACCCCTACCTCTGTTCCACTGTCGCCATTGTAACGATTCAAATTCATACTTGTGATGTATGAAATAAATGTTCACCAGGATCAATAGGACGCGTTATCCATTTATTTACTTAGGAAAGAAGACAAAAATAAAACTAAAAATTGAACTTAGGAGAACAGAAATGGGTTAACGATGTTGTCGTCCCTCTGCTTTGTTCGCCGAAATGGGCTAAGGATACTGGTGAACATATTCTCACATGTATTTATTTTATAAGTTTTATATGTATTTTCTTCGGAACAAGTTATCCTTCATTGGGAGTGCGTTCAGGGATGGATTTCACATCAATATTCTGACTTTGGGAGAAGTACATGGCTTCCATTTATCTGTCCATAGAGGGCGAAGGTGTTGGAAAGATGTTAATGCTTGCCTTCCACTTTATTTGTCCCCTGTTTTTCAAATGTAGTTGTAACCACTCTTAATCACGTACTTCACCGTTTGCGTGGCCATCCATATAGCTGATCTATCTCAGTTTGAGGCTTAATAGGGACCACGAGAATTTCATGTACTATTTGCTCATCCAAATGCTCTTTCAAAATTTCTTCATTCCAGCAATTTTCCTCCCTTAGAATAAGTTGGAAAACAGATTTCGGTTCATCCCTTATTGCAAGGCCCACTATTGACCCTCTCCTTAATCACTTAGGGCATCACTATTCTGACCATTGATTTTTTTATTTCTAGAGGAGTTTCTAAGCAAAAATTCGTGTTTGATAATGATGAAAAAAATTTGTTCTCGAAATGGAATTTCATTTGATAACGATATAAAATCTCTCCTTCTTAAGGGGCGGCGTATTACTCCAAACGGCAACCGGCGGCGGCGAGCGATAGCGATGAATGGTAGTGGTAGATGGCAAGTGGGTGGCTGACTAGTAAAGAGGATGATTATTTCTCATTTTTGTTTCAAACCTATTTATAAACTAAAAATTTGTTCCAAAAATAGACTAATGAAATTGCATCGCCGAATTAATTTCTCTTTCATAAACAAGTTTGGAATAGAAAAATTATTTCTAAAGCAAAAATTGCACGTTTTAATTTGCGCCCTTATCTTCCTTAGTTTTAGTTGTTGTTCCATTCCCTACTGCCCACATTACTAAGGGTGATATAGAATCTCTTCTTAGGATCAAACTTTTCCAACCCCATAATGGTCGTTGACCCCCTTTAGCTTGCCAAATATCCCGTTGAGAGAAATAGAGGCCTTTAAATAATCGGCTCCAAAGAGAGGTTGGGCTATTACGTAGTTGCCAACCCTATTTTGCTAAAATGGCTTTGTTGAAGTCAACGGGATCTTAGAATCCCAACCCTCCCCTATCCTTTCTATCAATATGTTCTTTGTGCAATCAGAGCGCGGAAACTGTGGAGCATCTGCTTCTGTTGTGTCCTTGTACAAAAGATACATGGAAATATCCAAGGCAGATAATACACATCACTACTCAAAGCCTAACTGGGATTGAGACTTGGTTTGGGGAAATCATAAAGAATTTGAGCCTCTTAGCAGATCAAGAGACGGTTGCCGTGGTTCTGTGGCAAATATGGAAGTCGCACAACAACACCATTTTCTGGAGGAAAAAAACTAAACCAGGAAACCTTGTTGACACAGCATTAGCAGGTTTGCACAGCTTCAGAAGATGGAACCCTTAATCAAGCAGATTCGGAGATGGAATTGTGAGCTCGTCCAGAGCTTGGATTCCCCCAAAAGATGGTTCTTTTAAGGTAGACATTGATGGATCTTACAACCTGGGGCGATGGAAGGTTCTGTAGCATGTGTACGTCAAGATTCCACCATGTCTTCGACGTTCATGGAAGATACTCAAACTCTTTGAAGCACTAAATTACTCTCTCTCTTAGAAACGAGGATGTAAGTAGAGACTAACAGGTTAGACTTAGTCAACGCGTTAAGGAGCTCAGATCAATTCACGTGGAAAGCTCACGCGCTTGTCAAGAAGTGCGCGGATATGTTACTTTCCTTCTCAAATCTTCAAGTGGTCCATTGTTTTAGAGAGGCCAATTTAGTTAGGAGAGGCCAATTTAGTTAGGAGGAGCTCTTTACCTTCAAATTGGGTTTTAACTCCCCTCAAACCCTTTGGAATCCCCTCTTTCAGGTCTAGTTAAATGAAGTATTTCACTTTCCGACCCAAAAAAAAAAGGTTTTACACGTGTTTTATTTGACGTCATCAACCATCGAATTGTATTTTATTTTAATATTGTTCTCGTTATATTGTAGATCCACCTAATGTTAATTCACGCATTGCAATCTCGAATATTGATAGAACATAATAGCTTGACTTCAAAGTCACAACCATCTTTGAAAGATATTTCCTTTTGATTGTTATGAGCTCTTCATGTATTAGTTCACAATTTTGTTTTTGGTTACGTAGCAGTGCGATAAACAATACGATGCCACTCAAGAAACTCGTATTTTAATTCCTAAATTAAGTTAAGGGCATTTTTATTTTTTCATAGTTCTTCAATCCTACATATTATCGCACTATCAATCTTGTTAATATTATTTTTAGGAATTCGATGGATGAGGACTCAAAGTCGATCATTAAAGTGGTTTGACTATAAGGTGTTCTGTAAGTGGTTCTCAAATTTATTTATTTTCGTTCTATCGCACTACTAGCTATGATTTATCTAGTTCAATAAGATTCAAGCTTTAACTCCTAAACTGATCGACAATACTCAATTTGTTGTTTAAGGTCTTCGCATTCGATTTCACTTTTGAAATATAGTGAATTTATGATCCATATTTTGATATACATATGGATCCCTTAACGTGGGATTTGTCGATAAAACTCAACTATCTTGTCCACGGATATCAATTAAAGCTAACAAAACATATTAGTACATCAAACTCCAACAAAATCTGTCGGGTGAAACAAGGCCCTCTTTGCCACGAGGTAGTATACAAACGAACTCATAATTAATAGTAAGAATTCAAATCAAAGGTCCGATGCCACAACAAAGAAACTCCAGAACACCCAACTTTGAAATGGACAAGAAATTTCACCTACCTTAAATAATAATATGTTGTCGTTGGATGGGAAGAAAACTGAATAGCTGATAAACGAAAGCTAATTTTCTCACCGGAATACTGGTTGTCCCTCCGCGACGTGGAGATAACAGAATAATTCTTTTCTGCATATGAGACAGTCGTTCATCTTCTTCGGAAGGGTGCGTTCTAAATGGTATGCGTGCCTACAATGGAAATAAGCCTTTTCTTCCGTTTGTTTGCACTCATCCTGCAAAGACATCTCACGCACAAGAGTATCCAAATAAATATAGATTTTGTCAATCCAACTAAGTTTGAATTAGTTGAAGCTAATAATGAAAGAGCGTCACGATCGGTTCTTCAATATTCTTTGCTGAGTCGTCATCATCCCTTGTCCCCTTTTCCATTCGCTCTTTGACTTTGTTACACTTTCGTCGTATGAACTCGTGTAGAGGCTGCAATTGCATCTTAACTTTAGTTACTATAGGTCCATCTCTTCAGCTCCTCAAACCTCATATAAAATAAATTTCATCATCCATAGCTTGGAATTCCTTTGGCTAAAATATAATTAAGTTTATACAAGATAAGAATTTATACAACCCATCGCTCGATTTGAATGATACAAAGTTTAGTCACTTAAACAATCAAACAATAAAAAAAGAATGTGAAAGTTAAAATAATCATAGACAACTCGTTAAATCTCTCCCCTCATGAGAAGCAGGAGGAGATATATGGATAGAAAGAATACATGCATGTAAAAATATAATAAAAAATTGAAAAGAAGGGATCAAACCAGTGATAGTATAAACAAAACTTGAGATAACTAATCAATAACAGATACAATGAAAAAATCCACACCTAGAATTATCAGAGAGATGTGAAAAATACTTTTTAATAGGAAGTAGCTGGAGAAAAAAGAAAAAAGACATGACAATTGATAGGAGGAGCGAAATGGTAATGGACTTTTTGAAGCTTTGGAAGCAACCACTGACAGATGTGTACTAGCATGTCAAGTGCAACGAGTCATCAACTATTCCATCGGAAATGGCTTTATTTGCAACAACAAAATCGTGAGAAAAGCAATGAACATGGTAAGCGCATCCTCAATAGCACCGCGCGACTTCGTCCATAACACTCTTGTAAGGGATTTACAATCAATGTAAGCAAGGACAATGCAAGTTTATTCTCTCAATATTACTAAAAAAGGGAAGTTTGCTATAGGAATCACCTTTCTTTCATTCATGGTAAGACCTCCCTCGTCGGGTACAAGCGGTGTTGCAAGATTCTCCCACCCATGAGTTACCGTGATTGATCATATGATATTTGGTGGCCGATTCTTTTCTTCTTCTTCTTTTCAAGTCCGACGACGGTCTCTCGGTTATATTGAATTGATTTTATAGGGGTTGCCAATGTAATTTCGATACCTATTCGAAAAGTGGCAAATATCTTCCCAAATTTTGAAAAGATATCTTTCATGATGTGTCTAATTTGTAATACTTAATACTTCATGGGACAGGTAAGTAGAATTCAAAAATTTGATTGTTCTTACAATCGAATCCTAAAACTTTTATTCTATACATTTAAGTCCTACAACTTATTATTGTCCTATACATTCATACTTTCGTTAACTCCATTTGCTTGGGGGCTATTATTTTTTCGTCCACGTGGCTGTTAATAAGCAATTTCTTGAGATTTCGGAGCAATTTGGAGATCTAAACTTGTTCCAAACCGCATCGGAGTAAGTTTTAGCCAACTCGTCCAACTAGTTACGTAGATCAAATATGTTTGTAACTCAACAGAAGGTGCAAAACCTTGAAATCACTTTTTTTTTTCCTGAAAAAAGGCAAACGTGCAAGCCAAAAAATAGATAAATCAGCTAGTTCATTATGCTAGTTTGAAATTAACCGAGTCGCGTGATCGTTAGTTCGTACGCGCTTGACTAATATCTAGACTTTTACTGATTGACCTGACAATTGAAGTCATTTCCAACGTTCTTGTGACCTACATGCAAAGGTGTAGAGAAATATCCCATGATGTTGCCAACGACGTTAGGAGAGAGAGAGGATTGTAAATGAGTATTATATATAATAATTTATGTAAGAGTTCTGCGAAAGTGAAGACATAAAAAAATCTCAAGTAAATTGAGTTTGAAGTATGAAGTAAAAACATAATAATTTATTTCAGATCTTGAAATGCTTTATCTTTCTCTACGCACTATTTCTTTGGATTTTGTAGCATTCAAGTATTTCATAATGCAGTGGTTTTTTGCAAAAGGAAAATGAAAATTTCCAACACATGCAACGTACGTGAGCATTCGCTAGTATACTTGAACAAAAGTGAAACTTTCGTATGAAAAGTTAGAGAAATGAAATGATTATCAACATCCAAGTTATATCACTCATTTAACATACCAGGAGATTGCTGATCAAAAACATAACAGGAGATTGATAAATTGTGCCTGCCTAGTAAAGTGGGCTTCATATTTGTCACTTGCTAGATCAATTGGGACAAAGAACAATTGTAAATAGAAGAGCCGTAATAGAGGAGTCGACTGAACTAAATGCTCCGGCGACCCAAAGAAGAAAAAAGAGACTTAAGTACTTGGGAAACCGACCGACGCGGAAATTGGAAAGTACCGGATGGACAAAGATTTTGGCTTTCAAAATAAACCCGAAACTGAAGAATCACTGGACGGCAAATATTGAGAGAGAGATCCTTACAAATTTCAATAGTATTTGAGGATATCATATTTTCAAATTGATCTAAAAATTTATCACGAAAGTGTACTTATTGAATATGATTGTGAAAGGAAAACTCGAAACAAAGTTGGTGTAAATCTTTGAATGTATATTCTCGTTTTTAATAGATGAAGATATGCGTTATGATTTTACAAGAAATTATAATAGATCTTAAAATAAATTGAAATGTAATATGTTCCTCAATGGCCCGGCTTATTGACTACATTTACATTCGTAAACGCACACATTCAATGGCATTTAGAAAGTTCATTAAATAATTGCATCTCAATATGGAGGGGAATAATTAAGATTGCAGGAGTGAGGTAATTGATTGTCCTTTTATCTGCAAAAGTATTTGATGAAAAAGATCTCCAACTATTTAGGTGGAGTCTAAATCATAGCCCACTTTATGTAAAATGCAGCAAAAAAACAATTCTTGCAGCGAGTAGAAGACATCTTCAGACAACTAGAGTCCTAAGTTCATATATATATACACACGCAGCCCAAAGGACACTCCACCTCAAATTTTTTCCACCATTACCGTGATTTATAAAGCGCCGCTATTAAAGTAGTCCACTCAAATTTCATTCAGGGTTATAGTTTAAGATGGAGCTTTGTGGAGATAGTTCCAAATTACCATTTTGCTTTTTAGCAAAATAAAAAAGAATTGTCACTCTTGGTTTGGGGTTCAAATATCACTCGCCAATTTTTACGAGTACAAAAAACAATTTGAAGAAAAACATGCAAATTGCTATCTAGAATAGATGAAAGATTGAGGCACAGAGATAGATGTTCGAATAAAAATTACTTTGTCAAGGGAAAAAGTGGATGGCGCGAGGCACCTGCAGAATCAGAGCCCGCAGCAGCTCTACGCACAGCATCAGAACCCGCAGCCAGAGGAGAAGCCTCTCCCTGGAGATTGCCGACAAAAATGGATAAGTCAAGAAGTAAAAGAAGACGAAGAAGAAAGGAGGAGCATTGCGGAGGCGCCAAAGCAGAAGCCGAATCATGGGCGGAGTTTTTATCAAACATGGCCCAATCCCAACACATGTCGCTCATTTTCGTTTTTGAAGCAAAGGAGATGTCGAGAGGGAGTATTTATACTCCCGGCGTGGGGAGGGTGGGAAGCCTCTCCCGTTCGCCTCCTCGAAGGAGAAAACGCGTTAATCTGTGGGTTGCTCTCATTTTTTCCTCCCGACCGGGGTTTGCGCTTTGCGTGAACGGACTAAATTGGAATTTGGCTATTCCGACTTGGAACTCTTTTCCTTCATGCTTTTGCCCGCTTATAGGCGTGCTTAGGAGAACGCCGGGCGGCGCCCGGGGTGGGGGTGGTGGGTGGGGTTGTGGTCGGATGGAGAATAAGGTGATCAGGCAAATCGACGGAGATGAGATTGACGAGGCAAAGCTGACGCTATGAATGAGAAACGGCGACGGACAAGACATCGACGCCATTTCTAAAACCTGTGACAGTAGATTTTCCATAATCAATTATGTGGTAGAGAAGATTTGCTGGACTCTTGTGTGTATGTGCACCATTTTGAAAGTCCTCACCTTTGTTTTTTGTTGGGGGAAAAGTATCAAAAAATTTCTAAATGCATTACATTAATATCAATTTATTACTGAATCTTTTAATTGAACCGATTTAGTCCTAAATCTTTTCATATTTGTACAAATTTAGTCAATCCGGCTAATTTTGACTAGCACATGGACGCGACAATGGTCGGACACTTGATGTGACAATTTTTAATAGATTTTTTTTAAAAATTATTAATGTTTTTATTTTTCTTTTCTTTTCTCTCTTCTTCCTTCTTGGACTTTCCTAGAGTGGCCGATAAGGATCGCAGCTCTCACCCAGCCTCACCTAGGGCCGCAGGTGAGGCAGCTTCGCCTAGATCTAGGCAAGGGCAGCCTCGCTAGCCGTGAGTGAGGCGGCCTTCGCCCACGGCAAAGCAAGGGCAAGGCTGCCCTCCCCGGATCTAAGCGAAGCCGCCTTGCCAACAGCCTTGGTCAAGGCTGGGATAAGGCTGCAACCCTCACTGGCCATTATGAGGACAATCCAAGGAAGAAGAAGAGAGAAAAGAAAAGAAAAATTTAATAAAAATTTTGAAAAAAATAAAAATTAATTTAAAATTATCACATCAAGCATCCAGTCACCGCCCAAAGATCCACGTCAACACCAACTAACCAAAATTAACTAAATTTACTGAATTGGTATCAATATAAAAATGTTTAGGATTACATTGATCTAATTAAAAGGTTTGAAACGAATTGGTACTAATGCAATAAGTTTAGGACTTTTAAGGTATTTTTTCCCTTTTTTTGCCAGAAAAAAAAATGATCTTGTGATTTTGCACCTTCCGTTGAGGTAATAAAATAATTGATTTACGTAACTAGTTGGGCGAATCGGCTTAAACTTACTCTGATGGAGTTTGGAGCCTCTTGACTACGAGTTTGAATCTCCAAGTCACTCCTCAATTTTAAGAAATCTTGTTTCATTTGTGGTGTAGGTTCTGTCACCGGAATTAGGAAAAATCCGACTTTTATCGCACCTTGCATGATTTTAACAAGTTTCAGTTAACTTATTAACGGCCCTGTGGATGAAAAATTAATTAACCATCCCCCTCCCTCCCTGCCTCGAAGATTCTGTTCACTAAAAGCTAACGGAGCTAACAAAGGTGTTAAGGTATAGGGTGGTGATAAACTTTAGGACTAAATGCACAAAATAAAAATTTTAAGACTCAAACGCAAGGACTCCTACAACACTTGTCACATTAAGTACATTCATCATTAATCTCGATAACATTACAAATTAAATACACCATGAAGAATGCCCTCTCTGCTAGCTACGATTTGATTTGGATTGATAAAATCCGCACTTTAGACTCCAAAATCAATGCTCCGTATTTGATTTCGCTCTGAAATATAGTGATTGTGTTGTCTATGTTTCCAAGTAAAATATGTCTCATTTTGGAAGGACCTACTATCATTCTTTCATATTTCACGATTAGAAGCACCATTATTACGTACCATTATTACAACATAAGTCTTAAATTGGAAGTCCTTTTAAATAACAGGTCTCGTACTTCCTTTAAGTTCGATAGAGGAAACTTATGCAGGACCAAGATTAATGGAGGAACATGTATCAGTGGGGTACTACAGCAACCACGAGCACCCAATCTAAATCCCCTTAGATATACCTTTTAAATATGGTCAACTTGGTTCATGTGGTCACTCTTTCCTTTAACATTCAATTATCTTAAATTTTTGCAATCAATTCTCAATGTTTTGTCTAGTAGCATTATGACTCATCAAAACCCCAACTTATTTTATTATTATTATTTAGTTTCTCCACCAAAATACTATCTAGTTTTATTATCTTCTTTTTAATTGACCTATTCTCATTTTCGATTGATACCCATCTGTTTATGCCATTATAAGAAGCTGATTTTACCTTTTGATACTCTTTTGAGTCCTCGGTGTGTCTCCAAATAGTAGCGGAAAATAAAATAATAATCTCGGTCCTTCTAGGCGAAACAGTTCCTGTTGGACATAGTTTTTATTTTAAATAACCATTTAAAATCTCAAATAAATTGCATTTAATCAATTTTACTTCATTTGATCTACATATTTTCTATATGGCACGCACGAATTTCAAATTTTTTTGATATGGATAACCGAGATCGTAAGATAGTGCCATACCAATATTTGCCTAGAGGCGTTAGCTATGCACAGACTCAAATAGTTTTTCAATTTTCTTTTTCCATTCACTTTCCTTTTCCAATAAGATGTCTAGGCGATAACTGTTTATCATGGTCCTAATGATTTAACTTAAGATGCTAACAGTGAAAATTAACAATGTTTAGAAAAATCACAAACAAGTAAAATCAAAATGAAAGTGCACAAACAGTGATTTAACATTGTCTCTAAAAAAGGAAAGCATTCAAAAAGCCTATTATAAAAGCCCTAAGGGCTTATTTAATTTTGGGTTCAATTTTTTTATTTGAGCGTTTTCTCATTTTTTTTTATGTTAATTTAGTTCTAAACTAAAATTCACACTAAATATCTAGTGAAACTTGTTCAAATCTAACTTCTAATTCTTTTCTAATATTTTTAAAGTTTTCGGATTTTTTTAAAATTTTACTAGTTATTATTATTAATTTTTAATAAAAAATTATTCAGAAAATAGGGTCCGAAGTAGGACTCTAGTGCTTCGGCCAAGGACGATTGGGCTTGTTTAAAACTAGCCCATTTCCAAAAGAAAACCCATGAAGCCCATTTTATTGAAATTGAATGCCCTTAGCCCATCTCGCTAAGCTCAGCCCAAGCACTTCTAAACCTAAAACCAGCCCCAATTTACCAAACCCCAGCGAAGCTCGTTAAACCTATTTAAGCCCAAAGCCTATTAAGCCTAATTAAAACTAAACGAGCCCAACGGAGTAGTCGTCGCGTTCTTCGTGCCCGTCCTTTTCACTGAGACCACGGCATCACCGAAGCCTCCCCATCGGCACTCTCCACACTGGGACCTTCACCGCACCAACCCACGCCGGAATCTCAACCGCTCCAAAGTCAGACATCCGACCTTACCACATCACCAGGTCAACCGCCAGTCATCTCTCCGGCCGTCGCCAAACCTCGCTGCTGACGTTAATAACACCAAGCACACATATTTCAAAACAACGGCCATCGAACGAATCAAACACATATATGCACACCGAGACAAAAGAAATGACTGGCTATGCTGGCCTGATTCGGGAGCTCACTGTGAGGAACTATGATGGGTGAATTGGCTTCAAATGAAGGCCGAGGGTGATTCGGGCGAGCCGCTGGCTTCTCGGTTTCTCTCTCCGCTTCTTCTCTATCAAACGGAGCACCCCTTCCCCCCTTTTTTGAGTGTCCTTTCTCGCTTTTAAGGGCCAACGGCAAGGGCGCATCGCTTTTGCCATTGCCAGCTTGCCAGTTGGCCTGATTCCTGACCCAAAAATTGCAATGCCATCCTCCACCCTAAATTCGAGAACCGCCAATTAAGAATCAGTTCCGAAAAATTAAAACTAAAAACCGCCCGTTGATTCCATGGATCCACTTTAGGAACTAAGCAGACGATCCCATCTAATTCTCGAATGATTACATAGAACCAGGCCCATCAAGCTTTACATATGCAATAAAGAATTACACATTGGAATCATCTCATCAAAGACACTTCCAATTAGAGCCAATGAACCAACAATATTAGTATGTTAAGAAATGTTAAGCAAGAAAGTACACTCACCAAACTTATTATAACTTATCTAACATAAAAATTAAGACGTAGTTTAGGGATTTAGAATTTTCATTTTTTATGATAAAATTAAATGTATGTTATATGTATTATCGCCCCGGTCGGATAGATGGTTCCACACTTGGAATCGGTGGATACTAGTCCACCTAGAACCGGGAATTGGTGATATCCACCAATTTCAATAAATTAGAACTAAGAACCGAATTGATTCCCTTAGGAACCATAGATTCTTGGGTGGTTCAATCCGGTTCAAGTGTCAGGGTTGTTTAGGTTCTTTTGCACACACCCCTAACTATCATCATAGGTAGATGGAATAATTGTTGATAAAATTTCCACTATTTATGGTATAAAAGTTATTTTTCTCAAAAAAAAAAAATCTTGAGTTAATAAAATTAAAATAACATTCAAATTATAATATAAAATTTGTCAAAGAAAAAAATCACAACGATTTCATTTTTATTTGTTCATATTTTTATTTATATATTTAAATTTTTCTACCACATAATATAAATTCAATACATATAAATATAGATTTAGTATTTATACTTTTTACATATTATATATATATAAGTATAATTTACTATTTGATAAATTTTTATTAGAGAAAGATAAAAGAGGAAAAAGGAATTTAAAAAAGAGGGAAAATAATGAAAAAATAAGCGAGATAAATATCAAGTAGGCAAGAATTTGAGGAGATTTTTACCATCTCTATTTATGAAATTTTTATGCTCATTTACATTGATCGTTGTTCATATCAAACAATGAATACAATATCATATAAAAATATCTAACTTCATTCTTGCGATTCACCGGACACATACAATAAAATCCCTAATCATATCTAATTCTATCCCAACTAAAAATCCAAACAATTATACATAGCTTGATTATGATAGATGGGAAAGAAATTGTCACCACGTTTCTAAAGCCTTCAAATTTAACAACAAATGGCTTTTGAATACCTTCATTTTCTTTGTTCTATCTTGCCTTTCAAATTTCTCTCTTTCGAATAATATTATGACGTGGCTCTTTTACATTATTTTCACGGGTGGACATGGTCCATATTTGCCACCAGCAATAAAAACACTTCAATCATTTCATTAATAATAAATTAAAGGAGTCGATTTAAAAGTGAGCTTTTACTTGCAGTCATTCATTTTAATATTCCTTTTTTTTTAATCTTTTTTGGTCTGTTTCCTTTGTTAGTTTTTTTTTTTTTTTTTTTTTTTGGTCGGATGTTTCCTTTGTTAGTTTGAATTATACAAAAGGAGGATTTTAACATGATAATAACTAAGTAAAGTGTGATATGTGTTTTTTTTTTTTTTTTTTTTTTTTTTGGTCTGTGTTGCTCTTTAATGATTTGAACTTACAAAGAATGGATGGATACTCAAATTCAAGTTACAGAGGAGCTAAAAGAATAGCTTATCATTTCCCGTCCAAGACGTTCTCCCTTTTAGTCCAAGTAAATTAGTACTACTGAATAAGATATTATCTCACGGAAAAACATTTGAATAGATATTTTCCTAGTATTAGTTTGTTGACCATCATTCTCGTGCATTTAACATTTTTATTATTAGAAAAGGTCTATTGGCTTTGGTTTCTCGCCTTGGATACAAAATCTTAAACATTTATTGCAAACATTATTTTATGTTTTCCACAGCAAATTGTGTGCTTTTCCATTACTATTGCTCAAATTTTAATTAATGGAGATATATATATATATATATATATATATATATTTTAATGTTAAGGCTGAATCTGGCTTCAAGCTTTATCACTAGATTGCCCTCAAGTTTTCAAAGCTTTCACTTAGATCTAAAATAAATATTTTGTTTCGATAAAAAAAAACGTAATTTTGTTTGTGGAAATCGAAATTTTCATTCTGTTGTGAATATTTAATTTTCATGGTAATTTTATTTACTGACCACCACAGATTTTTGGGAACTCATTGCTAAGTTTAATAATTAAAGTCAAGAGTCCCGATGGCTCCATTGCATTCTTAATGCCGCCTGTTTTTTTTTTTTTTCAATAGATAATTTCCTTTTACTTGCATATTTCAAATTCAAATTAATCAAGATATTTTATATTTTTAACTTTTCTAATCAGTTAGTTGTCGTTGCATTATCGAAACTAACACTATTTTTGTTAGAGATACTATTATCAGCTACAATTTTTTTACTAACAAACGCTTTAAGGCAACATTGGTTAATTCGTTTACTTTTTTCAATAATTTTTCAATTTATCTAACATGAGTTTTCCCATCCATTTCCTTAATTTTTTTTTTTTTTAAATATGGAAATGAAAAGCTCCATTGCTTTTTTGGATGTTGAGACTTCTACCCACGTTGATCACATTTTACTCTCATCTTTTCCGTTCCATTCCTTTCTCTTAGTGGGCCAACCCGACAGAAGCAATGGCCGGCCTAGCCGGATATAATCACGGGGCAAAATATACAAAACCCGGTCGAATTTCATAGTGTTTTTTGACAAAATAAACACGTGCTCCACGGCAAGGGTTTCAAAACTTGGGAGTCTACTCGTGCAGTGTTTCATCGTAGCCTCGTATCGACAAAATCGCGTTTCTGAAATAATCACAACATCGTTTTAAAATAAAATCAATTCAAACGTATTAAAAGGATTTAATAAGATGACACGAGTCATGAAAATAAATGAGATAGTTTTAAAATTAGAGATTGTGGTAGTCTAAAAAAAATTCATTTATTATGTGTACAAGTGGATCGGATTGTTGGAGTTGAGTATGGCTTCGATAGAGTGTCTCGTTAACCCAAAATTTGGTGAAATTTTTACGAGGTATATTGAGAAGCATGGCTTTCAACGTGTGTCTTGTTCCCCATGTCTTATAATTGAACGCTAACTTCATTCAATCAACCTAGCAAGGAGGTTAATATTTTACATAAGATCAATCAGATTGAATTCTAAAGCGACTTGAATGATGAACAATTGGCAATTGTTTTTCCGTTTATTCCATTAAGTATTAAGTATTTATCACTAGTCATGGCAATATTACAAATTAGATACACCATGAAAAATGCCCTTGCTGCTAGCTAGGATTGATGTGGATCAATAAAATTCACACTTCCAACTCCTAATGCCCTATACTCAATTTATTTCTTCTTGTTCGATTTCGTTTCAATATGAAGGGATTTCATTGTCTATGTTCCCAAGTGAAATATTTCTCAATTTGGAAAGAATTGCTTATCATTCTTTATATATCACAATCTCAAGCACCCTTATCACAAGACAAGACTTAAATTGGAAGTCCCTTTTTATAATAGTTCACGCATTTCCTTTAAGTTTGCAATCTTAAATTAGAAAACTTTAGCAATATCCAGATTGATTGACGAAAATGTACCTGTAAAGTATTACAGTAACCACAAGCATCCAATCTAAATCACAATGGATATATCTTTTATATATGATCGATTTATCATTAGACCGCTCATGTGGTTACTGTTTCTTTTAACATTCGTTATCCTAAACTTTCATTTAATTCTCAATTTTTTTCCTGTAGAATTATAAGTTATTTGAAACTTAGCCTTTTCATTTATTATTATTTTGTTTCTCCATCGAGATTGTCTCAACTCCACCAAAAATACTATTTATTTTTATTTTCTTCTTTTTAATACAGCTATTCTTTTGAACAAATAAAAATACACCTATTCCCACTTGCAATTGATGCCCATCTATTTGTGCTATTGTAAAAAGCCGATTTTTTCAAATTGGGTATCTAATTTTTTATGCTCTTTTGAGTCCTTGGCATGTCTACTATCTATTATCTAGTGTCCCCCTAATAGCAGCGGAGAATAATGCCTTGTTTGGTAATCGGTTAAATAGTAACTATTTTTATTTATTTGTTTCGGGAACAACTCCATAATCAAAGTCTTTCCTTTTTTTTTTTTTTTCTTTTTTCATTTTGTTCTTTTCCCTTTCTTTTTCTTCTTCTTCTTCTTCAACCTCTTGCGGTTGCCAGCTAAAAAGAAGAAGAAGAAGAAAAAGGAAAAATAAAAATAAAAATAAAAAAATTTTAAAAAAATTATAAGAAATTATAAATCATAAAAGAATTAGAGAGTTGTATCAAACGTATTTCTATTCCGGGAATAGAAATTTTGGATAATTACCAAACGTTTTCAAATGCTAAGAAATTCCTTCAAGGAACAACATTAGAAAAAACAATTTCTGATCATAAATTATTCCCGATAATAGAATGGTTACCAAACATGCATTAAATTGATAATCTTGATTGCTCTACGTGAAACTGTTCCGGTTGGGGACAAAATCTCAAGTAAATTGCCACTTCAAATTGTAACCTGCATTTAATTAATACTAGTTCATTCGATTTACATATTTTCTATATGGAATGCGAGAATTTCTACGTATGGATAACCGAGATTATATGACAGTTCATACCAATATATGCCTAGCTAAGCAAAGACGCAAATGTGTAAAATCTAGGTTCACTTTTTTTTATTTTTCTTTCTTTTTTATATTCCCTTTCCTTTTTCACCTTTTCCATAAAAGCCAATTCAGCGGGATTAATTGAAAAAAATTAAGGAAGATTTAACTTGCCAAATATAAGAAAGATTCTAATTTAAATTCGGAAATGTCGGAGATTTGGGGATTATATTTTGAAGATTTAGAGATTAATTCTACTTTTGAATTACATATTATTTCTCAATATGATAATCTACCACCACAAACCGTCATGGATTATTTATGAAGTTGATCGGAAGAAACTTGAGATTCAAACCATTTTGATTTGATTTGATTTGTTATGTTATGTAGAGAGATAAGAGGAGCTAAGATTTTTGTCAGATAGGATATTCAAAGTTTCGCGTCTTCTTTAAGATATATTTCCTAAATTGCAAGACTTTGCACTTGCATGTATTCTATCCATAGTTAAGAAAAGAAAGAAATCGAATCCCAACGCAAATCGTAATCGGGAAGGTATTTGCTACCTTCCTGACGAGTATCGAAATTACATCGGCAAGGCGGCAACCCATCTATAAAATCAATTCACTATAATCAAGAGACGGTCGTTGGACTTTGAAAAGAAGAAGAAGAAGAAGAAGAAGAAGATCAGAGACCAAATATCACAATTAGTATTGGAGGATCTCAATGACGGTAACTCATCGGAGCGAGAATCTTGCACCACTACTTGAACTCCAGGAGGTAGCAAGCTCTTGAATAAACTCTGCACCGTCTTTACTCATACTAATTGTCCTCCTTACAAGAGTGCGGTGTCGGGACATCGCCTCAAGAGGCATCCGGACGCGCATGCTAATGTGCGGGCGCGGTCGCACCATGCTATTCGGATCGTGTGCTTTTTAGTCTTTTATAAGTTCTGCAAACTAGGGTTAGCGTGTTCATCTTTGTTGTTGCAGAGAAAGCCATGGCCATTGCAGATAAAGCCATGGCCGATGGAATACGTGGTAACTCATTGCTCGCTTGACACGCTAGTAAAGGTTCATCAATGCTTGATTCCAAAGCTTCGAGAAGTCCCTTACCACGTAATATTTCCTTGGTCCTATTATTGTCACGACTTCTTTCTTTTCTACAGCTACTTCTAATTAAAAAGTATTGAAGTTCCATAGGTCTCTGACGATTTTAAGTACGATTTTTTTTTTAAACGTATTTGTTAATGATTAGTTATCTCAATTTTTGTTTATACTTTCACTATTTTGATCCCTTTTTGTTATTTTATTTTTATCCATGTACTCCATCTATCCATAGATCTCCTCTTACTTCTCATAAGGGGAGAAATTAAACGAGTTGCTGTGATTATTTCCACTTTCACATTCTAGCTCATGCATTCTTTTATTTTTTTAATTCTTTTAGTGATTAAACTCTGTATCATTTAAATCGAGCGATGGGTTGTATAAATTCTTATCTTGTATAAACTTAATTAATCTTTTAGCAAAGGAATTCCAAGCAGTGGATGATAGTAGAGATAGATTTTATGCGGTTTTTGAGGAGATAACTATGACGGAAGTAAAGATGCGATTGTAGGTTGTACACGAGTTCATCGGCCGTAAGTATAACAAAGTTAAAGAGCGAATGGAGAAGGGGACAAGGGAGGACGATGAGTCTGCAGAGAATGTCGGAGAACCGATGATTTGTGCTATTTGCTCGGTTCGTGACACCCCTTCGTTATTACTTTGTGAAGATAGTCGGGTTGACAAAATCTATTTATTTGGCTACTCTTGTGGGTGGGATGTCTTGCAGGCTGAGTGCAAACGAACAGATGAAAGGGCTTATTTGAATTGTGGACACACGTACCATTTTGAATGCTATCGCACGAAGAAGATGGACAACTGCCTAGTATGCGGACAAGAAAAATTATGTTTCCTCCGCGTCGCAGAGGGAGAATCGATATTCTGGTGACATAATTGTCTTTTATTTATCAGCTATTTAGTTTTCTTACGATCCAAAGACAACATATGATTCGGGTAGTTAAAATTTCTTGTCGCTTTTGAAGTTCTAAGTTATGGCATCGTATCTCTTATTGGAATTCCTATTATTGAATATGAGTTCTGTATGGACACTACCTAGTGACAAAGAGGACTCTGTTTCACATGGCAGATCTCTATGTCCGAGTTTGATGTGCTAATGATATGTTTTATTAGCTTTAATTGATACCCATGGAAAAAAACTAGCCCAAATTTTTTTTTTTTTTTTTTTTGCCTATCGTCCACATGATGAGATCCATATGCACAACAAAACATGGATAATATATTGGCTATGTTTCAAAAGCGAAATCAAATACGTAGACCATGAACAGCAAATCAAGTATAGTCGATTGATTTTGAAGTTGAAGTGCGAGTCTTGTTGATCGAGATAAATCATAGCTAGTAGTGGAATAGAACAAATATAAATAAATTTGAGAACCATTCGTGGAACACCTTGACTTTGAGTCCTCGTCCATTGGATTCCTAAAAGTAATAGTGACAAGATTGATGGTGCCATAATAAGAATACCTTTTAACTCGAGTTAGGAAGCAAAGTGGGAGTTTATCAAGTGATATCATATTGTTTATAGCTTTGCAACAGAATCGAGAACAAAATTGCGAACCATACATGAAGAACTCATAATAATCAAAAAGAAATATCTTTCAAAGATAATTATGACTTTGGAGTCAAGTTATTATTTTCTATCGATATTCTTTGAGATCGCAACGCGTGAGTTGACATTTAGGTGGGTTGACAGTATAATAAGAAGATTTTTAAATAAAAGACAATTCATTGATTAATGACCCAAATAAAATAAATGTAAAACTTACTAAATAAATACATTTGAGAATGTATTGACCAATAGGTACGGTCTAGGTATTTAGTTTTCATTAGGAGAAGGATAATATATGTCAGCAATTTCTAATCATAGTGAATGTTGTTGAGAAAATTGAAGTTCACTCCTTTGTGTCATTAACGTGTATTCATGCTAGAATCTTTGAAAATTGAAGTTCACTCCTTTGTGTCATTAACGTGTATTCATGCTAGAATCTTTGCTTCTTTTTCACCATGAAAAGACATGACGTCGAGCAATTTTAATGAGTTGTGTTTTTGTGGGAATAACTATTAAATGAAATACTTGAAATTTCCATTTTCGATGTTGTCGCTTAAACATATTTCAGTACATTTTGAGAGTGGTCGTCCAATTTAAAGGTTCTCCTTAGTTTCGGTATTTCACAAGATAAAAGGCAATGGATATCTAGATTTCTCGTTTTAAAAATAAATTTGTTACTAACTCAATAATCTTTCAAATAGGCTAATAGGTTGCGGACCTTCTTTCATCCGTCACTAGCTTTTGACCTTTTAGGACCTTTCACACTATTCTATTCTTGCCTGCAGAAAATTTCATAATATAGTGTTACCAAAATAGAAATTCACACGAGAGTAAAATTCGATCATTCCCTCCATACCAAGGCAAATTATTTCTCAATTTGGAAATAATTACTTATAAATCCTCGTTACTTTGCAATTTTGCCCCAAAAAACGAATTTGTTCCCAATTCATTAATCTGAGAAAAAAAATGTGCTAGCCGTCATCATTTAGTGATTATTGTGACTTCACTCTGCCGTCTTGCCATGTCTGATGTTTGTATTCACGTATTGTCGCGTTGAATTTTCTAGCCACACAAATCACTGCAAGCATTTCAGTAATTCTTTTCTACTAAAGTGATAATTAAGGGATAAACAATTTCGACATTAAAATAAGAGCTGTTTGAAAACTGTAACATTTCTAGCTTCTTTCTTTTTTTTTTTTCTTATTTAAGAATCGATCCATGATCATTTATCATTATACTTCTATGCAGACACCGTACGGACATTGCATTTCCATGTAAAAGTGAAAGTGGGAGAACGTTAATAAGCTTCTTGAAGTGCGGCCTTCATCTCAAAGTGTCTTCAGGTGCAAATTATATTGAAATTGGAAAATATGAGGTTGTTTGAATATAATTAGCGATTATATTGGACATATATCTCTTTCTTTAAACTGCCTTGGTTAGTGAAATTATAGAAAAGAGATGGATTGGTCGTTTCAAGTATTTCCTTCGTTATATGTCCATATATTCTTAATTTTTCTGTTATCATGATTCTGAAATTCTAAATATTGAGTTAGGATTAATTAAAATATGGACTGGAGGTCCTCTACTTCTATTGTCTTGTGAAATTTCTAAATATTGAAATAATAAAGAAGAAAGAAACTGCAAATACCCCAAAAATCGGAACTCGACATACGTGATAGAAGCTTGGCGTTAAGAAGCAAGACTTAAAATTTTGTACATTGGTCAATTAAAGATTTAAGATTTTATACTGGTCAATTGAGAAATTTTCCAAATTATGGCGAACTCCAGAGTTGATTGTGATTTTTTTAGAAGGAAAAACCTTTTTCCCTTAGAAAAGGGACATAAAAACGATGAATAATTTCCCCAAATAGTATTTAGCAGTGACCTATAAACTAATCTAAATTAGATGGAAACACACGCATTAATGAATAAACTAAATGATTTTACTTTTCCGAAATTTGTCTATGGATATATAAATTACAGAAATAATAAAAGTACGTAGCATGCTCGTGTGTGATTGGTTATAAATGCAAAGGGAAAGTTGGAGCTTAATAAGCTTAAGCTCAAGTTCATTTATAATATGGCTATAACGCGAATAGAGTTCGAGCATAAAATTTTGTGAGCTCAATAAGCCGAGCTCCGGCCATAAAAATTTCAAAATGAAATCGAAGAAGAGGGAGTAATTGCCTGAAAATGAGTCCGAACTTTGTGCCAGTGGTTTGGATTGGACGGGTGAGGTCACTGTGAAGGAAAGGAGCATACTCTAAAACCGGACGACAATTAAAACGCAAGTGACTTTCTCCACATTGCCAACCAGTCCTAGAAATACGCAGGAGTAAAACTATATTTCAAAGGGAATTCTCAGCGACAAATGATAGTCATCACGTTATTCAGTCTTCTTACAACTCAAGAAAAATTTCTCTCGTTATTCTGGTGTTTCTATGTAGTAGTACGATGAATCAAACCTGCATTGTCAGTCAAAGCCGCTCCAAGGCTTTACAGCTGCAGCTGCTCGAAGGCTTTACAGCGCCCATGAAGCAAATTTGAGCACTGGATAGACGAGTTCATTCCACTTGCGAACGAGAGTACTTGTCCCGACAAGATGTCCGGAAGCTGCTTTCGCATTGAAGCTCTTGACCTCAATCTCAAGGTACTTCAGGTACTCCTTAACGCCTGTATTCAGCTCTGCTATCTCTCCATCCCTGTCAAAAAAAAAAAAAAAAAACAAGAAGAAACTTATAGGCTACAAAAATGGACAAGGAGGCGAGCAAGAATGACACTGGTAGACAACTTACGTGCAAGGAAGAGGGGCACGTTCTCCCAAAAAGCTCGTCAGAGAAATCCACTGATCAACGAAATCAACGGGAGGGAGGCCCCTTTGCTTCTCAGCCTTGTCCTTGAATTCGCCTGCAAGATCATCCAATCCAAGCAGGTGGAGATATTCCTCGATGTCTCGATTCAGGCGATTCAAGGTCAGCAATTTACTATCACCGCGTGCAGCAGCAGAAGAAGATGCTTCGATGTCACGAATGAAGCTCCGTACAGCAACGGCGGCCTCATCAGAAGAAGATGCGATGTAACGATCTAAGCTTCGTACAGCAGCGGCGGCCTCATCATCAGAAGATGCCATGAAGTAACGATTCAGAATCGGAAGGCATGAGTTCCCAAGCTGAGGAGCCGCCTCCTCAGGACTTGCGATCGAGAAGGCAGAGAGCGTCGTCAGGCAGAAGAAGAAGCAGGAGGAGGAGGAGATCTTGAAGAGCTTGAACTTGAAGAAGAAGGAGGAGGTACCTGACAGGCGGCGGTGGAGGAGCAGACTCAATTTCCAGACCGCCTCCGCCTCTCGCGGTCTCGAACAGGAAACGCATGAGTCTCGCATCAGAAGAAGATGAGATGGAACGATCCAAGCTCCGTACAGCAGCAGCGGCCTCATCAGAGGAAGATGCCATGAAGTAACGATTCAGCATAGGAAGCCATGAGTTCCTACGCTGAGGAGCCGCCTCAAGACTGCGATCGAGAAGGCAGAGACGGTCGTCAGGAAGAAGAAGAAGCAGGAGGAGGAGGAAATCTTGATGAGCAAGAGGTACCTGACAGGCGGCGGCGGAGGAGCAAACTCATCGTCAGGTTTCTTCCGATCACTCATGGCGGATGAATATTGCAGAGAAAAACGAAGACGAAGAAGGCGGGAGAAAATTTGAGGAAGAAGGGTATATGTACTCCTCGGACGTGGTGGAGAGCGGGAACTCTCCAGATCTCGAACAGAAAACGCGTGAGTCTCGAACAGAAAACGCGTGATGAAGCATCATGCTGGACGCGGTTATGGTTTCCTCCCTCTCTCCCTCCGAACTCTGCAGTGGGTTGCCGATTAGTCTTTGCCCTGTGTTTCGCTTTGCTTTGCGAGACCAAAGATGTCCGGCAGCGAGAAGTCTCATAATCCCCATAAAATCTATGGGGCCCGCGAATTCGAACCAAAATGCATGGTCCCGAAGCACTGGCTCCGGACCACCATATGGACCCACGTGGAGCTGTGGGGCCGGCTTCTATCTCTTCTAGCCGGTCTACATGCTACCGCTCTCCAAGAAGGAAGGTTTTGCCAAAAAGAAAAATAAGTACGCCGCCCAAGCTCAGTGTATCGCGAAGTGATTAAGTACGCCGTTGGACCGCTGTACTACACATTCCCTGTCTTGTAACATCCGAACAAGTGCTGCTGCATCAACTATATTAATTTGCCTGAAAACTAGTGGCACTTCTTTCTCGTTCATTTTCCTTCTCCCCTCCATTAACGCGCCGCGCGGGTCATCGTCTCTACAATCCAGGAGCACGAAATCCGCACCCCTGAGCTCGCTGGACGAAAGGGTCCTTGGCCTGCCCACCACGAACTCGACCCGCCGGCCGTGAGCCCCAGCGCGTCCTCGGAGGCTCTCGACTCGTCTGCCCGCCCGCCCGCCCGCCCGGTGCGCGGCCGCGCGAGCGCCAACTCCATGGAGGCATCCTTGGCAGCAGCAGCGGCTTGCTGGGGCGAGCGATGAAGCAGCGTACGAAGGAGCGCCGGAGCAGGAACGCCGAAGCAGCAGACAACTAGCATCGCTTGAGAGAGGAATGACTTTTTTTTCTCCTTCAGAAGGAAAAAATGAAGAAGAGAGAATGTATAAAATGCGGGCATACTCTGCAGAGGAGAGATAGAGAGAGCGCGCGAGGCTAGGGTGTAGGCTAGAAGAGAGAGAAAGAAGATTATTTTTTCTTTTTTTTTTTTTTGCAAAAACTTCCATGTTGGAGCGCGCAGATTTTTGTCGTCGCATTATCGAAAATCCAATAATTTTTGTTCCATGAACTGCTACAAGCCGCAATTTTTTTGCTTTGCCAACTATTGCTTTGACGAGACATCCGTTAATTAGTTTACTCTTTTCACTAATTTTTTAATTTATCTAACATGAGTTTTCCCATCCATTTCCTTAGTTCCTTCTTATTTTTTTATGGAAATGAAAACCTCTCACGGGGCAAAGTACACGGAACTCGATTGAATTTTGAGTGCTCTTTTACAAATTAAAACGATTACTTTTGCATCCATTGACAATAATCAGAGAACCCACTTAAGGTTAAGTGTCCACTAGTCACAAAAGGTGGATGTTAAATGATGGAATTAAGAATATAAATCACATAATGCATTGAAGTGAATTAAACTATCCAAAATGATCAACCAAGTCTTACATTGAGCAACAGTGATTAATAAATAAATTTTTTGATGGATTTTGATGGAAATATATCTATATATACATGTATACATGAGTTTAATAAGGTATTATCCTTTCATGTTTCGTTAAATTAAACATAGAACAATCCCTTTTTTCCCATCGTGTTAACGTAATTTTTTTATCACTTTGTAAGGTGACGTACTATTCCGACGGACGAACCGATTTTGGCCAAACAAATATATGTCATCTTAGCACTCGGGAGCCATTCATATCGAGACTGCTCTTGGAGGAAAAAGATTCTAAACTGAAATCTTTCTGATCACTTCTCCAATTGATAACTACGTCGACAGAGACGGTGACCGCTAGAGAATCGGCACGCAGCAAAATGATAGTGCTCCCGTCGTTTTCCTGCAGATATTGCAACGAATTGCCAGCTAGAATCGCACGGGCCATGAGCGTTGTCTGGGGTAATTTTTGGAGTTAGGTCCAAGTCATTTTATTTCCATTTAGTAAATGATTTTGAACGTAATTCCATGGAATAAGTTACGCCCCGCAAGCTGCCGCGGTTGCTATATTTTAATTTAATTTAAACTATATAGTGTATATTATCTGTCTTCTCTTTTCGTATTTTTATTAAGATGAGATGTTTCTTCTCTAGTGCCCCCATGATCAAGATACGTCGTTGCCCTTACAATAATTGCTACAAGACATATTCATGTGGCTCGTAATTTCAAAAAGCAAATTCAGTGGTGGTGATAGATTGAAAAATAAAATTAAAAAAAGTACAACAAATAAAATAAAAGGGTGTTTGTCTGACCCCCTTGACATGACTTTCCCGAATTGCACATTGAAATGGCTGAGTTGACCTCAGTTTAATCAAGTCGAAGAATGCCCATTAATGATTTGCTAATGCAAGATATGTTCATTCACATCATACGGTAATTAGGGAAAATATAGATCTCTCAATTCAAATGTATTGTTATTTTAACTATCTTTATGCGAACAAGCATTTAAGAAAGCGTGAAAAATGGGTAATCCACCCTTTAAAAGAATTGATTAGCTGAGTCCTAATCATTAATTATACATCACATACCATTGATAAAGTAGCATGCAAATTATAATTATATGTATCTAGCAATTAAGGAATGTTCATAGAAAGGTACAAGGTATACACACACGGCATGCTCATTAAGCATAGATTATATGACACACGACGCTTAAAAAATATATATATTTTTTTATTGGACGTCAAAAGCAATTAAATGTAGGTACATGGGAAGCACGCAAGAGAGAGGACTCCATAAAGGGCACGAGAGGAAGGAAAACAAGATTTAACCTTATATTACCAATAACATCTTTGGCATTTACTCTGACCTACCAAAAAGGAATTGATTCCAATAATCAATCTCTACCCTTATCGAGAGAGAGAGAGAGAGAGAGAGAGAGAGAGGACTTTCTGATTTCGCCAAGGGCCAAACAGCAAGATATAGCTACGAACCGACTTCAAGCAGCGTCGAGAAGAGATCAGATAGGTTTGATGAACAGGGTTTGATGGAGGACGGATCGAGGCCTCATATAAAGCGGGGACCAATGGTCTAACAAGCATAACCATCAAAAGTGGAAGAAGGAAAGGAGAAGCGGAAGAAGGAAAGAAGAAGCGGAAGAGAAGACCCCATTCAATTCCAAAGTCCAACCTGGCAAGTTCTCTCAACTCTATACCCTCTTAGGTGGGCGCTCCAACTCTCTCTCCCTCTCTCTCTCTCTCTCGCTGTTGTTTCATATCTGCTCATTTACGGCAATCTAATTATGTATTTCCTTCGTTTTTCCCCCCTTTGTAGAGCAAAGTTTCTGAAGCAGCTCAGAACTGACTATATTTCCCCGGAAAGCCACTTACTCCTTTTGCCAAAAGAAGCTTTTCACACAAACGCTTAGTTTATATTACTTTGAGTGCCGTGTCCTAGTGTCCCTCTCCTTACGTCTCCTCAGCGTTCGGAACCCGAACCCTGCGGTCCCATTTCCCCCCATTAAGTTCTCCCAGAGAGAGAGAGAGAGAGAGAGAGAGAGACGATGGCAAAGAGCAACATGCATGTGGAGCAAGATCCTGAAGCCTTTCGAAGCGGTGGCGTTCAGAAGAACCTGGATGACGACGGCAGAGTCAAAAGAACCGCTAGGAACTGAATCTTATGAATTTGTGTTGCTTGTTTTCTTGCGTACGAATCGCTCCTTGCCCTCTGATGCATTTGAATCTGGTTTGACGTGAGCTTTGACAGTTTTCATGACGATGGCTCCGACTCTTTTAGCATCGTTCTTCTTGCACGCAATCAATTTCTCTTCTGGGTTTTCTTGTTCCTTTTTTGTGAAGGCACGGTGGTCACGGCCAGCGCGCATATAATAACGGCCGTGATCGGGTCCGGGGTGCTGTCTTTGGCATGGGCCATCGCCCAGCTAGGCTGGGTGGTGGGGCCGGCGGTCCTCGCGGCCTTCTCCTTCATCACCTACTTCTCCTCCACCCTCCTCGCGGACTGCTACCGGTCGCCGGACCCCATCACTGGGAAGAGGAACTACACTTACATGGACGTGGTGAGAGCCCACTTAGGTAAGTAGAGAAGTTGGTAAAATCCTTTCTTTCCATCTTCTTCTCCTTCTTTTTAACAATTAGATTTTCGGAAATTAGTAATGCATTTCCAAAAAGAAGATGAACGTGTTGGATTGTGGATTCTGCCAAGAGATTGGTCAATTACGAGCATCATTTGGTCATTTCCTAAAGAAACCCACTTTCCCATGAGATCGAGACCCCCATGTTGAATTCAATTTTCTAAAATGATTCAAATGGGTTTCATTAAATTCGCCAATCGAACGAACCAATGACTGACATCCCCCTTTTTTGGTTGTTTTTCCTTATAATTAATTAGCTTTCTTTCAAATATTTTTATTCTAGGAGGTCGAAAGGTTCGGCTATGCGGATTGGCTCAATATGGGAACCTCGTCGGCATCACAATTGGCTACACCATCACAGCATCTATCAGCATGGTGTAAGTATGTAAATGTAAATGGTGCTTGATTTATCATTTATACCAAAGGATATTTTTTCTGTCTCTATTTTTCCAAAAATATAATGAATTTTCCAGGGCGGTGAAGAAGTCGAACTGCTTCCACAAAAATGGGCACGAAGTGAAGTCGGTGTGCGAAACATCGAACTATCCGTTCATGATCATATTCGCATGCATCTAAATCGTGCTCAGCCAAATCCCGGACTTCCACAAGCTTTCTTGGCTCTCCATCGTTGCCGCCGTCATGTCCTTCGCTTACGCCTCCATCGGCGTCAGACTCTCTATCGCCAAAGTTGCAGGTAAAGAGATCTTCTTCTTTCCTCTTCTTTTGGTACACAAGGAAAACAATCGCCGGAAGAGACTATATATTTCCTTGACATGATGGATCTTCTTCTTTCCTCTTCTTGTGGTACACAAGGAAAACAATCGCCGGAAGAGACTATATATTTCCTTGACATGATGTTTGATTAGTGGAATGAGTGTCGGATGTCACATAAAACACGGTGAATTATTGACGTTGTCAGGTGGGGGACACCACGCGCGGACGACCTTAACGGGGACAACGGTGGGAGTGGACGTGTCGGGATCGGAGAAGGTGTGGAGAGTCTTCCAAGCCGTCGGCAACATCGCTTTCGCCTATGCGTACTCCACCGTCCTCGTTGAGATTCAGGTAAACATCAAACCTTAATCTGTCTATTTTAGCCATTCTGGACGAGTCGTTTTATTGTTCCGGTGCTTGAATATGGAACGACGAGTCATAACCCGATGGTCTAAGCAAAAGCTCCTATAAAAAAAAAAAAATTAGGAGAGGCATGTTTGCATGCAATTGCATCGATGAAAGCCAAATTTGTTTCAGAACAAAAGTCAAAGCGCAGTCATGAAAATTTGGAGTGCGTGCCCAGCAATTTCGGCTTTCCTGCCACGTTTTAGCGTCGGATGCTTCGAGGGTTTTCCATCAAGTGCGTATGTACATGTAATAATACACTTGAAGTCACCAGAGAAAACAGAGGAAAAAAACAATTGTCATCATTTATAAAGTAATGGGCAATAAGCAAGACTGTCGTCCTAAAAACAAAGAAATAGGAGGACCATCGGCGTCAATCAAGCCCTGGCCACATGAAGTGCATTTGCCTTTCGGTAGTTGTCCTCGACCGGTGTAGGACCCGCCCAAAGCCGTCTGTTTAGTCTAGTCAAGACAAAAAGATGGTTATACAACCCTAATGAAGTCCCATGGATCAAGAAGATATTGAAAGGATAGCGACATAATCGAGGGTTTGTCGTGTATGATATAACTTTTAATCTCATTTGTACACACCGATGATTAGTTAGTTTCTCAGTACAATCTGTATCGAATAAACCAATTTATTCAGGTGTCATTTCAAATGGAAGGAGGGTGAGTTAGCGTCCCGTTTTAGTCTCTCACTTCTCATTTTGTAGAAGATAAGTCAGATTATTATTATTTTCAATTCTAGCAAATGGGTTTACAAACGAGGTTTAGGCGATGAATGTGGCGGTCTGTGAGGGCAAAAGGAGGCGACCTTTTTAGGGGTTGAAAGTACTATATACTAACTGTAGAAAAGATTCCTTATGGACCATGAAATGAATGGACCACGTCTCTTTCCTTTCTTAAACTTTTCTTGGCCACTAAATGTGCCTTGACGTATTAGGAATGAAGTGAAATCCCACCTTGAAATCTTCTTGTCTCGCCCCTCTCTCTCTCTCTCCCCACATATATCATCAGTTGTCATGCAGTGCAATGTCTGCACATGATAATCGCGACCTACGTGGCCACTGTTAAATATAAAGGAACATAGTTGAAGGAGAAGAACATCACGTGTTGAAAAACAAGAAACAAAAGAAAGCAGAGGACTTGGCGATGCAGCAAACTACAAAGAGATGATGATCAACGGTGAAGAACTCATGATGAAAGACCAGCTTGGATCGACATCAATGAAGGAGACGCCTGAAATGGAGAATGACATGGATCGCCAAGTTATATAAATCCAAAAACTAACATGTGTGCTGGAGGTGTAATCTGTTAGTTGTATTATGTTTTCCTTATGTACAATATTCAGTTTTCTCTGTTACTAGAAAAAGATCTTCTTCCTCGATAAAAACAAGGGGTGATATAATAAGAAAGAGAGAGAAAGAGATAACAGAAAAGAGGAAGAGAGAGATATCCTCCATGTATGCTCTGCATCACAATGTCAAATGAAAGCCTCGAAGGAATGATAAGTTGCTGAAGGTTTCAATTCAAGATATACAAGTAAGATAGAGCTGAAGAGGAAGAATAGAGGATCTATATTCATTGTTGTTGTTTCAGATACTTTGTACTACAATGATACTTTGATACAATGAAATACGAAGCACTTTCAGAATCAGTTACTCTATCTTAGATTCTATTCTTCATCTCCATCTGCATTTGTTCATCTTCATATTTTTCATCTGGTTCTTCATCTTCACATGGTATCAGAGTGGCGGTTGATTTACTGTATCTGATGGAAAGTTTTATTCAGAAGTTGCTATTCGTGTCAAAATGGAGAATCTGAAGCAATATCAACTTCAAGTCTTACGGTAAACATATAAGAATTCATCAGTATTACTGATATCTTCTCTCTCAAGCTGAAAGTTTGTGACAATGGCAATAAGAACACCAAAGTATCCTTTTCCAATACATGTGAACATCTCGAATTTTGTCACAATCAAACTTGCCGAATATAACTTTCTGTTGTGGCAAGCTCAAGTCCAAAGATTTCTGAAAAGTCAAGAGCTCTTTGGTTTCATTAATGGTGATATTCTTTCACCTCCTCGAATGCTGCAAAATGATGTTGAAGGCTGTGAATCTGAACTTGTTAATCCTGACTATGCTGACTAGACAAGAACAGATCAGTTGGTATCGTCTTGGATCAGTGGAGCTGTCACTGAGAGTATTTTGAGCCTAATAATTGGTTTAGAGACATCTTTTGAAGTATGGCAGACACTTCTAAAGCGATTTACACAGAAATCAATTGCTAGGGAATTTGAACTTAGAGGGAAACTACAATCCCCGAAGCTTGATCAAACTCTCTCTGTTTATCTCGAGAGAATACAAATCTATATGTGATCAGTTGAATGCAATAGGCAAACTGTGGATGAAATAACCAAAATTTTTGGTGTGCTGGAAGGTTTAGGCCCTGAATATGAAAATCTTCGAACCACCATATATTGTTTAAAGCCTCAACCTGATTATGATGAGGTTATTACTCAGCTAGAAAGGTTTGAGTCAAGGATGAAGACTTATTCAGAAGTCGGTTCAATCCCAATTTGGCCTATTTTGGGCGAGACAATCTCAGATGCAGCCTAAAGAGAATGCGATGGAGAATATATTTCTCAAACCTCTGGATTTATAGCTCAAAGAGGAAGTTACAGGGGTGGCCGCAGTTATGGTCGTGGCGAGCTGCTAAATGCAGATGCATTTGTCACGCTCTACGTGACACCACAAAGGAAGGGCGATGAACTGTTTGTGTAGGTGTCTTCTTCTGTGACATGCGTTATCGGCATATGAATGTTGCCTCAATAATTGAAGTCAACTCGCTTCATCTGTTGATGACGCTGATTATTTTTGGGTTGATTGTGGATTATCTCTCCTTCCATGTCATTACAAACTGTATTCGGCGGATAAGGATGAAGATTTTTCCGGCGTCAGAACTGTTCGTAGGTGGGATCGAGAGATGTTCTTATCATTGTCCTTATGATCTTTTATGCTCAATATTTTCCATGCTTATCATGCTTATTAGAGACCCTGCAAGCTCATAGAAGATGCTAGTAGGAAAATGAAGGTCGGATTTTATTCGATACAACACGGCCTTTTTACTTAACGGATTCATTAGAGATGTATGCTGGCGTCATGTATGCCCCCTTTTGAATTTGCAGTGTCATTTGAGAATGATGTTTGATTATGAAGCTGGATGCTGACGTCCGAGGAAAATGTGCTTGAGCAGGTTCGATTTGTACGACGTTTGGGTGTTGACCTCTCTCTGCAGGACACATTGAAATCAAGCCCGCCGGAGAACAAAGTTATGAAAAGGGCTTCTCTCATCGGCATCTCGACCGCCACCATGTTCTACGCGCTCCGCGGCTGCGTTGGTTATGCAGCCTTTGGAAAAGATGCGCCAGGGAATTTCCTCACTGGCTTCGGATTCTACGAGCCGTTCTGGCTCATTGACTTCGCCAATGCCTGCTTTGCTGTCCACTTGATCGGTGCTTACCAGGTAAACCATTTTATTGAACTTGCAATATCACATAGTTTTATGTTGATCTTGTAGTTGGGGTGATAATACCAGGTCCTCAAAACTCTTACTAATTGTTGAATTTAGTCCATAAACTCATCTTTTTTCATTATGGTTCTCGTACTTCTAAAAACTGACGCAATGCTATGCTTCCATGGGCTAGTGGAATTTGCTGATTTGGTACTTGACGCCATTAACTTGCCATTAAGGATCCAAGTTCGCATATGACATGCCAATCGAACGTTCCAGATGGTACCGCATGTTCGTCTTTTCTCTTTTCCCCTTCTTTTTCAACACACAAAGAACACGTTTTTAAATCTCTCTCTCAACGTTGGAAAAAAAAAGGGGAAAAATGAATGCAAAAAACTACATCTTCAACGTCTTAGGCTGCATTTTCACCCTCACCGCCTCAGCCATTGGTACGCTCAAACACATCACCACTGCTAAGGCCGGCTATCGTCAGCATCACCACTGGAGCCCAAAACTCCACCTCCGGCAGACCTAGGCACCGCCGACATCTCTTTTCTCTGCTTGGTTGACAGATCTGAGGAACGCATTGGTTTCGCATTTTGGGAAGTTCGCGCTATTGATGCATCTGGTGATTGTTTGAGTCTACGGAGCTAGATTGAGTTTAGGTAGCAGTATATATGTCATAGTTATATTATCCTGCGTATTACGTGATACACACTACGCAGAAACAATCACAATGCGTACGTTCTTGTGTAAATCTGATTTGCTATTATGGCTGATTGAGTTATGTACTGGGACCTAAAAAATAATCCTACATACATTTATTGGCGTTTTAAACATGAACTTCAACATGCAGGTATTTTCTCAGCCCATCTTCGGATTCGTCGAGAGCTGGTGCTCCAAGCGCTGGCCTAACAACACTCTCATAACGAGGGAAATTCCGGTCGACGTCCCAGGGTACGGCATCTACCACATCAATCTCTTCAGGCTAATATGGAGGACCGTTTATGTCACCGTGACCGCGGTCATAGCCATGATATTGCCCTTCTTCAATGACTTCCTGGGACTGATCGGAGCTGCCTCGTTTTGGCCATTGACCGTGTACTTCCCGGTGGAGATGTACATCGCAAGGACGAACATGCGCACGTTCTCCTTCACGTGGACGTGGCTGAAAATACTGAGCTGGGCTTGTCTGGTTGTGTCGCTCGTTGCGGCAGCTGGTTCGGTCCAAGGACTGATCCAAAGTCTCAAGACACACAAGCCCTTCAAGACACAATAAATGTAGCTCAAAGCCCTACTGCCCATTACCTAGTTGGAAGCAATATTATGGTGAAAAGCTCTTCAACTGGGCGAATGATTTAATGTTTGCTGCTTCAACATAAGTCGTCGAGAATAAACATTTTCATATGAGGACCGGGAAGATAGCTCATGCTAATGAGGTGAATTTACTTGCTAAGGATTTTGATAACATTATAACTCTCATTTTTTTTCTTTTTTCTTTTAATTTTTTGGTAAAGAAATGAGGACAAAACCCTAGAGGTACACCTTTATTCTCCTAATAAACATCGATCCCATCCGATTTTCTATCAACAAAGGAAGTAAACCTCTCAATAGCCTATTTAATGCTAGAGTGTCATTTACATAAGATGATTAAAGTATTCAATATGCTAGCCAACTTGCACATGAATTTCCTTCCCTAAAAGTTTGTACAATGCTAACCGGCTGGAAATATTCTTGGCATTTTCCCAATCTGAGGAAGGAGAATGTTGCCAAAATTAAAAGAGGGAGTTGCTTGCGATCCCACCTTCATAGTAAGTTTGCAAATGTCCAATGAGATGGCCATTTTGAGATCCAAACATACACTCCAAAATTTTGCTTTGAGCAAAGAATACGCTCCCATAGTTTTCGCGAACCCACCAAGCCAATTACCTGATTCATTACCAAGAAGACCATCTATTGAAGTTGGACTTGAGTTGCCTTTAGAGGCCTTATCAGTATTGAGTTTGACCCAATCAAAAGAGGGACGATCCAATCGGCAAATGTATCACATTTCTCTCTCTAAGAGGACAATTTGTTCTCAATCATACCAGCCGAAACATTATAACTTACTAGTTGGGATTCCATGCCCAAATGTATAATCCCAGTAGGTAGGTAATATTTTGCAAGGCAAAGGGTCATATCTAAGGCTCTGTTTGTTTCCCGAAAAATCTTGCGTTTTTAGAAAATATTTTCCAAGAAATCATTTTTTAGGAAAATGACAATATTTTCCATGTTCACCTAAAACTTGAAAAGGAGCTAGAAAATGGTTTCCTCTATTTAGTAAGGAAAATTTTTCCTCCGTGCACCCCTTTTCAATGATTTATTATTATTATATTTTTTAAATCAATTTTTGACTATTTTTCGGTTTCTTTCCTTTTCTTCTTCCTTGGCTGATCATTGGCCAATGGTGATGCTCTGCCTTGCTTGATCAAGCAAGGCTGAGCTCTTGGCGAGGTCGAGCCCAGCTAGATTCCACTAGCTGGGCAAGGCTCGAGCCATGCTCTCGAGCCTCACCTAAGGTCACTAAAGCTTGGCGAGGCTTGAGCCCTTCTCAGCTTGCTAGATTTGGTGGGGCTCAAGCTCATCGGCGTCGGCGAGCTCAGCCTCTCCACAGGCCGGGGAGGCTGGACTTGACTGGCCTATGGCGAGGCTTGAGCTCCCCTATGGCCAGTCACTAGCCACCATTGTGGCCGGCAAGAACAGTCAAGGAAGAAGAAAAAGATAAAAATGAAATAAAAGAAAAGGAATAAAATATAATTAAAAATCAATTTTTAAAAAAGAAAAAAAGGAGAAAAGAAAAAAAGGAAAAAAGGAAAAGGTGTTTGGTGAAAGAAAGTGGGTGAATATATTGAAAATATTATCTTCTTTTTGAAAAGTAGAAAACATTTTCCCCTTTTTCAGAAGAGTCTTTCTATTCATAGAAAATATTTTCCTCAATCAAATCATTATCCGTAAAACGAATGTCGGAAATTCCGAACTTTTTTTTTTTCTAGAAGTTGTTTTTCGTAAAACAAACAAAACCTAAATTTCATCTCAGATTAGTTTCAGCTAGTGTTCCTTTTTATTTGTGTTGCATTATTTTCAATAACCATACTCTGCATTTGGAGGTTAATTATGTAAAGGATAATTGCAGCAAGAGTCCTAGAACCGATGTCCATTGGGAAAGTTGTCAAAAAGAAAAGAAGAAAAAAAAAAAGAGAAAAGGAAAAAATAAAAAAAAATATTTAGGACTCAATTAGCAAAATTGAAAGGTTTATAACTAAATTGACAAAGATATAGCTGGTTTAGAACTTTTTGCACGGATTTCCTTATGTCTATTAGTAACTTGGATCCTAAAATTTGATGCTGTCCTCCATGTTAGCCCCTTCATTGGTAACAACTCTTTCTACAAGAAAACTGAAAAGATCAATGAGATGAAGTTGTCAATGTGAGAACTGAGAAGCACGTACATACATGAGCATGTCACTACATTTCCCTTCAAGGCAAGAAGTTAGTGCAATGCTCACAAGGAATTGTCTCTTGCTCCTTATGTATTCCATGGTTCAATTTCAGCCATGGGAACCAAGGAAATATGCATTACGTGCACATGTAATCTAAATCTGAATAGTAAAACAAGGTTACCTTTTCAGTCGTGCTCCCGCTTAGATGCCATGTATCTATCGATGAATAGTCAACAGACGTGTATACAAACGCGCGCGTACAAATAAACATATATCTTCTATATATTAAACCGGAAGTGATTTTTGTCTCGCTTCTCTATCCTTCCAAATTCACCCTCAACAAAGAAAAGATTACTAAGAGGCTAAATTAACAACCAGTTAATGATGTTCACATGGCAAAATTATAACTTTCAATCTCTCACATCGCAAAGTGGTGGTGCGTTTGGTTCGGCATTAAGAGGCTTTCGGCCTCCAAAGCCCCTGGGGAAATGTTGAACCATTTGGCAACCATTTTGAAGTAGCTTTCAGTGAAAGTCAACATTGGGAATGCGATAGTCCAATCTTAGTAGGGACTAATTTTGAGCTTTCAAAGCATTTGACCGAATGTTGAAATTCATTTTTTTCTTCCAAAACTATCCTCACTCATTCTTCAAATTTCTGATTTTTCGCTATTATTATTTTTTTAAATGCCAAAATAATGATAAAAAAATCAAATATATATAAATGCTAAAAAAATTAAATATATTTTGGTCTTTAAAAAAAATTATTTATATATTTGATTTTTTTAGCATTTATATTTATTTATTTAAAAAAATTATATATATGTAGTTTATTTTTAGCATTATTTTCAAATTTTATATTTAAAAAGTTGTGTACATTATTTTTTTTTTTCAATTTTGAATGAATAAAATTAAAAAATTCCGATGAAGGGTTTAGTCTTTTTTTTTTATAAAAAAATTATATTTATGTATTTGATTTTTTAGTATTATTTTGAAATTTATATTTAAAAAAGGTGCATACATTGTTGTTTCAATTTTAAATAAATAAAAATTTAAAAATTTAGGCGAAGGATTTGGCCTTTTTAAAAAAAAATTATATATATATGTATTTGCTTTTTTTAGTATTATTGTGAAAATTTATATTTAAAAAGTTGCATACATAATTTTTTTTTCAATTTTAAGAAAATGAAAATTAAAAAATTCTGATGAAGGATTTGTTTTTTTTAAAAATATATATGTATTTGATTTTTTTAGTATTATTGTCAAAATTTATATTTATAAAGTTGTGTACATTATTTTTTTTCAATTTTAAATAAATAAAATAAAAAATTAATATTAATCACTCAAAGGGCTTTTCAAATGTATTTTCTACCAAAGCGACATTTCTCTTAAAGTTGCTTCTCAAAACAAAATTTACCAAACAATCTTTGCATTTACCTAAAATCCTTTAAGCTAAACTACTTTGCATTTTCCAAATGGGCTTTCAAAATGTTGAACCAAACGCACTAAACAATAGACTTTCAGCTTTGAAGACTCTGGAAAAAGGAGTTAAATCGGGTGAGGAGGATGACGGATCACTTTATTAGCGTACTGCAAGGTTGTATTCCAGACCTTTTTTCTTCAATTTTGGTGCTTTTTAAAAAAAAATGTTAGTCGCATGATTTTATGAGGCAAGCATGAAGTAAAAACAAATATTTTGTGCAATCTATTTAACACATACTAAAGTTAAAAGAAAAATAAAAAGAAACTCCTAATTTGTAAACAGGATATCAATTAAAAGTATCACTCAATTAAACAAATAAGGTATAATTAATATATTGAAATAAATTTTCCTTTAGTTTAATAATTATAAAACCTCTCCTTGTTACAAAACTTAGACATATATATCTTAGTAAATTAAAGTTGACAATGAAACAAATTACAAACTAATTTTATCACCAAAAAGTTTGTTTTTAGTTTTAAGTATTGCTCATTTGATTATGTGAACAACTTTTACGGCATGGTCGTATATTCTTAGTGATGGGAAAAATACATAATAAAAATAATAATAAAAACAAATATGAACACCATTTGAATGAAATATCATATAAATTTAAATCGAAAACCGAAGTACATATCCTTCGTAAAACACATTAATTATAACTTAAAGAATATATTATTTTAGTTATGTAAATAAATAGCAACTAGTAAAGATATTTACTTGCTTTTTGGTTAAATTCAATGAAAACATTTACTTGGCACTAGCTATTCAAGCCTTCATAATTTTCAAGAATCTTAATGGAGTATATGTATGAGGTTTAAGGCAAAATAGTCCATTCAATTTAGAGACTCCTTAAAAATTATGGAAGGATATTTTCTGGTTATGAAAGTATTATTTCCCTTATCTTATTGTAAGCACAGGAGTAAAATCTCAAGTGTAGGAGACTCAAGCCTAAAGTTTGGGTATAGGCAATTGATATTATTTTTTTATAAATTCAACTTTCCAAATTTTACTTTCTTAGCATTTTCTTATTAATTCCAAGGAGATAATTGGGGTAAAGATGCAATTGCAGATTGTACATGAATTATTGGGGCGACAATATAACAAAGTCAAAGAGCAAATGCAAAAGGGAACCATTGGTGAGGACCATTCTGCAGAAGATGCTAAAAACCAATTGTTTGTCCCATCTGCTCAGTTCGTGACGCCCATTCATGATCACTCGTGTAGCTTCAACTAAGTCAAACCATGTCAAACATGTCCGAATGACAAGATATATTGACTACTTTTGCGGATGACTTTGCAGGATGAGTGCACAAAAACAGAAGAAAGGGCTTATTTCAATTGTGGACACACATACCACGAGAAATGCAAGTCAAAGTTGGAGACAAAAGTCAACTGCCACACCTGCGGACAAGAATTGCATTGTTACCTGCGCATCCTAGAGGGTGGATCAATAACCTGGTGAGACAAGTAGATTCGATTTGTCAGCGACCCAGTCCTCTTACATTTCAAGACAAATTTTGTGTCCCACACCAGAATTTATCTGTTGCGACATCCATGCAGACAAAGCGACAATCAATCAGTTATTATCAATCAATCACAGTTATAATCGATCCTTTACAGATGAAGCATCTATTATCAATTGAGGTGCTTATCAATCATTTACCGCTGAAGCATCTATTCTCACTTGCACTTATCATCAATCCTATACAAAGTCAGGTGCAGCAAATCAATCTACAATCACAATTATTATCAAATGTATATAGACTTGTATAGACTAGTTGTCAACTGCCCATTGCCTCATATCACTCAGTCTGTTCCGTCAATCCTAGCATGATATTGTGGATAGATTCTTTCAATCCAAATAGTAATCAGAGGAATCCAACAAACAACGTGTCTCCAAGCTTTCTCGCTAAAGCTCCTCTTGTCAATCTCTAGGTAGTCCAGGTACTTCTCAACGCCCTCATTCAGGGATAACATTCGGTGCCAAAAAGATATAAAGGAGACAACCTCAATGTCTAGAATTCCCAAACTGATGAACTGGACAATACCAACACGAATACAATGTATTTTTAAAGAAACAAAAGATATTCAAATTTTTACTAGGAAGGGGGAGGGCAGGGGATCATCTCGCTTTCCAGCTAAACCCACATCTGAACAAATGGAACAGGCGAGATGTCCTCCTTTTTTTTGGCCTTCTCCAAAAACTGGCACGCGAGATCACTTAATCCAAGTTGAACCGAGTACTCCTTGATGTACGCATTCAAGCGTTTAAGTGTTTCGTCACTGCAAACAAGTTACAAAAATCAGTGGATATGGAGATACATGACAAACATCACAAGCAGATTTTCATATGCTCTCTGATAACTGCAAACAAGTTATAGAAATCAGTGGACATGAAGATACATGACAAACATCACAAGCAGATTTTTATATGCTCTCTGATAAGTAGTTATTAGAAATACACTATCTGGGACAGTAGAATGATACAAACATACATGCTCCGAACGCATCAAGAAAACTTGTAGGACACGGAAAACTCGTAGGGCACATCAAACATAATGAGTCGCAGTCCAATACAATTGAGGAAACATAAAAAGAGAAAAACGAATAGAGAGCATCAAAATAGTCCAACCGCCGATTTACAGAAATGCTGTCACTGAGAATTAAATAAGACGGCATTGAACTCCAACTACAAAAGAGCAACGGAGAACGCGCAAGAGGCAAAGCTCGAGGGAGGAGATTCAATTTTGGAAGCCGCAGCAGCATGAGAAGGTGCCTCATCATTGCGGAGAAATGCACAGAAATGCAGCTGGTTAGGAAGGACAAGACACAAAACCTTAACCGCCTCAAAGCAAATAGGCAAAAACATCAATCAGAAACATACATAGAAAGCAGTCCGACAACTTGGAAGGAAATCGCATAGAACGGCTCAAATAGAGGCAACAACATCAATCTACGGCGATCTAAACGCGTACTACGAAGAATTGCAAACAACGATAGACGAAGCTGCTGGTCAAAACGGAGAAGACACCTCGATACTTCGCTCGAAGCAGAAGCAACATGAGGAGGCGCCGCCTCAGGACTGCAAATCGAAAAGCAAAGATCAGGAAGAAGAAGAAGAAGAAGAAGAAGAAGAAGACGAGGAAGAGAGAGATTGCGGAAGAAGAAGATACCTGAGAGATGGCGAAGCGGACCAAAGAGGATCCCAATCGTGTGAGCGATCTCCAAAACTGATTGCTTGCCATGTTTTTGTTTTGCTTTCTAGAGAAAGCAAGCCAGCGAGCCAGCGACAGGCAATGAAGAAGAAGAAGAAGTAAGTAGTGTCTGTCGTCATTTGTTAAGCTCTCTCCCGTGTTTGTTCCCCCCCCCCCCCCCCCCCCGCCCCCAAAAAAAAACTTGGTGGGGCCCGCGCGACGACGGAACTTGAACCAAAAGGCATTATGGACTTGACTAGTGCCCGGGAGGGAAACGGAATAGACATATACAAACATGCTCCACCCATTTCTGTTCTCTTCATTTCTAAATATTTTGTTTAATTTTTTTAATTTTAATTTTTTGGAATCAGAACTCCTCAATTTTATTTCCCCAGTTACGAAATGGGTTAAATATTTACTGCACATTAAACTGATGTAACGAAATTGAAGAGGTCTCTATTAATCCCGGTCAACATTTTTTCATTCCATGGATCATGAAATTATGTCTTTTCAAGTTGAGCAAATGTATATCTCGTATATTTTTTTTTTTTCAAATTGAAAAACACAAACAACGAGATCATTCGTGGGGCTATTGGGCAAAAAATAAGTAAAGATTGTTCTTATGTTTAATTGAATCATTGTAACGGTGAAAATGGAACTGGGGTTTGGAGAGAAGACATGGACTTGAGTCCGAATTTGTATAGATGACTTTCCCCACCTTCATGCAAATTAATATCATAAACCATCAAATTTGAATGGGATGAAATTTTCATAAAATAAAAATCATGAGTTGAAATTAGTAAATCTCTTTATTTTCTTTTTTTGGGTAAAGCACTTGAAATTAGTGAGACGACAAGCCCAAAACTATCCTCCCATGTCCATGCAAAGATCTCGCTCTCGAAATCCTGTGAAAAAAGAAGAAGAAAAACCTCCCGTCTCAACCACCTTAGTTTGTCCTCCCTTAGTTTTCTCTCCACCCCTGGAGCTCATCTCTATCCCTTTAGGTGATAGCTAACCCTAATTCCCAAATCGCAAACCCTAAGCCCATCTACCCATGGAAGAATCCAGGCATATCCCTCCCGATTAAGCCAACATTTTCCAGATTTTCCTTCTCAATGAAGTTACTACGACAGAGTGATGGTAGTCTTCACTAGGTTTCTTAGAATTTTGTCTTGATTTTTCGCTCATTCAGGTGGTCGATGTATATCGAAAATCTAGCTGGTTTGTCTTCGTCGAATCTTTGTTTGTCTTTCCGGAGTCCTTCGCTTTTCCTTCAGATCTCCATTCTTCGGGTGATTGATGTATATGAGAAATTCCACCGTGTTTCTGCGTACTTCTCGGTGCCTTTTTGGCCCACATGTCTAAAGTGGAAGGAGGAAAGTGAATCTCTGGTTTTTTGCGTCTCCATTTATTATCTTTATTTGCTTGAAGAATGCTCTGCTGGTTGCTACTTCTCAATAGAACCCCATTCTGAAAGGTTTCAACTGTAGAGATCCCTTCAATCCATGCAAACCATCTATATGTTCTCAGTACACTCGGCATAGGTGACAGAAAATGGAAGGCGAAGAGGAAAACAAGCTCGGATTAGTAGCTCTATGTCGGAAAATGGGAGACTTATGGTCCAACGAGGATATGCGACCTAGGAGATGCAATCCCTAAAGATGAAAAGCAAGAAAGTGAGTTAACTCTCCATGGCAAGTTATTCTCGAAGCCAAATGTTAATTTCCAGGCTTTTATCGATACTATGAAACGAGCATGAAAACAGATTTAGTAAAATGTGAGTTAATTGAGCCAGGCCTTTTCTCATTTCTATTCCAATCAAGTGAAGAAAAAAAGAGAGTGTTAGAATCGGGGCCATGGTCTTTTGCAAGTAACCTCTTAGTCCTCAAGGAAGGAGACCCAAACATACCTGAACACTGCTATGAGTTTAAGCATTATGCTTTTTGGATTCATTTTATAGGCCTTTCTCGAGCTAGAATCACTGAAAATGCCATACGCTTGCTAGTTTCTCGTTTGGGGAAAGTTGAGGTGGTTAAAATTGAAGCCAGAACTAACAATGCACGAGAAAAATGGGAAAGCCGAGTGATGCGAATCTGGCCAGCCCACTCAAAACAGAAGCTGTGATTAATTGCGGGGAAAAGAAATGGTGGATAGACTTCAAGTATGAAAGGCTTCCCCACTTTTGCTACTCTTGTGGTCGAATTGGGCATTATGCAAACTTTTGCACTGAAATTCCCTATGAAGAGACTGGACTTGCCTAGGATCAACCAGGGCGGTATGGGTCATGGCTAAAAGCTGAAGTTTGGGAGGTCAGCCCCTATTGGAAGATGTTTTATGGCAAAATTGAAATTTCTACTATAGAGGAAGAGGTTGTGATGGAAACTCCAACAATGGCTACCGATACACCTCAAAGACCAGGAGTAGATGAACTAAATGAACTGGCAATTGTTGCTGTCCAGCTTAATGCACCGAAGGTTATGGAAGAATCAGGAAAACCAGAGCAACTTATTATATTCAGTGGGCAATGCACAGAGCAAACCACAATGATAATCCCTTCCATGGCAGGAAATGAGATCCCTCCACTCACCTTTAAGAAAGGAAATGCGGTGTATAAAGCTCCTGTGGCAAAAAAACGAGAAGAGGGTCGGTCCTATGAAAAGAAAACCTCACGGGATCTCTTGGAGGATGAAAAACTACTTCTAGATGTCCCCATTCTGACTTGGGAAGGGGCTAATGCATGGGCTTTGGTGGTTGGCCCTAATAAGCCACCAAAGAATAAATGAAACTATTGAGCCGGAGGCTGTTAAGGGTTGGGGATTCCTTGTGAGTCAAAGCACCTCGAGCCTTAGTGGCTCAAGAACGGCCCAATTTGGTCTTCCTCATGGAAATAAAAGACAAAAACATCATTGTTTGAGAGAGTGAAGAAAAGGACCGATTTCAAAATTTCTTTCATTATCGAACCAATTGGTATAGCTGGTGGATTGGTGCTTATGTGGAATGAACTGGCAATTGTTGCTGTCCAGCTTAATGCACAGAAGGTTATGGAAGAATCAGGAAAACCAGAGCAACTTATTATATTCAGTGGGCAATGCATAGAGCAAACCACAATGATAATCCCTTCCATGGCAGGAAATGAGATCCCTCCACTCACCTTTAAGAAAGGAAATGCGGTGTATAAAGCTCCGTGGCAAAAAACAGAAGAGGGTCGGTCCCATGAAAAGAAAACCTCACGGGATCTCTTGGAGGATGAAAAACTACTTCTAGATGTCCCCATTCGACTTGGGAAGGGGCTAATGCATGGGCTTTGGTGGTTGGCCCTAATAAGCCACCAAAGAATAAATGAAACTATTGAGCTGGAACTGTTAAGGGTTGGGGATTCCCTTGACAGTCCAGCACCTCAGAGCCTTAGTGGCTCAAGAACGGCCCAATTTGGTCTTCCTCATGGAAATAAAAGACAAAAACATCATTGTTTGAGAGAATGAAGAAAAGGACCGATTTCAAAATTTCTTTCATTATCGAACCAATTGGTATATTTGGTGGATTGGTGCTTATGTGGAATGAAGCGGCAATTGTTGCTGTCGACTTAATGCACGAAGGTTATGGAAGAATCGGGAAAACCGAGCAACTTATTATATTCAGTGGGCAATGCATAGAGCAAACCACAATGATAATCCCTTCCATGGCAGGAAATGAGATCCCTCCACTCACCTTTAAGAAAGGAAATGCGGTGTATAAAGCTCCTGTGGCAAAAAAACAGAAGAGGGTCGGTCCCTATGAAAAGAAAACCTCACGGGATCTCTTGGAGGATGAAAAACTACTTCTAGATGTCCCCATTCGACTTGGGAATGGGCTAATGCATGGGCTTTGGTGGTTGGCCCTAATAAGCCACCAAAGAATAAATGAAACTATTGATTTGGGAACTGTTAAGGGTTGGGCATTCCTTGACAAAGTCCGAAGCACCTCGAAGCCTTAGTGGCTCAAGAACGGCCCAATTTGGTCTTCCTCATGGAAATAAAAGACAAAAACATCATTGTTAGAGAGAGTGAAGAAAAGGACCGATTTCAAAATTTCTTTCATTATCGAACCAATTGGTATAGCTGGTGGATTGGCGCTTATGTGGAATGAGGAGGTAAAAGTGGAAGTGGAGGGAAGCTCCCGGGAACTAATAAACATTCAATACAAGGATCTTATTCGTGGTGACTTGATGCGAATATCCTTTCTACATGCACCAACAAATTTCCAAGAGAGAATGAGGCTATGACGAGAAGTGAAATATAGCAACTACGACAATCTACTCCCATGGCTATGTATGGGAGATTTTAACGAAATACTTTATCATTGGGAAAAGGTCGGATGCAGAGAGGCGGACCGTTATGCAGCTTTCCGGGGGGTTTTTAGATGATTGCTCCTTGATGGATATTGAAAGCAAGGGCTGTGCTTATACCTAGTTAAATAACAGAGAAGGCAGCGCATTAGTAAAGAAGAGGTTAGACAGGGCGCTTTGTAATCTAGAATGGAGAGTACTGTTTCCAAATGCGATAGCTTTTGCACTTCCGGCGATAGGTTCAAATCACAACCCAATTATATTATCTCTCGATCAAAGGGGAAAGAAGAGCAAGAGAATGTTCAGATTTGAATTGCTTTGGCTAGATGATCCTGAGTGCGAGGTGGTGATTAAGCGAGCTTGGCGAGAGAATAGAACAACAAATATAAATCTTGTACATAAAACAAGGTTGGTTGCTGCTGAATAAAACCAATTGAGTAGGAGGAAATTCAAAAGTGCTCAAAATTAGATTTTCACCCTCAAATCCAAGCTTATGGAGTTGAATAACAAAATGAATGGGGAGCAAAATAGAGAGGAAATCAGCAAGATAGTTGGGAAAATTGCAGATTTGTGGAAGCAAGAAGAAATGTATTGGTGCATGAGGTCAAGAATCAGCTGATTAAAATGGGGGGGGACCAAAACACCAAGTATTTTCATGCAACAACTGTCCAACGAAGACAACGGAATAAAATTTCTATGCTGCAAATTGATGATCAAACTTGGTGCAGGGACCCCTCAACCCTTAAACACCATATCCGAAGCTTCTACCAATCTTTACTCACTTTAGTGGGTGACAGGAATTATCAACCTGTATTGAATCAATGTGAAGCAATGGTTAATGAGGAGATGAATGAAGATCTGATAAAACCAATCACAAAAGAGGAAGTTAAAGCTGTTGTTTTTCAACTAGGATCTATAAGGGCGCTGAAATTTGGACGGGCTAAATGGTTTGTTCTATCAAAAGCACGGTCTATCATTAATGATGACATCTTCAGCATGGTGCAATCTTTTTTCAACCAGGGTACGTTCGAATCATAGATCAATAGAACGCATATTACTCTAATCCCTAAAGTAACAAATCCAAAAAACATTACCCAATTCAGACCTATAAGCCTTTGCTACTTTAATTATAAGATTATTGCGAAGATATTGGCTAATAGGCTGAAAACTTGGCTGCCAAAGATCATCTTTGTGGAGCAAACTGTCTTTATAAGTGACCGCCAGATCCAAGATAACATCTTTGTAGTCCAAGAGGTGGTTCACCAACTAAGGGTGAGAATAAAGAAACGTAAATTTCTAGCCATTACTAATTATGCAAAAAGCATATGACAGAGTTGAATGAGATTTTCTATGTGATTATATGCTAAAGCTGGGATTCCATGAAAAATGGATAAATCAGATAAAGCAATGCATCTCATCGGTATTTTTCAGCATCCTAGTAAATGGTGAGCCTTCAGCTGTCTTTAGGCCTACTAGAGGTATTCGGCAAGGGGACCCTCTATCCCCCTATCTTTTCATTGTCATGGCCAATGCTCTCTCAACCATTATGAGTAAAGCTGTCCAAGATGGAAGTATAAAAGGGATTCGCCTAAACCCAACATGCCCAACACTCTCACATCTCCTCTTTGTTGATGATGCCATCTTTTTCTTAGATGGAACGATAAGAGAAGCTCAAATGTAGCCAATGTATTGAACCAATATTGTTATGTGTCGGGACAAGCTATTAACCTCAACAAATCAGGCCTTTTCTTTGGGAGAGATTGCCCACAGACTTTGAAACAGAATATAGCGGCTGAGTTGAGAGTTCCTATCTTAGAAAACATAGGGAAATATCTTGGAATCCCATCGGATTGGGGTCGTACAAAAAAACAAATGTTTGCATGGATTCTAACTAAAGTTAAGAGGAAACTTGAAGGATGGAAAGAGAGGTTGATATTGAAGGCGGGAAAAGAAATTCTCATTAAGACAGTCATCCAAGCCTTACCCCAATATGCTATGTCCATTTTTAAAATTCCAACTTCGATTTGCGGCGCTATTGAGAAGCGAATAGCCTCCTTTTGGTGGAAAATGAATGCTGTTACAAGAGGTGTTCATTGGAAAAATTGGGAATATCTGAAAACTATGAAGGATTGTGAAGGCCTAGGCTTCAAGGACTTAGTGGATTTTAATAAAGCAATGTTGGGGAAGCAGGCATGGAGAATGGCTCAACAACCAGACACCCTTTGGTGTCAAGTTCTTAAAAGCATTTATTTTCCTAAAGGTAATTTCTGGGCAGCACACAAAGGATCCCGTCCTTCGTGGGGTTGGCAAAGTTTATTGATGGGAAGAGAGACAATTGAACATGCTACTACATGGAAGGTTGGAAATGGACAAAGAATCTGCATCAGAGAAGATGTATGGCTTCCTTCTGGAAGAATTATAGGCCCAGCAAATTGGAATGAGCCAAGAGTGATGGTTGAATTAATTGACAATGAAGCCAAGGAATGGGATATTAGAAGAATAAATGAATTTTTTGAGGAAAGAGTTGCTCAAGAGATCCTAGCTAACCCGCTTAACCTAAATCCTCATTCTGACCAGCTTGTGTGGACAGCCAACAGCTCCGGGTCCTATACAATTAAGAGCGGCTACAATCAAATACATAACAGAGCAGCAATCCTCAACAAACCTAACCCATCTTCCTCCCACCAAGTTCCAAAATCCCTATGGAACGAGATATGGAAACTCTCTACCTTTCCAAAGATCTAATTCCTATTATGGAATATATGCAGCAATACTCTTCCAACAAAGGAAAACCTGTACAAAAGACACTTGATACCTAACCCAACTTGTCAAATTTGTGGTGATGCACCGACAGACAGCAGAGCATCTCTTCCTCCTATGTGATTTGGACAAAAACCCTATGGTCAACCCTGAATTTTCAAGCCGACACATCTCCATCAAGTATTACTTGAATAGATAAATGGATATTCGAGAATCTCACCTCAAGAACAGGACCCGAACAGAAAGCCCTCTTCGCAAGCCTCTTTGTGGTAGATCTCGGAAGACCCGCAACTTAGCGATTTTCCAGGGGTCTTCACCTAACCTAACAACAACTCAAGAGGAAGCCCGAGCAGATGCCGCTCTGTTTATGAAATGGACAACCAAAGGGATGAGCGGAAACAGGGGAACAACACAAAGCTCAAATAAAACGCTGAAATGGAACCCACTAGGTACAAGCGAGTTGAAGATGAACGTTGACCTCTCCCGGTGCACCTCGACAATGACGGGATCGGTGGTGGCGGGTGCGGGAACGCCGCCGTCTTCTTGTCGTAGGATTCACCAAGAGAATTCATGCGTCGTCCGCTTGGGTAGCCGAAATCCTAGCTGTGAGAGAAGCTATGTTATGGTTTAAACAAAAAAGAGAAGCTCGAATCGATCTCCATCGGAAGCCACAAACGGAACCGACGGAACCCATGACTAAAGGCGATCTGCGCGTGATCCTATCAACGAATCACTTATCTATTGTGCGTTGCTTATCAGGCTTTGAAGAGCCCCCTTGGCCAGCCCAGCCCACTGTGGAAGACTGCAAATGCTTATTGGCCCAGTTTCAACAAATTTCGATCATCTATGAGCCTCGGGAAACAAACAAAGCCCCAGATTGGGTCGCTAAAGCCCATCGAGCAAACTCTCTTCCTAGTAATTGGTTTTCATATCCTCCTCAACCTTTAATTTCAATCTTATGTTTAGATGTTCCAAATGAAAATGCCCCTTTAGTGGGCTAGAAATGAAAGAACGATATTTCGACAAAAAAAAAAAAAATTCCTGTGAAAAAAGCACTTGAAATTAGAATCTCGATTCACTTTTGAAAATGGAGATCGTGCAAATTAATGGAGATGGCGAGTCCTCCTAGTCTACCTCCTGCTGAGTTTCCATAGACTAACGCTGCAAAAGCTGGCGCGATGATGGATGGATGGATGGGTGCAGTGAGCGACCGACTTTGAAATTTTCTTCATTTTCTTTGTTTTATTTTCCCTTTCAATTTCTCTCTTTTGGATAATATTATTACAAAAAGAGTATTTTAACATGACATGAATTGGTAGGTCAAAATTCAGGTTAAAAGGATCTAAAGGAATTGCTCATCATTTCCCCCCGTCCCGTCCGACTTTGAGATGTTTTCCCGTTGTTAGTTTGTTGACGATCATCCTCATGTATTTAATTTTTTTATTTACTGAACTTTATTACAAACTGAGTATAATTTTTACTTGAGAAAGGTTTCCGGTCTTAATTTTACTCCTGCTGGAGATAGAAAATCTTAAACATTTATTATAAAACATCTCTTTGTGTCAGGCACGGCAAAGTGTGGGTTTTTTCATTACTTGTGCTTAAATTTTTAGATTAAAATGGAGATCCTTTTTTGTCACAAGTTAGCGGAGAGCTCCCTTTATCGAGGCTGAATCTGGCTTCAGGCTTTATTATTAAATTCCTGTTGAGTATTCAATAGTGCATATGGGAACTTACTTACCATTTTATTTTGAGATAGATCTAACATAATTTTTTTGTGGAACTCCACATGATCTAACATAATTTTTTTGTGGAACTCCACATTTTCACTCCGGAGTGAATTTATTTACTGGCCACCACAAATTTTTGAACTCATTGCTAAGTTTAACTACTATACGGATGGCTTCATTTTATTATTCTGATTGCCGCTTGTTTTTTTCTTTTTTCTTTTTCAATAGCGTTATTTTCTTTTAACTATGCATTTCAAATTCATATTTATCTAGATATTTTATATTAACTTTTCTAATCATTTAGTTGTTGTCGCATTATCAAAAATCAAATTATTTTCGTTCGAAGTCCTATTATAAGCTATAATATTTTAGTAATCAATGCTTTAATGCGACATTGGTTAATTAGTTTATTTTTTTCACTAATTTTTTATTTAATTGAAGGCTTTGCAAACGGCGGGTGATGTCATCACCGCCAGAGCCAGCTTTTTGCAGCATAGTCTGTGAACTTAGTAGGAGGTAGAATATAGGACTCAAGTACAAATTCATCTTTCATTAATTTGCATGACCTCCTTCATTTTCTCCCCCGAGACCCCCACCTCTGTTCCACCGTCACCATTGTAACGATTTAAATTAAACAGGATAATAACCCTAGCTCATTTTTTGCCCAATAACCCATGGAAGAACTCGTGATGTATGTTTTAGAATTTAAAAAGATGTATGAAATAAATGTTCACCGGGATCAATAGGACCCGTTATCCATTTCTTTACTTAGGGAAAAGGACAAAAATAAAAATAAAAATTGAAATTAGGAGAACAGAAATGGGTCAAGGATGTTGTTTCGCCGAAATGGGTTAAGGATACCGGTGAACATATTCCTCACATGTATTTATTTATTTTGGTCGAAATTCTCACATATATTTATTTTGTAAGTTTTATATGTATTTTCTTCGGAACAAGTTATCCTTCATTAGGACTGCATTCTAGCATGGATTTCACGTCAATATTCTGACTCTGGGAGAAGTACGTAGCTTCCATACATCTGTCCATAGAATGCGAGGGTGTTGGAAAGATGTTAATGCTTGGGTTCTACTTTGTTTGTCCCCCGTTTTTCAAAAGTAGTCGTAATCGCTATTAACCGTGTACTTTCCCGTTTCCGTGGCCATTCATATTACCCGATCTATCTCAGTTTGAGGCTTAATAGGGATCACGAGAATTTCGCGTACTATATGCTCATCGAAATGCTCTTTCACAATATCTTCATTCCAGCCATTTTCCTCCCTTAAAATAAGTTCAAAAACAAATTTCAGTTCATCCCCTTTTGCAGGGCCCACTCCTGATCCTCTCCTTAATCACTAAGGGTATGGATGATGACCATTATGATCAAAAGGCCTCTCTACCCATCATAACCGTGGTTTATAAAGCGCCACTATCAAAGTAACCCACTCAAATCGCACTCAGGGTTATAGTTTAAAATGGAGCTTGATGGAGATAGTTCCAAAAGAACCATTTTGCTTCTTAGCAAAATAAAAAAGAAATGTCACTCTTGCTTTGGGATTCAAATATCACTTGCCAATTTTTACGAGTACAAAAAACAATTTGAAGAAAACGGGCAAATTGATATCAAGAATAGATCAAAGATTGAGGCACAGAAATAGATGTTCGAATAAAAATTACATTGTCAAGAAAAAAAATGGATGGCGCGAAGCGCCTGCAGCATCAGAACCCGCAGCAGTTCTACGTGCGGCATCGGAACCCGCAGAAGGAGGAGAAGCCGCTCCCTGGAGATTGCCAACAAAAATGGATAAGTCAAGAAGTAAAAGAAGACGAAGAAGAAAGGAGGAGCATTGCGGAGGTGCCAAAGCAGAAGCCGAATCATGGGCGGAGTTTTTATCAAACATGGCCCAATCCCCGTACATGTTGCTCATTTTCGGTTTTGAAGCAAAGGAGATGTCGAGAGGGAGTATTTATTTATACTCCCGGCGTGGGGAGGGTGGGAAGCCTCTCCCGTTTGCCTCCTCGAAAAGACATATATGTTTAGGCGTATTGCTTAAAAGGCAAGCCTATGGCTTTCGATTAGGCACGGTTCCACAAAGCCTTTACCTCATGCAATGTTTGGGATATTCGATGTTTAAGTCAATTTGATGTTATGTGGATTTTCATATGAGTAGTCACCATTCGCCTATTGGGATCGACAAACCAAGTGCGGTATTAGAATATACCTCATTTCCTATGCAATTAGAGTTTTAAGGAAACTTTATTGCACTGATTGCCTAATTAATGTATTTTCGGTACCTAAACTTGATCGTTTGTTCACTAATGTAACCGGCAATTTTTTTTTTTTAAATTATTCGCCCTAAGATTCTTGTCCAATAAGATGTCCAGGCGGTAACTATTTATCATAGCCCTAATGATTTAACTTAAGATGCTAACAGTGAAAATTAACAATGTACTGAAAAATCACAAACAAGTAAAATCAAAATGAAAGTGCACAAACAGTGATTTAACATTGTCTCTAAAAAAGGAGAGCATTCAAAAAGCCTATTATAAAAACCCTAAGGGCTTATTTAATTTTGGGTTCAATTTTTTTATTTGAGCGTTTTCTCATTTTTTTATGTTAATTTAGTTCTAAACTAAAATTCACACTAAATATCTAGTGAAACTTATTCAAATCTAATTTCTAATTCTTTTATAATATTTTTAAAGTTTTCGGAAATTTTTTAAAATTTTACGAGTTATTATTATTAATTTTTAATAGAAAAATTATTCAGAAAATAGGGTCTGAAGTTGGACTCTAGTGCTTGGGCCAAGGACACGATTGGGCTTGTTTAAAACTAGCCCATTTTCAAAAGAAAACCCATGAAGCCCATTTTATTGAAATTGAATGCCCTAAGCCCATCTCGCTAAGCTCAGCCCAAGCACTTCTAAAGCTAAAACCAGCCCCAATTTACCAACCCCCAGCAAAGCTCGTTAAACCAATTTAAGCCCAAAGCCTATTAAGCCTAATTAAAACTAAACGAGCCCAACGGAGTAGTCGTCGTGTTCTTCGTGCCCGTCCTTTTCACTGAGACCACGGCATCACCGAAGCCTCCCCATCGGCACTCTCCACACTGGGACGTTAATAACACCAAAGTCAGACATCCGACCTTACCACATCGCCAGGTCAACCGCCAGTCATCTCTCCGGCCGTCGCCAAACCTCGCTGGCGATGTTAAAAACACCAAGCACACATATTTCAACACAACGGCCATCGAACGAATCAGACACATATATGCACACCGAGACAAAAGAAAGGACTGGCTATGCTGGCCTCTAACCGCATGCTCCTCTGGCGAGGGTATGGATTCTCCGGCAATGAGACGTTCGCCCATGGCTGACTCGAGCATCAAACGATATTCTGCAAAATCAAAGAAAAATCCACGCTTAGTGATGATGCAACGGTATTAGAACAAATTGAGCACAAAACAAATATTTTAAGTATCGATTTTATGAACTAGAATTCAGCGCTTAATTCAAGCATTTTGTCAAATGTTTGATAGGCCGTTTGGAATACCACTTCCAGGTTCGGACTTAACATCATTTACAACCTAAACCCAGCATATTAAACTCAAAATCGATATTATTGGCAACAAATTAGTTTGTTTTTTGCATGGTCTACCCCAAATCTCGTCAGTTTAGTTCGAAGTTCTCAAACTCGATAAGCAAGGGAGAAGCGAGGCTTTTCTGGGTTACCTGATTCGGGAGCTCACTGTGAGGAACTATGATGGGTGAATTGGCTTCGAATGAAGGCCGAGGGTAATTCGGGCGAGCCACTGGCTTCTCGGTTTCTCTCTCCGCTTCTTCTCTATCAAACTGAGCACCCCTTCCCCGCTTCTTTGAGTGTCCTTTCTCGCTTTTAAGGGCCAATGGCAGGGGCGCATCGCTTTTGCCATTGCCAGCTTGCCAATTGGCCTGATTCCTGACCCAAAAATTGCAATGCCATTCCCCCACCCTAAAGAAGAAGCTGGGCATGGTTTCAGTGGAATCTGACTGCCGAAGTCTCGTGAACTCCTTAAAGTACAATGAAGAGCTTCACTGGGAAGCACGTGCAACTTGGACGGAATGTAAGGGACTTCTTCAACAACTACCGCTAGTGGGCCCGCGTCTCTGTCGAAGATCCGCCAGTGCTGCTGCAGATTGGGCTGCACGAGAGCATAGGAAAAAATCGCTTCCTCCCAACTGGCTGTCTTCTCCAACTCAAGGCCTTTGGGCCATATTATGTACTGATGCCCCATCCGGTGGGTGTGGCGCCTCAGTTATAGTATAAACAAAATCCTCTTTTTCGACCAAAAAAAAAAAAAAAAAAATCATTCAACGTCTAATTATTTTAAAAATGTTCACAGCACCGAAAAAGCCAATTGATCTACTATAATCTCAAAGAAAATCAATAGAACATAGAGTTAAATGCTTAAACAGTGGTAACATGCATCCATCTTTAGTGTTCTTAGGCTTCGAATTTGCTAACCATCTTCAAGTTTTAATGAAGGCATTTTGTATGAAAGTCATGCAGCCTATCTCTATATGTAACTTTGCTAATGTAAAAGTACCATATATCGTATCAGCATTATGTTTTCTTCGGAGAATAAACCATATATATATATAATTTGTCAAAATGTTTCTCACACAATGTTGTTTATTGTCCATCAAGCATTCAAATTTAATGCGATGCGTGGATTTCTGTATAGTTTAGATTAGTTGTTTTTTTTTTATCTGAGTTTAGATTAGTTTATAGGTCACAACTAAATAGTGTTTGGGGAAATTCTTCATCTTGTTGCTGATTTTTATAGAATTGTGATCATAATAGATTGATTCTTGATAAAAGGACGCTAGAAGTGTTACAATTTTCATAAACAACCTATTTTATTGCCAACATTTCAAGCTATCACTTGACTGTAATTTCGGTGAAAATAAAAAACAAAAATCATTGAGGCGCCATCAGCAATTTGTGTGAATAGACGTGACAATATGTTAGTATAACCATCCGACATGGTTAGATGACAAAGTGAAGACGGCTTAATTAAACCAAAACGATGTCCGCTAACACATTTTTCCCGAAATTGATGAATTGGGAACAACGAACAAATTCGTTGTTTTGTGGTGAAATTAGGCGTCCGTATTTGCAGTGGAGAGCGGGTTTTTCACCTTCGAGCAAATTTCACGGGAGGAAAACAGAAATTGCTCAATCGATAAGCAGAGAGCGACAACATGGCTACTTCTTAGCTTCACCGTGATAGAAAATGAGAAGAGAAACCACCCGTGGGTGGCCGCGCTGGTTTGCGCCTACATGCCTCATCATCGAGATCCCAGGTTTGAATCATCGGTGACTAACACGACTTAAGTGGGGGTCCAGGGGTGGGTTACTGGCCAGCCCCCCGAGGTATTGACGCTTGGTCCGGGGTGCACCGCGCACTCTACGGGCCGTGGGCTGCCCGGCGTAGCCCAGTGGGCTCGGTGGATCCTCGGTTAACAAAAAAAAAAGAAAAGAAAATGAGAAGAGAGAACAAGAGAATCAATTTTAACGTGAAACGGTGTTGTTTTTGTCGAGAACGCCGGATCTTCTTCCACTTGAAAGTTTGATTGTTCTTGTTTCACAATTTTTTTTTTTTTTTTGGTTCATCTCCCTGAATTAGCCTTCATTTGACCCAGAGCATGCTTAGAAAAAGGTGAAAAGCAAAGTGAGAAAAAAGAAGAAAAGAGAATTGAAAAGCCTAAATTTTAGGTATTTGTGTCATTGCGTAGCCACGCTTCATACTTTCACATGAGTTTGGTGTGGTATGAAGTTGATTATCTATATCAAAACATTTAGAGGCTGAGTGTTCGTGCCTGCCATAAAAAAAATGTAAACGGAATGAAATAAAACTATGTCCAACAGAAACTGTTTCACGCGGAGCAACCAAGATTAATTCATTCTCCTTTGCTATCAGGAAGACACTCCATCAGAGAGCGAATGCCCAATCTGAAAGTTGACTTCATAATAACATGAATATGGGTATCTCTCGCAAATTAACAATAAGACAATCTCATAAGGAGAAAGTAAGAATAAATAGTAATTTTTGACGCAATTGAGAGGATTTTGGTGGAGAAACTAAATAATATTAACAAAATAAGGTGTTTTTTAAATAATAAGATAACAAGTTCAAGATAAATGAATGTAAAAAGAAAGAGCAATCGCGTGAACTGTAAAATATAAAATTGATCATATATAAAAAGTATATCTATTGTGATTTAAAATTTGGTGCTCGTGGTTACTGTAAAGCTTAAAGTAGCACGTGAACTTTTAATGAGGACCTCCAATTTCTATAGTAGCATCCTATACAGTTATTCTTGCGTTGCAACGGAAACACGCACCAGTCAATCCCCTAGCATCATTCCCAGTTTTTGGCAGACTATGTTGTGGTTACAAAATCAGAAATCAAATGTACTGGAGTTTTTTTTATTGTAGCATCATCCTATACAAAATGAATCAATATCATCCATCCATATTAGTTACATTATTCACACATCAAAGTGAAAAAACACACCTTATTCACCGAGTCTTTGGCATCTTTTCCCAGTTTTTAAGAGATTAAGTTGTGGGTAGATTCGCTCCACCCAAATCTCAATCAAACGAACCGACAGTTAGCAGGTTTCCAAGCTTTCTTATTAAACCGATCCATGTCAATTTTGAGGTGGTCTAGTAACCGCATAATGCCTGATTGAGCGAGAGCATTTCCATCCATTCATGTTGCGATCGCTTCGCATGACGGATCTTTTCCTACGAGGGAGTCTGGGTTCAAGCATGTATAATGTGGTCTCCTATTTTTTTATGCTTCTTGTGTGGTTTCTATTGTTTGCTTCAATGTTTTCCCATTGAAGAACTTTTTCTAAGAGCGATCGATAAGCTTTTTCTTTGCAAGGGGGATTGATAAAGACTTTTGGCATTTGGCCTTAGGAATTTCTTCCCAAATTAGCATTTATCATCACAAGATAGAAACTTTTTAGAGGAGCAATGAATTCTATTACTGAGATCGTACAAATGAGGAAGAGGGACCTATATATATAAATACTTCTCTAATTACAATAGTGCATCTCTCTTTAATCTAACACTGAATATTCTTTCCATATATCTACTTCTTACATTAATTATATTAATTCTCTAGAATAGTATACATTTCTGATATCACCCTTAGGAATATTTTAGAGTACATCAGAAATTGATCTCAACGATGGTTACAAAATAGGAGTCTAAAATCACTAGAGATGGATGCATGTTGCCATGATTCAAGCATACGCTTTTATGTTCCATCATTTTTCTTCAGGATCAGATTACATAAATCGACTTCCTGTATGAAAGAAATTTTTGTTGATAAAATACATGATTGCAAGGGAAGGCCATTCTCTCTCTCTCCCCCCACCCACCCCCCACCCCCCCCAAATTTTTTCCCTTTTCTCTTGCTACATTTTTTTTTTTAATATATTTATTTAAGAGAAGGAACTCTTTTGATACTAGGCGACTTGGGTTCGGTAATATTTTTTCTTTTCTTTTCAAGTTTGCAAAATGATTTTGTGAAACAAGGAAGATTTAACTTGCCAAAGACTATGAAGTTTCTAATAAGTTTGAAAAGTGTAAGAAATTTAAAAATCATAATTTGATGGGATAGAGATTAGATAAACTTATGAACTACATTTTTAATTTCTCACTATGATAATAACCCTAGATGGTGTAAACGAGTTAATAAGCAAAATTGTATGACACGAACTGAGCAGATGGCACACATGAGCAGCTCTTCATCAACTTTTGCAGAATCGTCCTCGTCAGCTATCTATCCCCTTCTCCACGCGCTCTGTAATTTTGTTGTGCTTTTGCCCCAACAATTCACGTAATCTGCAATTGAATCTTTACTTTAGCTGTCTATTTGAATCCTAACTAAAACATGCATTAACTATCATCCACAGCTCAGAATTCCATATGGCTAAGAACTTAGGTAACCAATCGCTGGATAGAAAAAATATATAAATTTGAAAATTAGTTAAAATTTCTGTAGAAATCTGATTAATTATTTCGACAGAGGTTGACAATTTTTTTTCCTGATAATATTTGAAAAAAGCAAGCAATATAGCTTCTATCAAATTCTTTCGTTAAATTTTCTAACAGCAGATGAACTTAGCTTCAAATAAAATATGTCGAATGGAGGAAGGACTTTGTATTAAATGACTAGCAAACCAAACACCCTTGCAAGTGAGTAATTAAAAGCCATGTGAAAATTATAAAAATACATCTAAATATATTGCGGTTCGTCAATTCAATCATAAACTTATTTTTTTAGCCAATTGAGTTCTCAATCTTTTGTAATTGTGTCAACTCAATCAATTTAGCCAAATTTGGCTGGTCGGCGCTAACGTGGCTGTCGGCCATAATTTTTTAATAATATTTTTTTCTAATTATATTATTAATTTTGTATATTTTCTCTTTTTTTCCTTTTTTTCTTTCTCTTTTTTTCCCCTCCTCCCTCCTCCGTCCTTTGGCTCCAATGATCAGCCAAAAGGGAGGGTGGCCGTCGTCGGACTAAGGCGGCCAAGTGAGCTCGCCTCACCATTGCGGGGCGATGGCTTGCCTTGCTAGTTGATCGGCAAGCTCACCTCACCATTGCCGGAACCAAAGGAGGGATGAGAGAAAATAAAATAATATATATATATATATAAATTAATGAAATAATTTGAAAAAAATAAGATATTATTAGAAAATTGTTGTTGGCGCCGGCTAGCAGCCATGTCATTGTTAGCTAGCCAAATTTGGGTAAATGGACTGATTGGGATAATTCCGAAAGATTTAAGACTCAATTGACCAAAAAAATAAATTTATGACTGAATCGGTACAACTATAATATGTTTATGACTTTTTTGGCAATTTTCTTGAAGACGAAGGCGAAGACAATGCAAAAGCTTAACAATTGAAATATGGAGGAAAAAAAAAAAAGAAAAGATAGCAACTGGGCAATACCTCGAGGAAAATTTCAAGCTGTATCACCTACCTATACCCAAACTTTGGACATAGTCACCTAACACTTGAGATTTTACAACTATGCTTGCACTCCAGTGAACTTTTGTCGTAGTAAAGTCCGAAAGACGGGAAGTGGGGATCGCAATTAGTATCTTGTAAGATTAAATAGGTAGATAGAAACATAATAATCAATAGAAACTTTTCTTTTTCCTAATTTGGCATATTATTCCAAGCTTTGGAAATAGGCACTTTTCAATATTCGAAAATGTGAGTACGACATTTGAAGGAAAATTGGTAATGAAGATGGCTTAAAGAAATTATATAAAAAAAAAAAATTATTTGCACACAAGCATATGGTTAGAGTTTCTCACCATACTGTAGTGGTAAGCGAAATGTCGACGAGAAAATAGCAGATGTTTTATTTTTGTAGAAACACTTGAAATTTTATATTGTTCTGCACATTTTGCCTCGTAATCGTATCGGGCCTGGCCAGTCATTGTTTATATTGGCCCGGCTAGGCCCACTACTGTGCCAGGCACGGCGTGCCATTCCATCTACCTTTTGCCAGTGTTTAGCATTTGTCATCATAATTGGGTGATTTCGGAGACTTTTATGCGTGAAAACAATAAAGATATGCAAGATGATCTAAGTATTTTACCTAAATGGCCTAAGGTTTGTGAGAGGGAAATATAGTTGAGGATATGGAGACCATGGATTTTTAGGCTAGAAATACTCCTTCAAGATAATGCAAAAATAATAAATGAATATTACAACGAATGATTTCAAGTAGAAGCTTTCGACCAAAAAGAAGTAGAAGCTCGATATTTTATAAAATAATTTGACTCCAGGTTTTAATTCATTATTTAATAAAAAGATTTGAGTGTTTTTATAGCTGGGGTGGAAGGAAAGAACCTTGTCCTATGTGGAGAACGTTATAACATGAAATAATTTTACCAGAGAGAGAGAGAGAGAGAGAGATCGAAGAGGGAAACTGAAAAAACAAAACTAAGGGTTTTGTATTTTGTTATGCTGGGTAATCTCCGAAAAGATAGGGAAAATTTTAAATAAGGACTTAAAATGTTATCATTTTCTTAAATAAGGATCCAAAGTGGATCTCGTTTCAAATAAGAGTATAAAATGGCTAAAATTTCTCTAATAAGGGTTTGAAGTAAAGCCTATTTTGAATAAAGGCATGAAGTGACCATATCAATTTCAAAAAATAGTCTAACCTCTCAAATCGAAGGGCATTGTCGTCTTTTTATTTATTTTTTCTTTTTTCTTTTTCCCCTTTCCCTTACTCGACCATGGTAGAGGTCGTCGGACTCAAGCGAGGGCAACCTTTGCTAGCGTTGGGCGAGGGCAACCCTAGCCCTTGTCGATGTCAATCGACCTCCACCGGCTATCGATAGTGATGGATGGGGGAGGGAAAAGCAAAAGAAAAAAGATAGAGAGAGAAGAAAAGAAAAAAAGAAAAAAAAAGTTAAAAATTTATAGTTACAAATTTTTTTTGACCAAAATATCCCTTCTCCAATGGCTGAAATAGTCATGGTTAGCCAAAGGTCCTTATTTGAGATGATTTGGCCATTTCAAGTCATCGTTTGAGACTATTTATCCACTTTATATCCTTATTTGAGAAAAAAAAAAATCTAATATTCTCTTCATTTTTAACTCATTTCTGTAATACACAATTCACTCCCAAAGTTTTTTTCTTTTCTCTTCCAACAAGTCGATATGCAAGTCAGAATGTGAATTGTTTTTTTTTTCCCAAATTTTATGAATTATTGGAATGGAGTTGAATTTGTTAAATTAAAACAATAAATGATTTTAATAGATTGTGGATTAATGTTTTTAATGTAAATTTGTTCTAGCCTTTTTTATTATTTATTTATTTGTGAATTTAAATTAGATCAATTCGATTGAAATAATCATAAAAATGATAATTTATTATGTATATATATAAAAATATACATTTAATAGATAACGTATCTTAATGTGTTAGAATTCTCTATTTTTTGAGAAACGACATGTTGACGTGTTGTGTCTTATTGCGTGTCACGTGTCAATATCGATGCTACTTAGAGGATGACTTAAATCTGAAAGTTAACTTCATAAAACATAAATACATGATTTTCAATCACGAATTAAGGAGTGAATTTTAGAAGATGAAAATAAAAATAAATAGTATTTTTGGTGAAGAAACTTGTGGGTTTTATAGTTATTGGGCCACCCATATTGGGCTAACCCAGCCCGTAACTCAAAAGGGCCCATAGCCCAGCCTAGTATTTAAAGGAAATAACTGCTTAAGGCAATTTTTTTGTGGGTTACTTCTTGAAAAAGAGGAGAACTGAACAAAGTGCTCTTTTTATGACCTTGCAATAAGTGTATTATGTGAAAAACAAAGTATGTTCCATTGCGTAATGTTTTTTATATAGTTTTGCGTTACTCGATCGTTTGATATTTGTATTTAGGAATTAGTTTTTATCATTAGTATCAGAGTGCTTGTTCTTGTTTCCTGATTGTTACAACATGTTTATAAATGGTTTTTGGCCTCAAATCGCGAAACAACATCGATGAGCACTCGAGTGTGAAAAACACGTGCGCGGCAACTGTTGGCGCGTGCATGACGCACGACTGCATGGGCAATTACCTTTTTGCCCCCCTTTTTGCAAAATTACAGTCATGCCCCTCAGTCAACCTGACCTGGCTGACCCATTGACCAACCCCACCGTTGACCAATGTTGACTAGACATTGATCGTCGTTGACCATCGTCGACTGTTGACCCAAAAAAAAAAAGAAAACCAAAAATGCAATTTAATTACACTCATTATGGATTATGTGTAATTATTTTTTGTTCGGCATTTGTTATAGGAACAATGCCACATTTTGTTCGCGCGCCTATAAGGTGAGATGAACAAAAGGCAAGAATTAAGAGGATGAGAGCTGAGATAGTTGTTATATATATGGGAAAGTGGTGACATAGCGACGCCTGTGGTCACGGTTAATGAGATGATATAAGATATCATCTGGAACGGTTATCCTATACCAGATTTTGAGAAGATGGAGGCTCCAATTAACACTTTTCCATCTACATGGTAAGGAGTATTAAATCACATATGGGAGGTCAACGTGGTTCTTGCTTATAAAAAACTTGCAGTGGCATTTTTGAGGAAATACTATAGAATTGAGGCAATGAAGATTTTAACCCGAAGGAAGCCATGTCAAAACCCTAGGGGACTCCCGACTTGGTTGCCAAAGAAGGAAATAAAGTTTCCTAAAGCATTTTAGTAGTCTTTCCTTGTTTATAGGATAAACGAGTGGCGCTGTAATTTGACATTAGTTCTGTTTTCTTTTGTAGATATTTTTTTCATGTTGATGTTGACATTTCTTCTACTAGAGTCGTTATAGGATGTTTAGTTAATAAATGTTCACTGTTATCTTTTATTATTAAGTTATTTACATTTCTTGTGGGAAGTTCAAGAAAATTTTAATGACTTTAAAGAACTTAATTTTGCATAAATAATTATATTAATGACAATTTCAAATTAGGATTTTAGATGATGATTGGAAACAAAGTGACCTTTCGAATTTGAAATCATATTTGAAATTATTCATTAATACGATTAATTTATGCAAAATAGATACATAAATGTAAGGCATTAATAATTAGTGCATATATGTTTGAAATAATCAAATATAATGGCTTTAGCATCTAAGAATATAGTGGCTCAATTGAATAAAGGAGAGAAGCTGAACGACGAGAATCATGAGATATGTGAGATATGGAACATGAAAATTCAGTATGTGCTAGAAGAGTAAGAGGCACCGAAAACTCTTAATCAAGTTACAGAAGCCTAAAGATGGAAACACTACACAATGTCGACACCTAGTTTTTTCTCAAACATATATTTATGAAAGTCTAAAAAAAAAGAAAAGAAAAAAAAAGAAAAGAAAAGAAAAGAAGAAGAAGAAAAAAAATTTTCAAAAAATTGTTTTTAAAAAAAAACGTGTGAGAGAGGTTGGGTCGGGCCGAATCCGACCTTGGCCTGACCCGCCTCTCCTTCCTTCCACACGTGGGCACGGGCCTAACCTCTCCTTTTCTTTCATTTTTCTTTCTTTTTTCAAGCAGGCTTCAAGCCCGACCCTTTCTCTCCTTCCTCTCTTCCTCCTGCCTTCACGCCTGTTTTGGTTTTGCAGGAAAGGAGGTACAAAGCAGGGGAAGAGGCAAAGGATCGCGAGGGTAGGTGAGCGTGATCTACGGGTCGGGGCTTGGCGGCCAGCAAGCTGGCGATGGCGAAGCCATGCGCGCGGCGATGGCCTTCAAAAGAGGGGAAGAGGAGCAAGAGAAGGGACGGGTTTTGGAGGGTAGGCTGGAGAGGAGACGAACATAGAGCTTAAGAGAGACCGAAGAGCTCAAGAGAACGGAGGGCGAGCCGGAGGAGAGAGTGAGACCGAGAGAGCATTTCGGCATTTCTTGAGATCCGCCCGTTGCTCATCATCCGAACCGAGTAAGTCTTCCGAACCGTAGGTGCCCCGTTTTAGGAGGTACTTGGACCGGAGCTCGCGATCGACCAGTTCGCGCGAGCTTTAGTCCCGCTGGTCCTTCGTTGATTTTTTTGTGCGTTCGGTATGTTTCGATAGGAACTTAGGGCTGTGTTTGAGTCTCGATCGCGTTGGAAATCTCTCGTTCGAGTCGTGCACGCCAACTGTTTGCGGGGATGCTTGAATGAAGTCCGAGTATTCTTAGTTGGTCTTGGTGAGCCTTATCGTCCTTGAGTTCATACCCATGTTAAATTTGATGTGATCTGTCTACGAGTTGGTCGGAATGTTGTTTGTGTGTCGATGATCATTGCTTGGTCCGAACAATAGCCACGAACGAGCTTGGGTCCTCCCTTTAGGCTGGTGCATTCTATCTGTTTGATGAAATGTCAAAATGAGATTTGGAAATGGTTTTTGCGAGGTTCTTTCTTTGTGATATTGTCTTTGTTCGAGTTTGAGTCCCTTCCATCGTGTTGTTTGCTCATGCTGGTGTTAGTACTTGAATCAATGGAGTTTTGGTCATACGAAAATTTAGAGTTCAAAAATCTAATTTTTAGCCGGAAGCATTCCGGCAATTGTGATGATCTCCGACCAACTAGTGGCCGACGGAAGTTCGGCGGTGGAAGGGTCACCGGTTGTTCTGGGTTGCATCATTGTTTGGCTGAGTTTCGATGAGGCCATGTTTTGGGGAAGAGAAGGCTTCGGGCGTGCAGAGGGGATGCACGAGGGAGAAGAAGACCAAAGGGGATGAAGAATAATAGAAAAAAAAAGTTAAAAAAAAAAACAAAAGAAAAATCAAGAAAAATAAGTGCAGCAAAAAGTAAAAAAAAAAAAAGAATTAGGGAAAAAGAGAGTAAGGCCCCCTGTTTGGTAATCATCCAAACAGTGTCTGATTATGATTTTTTGTTCTCGGGAACAGTTTGGGAACATAATCGCATTTGGTAAAATTTTTGTTCCGGAAACAAATTTCTATTTTTTTGTTCTCGGAATTAAATTTGGAACAAAATCAAGAATAAAGAAAAAAATTTGATTCTTGTTTTGAGAACAAATCTAAGAATCAAAACCAATTCTTCCTCTTCCCTTTTCTCTTCTTCTTCTTCTTCTTCTTCTTCTTCTTCTTCTTCTTCTTCTTCATCGACAGCCATCCCACGATTGCCGTCTGCCGGTCGCTGGCAACTGGTCCGACGAGCTCGCCGAAGGCTCGCCAGGCCAAGGCGAGGTCCGGCAAGCTCGCTGGTGGCCAGCGAGCCTCGCCAGGGTTGGGCGAGGCCCGCCTGGCCACTGGCGGGGCTACCTAGCCACTGGCAAGGCTGGCTTGCCTAGCACTACTGGTGGCTAGGCGGGCCTCGCCCAGCGAGGCTCGGCCGACAAAGGCCGGCAACGCTCCAGTGAGGTCATCGGTCGTCGGTCCGGCGACCGACCACAAGAAAAAAAAATAGAAGAAAAAGGAAAAAATTAACAAAATTATTTAAAAATTAAAAGAATCGGATTTGGAACAGAATCAATGAGCATAGTACCAAGCTGCAATTCTATTCCATTAGAATTAGAAATTTTGGACGATTCCAAAGGCTTAAATCTTAAAAATTGTTAGAACAAAATCGTTATCAAATACGCCCTAAAAGTTAACTTTGGGAATGAGGAGTGCAGAAGATGGAGCAGCTGAAAAAGACAAAATAGGGATAAGACAAAAAGAGAAAAAAATAAAGGAAAAATATATATATTTTAAAAAAACTATAAAAAAATAAAAAAAATTATCCGACATGGGTCGTACCTGGGCTCGAATCAAATCAGCGGGCCGGATTGGGTTTACCCGGTCCGAACCCGTTTTCCTAAATATAATAATATTAAATATTAAAAATATATTAAAAATTCAAAAAATAATTAAAAAACAATTAAAATTTCGAAAAAATAATAAAAATTCAAAAAATTTTCCGAAAATTCAAAAACTTAGAAAACATTAAAAAAAATTCGACCTTTTTTTAAAAAAAAAATCCAAAAATTTAAAATATTAAAAAATTGCAAAAATCTGTTTTTTTTTTTTTTTGGGAAAATTCGAAAATTCTTTTTTATTTAAAAAATATAGAAAAATCCTAAGAAAATTTTAAATTTCCTTGAAAAGGTTAAAATTAATCTTTGGAGTAATTTTCTCCTAAAAATAGGAGGCCTTTCAATTTGGAATTATGCCCAAGTTTGACTAGGATTTTAGGGTTTTACCGTAGGGTTTCAGTTGTCCTTAGAGACAAATGCCCTTTATTGCAATATTGGTATATTGATTTTGGCTTCCCTTTAGTCTAGTGCAGTATTGGTATATTTACCTCTTCTTTAGTGCTAAATTTTTGCTATCCGATGATGTGCAATTAATGCTTTCCTTGATTGTTGCTTATTATGTTGATGACTGTGCATCTGCATGATTACCTCACGTGTTAACGGATATGCCTAAAATCAATCCAGACTACCTAGCAAGAAAAATCTTTTTTTTTTAAATAAAAAAGATTATGTATCGAAAGGGCATTAATTGGTTAATCAGTGTAATCAAGTCACCACTACTAGATTTTCTAGTTGCGTAGGAAGCGAGGTATACTCTCATGCCTCACTTGGTTTCTACTTTCTAGTCAACCCCAATAGGCTAGTGACGACTCATTCTTTAGAAAATTTTCATACCTTTAATTTGAACACCCAATGTCACACGAGATATGGGCTTGGGAGAACCCGTGCTTAAACATGGGTCATAGTCCCGATTTTTAGGCAATACCCCTAAACATATTCCCTTCCTCGAGGGGTAGGTCGCAACACACAACACATAAGAGATAATGACACATTTGCTGCATGGAAGAAAAATAACTCTATTGCTAGTATGGAGAATGACGTTATGCGAGAGTTTAGGCATTTTGAGAATGCCAAAGAAATGTGGGCAGCATTAGCGCTAGATTTGGTCAAACATCAATGACTAAATTGAGATAGGTAACAATAAGATTTGACTCATACGAGAAATCTTACAGACCGATCATGAAACAACACCTGAGGTAGATCTCGAACATGATTAATGAGCTATAGATTGCTGGCCACATTCTAATTGATGAGCAACAAGTGCAAGCCGTGATCCATTCCTTGCCTCAAAGCTAGAAGCACATGAAGGTGCACTTGACCTACAATGGGAACATAAAGACCTTTCAAGATGCCATGGGCTATCTTGCGCTGGAAAAGGACCATCTCCTGGTAGCTAAATCAGAAACTGACATTTACTTTGTTGGTTTTAACTCACATGGGGCTTCGAGTTCCAAGCACAAGCGCCTCGATAGGTTCAAGAGGTGGGAAAGGCAAGTGATCAAGCTCTTTAGATAAGAAACCGAAGTTCACCCAACGTGAGAAAGGAAAGCATCCTTTCATGAAAATGATATCAAGGATGAAGTATTACAATTGTGACAAGAAGAGTCACTATGCTCGCGACTGTGGTGAGCCAAAAAGAAGGTAAACTCCCATTGTATTCTTGAGAGCTCTACATATGTATCAAGTACTGTAGCTCTTCAATTTGAGATTTATGTCATAATAATGGTGCTTCTAATAGTGAAATAGGAAAGAATGATAAGCAATTCCTACCAATTGGGAAATATTTCGCATGGAAACATAGACAACACAATCGTTGTATTTTCAAAGCGAAATCGAATACGAAGCATTGATCTTGGAGTGGGAAGTGTGGATTTCATTGATCCAAGTCAATCATAGCTAGCAACGAGGGCATTTTTCATTGCATATCTAATTTGCACAAGCTCAACCTGCCTCACAAATGAAACAAGAATTCTTAAAATTTACGAGCAATTTAGAGATTCAAACTTTTAGTCAAGAGGCTCCAAACTGCATCGGAGTAAGTTTTAGCCAACTCGGCCAACTAACTAAGTCAATAAAATATGTTATTAACTCGACGGAAGGTGTAAAATCACGAAATCGCTCATTTTTCTTTTTTTTTAGCAAAAAACAAACGGGCAAGCTAAAAAGTGGAAAAAGTGAGCTAGTTCATTATGCTAGTTTGAATTCAACCAAGTTGTGTGATCCTCTGTATGCACTCGCAGTTGTCTGGGGATACAAGACCGACAAGTTGGTATTATCTATACTTGAGACAAGAATAAATTTATTTGAGTACAAAGCACATCAACCCTCTTTTTGATTTTACTAGATCCGCAAGTGCTGCAGCAAACACCAGTCTCTCTGCTTTGATGATTCCCAAGCCACCTATTAAATAGCACGGCATTCCAATAAATTCAACTTATCACGACGGACAAGTCAGCATTCGGGAATTGTCTTATTGTAGATCCACCGAAAGAAAGAATGGGAAGAACGGGGGACCGGGCTGGCCTGGGTCCGGCCCAGTTCATTCGGCTTTCTTTCTTCTTCTTCTTTTTTATTTTTCTTTCTTTTTTTAAAAAAACTAAAAGGTACCTTAGTCAAGTGAAAAATTCCTCACTTTGAGATTTGTCCGGAGACCTAGAATTGACATTCATTAAGACTTTTGAAATCATTCAAAGGAAACTGTATATTTATAAAAACCCAATTATATTTGAAATAGATATTGCACGAGAAATTTGAAGCTAAAAGAAAGAGTATAAGTACATTAAACTTGGACATAAAAAAATTTCGGGCAATGCAAGTTCTCATTGGGTGTATTATCATTAAGAATGAACTCACTACTTTAGATCCTCCAAACTAAGAAGTCTGACAAGATCGAGTAGGAATATAGAAAGTTCATGCTACATTGGAAGTGTTCATATGACTTCTTCGAGTTTCAAAAGTTGTCATCTCTCGATCATCGATCTAGGTTTAGATATAGCAACTCTTTAAAGGCATTTGTATGTTCGTCCAACCTCTCTTGACTTACATCTAGGTTTGAGAGTTTGTTTAAGCTGTTTTTAGTGTCTTCACACGGTAATGATGTTGAGGACTTCGAACCTAAGTATGTACTACCCATTAAACAAGATTTTGTGATCGACTGCCATTTGTTCTGTTTTGATATTGAGACAAATCTTTTCTTTTGGAAGGGAGTATGCTTACCACATCAGTTGGTTATTATCTTTTCTACTTTGCTGTTTGGGATGGGATTCGCTTTATTTTTAAACATGTATTATTTTGAGATATGAATAAATATTCACTCCCCGCCCCCCTGCTAGTCAATTAAGAACTAAAGATTTATTTTGGATGGTTGAGAACATTTTAAAGTTTTTGAATTCACCGATGGCGAGCTCGAGTCCCAATCATGGCTTTATTTTAAAACTTTGCGTCCCACAGTTAATAATAATAATAATAATAATAATAATAATAATAATAATAATAATAATAAAAAACCCTTAAATCCTTTATTAACCAATGGTCAATGCCTTAAGTCCTATTTCAATACTCATCCCCAATTTCTATTACGTCGAGTTCCGATTTTAGGGCTTGAATACGCATATAAGACAATAGATTTTCATTGCAAAAATCAAAGATCTAGCGAAAAATTTCACCAAATGTCATTTTATATTAGTATCGCCTACAAATTAATATGAATTGGAAGGAGACCCAGACATGATAAAAAAAAATGAAAGAAATTAATATAATTAATGGAACACCGAATGAATGTAAAATATCATAATTAAAAATGGAACTTCGCACGTCCAAAGACCTTTATAGAAATAAAAAACACATAATAAAGTACAAAAAGAAAATGGATAAATGCGTTGGAAGTCCTAAAACTTGTCACAAAAGTGCAATTGAGTCATCAAACTTTCAAAAAGAGCAATCAAGTTACGAAAATTTAATTGAGTCCTAAAACTTTCAAAATATCTAATTAAGTCTTAAAACTTGTCATGAAAGTGCAATTAAAGCCTAAAACTTTTTAAAAAAATGCAATCAATGGAAGGACTTAGATTGGACTAAATTGATAAGTTTTAGGATTTGATTGCACTTTTTAAAAGTTTTAAGACTCAATTGCATTTTCATGACAAGTTTTAGGATATCCAATGCATTTATCCCAAAAGAAAAAAAGTCTAGACTACAACCTTGCGGTATGCTAATGAGGTAACCCGTCATCTTAGTGCATTTGGTTCAACTTTCCTATGGGGCTTTCAGTCTTCAAAGCCCATTGGGGAAATGCTAGGGTATTTAGGGTGCCTTTGGTTCAGCATTTTGAAAGCCCATTAGGAAAATGCAAAGCGGTTTAGCCTAAAAGACTTTTGATAAATGTAAATGCCGTTTGGTAAATTATGCTTTAAGAAACAATTTTGAGAGACATGCTGTTTGGTAGAAAACACATTTGAAAAGCCATTTGAGTAATTAATATTAGTTCTTTTAATTTTGTTTGTTTAAAATTGAAGAAAATCATGTATGCAACTTTTTAAATATAAATTTTGCCAATAATACTAAAAAAATCAAATACATATATATATATATATATATATATATATATATATTAAAAAGACCAAACCCTTCATCAGAATTTTTTAATTTTTATTTGCTTAAAATTGAAAAAAAAATATTATGTATTCAACTTTTTAAATATAAATTGTGACAATAATGCTAAAAGAAATCAAATATATATATTAAAAAATGACCAAACCCTTCATCGGAATTTTTTAATTTTTATTTGTTTAAAATTGAAAAAAAAATGTATGCAACTTTTTAAATATAAATTTTGATAATAATGCTAAAATAATCAAACACACACACACACATATATATATATATATATATATATATATAAGTTAAAAGAAAAGACCAAATCATTCGTCGAAATATTTTAATTTTAATTTGTTTAAAATTGAAAAAATAATGTATGCAACTTTTAAATATAAATTTGAAAATAATGCTAAAAAAATACATATATATATAATTTTTTTTAAAAGACCAAACCCTTCGTCAAAATTTTTTAATTTTTATCTGTTTAAAATTGAAAAAAAAATGTATACAACTTTTTAAATATAAATTTTGACAATAATGCTAAAAAAATCAAATATATAAATAATTTTTTTAAAAGACCAAAATATATTTAATTTTTTTAGCATTTATATATATTTGATTTTTTTAGCATTATTTTGGCATTTAAAAAAAATAATAACAAGGAAAAATCAGAAATTTGAAAAATGAGTGAGAATAGTTTTGAAAGAAAAAAAATAAGTTTCAGCATTTGGAGAAGCTCAAAGCTAGTCCCTACAAGCATTGAGCTTTCGGCCTTCCCAATGCTAACTTTCACTTGAAAGCTACTTCAAAATAGTTGCCCGATGGTCAGCATTTCCCCAAGGGTTTTTAAGGTTGAAAGCCCCATTGGGAATATTGAACCAAACGCTCCCTTAGTAAGCTTGTCTAAGGGGCTTTTAGTCAAATATTGATATTGGGAAAGCTGAAAATCCAATACTGATGGGGACCAACTTTAGGTTTTGAGTATTTGACTAAATGCCGAAACTACTTTTTCTTTTTCAAAAATACTATCATAATTTTTTTTAGTTTTTCGGTTTTGCCTTTCATTGTTCCAAAAATATCCTTACCTTCACTAGAATTGGCAACAAGTTCCATAGTTTTTTATAAAAAAGAAAAATGAAATCCAAAAACCATAATTTGTTAAACACTTTTTACCCCAAAATAGTTTTGCAAATAAATTTTTACTAAACGCAATTTGCAATTCCCCAAACCCCTTTAAGCCAAACATATTTGCATTTCTCCAAGACCCATTACCAAAGCTGAACCAAACGCAGCCTTAACTCCTTTTTTCCAGGGTCTTCAAAGCTGAAAGTTCATTATCTAGTTATCCGCTTTGCAATATGAGAAATTAAAAGCTATAACTTTGCCAGGTGAACATCATTAACTGGTTGTTAATTTAGCCTCTTAGCATGAATTGATGTCCGCAATCTTTTCTTTGTTGAGGGCGAATTTGGAAGGATAGAGAAGCGAGACAAAAGCCACTTTCGGTTTAATATATAGAAGATATATGTCCGTTTGTACGCGCGCGTTTGTATACACATCTGTTGACTAATCATTGATAGATACATGGCATCTGAGCGGGAGCACGACTGAAATGGTAACCTTGTTGTACTATTCAGATTTAGATTACATGTGCACGTGATGCATATTTCCTTGGTTCCCATGGCTGAAATTGAATGATGGATTACATAAGGAGCAAGAGACAATTCCTTGTGAGCATTGCACTATCCCCTTGCCTTCAAGGGAAATGTAGTGACATACTTATGTATGTACGTGCTTCTCAGTTCTCACATTGACAACTTCATCTCATTGATCTTTTCAATTTTCTTGTAGAAAGAGTCAGTTACCAATGAAGGGACTAACATGGAGGACAACATCAAGTTTTAGGATTTAAATGCATGAATGGAATATTTTAGGATCCAAGTGACTGATCGACATAAGGAAACTTGTGCAAAAAGTTCTAAATCAGCTGTAATTTTATCAATTCAGTTATAAACTTTTCAATTTTGTTAATTGTGTCCCAAATATTTTTTTTTTCCTTTTTTTCCTTTTCTCGTCTTTTTTTTTCCTCCTTTTCTTTTTGGACAACTTTCCCAATGGACATCGGTTCTAGGACTCTTGCTGCAATTATATTATACATAATTAACCTCCAAATGTAGAGTATAATTATTGAAAATAATGCAATACAAATAAAAAAGAACACTAGCTGAAACTAATTTGAGATGAAATTTAGGCCTCGTTTGTTTTACGGAAAACAACTTCTATAAAAATATTTTTCAGATTTTCCAATGTTGGTTTTACGAATAATGAATTGATTGAGGAAAATATTGTCTATCAACAAAAATAGTCTTCTAAAAAATGGGAAAATGTTTTCTTCTTTTCCAAAAGAAGAAAATATTTTCCATATATTCTTTCACCCACTTTCTTTTACCAAACACCTTTTCCTTTTATTTTTATTTTTTATCTCTTTTTTCTTTTTTAAAAATCGATTTTTAATTATATTTTATTCTTATTCTTTTTATTTTTCTTCTTCCTTGTTTGGTTGCCAGCCACAATGGTGACTAGTGACCAACCATACGGGAGCTCAAGCCTTGCCACAAGCTAGCGGAGCTCGAGCCTCGCCAAATTTCGGTAAGGTCGAGCCTCCCCTCCTGTGGCGAGGCCGAGCTCACCGATGCCGATGAGCTTGAGCCCTGCTGAATCTAGCAAGCTGAGCAAGGCTCAAGCCTCGCCTGAGACTTGCCTAAGGTCATCAAAGCCTCACCGAGCTCTGGCAACCTTAGAGGAGGTTCAAGAGCTCGGCTCGAGCCTTGCCTAGATTGATGGATCTAGCTAGGCCCAATCTCACTAAAGTCAGGTGAGCTCAGCCTTGCTTGATTAGGCGAGGTGGAGCGTCACCATCGGCCAACGATTAGCCAAGGAAGAAGAAAAAGAAAGAAAGAAAATGAAAAGAAAATGAAAGAAATCGAAAAATATTTAAAAATCACTTTAAAAAAAATATAATAAAAAAAAATCATTGAAAAGGGTGCATGGAGGAAAAAAATGTCCTTACTAAACAGTAGAAACCATATTCTAGTTCATTTTCAAGTTTTAGGTAAACATTGAAAAATATTGTCATTCTCCTTAAAAATGACTTCTTGGAAAACATTTTCCGAAACACAAGATTTTCTACGAAATGAACGAGCCTTAAATATGATCGTCGGCCTCGCAAAATATTACCTACCTATTGGGATTATATATTTGGGCATGGAATCCCAACTGGTAAGTTATAATATTTTGGCTTGTATGATTGAGAACAAATTGTCTTCTTAGAGAGAGAAATGTGATACATTTGCCGGTTGGATTGTCCCTCTTTTGATTGGGTCAAACTCAATACTGATAAGGCTTCTAAAGGCAACACGAGTCCAACTTCAATAGATGGTCTTCTTGGTAATGAATCAGGTAATTGTCTTGGTGGGTTCGCGAAAACTATGGTAGTGTATTCTTTGCTCAAAGCAAAACTTTGGGGTATATGTTTGGATCTTAAAATGGTCATCTCATTGGACATTTGCAAACTTACTGTGAAGGTGGGCTCACAAGCAACTCCCTCTTTTAATTTTGGCAACATTCTCCTTCCTCAGATTGGGAAAATGCTAAGGATATTTCCAATTGGTCAGCTCGTACAAACTTTTAGGGAAGGAAACTCATGTGCAAGTTGGCTAGCATATTGGACACTTTAATCATCTTATGTAAATGGCACTCTAGCGTTAAATAGGCTATTGAGAGGTTTACTTTCTTTGTTGATAGAAGATCGGATGGGATCAATGTTTATTAGGAGAATAATGGTGTACCTCTAGGGTTTGTCCTCATTTCTTTACCAAAAAAAGAAAAAAGAAAAAAAAAGAAAAAGAAAAAATGAGAGTTATAATATTATCAAAGTCCTTAGCAAGTAAATTCACCTCATTAGCATGAGCTATCTTCCCGGTCCTTATATGAAAATGTTTACGACATATGTTGAAGCAGTAAACATTAAACCATTCGCCCAGTTGAAGAGCTTTTCACCATACTATTGCTTCCAACTAGGTAATGGGCAGTAGGGCTTTGAGCTACATTTATTGTGTCTTGAAGGGCTTGTATGTCTTGAGACTTCGGATCAGCCCTTGGATCGAACCAGCTGCCGCAACGAGCGACACAACCAGACAAGCCCAGCTCAGTATTTTCAGCCACGTCCACATGCAGGAGAACTTGCGCATCTTCGTCTTCGCTATGTACATCTCCACCGGGACGTACACGATCAATGGCCAAAACGAGGCAGCTCCGATCAGTCCCAGGAAGTCGTTGAAGAAAGGCAATATCATGTCTATGACTGCGGTCACGATGACATACACGGTCCTCCATATTAGCCTGAAGAGATTAATGTGGTAGATGCCGTACCCTGGGACATCGACCGGAATTTCCCTCGGAGCGCCAGCTCTCGACGAATCCGAAGATGGGCTGAGAAAATACCTGCATGTTAAAGTTCACGTTTAAAGCACCAATAAATGTACATAGGATTCTTCTTTAGGTCCCAGTACATAACTGAATCAGCCACAATAGCAAATCAGATTTACACGAGCTCACGCATTGTGATTGTTTCTGCCTAGTGTGTATCACGTAATACGCTAGATGATATAACTATGACATATATACTGCTACCTAAACTCAACCTAGCTCCATAGACCCAACCAATCACCAGATGCACCAATAGTGCGAACTTCCCACTCTCAATTAAAACGATTCATGTCATCGCCAAAAATCTCAACGGTGGAGGAGAGAGGGAAGTGATGATCGATAACGAAGATCGCGCATCAGCATGTCTTCTTCATCTTCTTTTTTGCTCTTTGGCAGCATTCATGGTGGTTGAGAGGCGCGCTAAGTCCATGAGTCGCCACAGAGTGTATCATAATGCCAGTAACAGTCGATCGACGACGACGGGATGTGCTTGCTTCGAATTGTTAACCGGTTGTGATAATACGTTAACTGATTTTTTTTTTCCTTCAAAATCTTATGGTACCTTTTATTTCACGGAGAAGTATCAAGTTGAAGAATATTTTCTTAAAAAATGATTGTTTATATTGCATAAAAAAATTAGCAAACAAAATTATTTTACATCATCCATAAAAATGTTGACGCATAAATTGCCATCTATAATGAAAAGGAACTTTTGTTGACTTATTTTTCACATGATACAAATAATTATTTCTAAATCTTTACTTTTCTGTTAAACAAACACATCTTTAAGTTTATTAAGAAAAGAACCCGTGGCAAGGTACCTCTTTTTTGTTCTCGGAATCTCTTTCATGAATAAAACTGATGGATATTGAGAGAACTAAAGAGTGTACACAAGCTCAGCGAAGGAAGTGGACGCCGGATCTTATCCATTCCTATGCAGATACCCTTCTGCTTAGTGAATATTCCATGCGTTTATTTATGAACTGATTTTCCTGATGATCTCGATTAGTTTATTCGGGCAAAAGGGGTTTGTTTATTTCTTGGAATATAATTGGAAATTGTCGATGATAAGACATTCCATTCGACCTTTTGCGCAACGAAAGCTAAGCGATTGCTAGCCGAATACTGTTCTATGCATGCCCCTGGCTAAGGATATCATGTTATAGTCTGAAAATGACCGATGGATAACGTAAAGTTTTGCAGTGTAAATTACTTAAACGCCGTCTCTACTCCTTTGTGAGGAGACGCTGATTACATCATCGCTGCCTGTGGTAATCAACTTGATTCCCATCCGATCACCCAACGAAAAGGACCCCGGCCCATTAGGCGGGACGGGTGTCTCGAAATAATTTCTGGAATATTATTCAGAGCAAAGTTTATCAACCAATCATCGCGCCAGTTGCCTTATCTGTAGATATGGACCATATGAAGGCCCGAACGATTGGGGATCAAACTCGAACCAGCATAAGCAAATTATCGCCAGTCGCCACATGCGCCCTTTTCTTGTCCGTTGGCCTTGTCCCCATCGAGCTCGATGCTACATTCAAAGCCACCAGCAGAAAAACAACTGCTAATTGTTCATCGTTAAGGTCAATTTAGAGTTGGATCTAATTGTTCTCACGCAAATGATTAGCCTCCTTTTTGGGTCGACCGATTGAGGTCATTATTGCTTGTGTTCAATTATTTGATCTGGGGAACTAGACATGCATTGAAAGCGGTACTCCTGAATGCACCTCACAGAGATTTTGCCAAATTCATCATGGCCTATACTCGACTCCAACTATCTAATCCACGTGTATACATGACAAATGAATTTTTTTCGAACTACCACAATTTCTAAGTTTGGAATCATCTCGTTTATTTTCATGGCACGTGTCCTTTTGATACGTTTGAAGTGCATGTATTTTAAAAAGATACCCAAGTCGCGATTATTTCAAAAAGGTGATCCCGTTTGGTTCGGTTTTGGGAAAATGCCCTTGGGAGAATGCAAATACCTTTGAGATAAAGGGATTTTCCGAAATACTAGACTGTTTGGTAAACTATAACTAAAAAGTGCTTTAGGGAAATGCAAGACTGTTTGGTAAACATATATTTGAAAAACCCTTTGGTGTGACCAAATTAAGTTTTTTAGTTTTAGTATTTTTAAAATTGCAAAAAAGAAACAATGACTATATAACCTTTTACATTTTTATGTTGAGAGTAATGTAAAAGATATATATTAGTAAATTTATTTAAAAATTATATTAAAAGAATTTGATTATAGATTGGATGCAAAGCTCAACTTTTGGCCTAGAGTTCTTTTAGGTTTGTTTTCAACATTGAATATATTTTTTAAATTATTGTAGTATTAATCATCTTCGTTAATTAATTATCATTCTAGTGTATTGATAAAAAGTTGGGCTATTGATTGTCAAAAGATAAAAATGATAAAAAAGAAAAGGTAAACTTATTCGAGTGGATGGTGAAGTGACCGATTGTGGAAGCTAATTTTTTTGAGTAAACACCGCATATAAAAAGGGAGGTCCTCATTAAGAAAAATAAAACCAAGTTTCTCTCATACAAATTTGACTAGAAAGAGTCATTTCATGATACTAAACATGGTCATATATGTCTAGAAAAAAGAAATTCATTAATAAGAGGACTAGCATTTCGCAAACGCTGAATATCCAAAGCAGGTCTCCACCTGCTTTGGGCTTTCAGCATTTCAAAGGTTAGCATTTGGACAAGGAAACCTCCAAATGCTTAACCAAACACCAAATTTTTTTTTCCCAAGGGGCTTTCGGGGCTGAAAGCCCCTTGGGAATGCTGAACCAAACGGGAGGTTATGATGAAACCTTTTAATTAGACTCCCAAGTTTTAAAGCACTTGCCGCGGAGCACGCGTTTATTTTGCAAAAAAAAAAAAAAAAACACTTGGTTAATCGGGTTTTGCGTGTGTTTGGCCCATCATTGTATCCCATTTGGGCCGGCCGGCCATTGCTGTGTCGGGTCGGCCCACTACACGAGAAATAAGAGGAACGGAACGGAAAAGATAAGGGCCAATTCAAAAAAAAAAGCACGAACTTTAAGTGTTGTCCCAAATCTGGCCCGAACTTTATTTTGTTGCCAAAAAAAGCACGAACTTTAGGTGTTGTCCCAAATCTAGCCCAAACTTTATTTTGTCTAAAAAAAAGCACGAAATTTAAGTATAGTCCTAAATCTGGCCCGAACTTTATTTAAGACAAAATAAAGTAAGTCTATTAAAAACGGGCTTCACATCTCTATTTATCTACAAGATGCACACGCTTTTAATATCTCGCTTTAAGGCAATGTAATCTTTTGCTTCCAACCTAGCTTTTGACATTGCAAATGGCTGGCCAATTGTTAATTGATTTAATGGCCCTAGCTATGTGCCTTGTCCCCTGGAACTGAAGCTACTAAATTATTTTTCCCATGAGAATCATCTGTAAAGTTCACCTCATTGGAGGGTAGACTTAAATTCAACACTTCCTCCAAACACTCGAATGTAGCATCATTTTGCTGTGTTGGATATTATTGCTGACGTGGAAATGCCAATGGAATGAGGGTTAACGGAGGGCCAGATTTGGGACACAAGCGAAAGTTTGTGCTTTTTTTTTTAGATAAAATAAAGTTCGGGCCAGATTTGGGACAACACTTAAAGTTTGTGCTTTTTTGGAGACAAAATAAAGTTCGGGCCAGATTTGGGACAACACCTAAAGTTCGTGCTTTTTTTATGGAATTGGCCCGAAAAGATAAGAATAAATTATGGTCAACGTGGGTAGAAGTTTCAACATCTAAAAGAGCGATGGAGGTTTTCGTTACCATAAAAAAAAAAAAAAGGAATTATGGAAATGGATGGGAAAACTCATGTTAGATAAATTGAAAAATTAGTGAAAAAAGTAAACTAATTGACCAATGTTGCATTAAAGCATTAGTTAGTAAAAAATCGCAGCTTGTAATAGTGTTGAGAAAAAAAAGTAATTTGAATTTCCATAATGCAACGGCAAGTAATTGATTAAAAATATAAAAAATATAAAAATGTCTTCACTAATTTGAATTTGAAATATGCCGTTAAAAGAAAATAATGCTATTGAAGGGGGAAAACAGGTAGCAATAGGATAACAATGAAGCCATCAGGACTCTTAACAATACTTATTAAACTTAGCAGCGAGTTCGAAAAAATCTGTGATGGACAGTAAATAAATTAACATGAAAACTAAATATTCACAATGGAATGAAAATTTCGAGTTCCACAGAAAATTTATGTTAGATCTAAGTGAAAGTTTTGAAAGCTCAAGAGAAATCTAGTAATAAAACTTGAGGCCTGATTCAGCCTTGACAGTAGGAGAGTCTACATATTTTCATTAACTCATGACCCCAAAAAACCTCCATTGATCTTAAAATTTAAGCAATAGTAATGAAAAAACCCACTCTTTGCTATGCATGACATAAAAATAAATAAATGTTAATGATTTTCTATCTCCAGCAAGAGTGAAATCAAAGCCAACAAACCTTTTTCTATAAGAGTTGTACTCAGTTTATAATATAGTCCGTGAATAAACAAATTAAATGCGCAAGAATGATCTTCAACAAATAACATTAAGAAAATATCTATTCAAATGCTTATCCTTGGGATAAAATTTTATTTGATACTAATTCGCTTGTACTAAAGTTTTATTCAAATGTGAAGAATGTTACCGAAAAAGAGCCATGTGATAGTTTTACAGAGAGAGAAATTGAAAGGGAAAATGAAAAAAAGAAAAAGAAAAAAAAAAAAAATGAAGGGTTTCATATTTGATTTCTGCTGGGTATTTTTTGGAAAAAAGATATTCAAAAGCCATAACTTTTGCAGCATAGGCTGTGGCCTCAGTATGACCTAGGATAGAAGGACTCGAGGGGCAAATCCATTTTCATTAATTTGGCATGATCTCCTCCGTCTTCTTTCCCCGGACCCCACTTCCACTTGTTTTCACCATATTATAATGATTCAAATTAAACAAGAGAATAATCCTTACTTATTGCTTTTCAATTTAAAAAGGATGCATGAACTAAATGTTGACTAAAAAAAAAAAGAAGGGCCAATTCCATAAAAAAGCACGAACTTTAGGTGTTGTCCTAAATCTGGCTCGAACTTTATTTTGTCTTAAAAAAAAAAGCACGAATTTTAGGTGTTGTTCCAAATCTGGCCCAAACTTTATTTTATCTATAAAAAAAAAGCATGAACTTTCACTTGTGTCCCAAATCTGGCCCGAACTTTATTTGAGACAAAATAAAGTAAGTCTATTACAAATAGGCTTCATGTCTCTATTTAACTACAAGATGCACACGTTTTTAATATCTCGCTTTAAGGCAATGTAATCTTCTGCTTCCAACCCAGCTTCTGACATTGCAAACAGCTTGCCAATTGTTAATTGATCTAATGGCCCTAACTAACTATTTTTCCCATGAGAATCATATGTAAAGTTCCTCATATTGGAGGACAGACTTAAATTTAACACTTCCTCCAAACACTCGAATGCAGCATCGTTTTGCTGTGTTGGATATTAATGCTGACGTGGAAATGCCACGTCGGATGACTGTGGAAAGAGGGTTAACGGAGGGCCAAATTTGGGACACGAGTGAAAATTTGTGCTTTTTTTTTTAAACAAAATAAAGTTCATGCCATATTTGGGACACAAGTGAAAGTTCGTGCTTTTTCTCAAGACAAAATAAAGTTCAGGCCAGATTTGGGACAACACCTAAAGTTCGTGCTTTTTTTTAGACAAAATAAAGTTCGGGCCAGATTTGGGATAACACCTAAAGTTCGTGTTTTTTTTATGGAATTGGCCCAAAAAAGAATGAGGAACTTCGACCCAAAAAAGAAAAAAAGATAAAAGAAAATAGAAACGAGGAGAACTGGAATGAAATGGGTTAAGGGTGTCGTTATGCCTCTCTCTTTCTTATGTTCTGTTCAATACCTAGCTGTTGAGTTCATGATGCTTTTTGGTTCGAATTCGGTCGTGGTGGTGCACGCCCCATAGATTTTAGGGGAACATAAGAAAAGGGAAGATGAAATAAGAGTGCAGCTGAAATAAGAGTGCGTTTAGTAACATTTCTATTCTAATTAATAATTTCTTTTCAATTTTTTTTTTCTATTTTTATTTACATGTTCGTCCATCAAACTTGGTCCTGCTAAAGTTTTCTATTTTCATATCTCAAACTCAGAGGAAAATAAACCTCTTTTCTCTCGAAATGTAGAGTCGCTCCTCTACCTTTATGGTAGTTTTAAAACCCTAATTCCCTCATATCACCTTCCTGTTCCATCCCAATCTTTGTTTCATCCCTAGTTATCTTCATCCCGATGCTTCCTTTCTCCTTTTCATTGACAATTGTTGCTCTTTGCTGCCTGAGATGATGATTTCTTTCTACCCCCAACACCTTTTTTCACTTTAATTAAGCATGTCATTTGGTAAGATGTATCCTCTTCTGCTCGCCGTGGGTTAGGTTGCGCTCAACCCTTCAGTTCGCATCATTACCTAAGAATCAGTCATCTTGCTTCGGCTTCTCCTCGGTCTGATTGCTGCATGTCCTCGATGTCTCGGTTATTTTGCTGCATGTCCTTGATGTCCACCATCTGCAATTGTATTGTAGCTTCATCAACTATTGTTGGACTTGAGTTACCAGGTATTCACTCTTGAGTCCCAATCTGTTTAAGGATTTTCGGCTTACGGTACGATTGGATACAAGATGCGGCTTATGGACAATTGGCTGGAATTGGCGGACATTACCTTATTTATTGATAGAAGTATTCTCCCGGTTTAACTCTTGTCGAGTTTGTCCCTGTCTCGACCTTTGTTCTGGACAACTTTATGGCTTCGGAAGCCCATTCCGACTCTTCGCGTCTATCTGCTCTTTGCAATAGGTTAGGCCGCCTTACTACGGAACAAATCATAGATGACTAGGATGAAGAACTTCCACCTGAAAAATTGGACGAATGCCGATTAACTTTAATTGGATACATCCTATCCAATCCGTCCATAAACTTCCCAGCTTTCCAAAGTACATTAAAGCGTGTCTGGCGCACTGAACAAGTTGAGATATCACAGCGAGAGGCGGGCATCTATGTGGTGAAATTCTAGTCTCACGCAGACAAACAGAAAGTTCTTGACGGGGGACCTTGGCTATTCTCCGGTCATTTGGTCATACTTAAACCATAGATCCCTAACACTCCTTTTCACTGCTATGACTTTTCTACTTTCGCCTTTTGGGTTCAGTTGTTTGGCTTACCTTTAGAATGGAGTACAGAATCAATGCTCAGTAGGGCGGTGCAACATTTGGGGCGAGTCTTAGAAGTCAGAATTGATACAAAGGAAGGGACTTCATCCAGACCTGGGCGAGCTTGGGTAGAATTGCACTTACAAGAACCTCTAAAGACAGGGAAACTCATTCGAATAGAAGGTAAGCTTCTCTGGCTAGATTTCCGCTATGAAAGACTCTTGCATTTCTGCTACTTGTGTGGAACGTTGGGATATTATGCGACGTACTGTAAGGACATACCTTTTGCTGAAGCAAAAATAAATGACAGAGGAAAAATGGTCTATGGTCAATGGCTAAAGGCTGAGGTTAGAGAGCATAGTCCGTATTGGCACACTTTCTATACGACACAAGACAACCCAGTTCAACTAGATGAAGCCGTACCTGAAACTCCGCCTGCACAGCTCCAGAACGAACCTTTATTATCTCAACTAGTAACTGTTGCTGCAACGCATCTGTCCTGTGCAGTAGCTACAACTAGAACCCATGCACTAATTTCTGAAAAGCAACTTCATCAACAGTCAGGAATGTAGGGAATTCCCCTCCATACAGCAATCATACCTGCAGCAGCAAAGTTAAAAGGTATTCAGACTCAACCAATGGAAGCAATGACGCAGAAGAAGATGAAAAATGTGAGACTGACATCAAAGCAAGGGGTGGCCAAAAAGTTAAAGAGATATAACCCTTACGAGCCAAAAAGCTTGTTCATCGTGGACAATGATGAGGCAAATCTCATGGAAACACCTGTTTATGCGGCTGAGGAAGCCAGAGCGTGGGCATTGGTGGCTGGCCCTAAATAGCCACCCACCAACAAATGAAGCTAATTAGCTGGAGGCTGTCCGAGTGCGGGCAATCCCACGACGTTCGGGCTCTAAAGGCCATGACAGCCAAAGAAAAGCCCGATGTAGTCTTCTTAATGGAAACGAAGAACCCGGAAGCCAAGCTTCAACAAATTCAGCGCTACTTACATTTTCAACATTCATATATTCTCAACCCAATTGGTATAGCAGGCGGATTATCGGTGTTGTGGAATGATCGGTATCTATACTAGTGCTTCGCTCTTCAGAATATCTATTTGACATGACTGGTAAGTTGGTGCAGGAAGATAGAACCATTCGCCTAACCTGTATTCATGCTCCTTACAATTATCACCAACGACAAGTTTTATGGGATGAACTTAGGGTGATCAGCAGTATGAATAATTTCCCTTGGCTATGTGTTGGGGACTTTAATGAAATTTTTTATCCTTGGGAAAAGATTGGCAAGAGACTGCGGACCTTACTAGAATGCTGTCTTTTCGTGCTATTCTTAATGACTGTGAGCTTATGGAGATAGAAAGTAAAGGCTGTAAATGCACCTGGACGAATAATAGAGAAGGTGAAGAGCTTGTAAAGGAAAGATTGGATCGAGTATTGTGTTCGATGGACTGGCGCATTATATTCCCAAGGGCAGATGTGTTAGCGCTACCTGCTGTGGGATCTGATCATAGTCCATTGATCATCCAAACTTCAGCACCTTATAAACAAAAAAACAAGCCTTTTCTTTATGAAGCCTATTGGAATGATGATGCTGAATGTCGCGAGATCATTTCTATAGCATGGAATTCTATTCATCCTAATCATCCGGCTTTTCTTTCAAAGTTATAGAATGTCATCACAGCTCTCTCTACGTGGAGTTGTAAAAAGTTCTCACATGGACATGCCAGAGTAATTACCTTACAACATCAGTTACAAGATCTGACCAACCAGCAGCACTTAAATTGTCCTAGAGGGGAAGCATCTAAACTCAGAGAGGAAATTACAAGGACTTGGCAAAAGGAAGAGCAGTACTGGGCAATGCGATCTAGAATACAATGGTTGAAATGGGATGACAAGAATACAAGGTTCTTTCATGCATCCACGCTTCAAAGAAGACACATAAATTACATTACTATGTTGCCAGATGATAATGAGCATTGGATTCGCGACCCACACACTCTACAAGGTATGACGACCACTTTCTTTTCAAAGTTATATACATCTGAGGGGTCTCGGGATTACGGCCCTATCCTTGCCCAATGTCAGCAAGCTATAACTTCTGAAATGAATGCACAGTTGGTTGCCATGGCTACTATTGAGGAGGTTAGGCATGCCACCTTCCAGTTGGGGACAACCAAAGCCCCTGGCCCCGATGGACTAAGTGGCTTATTTTATCAAAATCACTGGGACATTATTAAAGATGATCTTATGCTTCTAAGTGGCTTATTTTATCAAAATCACTGGGACATTACTAAAGATGATCTTATGCTTCTAGTGCAGCATTTCTTTATGTCAGAGCAGATGCCTTCACGTCTCAATCGGACCTTTCTTGCATTGATTCCTAAGACACCTCGTCTAGAGAAACTGGAGCAATGTCGCCCAATCGGCCTATGCAACTTCACCTACAAAATTATCTCAAAGGTACTTGCCAACCGTCTTAAACCTTGGTTGAATTCTCCAATCTCTAAGGACCAGTCAGCTTTTGTGAGTGGACGACAGATTCAAGATAATATTTTAATCGTTCAAGAGGTTATTCACCAATTCAAGACCAGGAAGAGAACGAGAAAATTCAATGCGATCCTAAAGATAGACATGCAAAAGGCGTATGACAGAGTTGAGTGGGATTTCCTTCATGACTACCTTCTGAAATTGGGATTCCATCCTATATGGGTTCAATGGATTATGCAATGTGTGTCCACAACTTCATTTAGTGTGAAATTTAATGGCGAGTCTCCCTTTCTTTTCTCCTTCTCGAGGCCTTCGACAGGGTAATCCTTTATCTCCATATCTGTTTATTTTGCTGGCAAATGTCTTATCAAGCTTACTAAATCAAGCTGTCAATGTGGGACACATTCAAGGTATTAAGTTCAATCGGTGGTGTCCAACCTTGTCCCATCTATTTTTCGCTGATGATGCAATTTTCTTTCTAGATGGGACTATTCGGGACTGTCAGAATCTTGCCGATATTCTAAATCAGTATTGTATGGCAACTGGTCAGGTAGTGAATCGAAATAAGTTTGGTATTATTTTCAGCAAACACTGCCCTCCTCGCTTGCAAGATAACATGTCTTGGGAGCTTAGAATGCCTGTGTTGCCAAGATATGGTAAGTATCTGGGATTACCATCTGACTGGGGTCGATCAAAGAGGGAGATGTTCTCTTGGATACTAGCAAGAGTAAATGCCAAGTTGGAGGGCTGGAAAGGAAAGTTAATATCTAAAGGAGGTAAGGAAGTACTCATTAAATCTGTTGTACAGGCTCTACCACATTACGCTATATCTATTTTTAAGATTCCTCTATTAATTTGCAAATCTATAGAGAAAAGCATTGCAAGATTCCGGTGGAAAAATGATCAGAATAAGGCGGGTATCCATTGGCAAAGATGGGAACTTTTGAAAGAAAGAAAAGATAACGGCGGGTTAGGTTTCCGTGACCTAACAGCCTTTAACAAAGCCATGCTTGGCAAGCAGGCTTGGCGATTATTGCGACAGCCCCTGGATTTATGGAGTCAACTGTTTAAAGGTTTGTATTTTCCTACGAAAGACATCCTCTTGGCAACTACAGGAACTCGATCATCCTGGGGATGGAAGAGTCTTCTACTAGGTAGGGATGCTATTCTTCCTCATCTTCGCTAGTCAATGGGTAATGGTCAAAACATCAGAATAAGAGGCGATCGTTGGTTATCTACGGGAATTCTCTACAGACCTAAGACTTACAAGGAACCATTGCTGGTGGCAGATCTTATTGATCCAATCCACCAGAATTGGAACCAATCTCTGCTCTTAGTCTATTCGGAGAAGAGATCACAGAACAAGTCCTTAATATACAAGTCAGACCTCTAGTCAATGCAGATCAAGTGATTTGGACAGCAACGAAAGATGGCGACTATACAGTAAAGAGATGCTACTACAACATACTTCAAACAGCAAGCAATAACCACAGTAATAGCGCATCAACATCCTATCAGAATCCCAAATTTCTATGGCGACGAATATGGACAATGAAAAGCGCACCAAAAATCAGAATATTCACCTGGGCAATTTGTCAAAATGCACTTGCGACTAGAGCCAATTTATTTCATCGACACATAGTATCGGATCCATGGTGTCATTTGTGTCAGAAGCATACTCTTGAAACCATCGAGCATCTATTTCTCCAATGCTCGTGGACTCGAGCTGTATGGGCAAACCAACAGATTAATATTCACATTTCCCCTCGTTCGATCCATCGGCTAGATCAATGGTTATCGAAAAGAGCAACCACACCAAGAAACTTACTTGGGCTCGAGCTCACTGCCAATACTCTTTGGCAAATATGGCGGATGCGTAATAACTTTGTGTTCCATAATCAAAAACCAGATCCACATCTCGTAGTCGAAGCGGCTATAGCTCATACCAGAGTTTTCAACTCTCCTGCTGTTACCCGATCGCGATTCGGGCTTCATATCCCGACTCCCGAGCACCGTGGCGACCTCCAGACTCCGGAACTCTAAAGTATAACATTGATGGCGCCTATCAACCGGGCAGTGTAGAGGGATCGATGGCCTATGTCTGCAGAATCATCGAGGTAGGCTTACCAATTGCTATTCTCGAACGTTTCGCTCGAACTTAGCGCTGGAAACAGAGACGCAAGCATCCACCTATACCCTCCACCATCTGCTGCGACGAGAGCTTCAACATACTAAACTAGTGCTTGAATCTGACTGCCTCACTCTCATTGAAGCTGTGCGGGATGACAGATCGCCGATGTGGGAGCTTCGGCCGCTGGTAGCGGAGGCTGTCCTTCTAATTTCTCGTTTTTCTGACCTAACGCTGTAGCATTGTCCGAGAGAAGCAAACCGGGTAGCTGATTGGGCCGCGAAGGCCCTTAGCACTAATGTTTCAGCCCAAAACTGGTTCCTTCACCCTCCTGCTGTACTTCTTGATCTTCTATCTATGGACGCTTTAGCTTCAGGGTGTACGTTTCCGTTAATATAAATACGACTGTTTATTTCGACCAAAACAAAAAAACTCAAAGGAAATGTGTGAACTGTTATAGAGAAGGACTTCCAATTTAAGTCTTGTCTTGTAATAATGGTGCTGCAGATTGTGAAATGTAAAGAATGATAAGCAACTCTTTCCAAATTGAGAAATATTTCGCTTAACACAGACAATGAAATCCCTATATATTAATAAGAAATCGAACAAGAAGAAAGAAATTGAGTATAGTTCATTAGGAGTTGGAAGTATGAATTTTATTGAACCGCATCTAATCCTAGCTACTGGCAAGGGCATTTTTCATGGTGTATCTAATTTGTAATATTGTTGTGACTAATGATATATATTAATCCTCAATGGAACAAGTAGAAAAACAAGTGCTAATTGTTCATCATTGAGGTCGCTTTAGAATTCAATCTGATTGTTCTTACGTAAAAGATTAGCCTCATTGCTAGGTCGACCGGATGAAGTCAGCTTTCAATTATTAGACATGGGGAACAAGACATGCATTGAAAGTGATACTCTTCAATATAACTTATAAAAATTTCACCAAATTCTGGGTTAACGAGACGACCTATTGAGGCCCATACTCAACTCCGACTATCCGATTCACTTGTATACATGATAAATGAGTTTTTTTAAACTATTATAATCCCTAATTTTAGAATTATCTCGTTTATTTTCATGACATGCGTCATCTTATTTGATCCTTTTAACATATTTGAATTATATTTATTTTAAAACGACACCCGCATTGCCATTATTTCAAAAAATATGATTTTGTCGAGGCTATGATGAAACACTGCACGAGTAGTAGACTCCCAAGTTTTAGAAAGCTTGCCGCGGAGCGCGTTTAATTTGTAAAACGACACTCGAAATTCAATCGGGTTTTGCGTATTTTGCCCCGTGATTGTATTGGGCTGGGCCGGCCATTGCTTGTGTCCGGTCGGCCCCACTACATGAGAAAAAGTAACGGAACGGAAAAGATGAGAATAAAATATGGTCAACACGGGTAGAAGATTTAACATTTAAAAAAGTAACGGAGGTTTTCATTTCCATTAGAAAAGGAATTAAGGAAATGGATGGGGAAACTCATGTTAGGTAAGTTAAAAAATTAGTGAAAAAAGTAAACTAGTTAACCAATGTTGCGACAAAGCAATAGTTAGTAACAAAAAAAAAAAAATTGCGGCTTGTAGTAGTATTTGGAACAAAAATTATTGGATTTTCGATATTGCAACGACAACTAACTGATTAGAAAAATGAAAAATGAAAAATATCTTGATTAATTTGAATTTGAAATATGCAGTTAAAAGGAAATAATGCTACTGGGGAAAAAAAAAAAAAGAGCAGGCGGCAATAGGAATGCGATGGAGCCATCGGGACTCTAAATTGCGGCGAGTTAAAAAAAAAAAAAATTGCTGTGGACAGAAAATATATTAACATGAAAACTAAATATTCACAGCGGAATGCAAATCTCTAGTTCCACAAAAAATGTACGTGAAAGTTTTGAAGACTCAAGGGCAATTTAGTAGTAAAGCCTGCAGCCAGGAATTAATCTAATAATTTAAGCAATGAAAATGAAAAAAAGCCATGCTTTTATCACGATCACAAAGTTCCCACAACCAAGGACCGTGTATGATTGAAAAAGACCTTCCAAGATTGCTCAGGGTTTCCATTAGAGATTCTGGAATGTTCTCAGGGACGGGCGAGATGGTAATTGCACCGAGAATCTAGAATTTTCTTGGCAAAAATGTTGGTAGATGGTAGGTTAGAAGGCACGATCTTGTCCGCTGGATTGAAGGACGATCAATGGTTGTAATTCGAGGACCACTAGTGTAAAAAGGAGTGCCATCTCCCTCATTGTATCCATCAAACCATTTCATAATCAAAGTTTTATTATGTCATTCAAAGCTTCTCTCTAGAAATTTTCTTTCTCTACAATCCGGCTAAGCGAGCGAGGGAACCATCGATCCAAGAAAGCGTGTTCTCTCCATCCCATAGGCATCACACCTCAATTCTAGTTTTTTTCACCATTATATAATGATTCGGATTAAATTACTTATTTTTACCCAAATGTCCCACGGGTCATGCATTCGTGTTTTTAAATTTAAAAAAGATGCCCCGATCACTAATATCCTCCATTTTTTTGAAAATAATTTAAAAAGATGCATTAGATAAATGTTCATTGGGAAAAAAAAAGAATTAGGAGTTTCGACCCAAATTAATGAAAAAGAGAAAAAAAATAAAAACAATGAGAACTGAACTGAAAATAGGTTATGGATGTTGTCACGTATTTCTCTATTGTGTCCTATTATGTTTCATTAGCGTGCACTAATTGTTGAGTTCATAGCATGCTTTTTGGTTCAAATTCACGCGGGCCCCACATATTTTATGGGGAATATAAAGAAGATGAAGAAGAACTAATAAATGATATTACATCGTTTTCTCTTCTTTGCTGCCGGACATTTTTATCTAGTATAGTAAAGCAAAGCAAAGGGAGGACACAAATGAATAATTATTATGAAACAAAAAGCATGCTATGAACTCAACAATTAGTGCACGCTAATGGAACAGAATAGGACACAATAGAGAAATACGCGACAACATCCATAACCCATAAAATAACATCCATAACCCATAAAATAAAAAAATTGAGCAGAATCCAATAGAAAAATTATAATTCTTTCGTTCTTTCTATTTTACACATTTATTGTAGGATACAAAGCTCTCCGGGTCACGAGAAGGGAAGAAGACTCCGGCACAGAAAATTCCTTTCTGTAACAATTAAAATTCAATTTCGGTATTTTCACTGTAGATTCCGGCAGGCAGAAATGACATGGATAAGTAGGTTCCTTCCTTGAAGGATGCCTTCTCTTCACGCGTAATTCAGTAAGCTTGAATGCCCTGGCATTGTTTCTCATGGAACCCCACCAACAGGAAGACAATCCGAGATCGCGGCCCTCGACTGCAGATAGGCTGATGCACTACCAATTTGTTTCAAAAGATATAATCCAACAATAGAACATTCAAAAGAGGTAAAAAAAAAAAAGTAAAACAATCAATGGGAGAGTGATAATATAATTAATCATGTTCTCGAGATCATTTATTTTTGGGCTCTCCATAAAGTAATGAACCTATAACCTCAAGGGTTAAAGGAACATCTTGTCTAGCGTTTCCCTTATCAAGTACTTTAGAAACGGCCTTCCTTGTTTGCTCAATCAAGGGTTTACTTTTTATCCTGTTTAAAATAGAAGTACTAGTGCCGGTTCAGTTCTCCTTGTTATTATTTTTTTCTCTTTTTCATTAATTTGGGTTGAAACTCCTCATTTTTTTTTTTGATGAACATTTATTCAATGCATCTTTTTAAATTATTTTCAAAAAAATGGAGGATATTAGTGATCAGGGCATCTTTTTTAAATTTAAAAACACGAATGCATGACAAGATGTTCCGTGGGACATTTGGGCAAAAATAAGTAATTTAATCTGAATTATATAATGGTGAAAAAAACTAAAATTGAGGTGTGATGCCTATGGGATGGAGAGAAACATGGAGGAGATCATGCAAAATTAATGAAGGATTGATTTTGCACTCGAGTCCTCCTACTAAGTTCACAGGCTAGATGCTGCAAAAGCTACAGCATTGATCGACCAAATGAATAATTATTATGAAATTTATTATTTGGAAAATGCATTTGGTATAGGTTATAATAATTCTTGTTTACTTAACTTTTCTTACGGCTGATAAACGTAGCTTAAAATAAAATATATTTCAAATGGAGGAAGGAGTTTCCAATTATATGACTAGTAAGCCAAAGTCCCCTGCCGGTAGGTAATAATAATAGGAGGATGTAATAGCTTGAAAATTGAAATCAGAAAAAGGAGAAAAAAAAAGAAGGAAAAAAAGAGATAGTTATCGGCCAATACCTAAAAGAAATTTTCTGAGTCGCGTCACTTGCCCAAACCCAAGGGAAATGGTATTTAGAAAACCAAAAAGTATTATCCCACAACTTTTTTCGGAATCTCAAATTTGAATTGACTAATTTGCCTTGAAATTGATTCACATCGTTGAAAATTGCGGACTTATATATCTGTACCAAACTGTGCAGCCCGTGCCAAGTGTCAGTGCATGTCAAAATTCATGCGGTCTGGTACTTTCGTATGTATTCGGCTCGGTATTTTTTTTTTTTTTTTTTTTTTTGGACAAGGCTCTGTATGGTTTAGAGGCTGATTATTCGTGCATGCCGTGAATGAAATGAAATCGGTTAATGCGGGCTACAATTTGAGGTGGTGAGCATGTGGATCTCGGGCACGTGCCTCTGACATGGCTGTCCAAATATCTGTCAGAGAGAACAACTGCCGATCGGAGGGTCTTCAACGGTTTCCTTTTGATCACACCGACCGACGATTGCTTCAATTTGCACATCAACACGTCTTGAAAGCCACCATAATGTTATGGAAGATGGGGGTATGCACCTCTGCTTCTTACTTTTCTTACGGAGAATTTAATTCATATCAGAATGCCAATGATAATCAATTATCATCACTTTTTTTCTTAATAATTAGGGTACCAGTTCTAGAGTAAGATCTAGTCAATTGAAGCTTTTGTAGCCACAGCGACACAAAGTACATTTTATTTTTCAGGCAATAATTCTCTCTTCAATTTCATCTTGTGATTTATAAAGGAAGCAAATACGAGCTTTAGCTTATTGAGCTTAAAATTTTTTATGTTTGAACTCTATTCACGTTAAAACCATATTATAAATGAACTTGAGATTAAGCTTATTAAGCTCCAACTTTCTTTGCATTTATAATCACACATGAGCATGCTATGTACTTTCTTAATTTCTGTAATTTATATATCCATAAAAAATTCAGAAAAATAAAAACATTTGATAGCTCACCGAGCATGTGGAGTTGAGTATGGTGAGCCTGAGCAACTCGAGTTTGACTCGATAGAATATTTGAGTAGCTCGTGCTCAACTAGAAATCAGGCTAGTCAATCTCAAGCAATCAAGGAGTTGTGCCGTAACCATCAGCGGCCCATGATTGAATCATATCAAGTTTTACTTTCATTCAACATGATACACCATGTTGGATCGGGGAAAGTCCAAAAATGCTTAGATTGATTAATGAAAAAATAAGCAGCTATGACTTAATATAATTATCATCATAATTGGGTGATCTTGGGGACATTTAAGTATAGAAATAATAAAAATGTACAATAGTGCTCGTATTTACCAAAATGGGCTGAGGTTTGTGAGAGGAAATATGGTTGAAATGAGAATGTGTAGACAATGGTTTTGGTTGGGGACAATTCATTTTCAAATTGGGGCATACCCTTCTTTTTTTCTTTTTTCTTTTTTGGTCGAACGATAAATATTATTTAGCTAGTCGAAATATTACATAGATGGGTAACATTACAACCAGAAGCAATGGCATCGGCAGCGGCCAAAGCTTGCAAAATAAAAGGAGGAAAGATATTCCAGTTATGGGCTAGGTCAGATCTACCGTGGGCTTTAGCAGCCCAATCTGCTACTCCATTAGCCTGCTGGTTACAGTGTCGCAGCTGCAAATTAGGGTAATGGAGCAACAAGGATTCGATTTCGGTGAACGGTGCGCGTTCTTCCCACGGTGGCTTCCTTCTCGCTTGAACCACGTCAATCAACAAAAAGCGATCGACTCGATCACGAGATTTTCCTTGTTGAGACCTTGCTGCAGCAGGTGATGAAGAGTTAAGGTAAGCGCCTGCACTTCCGTTTGAAAAGCCGAAGCTGCTGTAAATCTGTTGGTGTAGACAACGGTAAGAATCCCCGATGATTTCGGCTAATACAGGCCATAGTGCCCTCACAACTACCAGGACGATAAGATCCGTCGTGTTGCATTTCAGGAATCCGCGATCCGGGGGTTGCCATAAGCTTGCGGATGTGGTAACAGAGGCCCCTGTTCGCGAGAGCCCTGTTTGATGGCTCCTCTGGTCCGAGATTTGGTGGATCCGTGTTTGTGCCAAGGCGTCCTCAATTGCTCGGTTTGGATCAGGGCGATGTCGACGAAAAATACTATTGTTGTGCAGACACCAGATCTTCCATAAGACATGAGCGATTGTCTCCAGTCCAGGTAAGAGTCTCTGATCTGTTGCTCTTTCTGTAATCCACTTGTCCAGACGATGTACTGTATGAGGCAAAACTGAAATGTTGAGATGAGGATGATTCCAGACTCCTTTAGTCCACGAACAGAAGAAGAATAGGTGTTCAATAGTTTATGGAGATTGCTGATTGCAGAGAATGCAGATAGGATCGGGGGTGATATGTCGATGATATAACTTAGCTTTGGTGGGGAGGGCATTCTGGCAAGCTGTCCATAAAAATATGCGAATTTTTGGTGCTGTCTTCATTGTCCATATTTTGCGCCACAGTACTCTGGGATTTTGGTACGATGTTGAGGCTTGAAGTCTGCTTTGTGTTGCTGCTGTCCTGACGAGAGTATTGTATTTACTTTTCACTGTGTGATGCCCATCCGTTGTAGCTGTCCAAACTAACTGATCAGTAGCATGTAAGGGTCTAACAAGGATCTTAAGTATTTATGCGGTGATCGTATCATCAAATAGTTCTGTTATAAGAGGAAGATTCCAGGTGTGGTGGACAGAGTCAATAAGATCAGCCACCATCCCTGGCTCCTCTCTTGCAGCCGGTCCGCCTATAGGCCTAATAGGTAACCAGCAATGCTCCCGTATTTTGATCATCTTGCCATCTCCTACAGACCATCGTACATTAGGTAGGATGGCGTCCCTGCCAATTAGAAGACTCTGCCAGCCCCAAAATGGGCGCGAGCCTTACCTGTTGATTGAAAGTCCTTGGACCGAAAGTATAGCCCCTTGAAAAGTCGACCCCATAACGAGTGAGGTTGTTGAAGTAACCGCCAAGCCTGCTTTACAAGCATCACCTTATTAAAAGCTATGAGGTCTCGGAAGCCTAGCCAGCCACTATCCTTGCTGGTTTTTAGCAATTCCCATTTCTGCCAATGAACACCGACCCTGTTTTTATCATTACGCCACCAGAAACTGGAAATTTTCTTTTCAATCACTCGACAAAGAGAAAGGGAAGCTTAAAAATTGACATAGCATATTGTGGAATAGCCTGTACAACAGATTTGAGTAGGATTTCCTTGCCACCCTTCGACAGTAAAAGTTCTTTCCAACCCTCCAGTTTGGCATTTATTCTTCCTAATATCCAACCAAACATCTCTTTTTTAGATCGCCCCCATTCAGAAGGAATACCTAAGTATTTTCCATATCGCTGTAGCACCGGTACCCTTAATTCTGCTGCTAAATTGTTCTAAAGACTCAACGGACAAGATTTGCTAAAAAATAGTCCAGATTTATTTCTATTTATCACTTGTCCTGTTGCCATACAATATTGGTTCAATATATTTGCCAGATTCTGGCATTCCTTCACAGTACCATCTAGGAAGAAAACTGAATCATCAGCGAAAAAAAGATGAGAGAGAGTTGGACATGACCTTGTAAGCTTTATTCCGTTGAGGTGGCCCATTTGGATTGCTTGATGAATAGGGGTTGAAAGAACATTCGCCACTAAAATGAAAATATAAGGAGAAAGAGGGTCTCCCTAACGCAATCCCCTTGATGGTCGAAAGTAGGGTAGTTGTTCCCCATTAAACCATACACTCAATGTTGTCGTAGTGATACATTGCATCACCAATTGAACCCACCAAGGATGAAATCCCAATCGAAGCAGATAGTCATTGAGGAAATTCCATTCAACTTTGTCATAGGCCTTCTGCATATCCGTCTTGAGGAGAGCATTAAAATGTCGCTTCCTGTTCCTTGTCTTAAAATGATGAAGAACTTCTTGCACGATTAAAATGTTATCCTGTATTTGGCACCCACTCACAAAAGCAGCCTGTTCTGTTGAAATCAGCTCACAAAGCCAAGGTTTTAGGCGATTTGCCACAACCTTGGAAATAATTTTGTAGGCATAATTGTACAAGCTGATCGGTCTAAACTGATCAAGGCTTTCAGGGTGATTAATTTTGGGAATCAGAGCTATTACCATCTTGTTTAGTTCAACAGGCAGCATTCCCGACCTAAAGAAGTCGCGCACCAAACGGATCAAGTCATCCTAAAGGATGTCCCAATGTGTCTGGTAGAATAGCCCGTTCAAGCCGTCTGGACCTGGAGCTTTCATTGCACCGAGTTGAAAAGTTGCCTGTCGTACCTCCTCAATTGTGACCAAGGCAGTTAATTGTTCATTCATCTCTACAGTTACAACCGGTTGACATTGATCCAGAACCGGGCCATAGTCACTATTACCGACAATGGTATATAACTGTGAGAAAAAAGCCGACGTCATCTCCTTCAGGGCTTTAATATCCCGCACCTAGTTATGATTATCATCCCGTAGCATCCCAATCCTATTTCTCTGCCTTCTTTGAATGGTAGTTGCATGAAAGAACTTGCTGTTCTTGTCTCCCCATCTCAACCAGTTAATCCTGGACCGCATGGCCCAAAATTGTTCTTCTTGCTGCCATATATTTCTTATCTCCTCGCGAAGGTGAGAGGCTTCCTCCTTATCGGTGTTGGAACTGTAAGGTTTGTTAATAAGGAGCTGCAGTTGCTGTTGCAAGGTTGTCACTCTCATGTGGCCATTAGCAAATTTTGATATACTCCACCTTTGTAAAGCATCGAGTCACAATTCTCGGTTTTTCGGTAGGTTAGAATTTCTTACCTGGATTGAATTCCATGCTTCAGAGACGATCAGGCTGCACTCCTGATCTTGGTTCCAATAAGCCTCATAAACAAAAGATCGTTGACGATTTTTATAGGCCGGCGCTGTGGATAGAAGTAAAGGGCTATGGTCAGATCCCAGCGCCGGCAAAGAAAACACCTCCGCATCGGGATATAGAAGTTGCCATTCCGTCGTGCACATAACCCGGTCTAAACGTTCTTTTACTAGTTCAACACCTTCTCGATTATTCGTCCATGTGAACGCACATCCCTTGCTTTCTACTTCCATCAAGGCACAGTCATTAACAACAGCTCGAAAGGAATGAAGCCGATACCCGTCTGAAGAACGCTTGCCTACCTTTTTCCACGGATAGAGAATTTCATTAAAATCCCCGGCACATATCCAAGGGAGTGTGTTGAAGGCGCTGATCCTTTGAAGTGTCTCCCATAGCAGCTGTCTATTATGATAAGATGATGGAGCATGAAGACAGGTTATTCGCATGAGCCTATCTTCCTTTAAATCCCGACAGATCATGTCAAAATATTCCTCCGAAAAGCCTTCTATCTCTAACGATATAGTATCATTCCAAAAAACCGCCATACCACCTGCTAGGCTGACTGGATTTCACACAAAAGAACTGCCAAAATGTAATCTTCGCTGCATTCTATAAAGCGCAATCTCTTGGTTCTTTGTCTCCATTAAGAACAGTAAGTCGGGCTTTTCTTTGGCCCTCAAAGCCTTTAGAGCTTGAACTGTCAGGGGATTGCCCAAACCCTGACAGTTCCAACATAGTAGCTTCATTTGTGTGGCGGCGGCTGTTTAGGGCCAGCCACCAAAGCCCTGTGATGCACTTCATGTGCTGCTAAGACGGGTGTATCTAGAAGTTGTGTATCATCAAATTCTTCAGTTGCGACGTGTCTCATATCATAGGGAGTATATCGTTTCTGCTTCTTGGCTGGTCCCATTTTTGGAATAGCTCGGATACCCTTCAGTTTCTTTGATTGTTGTATTTCCATGGGATAACTTATAATGCCCTTTTCCTTGGCTTGCGCAGGAATCAATGCTGTAGTAAGAGTGTTCCCTTGTTAGAGCGAAGGCTGCAAGGTTTGGTGATATGGCTCTGCCGTAGTAGAAGTATGCTTTGTTGCTAGTTGTGTCGAGGTAACTTCTTTTCCTTTTGCTTGTGTAGTCAATAGGGGTACAGCCGGTAGTAGAGCTGGAGGTGTTTCAGGTATTGTCTCCTCAGTTTGTTCCTGATTCTCAGGAGGGTTATAAAACGCTTGCCAATAAGGACTATATTCTCGAACCTCCGCTCTTAACCACTGACCATAAGCCATTTTGTCTTTACCATCCATTTGTGCTTCATCAAAAGGGAATTCTATACAATACATGGCATAATGTCCGAGTCTCCCACATGAATAACAGAAATGAGATAAACGCTCATATCTGAAATCTAGCCATAGCATCCTGCCATCTAAGCGAATCAACTTTCCAGTTTTTAAAGGTTCATCCAGGTTCATCTCTACTCGAACTCGCCCAGCCTTTAAGGCAGAACCCTCTTTGAAGTCAACTTTCACTTCTAAAACTTCACCGATCTGGTTGACTGCCTTTCTAAGCATCTGTTCTGTAGTCCACTCCAAAGGCAAACCAAACACTTGCACCCAAAAGGACAGCGAGTAAAATCATAACAATGTAGCGGTGTATTAGGAGTCCATGGCTTGAAAATTACTAAGTGACTGGAAAAAAGCCACGGGCCACCTTGTAAAACTCGTTGTTTCTCAGTTTCTGACTGGAATTTTCCTAGATACAGGCCACCCTCTCTTTGTGAAAACTCAACAAGGTCAGTCCGCCAGACACGCTTTAAGGTACTCTGGAGAGCTTGAAAATTAATAGATGATTTTGTGATAACTTTACCCACCAGTGTCAACCGACATTCCTCTAATTTTTCTGGTGGAGGTTCCTCCTCCCATATCTCTACTTCTTGTGCAGAACAAAGGTGTCCCAATCGTTGACACAATGCAGCCAATCGTGAAGCTTCCTCTTGGCCAACCGAAGCCATGGCCATAAAATACTCAATGCATGCGTAATTAGAAGTCAAAAGGAGCAGATATCAAAGTCCTATCAACTACCGTTTCTTCGGAAGTAAGCAGGGAATGAAGAAATCCGAAGAGATATCACTACTGCAGATAGAATTCACCTCTGGGGAGAATTGCGTAGAAATCCGATGAAGAAATCCGATGCATGCAGCCAGGGATGGAAGACTGCAATGCCGTCGGGATTCCGAAGGAGCTGTGAAGAGCAGCAGAGAGAATCAACCGCAATTGAAATCCATGGGTGAATCCTCGCTGATTAAGTGCAGAGAGACAGGGCAGAAGGAGAAAGGTGGATTAAGGGGTGAATCGGGAAATTAGGGCAAAGAGTAAACATGAAGACTACCATGGGAGGTAGACGGAGCTCTACATGTCGAGAGAAAGGACTTGATCTAGAAGTTTACCATGTGTGGACAAGCTTCAAATTGGGGCATACCCTCCTTGAATCATGCAAAATAACAGTTCACTATCAAAATGAACAATTTCAGGTAAAAACTAAGTTTAACTAAATAATAGACTCCATGCTTCCATTAATCGATAAAAACATTGAAGTGTTTTTATTGCTGGTGGCGCAAATGAACCTTGTCCCATCAAGAATTTTATATCCAATATTTGCAAGTCCAGATGAGAGATTCTATTGTCCTAGTTTAATAATTTCTTATCAGATAGCATTTGAAAATCTAGTTGTGTTATTTGTCATATTGTATCTCCATGTCCACTAAGCAACTTCTCCGCAGCGATGAAACCATTAAACGCTTGAATGCATCCTTGCGCGCCTGTTTATTGAGGAGGCCGAGAAAATAGAGGGTTATCCTGCCCGTGGATTCAAATGGATTTGTTCTTGGAGAAGAGTATTATGCTCTGCTTTGAAAGTAAACTTGTATTCGAATAGGTATTTTCCAATTCTTTATCATGCGAATTATAGGTATTGATCTCTCCTTTTCATCATGTTTGCAGTGATAAAGGTATGGAGTAATGATACCCCTTAATATGGGTATCAGAAGTGTCCCTACTACCTCGAGATGGAGACGAGGAGCTTCAGTGAGAAGGCTTGAAGACATGCTGAACGTAGGATTCATCTGAGAATCTACCCGCGATATGATGCTGCTGAGATTGAGCGCTCTGCTTTGAGTAACTTGAGTTTGTTGACCATCTATGTGGGATTGATAATTGCTATGGTGATAGATTGCTTCATTTAATCGGTAGCGGATCAATAGAAACTGTAATTGCTGATAGAAGATAGGAGTGATAATAACTATGATTTATGTCTAAATATTTTCATAGGCGATGAAAATATTTTTCGCTCGTTCATTTTTTATATAATATGAGTAATTTTTCTTAAGATAATATTTTTCAAAGAATTCATTTTATGAGAAATAAGCATATCTGATCATTTCATTTCTCTAATTAATATACTCCGTTTCACTTTTCTTTAAATATATTAGTAAATGCGGGCACGTGTTCGAAATTGTCATTTAAAAGATAAAACAAATCAAATCTCTATGAAATGCTTGAATTGTTAAATAATGGAAGCAAATTATTGGTAAAATTATCCAATCCAAAGAAATAGTATTTGAGGAACAATAAAGTATTTTAAGATCTTAAATTACGTGTGAATATTTTTGTAGGGTAAAAAAATTGAAACGTTAATATTAAAAAAAAAAGTGAGATAAAAAAAGATTAGTAACTTGCCATTAATCCATGGATATAAAATCTGAAAAATAAGTAACTGGTAATAATTGAGAAAAAAAAAAATCAATAATGCCGTTTTCTTTTAACTTCATATTTCAAACTCAAACTAATCAAGAGCTTTAATACCTAAACCTTTCTTCGTAGAACTCCCATATAAATTACCATACGTAATAATCAGTTGGTTATTGTTGCACTATTGAAGTTGTATTATTTTGTTCGCAGTAATATCGTAAGCTATGACTTGTTTACAAATTAATTCATTGATTTATCTTCGGTTAGTAAGTTTTCTTTTTTCATGATTTTTAATCTTACATAAGTATTTCCATCCTTTCCCTTATTTTATATTTTTGGAAATTAAAATCTCTATTACTCTATACTTTGGGTTAATACCCTGAAAAACCCCAAATTGGTACACCCGTGACAAATTTACCCAAAATTATTTTTTTTTTACCACCAAAAACCCAAAAATGGTATACCCTTGACAAATTTACCCCAAATTGGTACACTTGTGACAAATTTACCCTCTCGTTAGTTTTTGTTAAATTTTACTGTCAAATTATTAAGTTAAATGACACGTGACAATTATTTCGATATATCAATTTGAGATTTTACGCTCCGTTTGTCACAATTTACAATTTTTGTGATTTTTTTGTGGTATTAATCCAATTTAGCGGAGAGTATATTTGTCATAAATTTACCAGTTTGGGTTTTTTTAGATCGAATAAATTAGTTTGGGGTAAATTTGTCATAAATATACCAGTTTAGGGTTTTTATGGTCAATCGGGGTAAATTTGTCACAGGTTTACCGGTTTAGCATTTTTCATGGTAAAAAAAATAGTTCGGGATAAACTTGTCATAGGTGTAACAGTTTGAGATTTTTCATGGTATTAACCATACTTTTTAAGAAGTCAAAACTTATAATCCCTCTCAACTTTCTTAGGTCCCCTTTCTGTCCTATTCTTTTTTCCTTACTCCCGCAGTGCAAAAGGTAAATGGAATGGCATGCCATGCCTGGTACTGTAGTGGGCCTTGTTGGCCCAATAAAACCATGACCGGCCCAGCCTGGCCGGATGCAGTCACGGGGCAAAATATGCAAAACATGATTTAGTTTCAGGCGTTTCTACAAAAATAAAACGTCTGCTATTTTCTTGTCGACATTTCACTTACCAATATAAGTTTGTGAGAAGCTCTAAACACGCACCACTATAGTTCCTCTTCTATTTCATGCAAATATATAATCCCCTGCTTGAGTGCAAACAGTTTCTGTTTTTTTTTTTTTTTTAAATATCTTACATCCATCATCATTACCATTTTTTTTTCGAATATCGTTCTCACATTTTGGAATATTGAAAAGTGCCTATTTCCAAAGCTTGGACTAATATGCCAAATTAGAAGAATAAAATTCTATTGATTATCATGCTTCTATCTAACTATTTAATCTATATAAAATACTAATTGCCATTGCCCCTTCCGGTCTTTTGGACTTTACTTAGACAAAAGTTCACCGGAGTGCAAGCATAGTTGTAAAATCTCAAGTGTTAGGTGACTAAATCAAAAGTTTGGGTAGAGGCAAGAAAATTCACAAAAATATAATAAAATTATTAAAAAATAAAAGAAAAGTTGAAAAATATAACAATAAAATTATATAAAAATATAATAAAATCACAAAATAAAATTATATTTTTAAAATATGAAAAAATGATATAAAAAAATTAAAATATATAATAAAATAATTAAAAATATAATGAAATTATTAAACAATTAAAAGAAAATTTTAAAACTATAATAAAATTATAACATGAAATTATATTAAAATATAATAAACTAATTAAGAAAATAAAATAAAATTATATAATAAAGTTATTAAAAAAGTAAAAGAGAAAAATATAATAAAATTTAAAAATTATAAGAAATTCTTGATCACAAAAAATTTAAGAATCATACTAAACGCATTTCTATTTCGGGGAATATAAATTTTAGCTAGTTCTTAAACACCTTCAAATGCTCAAAAACTCATTCGGGGAATAGAATAAAAAAAAGTCATTTCTAAGTAGAAATTATTTCCGAGAATAGAATTATTACCAAACGTACTCTTACTCAACGGTCGAAGGAAGATATGAGAGGAACCCATACCCATTTTTTAAGATCATTCATGCGAGTTTCCATTCCCATGCCGCCGGAGTATATATACACTCCTACCTCAGATCATCTTATCACACATTCCCCTCATTTCTTTTGTAGAATCCATCATGAGCAAACGGAGTCCTTACTAGTCTGTTTCGTTGCCTATCAGGTATTTTCTTCTTCTCAAGATCTATCTCCACCATCTTCTTCTTCCTCCGATGATCCCTCTATGTTTTGATTTGTAGTCCGAGGCGAGTTCCTCATGTTGCTTTTGCTTCAAGTGAAGTATCAAGGTATCTTTGATCGTTATGATCAACATGCTTTTTGATTGTAGATTGATGTTGTCGCCTTATGTTTGAGCCATTCTGTGTGACTTGCGTTCAAGTTGTTGGACTATGTTTGATGCTCTTTATGCCTGTCCTTTGTGTTCGAACTTTTGTGTCTTTTCCTTCTTGACTAGCTGCTTCATCTGTTTTCTTTACAATTTTCAAAGGTATCAGAGCGTGCTTTTAGATCGTAGGTTGATCCATTCTGTGCAATTTACTTTTGAGTTTTCTGATTATATTTGATGTTTTTTATAATTATTCCTTTGTGTTTCCATTACTTCATCTATCTTCTCTATAGTTCTCAAAGCTAAATTTCCGTAGTATGCTTTTAGATTATATATTGATGTTATTGACTTTGTCTGAGCTTCGATTTACTTTTGAGTTGTTGGACTATGGTTGATGCATTTTATGCATGTTCCTTCGCGTTTCTCCTTCTTGACTAGTTGCTTCATCTATCTCATCTACAATTCACAAAGTTATATTTTCATAGCTTATTTAAGATCATAAATTGATCTTGTTGTTGATGTGATTTACTTTTGAGGCAGTCGGACTATGTTTGATGCTTCTCCTTCTTGACCAACTGCTTTATCAATCAAAGTTACATTTTCCTAGCATGCTTTTAGATAGTTGATTGATGTTATCGCTGATGCATTCCATGCGATTTACTTTTGAGGTGATCGGATTATATTTGATGCTTTCAATGCTTGTAGTTTTAGACTATAGATTGACATTGTTGCTAATGCGATTTCTTGTTGAGGTGGTCGATTATGTTTGATGTTTTTGATGCCTATAGTTTCTTGTTTGAGTTTTTGTATCTTTTCCTTCATGATCAATTGCTTCATATGTTTTGTCCACAGTTCTAAAAGTTATATTTTTGTAAGATATTTTTAGATAGTAGATTAATGTTGTCCCCTGATGCATTTTGTGTGATATACTTTTGAGTTGTTAGACTATATTCCTGTAACTTTATGTTTGAGTTTTTGTGCTTCCGTAACATGCTTTTAAATCATAGATTGATGTTATTTTTATGTGATTTTTAAGTTATCAGATAATATTTTATGCTTTTGATGCACTGTAGCTTCTCGTTCAAGTTTTTGTGGCTTCTCCTTTTCGATTGACTGTTTCATCTATTTTCCCCGCAAATATAAAAGTTACATTTTTGTAGTATGCTTTTAGATGGTGGATTGATGTTGTCGTTGATGCATTTTGTGCAATATACTTTTAAGTTGTTGGACAATATTCTTGTGTTTCTCAAACATGCTTTTAAATCGTATATCAATGATGTTTTTATACGATTTACTTTTGAGTTATAGGACTGGAGGCAGCTCCGATCAGTCCGAGGAAGTCATTGAAGAAGGGCAATATCATGGCTATGACCGCGGTCACGATGACATACACGGTCCTCCATATTAGCCTGAAGAGATTGATGTGGTAGATGCCGTACCCTGGGACGTCGATCGGAATTTCCCTCGTTATGAGAGTGTTGTTAGGCCAGCGCTTGGAGCACCAGCTCTCGACGAATCCGAAGATGGGCTGAGAAAATACCTGCATGTTGAAGTTCATGTTTAAAACGCCAATAAATGTATGTAGGATTATTTTTTAGGTCCCAGTACATAACTCAATCAGCCATAATAGCAAATCAGATTTACACAAGAGCTCATGCATTGTGATTGTTTCTGCGTAATGTGTATCACGTAATACGCTAGATAATATAACTATGACATATATACTGCTACCTAAACTCAATCTAGCTCCATAGACTCAGCCAATCACCAGATGCATCAATAACGCGAACTTCCCAAAATGTGAAACCAATGCGTTCCTCAGATCTGTCAACCAAGCAGAGAAAAGAGATGTCGGCGGTGCCTAGGTCTGCCGGAGGTGGAGTTTTGGGCTCCAGTGGTGGTGCTGACGATAGCCGGCCTTACAGTGGTGATGTGTTTGAGCGTAACAATGGCTGAGGCGGTGTGAATGAAAATGCAGCCTAAGACGTTGGAGATGTAGTTTTTTGCATTTATTTTCCCCTTTTTTTTTTTCCAACGATGACAGAGAGATTTAAAAATGTGTTCTTTGTGTGTTGAAAAAGAAGGGGAAAATAAAAGACGAACATGCGGTACCATCTGGAACGTTCGATTGGCATGTCATATGCGAACTTGGATCCTTAATGGCAAGTTAATGGCGTCAAGTACCAAATCAGCAAATTCCACTAGCCCATGGAAGCATAGCATTGCATCAGTTTTTAAAAGTACGAGAACCATAATGAAAAAAGATGAGTTTATGGACTAAATTCAACAATTAGTAAGAGTTTTGAGGACCTGGTATTATCACCCCAACTACAAGATCAACATAAAACTATGTGATATTGCAAGTTCAATAAAATGGTTTACCTGGTCAGCACCGATCAAGTGGACTGCAATGCGGACATTGGCGAAGTCAATGAGCCAGAACGGCTCGTAGAATCCGAAGCCAGTGAGGAAATTCCCCGGCGCATCGTTTCCAAAGGCTGCATAACCAATGCAGCCGCAGAGCGCGTAGAACATAGTGGTGGTCGAGATGCCGATGAGAGAAGCCCTTTTCGTAACTTTGTTCTCCGGCGGGCTTGATTTCAATGTGTCCTGCAGAGAGAGGTCAACACCCAAACGTCATACAAATCGAACCTGCTCAACCACATTTTCCTCGGACGTCAGCATCCAGCTTCATAATCAAACATCATTCTCAAATGACATTGCAAATTCAAAAAGGGGCATACATGACGCCAGCATACATCTCGAATGAATCCGTTAAGTAAAAAAGGCCGTGTTGTATCGAATAAAAATCGACCTTCATTTTCCTACTAGCATCTTCTATGAGCTTGCAGGGTCTCTAATAAGCATGATAGGCATGGAAAATATCGAGCATAAAAGATCATAAGGACAATGATAAGAACATCAATTTTCTCAACAACATTCACTATTCTAGCATGAATACACGTTAATGACACAAAGGAGTGAACTTCAATTTTCTCAACAACATTCACTATGATTAGAAATTGCTGACATATATTATCCTTCTCCTAATGAACACTAAATACCTAGACCGTACCTATTGGTCAATACATTCTCACATGTATTTATTTAGTAAGTTTTACATTTATTTTATTTGGGTCATTAATCAATGAATTGTCTTTTATTTGAAAATCTTCTTATTATATTGTAAACCCACCTAAATGTCAATTCACGCGTTGAATCTCAAAGAATATCGATAGAACATAATAACTTGACTCCAAAGTCATAATTATCTTTGAAAGATATTTCTTTTTTATTATTGTGAGTTCTTCATGTATGGTTCGCAATTTTGTTCTCGATTCTGTTGCAAAGCTATAAACAATATGATATCACTTGATAAACTCCCACTTTGCTTCCTAACTCGAGTTAAAAGGTATTCTTATTATGGCACCATCAATCTTGTCACTATTACTTTTAGGAATCCAATGGACGAGGACTCAAAGTCAAGGTGTTCCACGAATGGTTCTCAAATTTATTTATATTTGTTCTATTCCACTAGTAGCTATGATTTATCTCGATCAACAAGACTCGCACTTCAACTTCAAAATCAATCGACTATACTTGATTTGCTGTTCACGGTCTACGTATTTGATTTCGCTTTTGAAACATAGCCAATTTATTATCCATGTTTTGTTGTGCATATGGATCTCATCATGTGGACGATAGGCAAAAAAAAAAAAAAAAATGGGCTAGTTTTTTTCCATGGGTATCAATTAAAGCTAATAAAACATATCATTAGCACATCAAACTCGGACATGGAGATCTGCCAGGTGAAAGGGAGTCCTCTTTGTCACTAAGTAGTGTCCATACAGAACTCATATTCAATAACAGGAATTCCAATAAGAGATACGATGCCATAACTTAGAACTTCAAAAGCGACAAGAAATTTTAACTACCCGAATCATATGTTGTCTTTGGATCGTAAGAAAACTAAATAGCTGATAAATAAAAGACAATTATGTCACCAGAATATCGATTCTCCCTCTGCGACGCGGAGGAAACATAATTTTTCTTGTCCGCATACTAGGCAGTTGTCCATCTTCTTCGTGCGATAGCATTCAAAATGGTACGTGTGTCCACAATTCAAATGCGCCCTTTCATCTGTTCGTTTGCACTCAGCCTGCAAGACATCCCACCCACAAGAGTAGCCAAATAAATAGATTTTGTCAACCCGACTAGCTTCACAAAGTAATAACGAAGGGGTGTCACGAACCGAGCAAATAGCACAAATCATCGGTTCTCCGACATTCTCTGCAGACTCATCGTCCTCCCTTGTCCCCTTCTCCATTCGCTCTTTAACTTTGTTATACTTACGGCCGATGAACTCGTGTACAACCTACAATCGCATCTTTACTTCCGTCATAGTTATCTCCTCAAATACCGCATAAAATCTATCTCTACTATCATCCACTGCTTGGAATTCCTTTGCTAAAAGATTAATTAAGTTTATACAAGATAAGAATTTATACAACCCATCGCTCGATTTAAATGATACAGAGTTTAATCACTAAAAGAATTAAAAAAAATAAAAGAATGCATGAGCTAGAATGTGAAAGTATAAATAATCACAGCAACTCGTTTAATTTCTCCCCTTATGAGAAGTAGGAGGAGATCTATGGATAGATGGAGTACATGGATAAAAATAAAATAACAAAAAGGGATCAAAATAGTGAAAGTATAAACAAAAATTGAGATAACTAATCATTAACAAATACGTTTAAAAAAAATTCGTACTTAAAATCGTCAGAGACCTATGGAACTTCAATACTTTTTAATCAGAAGTAGCTGTAGAAAAGAAAGAAGTCGTGACAATAATAGGACCAAGGAAATATTACGTGGTAAGGGACTTCTCGAAGCTTTGGAATCAAGCATTGATGAACCTTTACTAGCGTGTCAAGCGAGCAATGAGTTACCACGTATTCCATCGGCCATGGCTTTATCTGCAATGGCCATGGCTTTCTCTGCAACAACAAAGATGAACACGCTAACCCTAGTTTGCAGAACTTATAAAAGACTAAAAAGCACACGATCCGAATAGCATGGTGCGACCGCGCCCGCACATTAGCGCGCGCGTCCGGATGCCTCTTGAGGCGATGTCCCGACACCGCACTCTTGTAAGGAGGACAATTAGTATGAGTAAAGACGGTGCAGAGTTTATTCAAGAGCTTGCTACCTCCTGGAGTTCAAGTAGTGGTGCAAGATTCTCGCTCCGATGAGTTACCGTCAGTGAGATCCTCCAATACTAATTGTGATATTTGGTCTCTGATCTTCTTCTTCTTCTTCTTCTTCTTCTTTTCAAAGTCCAACGACCGTCTCTTGATTATAGTGAATTGATTTTATAGATGGGTTGCCGCCTTGCCGATGTAATTTCGATACTCGTCAGGAAGGTAGCAAATATCTTCCCGATTACGATTTGCGTTGGGATTCGATTTCTTTCTTTTCTTAACTATGGATAGAATACATTCAAGTGCAAAGTCTTGCAATTTAGGAAATATATCTTAAAAGAAGGCGAAACTTTGAATATCCTATCTGACAAAAATCTTAGCTCCTCTTATCTCTCTACATAACATAACAAATCAAATCAAATCAAAATGGTTTGAATCTCAAGTTTCTTCCGATCAACTTCATAAATAATCCATGACGGTTTATGGTGGTAGATTATCATATTGAGAAATAATATGTAATTCAAAAGTAGAATGAATCTCTAAATCTTCAAAATATAATCCCCAAATCTCCGACACTTCCGAATTTAAATTAGAATCTTTCTTATATTTGGCAAGTTAAATCTTCCTTAATTTTTTTCAATTAATCCCCCTGAACTGGCTTTTATGGAAAAGGTGAAAAAGGAAAGGGAATATAAAAAAGAAAGAAAAATAAAAAAAGTGAACCTAGATTTTACACATTTGCGTCTTTGCTTAGCTAGGCATATATTGGTATGAACTGTCATATAATCTCGGTTATCCATGTCAAAATACGTAGAAATTCTCGCATTCCATATAGCAAATATGTAAATCGAATGAACTAGTATTAATTAAATGCAGGTTACAATTTGAAGTGGCAATTTACTTGAGATTTTATATGGATATTTCAAATAATAACTATCCCCAACCGGAACAGTTTCACGTAGAGCAACCAAGATTATCAATTTAATGCATGTTTGGTAACCATTCTATTATTAGGAGTCATTTATGATCAGAAATTGTTTTTCCTAATGTTGTTCCTTGAAAGAATTTTTGAGTATTTGAAAACGTTGGTAATTGTCCAAAATTTCTATTCCCCTAATAGAAATACGTTTGATACAACTCTCAAATTCTTTTATGATTTATAATTTCTTATAATTTTTTAAAAAAATATTATATTTTTCTCTTTTTTTTTTCTTTTCTTCTTCTTCTTCTTCCTTTAGCTGGCGACCAGCAAGAGGTTGAAGAAGAAGAAGAAGAAAAAGAAAGGGAAAAGAACAAAATGAAAAAAAGAAAAAGATAAAAAGGAAAGACTTTGATTATGGAGTTGTTCCCGAAACAAATAAATAAAAATAGTTACTATTTAACCGATTACCAAACAAGGCATTATTCTCCGCTGCTATTAGGGGGACACTAGATAATAGATAGTAGACATGCCAAGGACTCAAAAGAGCATAAAAAATTAGATACCCAATTTGAAAAAATCGGCTTTTTACAATAGCACAAATAGATGGGCATCAATTGCAAGTGGGAATAGGTGTATTTTTATTTGTTCAAAAGAATAGCTGTATTAAAAAGAAGAAAATAAAAATAAATAGTATTTTTGGTGGAGTTGAGACAATCTCGATGGAGAAACAAAATAATAATAAATGAAAAGGCTAAGTTTCAAATAACTTATAATTCTACAGGAAAAAAATTGAGAATTAAATGAAAAAAATTGAGAATTAAATAAAAGTTCAGGATAAACGAATGTTAAAAGAAACAGTAACCCCATGAGCGGTAAAATGATAAATCGATCATATATAAAAGATATATCCATTGTGATTTAGATTGGATGCTTGTGGTTACTGTAATATTTTACAGGTGCATTTTCGTCCATCGATCTCGACATTGCTAAAGTTTTCTAATTTAAGATTGCAAACTTAAAGGAAATGCGTGAACTGTTATAGAAAGGGACTTCCAATTTAAGTCTTGTCTTGTGATAAGGGTGCTTGAGATTGTGACATATAAAGAATGATAAGCAATTCTTTCCAAATTGAGAAATATTTCACTTGGGAACATAGACAATGAAATCCCTTTATCTTGAAACGAAATCGAACAAGAATAATTAAATTGAGTATAGGGCATTAGGAGTCGGAAGTGTGAATTTTATTGATCCGCATCAATCCTAGCTAGCAGCAAGGGCATTTTTCATGGTGTATCTAATTTGTAATATTGTCATGACTAGTGATAAATACTTAATACTTAATGGAATAAATGGAAAAACAAGTGCCAATTGTTCATCATTCAAGTCGCTTTAGAATTCAATCCGATTGATCTTATGTAAAATATTAACCTCCTTGCTAGGTTGATTGAATGAAGTTAGCGTTCAATTATAAGACATGGGGAACAAGACACACGTTGAAAGCCATGCTTCTCAATATACCTCGTAAAAATTTCACCAAATTTTGGGTTAACGAGATGCTCTATCGAAACCATACTCAACTCCAACAATCCGATCCACTTGTACACATAATAAATGAAATTTTTTAGACTACCACAATCTCTAATTTTAGAACTATCTCATTTATTTTCATGACGCGTGTCGTTTTATTAAATCCTTTTAATACGTTTGAATTGATTTTATTTTAAAACGATGTTGTGATTATTTCAGAAACGCGATTTTGTCGATACGAGGCTATGATGAAACACTGCACGAGTAGACTCCCAAGTTTTGAAACTCTTGCCGTGGAGCACGTGTTTATTTTGTCAAAAAACACTATGAATTCGACCGGGTTTTGTATATTTTGCCCCGTGATTGTATCCGGCTAGGCCGGCCATTGCTTCTGTCGGGTTGGCCCACTAAGAGAAAGGAATGGAACGGAAAAGATGAGAGTAAAATGTGATCAACGTGGGTAGAAGTCTCAACATCCAAAAAAGCAATGGATTCCATATTAAAAAAAAAAAAAAAAAAGAGAGAATTAAGGAAATGGATGGGAAAACTCATGTTAGATAAATTGAAAAATTATTGAAAAAAGTAAACGAATTAACCAATGTTGCCTTAAAGTGTTTGTTAGTAAAAAATTGTAGCTTATAATAGTATCTCTAACAAAAATAGTGTTATTTTCGATAATGCAACGACAACTAACTGATTAGAAAAGTTAAAAATATAAAATATCTTGATTAATTTGAATTTGAAATTTGCAAGTAAAAGGAAATTATCTATTGAAAAAAAAAAAAGGCGGCAATAAGAATGCAATGGAGCAATCGGGACTCTTAACTTTAGTTATTAAACTTAGCAATGAGTTCCTAAAAATCTGTGGTGGACAGGAAATAAAATTACCATGAAAATTAAATATTCACAACAGAATGAAAATTTCGATTTCCACAAAAGAAATATTTATTTTATCGAAACAAAAATATTTATTTTAGATCTAAGTGAAAGCTTTGAAAACTTGAGGGCAATCTAGTGATAAAGCTTGAAGCCAGATTCATAAAATATCTCCATTAATTAAAATTTGAGCAATAGTAATGGAAAAGCACACAATTTGCTGTGGAAAACATAAAATAATGTTTGCAATAAATGTTTAAGATTTTGTATCCAAGGCGAGAAACCAAAGCCAATCGACCTTTTCTAATAATAAAAATGTTAAATGCACGAGAATGATGGTCAACAAACTAAAATGGAGAACGTCTTATTCAAACTAATACTAGGAAAATATCTATTCAAATGTTTTTCCGTGAGATAATATCTTATTCAGTAGTACTAATTTACTTGGACTAAAAGGGAGAACGTCTTGGACGGGAAATGATAAGCTATTCTTTTAGCTCCTCTGTGACTTGAATTTGAGTATCCATCCATTCTTTGTTAGTTCAAATCATTAAAGAGCAACACACACCAAAAAAAAAAAAAAAAACACACATATGACACTTTACTTAGTTATTATCATGTTAAAATGCTCTTTTTTGTATAATTCAAACCAACAAAGGAAACAGACCAAAAAAGATTAAAAAAAAAAGGAATATTAAAATGAATGACTGCAAGTAAAAGCTCACTTTTAAATTGACTCCTGTAATTTATTATTAATGAAATGATTGAAGTGTTTTTATTGCTGGTGGCAAATATGGACCATGGCCACCCGTGAAAATAATGTAAAAGAGCCACGTCATACTATTATTCGAAAGAGAGAAATTTGAAAGGCAAAATAGAACAAAGAAAATGAAGGTATTCAAAAGCCATTTGTTGTTAAAGTTGAAGGCTTTAGAAACGTGGTGACAATTTCTATCCCATCTATCATCATCAAGCTATGTATAATTGTTCGGATTTTTAGTTGGGATAGAATTAGATATGATAGGATATAAAATCTAGGGATTTTATTGTATCTATTTGATGAATCGCAATAATGAAGTTAGATATTTTTATATCATATTGTGTTCATTGTTTGATATGAACAACATATCAATGTAAATGAGCATAAAAATTGCATAAATAGAGATGGTAAAAATCTCCTCAAATTCTTGCCTACTTGATATTTATCTGCTTATTTTTTCATTATTTTTCCCTCTTTTTTAAATTCCCTTTTCCCCTTTTATCATTCTCTAATAAAAAATTATTAAATAGTAAACTATACTAATACACATAAAATATGTAATAAGTAATACTAAATCTATATTTATATGTATTGAATTTATATTATGTGGTAGAAAAAAAATTAAATATATAAATAAAAATGAAATCGTTGTGATTTTTTTCTTTGACAAATTTTATATTAGAATTTGAATATTATTTTAATTTTATTAACTAAAGTTTTTTTTTTGTTGGAAAAATAACTTTTATACCATAAATAGTGGAAATTCTATCAACAATTATTCTATCTACCTATGATGATAGTCGGGGTGTGCAAAAGAAGCTGGAAACCACACGGATCGCTAGGAACCGAATCGAACCACCCAAGAATCTATGGTTCCTAAGGGAATCAATTCAGTTCTTAGTTCCAATTTATTGAAACTAGTGGATACCAGTCCAATTCCCACTTCTAGGTGGATCGGTATCCACCGATTCCAAGTGTGGAATCATCTATCGGGATTGGGTTGATAATACATATAACATACATTTAATTTTAATATAAAAAATGAAAATTCTAAATCCCTAAGCTACGTATTAGTTTTTATGTTAGATAACTTATAATAAGTTTGGTGAGTGTACTTTCTTGCTTGACATTTAATAACATACTAATATTGTTGGTTCATTGGCTTCAACTGGAAATGTCTTTGATGAGGTGATTCCATTGTGTAATTCTTTATTGCACATTACAGTGTTAACATGTGAAACTTGATGGAACTGGTTCTATAGACCCATTCGAGAATTAGACGGGATCGTTTATTTAATTTCTAGGTGGATCCATGAAATTAATGGGTGGTTTTTAGTTTCAATTTTTCGGAACCGATTCTTAATGGGCGGTTCTCGAATTTAGGGTGGGGGGATGGCATTGCAATTTTTGGGTCAGGAATCAGGCCAATTGGCAAGCTGGCAATGGCAAAAGCGATGCGCCCCTGCCATTGGCCCTTAAAAGCGAGAAAGGACACTCAAAGAAGCGGGGAAGGGGTGCTCAGTTTGATAGAGAAGAAGCGGAGAGAGAAACCGAGAAGCCAGTGGCTCGCCCGAATTACCCTCGGCCTTCATTCGAAGCCAATTCACCCATCATAGTTCCTCACAGTGAGCTCCCGAATCAGGTAACCCAGAAAAGCCTCGCTTCTCCCTTGCTTATCGAGTTTGAGAACTTCGAACTAAACTGACGAGATTTGGGGTAGACCATGCAAAAAACAAACTAATTTGTTGCCAATAATATCGATTTTGAGTTTAATATGCTGGGTTTAGGTTGTAAATGATGTTAAGTCCGAACCTGGAAGTGGTATTCCAAACGGCCTATCAAACATTTGACAAAATGCTTGAATTAAGCGCTGAATTCTAGTTCATAAAATCGATACTTAAAATATTTGTTTTGTGCTCAATTTGTTCTAATACCGTTGCATCATCACTAAGCGTGGATTTTTCTTTGATTTTGCAGAATATCGTTTGATGCTCGAGTCAGCCATGGGCGAACGTCTCATTGCCGGAGAATCCATACCCTCGCCAGAGGAGCATGCGGTTAGAGGCCAGCATAGCCAGTCCTTTCTTTTGTCTCGGTGTGCATATATGTGTCTGATTCGTTCGATGGCCGTTGTGTTGAAATATGTGTGCTTGGTGTTTTTAACATCGCCAGCGAGGTTTGGCGACGGCCGGAGAGATGACTGGCGGTTGACCTGGCGATGTGGTAAGGTCGGATGTCTGACTTTGGTGTTATTAACGTCCCAGTGTGGAGAGTGCCGATGGGGAGGCTTCGGTGATGCCGTGGTCTCAGTGAAAAGGACGGGCACGAAGAACACGACGACTACTCCGTTGGGCTCGTTTAGTTTTAATTAGGCTTAATAGGCTTTGGGCTTAAATTGGTTTAACGAGCTTTGCTGGGGGTTGGTAAATTGGGGCTGGTTTTAGCTTTAGAAGTGCTTGGGCTGAGCTTAGCGAGATGGGCTTAGGGCATTCAATTTCAATAAAATGGGCTTCATGGGTTTTCTTTTGAAAATGGGCTAGTTTTAAACAAGCCCAATCGTGTCCTTGGCCCAAGCACTAGAGTCCAACTTCAGACCCTATTTTCTGAATAATTTTTCTATTAAAAATTAATAATAATAACTCGTAAAATTTTAAAAAATTTCCGAAAACTTTAAAAATATTATAAAAGAATTAGAAATTAGATTTGAATAAGTTTCACTAGATATTTAGTGTGAATTTTAGTTTAGAACTAAATTAACATAAAAAAATGAGAAAACGCTCAAATAAAAAAATTGAACCCAAAATTAAATAAGCCCTTAGGGTTTTTATAATAGGCTTTTTGAATGCTCTCCTTTTTTAGAGACAATGTTAAATCACTGTTTGTGCACTTTCATTTTGATTTTACTTGTTTGTGATTTTTCAGTACATTGTTAATCTTCACTGTTAGCATCTTAAGTTAAATCATTAGGGCTATGATAAATAGTTACCGCCTGGACATCTTATTGGACAAGAATCTTAGGGTGAATAATTTTAAAAAAAAAAGTTGCCGGTTACATTAGCGAACAAACGATCAAGTTTAGGTACCGAAAATACATTAATTAGGCAATCAGTGCAATAAAGTTTCCTTAAAACTCTAATTGCATAGGAAATGAGGTATATTCTAATACCGCACTTGGTTTGTCGATCCCAATAGGCTAATGGTGACTACTCATATGAAAATCCACATAACGTCAAATTGACTTAAACATCGAATATCCCAAACATTGCATGAGGTAAAGGCTTTGTGGAAACTGTGCCTAATCGAAAGCCATAGGCTTGCCTTTTAAGCAATACGCCTAAACATATAGTCTTTTCGAGGAGGCAAACGGGAGAGGCTTCCCACCCTCCCCACGCCGGGAGTATAAATAAATACTCCCTCTCGACATCTCCTTTCCTTCAAAACCGAAAATGAGCGACATGTATGGGGATTGGGCCATGTTTGATAAAAACTCCGCCCATGATTCGGCTTCTGCTTTGGCGCCTCCGCAATGCTTCTCCTTTCTTCTTCGTCTTCTTTTACTTCTTGACTTATCCATTTTTGTTGGCAATCTCCAGGGAGCGGCTTCTCCTCCTGCTGCGGGTTCCGATGCCGCACGTAGAACTGCTGCGGGTTCTGATGCTGCAGGCGCTTCGCGCCATCCATTTTTTTTCTTGACAATGTAATTTTTATTCGAACATCTATTTATGTGCCTCAATCTTTGATCTATTCTTGATATCAATTTGCCCGTTTTTCTTCAAATTGTTTTTTGTACTCGTAAAAATTGGCAAGTGATATTTGAATCCCAAAGCAAGAGTGACATTTCTTTTTTATTTTGCTAAGAAGCAAAATGGTTCTTTTGGAACTATCTCCATCAAGCTCCATTTTAAACTATAACCCTGAGTGCGATTTGAGTGGGTTACTTTGATAGTGGCGCTTTATAAACCACGGTTATGATGGGTAGAGAGGCCTTTTGATCATAATGGTATCATCCATACCCTTAGTGATTAAGGAGAGGATCAGGAGTGGGCCCTGCAAAAGGGGATGAACTGAAATTTGTTTTTGAACTTATTTTAAGGGAGGAAAATGGCTGGAATGAAGAAATTGTGAAAGAGCATTTCGATGAGCATATAGTACGCGAAATTCTCGTGATCCCTATTAAGCCTCAAACTGAGATAGATCGGGTAATATGAATGGCCACGGAAACGGGAAAGTACACGGTTAATAGTGATTACGACTACTTTTGAAAAACGGGGGACAAACAAAGTAGAACCCAAGCATTAACATCTTTCCAACACCCTCGCATTCTATGGACAGATGTATGGAAGCTACGTACTTCTCCCAGAGTCAGAATATTGACGTGAAATCCATGCTAGAATGCAGTCCTAATGAAGGATAACTTGTTCCGAAGAAAATACATATAAAACTTACAAAATAAATATATGTGAGAATTTCGACCAAAATAAATAAATACACGTGAGGAATATGTTCACCGGTATCCTTAACCCATTTCGGCGAAACAACATCCTTGACCCATTTCTGTTCTCCTAATTTCAATTTTTATTTTTATTTTTGTCCTTTTCCCTAAGTAAAGAAATGGATAACGGGTCCTATTGATCCCGGTGAACATTTATTTCATACATCTTTTTAAATTCTAAAACATACATCACGAGTTCTTCCATGGGTTATTGGGCAAAAAATGAGCTAGGGTTATTATCCTGTTTAATTTAAATCGTTACAATGGTGACGGTGGAACAGAGGTGGGGGTCTCGGGGGAGAAAATGAAGGAGGTCATGCAAATTAATGGAAGATGAATTTGTGCTTGAGTCCTATATTCTACCTCCTACTAAGTTCACAGACTATGCTGCAAAAAGCTGGCTCTGGCGGTGATGACATCACCCGCCGTTTGCAAAGCCTTCAATTAAATAAAAAATTAGTGAAAAAAAAAACTAATTAACCAATGTCGCATTAAAGCATTGATTACTAAAATATTATAGCTTATAATAGGACTTCGAACGAAAATAATTTGATTTTTGATAATGCGACAACAACTAAATGATTAGAAAAGTTAATATAAAATATCTAGATAAATATGAATTTGAAATGCATAGCTAAAAGAAAATAACGCTATTGAAAAAGAAAAAAGAAAAAAACAAGCGGCAATCAGAATAATAAAATGAAGCCATCCGTATAGTAGTTAAACTTAGCAATGACTTCAAAAATTTGTGGTGGACAGTAAATAAATTCACTCCGGAGTGAAAATGTGGAGTTCCACAAAAAAATTATGTTAGATCATGTGGAGTTCCACAAAAGAATTATGTTAGATCTATCTCAAAATAAAATGGTAAGTAAGTTCTCATATGCACTATTGAATACTCAATAGGAATTTAATAATAAAGCCTGAAGCCAGATTCAGCCTCGATAAAGGGAGCTCTCCGCTAACTTGTGACAAAAAAGGATCTCCATTTTAATCTAAAAATTTAAGCACAAGTAATGAAAAAACCCACACTTTGCCGTGCCTGACACAAAGAGATGTTTTATAATAAATGTTTAAGATTTTCTATCTCCAGCAGGAGTAAAATTAAGACCGGAAACCTTTCTCAAGTAAAAATTATACTCAGTTTGTAATAAAGTTCAGTAAATAAAAAAATTAAATACATGAGGATGATCGTCAACAAACTAACAACGGGAAAACATCTCAGACTCGGACGGGACGGGGGGAAATGATGAGCAATTCCTTTAGATCCTTTTAACCTGAATTTTGACCTACCAATTCATGTCATGTTAAAATACTCTTTTTGTAATAATATTATCCAAAAGAGAGAAATTGAAAGGGAAAATAAAACAAAGAAAATGAAGAAAATTTCAAAGTCGGTCGCTCACTGCACCCATCCATCCATCCATCATCGCGCCAGCTTTTGCAGCGTTAGTCTATGGAAACTCAGCAGGAGGTAGACTAGGAGGACTCGCCATCTCCATTAATTTGCACGATCTCCACTTTCAAAAGTGAATCGAGATTCTAATTTCAAGTGCTTTTTTCACAGGAATTTTTTTTTTTTTTTGTCGAAATATCGTTCTTTCATTTCTAGCCCACTAAAGGGGCATTTTCATTTGGAACATCTAAACATAAGATTGAAATTAAAGGTTGAGGAGGATATGAAAACCAATTACTAGGAAGAGAGTTTGCTCGATGGGCTTTAGCGACCCAATGCGGGGCTTTGTTTGTTTCCGAGGCTCATAGATGATCGAAATTTGTTGAAGCTGGGCCAATAAGCATTTGCAGTCTTCCACAATGGGCTGGGCTGGCCAAGGGGGCTCTTCAAAGCCCGATAAGCAACGCACAATAGATAAGTGATCCGTTGATAGGATCACGCGCAGATCAACTTTAGTCGTGGGTTCCAGGTCAGTTCCGTTCGTGGCTTCCAAATGGAGATCACTTCGAGCTTCTCTTTTTTGTTTAAACCATAACATAGCTTCTCTCACAGCTAGGATTTCGGCTACCCAAGCGGACGGCGCATGAATTCTCTTGGTGAATCCTGCAACAAGAAGACTGGCGGCGTTCCTGCACACGCCAGCCACCGATCCCGTCATTGTCAAGGTGCACCGGGAGCTGTCAACGTTCATCTTCAGCTCACTTGTACCTAATGGGTTCCATTTCAGCGTTTTATTTGAGCTTTGTGTTGTTCCCCTGTTTCCGCTCATCCCTTTGGCTGTCCATTTCATAAACAGAGCGGCATCTGCTCGGGCTTCCTCTTGAGTTGTTGTTAGGTTAGGTGAAGACCCCTGGAAAATCGCTAAGTTGCGGGTCTTCCAAATCTACCACAGCAGGCTTGCGAAGAGGGCTTTCTGTTCGGGTCCTGTTCTTGAGGTGAGATTCTCGAATATCCATTTATCTATTCAAGTAATACTTGATGGAGATGTGTCGGCTTGAAAATTCAGGGTTGACCATAGGGTTTTTGTCCAGTCACATAGGAGGAAGAGATGCTCTGCTGTCTCTGGTGCATCACCACAAATTTGACAAGTTGGGTTAGGTATCAAGTGTCTTTTGTACAGGTTTTCCTTTGTTGGAAGAGTATTGCTGCATATATTCCATATAGGAATCAAATCTTTGGAAAGGTAGAGAGTTTCCATATCTCGTTCCATAGGGATTTTGGAACTTGGTGGGAGGAAGATGGGTTAGGTTTGTTGAGGATTGCTTTCTGTTATGTATTTGATTGTAGTTTTGCTCTTAATTGTATAGGACCGGAGCATTTGTTGGCTGTCCACACAAGCTGGTCAGAATGAGGATTTAGGTTAAGCGGGTTAGCTAGGATCTCTTGAGCAACTCTTTCCTCAAAAAATTCATTTATTCTTCTAATATCCCATTCCTTGGCTTCATTGTCAATTAATTCAGCCATCACTCTTGGCTCATTCCAATTTGCTGGGCCTATAATTTTTCCGGAAAGGAAGCCATACATCTTCTCTGATGCAGTAGCATGTTCAATTGTCTCTCTTCCCATCAATAAACTTTGCCAACCCCACGAAGGACGGGATCTTTTGTGTCCTGCCCAGAAATCACCTTTAGGAAAATAAATGCTTTTAAGAACTTGACACCAAAAGGTGTACGGTTGTTGAGCCATTCTCCATGCCTGCTTCCCCAACATTGCTTTATTAAAATCCACTAAGTCCTTGAAGCCTAGGCCTTCACAATCCTTCATAGTTTTCAGATCTTCCCAATTTTTCCAATGAACACCTCTTGTAACAGCGTTCATTTTCCACCAAAAGGAGGCTATTCGCTTCTCAATAGCACGGAAAATGGAAATTGGAATTTTAAAAATGGACATAGCATATTGGGGTAAGGCTTGGATGACTGTCTTAATGAGAATTTCTTTTCCCGCCTTCAATATCAACCTCTCTTTCCATCCTTCAAGTTTCCTCTTAACTTTAGTTAGAATCCATGCAAACATTTGTTTTTTTGTATGACCCCAATCCGATGGGATTCCAAGATATTTCCCTATGTTTTCTAAGATAGGAACTCTCAACTCAGCCGCTATATTCTGTTTCAAAGTCTGTGGGCAATCTCTCCCAAAGAAAAGGCCTGATTTGTTGAGGTTAATAGCTTGTCGCGACACATAACAATATTGGTTCAATACATTTGCTACATTTGAGCTTCTCTTATCGTTCCATCTAAGAAAAAGATGGCATCATCAACAAAGAGGAGATGTGAGAGTGTTGGGCATGTTGGGTTTAGGTGAATCCCTTTTATACTTCCATCTTGGACAGCTTTACTCATAATGGTTGAGAGAGCATTGGCCATGACAATGAAAAGATAGGGGGATAGAGGGTCCCCTTGTCGAATACCTCTAGTAGGCCTAAAGACAGCTGAAGGCTCACCATTTACTAGGATGCTGAAAAATACCGATGAGATGCATTGCTTTATCTGATTTATCCATTTTTCATGGAATCCCAGCTTTAGCATATAATCACATAGAAAATCTCATTCAACTCTGTCATATGCTTTTTGCATATCTAGTAATGGCTAGAAATTTACGTTTCTTTATTCTCACCCTTAGTTGGTGAACCACCTCTTGGACTACAAAGATGTTATCTTGGATCTGGCGGTCACTTATAAAGACAGTTTGCTCCACAAAGATGATCTTTGGCAGCCAAGTTTTCAGCCTATTAGCCAATATCTTTGCAATAATCTTATAATTAAAGTTGCAAAGGCTTATAGGTCTGAATTGGGTAATGTTTTTTGGATTTGTTACTTTAGGGATGAGAGTAATATGCATTCTATTGATCTATGGTTCGAACGTACCCTGGTTGAAAAAAGATTGCACCATGCTGAAGATGTCATCATTAATGATAGGCTAGTGCTTTTGATAGAACAAACCATTTAGCCCGTCCGGCCCCAGCGCCTTAATAGATCCTAGTTGAAAAATAACAGCTTTAACTTCCTCTTTTGTGATTGGTTTTATCAGATCTTCATTCATCTCCTCATTAACCATTGCTTCACATTGATTCAATACAGGTTGATAATTCTGTCACCCACTAAAGTGAGTAAAGATTGGTAGAAGCTTCGGATATGGTGTTTAAGGGTTGAGGGGTCCCCGCACCAAGTTTGATCATCAATTTGCAGCATAGAAATTTTATTCTGTTGTCTTCATTGGACAGTTGTTGCATGAAAATACTTGGTGTTTTGGTCCCCCCATTTTAATCAGCTGATTCTTGACCTCATGCACCAATACATTTCTTCTTGCTTCCACAAATCTGCAATTTTCCCAAATATCTTGCTAATTTCCTCTCTGTTTTGCTCCCCATTCATTCTGTCATTCAGCTCCATAAGCTTGGATTTGAGGGTGAAAATCTGATTTTGAGCACTTTTGAATTTCCTCCTACTCAATTGATTTAATTCAGCAGCAACCAACCTTGTTTTATGTACAAGATTTATATTTGTTGTTCTATTCTCTTGCCAAGCTCGCTTAATCACCACCTCGCACTCAGGATCATCTAGCCAAAGCAATTCAAATCTGAACATTCTCTTGCTCTTCTTTCCCCTTTGATCGAGAGATAATATAATTGGGTTGTGATTTGAACCTATCCCCGGAAGTGCAAAAGCTATCGCATTTGGAAACAGTACTCTCCATTCTAGATTACAAAGCGCCCTGTCTAACCTCTTCTTTACTAATGCGCTGCCTTCTCTGTTATTTAACTAGGTATAAGCACATCCCTTGCTTTCAATATCCATCAAGGAGCAATCATCTAAAAACCCCCGGAAAGTTTGCATAACGGTCCGCCTCTCTGCATCCGACCTTTTCCCAATGGTAAAGTATTTCGTTAAAATCTCCTATACATAGCCAAGGGAGTAGATTGTCGTAGTTGCTATATTTCACTTCTCGTCATAGCCTCATTCTCTCTTGGAAATTTGTTGGTGCATGTAGAAAGGATATTCGCATCAAGTCACCACGAATAAGATCCTTGTATTGAATGTTTATTAGTTCCCGGGAGCTTCCCTCCACTTCCACTTTTACCTCCTCATTCCACATAAGCGCCAATCCACCAGCTATACCAATTGGTTCGATAATGAAAGAAATTTTGAAATCGGTCCTTTTCTTCACTCTCTCTAACAATGATGTTTTTGTTTTTTATTTCCATGAGGAAGACCAAATTGGGCCGTTCTTGAGCCACTAAGGCTCTGAGGTGCTGGACTGTCAAGGGAATGCCCAACCCTTGACAGTTCCAGCTCAATAGTTTCATTTATTCTTTGGTGGCTTATTAGGGCCAACCACCAAAGCCCATGCATTAGCCCCTGCCCAAGTCAGAATGGGGACATCTAGAAGTAGTTTTTCATCCTCCAAGAGATCCTGTGAGGTTTTCTTTTCATAGGGACTGACCCTCTTCTGTTTTTTTGCCACAGGAGCTTTATAAACCGCATTTCCTTTCTTAAAGGTGAGTGGAGGGATCTCATTTCCTGCCATGGAAGGGATTATCATTGTGGTTTGCTCTGTGCATTGCCCACTGAATATAATAAGTTGCTCTGTTTTTCCTGATTCTTCCATAACCTTCTGTGCATTAAGCTGGACAGCAACAATTGCTAGTTCATTTAGTTCATCTACTCCTGGTCTTTGAGGTGTATCGGTAGCCATTGTTGGAGTTTCCATCACAACCTCTTCCTCTATAGTAGAAATTTCAATTTTGCCATAAAACTTCTTCCAATAGGGGCTGACCTCCCAAACTTCAGCTTTTAGCCATGACCCATACCGCCCGGTTTATCCCTGGGCAAGTCTAGTCTCTTCATAGGGAATTTCAGTGCAAAAGTTTGCATAATGCCCAATTCGACCACAAGAGTAGCAAAAGTGGGGAAGCCTTTCATACTTGAAGTCTATCCACCATTTCTTTTCCCTGCAATTAATCATAGTTCCTGTTTTGAGTGGGGGCGCGATTCGGTATCACTCGGCTTTCCCATTTTTCGTGCATTGTTAGTTCTGGCTTCAATTTTAACCACCTCAACTTTCCCCAAAGCTTATGGCATTTTCAGTGATTCTAGCTCGAGAAAGGCCTATAAAATGAATCCAAAAAGCATAATGCGTAAACTCATAGCAGTGTTCAGGTATGTTTGGGTCTCCTTCCTTGAGGACTAAGAGGTTACTTGCAAAAGACCATGGCCCCGATTCTAACACTCTCTTTTTTCTTCACTTGATTGGAATAGAAATGAGAAAAGGCCTGGCTCAATTAACTCACATTTTACTAAATCTGTTTTCATGCTCGTTTCATAGTATCGATAAAAGCCTGGAAATTAACATTTGGCTTCGAGAATAACTTGCCATGGAGAGTTAACTCACTTTCTTGCTTTTCATCTTTAGGGATTGCATCTCCTAGGTCAGTAATATCCTCGTTGGACCACAAGTCTCCCATTTTCCGACATAGAGCTACTAATCTGAGCTTGTTTTCCTCTTCGCCTTCCATTTTCTGTCACCTATGCCGAGTGTACTGAGAACATATAGATGGTTTGCATGGATTGAAGGGATCTCTACAGTTGAAACCTTTCAGAATGGGGTTCTATTGAGAAGCAGCAACCAGCAAAGACATTCTTCAAGCAAATAAAGATAATAAATGGAGACGCAAAAAACCAGAGATTCACTTTCCTCCTTCCACTTTAGACATGTGGGCCAAAAAGGCACTGAGAAGTACGCAGTAAACACAGTGGAATTTCTCATATACATCAATCACCTGAAGAATGGAGATCTGAAGGAAAAGCGAAGGGCTCCAGCAAAGACAGCCAGCATTCTGGACGAAGACAAACCAGCTGGATTTTCGATATACATCGACCACCTGAATGAGCGAAAAATCAAGACAAAATTCTAAGAAACCTAGTGAAGACTACCATCACTCTATCGTAGTAACTTCATCGAGAAGGAAAATCTGGAAAATGTTGGCTTAATCGGGAGGGATATGCCTGGATTCTTCCATGGGTAGATGGGCTTAGGGTTTGCGATTTGGAAATTAGGGTTAGCTATCACCTAAAGGGATAGAGATGAGCTCCAAGGGTGGAGAGAAAACGAAGGGAGGACAAACTAAGGTGGTTGAGACGGGAGGTTTTTTTTCTTCTTTTTTTTTCACGGGATTTCGAGAGCGAGATCTTTGCATGGACAAGGGAGGATAGTTTTGGGCTTGTCGTCTCACTAATTTCAAGTGCTTTACCCAAAAAAAGAAAAGAAAGAGATTTACTAATTTCAACTCATGATTTTTATTTTTTGCCCAATAGCCCCACGAATGATCTCGTTGTTTGTGTTTTTCAATTTGAAAAAAAAAATATATATACGAGATATACATTTGCTCAACTTGAAAAGACATAATTTCATGATCCATGGAATGAAAAAATGTTGACCGGGATTAATAGAGACCTCTTCAATTTCGTTACATCAGTTTAATGTGTAGTAAATATTTAACCCATTTCGTAACTGGGGAAATAAAATTGAGGAGTTCTGATTCCAAAAAATTAAAATTAAAAAAATTAAACAAAATAATTCGAAATGAAGAGAACAGAAATGGGTGGAGCATGTTTGTATATGTCTGTTCCGTTTCCCTCCCCGGCACTAGTCAAGTCCATAATGCCTTTTGGTTCAAGTTCCGTCGTGGCGCGGGCCCCACCAAGTTTTTTTGGGGGGGGGGAACAGGCACGGGAGAGAGCTTAACAAATGACTACAGACACTACTTACTTCTTCTTCTTACTTCTTCTTCTTCTTCATTGCCTGTCGCTAGCTCGCTGGCTTGCTTTCTCTAGAAAGCAAAACAAAAACATGGCAAGCAATCAGTTTTGGAGATCACTCACACGTTTTTGCATTCGCGATGATGAGAAGAGGCGATGGGGAGAGGCTTCCCGCTGTCCCCATGCCGCCGGAGTATATATATACCCTCACCTTAGGTCACCCCGTCGCACATTCTCCTCATTTCCTCTGCAGAATCCGTCATGAGCGATTGGGATCCTCTTTGGTCCGCTTTGCCGTCTCTCAGGTATCTTCTTCTTCCGCAATCTCTCTCTTCCTCGTCTTCTTCTTCTTCTTTTTCTTCTTCTTCTTCTTCTTCCTGATCTTTGCTTTTTGATTTGCAGTCCTGAGGCGGCGCCTCCTCATGTTGCTTCTGCTTCGAGCGAAGTATCGAGGTGTCTTCTCCGTTTTGACCAGCAGCTTCGTCTATCGTTGTTTGCAATTCTTCATAGTACGCGTTTAGATCGCCGTAGATTGATGTTGTTGCCTCTATTTGAGCCGTTCTATGCGATTTCCTTTCAAGTTGTCGGACTGCTTTCTATGTATGTTTCTGATTGATGTTTTTGCCTATGCGATTTGCTTTGAGGCGGTTAAGGTTTTGTGTCTTGTCCTTCCTAACCAGCTGCATTTCTGTGCATTTTCGGCAATGATGAGGCACCTCCTCATGCTGCTGCGGCTTCCAAAATTGAATCTCCTCCCTCGAGCTTTGCCTCTTGCGCGTTCTCCGTTGCTCTTTTGCAGTTGGAGTTTAATGCCGTCTTATTTAATTCTCAGTGACAGCATTTCTGTAAATCGGCGGTTGGACTATTTTGATGCTCTCTATTCGTTTTTCTCTTTTTATGTTTCCTCAATTGTATTGGACTGCGACTCATTATGTTTGATGTGCCCTACGAGTTTTCCGTGTCCTACAAGTTTTCTTGATGCGTTCGGAGCATGTATGTTTGTATCATTCTACTGTCCCAGATAGTGTATTTTTGATAACTACTTATCATAGAGCATATAAAAATCTGCTTGTGATGTTTGTCATGTATCTTCATGTCCACTGATTTCTATAACTTGTTTGCAGCTATCAGAGAGCATATGAAAATCTGCTTGTGATGTTTGTCATGTATCTCCATATCCACTGATTTTTGTAACTTGTTTGCAGTGACGAAACACTTAAACGCTTGAATGCATACATCAAGGAGTACCTGGTTCAACTTGGATTAAGTGATCTCGCGTGCCAGTTTTTGGAGAAGGCCAAAAAAAAGGAGGACATCTCGCCTGTTCCATTTGTTCAGATGTGGGTTCAGCTGGAAAGCGAGATGATCCCCTGCCCTCCCCCTTCCTAGTAAAAATTTGAATATCTTTTGTTTCTTTAAAAATACATTGTATTCGTGTTGGTATTGTCCAGTTCATCGGTTTGGGAATTCTAGACATTGAGGTTGTCTCCTTTATATCTTTTTGGCACCGAATGTTATCCCCGAATGAGGGCGTTGAGAAGTACCTGGACTACCGGAGATTGACAAGAGGAGCTTTAGCGAGAAAGCTTGGAGACACGTTGTTTGTTGGATTCCTCGATTACTATTTGGATTGAAAGAATCTATCCACAATATCATGCTAGGATTGACGGAACAGACTAAGTGATATGAGGCAATGGGCAGTTGACAACTAGTCTATACAAGTCTATATACATTTGATAATAACTGTGATGATAGATTGATTTGCTGCACCTGACTTTGTATAGGATTGATGATAAGTGCAAGTGAGAATAGATGCTTCGGCGATAAATGATTGATAAGCACCTCGATTGATAATAGATGCTTCATCTCGTAAAGGATCGATTATAAGCGTGATTGATTGATAATAACCGATTGATTGTCGCTTTGTCCGCATGGATGTCGCAACAGATAAATTCTGGTGTGGGACACAAAATTTGTCTTGAAATGTAAGAGGACGGGTCGCTGACAAATCGAATCTACTTGTCTCACCAAGTTATTGATCCACCCTCTAGGATGCGCAGGTAACAATGCAATTCTTGTCCGCAGGTGTGGCAGTTGACCTTTGTCTCCAACTTTGACTTGCATTTCTCGTGGTATGTGTGTCCACAATTGAAATAAGCCCTTTCTTCTGTTTTTGTGCACTCATCCTGCAAAGTTATCTGCAAAAGTAGTCAATATATCTTGTCATTCGGACATGTTTGACATGGTTTGACTTAGTTGAAGCTACACGAGTGATCATGAATGAGCATCACGAACCGAGCAGATGGGACAAACAATTGGTTTTTAGCATTTTCTGCAGAATGGTCCTCACCAATGGTTCCCTTTTGCATTTGCTCTTTGACTTTGTTATACTGTCGCCCCAATAATTCATGTACAATCTGCAATTGCATCTTTACCCCAGTTATCTCCTTGGAATTAATAAGAAAATGCTAAGAAAGTAAAATTTGGAAAGTTGAATTTATAAAAAAAATAATATCAATTGCCTATACCCAAACTTTAGGCTTGAGTCTCCTACACTTGAGATTTTACTCCTGTGCTTACAATAAGATAAGGGAAATAATACTTTCATAACCAAAAAATATCCTTCCATAATTTTTTAGGAGTCTCTAAATTGAATGGACTATTTTTCCTTAAACCTCATACATATACTCCATTAAGATTCTTGAAAATTATGAAGGCTTGAATAGCTAGTGCCAAGTAAATGTTTTCATTGAATTTAACCAAAAAGCAAGTAAATATCTTTACTAGTTGCTATTTATCTACATAACTAAAATAATCTATTCTTTAAGTTATAATTAATGTGTTTTACGAAGGATATGTACTTCGGTTTTCCATTTTTCGATTTAAATTTATATGATATTTCATTCAAATGGTGTTCATATTTGTTTTTATTATTATTTTTATTATGTATTTTTCCCATCACTAAGAATATACGACCATGCCGTAAAAGTTGTTCACATAATCAAATGAGCAATACTTAAAACTAAAAACAAACTTTTTGGTGATAAAATTAGTTTGTAATTTGTTTCATTGTCAACTTTAATTTACTAAGATATATATGTCTAAGTTTTGTAACAAGGAGAGGTTTTATAATTATTAAACTAAAGGAAAATTTATTTCAATATATTAATTATACCTTATTTGTTTAATTGAGTGATCCTTTTAATTGATATCCTGTTTACAAATTAGGAGTTTCTTTTTATTTTTCTTTTAACTTTAGTATGTGTTAAATAGATTGCACAAAATATTTGTTTTTACTTCATGCTTGCCTCATAAAATCATGCGACTAACATTTTTTTAAAAAAAGCACCAAAATTGAAGAAAAAAGGTCTGGAATACAACCTTGCGAAGTACGCTAATAAAGTGATCCGTCATCCTCCTCACCCGATTTAACTCCTTTTTCCAGAGTCTTCAAAGCTGAAAGTCTATTGTTTAGTGCGTTTGGTTCAACATTTTGAAAGCCCATTTGGAAAATACAAAGTAGTTTAGCTTAAAGGATTTTAGGCAAATGCAAAGATTGTTTGGTAATTTTTTTTTTGAGAAGCAACTTTAAGAGAAATGTCATTTTGGTAGAAAATACATTTGAAAAGCCCTTTGAGTGATTAATATTAATTTTTTTATTTTATTTATTTAAAATTGAAAAAAAAATAATGTACACAACTTTATAAATATAAATTTTGACAATAATACTAAAAAAATCAAATACATATATATTTTAAAAAAAAATCCTTCATCAGAATTTTTTAATTTTCATTTTCTTAAAATTGAAAAAAAAAATTATGTATGCAACTTTTTAAATATAAATTTTCACAATAATACTAAAAAAAGCAAATACATATATATATATATATATATATATAATTTCTTTTTAAAAAGGCCAAATCCTTCGTCTAAATTTTTAAATTTTTATTTATTTAAAATTGAAACAATAATGTATGCACCTTTTTTAAATCAAAATAATACTAAAAAATCAAATACATAAATATAATTTTTTTATAAAAAAAAAAAGACTAAACCCTTCATCGGAATTTTTTAATTTTATTCGTTCAAAATTGAAAAAAAAAATAATGTACACAACTTTTTAAATATAAAATTTGAAAATAATGCTAAAAATAAACTACATATATATAATTTTTTTTAAATAAATAAATATAAATGCTAAAAAAATCAAATATATAAATAATTTTTTTAAAGACCAAAATATATTTAATTTTTTTAGCATTTATATATATTTGATTTTTTTATCATTATTTTGGCATTTAAAAAAATAATAGCGAGCGCAAAATCAAAAATTTGAAGAATGAGTGAGGATAGTTTTGGAAGAAAAAAATGAATTTCAACATTCGGTCAAATGCTGAAAGCTCAAAATTAGTCCCTACTAGCATTGGACTATCAGCATTCCCAATCTTTGGCTTTCACTTGCCTACTTCAAAATGGTTGCCAAATGGTTCAACATTTCCCCAAGGGGCTTTGGAGACTGAAAGCCTCTTGGGAATGCTGAACCAAACGCACCACCACTTTGCGATGTGAGAGATTGAAAGTTATAATTTTTCCATGTGAACATCATTAACTGGTTGTTAATTTAGCCTCTTAGTGATCTTTTCTTTGTTGAGGGTGAATTTGGAAGGATAGAGAAGCGAGACAAAAATCACTTCCGGTTTAATATATAGAAGATATATGTTTGTTTGTACGCGCGTTTGTATACACGTCTGTTGACTATTCATCGATAGATACATGGCATCTAAGCGGGAGCACGACTGAAATGGTAATCTTGTTTTACTATTCAGATTTAGATTACATGTGCACGTAATGCATATTTCCTTGGTTTCCATGGCTGAAATTGAACCATGGAATACATAAGGAGCAAGAGACAATTCCTTGTGAGCATTGCACTAACTTCTTGCCTTGAAGGGAAATGTAGTGACATGCTCATGTATGTACGTGCTTCTCAGTTCTCACATTGACAACTTCATCTCATTGATCTTTTCAGTTTTCTTGTAGAAAGAGTTGTTACCAATGAAGGGACTAACATGGAGGACAGCATCAAATTTTAGGATCCAAGTTACTAATAGACATAAGGAAATCCGTGCAAAAAGTTCTAAACCAGCTATATCTTTGTCAATTTAGTTATAAACCTTTCAATTTTGCTAATTGAGTCCTAAATATTTTTTTTTCATTTTTTTCCTTTTCTCTTTTTTTTTCTTCTTTTCTTTTTGGACAACTTTCCCAATGGACATCGGTTCTAGGACTCTTGCTGCAATTTTCCTTTACATAATTAACCTCCAAATGCGAGTATGGTTATTGAAAATAATGCAACACAAATAAAAAAGAACACTAGCTGAAACTAATCTGAGATTAAATTTAGGTTTTGTTTTTTTTTTACGAAAAACAACTTCTAGAAAAAAAAAAAAGTTCGGAATTTCCGACATTCGTTTTACGGATAATGATTTGATTGAGGAAAATATTTTCTATGAATAGAAAGACTCTTCGAAAAAGGGGAAAATGTTTTCTACTTTTCAAAAAGAAGATAATATTTTCAATATATTCACCCACTTTCTTTCACCAAACGCCTTTTCCTTTTTTCCTTTTTTTCTTTTCTCCTTTTTTTCTTTTTTAAAAATTGATTTTTAATTATATTTTATTCCTTTTCTTTTATTTCATTTTTTATCTTTTTCTTCTTCCTTGACCAGTTGCCGGCCACAATGGTGGCTAGTGACTGGCCATAGGGGACCTCAAGCCTCGCCATAGGCCAGTCAAGTCGAGCCTCCCCGGCCTGTGGAGAGGTTGAACTCGCCGACGCCGATGAGCTTGAGCCCCACCAAATCTAGCAAGCTAAGAAGGGCTCAAGCCTCGCCAAGCTTTAGTGACCTCGGGTGAGGCTCGAGAGCATGGCTCGAGCCTTGCCCGGCCTAGTGGAATCTAGCCGGGCTCGACTCGCCAACATCAAGTGAGCTCGGCCTTACTTGATCAAGCAAGGCGAGCATCACCATTGGCCAATGATCAGCCAAGGAAGAAGAAAAGGAAAGAAACCGAAAAATAGTCAAAAATTGATTTAAAAAATATAATAATAATAAATCATTGAAAAGGGGTGCACGGAGGAAAATTTTTCCTTACTAAATAGAGGAAACCATTTTCTAGTTCCTTTTCAAGTTTTAGGTGAACATGGAAAATATTGTCATTTTCCTAAAAAATGATTTCTTGGAAAATATTTTCTAAAAACGCAAGATTTTTAGGGAAACAAACAGAGCCTTAGATATGACCCTTTGCCTTGCAAAATATTACCTACCTACTGGGATTATACAATTGGGCATGGAATCCCAACTAGTAAGTTATAATGTTTCGGCTGGTATGATTGAGAACAAATTGTCCTCTTAGAGAGAGAAATGTGATACATTTGCCGATTGGATCGTCCCTCTTTTGATTGGGTCAAACTCAATACTGATAAGGCCTCTAAAGGCAACTCAAGTCCAACTTCAATAGATGGTCTTCTTGGTAATGAATCAGGTAATTGGCTTGGTGGGTTCGCGAAAACTATGGGAGCGTATTCTTTGCTCAAAGCAAAATTTTGGAGTGTATGTTTGGATCTCAAAATGGCCATCTCATTGGACATTTGCAAACTTACTGTGAAGGTGGGATCGCAAGCAACTCCCTCTTTTAATTTTGGCAACATTCTCCTTCCTCAGATTGGGAAAATGCCAAGAATATTTCCAGCCGGTTAGCATCGTACAAACTTTTAGGGAAGGAAATTCATGTGCAAGTTGGCTAGCATATTGAATACTTTAATCATCTTATGTAAATGACACTCTAGCATTAAATAGGCTATTGAGAGGTTTACTTCCTTTGTTGATAGAAAATCGGATGGGATCGATGTTTATTAGGAGAATAAAGGTGTACCTCTAGGGTTTTGTCCTCATTTCTTTACCAAAAAATTAAAAGAAAAAAGAAAAAAATGAGAGTTATAATGTTATCAAAATCCTTAGCAAGTAAATTCACCTCATTAGCATGAGCTATCTTCCCGGTCCTCATATGAAAATGTTTATTCTCGACGACTTATGTTGAAGCAGCAAACATTAAATCATTCGCCCAGTTGAAGAGCTTTTCACCATAATATTGCTTCCAACTAGGTAATGGGCAGTAGGGCTTTGAGCTACATTTATTGTGTCTTGAAGGGCTTGTGTGTCTTGAGACTTTGGATCAGTCCTTGGACCGAACCAGCTGCCGCAACGAGCGACACAACCAGACAAGCCCAGCTCAGTATTTTCAGCCACGTCCACGTGAAGGAGAACGTGCGCATGTTCGTCCTTGCGATGTACATCTCCACCGGGAAGTACACGGTCAATGGCCAAAACGAGGCAGCTCCGATCAGTCCCAGGAAGTCATTGAAGAAGGGCAATATCATGGCTATGACCGCGGTCACGGTGACATACACGGTCCTCCATATTAGCCTGAAGAGATTGATGTGGTAGATGCCGTACCCTGGGACGTCGACCGGAATTTCCCTCGTTATGAGAGTGTTGTTAGGCCAGCGCTTGGAGCACCAGCTCTCGACGAATCCGAAGATGGGCTGAGAAAATACCTGCATGTTGAAGTTCATGTTTAAAACGCCAATAAATGTATGTAGGATTATTTTTAGGTCCCAGTACATAACTCAATCAGCCATAATAGCAAATCAGATTTACACAAGAACGTACGCATTGTGATTGTTTCTGCGTAGTGTGTATCACGTAATACGCAAGATAATATAACTATGACATATATACTGCTACCTAAACTCAATCTAGCTCCGTAGACTCAAACAATCACCAGATGCATCAATAGCGCGAACTTCCCAAAATGCGAAACCAATGCGTTCCTCAGATCTGTCAACCAAGCAGAGAAAAGAGATGTCGGCGGTGCCTAGGTCTGCCGGAGGTGGAGTTTTGGGCTCCAGTGGTGATGCTGACGATAGCCGGCCTTAGCAGTGGTGATGTGTTTGAGCGTAACAATGGCTGAGGCGGTGAGGGTGAAAATGCAGCCTAAGACGTTGAAGATGTAGTTTTTTGCATTCATTTTTCCCCTTTTTTTTCCAACGTTGAGAGAGAGATTTAAAAACGTGTTCTTTGTGTGTTGAAAAAGAAGGGGAAAAGAGAAAAGACGAACATGCGGTACCATCTGGAACGTTCGATTGGCATGTCATATGCGAACTTGGATCCTTAATGGCAAGTTAATGGCGTCAAGTACCCAATCAGCAAATTCCACTAGCCCATGGAAGCATAGCATTGCCTCAGTTTTTAAAAGTACGAGAACCATAATGAAAAAAGATGAGTTTATGGACTAAATTCAACAATTAGTAAGAGTTTTGAGGACCTGGTATTATCACCCCAACTACAAGATCAACATAAAACTATGTGATATTGCAAGTTCAATAAAATGGTTTACCTGGTAAGCACCGATCAAGTGGACAGCAAAGCAGGCATTGGCGAAGTCAATGAGCCAGAACGGCTCGTAGAATCCGAAGCCAGTGAGGAAATTCCCTGGCGCATCTTTTCCAAAGGCTGCATAACCAACGCAGCCGCGGAGCGCGTAGAACATGGTGGCGGTCGAGATGCCGATGAGAGAAGCCCTTTTCATAACTTTGTTCTCCGGCGGGCTTGATTTCAATGTGTCCTGCAGAGAGAGGTCAACACCCAAACGTCGTACAAATCGAACCTGCTCAAGCACATTTTCCTCGGACGTCAGCATCCAGCTTCATAATCAAACATCATTCTCAAATGACACTGCAAATTCAAAAGGGGGCATACATGACGCCAGCATACATCTCTAATGAATCCGTTAAGTAAAAAAGGCGGTGTTGTATCGAATAAAATCCGACCTTCATTTTCCTACTAGCATCTTCTATGAGCTTGCAGGGTCTCTAATAAGCATGATAGGCATGGAAAATATCGAGCATAAAAGATCATAAGGACAATGATAAGAACATCTCTCGATCCGACCTACGAACAGTTCTGACGCCGGAAAAATCTTCATCCTTATCCGCCGAATACAGTTTGTAATGACATGGAAGGAGAGATAATCCACAATCAACCCAAAAAATAATCAGCGTCATCAACAGATGAAGCGAGTTGACTTCAATTATTGAGGCAACATTCATATGCCGATAACGCATGTCACAGAAGAAGACACCTACACAAACAGTTCATCGCCCCTTCCTTTGTGGTGTCACGTAGAGCGTGACAAATGCATCTGCATGTGGCCACGTAGGTCGCGATTATCATGTGCAGACATTGCACTGCATGACAACTGATGATATATGTGGGGAGAGAGAGAGAGGGGCGAGACAAGAAGATTTCAAGGTGGGATTTCACTTCATTCCTAATACGTCAAGGCACATTTAGTGGCCAAGAAAAGTTTAAGAAAGGAAAGAGACGTGGTCCATTCATTTCATGGTCCATAAGGAATCTTTTCTACAGTTAGTATATAGTACTTTCAACCCCTAAAAAGGTCGCCTCCTTTTGCCCTCACAGACCGCCACATTCATCGCCTAAACCTCGTTTGTAAACCCATTTGCTAGAATTGAAAATAATAATAATCTGACTTATCTTCTACAAAATGAGAAGTGAGAGACTAAAACGGGACGCTAACTCACCCTCCTTCCATTTGAAATGACACCTGAATAAATTGGTTTATTCGATACAGATTGTACTGAGAAACTAACTAATCATCGGTGTGTACAAATGAGATTAAAAGTTATATCATACACGACAAACCCTCGATTATGTCGCTATCGTTTCAATATCTTCTTGATCCATGGGACTTCATTAGGGTTGTATAACCATCTTTTTGTCTTGACTAGACTAAACAGACGGCTTTGGGCGGGTCCTACACCGGTCGAGGACAACTACCGAAAGGCAAATGCACTTCATGTGGCCAGGGCTTGATTGACGCCGATGGTCCTCCTATTTCTTTGTTTTTAGGACGACAGTCTTGCTTATTGCCCATTACTTTATAAATGATGACAATTGTTTTTTTCCTCTGTTTTCTCCGGTGACTTCAAGTGTATTATTACATGTACATACGCACTTGATGGAAAACCCTCGAAGCATCCGACGCTAAAACGTGGCAGGAAAGCCGAAATTGCTGGGCACGCACTCCAAATTTTCATGACTGCGCTTTGACTTTTGTTCTGAAACAAATTTGGCTTTCATCGATGCAATTGCATGCAAACATGCCTCTCCTAATTTTTTTTTTTTTTTTTATAGGAGCTTTTGCTTAGACCATCGGGTTATGACTCGTCGTTCCATATTCAAGCACCGGAACAATAAAACGACTCGTCCAGAATGGCTAAAATAGACAGATTAAGGTTTGATGTTTACCTGAATCTCAACGAGGACGGTGGAGTACGCATAGGCGAAAGCGATGTTGCCGACGGCTTGGAAGACTCTCCACACCTTCTCCGATCCCGACACGTCCACTCCCACCGTTGTCCCCGTTAAGGTCGTCCGCGCGTGGTGTCCCCCACCTGACAACGTCAATAATTCACCGTGTTTTATGTGACATCCGACACTCATTCCACTAATCAAACATCATGTCAAGGAAATATATAGTCTCTTCCGGCGATTGTTTTCCTTGTGTACCACAAGAAGAGGAAGAAGAAGATCCATCATGTCAAGGAAATATATAGTCTCTTCCGGCGATTGTTTTCCTTGTGTACCAAAAGAAGAGGAAAGAAGAAGATCTCTTTACCTGCAACTTTGGCGATAGAGAGTCTGACGCCGATGGAGGCGTAAGCGAAGGACATGACGGCGGCAACGATGGAGAGCCAAGAAAGCTTGTGGAAGTCCGGGATTTGGCTGAGCACGATTTAGATGCATGCGAATATGATCATGAACGGATAGTTCGATGTTTCGCACACCGACTTCACTTCGTGCCCATTTTTGTGGAAGCAGTTCGACTTCTTCACCGCCCTGGAAAATTCATTATATTTTTGGAAAAATAGAGACAGAAAAAATATCCTTTGGTATAAATGATAAATCAAGCACCATTTACATTTACATACTTACACCATGCTGATAGATGCTGTGATGGTGTAGCCAATTGTGATGCCGACGAGGTTCCCATATTGAGCCAATCCGCATAGCCGAACCTTTCGACCTCCTAGAATAAAAATATTTGAAAGAAAGCTAATTAATTATAAGGAAAAACAACCAAAAAAGGGGGGATGTCAGTCATTGGTTCGTTCGATTGGCGAATTTAATGAAACCCATTTGAATCATTTTAGAAAATTGAATTCAACATGGGGGTCTCGATCTCATGGGAAAGTGGGTTTCTTTAGGAAATGACCAAATGATGCTCGTAATTGACCAATCTCTTGGCAGAATCCACAATCCAACACGTTCATCTTCTTTTTGGAAATGCATTACTAATTTCCGAAAATCTAATTGTTAAAAAGAAGGAGAAGAAGATGGAAAGAAAGGATTTTACCAACTTCTCTACTTACCTAAGTGGGCTCTCACCACGTCCATGTAAGTGTAGTTCCTCTTCCCAGTGATGGGGTCCGGCGACCGGTAGCAGTCCGCGAGGAGGGTGGAGGAGAAGTAGGTGATGAAGGAGAAGGCCGCGAGGACCGCCGGCCCCACCACCCAGCCTAGCTGGGCGATGGCCCATGCCAAAGACAGCACCCCGGACCCGATCACGGCCGTTATTATATGCGCGCTGGCCGTGACCACCGTGCCTTCACAAAAAAGGAACAAGAAAACCCAGAAGAGAAATTGATTGCGTGCAAGAAGAACGATGCTAAAAGAGTCGGAGCCATCGTCATGAAAACTGTCAAAGCTCACGTCAAACCAGATTCAAATGCATCAGAGGGCTAAGGAGCGATTCGTACGCAAGAAAACAAGCAACACAAATTCATAAGATTCAGTTCCTAGCGGTTCTTTTGACTCTGCCGTCGTCATCCAGGTTCTTCTGAACGCCACCGCTTCGAAAGGCTTCAGGATCTTGCTCCACATGCATGTTGCTCTTTGCCATCGTCTCTCTCTCTCTCTCTCTCTCTCTCTGGGAGAACTTAATGGGGGAAATGGGACCGCAGGGTTCGGGTTCCGAACGCTGAGGAGACGTAAGGAGAGGGACACTAGGACACGGCACTCAAAGTAATATAAACTAAGCGTTTGTGTGAAAAGCTTCTTTTGGCAAAAGGAGTAAGTGGCTTTCCGGGGAAATATAGTCAGTTCTGAGCTGCTTCAGAAACTTTGCTCTACAAAGGGGGAAAAACGAAGGAAATACATAATTAGATTGCCGTAAATGAGCAGATATGAAACAACAGCGAGAGAGAGAGAGAGGGAGAGAGAGTTGGAGCGCCCACCTAAGAGGGTATAGAGTTGAGAGAACTTGCCAGGTTGGACTTTGGAATTGAATGGGGTCTTCTCTTCCGCTTCTTCTTTCCTTCTTCCGCTTCTCCTTTCCTTCTTCCACTTTTGATGGTTATGCTTGTTAGACCATTGGTCCCCGCTTTATATGAGGCCTCGATCCGTCCTCCATCAAACCCTGTTCATCAAACCTATCTGATCTCTTCTCGACGCTGCTTGAAGTCGGTTCGTAGCTATATCTTGCTGTTTGGCCCTTGGCGAAATCAGAAAGTCTCTCTCTCTCTCTCTCTCTCTCTCTCTCGATAAGGGTAGAGATTGATTATTGGAATCAATTCCTTTTTGGTAGGTCAGAGTAAATGCCAAAGATGTTATTGGTAATATAAGGTTAAATCTTGTTTTCCTTCCTCTCGTGCCCTTTATGGAGTCCTCTCTCTTGCGTGCTTCCCATGTACCTACATTTAATTGCTTTTGACGTCCAATAAAAAAAATATATATATTTTTTAAGCGTCGTGTGTCATATAATCTATGCTTAATGAGCATGCCGTGTGTGTATACCTTGTACCTTTCTATGAACATTCCTTAATTGCTAGATACATATAATTATAATTTGCATGCTACTTTATCAATGGTATGTGATGTATAATTAATGATTAGGACTCAGCTAATCAATTCTTTTAAAGGGTGGATTACCCATTTTTCACGTTTCTTAAATGCTTGTTCGTACAAGATAGTTAAAATAACAATACATTTGAATTGAGAGATCTATATTTTCCCTAATTACCGTATGATGTGAATGAACATATCTTGCATTAGCAAATCATTAATGGGCATTCTTCGACTTGATTAAACTGAGGTCAACTCAGCCATTTCAATGTGCAATTCGGGAAAGTCATGTCAAGGGGGTCAGACAAACACCCTTTTATTTTATTTGTTGTACTTTTTTTAATTTTATTTTTCAATCTATCACCACCACTGAATTTGCTTTTTGAAATTACGAGCCACATGAATATGTCTTGTAGCAATTATTGTAAGGGCAACGACGTATCTTGATCATGGGGGCACTAGAGAAGAAACATCTCATCTTAATAAAAATACGAAAAGAGAAGACAGATAATATACACTATATAGTTTAAATTAAATTAAAATATAGCAACCGCGGCAGCTTGCGGGGCGTAACTTATTCCATGGAATTACGTTCAAAATCATTTACTAAATGGAAATAAAATGACTTGGACCTAACTCCAAAAATTACCCCAGACAACGCTCATGGCCCGTGCGATTCTAGCTGGCAATTCGTTGCAATATCTGCAGGAAAACGACGGGAGCACTATCATTTTGCTGCGTGCCGATTCTCTAGCGGTCACCGTCTCTGTCGACGTAGTTATCAATTGGAGAAGTGATCAGAAAGATTTCAGTTTAGAATCTTTTTCCTCCAAGAGCAGTCTCGATATGAATGGCTCCCGAGTGCTAAGATGACATATATTTGTTTGGCCAAAATCGGTTCGTCCGTCGGAATAGTACGTCACCTTACAAAGTGATAAAAAAATTACGTTAACACGATGGGAAAAAAGGGATTGTTCTATGTTTAATTTAACGAAACATGAAAGGATAATACCTTATTAAACTCATGTATACATGTATATATAGATATATTTCCATCAAAATCCATCAAAAAATTTATTTATTAATCACTGTTGCTCAATGTAAGACTTGGTTGATCATTTTGGATAGTTTAATTCACTTCAATGCATTATGTGATTTATATTCTTAATTCCATCATTTAACATCCACCTTTTGTGACTAGTGGACACTTAACCTTAAGTGGGTTCTCTGATTATTGTCAATGGATGCAAAAGTAATCGTTTTAATTTGTAAAAGAGCACTCAAAATTCAATCGAGTTCCGTGTACTTTGCCCCGTGAGAGGTTTTCATTTCCATAAAAAAATAAGAAGGAACTAAGGAAATGGATGGGAAAACTCATGTTAGATAAATTAAAAAATTAGTGAAAAGAGTAAACTAATTAACGGATGTCTCGTCAAAGCAATAGTTGGCAAAGCAAAAAAATTGCGGCTTGTAGCAGTTCATGGAACAAAAATTATTGGATTTTCGATAATGCGACGACAAAAATCTGCGCGCTCCAACATGGAAGTTTTTGCAAAAAAAAAAAAAAAAGAAAAAAATAATCTTCTTCCTCTCTTCTAGCCTATACCCTAGCCTCTGCGCGCGCTCTCCCTCCCTCCTCTGCAGAGTCTGCCCGCATTGAATACATTCTCTCTCCTCTTCTTCGTTTTTTCCTTCTGAGGAGAAGACAAGTCATTCCTCTCTCAAGCGATGCTAGTTGTCTGCTGCTTCGGCGTTCCTGCTCCGGCGCTCCTTCGTACGCTGCTTCATCGCTCGCCCCAGCAAGCCGCTGCTGCTGCCAAGGATGCCTCCATGGAGTTGGCGCTCGCGCGGCCGCGCACCGGGCGGGCGGGCGGGCGGGCAGACGAGTCGAGAGCCTCCGAGGACGCGCTGGGGCTCACGGCCGGCGGGTCGAGTTCGTGGTGGGCAGGCCAAGGACCCTTTCGTCCAGCGAGCTCAGGGGTGCGGATTTCGTGCTCCTGGATTGTAGAGACGATGACCCGCGCGGCGCGTTAATGGAGGGGAGAAGGAAAATGAACGAGAAAGAAGTGCCACTAGTTTTCAGGCAAATTAATATAGTTGATGCAGCAGCACTTGTTCGGATGTTACAAGACAGGGAATGTGTAGTACAGCGGTCCAACGGCGTACTTAATCACTTCGCGATACACTGAGCTTGGGCGGCGTACTTATTTTTCTTTTTGGCAAAACCTTCCTTCTTGGAGAGCGGTAGCATGTAGACCGGCTAGAAGAGATAGAAGCCGGCCCCACAGCTCCACGTGGGTCCATATGGTGGTCCGGAGCCAGTGCTTCGGGACCATGCATTTTGGTTCGAATTCGCGGGCCCCATAGATTTTATGGGGATTATGAGACTTCTCGCTGCCGGACATCTTTGGTCTCGCAAAGCAAAGCGAAACACAGGGCAAAGACTAATCGGCAACCCACTGCAGAGTTCGGAGGGAGAGAGGGAGGAAACCATAACCGCGTCCAGCATGATGCTTCATCACGCGTTTTCTGTTCGAGACTCACGCGTTTTCTGTTCGAGATCTGGAGAGTTCCCGCTCTCCACCACGTCCGAGGAGTACATATACCCTTCTTCCTCAAATTTTCTCCCGCCTTCTTCGTCTTCGTTTTTCTCTGCAATATTCATCCGCCATGAGTGATCGGAAGAAACCTGACGATGAGTTTGCTCCTCCGCCGCCGCCTGTCAGGTACCTCTTGCTCATCAAGATTTCCTCCTCCTCCTGCTTCTTCTTCTTCCTGACGACCGTCTCTGCCTTCTCGATCGCAGTCTTGAGGCGGCTCCTCAGCGTAGGAACTCATGGCTTCCTATGCTGAATCGTTACTTCATGGCATCTTCCTCTGATGAGGCCGCTGCTGCTGTACGGAGCTTGGATCGTTCCATCTCATCTTCTTCTGATGCGAGACTCATGCGTTTCCTGTTCGAGACCGCGAGAGGCGGAGGCGGTCTGGAAATTGAGTCTGCTCCTCCACCGCCGCCTGTCAGGTACCTCCTCCTTCTTCTTCAAGTTCAAGCTCTTCAAGATCTCCTCCTCCTCCTGCTTCTTCTTCTGCCTGACGACGCTCTCTGCCTTCTCGATCGCAAGTCCTGAGGAGGCGGCTCCTCAGCTTGGGAACTCATGCCTTCCGATTCTGAATCGTTACTTCATGGCATCTTCTGATGATGAGGCCGCCGCTGCTGTACGAAGCTTAGATCGTTACATCGCATCTTCTTCTGATGAGGCCGCCGTTGCTGTACGGAGCTTCATTCGTGACATCGAAGCATCTTCTTCTGCTGCTGCACGCGGTGATAGTAAATTGCTGACCTTGAATCGCCTGAATCGAGACATCGAGGAATATCTCCACCTGCTTGGATTGGATGATCTTGCAGGCGAATTCAAGGACAAGGCTGAGAAGCAAAGGGGCCTCCCTCCCGTTGATTTCGTTGATCAGTGGATTTCTCTGACGAGCTTTTGGGGAGAACGTGCCTCTCCTCCTTGCAAGTAAGTTCTCTATCACTATCGTTCTTGCTCGCCTCCTTATACATTTTTGTAGCTTATAAGTTTCTTCTTATTTATTTTTTATTTTTTTAACAGGGATGGAGAGATAGCAAAGCTGAATACAGGCGTCAAGGAGTATCTGAAGTACCTTGACATTGAGGTCGAGAGCTTCAACGCGCAAACTGCTTCCGGACATCTTGTCGGGACAAGTACTCTCGTTCGCAAGTGGAATGAACTCGTCTATCCAGTGCTCAAATTTGCTTCATGGGCGCTGTAAAGCCTTCGAGCAGCTGCAGCTGTAAAGCCTTGGAGCGGCTTTGACTGACAATGCAGGTTTGATTCATCGTACTACTACATAGAAACACCAGAATAACGAGAGAAATTTTTCTTGAGTTGTAAGAAGACTGAATAACGTGATGACTATCATTTGTCGCTGAGAATTCCCTTTGAAATATAGTTTTACTCCTGCGTATTTCTAGGACTGGTTGGCAATGTGGAGAAAGTCACTTGCGTTTTAATTGTCGTCCGGTTTTAGAGTATGCTCCTTTCCTTCACAGTGACCTCACCCGTCCAATCCAAACCACTGGCACAAAGTTCGGACTCATTTTCAGGCAATTACTCCCTCTTCTTCGATTTCATTTTGAAATTTTTATGGCCGGAGCTCGGCTTATTGAGCTCACAAAATTTTATGCTCGAACTCTATTCGCGTTATAGCCATATTATAAATGAACTTGAGCTTAAGCTTATTAAGCTCCAACTTTCCCTTTGCATTTATAACCAATCACACACGAGCATGCTACGTACTTTTATTATTTCTGTAATTTATATATCCATAGACAAATTTCGGAAAAGTAAAATCATTTAGTTTATTCATTAATGCGTGTGTTTCCATCTAATTTAGATTAGTTTATAGGTCACTGCTAAATACTATTTGGGGAAATTATTCATCGTTTTTATGTCCCTTTTCTAAGGGAAAAAAGGTTTTTCCTTCTAAAAAAAATCACAATCAACTCTGGAGTTCGCCATAATTTGGAAAATTCCTCAATTGACCAGTATAAAATCGTAAATCTTTAATTGACCAATGTACAAAATTTTAAGTCTTGCTTCTACACTTAACGCCAAGTTTCTATCACGTATGTCGAGTTCCGATTTTTGGGGTAGTTGCAGTTACTTTCTTCTTTATTATTTCAATATTTAGAAATTTCACAAGACAATAGAAGTAGAGGACCTCCAGTCCATATTTTAATTAATCCTAACTCAATATTTAGAATTTCAGAATCATGATAACAGAAAAATTAAGAATATATGGACATATAACGAAGGAAATACTTGAAACGACCAATCCATCTCTTTTCTATAATTTCACTAACCAAGGCAGTTTAAAGAAAGAGATATATGTCCAATATAATCGCTAATTATATTCAAACAACCTCATATTTTCCAATTTCAATATAATTTGCACCTGAAGACACTTTGAGATGAAGGCCGCACTTCAAGAAGCTTATTAACGTTCTCCCACTTTCACTTTTACATGGAAATGCAATGTCCGTACGGTGTCTGCATAGAAGTATAATGATAAATGATCATGGATCGATTCTTAAATAAGAAAAAAAAAAAAAGAGAAAGAAGCTAGAAATGTTACAGTTTTCAAACAGCTCTTATTTTAATGTCGAAATTGTTTATCCCTTAATTATCACTTTAGTAGAAAAGAATTACTGAAATGCTTGCAGTGATTTGTGTGGCTAGAAAATTCAACGCGACAATACGTGAATACAAACATCAGACATGGCAAGACGGCAGAGTGAAGTCACAATAATCGGGTCTAAATGATGACGGCTAGCACATTTTTTTTTCTCAGATTAATGAATTGGGAACAAATTCGTTTTTTGGGGCAAAATTGCAAAGTAACGAGGATTTATAAGTAATTATTTCCAAATTGAGAAATAATTTGCCTTGGTATGGAGGGAATGATCGAATTTTACTCTCGTGTGAATTTCTATTTTGGTAACACTATATTATGAAATTTTCTGCAGGCAAGAATAGAATAGTGTGAAAGGTCCTAAAAGGTCAAAAGCTAGTGACGGATGAAAGAAGGTCCGCAACCTATTAGCCTATTTGAAAGATTATTGAGTTAGTAACAAATTTATTTTTAAAACGAGAAATCTAGATATCCATTGCCTTTTATCTTGTGAAATACGAAACTAAGGAGAACCTTTAAATTGACGACCACTCTCAAAATGTACTGAAATATGTTTAAGCGACAACATCGAAAATGGAAATTTCAAGTATTTCATTTAATAGTTATTCCCACAAAAACACAACTCATTAAAATTGCTCGACGTCATGTCTTTTCATGGTGAAAAAGAAGCAAAGATTCTAGCATGAATACACGTTAATGACACAAAGGAGTGAACTTCAATTTTCAAAGATTCTAGCATGAATACACGTTAATGACACAAAGGAGTGAACTTCAATTTTCTCAACAACATTCACTATGATTAGAAATTGCTGACATATATTATCCTTCTCCTAATGAAAACTAAATACCTAGACCGTACCTATTGGTCAATACATTCTCAAATGTATTTATTTAGTAAGTTTTACATTTATTTTATTTGGGTCATTAATCAATGAATTGTCTTTTATTTAAAAATCTTCTTATTATACTGTCAACCCACCTAAATGTCAACTCACGCGTTGCGATCTCAAAGAATATCGATAGAAAATAATAACTTGACTCCAAAGTCATAATTATCTTTGAAAGATATTTCTTTTTGATTATTATGAGTTCTTCATGTATGGTTCGCAATTTTGTTCTCGATTCTGTTGCAAAGCTATAAACAATATGATATCACTTGATAAACTCCCACTTTGCTTCCTAACTCGAGTTAAAAGGTATTCTTATTATGGCACCATCAATCTTGTCACTATTACTTTTAGGAATCCAATGGACGAGGACTCAAAGTCAAGGTGTTCCACGAATGGTTCTCAAATTTATTTATATTTGTTCTATTCCACTACTAGCTATGATTTATCTCGATCAACAAGACTCGCACTTCAACTTCAAAATCAATCGACTATACTTGATTTGCTGTTCATGGTCTACGTATTTGATTTCGCTTTTGAAACATAGCCAATATATTATCCATGTTTTGTTGTGCATATGGATCTCATCATGTGGACGATAGGCAAAAAAAAAAAAAAAAAATTTGGGCTAGTTTTTTTCCATGGGTATCAATTAAAGCTAATAAAACATATCATTAGCACATCAAACTCGGACATAGAGATCTGCCATGTGAAACAGAGTCCTCTTTGTCACTAGGTAGTGTCCATACAGAACTCATATTCAATAATAGGAATTCCAATAAGAGATACGATGCCATAACTTAGAACTTCAAAAGCGACAAGAAATTTTAACTACCCGAATCATATGTTGTCTTTGGATCGTAAGAAAACTAAATAGCTGATAAATAAAAGACAATTATGTCACCAGAATATCGATTCTCCCTCTGCGACGCGGAGGAAACATAATTTTTCTTGTCCGCATACTAGGCAGTTGTCCATCTTCTTCGTGCGATAGCATTCAAAATGGTACGTGTGTCCACAATTCAAATAAGCCCTTTCATCTGTTCGTTTGCACTCAGCCTGCAAGACATCCCACCCACAAGAGTAGCCAAATAAATAGATTTTGTCAACCCGACTATCTTCACAAAGTAATAACGAAGGGGTGTCACGAACCGAGCAAATAGCACAAATCATCGGTTCTCCGACATTCTCTGCAGACTCATCGTCCTCCCTTGTCCCCTTCTCCATTCGCTCTTTAACTTTGTTATACTTACGGCCGATGAACTCGTGTACAACCTACAATCGCATCTTTACTTCCGTCATAGTTATCTCCTCAAAAACCGCATAAAATCTATCTCTACTATCATCCACTGCTTGGAATTCCTTTGCTAAAAGATTAATTAAGTTTATACAAGATAAGAATTTATACAACCCATCGCTCGATTTAAATGATACAGAGTTTAATCACTAAAAGAATTAAAAAAATAAAAGAATGCATGAGCTAGAATGTGAAAGTGGAAATAATCACAGCAACTCGTTTAATTTCTCCCCTTATGAGAAGTAAGAGGAGATCTATGGATAGATGGAGTACATGGATAAAAATAAAATAACAAAAAGGGATCAAAATAGTGAAAGTATAAACAAAAATTGAGATAACTAATCATTAACAAATACGTTTAAAAAAAAAATCGTACTTAAAATCGTCAGAGACCTATGGAACTTCAATACTTTTTAATTAGAAGTAGCTGTAGAAAAGAAAGAAGTCGTGACAATAATAGGACCAAGGAAATATTACGTGGTAAGGGACTTCTCGAAGCTTTGGAATCAAGCATTGATGAACCTTTACTAGCGTGTCAAGCGAGCAATGAGTTACCACGTATTCCATCGGCCATGGCTTTATCTGCAATGGCCATGGCTTTCTCTGCAACAACAAAGATGAACACGCTAACCCTAGTTTGCAGAACTTATAAAAGACTAAAAAGCACACGATCCGAATAGCATGGTGCGACCGCGCCCGCACATTAGCATGCGCGTCCGGATGCCTCTTGAGGCGATGTCCCGACACCGCACTCTTGTAAGGAGGACAATTAGTATGAGTAAAGACGGTGCAGAGTTTATTCAAGAGCTTGCTACCTCCTGGAGTTCAAGTAGTGGTGCAAGATTCTCGCTCCGATGAGTTACCGTCATTGAGATCCTCCAATACTAATTGTGATATTTGGTCTCTGATCTTCTTCTTCTTCTTCTTCTTCTTCTTTTCAAAGTCCAACGACCGTCTCTTGATTATAGTGAATTGATTTTATAGATGGGTTGCCGCCTTGCCGATGTAATTTCGATACTCGTCAGGAAGGTAGCAAATACCTTCCCGATTACGATTTGCGTTGGGATTCGATTTCTTTCTTTTCTTAACTATGGATAGAATACATGCAAGTGCAAAGTCTTGCAATTTAGGAAATATATCTTAAAGAAGGCGAAACTTTGAATATCCTATCTGACAAAAATCTTAGCTCCTCTTATCTCTCTACATAACATAACAAATCAAATCAAATCAAAATGGTTTGAATCTCAAGTTTCTTCCGATCAACTTCATAAAAAATCCATGACGGTTTATGGTGGTAGATTATCATATTGAGAAATAATATGTAATTCAAAAGTAGAATGAATCTCTAAATCTTCAAAATATAATCCCCAAATCTCCGACACTTCCGAATTTAAATTAGAATCTTTCTTATATTTGGCAAGTTAAATCTTCCTTAATTTTTTTCAATTAATCCCCCTGAATTGGCTTTTATGGAAAAGGTGAAAAAGGAAAGGGAATATAAAAAAGAAAGAAAAATAAAAAAAGTGAACCTAGATTTTACACATTTGCGTCTTTGCTTAGCTAGGCATATATTGGTATGAACTGTCATATAATCTCGGTTATCCATACGTAGAAATTCTCGCATTCCATATAGAAAATATGTAAATCGAATGAACTAGTATTAATTAAATGCAGGTTACAATTTGAAGTGGCAATTTACTTGAGATTTTGTCCCCAACCGGAACAGTTTCACGTAGAGCAATCAAGATTATCAATTTAATGCATGTTTGGTAACCATTCTATTATCAGGAATAATTTATGATCATAAATTGTTTTTTCTAATGTTGTTCCTTGAAGGAATTTCTTAGTATTTGAAAACGTTTGGTAATTATCCAAAATTTCTATTCCCGGAATAGAAATACGTTTGATACAACTCTCTAATTCTTTTATGATTTATAATTTCTTATAATTTTTTAAAATTTTTTTTTATTTTTTTATTTTTCCTTTTCTTCTTCTTCTTCTTCTTTTAGCTGGCAACCCAAGCAAGAGGTTGAAGAAGAAGAAGAAGAAGAAAAAGAAAGGGAAAAGAACAAAATGAAAAAAGAAAAAAAAAAAAAAAAGGAAAGACTTTGATTATGGAGTTGTTCCCGAAACAAATAAATAAAAATAGTTACTATTTAACCGATTACCAAACAAGGCATTATTCTCCGCTGCTATTAGGGGGACACTAGATAATAGATAGTAGACATGCCAAGGACTCAAAAGAGCATAAAAAATTAGATACCCAATTTGAAAAAATCGGCTTTTTACAATAGCACAAATAGATGGGCATCAATTGCAAGTGGGAATAGGTGTATTTTTATTTGTTCAAAAGAATAGCTGTATTAAAAAGAAGAAAATAAAAATAAATAGTATTTTTGGTGGAGTTGAGACAATCTCGATGGAGAAACAAAATAATAATAAATGAAAAGGCTAAGTTTCAAATAACTTATAATTCTACAGGAAAAAAAAATTGAGAATTAAATGACAGTTTAGGATAACGAATGTTAAAAGAAACAGTAACCACATGAGCGGTATAATGATAAATCGATCATATATAAAAGATATATCCATTGTGATTTAGATTGGATGCTTGTGGTTACTGTAATACTTTACAAGTACATTTTCGTCAATCAATCTCGATATTGCTAAAGTTTTCTAATTTAAGATTGCAAACTTAAAGGAAATGCGTGAACTGTTATAAAAAGGGACTTCCAATTTAAGTCTTGTCTTGTGATAAGGGTGCTTGAGATTGTGATATATAAAGAATGATAAGCAATTCTTTCCAAATTGAGAAATATTTCACTTGGGAACATAGACAATGAAATCCCTTCATATTGAAACGAAATCGAACAAGAAGAAATAAATTGAGTATAGGGCATTAGGAGTTGGAAGTGTGAATTTTATTGATCCACATCAATCCTAGCTAGCAGCAAGGGCATTTTTCATGGTGTATCTAATTTGTAATATTGCCATGACTAGTGATAAATACTTAATACTTAATGGAATAAACGGAAAAACAATTGCCAATTGTTCATCATTCAAGTCGCTTTAGAATTCAATCTGATTGATCTTATGTAAAATATTAACCTCCTTGCTAGGTTGATTGAATGAAGTTAGCGTTCAATTATAAGACATGGGGAACAAGACACACGTTGAAAGCCATGCTTCTCAATATACCTCGTAAAAATTTCACCAAATTTTGGGTTAACGAGACACTCTATCGAAACCATACTCAACTCCAACAATCCGATCCACTTGTACACATAATAAATGAATTTTTTTTAGACTACCACAATCTCTAATTTTAAAACTATCTCATTTATTTTCATGACTCGTGTCATCTTATTAAATCCTTTTAATACGTTTGAATTGATTTTATTTTAAAACGATGTTGTGATTATTTCAGAAACGCGATTTTGTCGATACGAGGCTACGATGAAACACTGCACGAGTAGACTCCCAAGTTTTGAAACCCTTGCCGTGGAGCACGTGTTTGTTTTGTCAAAAAACACTATGAAATTCGACCGGGTTTTGTATATTTTGCCCCGTGATTATATCCGGCTAGGCCGGCCATTGCTTCTGTCGGGTTGGCCCACTAAGAGAAAGGAATGGAACGGAAAAGATGAGAGTAAAATGTGATCAACGTGGGTAGAAGTCTCAACATCCAAAAAAGCAATGGAGCTTTTCATTTCCATATTTAAAAAAAAAAAAAAGAGAGAATTAAGGAAATGGATGGGAAAACTCATGTTAGATAAATTGAAAAATTATTGAAAAAAGTAAACGAATTAACCAATGTTGCCTTAAAGCGTTTGTTAGTAAGAAATTGTAGCTGATAATAGTATCTCTAACAAAAATAGTGTTATTTTCGATAATGCAACGACAACTAACTGATTAGAAAAGTTAAAAATATAAAATATCTTGATTAATTTGAATTTGAAATATGCAAGTAAAAGGAAATTATCTATTGAAAAAAAAAAAACAGGCGGCAGTAAGAATGCAATGGAGCCATCGGGACTCTTGACTCTAATTATTAAACTTAGCAATGAGTTCCTAAAAATCTGTGGTGGACAGTAAATAAAATTACCATGAAAATTAAATATTCACAACAGAATGAAAATTTCGATTTCCACAAACAAAATTATGTTTTTTTTTTATCGAAACAAAATATTTATTTTAGATCTAACTGAAAGCTTTGAAAACTTGAGGGCAATCTAGTGATAAAGCTTGAAGCCAGATTCAGCCTTAACATTAAAAAAAAAATATCTCCATTAATTAAAATTTGAGCAATAGTAATGGAAAAGCACACAATTTGCTGTGGAAATCATAAAATAATGTTTGCAATAAATGTTTAAGATTTTGTATCCAAGGCGAGAAACCAAAGCCAATAGACCTTTTCTAATAATAAAAATGTTAAATGCACGAGAATGATGGTCAACAAACTAATACTAGGAAAATATCTATTCAAATGTTTTTCCGTGAGATAATATCTTATTCAGTAGTACTAATTTACTTGGACTAAAAGGGAGAACGTCTTGGACGGGAAATGATAAGCTATTCTTTTAGCTCCTCTGTAACTTGAATTTGAGTATCCATCCATTCTTTGTAAGTTCAAATCATTAAAGAGCAACACAGACCAAAAAAAAAAAAAAACACATATCACACTTTACTTAGTTATTATCATGTGAAAATGCTCCTTTTGTATAATTCAAACTAACAAAGGAAACATCCGACCAAAAAAAAAAAAAAAAAAAAAAAAAACTAACAAAGGAAACAGACCAAAAAAGATTAAAAAAAAGGAATATTAAAATGAATGACTGCAAGTAAAAGCTCACTTTTAAATCGACTCCTTTAATTTATTATTAATGAAATGATTGAAGTGTTTTTATTGCTGGTGGCAAATATGGACCATGTCCACCCGTGAAAATAATGTAAAAGAGCCACGTCATAATATTATTCGAAAGAGAGAAATTTGAAAGGCAAGATAGAACAAAGAAAATGAAGGTATTCAAAAGCCATTTGTTGTTAAAGTTGAAGGCTTTAGAAACGTGGTGACAATTTCTATCCCATCTATCATAATCAAGCTATGTATAATTGTTTGGATTTTTAGTTGGGATAGAATTAGATATGATTAGGGATTTTATTGTATGTGTTTGGTGAATCGCAATAATGAAGTTAGATATTTTTATATGATATTGTATTCATTGTTTGATATGAACAACGTATCAATGTAAATGAGCATAAAAATTACATAAATAGAGATGGTAAAAATCTCCTCAAATTCTTGCCTACTTGATATTTATCTGCTTATTTTTTCATTATTTTCCCTCTTTTTTAAATTCCTTTTTCCTCTTTTATCTTTCTCTAATAAAAATTTATCAAATAGTAAATTATACTTATATATATATATATATATATATAATATGTAAAAAGTATAAATACTAAATCTATATTTATATGTATTGAATTTATATTATGTGGTAGAAAAAATTTAAATATATAAATAAAAATATGAACAAATAAAAATGAAATCGTTGTGATTTTTTTCTTTGACAAATTTTATATTATAATTTGAATGTTATTTTAATTTTATTAACTCAAGATTTTTTTTTTTGAGAAAAATAACTTTTATACCATAAATAGTGGAAATTTTATCAACAATTATTCCATCTACCTATGATGATAGTTAGGGGTGTGCAAAAGAACTGGAAACAACCTGGACTGCTGGAACCGGATTGAACCACCCAAGAATCTATGGTTCCTAAGGGAATCAATTCGGTTCTTAGTTCTAATTTATTGAAATTGGTGGATATCGGTCAATTCCAATTCAGCTCTAGGTGGACTAGTATCCACCGATTCCAAGTGTGGAACCATCTATCTGGACTGGGGGCTGATAATACATATAACATACATTTAATTTTATCATAAAAAATGAAAATTCTAAATCCCTAAACTACGTCTTAATTTTTATGTTAGATAAGTTATAATAAGTTTGGTGAGTGTACTTTCTTGCTTAACATTTCTTAACATACTAATATTGTTGGTTCATTGGCTCTAATTGGAAGTGTCTTTGATGAGATGATTCCAATGTGTAATTCTTTATTGCATATGTAAAGCTTGATGGAACTGGTTCTATAGACCCATTCGAGAATTAGATGGGATCGTCTGTTTAGTTCCTAAGTGGATCCATGGAATCAACGGGCGGTTTTTAGTTTTAATTTTTCGGAACTGATTCTTAATTGGCGGTTCTCGAATTTAGGGTGGAGGATGGCATTGCAATTTTTGGGTCAGGAATCAGGCCAACTGGCAAGCTGGCAATGGCAAAAGCGATGCGCCCTTGCCGTTGGCCCTTAAAAGCGAGAAAGGACACTCAAAAAAGGGGGAAGGGGTGCTCCGTTTGATAGAGAAGAAGCGGAGAGAGAAACCGAGAAGCCAGCGGCTCGCCCGAATCAACCTCGGCCTTCATTTGAAGCCAATTCACCCATCATAGTTCCTCACAGTGAGCTCCCGAATCAGGCCAGCATAGCCAGTCATTTCTTTTGTCTCGGTGTGCATATATGTGTTTGATTCGTTCGATGGCCGTTGTTTTGAAATATGTGTGCTTGGTGTTATTAACGTCAGCAGCGAGGTTTGGCGACGGCCGGAGAGATGACTGGCGGTTGACCTGGTGATGTGGTAAGGTCGGATGTCTGACTTTGGAGCGGTTGAGATTCCGGCGTGGGTTGGTGCGGTGAAGGTCCCAGTGTGGAGAGTGCCGATGGGGAGGCTTCGGTGATGCCGTGGTCTCAGTGAAAAGGACGGGCACGAAGAACGCGACGACTACTCCGTTGGGCTCGTTTAGTTTTAATTAGGCTTAATAGGCTTTGGGCTTAAATAGGTTTAACGAGCTTCGCTGGGGTTTGGTAAATTGGGGCTGGTTTTAGGTTTAGAAGTGCTTGGGCTGAGCTTAGCGAGATGGGCTAAGGGCATTCAATTTCAATAAAATGGGCTTCATGGGTTTTCTTTTGGAAATGGGCTAGTTTTAAACAAGCCCAATCGTCCTTGGCCGAAGCACTAGAGTCCTACTTCGGACCCTATTTTCTGAATAATTTTTTATTAAAAATTAATAATAATAACTAGTAAAATTTTAAAAAATATCCGAAAAATTTAAAAATATTAGAAAAGAATTAGAAGTTAGATTTGAACAAGTTTCACTAGATATTTAGTGTGAATTTTAGTTTAGAACTAAATTAACATAAAAAAAATGAGAAAACGCTCAAATAAAAAAATTGAACCCAAACTTAAATAAGCCCTTAGGGCTTTTATAATAGGCTTTTTGAATGCTTTCCTTTTTTAGAGACAATGTTAAATCACTGTTTGTGCACTTTCATTTTGATTTTACTTGTTTGTGATTTTTCTAAACATTGTTAATTTTCACTGTTAGCATCTTAAGTTAAATCATTAGGACCATGATAAACAATTATCGCCTAGACATCTTATTGGACAAGAATCTTATCGCCTAGACATCTTATTGGAAAAGGAAAGTGAATGGAAAAAGAAAATTGAAAAACTATTTGAGTCTGTGCATAGCTAACGCCTCTAGGCAAATATTGGTATGGCACTATCTTACGATCTCGGTTATCCATATCAAAAAAATTTGAAATTCGTGCGTGCCATATAGAAAATATGTAGATCAAATGAAGTAAAATTGATTAAATGCAATTTATTTGAGATTTTAAATGGTTATTTAAAATAAAAACTATGTCCAACAGGAACTGTTTCCCCTAGAAGAACCGAGATTATTATTTTATTTTCCGCTACTATTTGGAGACACACCGAGGACTCAAAAGAGTATCAAAAGGTAAAATCAGCTTCTTATAATGGCATAAACAGATGGGTATCAATCGAAAATGAGAATAGGTCAATTAAAAAGAAGATAATAAAACTAGATAGTATTTTGGTGGAGAAACTAAATAATAATAATAAAATAAGTTGGGGTTTTGATGAGTCATAATGCTACTAGACAAAACATTGAGAATTGATTGCAAAAATTTAAGATAATTGAATGTTAAAGGAAAGAGTGACCACATGAACCAAGTTGACCATATTTAAAAGGTATATCTAAGGGGATTTAGATTTGGTGCTCGTGGTTGCTGTAGTACCCCACTGATACATGTTCCTCCATTAATCTTGGTCCTGCATAAGTTTCCTCTATCGAACTTAAAGGAAGTACGAGACCTGTTATTTAAAAGGACTTCCAATTTAAGACTTATGTTGTAATAATGGTACGTAATAATGGTGCTTCTAATCGTGAAATATGAAAGAATGATAGTAGGTCCTTCCAAAATGAGACATATTTTACTTGGAAACATAGACAACACAATCACTATATTTCAGAGCGAAATCAAATACGGAGCATTGATTTTGGAGTCTAAAGTGCGGATTTTATCAATCCAAATCAAATCGTAGCTAGCAGAGAGGGCATTCTTCATGGTGTATTTAATTTGTAATGTTATCGAGATTAATGATGAATGTACTTAATGTGACAAGTGTTGTAGGAGTCCTTGCGTTTGAGTCTTAAAATTTTTATTTTGTGCATTTAGTCCTAAAGTTTATCACCACCCTATACCTTAACACCTTTGTTAGCTCCGTTAGCTTTTAGTGAACAGAATCTTCGAGGCAGGGAGGGAGGGGGATGGTTAATTAATTTTTCATCCACAGGGCCGTTAATAAGTTAACTGAAACTTGTTAAAATCATGCAAGGTGCGATAAAAGTCGGATTTTTCCTAATTCCGGTGACAGAACCTACACCACAAATGAAACAAGATTTCTTAAAATTGAGGAGTGACTTGGAGATTCAAACTCGTAGTCAAGAGGCTCCAAACTCCATCAGAGTAAGTTTAAGCCGATTCGCCCAACTAGTTACGTAAATCAATTATTTTATTACCTCAACGGAAGGTGCAAAATCACAAGATCATTTTTTTTTCTAGCAAAAAAAGGGAAAAAATACCTTAAAAGTCCTAAACTTATTGCATTAGTACCAATTCAGTTTCAAACCTTTTAATTAGATCAATGTAATCCTAAACGTTTTTATATTGATACCAATTCAGTAAATCTAGTTAATTTTGGTTAGTTGGTGTTGACGTGGATGTTGGGCGGTGGCTGGATGCTGATGTGATAATTTTAAATTAATTTTTATTTTTTTCAAAATTTTTATTAAAATTTTCTTTTCTTTTCTCTCTTCTTCTTCCTTGGATTGTCCTCATAATGGCCAGTGAGGGTTGCGGCCTTATCCCAGCCTTGACCAAGGCTGTTGGCAAGGCGGCTTCGCTTAGATCTGGGGGAGGGCAGCCTTGCCCTTGCTTTGCCGTGGGCGAAGGCGGCCTCACTCACGGCTAGCGAGGCTGCCCTTGCCCAGATCTAGGCGAAGTTGCCTCACCTGCGGCCCTAGGCAAGGCCGGGTGAGAGCTGCGATCCTTGTCAGCCACTCTAGGAAAGTCCAAGAAGGAAGAAGAGAGAAAAGAAAAGAAAAATAAAAACATTAATAATTTTAAAAAAATCTATTAAAAATTGTCACATCAGTGTCGACCATTGTCCCAAGCATCCATGTGCTAGTCAAAATTAGCCGGATTGACTAAATTAGTACAAATATGAAAAGATTTAGGACTAAATCGGTTCAATTAAAAGATTCAGTAATAAATTGATATTAATGTAATGCATTTAGAAATTTTTTGATACTTTTCCCCCAACAAAAAACAAAGGTGAGGACTTTCAAAATGGTGCACATACACACAAGAGTCCAGCAAATCTTCTCTACCACATAATTGATTATGGAAAATCTACTGTCACAGGTTTTAGAAATGGCGTCGATGTCTTGTCCGTCGCCGTTTCTCATTCATAGCGTCAGCTTTGCCTCGTCAATCTTATCTCCATCGATTTGCCTGATCACCTTATTCTCCATCCGACCACAACCCCACCCACCACCCCCACCCCGGGCGCCGCCCGGCGTTCTCCTAAGCACGCCTATAAGCGGGCAAAAGCATGAAGGAAAAGAGTTCCAAGTCGGAATAGCCAAATTCCAATTTAGTCCGTTCACGCAAAGCGCAAACCCCGGTCGAGAGGAAAAAATGAGAGCAACCCACAGATTAACGCGTTTTCTCCTTCGAGGAGGCGAACGGGAGAGGCTTCCCACCCTCCCCATGCCGGGAGTATAAATACTCCCTCTCGACATCTCCTTTGCTTCAAAAATGAAAATGAGCGACATATGTTGGGATTGGGCCATGTTTGATAAAAACTCCGCCCATGATTCGGCTTCTGCTTTGGCGCCTCCGCAATGCTCCTCCTTTCTTCTTCGTCTTCTTTTACTTCTTGACTTATCCATTTTTGTCGGCAATCTCCAGGGAGAGGCTTCTCCTCTGGCTGCGGGTTCTGATGCTGTGCGTAGAGCTGCTGCGGGCTCTGATTCTGCAGGTGCCTCGCGCCATCCATTTTTTCCCTTGACAAAGTAATTTTTATTCGAACATCTATCTCTGTGCCTCAATCTTTCATCTATTCTAGATAGCAATTTGCATGTTTTTCTTCAAATTGTTTTTTGTACTCGTAAAAATTGGCGAGTGATATTTGAACCCCAAACCAAGAGTGACAATTCTTTTTTATTTTGCTAAAAAGCAAAATGGTAATTTGGAACTATCTCCACAAAGCTCCATCTTAAACTATAACCCTGAATGCCATTTGAGTGGACTACTTTAATAGTGGCGCTTTATAAATCACGGTAATGGTGGGAAAAATTTGAGGTGGAGTGTCCTTTGGGCTGCGTGTGTGTATATATATGAACTTAGGACTCTAGTTGTCTGAAGATGTCTTCTACTCGCTACAAGAATTGTTTTTTTGCTGCATTTTACATAAAGTGGGCTATGATTTAGACTCCACCTAAATAGTTGGAGATCTTTTTCATCAAATACTTTTGCAGATAAAAGGACAATCAATTACCTCACTCCTGCAATCTTAATTATTCCCCTCCATATTGAGATGCAATTATTTAATGAACTTTCTAAATGCCATTGAATGTGTGCGTTTACGAATGTAAATGTAGTCAATAAGCCGGGCCATTGAGGAACATATTACATTTCAATTTATTTTAAGTTCTATTATAATTTCTTGTAAAATCATAACGCATATCTTCATCTATTAAAAACGAGAATATACATTCAAAGATTTACACCAACTTTGTTTCGAGTTTTCCTTTCACAATCATATTCAATAAGTACACTTTCGTTGATAAATTTTTAGATCAATTTGAAAATATGATATCCTCAAATACTATTGAAATTTGTAAGGATCTCTCTCTCAATATTTGCCGTCCAGTGATTCTTCAGTTTCGGGTTTATTTTGAAAGCCAAAATCTTTGTCCATCCGGTACTTTCCAATTTCCGCGTCGGTCGGTTTCCCAAGTACTTAAGTCTCTTTTTCTTCTTTGGGTCGCCGGAGCATTTAGTTCAGTCGACTCCTCTATTACGGCTCTTCTATTTACAATTGTTCTTTGTCCCAATTGATCTAGCAAGTGACAAATATGAAGCCCACTTTACTAGGCAGGCACAATTTATCAATCTCCTGTTATGTTTTTGATCAGCAATCTCCTGGTATGTTAAATGAGTGATATAACTTGGATGTTGATAATCATTTCATTTCTCTAACTTTTCATACGAAAGTTTCACTTTTGTTCAAGTATACTAGCGAATGCTCACGTACGTTGCATGTGTTGGAAATTTTCATTTTCCTTTTGCAAAAAACCACTGCATTATGAAATACTTGAATGCTACAAAATCCAAAGAAATAGTGCGTAGAGAAAGATAAAGCATTTCAAGATCTGAAATAAATTATTATGTTTTTACTTCATACTTCAAACTCAATTTACTTGAGATTTTTTTATGTCTTCACTTTCGCAGAACTCTTACATAAATTATTATATATAATACTCATTTACAATCCTCTCTCTCTCCTAACGTCGTTGGCAACATCATGGGATATTTCTCTACACCTTTGCATGTAGGTCACAAGAATGTTGGAAATGACTTCAATTGTCAGGTCAATCAGTAAAAGTCTAGATATTAGTCAAGCGCGTACGAACTAACGATCACGCGACTCGGTTAATTTCAAACTAGCATAATGAACTAGCTGATTTATCTATTTTTTGGCTTGCACGTTTGCCTTTTTTCAGGAAAAAAAAAAAAAGTGATTTCAAGGTTTTGCACCTTCTGTTGAGTTACAAACATATTTGATCTACGTAACTAGTTGGACGAGTTGGCTAAAACTTACTCCGATGCGGTTTGGAACAAGTTTAGATCTCCAAATTGCTCCGAAATCTCAAGAAATTGCTTATTAACAGCCACGTGGACGAAAAAATAATAGCCCCCAAGCAAATGGAGTTAACGAAAGTATGAATGTATAGGACAATAATAAGTTGTAGGACTTAAATGTATAGAATAAAAGTTTTAGGATTCGATTGTAAGAACAATCAAGTTTTTGAATTCTACTTACCTGTCCCATGAAGTATTAAGTATTACAATTTAGACACATCATCAAAGATATTTTTTCAAAATTTGGGAAGATATTTGCCACTTTTCGAACAAGTATCGAAATTACATTGGCAACCCCTATAAAATCAATTCAATATAACCGAGAGACCGTCGTCGGACTTGAAAAGAAGAAGAAGAAAAGAATCGGAGACCAAATATCATAGTTAGTATTGGATGATCAATCACGGTAACTCATGGGTGGGAGAATCTTGCAACACCGCTTGTACCCGACGAGGGGGGTCTTACCATGAATGAAAGAAAGGTGATTCCTATATCAAACTTCCCTTTTATAATAATATTGAGAGAATAAACTTGCATTGTCCTTGCTTACATTGATTGTAAATCCCTTACAAGAGTGTTATGGACGAAGTCGCGCGGTGCTATTGAGGATGCGCTTACCATGTTCATTGCTTTTCTCACGATTTTGTTGTTGCAAATAAAGCCATGGCCGATGGAATAGTTGATGACTCGTTGCAACTTGACATGCTAGTACACATCTGTCAGTGGTTGCTTCCAAAGCTTCAAAAAGTCCATTACCATTTCGCTCCTCCTATCAATTGTCAAGTCTTTTTTCTTTTTTCTCCAGCTACTTCCGATTAAAAAGTATTTTTCACATCTCTCTGATAATTCTAGGTGTGCATTTTTTCATTGTATCTGTTATTGATTAGTTATCTCAAGTTTTGTTTGTACTATCACTGGTTTGATCCCTTCTTTTCAAATTTTTATTATATTTTTTACATGCATGTATTCTTTCTATCCATATATCTCCTCCTGCTTCTCATGAGGGGAGAGGTTTAACGAGTTGTCTATGATTATTTTAACTTTCACATTCTTTTTTTATTGTTTGATTGTTTAAGTGACTAAACTTTGTATCATTCAAATCGAGCGATGGGTTGTACAAATTCTTATCTTGTATAAACTTAATTATATTTTAGCCAAAGGAATTCCAAGCTATGGATGATGAAACTTACTTTATATGAGGTTTGAGGAGCTGAAGAGATGGACCTATAGTAACTAAAGTTAAGATGCAATTGCAGCCTCTACACGAGTTCATACGACGAAAGTGTAACAAAGTCAAAGAGCGAATGGAAAAGGGGACAAGGGATGATGACGACTCAGCAAAGAATATTGAAGAACCGATCGTGACGCTCTTTCATTATTAGCTTCAACTAATTCAAACTTAGTTGGATTGACAAAATCTATATTTATTTGGATACTCTTGTGCGTGAGATGTCTTTGCAGGATGAGTGCAAACAAACGGAAGAAAAGGCTTATTTCAATTGTAGGCACGCATACCATTTAGAACGCACCCTTCCGAAGAAGATGAACGACTGTCTCATATGCAGAAAAGAATTATTCTGTTATCTCCACGTCGCGGAGGGACAACTAGTATTCCGGTGAGAAAATTAGCTTTCGTTTATCAGCTATTCAGTTTTCTTCCCATCCAACGACAACATATTATTATTTAAGGTAGGTGAAATTTCTTGTCCATTTTAAAGTTGGGTGTTCTGGAGTTTCTTTGTTGTGGCATCGGACCTTTGATTTGAATAGTTAATTATGAGTTCGTTTGTATACTACCTCGTGGCAAAGAGGGCCTTGTTTCACCCCACAGATTTTGTTGGAGTTTGATGTACTAATATGTTTTGTTAGCTTTAATTGATATCCGTGGACAAGATAGTTGAGTTTTATCGACACATCCCACGTTAAGGGATCCATATGTATATCAAAATGTGGATCATAATTTCACTATATTTCAAAAGTGAAATCGAATGCAAAGACCTTAAACAACAAATTGAGTATTGTCGATCAGTTTAGGAGTTAAAGCCTGAATCTTATTGAACTAGATAAATCATAGCTAGTAGTGCGATAGAACGAAAATAAAAAAATTTGAGAACCACTTACAGAACACCTTATAGTCAAACCACTTTAATGATTGACTTTGAGTCCTCATTCATCGAATTCCTAAAAATAATGTTAACAAGATTGATAGTGTGATAATATGTAGGATTGAAGAACTATGAAAAAATAAAAATGCCCTTAACTTAATTTAGGAATTAAAATACGAGTTTCTTGAGTGACATCATATTGTTTATTGCACTGCTACGTAACCAAAAACAAAATTGTGAACTAATACATGAAGAGCTCGTAACAATCAAAAGGAAATATCTTGGTTGTGACTTTGAAGTCAAGCTATTATGTTCTATCAATATTCGAGATTGCAATGCGTGAATTAACATTAGGTGGATCTACAATATAACGAGAACAATATTCAAATAAAATACAATTCGATGGTTGATGACGTCAAATAAAACACATGTAAAACTTTTTTTTTTTGGTCGGAGAGTGAAATACTTCATTTAACTAGACCTGAAAGAGGGGATCCCAAAGGGTTTGAGGGGAGTTAAAACCAATTTGAAGGTAAAGAGCTCCTCCTAACTAAATTGACCTCTCTAAAACAATGGACCACTTGAAGATTTGAGAAGGAAAGTAACGTATCCGCGCACTTCTTGACAAGCGTGTGAGCTTTCCACGTGAATTGATCTGAGCTCCTTAACGCGTTGACTAGGTCTATCCTGTTAGTCTCTACTTACATCCTTGTTTCTAAGAGAGAGAGAGAGAGAGTAATTTAGTGCTTCAAAGAGTTTGAGCTTCTTCCATGAATGTCGAAGACATAGTGGAATCTTGACGTACACATGCTACAGAACCTTCCATCGCCCCAGGTTGTAAGATCCATCAATGTCTACCTTAAAAGAACCATCTTTTGGGGAATCCAAGCTCTGGACGAGCTCACAATTCCATCTCCGAATCTGCTTGATTAAGGGTTCCTGAAAGAAGATGGAGATCTGCAGAGGACGAGGATTGAAGGAAGAGTGACTTTCTTTCTATTCACTTCAATGAATGTAAATGTACAAATTCTTCTTGTAGATATAATACAAACAGTGCATAAATAAAGGAAATAAAATATTCTACGTATCAATCTATGTCTAGATCTAATCTTAATTGATTATGTACATAATACTAATCTTCTAAACAAATCAATAACCAAATCAAATCTTTGGTTGAGTAATATCTTCCAACACTCCCCCTCAAGCTGTTGGTCTGTAGATGTCTAAGACACCCAGCTTGCTCAACAGAATGCTTGCTGTCTTTGACATAGGGGCTTGGTAAAGATATCTGCTGGCTGTTCCATTGTCCCAATCCCTCTTGTCTCAATCACACCCTCTTGTATTTTCTCTCGAGTGAAGTGACAATCGACCTCAATGTGCTTGGTTCTCTCATGTACTATGGGATTCGCTGCAAGTTTTAGAGCCGCATCATTATCACAGTATAGCTTGGTTGGTCCTTGCACTTCTATTCCGAGATCCTTAAGTAGACCTCGCATCCACACTATTTGACATGTGGTCTTGGCCATGGCCCGATACTCCGCCTCAGCTGAGGATAAAGACATAGTGGGTTGCTTCTTAGTCTTCCATGAAAGAAGTGATTCCCCAAATTTAATGCAATATCCTGTGACTGATCTTTGACTTATGGGACATGTTGCATAATCTGCATCATAATATGCTGTCATCTTCATGTCGCATTTCTTTGACAAAAGTATCCCACCTAAGTCCTGGACATTTCTTTAAATATTTCACAATCTTCAAGGCTGCATCGAAGTGGGATTGTTTTGGGTTGTGCATGAACGGCTTAGTGTCTGTACTGCATAAGAAATGTTCGGCCCGGTCATAGTTAGATATATAAGTTTCCCAACAAGCCTTTGATACCTTGATGGATCTCTGAGTATGGGGTCGTCATCTTTGGATATGCCCTCATCATAAGCTGCAGTGGTCAATTTAGTATTCTGCTCGATGGGTATTGCTGCTGGTTTGCATCCCGATAGCCCTGTTTCTTATATAATCTCCAATATAAACTTTCGTTGACTAAGGGAGATCCCTAGATCGGATCGAGCAATTTCGATTCCAAGGAAATATTTAGGTGCTCCTAAGTCCTTAATATGGAAGGTAGCATGCAAGTATTCGTTGAATCTTTCTATGGCAGTCTTATCATTTCCCATAAGAAGAATATCATCGACATATATCATCAAATAGATAGATGACATACCTCTGTTTCTTGTGAACAATGCATAGTCATGCTTTGACTGCTGGAAGCCTACTGTTGTAAGAGCATTTGCAAATTTTGCATACCATTGTCTGGATGCTTGCTTTAACCCATAAAGGGATTTGCGGAGACGACATACTTTATTCTCCCCCTGTCTGTAAGCCCTGAGGAACATCCATGTATATCTCTTCATCTAAATCACCGTGAAGGAAGGCATTGTGCACGCCCATTTGATGTAGAGTCCAGTCATTGATGGCAGCAACGGTAAAAAAGGAGCGGACTGTGACATCTTTGGCAACTGGGGAGAATATCTCGTGGTAGTCAAAACCTTCTCGCTGAGTAAATCCCTTGGCTACCAAGCGTGCCTTGTAATGTTCAATGGATCCATCTGCACGATATTTAATCTTGTAGACCCATTTGCACCCAACTGGTTTCTGATTAGGTGGCAATGAGACAAGATCCCATGTGTGGGTATCATTCAATGCCTTTAACTCCGCTTTCATAGCTTGTGCCATCTAGGATCAACAGCTGCCTCATCATAACTAGATGGTTCCTTTTCTTCTGATAGGCGACTGATGCAACATCTATGTTCCTGTGATAATCTATGAAAGGAAACATAGGATGAGATCAGATATGGGATACCTGGAGAGTTGTGAGTGGCACATATATAATCTTTGGTCCACGTCGGAGGTCGAGTGGCTCAACGAGAATGTCTTGTATGATCTTTAGTAGGAGTGGGAATTGTCTCATTGGAGATGAGAGGCGAGATATCATGGCTGACTTGTTCCTCAGTATTACTGGCATCTTCAGCTTCTTCTTCTGATAGGTTTGCTGATGATTGTGGATTCTCCACTAGTTGGTTTCCCTGCTGGAATAATTGCAGGAGTGAAAGAGGAATTCCTTGATTGAACCAATGGTATGTAACCATGGTCTGGAGATGATGCGTCGTCATATGAGAGACGATGAGGATTAGAGATGATGTCGGAATTCTCATTTGGTGATGCCATGTTGGAGAAAGGGAATATGTCCTCATGGAAAACTACATCACGGCTTATGAGAAATTCCCTTGTTGATATATTAAGAACTCGATAGCCCTTCTGCAGATTAGGATAGCCCATGAAGATGCATTTTCAAGCACGTGGGCTCAACTTGTCTCGAGAGCCCAATGTTGCAGCATAGCAAAGGCAACCGAAGACTTTGAGATGTTGTAGGTCCAGTTTTCTTCCATAGAGTAGCTCGAATGGTGCTCGTCCATTGAGTATCTTGGTGGGCATACGGTTGATTAAATAAGCTGCTGTGATGACGCAATCTCCCCAATAATCATCTGGAACTGAAGCTTGAAACTTCAAGGCACGTGCGACTTCCAAAAGATGCCAATGCTTGCGCTCAACCACTCCATTCTGTTGTGGTGTATAGGTGCATGAACTCTCATGCTAGATGCCATGAGATGAGAAAAGTATGGAGCAATTATGACTGAAAAATTCTACTCCATTATCAGTTCAGATTTGCTGGATTGATTTCCCAAACTGATTTTTGGATAAGGCGATAAATGTCTTTAAATAAGAGTAAGCATGATCCTTTGATTGCATCAAAAAAATCCAGGTCGCACGAGAATAGTCGTCTACTATTGTGAGGAAATAACGAGATCCATCATGATTAACCTTATGATAAGGTCCCCATATATTGACATGTATCAAGGAAAAAATTTTACTAGCACGAGAGTTACTAGATGGAAATGGGGAACGAGACTGCTTTGCTACTGGACAGATGGGACATTTAGGACAAGGAAAGGTGGCACTGTGGCCTAATCTCATATGCATAAGAGAATTTTTGTCATTCAAGCTCAAATTACACAAGGAGGATTTTAATGGAAAACTGGATAAATCAAAATTACTTGGGAGGCTTGACCAAAAAAATAGTCCTTCTGAAATACTACCCCAGCCCATCAGTCTACCAGTCGAAAGGGCCTGAAAGAGACAGGTATCAGCATTGAATATTACTCGACATGAATTTTCTTTGCAAACTTTCGACACGGAAATGAGATTGAATTGGAATTCTGGGACATAAAGGACATTTTTGAGGATAATTTGAGGACCGAGATGGACTTTCTGTCACATTAATATGGCTAATATTTCCATTAGGTAATTGTACGGAAACAGGAAAATTCAGCTCCTCATTTATTTTTGAGAAAAGACCCTTGTCACATATAATATGGTCACTTGCCCCTGAATCAATAATCCATGCTTTCCTTGATATAGAGTTAATCAAGCTATGTGTGATACCTGAAAAACTGCCTCCTTTGTCAGAAACATCCAATTTTTGCAGAGTTTGCATCAGTTGCTAGTATTGTCCATAGGTAATGGGATGATCAGAATTTTGGCCGGTGGGTCCATTCACTTGGTATGCCGTTGAAATCTTTTTTCCTTTTTCCACTGGTTTCCGTGCAGCTTCCAACAACTGTCAATCATGTGATTAGAACGCTTGCAATATTCACAAAATAATTTACCCTTTCCTTTAAAATTTTGCCCGAAATTTCTAGATGACGTGGCAAAAATCTGTCCGTCGGATCCTTTAATCGCGAGATCATCTGGGCCATCCGATCCTTTTAAAAGATCGGTCTCCTGTGTGCCGTCGGATGTGCACACTCGATCAGAGCCGTTCATTCCTTCCCATTTATAGGATCGCGTGTCTCCGCGGAACCCTAGCGTGCCTCGTCTCTCTCTCTTCTCCGCTAGGGTTTTGTTGGGTCCGTCCCTTCGATCTCCGCGGACTGCAAGAGCGATACTCTCACCGCTCTTCGCGTTCTCCGATGATGCGAAACGCTGGCTTTCCTCTTGTACCGCCGGTTGATAAATTCGCCCAATTGATGGCATGGGATCCATAGCCAAGATCTGCGAGCAAAAGGTAAGAAAGTTGTTGTTTAAAATGAGCAAAAATCGCGTTGCCTTCTCCCTGTCTTTGATGGATTTGTACTGTCGAATTGTGGATTCGGGGCCCTCGAGTTTTTCTTTGGTCGCTTTGAGGCTATTCCATAACGACGATAGCTTGTTGAAACAAGCCGTGACCGTCGAATTCCCTTGTTTTAAATCACTGAGTTCTTGCATGAGGGTGAATATTTTTGCTTGATCCAACTTCCCGTACATCTCCTTGATGTTGTCCCACATGCCTTTGGCGTCCTCTGTCGGTGGGAGTCCGGCCGCGACCTCTAAGGAGACGCAATTGCCAATCCAAGTTCGGACGAGGCGGTTGCTCTTCCTCTAGAGTCGGGCCAGACGCTTGTCGAGGGGAAACGGGATGGTTCCGTCGAGAAATCCATCCTTGTCCTTCGTTGCTAGGGCACGTCAGAATTCTTGCGACCACCTGGGGTAATTTTCTGGCCCGGTCAGTTGTTGGCTGATTAGTCGCAGCTCTGGTCCGTCGGCATTTTGTGAAAACAAATAGGGGTCGCCGGCATCCGGCCGTCCGACGAAGGCCGCCACTGGAAATGGCAGAAAACCGGGCATAGGATTCGGGTAGGGATTCGTCCCTTGACCCGATTCACTCGACCCGTATGGAAAATCCGCATTCAAAAACCCCGGGTAGGGATTCGTACCAGTACCCGGTTCGCTCGACCCGTGCATTCGCTCCATTCCGTCTGTCAGGCTTGCCCCTTCTGGTGGCTGGTGGGCCCCCATTGGATAGACGTGGCTTTGGTGGCCCACATACCCAGGCGATGATGAGTTTGGGCTTGGCCCAACATAAATTGGATATGGAATCCATTGGTAAGGCTAGCCCGTCATGGGTTGCCCCATAGTGAACTGAGCCTGCGTGAGCCGCCATTGCACGGGCTGAGTCTAAAACAATATTTGATCTGTTGTTGGAACTGTAATAGGTGAGGTCGAGATCTGAGGCACGACTCCAGCGGCATGGATGATCTCTCCCAGATTGGTTCCCGGTGGCGTACGCTTCATCTTGCAGATTCGCCATGGTAAGTAAAGAAATTTTTTGAGTGTGACACTATGCCTGATAATGCCCTTCTTCGCAGGTCAGAGCTTCAGGGTCAGAAGGTCACAACAAGAAGAGGAATATTTAGCGGAAGCTTGATTCAGAGATTCGGATGCTCTGATACCATGAAAGAAGATGGAGATCTGCAGAGGACGAGGATTGAAGGAAGAGTGACTTTCATTCTATTCTCTTCAATGACTGTAAATGTACAAATTCTTCTTGTATATATAATACAAACAAAGTGCATAAATAAAGGAAATAAAATATTCTATGTATCAATCTATGTCTAGATCTAATCTTAATTGATTATGTACATAATACTAATCTTCTAAACAAATCAATAACCAAATCAAATCTTTGGTTGAGTAATTCGGGAGATTCCGCATATCTTCCAACAGTTCCATCTTCTGAAGCTTTGCAAACCTACTAATGCTGTGTCAACAAGGTTTCTTGGTTTAGTTTTTTTTCCTCCAGAAAATGGTGTTGTTGTGCGACTTTCATATTTTCCACAGAACCACGGCAACCGTCTCTTGATCTGCTAAGAGGCTCAAATTCTTTATGATTTCCCCAAACCAAGTCTCAATCCCAGTTAGGCTTTGAGTAGTGATGTGTATTATCTGCCTTGGATATTCCCATGTATCTTTTGTACAAGGACACAACAGAAGCAGATGCTCCACAGTTTCCGCGCTCTGATTGCACAAAGAACATATTGATAGAAAGGATAGGGGAGGGTTGGGATTCTAAGATCCCGTTGACTTCAACAAAGCCATGTTAGCAAAATAGGGTTGGCAACTACGTAATAGCCCAGCCTCTCTTTGGAGCCGATTATTTAAAGGCTTCTATTTCTCTCAAAGGGATATTTGGCAAGCTAAAGGGGGTCAACGACCATTATGGGGTTGGCAAAGTTTGATCCTAAGAAGAGATTCTATATCACCCTTAGTAATGTGGGCAGTAGGGAATGGAACAACAACTAAAACTAAGGAAGATAAGGGCTCACATGACAACGTGCAATTTTTGCTTTAGAAACAATTTTTCTATTCCAAACTTGTTTCTGAAAGAGAAATTAATTCGGTGATGCAATTTCATTAGTCTATTTTTGGAACAAAAATGAGAAAAAATCGTCCTCTTTACTAGTCAGCCACCCACTTGCCATATACCACTGCCATTCATTGCTATCGCTCACTGCCGCCGGTTGCCGTCTGGAGTAATACGCCGCCCCTTAGGAAGGAGAAATTTTATATCGTTATCAAATGAAATTCCATTTCGAGAACAAAAATTTTTCATCATTATCAAACACTAATTTTTGTTTAGAAATTCATCTAGAAATAGAAAAATTAATTTTTCTTCCAAAAATTAATTTTTCTTCATGCCCTAAGTGATTAAGGAGAGGGTCAATAGTGGGCCTTGCAATAAGGGATGAACCGAAATCTGTTTTCCAACTTATTCTAAGGGAGGAAAATTGCTGGAATGAAGAAATTTTGAAAGAGCATTTGGATGAGCAAATAGTACATGAAATTCTCGTGGTCCCTATTAAGCCTCAAACTGAGATAGATAAGCTAATATGGATGGCCACGCAAACGGGGAAGTACATGATTAAGAGTGGTTACAACTGCATTTGAAAAACAGGGGACAAATAAAGTAGAAGGCAAGCATTAACATCTAAAACTTATAAAATAAATACATGTGAGAATATGTTCACCAGTATCCTTAGCCCATTTCGGCGAACAAAGCAGAGGGACGACAACATCGTTAACCCATTTCTATTCTCCTAAGTTCAATTTTAATTTTAATTTTTGTCTTTTTCCCTAAGTAAAGAAATGGATAACGCGTCCTATTGATCCCGGTGAACATTTATTTCATACATCTTTTTAAATTATAAAACATACATCACAAGTTCTTCCATGGGTTATTGGGCAAAAAATGAGTAAGGTTATTATCTTGTTTAATTTAAATCGTTACAATGGTGATGGTGGAACAGAGGTGGGGGTCTCGGGGGAGAAAATGAAGGAAGTCATGCAAATTAATGAAAGATGAATTTGCACTTGAGTCCTGTATTCTACCTCCTACTAAGTTCACAGACTATGCTGCACAAAGCTGGCTCTGGCGGTGATGACATCACCAGCAGTTTCCAAAGCCTTCAATTAAATTAAAAATTAGTGAAAAAATAAACTTATTAACCGATGTTGCATTAAAGCATTGATTATTAAAATATTATAGCTTATGATAGGATTTCGAACGAAAATAATTTGATTTTCGATAATGCGACAACAACTAACTAATTAGAAAAGTTAATATAAAATATCAAGATAAATTTGAATTTGAAATGCGTAGTTAAAAGAAAATAATTTGAAATGAAGAGAACGGAAATGGGTCGAGCATGTTTGTAAGTCTGTTCCGTTTCCCTCCCGGGCACTAGTCAAGTCCATAATGCCTTTTGGTTCAAGTTCCGTCGTGGCGCGGGCCCCACCGAGTTTCTAGGGGGAACAAACACGGGAGAGAGCTTAACAAATGACGACAGATACTAAGGGTGCATTTGTTTGTGTTCTTTTTTTTTGTTCATGAACACAATTTCTGTTTTTTTGTTACAGGAACAAAAAAAGAACAGTAAACGCGTTTGTTTACATTTTTGTTTCAAATCTATTCTTTTTTGTTCCGGGAACAAATTTGGAACATAAATAAGAAGCAAGAAAAACTTGTTTTTTGTTTCCGAACACTTTTGAGAAACAATTTTTCTCTATCCTATTTCTTTTCTTCTCTTTCTTTTCTTCTTCTTTTTTCTTTGGCCGGTGGTGGGCGCGGCCGGCCGTCGTCGCCGGCCCCGGCGAGGCTTGGCCTCGCCTTGGCCGGGCGAGCGCCGACTGGCGGTGGCTCGGCGAGGCCGAGCCTCGCCGGTGGCTGGGTGAGCTCGGCCTCACCGGATCGGGCGAGCTCAAGCTCGCCCAACTAAGGCAAGGCCGAGCCTTGCCCGGCCACGACGAGGCTCGGCCTCGCTAGGGGCCGGCGAGCATCGCCGTGGCCGGACGAGGCCGCCGGCCATGGCCGAGGCCGGTGACCGACCAAAAGGAAGAAAAAGGAAAAAGAAAAAAAGAAAAAGGAAAAAGAAAAAAGAAAAAAGGAAAAAGGAAAAATAAAATAAAAATATTAAAAAATTAAAAGAAACAAAAAATTATATAAGTTTACCAAACGTGTTTCTGTTCTTTTTCTATTCCAAGAACATAAATTTTGTGCAGTTACTAAACACGTTCTTTTGTTCAAAAATTGTTCCCCGGAATAGAAATAGTTTTTTCTATTTTTGTTCCTTGGAATAATTTTTAAACAGAAACGTTACTAAATGCACCCTAATACTTCTTCTTCATTGCCGTCGCTAGCTCGCTTTATCTAGAAAGCAAAGCAAAAACACAGCAAGCAGTCAGTTTTGGAGATCGCTCACACGTTTTTGCATTCGCGATGATGAGTAGAGGCGACAGGGAGAGGTTTCCTGCCGTCCCCATGCTGCCGGAGTATATATATACCCTCACCTCAGGTCACCCCATCGTACATTCTCCTCATTTCCCTTGCAGAATCCGTCATGAGCGACTCAGATCCTGTTTGGTTCGCTTCGCCGTCTCTCAGGTATCTTCTTCTTCCGCAATCTATCTCTTCCTCGTTTTCTTCTTCTTCTTCTTCTTCTTCTTCTTCTTCTTCTTCTTCTTCTTCCCTGATCTCTGCTTTTCGATTTGCAGTCTTGAGGCGGCGCCTCCTCATGTTGCTTCCGCTTCGAGCGAAGTATCGAGGTGTCTTCTCCTTTTTGACAAGCAGCTTCATCTATCGTTGTCTACAGTTCTCAAAGATATATTTTCGTAGTATGCGTTTAGATTGCCGTAGATCGATGTTGTTACCTCTATTTGAGCCATTCTATGCGATTTCCTTTTGAGTTGTCGGACTATGTTTGATGCTTTCTATGTATGTTTCTTCATGTTTCTCATGCTTTTCCTTTACAACTTCATGATTTCGTAGCTTTTTTAAGATAGAGATTGATGTTTTTGCTTATGCGATTTGCTTTGAGGCGATCGGACTATGTTTGATGCTTCTCCTTTACACTCTGGAGTCATCAGACTATTTTTGTTGCTTTCGATGGTTGTAGCTTTGTGGTTAAGGTTTTGTGTCTTCTCCTTCCTAACCAACTGCATTTATGTGCATTCTCGGCAGTGATGAGGCACCTCCTCATGCTGCTGCAGCTTCCCAATTTGAATCTTCTCACTCCAGGTTTGCCTGTTGCGCGTTCTCCGTTGCTCTTTTGTAGTTGGAGTTTTGCTTCAATGTTGTCTTATTTAATTCTCAGTAACAACATTTCTGTAAATCGGCAATTGGACTATTTCATGCTTTCTATTCGTTTTTCTCTTTTTATGTTTCCTCAATTGTATTGGACTGCGATTCACTATGTTTGATGTGCCCTATGAGTTTTCTATGTCCTATAGGTTTTCTTGATGCGATCGGAGCATGTATGTTTGTATCATTCTACTGTTATTTTTGATAACTACTTATCATAAAGCATATAAAAATCTACTTGTGATGTTTGTCATGTATCTCCATGTCCACTGATTTCTGTAACTTGTTTGCAGTGACGAAACACTTAAACGCTTGAATGCGTACATTAAGGAGTATCTCGTTCAACTTGGATTAAGTGATCTCGCGTGCCGGTTTATGGAGGAAGCCGAAAAAAAGACATCCCGCCTGTTCCATTTGTTCAGATGTGGGTTCAGCTAAAAAGCAAGATGATCCCCTGCCCTCAACCTTCGTAGTAAAAAATTGAATATCTTTTGTTTCTTTAAAAATACATTGTATTCGTGTTGGTATTGTCCAGTTCATCAGTTTGGGAATTCTAGACATTGAGGTTGTCTCCTTTATATCTTTTCAGTAGTGATAAACAGATGGGACCAATGTTATCCCTGAATGAGGGCGTCAAGAAGTACTTGGACTACTTGGAGATTGACAGGAGGAGCTTTAGCGAGAAAGCTTGGAGACACGTTGTTTGTTGGATTCCTCTGATTACTATTTGGATTGAAAGAATCTATCCGCAACGTCATGCTAGGATTGACGGAACAGACCGAGTGATATGAGGCAATTGGTAGTTGACAACTAGTCTATACAAGTCTATATTCATTTGATAATAACCTGTGATGATAGATTGATTCGTTGCACTTGACTTTGAATAAGATTAATGATAAGTGCAAGTGACAATAGATGCTTCGGCAGTAAAGGATTGATAAGCACCTCGATTGATAATAGATGCTTCATCCGTAAAGGATCGATTATAACCGTGATTGATTGATAATGACTGATTGATTGTCGCTTTGTCTGCATGGATGTCGCAACAGAGAAATTCTGGTGTGGGACACAAAATTTGTCTTGAAATGTAAGAGGATTGGGTCGCTGACAAATCAAATCTACTTGTCTCACCAAGTTATTGATTCACCCTCTAGGATGCGCAGGTAACAATGCAATTCTTGTCCGCAGGTGTGGCAGTTGACCTTTGTCTCCAACTTCACTTGCATTTCTCGTGATATGTGTGTCCACAATTGAAATAAGCCCTTTCTTCTGTTTTTGTGCACTGGTCCTGCAAAGTCATCCGCAAAAGTAGTCAATATCTTGTCATTCGGACAAGTTTGACATGATTTGACTTAGTTGAAGCTACACGAGTGATCATGAATGAGCGTCACGAACTGAGTAGATGCGACAAATGATTGGTTTTTTAGCATCTTCTGCAAAATGGTCCTCACTAATGGTTCCCTTTTGCATTTGCTCTTTGACTTTGTTATACTGTCACCCCAATAATTCATGTACAAGCTGCAATTGCATCTTTACCCCAGTTATCTCCTTGGAATTAATAAGAAAATGCTAAGAAAGTAAAAGTTGGAAAGTTGAATTTATAAAAAAAATAATATCAATTGCCTATACCCAAACTTTAGGCTTGAGTCTCCTACACTTGAGATTCTACTCCTGTGCTTACAATAAGATAAGAGAAATGATACTTTCATAACCAGAAAATATCCTTCCATAATTTTTTAGGAGTCTCTAAATTGAATGGACTATTTTGCCTTAAACCTCATACATATACTCCATTAAGATTCTTGAAAATTATAAAGGCTTGAATACCTAGTGCCGAGTAAATAGTTTAGAAATTTAAACTTACTTTTTGATTTTTATATTGGGAAAAGACCACCAAAAACCCCAAACTTTGCCCAAAGTGACAAATTTACCCTAAACTTTTTTTGTGATATGAAAAACCCCAAACTTTGCAAATTGTGACACATTTACCCCATTAAGGGCATTTTTGTCTTATTCTTTTTGTTTTTTCTTCTTTTTATTTATTTATATTTTTCTTCTTCTCTCTTCCCTCCGCTGGCCATGTTGGAGCGGCGGAGGGAAGCCGGTGTCCGGTGAGGGTTGCCCTTGCCGGCGTCGAGCGAGGGTCACCCTCGCCTGGGCCGGCTAGGGCCGCCCTCGGGCGAGGGGTGCCCTCCCTAGATCCGGGCGAGGAGGCCCTCGCCGACGCCAACGAGGGCCGCCCTTGCCGGACTCGGGCGAGGGGTGCCCTCACCGGCGTCGGGTGAGGGGTGCCCTCGCTAGATCTGGCGAGGAGGCCCTCGGCCGCCGGGCGAGGGTGCCCTCGCCAAATCGGGTGAGAGAGGCCCTCGCCCAACCCAACCGAGGGCCGCCCTCGCCCGATGCCAGCGAGGGCGGCCCTAGCCAACCCAGGTGAGGGCGACCCTCGCCTGACGTCGGCAAGGGCCGCCGACGCCGCTGGCTTCCTTCGCCCGACTTCGTCATGGCCGGCGGAGGGAAGAAAGAGGAAGAAGAAAAAAAGAAAAAGAAAAAGAAAAAAGTTTTTAAAAGTAAAAAGACCAAAATGCCCATATGATTTAGGGTAAATGCGTCACACAAATGAAAGTTCAAGGTTTTTTATATAACAAAAAAAAAGTTTGGGGTAAATGTGTCACGATTAGCAAACTTTAAGGTTTTTCATGTAAAAAAAAAAGTTTAGGGTAAATTTGTCACTTTAGGCAAAATTTGGGGTTTTTGGTGGTTTTTTCCCTTTTATATTTATCTATTCTACCATGTTCCGTTTTTCAATTTTTGATTAATTGACCTTATTGTAATCTAAAAGCAACAGCATCGACCCATCTGACTCTCGCTATTTCATAACTCATTTTCAAAAGAAAAAAATGCCCCATATATTTTAATTCAATTTAATGTGAACATTATTTATTTGAAATGAATTATAGTAATGTTTTCATTTAATTTAACCAAAAATCAAGTAAATATCTTTACTAGTTGCTATTTATTTACATAACTAAAATAATCTATTCTTTAAGTTATAATTAATGTGTTTTACGAAGGATATGTACTTCGGTTTTCCATTTTTCCATTTAAATTTATATGATATTTCATTCAAATGGTGTTCATATTTGTTTTATTATTATTTATTATTATGTATTTTTCCCATCACTAAGAATATACGACCATGCCGTAAAAGTTGTTCACATAATCAAATGAGCAATACTTAAAACTAAAAACAAACTTTTTGGTGATAAAATTAGTTTGTAATTTGTTTCATTGTCAACTTTAATTTACTAAGATATGTATGTCTAAGTTTTGTAACAAGGAGAGGTTTTATAATTATTAAACTAAAGGAAAATTTATTTCAATATATTAATTATACCTTATTTGTTTAATTGAGTGATACTTTTAATTGATATTCTGTTTACAAATTAGGAGTTTCTTTTTATTTTTCTTTTAACTTTAGTATGTGTTAAATAGATTGCACAAAATATTTGTTTTTACTTCGTGCTTGCCTCATAAAATCACGCGACTGAATTAAAAAAAAAAGCACCAAAATTGAAGAGAAAAGGAGAATTTCATAAACAGAAAATATCCTTCCAAAAATTTTTCGAGTCTCTAATTTGAATGGACTATTTTGCCCGACACCTCATACATGTAATCCATTAAGATTCTTGAAAATTATGAAGGCTTGAATACCCAGTGCCGAGTAAATAGTTAAGAAATTTAAACTTACCTTTTGATTTTCATATTTGTTGATTCTACCATGTTCCATTTTTCAATTTTTGATTAATTGACCTTATTGTAATCTAAAAGCAACAACATTGACCCATCTGAATCTCGCTATTCCATAACTCATTTTCAAAAAGAAAAAAATGACCCGTATTTTTTAATTTCAATTTAATGTAAACATTATTAATTTGAAATGAATTATAGTAATGTTTTCATTTAATTTAATCATAAATCAAGTATATATCTTTATTAGTTGCTATTTATTTACATAACTAAAATAATCTATTCTTTAATTTATAATTAATGTGTTTTATGAAGGATATATACTCAAGTTTTCCATTTTTCCATTTAAATTTATATAATATCTTATTCAAATGGTGTTCATATTTGTCCTTTTAATGTATTTTTCCCATCACTAAGAATATACGACCATGACGTCAAAGTTGTTTACATAATCAAATGAGCAATACTTAAAACTAAAAATAAACTTTTTGGTGATAAAATAAGTTTGTAATTTGTTTCGTTGTCAACTTTAATTTACAAATATATATATATATATATATATATATGTCTAAGTTTAGCAACAACGAGAGGTTATTATGATTATTAAACTAGAGGGAAATTTATTTCAATATATTAACAATCCTTTATCTGTTTAACTGAGTGATACTTTTAATTGATATTCTGTTTACAAATTAGGAGTTTCTTTTTCTTTTTCTTTTCACTTTAGTATGTGTTAAATAGATTGCACGAAATATTTGTTTTTACTTCCTGCTAGCCTCATACAATCACACGACCGAATTAAAAAAAGCACCAAAATTGAACAAAAAAGGAGAATTTCATCTGTGTCCCGCGTGATTTGATGGCTTGTAGACAACTATATCAGTATACAAAGCAAATGGCTATGATAAAAGGGGAAAAAACTAAAGGGTGGATCAAACTAGTGATGGCATAATATAAACTTGAGATAAGTAATCAGCAGTAAATACAATAAAAAAATGCATAATTAGAATCATAAGAGGGACATGCAACTTAAAATAGCTTTCAATAAAAGACATAATAGTGATGGGAGTAGAGAAATATTACATGGTAAGGGACTTTTCGAAGAATTGGAGTCGTAAAGAGACTTATATCGACCAGTTGATCGAGTGTAAATCGAGATACCCAAAATTCCATCGGTAACGGCTTTACCTGCAATAACAAAATTGAGAAGAAACCGATGAGTTTACCCATCGCAACCGGTGTGAAAAGAGACGGTATAAGATTATTCTTCAATATTAAAAAGATAGAAGAAGAAGCTTATGATAGGAATGACCTTTCCGAATTGAAGCGGCGGTGCGACATTCTACCCCTGATGAGTTACCGCCATTGATTCTCCAAGGCGCTAACGATGATATTCGGCTTCTGATTCCTCCTCCTCCTCCTCTTTCTTTTCAAGTTATGGTGAATTGATTTTATAGGTGGACTGCCAATGTAATTCCGATACTTGTAAGGAAAGTGGCAAATATCTTCCCAATAATTCTGATTCTTCTTTTAACTACAGATTGCGTAGGTGCAGAATGTAAAGTCTCGCAATTTAGGAAAGAAAGGGAACTTACGAATATCTTATCTGGCCAAAAATCCTACCTACTCTTCACTCTCTCTCTCTCTGTCTCTCTCTCTCTCTCTCGCTCTCTCTCTATAAATATATATATATATATATATATATAGATATATAGATACATACATACATACATACATAACAAATCAACCCAGAAAATAGTTTGAATCTCAAATTTCTGCCAATTAGTATAAATTTCATGAAAAACCCATTGTGGATGATGAAATAAAATCGTAATTCAAAAGTAAACTGAATCTCTAATCCTTGAAATTACGATTCCTTAAATGTCAAACGCTCTCCAAATTTGGATGAGAATCTGTCTAATCTTTGACCAGTTCAATCTTTCTTTTTTCAAAATTCTCCGATTCATCTCCCCGAAAGTGAAAAAAAAAATACAAGAAGGAGAAGGAAGGTGGATAATTAAAAAAAGTGCGCCGGCTGAAATAAAATTTGATTAAATGCTGGTGACAACTTGCTGTGGCAATTATTTGAGACTAAGTGGTTGTTTAAAATAGAAAGTACGTCCACAGAAACTGTTTCGCCCAAAGCAACCAAGATTATAATTTTATTCCGCTTTGCCCCTACCATTAGGAGGACACTAGATAATAGATAATAGACATGGCAGTGCGTTTGGGAAGGCTTTTGGGAAAGCCTTTGGGAAAATGCAAAGGCCTTTGAGTGAAGGGGTTTTCCAAAATGCAAACGGTGTTTTGGTAAATTGTACTTTGAAAGTCCCCTTTGAGTAAAATAATTTTTGGAAAGACTACATTTACAAAGGACTTTGGAGATTAAAAATAAATAAAAAAATTATAAAAATAAAAAATAAAAGTTTTTCGGCGAGGGGCGGTCGCCGACGGCCTCGAGCAACCCCCGAGACGACCGGCGAGGGCGCCTAGGGTCGGGCGACCTCTACGAGGGTCGCCCGGGGTCGGACGACACCCGGCAGCCCTTCGCCGAAGGTCGCGCGACCTCGCGGCTCAGCGCAACCCGGATCCGGTCGCCGGAGGTCGCGCGACCGATCCGGGTCACCGGAGGTCGCGTGACCATATCCGGGTCACCGGAGGTCGCGCGACCTCGCGGCGACTAGATCCGGGTTGCGCCGGTCGCCACGAGGTCGTGTGGCCTCCAGCGACCCAGATCTGGGTCGCGTCGGTCGCCGCAAGGTCACGTGGCCTCCGGCGACCTAGAGCTGGGTTGCGGCGACGCGACTCGCGGGCAATTGCCATGACTCGCCGGGGTCGCGCCTAAGCCAGTGACGGTTGCCGCCGACCTCAGCCGTGACCTTGCCGGCCTCTCGAGCTCGTCCACGCCGCTGAAGAAGAAGATGAACAGTAGACATGTGAGAAGTGACGAGGCATTCCGAGAATGCGAAAGCCCAAGGCAACCTAGGACTGCGCTCGGGATTTCAGCCTTGCAAATGCCAGCTTTGTCTCAATACCCCTTCGAAAGTAGTTCCCAAACACCTTCATTTTTGCCCAAAGCCCTTTGGCCCCCCAAAGCCCCTTGGAAAGCAGTTCCCAAACGCACCCGTATCAATCGCAAATTAAATTAGGTCAATTTAGCTAAAATTAGTAATATTTTGTTGGTGGAGTTGAGAGAATTTTGGTGGAGAAACTAAAAATAAACAATAAGAAAGCTAAGGATTGTGTCGGCAAGTTCTAATGTTTTGGTTATTAAGATTTTGATAGGAGCAGCGAAAATAAATTAGCCATTACATTGGGTCAGTCGGTTTATCCAAAACTTAATTTCTTCCCCCATTACATTGTAACTCATCCGATTCGGTTCTATAAAAAAAACCTCGGTAGAATTGTGTGAAAAATACATCCAAGCATGCTAAATCACAAGGAAAAAACATATACACATGTTAGAAATCGCGACACATGTATTCTTCTTCTTCCGATGAATAATAGTTACGTAGCCGGCGCTCTATGCGGACATACATTGTAACATATTTCCACTTTTTTTTTTTTTTCCGTTTATTTAATTATTCTCGATGAGTTCTGCATATATTTTATACAGGGTTATTATTCGTTGAAGAAAGTTCCTAGAAAATAACCGCGGATGTTTGCATTGTGGAATGGGAAAATTATCAGTAAAGTTTAAACTTATTGTAATTGTGTTAATTTGATATTAAATTTTTTTTTGGCCAATTTAGTCATAAACATTTAAAAAGTATACATGTTAGCATGGACCGAATGGCCGGCATTCACGTTAACGTCAGTCAGCCAAATTTGACCGGGTAGACTGAATTAATGTGAATGCAAAAGTTTTAAACTAAATTGACATAATTGCGATGAGTTTAGCACTTTTTTTTTTTTTTTTTATAATTCTCCCACTGTCGTAACATACATCCTGTGTTCTTAGACTCTGCAGTCCTAAATGTCCAATGAAGGCTATTCCTACTAAAGTTATCAATACGAGAGGCATTCCATCTCTATGTGTAGCTTTCTTAATGAGAAGTTCCCTATATGGTGCAAAAACTATTATTTGTTTAAAGAGAAAAACTAAGTCGCTGATTGTTGTATACTATAATTTTTATTAATGTCTTTCATTTTTTTTTTTTATCAAGCATATCAATCCAGCGCAACTTTTGCGTCTCCGTCTAGCTCATATTGATTTGTAAGCGCCACTAACACAAATAATATTTGGTGAAATTAATCACTAGATCTTTCATTTTTGCAACAAAAATTCATTGTCCATGCATGTTCAAATCCTAAATGGAACTCGACATGATAGAAATTGGGGATAAGTATGGAAATAGGACTTAAGGTGGTTGTTGGTTAATGAAGTATTTAAGGCTTTTTTTTTTTTTAATTAACTGCGGGACGCAAAGTTTTAACAGAAAGCCATAGTTGGGTTTCAAGCTCGCCAGTCATCGGTTAATTCAAATTTTAAAAAGTTCTCAACTAACCAATTCAAAAATTTTGACCTCTTAATTGACTAACATTCAAAATGCATTTGTATTTTAAAATTTTACTGGACAATAGAAGTGAAGAACCTACAACTCATGTTTTAATCAATCTTCTTAATTAAGGCAATAATTGGAGACCTTAATCGAGGATTATGATAACAAAATAATTAAGAAACCCTGCCCCATCTTTTCTTTTCTAATTTCATTAACAAAGATGAAATCACTATTACAGCTTCTGCGGGCAATATAGCAAAGAACCCACATCTTTGATTATCATAATTTTGAACACACATTCTGAATATTTGTTAGGAATTATCACGAGTTTTTCATCTGATTCTCAATTTTCTTTTCTTTTTTCTTTTACTGTCTATTGCAGTACTAGTTTCAATTTGATGTTGATCCATAAAATTTACACATCAACTTTTAAATCGACTATTATACTCGAGTTGTTGTTTAAGGTCTTTGTATTCGGTTCATTCTCTACGTTTCACAATGCGGATCTCTTCATGTTTTGATTTCCAAACGCAGTGATGGTGAGAACTCCGCCTCGCCCGGCAGATTTCTATATCTGAGTTCGATGAACTTATACTCTGTTTTTTTTTAGCTTTAACTCAAAGCGATGTCTGTTCAAATATAGTTAAGTCTATTTATATATAGTTCCGTTCACAAAAAATTAACTTTCGCTGAATGATTTCATATCAACTTCCGCCTTTGCACTTCGTATCTTTGCATTCTTTCTGTCACTTTTGATAAGGTCACATAACTTGAAGTAGGAGGATGAATTTTGAGGCAAAGTGTCGAAATTTCTATTTAAGTTCATGAATAAAATGAGCTGAAACTTCGACCAAAAAAAAAGGTAAGTTCACACTATCGATATATAACAGTGAAATCTTGATCATAATGATTGTGCGCAAATATATCTCATAGGTGATCGTGAAATTACCGTTCGTAACGGAGACCCATTATTTTATTATTATTATTATTTTTCTGATGGAGTCTTCGAAGATTTAGAGTAAACACGGAATATCAATTGAAAAGTTCTCCTTTTGGCTTTGTTGTGGCAAAAATCATGGGTGGTCCCTGAATTAATCTTATTAATCACAACTACAAATTTGACAAGTATTATTACATGTGGCGATAGATGCATGTTCTAATAATAATTCTCTTACCAATGGCTTTCATTGGACCTCAACGGTGGTTAGGAAATAGGAGTAACAACACCAGAGATGGCTGCATTTTACCACTATTCAAGCATATGCTTTTATGTCCTATCAATTTTCTTCAAGATTACATTACATAAATTGACTGTATTCAAGGTCGTTAATCATTCAACGTGAACATTGAGGAGCCAGAACAACAGCTACTGCCGGCTGATAAACCAGCGTCCTGGACAAAAAAATGAGGATCAAAAAAGGAAAGCAGAATCTTAAAAAGTTCACCGGCAAAGAAATTAAAGAGGTACACCCCATATAAATCTAATCCTTTAGCGTTGGCAGATTTAGATGAAGCAAAACTACAGGAAACTCCTATTAGTCTTTCGGAGGGCACTATGGGATGGGCTTTGGTGGCTAGCCCGAATAAGCCACCGGTTTACAAATGAGAATCATATGTTGGAACTGTCAGGGGTTGGGCACACCATTGACAGTTCAAAATTTGAGAGCCATTGTGGCTCATGAAAGGCCTGATTTGATTCTATTAATGGAAACAAAAAGCAAAGAAAATGTGATTACTCGTATTAGGAGACATCTAAAATTTAAAAGTTTCCTACCTTTCCTGTTGTGCCGGTAGATGGATGACTTAGGGATTGAGAGTTTCTATGACAATGGCTTGCTTGTGTATGAGTTACCTTCAATGACTGACTTAACTGAAGAACTTCAAAAAATGGTGAACTCATATTGGCCAAAGTGGAAGAGAAGGAAATGGTAGAGAGATTCGGCATGGTGCTCACTGAACCTCCGTAATATCTAACAAGTCGAGTCTTATGTCGGTCATATAGAACACCAACACATAGAAAAAGGGCTGAAGAAACCAGTCCATGACTTAACATCGGTGGAATGCTACCTCACAGCTTTGTGGTAAAGCCGATAGGACTTGCGAGGGGTCTAGCGGTGATATGGAATGAAGAAGTTGATGTGGTGGTAGAATCTTTTTCCCAAGAAATGATCAACTTGATATGTGAAGATCATGATAGCCAAAACAAAATGCTAGTTACTTGTGTGCATGCTCCAAATTTTTATCGGGAAAGATTACAGTTATAGGATAAAATGAGACAGATCAGTCTTTCTAATAGTTTACCATGGGTTTGTTTAGGGGACTTTAATGAAGTGATTTATTATTGGGAGAAGGTGGGCACTAGGATGGCGGAAAACTATAGAATGCAGGCCTTCCAAAATTGTTTACATGACTATTCGTTAATGGAAATTGATTGCAAATGATGTGTTTTTACATGGTCAAACAACAGAGAAGGGGCTGATCTGATTAAGGAGAAGCTGGATAGGGTGTTTTGTTCTCTAGCATGGAGGCTCATGTTCCCGGAAGCAGAAGCGTACGCTCTACAAGTAGTCGGGTCAGACCATAGTCCTCTTCTAATTGTGAGTAGTGCTGAATCTGTCAAGAAAAGAAGAGAATTTCACTTTGAGGCTTTCTGAACTGAAGATGCATAATGCAGGGAAATAGTTAAACAAGCATGGCAATCTCACACTCTTCATGAAGTAGGCTTGAGAGACAAACTAAATGCTGTAAGTCATGCTTTGAAAGAATGGAGTAAAACGAAATTCCCAAATAGCCATCTTCACATAACTGCCCTAAAGCAAGAGCTACAATCCTTAACAAATAGTGCAAGCTTGACTCAAGGCTCTAATAGGATAAGGCTCTTAAAAGAGAAATTGAAACTTTATGGAGGAGAGAAGAGATGTTTTGGGGTTTAAGATCCCGAATCAATTGGTTACGATAGGGAGATAAAAACACGAAATATTTTCATGTAGCAACTATTCAAAGGAGACAAAAAAAAGAATCACTATGCTAAAGAATTCTTCGGAGCAGTGGATAAGGGACAAGCAGCAACTTTAGAACCTCACCATCTCCTTCTTCAAAGAGTTATACACTACGGAAGGGTCTAGAAACTGCCAACCAGTGTTGGATCAATGCCTAGTACTCATTGGAAATGATATTAATGAATGTCTGGGAAGAAGTTCATGCTGCTGTTTTTCAACTTGGTGCACAGAAAGCTCCTGGTCCAGATGGTTTAAATGGAATTTTCTACCAACATCATTGGGATATAATCAATTCCGGTGTTTTTGAGGAAGTTAAGGGTTTTTTTGGGTCGGGAGTATTGGAACCAGCCCTAAACAAAACTCATATAACCTTAATTCCAAAGATACCCCATCCAGAAAAACTTGACTAATATCACTCTATTAGCCTATGCAATTTCGCATATAAAATCATATCGAAGATCTTGGCAAACAGACTGAAAAGATGGCTGTCAATGCTGATTTCAGGGGAACAAAGTCTTTTGTAAGTGGAAGACAGATTCAAGACACCATTCATATTGTGCAGGAGGTGCTGCATCAATTGAAAGTGAGGAAAAGGAAAAACCATTTTCAAGCGGTGCTGAAATTAGACATGCAGAAAACTATGATAGAATAGAATGAGATTTCCTAGAAGGATGCTTGCTGAAAATGGGTTTCTGCGCAAAATGGGTTAACTGGATCATGCAATGTGTCACTACAATTACTTTCAGCGTCAAATTTAACGGTAAACCTCTTCCTTTTTTCAATTCTACCAGAGGGATTAGGCAAGGGGACCCATTATCACCCTATCTCTTCATTTTAGTGGCCAACAGCCTGTCTTCATTGATGGGTAAAGCTCAATAGGATGGGAGTATAAAGGGAATAAAGCTGAATAGGTTCTACCCAACTTTGACTCACTCATTATTTGTAGATGATTCAATATTCTTTTTGGATGGATATATACGGGAATGTCAAAATGTTGCGGTTGTTATAAATCAATATTGTTATGCTTGGACAAGCTGTAAACCTAAACAAGTCAGGTTTATTTTTTAGTAAAGAATGTTCCCAACTATTAAGGGATAACATGAAAAGAGAATTGATGGTTCCAGAGCTTGCTAGGACAAGCAAATACCTTGGAATCCCTTCTGATTTGGGAGAATAAAAAAGACAGATGTTTGCATGGATTTTAAATAGGGTAAATATGAAATTGGAAGGCTGGAATGAACAAATTATATCTAAAGCAGGCAAGGAAATTCTCCTGAAATCTGTGGTGCAGGCATTACCTCAATATGTCATGTCAGTTTTCAAAATCCCAGTATCAGTTTGTAAGGCTATAGAGAAGAAAATAGTTAATTTCTGGTGGAAAAACAGTGAAACAAAAGCTGGTCTGCATTGGAAGAAATGGGAAATCATGAAATTCAGAAAAGACAGGGGTGGGATGGGTTTTAGAGACCTACTTACTGTAAACAAGGCACTCTTGTGTAAACAAGCTTGGAGGTTGGTTAAGAATCTTGATGCATTGTGGAGCAAATTATTAAAAGGGCTCTATTTCTGTCGAAATGATTTTTGGCATGCTGATAAAGGTACTAAGCCTTCATGGGGTTGGCAAAGTTTAGTTCAAGGAAGGGAGGCCATATTGGATTCAGTGAGATGGTCGATTGGAAATGGTCAAAATGTTAACATCAAAACAGATAAATGGCTGAAGAGAGGACTAATTGGAGGGCCAACAAACAGAAATGATTCACAACAAGTTTCTGAGTTAATGAATTTTGAAGCAAAACAATGGAATGAAACATTGTTAAGTAACCTCTTTGATGAATAGACCATTCTGGAGATCCTCGCAATCCCAATCAACTGTCAAATTCCAAATGATGAACTGATATGGACAAGAACTAAGGATGGGTCTTTTACAGTAAAAAATGGCTACAACTTGTTAAGAGAACGACCAACAGCCAATATTGCAATCGAACACCCCTCTTCCTCCTACCAAACACCGAGAGAACTATGGAATGCTCTATGGAAGATGCGGACCAACCCTAAAGTGAAGATGTTTATATGGAATGTGTGTCAAAACGCCATCCCATCCAAGGATAACTTATGGAAAAGAAAGATTTTACCTGATCCGGTATGTGACCTTTGCCGAGAAAGCATGGAAACGGCCGAACATATCCATCTTTGGCACACTTTATAAGGAAAGACACAAACCTACCTTCCTTAGAAATGATCTCAAACACCTTATGGCAGGTATGGAAGGAGCGAAACAATTATATATTTCCGGGTACTAAGCCGGATGCTTGCAAAGTGGTAGATTTGGTCTGATTTTAGCAAGATAGCTACGAAAAATGGGGCTTTATGCATATTCAAGCAGGAAAACCAGGAAAAATAGAGGAAATCGAGACACCTCAAACATGGGTAGCTTCAGTAGCAGCAACTTTGAAAATCAATGTTGATGGGTCGATCTGTGAGGGGTCGACGGAAGGAGCGGTCGCCTGCATCATCCGGGACTCCTCCGGTTGCCTTGTGGATGGCCTCACCAAATCAGTTCGGGCGGCGTCGATTTTTCAGTTGGAAACCCTAGCTGTTCTGGAAGCTTTGAAGTACATAAAACAGAAGAAGCTGGGCGTGGTTTCAGTGGAATCTGACTGCCGAAGTCTTGTGAACTCCTTAAAGTACAATGAAGAGCTTCACTGGGAAGCACGTGCAACTTAGATGGAATGTAAGGGACTTCTTCAACAACTACCGCTAGTGGGCCCGTGTCTCTGTCGAAGATCCGCCAATGCTGCTGCAGATTAGGCTACACGAGAGCATAGGAAAAAATCGCTTCCTCCCAACTGGCTGTCTTCTCCAACTCAAGGCCTTTGGGCCATATTATGTACTGATGCCCCATCCGGTGGGTCTGGTGCCTCAGTTATAGTATAAATAAAATCCTCTTTTTCGACCAAAAAAAAAAAATCATTCAACGTCTAATTATTTCAAAAATGTTCACAGCACCGAAAAAGCCAATTGATCTACTCCAATCTCAAAGAAAATCAATAGAACATAGAGTTAAATGCTTAAACAGTGGTAACATGCATCCATATTTAGTGTTCTTAGGCTTCGAATTTGCTAACCATCTTCAAGTTTTAATGAAGGCATTTTGTATGAAAGTCATGCAGCCTATCTCTATATGTAACTTTGCTAATGTAAAAGTACCATATATTGTATCAGCATTATGTTTTCTTCGGAGAATAAATCATATATATATATAAATAATTTGTCAAAATGTTTCTCACACAATGTTGTTTAGGGCCTGTTTGGTAACCATCCCAATAGTGCCGATTCGATTTTTGTTCGAGAATCAGTTTGGGACGAGAATCAAGAATAAAAAAAAAGTTGATTCTTGTTCGGGAACAAAATTGAGAATCAAAACTCTTCTTCTTCTCTTTTCTTCTTCTTCAACGACCGTCATCCGCGACCATCGCCGCCGCCGCTCGCCACCGCCACCGCTCGCCGCCGCCGCCGTCCGCCGCTGCCCGCTGCCGCCCCCCGCCGTCGCCCCCGCCCACCGCCGTCCGCCGCCGCCCGCCAACACCGGCTGCCGTCCGACGCCGCGGTCGCCGGCTACCGGTCCGGTGAGCTCGCCGGAGCTAGGGTGAGGTCCGGCGAGGCCGAGCCAACGAGGCCGGCGACCGGCCTAAAGAAGAATTAGAATAGGAGAAAAAAGAAAAAAAAAATGGAAAATGGAAAAAAAAAAAAGAAAAGAAAAAAAAAAGGAAAAAAGGAAAAAAAGAAAAGGAAAAAATTATAAAAATTAAAATAAATTGATTTGGAACAGAATAAATGAACACGGTACCAAACACAATTCTATTCCGAGAATCAGAAATTTTGTACGATTACCAAACGCGTTCTTTTACTCGAGAATCGTTCGAGAGCATAATAAAAAATAATCATTTCTAATCAAAATTTGTTCCCGAGAACAGAATCGTTACCAAACGCGCCCTTATTGTCCATCAAGCATTCAAATTTAATGCAATGCGTGGATTTCTGTATAGTTTAGATTAGTTTATAGGTCACAACTAAATAGTGTTTGGGGAAATTCTTCATCTTGTTGCTGATTTTTATAGAATTGTGATCATAATAGATTGATTCTTGATAAAAGGACGCTAGAAGTGTTACAATTTTCATAATCAACCTATTTTATGGCCAACATTTCAAGCTATCACTTGACTGTAATTTCGGTGAAAATAAAAAACAAAATTCATTGAGGCGCCATCAGCAATTTGTGTGAATAGAAAATTTGACGTGACAATATGTTAGTATAACCATCCGACATGGTTAGATGACAAAGTGAAGACGGCTTAATTAAACCAAAACGACGTCCGCTAACACATTTTTCCCCAAATTGATGAATTGGGAACAACGAACAAATTCGTTGTTTTGTGGCGAAATTAGGCGTTCGTATTTGCAGTGGAGAGCGGGTTTTTCACCTTCGAGCAAATTTCACGGGAGGAAAACAGAAATAGCTCAATCGATAAGCAGAGAGCGACAACATGGCTACTTCTTAGCTTCACCGTGATGGAAAATGAGAAGAGAAACCACCCGTGGGTGGCCGTGCTGGTTTGCGCCTGCATGCCTCATCACCAAGGTCCCAGGTTCGAATCATCGGCGACTAACACGACTTAAGTGGGGGTCCAGGAGTGGGTTACTGGCCAGCCCCCTGAGGTATTGACGCTTGGTCCGGGGTGCAGCGCGCACTCTACGGGCGTAGCCCGGTGGGCTCGAAGGATCCTCGGTTAATAAAAAAAAAAATGAGAAGAGAGAACAAGAGAATCAATTTTAACGTGAAACGGTGTCGTTTTTGTCCAGAACGCTGGGTCTTCTTCCACTTGAAAGTTTGATCGTTCTTGTTTCACAAATTTTTTTTTTTTTTTTTTTGGTTCATCTCCCTGAATTAGCCTTCATTTGACCCAGAGCATGGTTAGAAAAAAGTGAAAAGCAAAGTGAGAAAAAAGAAGAAAAGAGAATTGAGAAGCCTAAATTTTAGGTATTTGTGTCATTGCGTAGCCACGCTTCATACTTTCACATGAGTTTGGTGTGGTATGAAGTTGATTATCTATATCAAAATATTTAGAGGCTGAGTGTTCGTGCATGCCATAAAAAAATATGTAAACGGAATGAAATAAAACTATGTCCAACAGAAACTGTTTCACGCGGAGCAACCAAGATTAGTTCATTCTCCTTTGCTATCAGGAAGACACTCCATCAGAGAGCGAATGCCCAATCTGAAAGTTGACTTCATAATAACATGAATATGGGTATCTCTCGCAAATTAACAATAAGATAATCTCATAAGGAGAAAGTAAGAATAAATACTAATTTTTGACGCAATTGAGAGGATTTTGGTGGAGAAACTAAATAATATTAACAAAATAAGGTATTTTTTAAATAATAAGATAACAAGTTCAAGATAAATGAATGTAAAAAGAAAGAGCAATCGCGTGAACTGTAAAATATAAAATTGATCATATATAAAAAATATATCTATTGTGATTTAAAATTTGGTGCTTGTGGTTACTGTAAAGCTTAAAGTAGCACGTGAACTTTTAATGAGGACCTCCAATTTCTATAGTAGCATCCTATACAGTTATTCTTGCGTTGCAACGGAAACACGCACAAGTCAATCCCCTAGCATCATTCCCAGTTTTTGGCAGACTATGTTGTGGTTACAAAATCAGAAATCAAATGTACTGGAGTTTTTTTATTGTAGCATCATCCTATACAAAATGAATCAATATCATCCATCCATATTAGTTACATTATTCACACATCACAGTGAAAAAACACACCTTATTCACCGAGTCTTTGGCATCTTTTCCCAGTTTTTAAGAGATTAAGCTGTGGGTAGATTCGCTCCACCCAAATCTCAATCAAACGAACCGACAGTTAGCAGGTTTCCAAGCTTTCTTATTAAACCGATCCATGTCAATTTTGAGGTGGTCTAGTTACCGCATAATGCCTGATTGAGCGAGAGCATTTCCATCCATTCATGTTGCGATCGCTTCGCATGACGGATCTTTTCCTACAAGGGAGTCTGTGTTCAAGCATGTATAATGCGGTCTCCTTTTTTTTTATGCTTCTTGTGTGGTTTCAATTGTTTGCTTCAATGTTTTCCCATTGAAGAACTTTTTCTAAGAGCGATCGATAAGCTTTTTCTTTGTAAGGGGGATTGATAAAGACTTTTGGCATTTGGCCTTAGGAATTTCTTCCCAAATTAGCATTTATCATCACAGGATAGAAACTCTTTTAGAGGAGCATTGAATTCTATTACTGAGATCGTACAAATGAGGAAGAGGGACCTATATATATAAATACTTCTCTAATTACAATAGTGCATCTCTCTTTAATCTAACATTGAATATTCTTTCCATATATCTACTTCTTACATTAATTATATTAATACTCTAGAATAGTATACATTTCCAATATCACCCTTAGGAATATTTTAGAGTACATCAGAAATTGATCTCAACGATGGTTACAAAATAGGAGTCTAAAATCACTAGAGATGGATGCATGTTGCCATGATTCAAGCATACGCTTTTATGTTCCATCATTTTTCTTCAGGATCAGATTACATAAATCGACTTCCTGTATGAAAGAAATTTTTGTTGATAAAATACATGATTGCAAAATGATTTTGTGAAACAAGGAAGATTTAACTTGCCAAAGACTATGAAGTTTCTAATAAGTTTGAAAAGTGTAAGAAATTTAAAAATCATAATTTGATGGGATAGAGATTAGATAAACTTATGAACTACATTTTTAATTTCTCACTATGATAATAACCCTAGATGGTGCAAAACGAGTTAATAAGCAAAATTGTATGACACGAACTGAGCAGATGGCACACATGAGCGGCTCTTCATCAACTTTTCCAGAATCGTCCTCGTCAGCTATCTATCCCCTTCTCCACGCGCTCTGTAATTTTGTTGTGCTTTTGCCCCAACAATTCACGTAATCTGCAATTGCATCTTTACTTTAGCTGTCTATTTGAATCCTAACTGAAATATGCATTAACTATCATCCACAGCTCAGAATTCCATATGGCTAAGAACTTAGGTAACCAATCGCTAGATAGAAATAATATATAAATTTGAAAATTATTTAAAATTTCTTTAGAAATCTGATTAATTATTTCGACAGAGGTAGACAATTTTTTTTTCCTGATAATATTTGAAAAAAGCAAGCAATATAGCTTCTATCAAATTCTTTAGTTAAATTTTCTAACAGCAGATGAACTTAGCTTCAAATAAAATATGTCGAATGGAGGAAGGACTCTGTATTAAATGACTAGCAAACCAAACACCCTTGCAAGTGAGTAATTAAAAGCCATGCGAAAATTATAAAAAAAAGTTCTAAATCTATTACGGTTCGTCAATTCAGTCATAAAATTATTTTTTTAACCAATTGAGTCCTCAATCTTTTGTAATTGTGTCAATTCAATCAATTCAGCCAAATTTGGCTAGTCGGCGCTAACGTAGCCGTCGGCGATAATTTTTTAATAATATTTTTTTCTAATTATATTATTAATTTTGTATATTTTCTCTTTTTTTACTTTTTTTTCTTTCTCTTTTTTTCCCCCTCCTCCCTCCTCTGTCCTTTGGCTCCAACGATCGGCCAAAAGGGAGGGCTGGCGATCGCCGGACTAAGGCGGCCAAGTGAGCTCGCCTCACCATTACTAGGTGAGGGCTTGCCTTGCTAGTTGATCGGCAAGCTCACCTCACCATTGCCGCCAGCCAAAGGAGGGATGAGAGAAAATATATATATATATATATATATATATATATTAATGAAATAATTTGAAAAAATAAAATATTATTAGAAAATTGTTGTTGGCGCCGGCTGGCGGCCATGTCAATGTTGGCCAGCCAAATTTGGTTGAATGGACTGATTGGGATAATTCCGAAAGATTTAAGACTCAATTGACCAAAAAAATAAGTTTATGACTGAATCGGTACAACTATAATAGGTTTATGACTTTTTGGCAATTTTCCTGAAGGCGAAGGCGAAGACAATGCAAAAGCTTAACAATTGAAATATGGAGGAAAAAAAAAAGAAAAAAAAAAGAAAAGATAGCAACTGGGCAATACCTCGAGGAAAATTTCAAGTTGGATCACCTACCTATACCCAAACTTTGGACTTAGTCACCTAACACTTGAGATTTTACAGCTATGCTTGCACTCCAGTAAACTTTTGTCGTAGTAAAGTCCGAAAGACGGGAAGTGGGGATCGCAATTAGTATCTTGTAAGATTAAATAGGTAGATAGAAACATAATAATCAATAGAAACTTTTCTTTTTCCTAATTTGGCATATTATTCCAAGCTTTGGAAATAGGCACTTTTCAATATTCGAAAATGTGAGTACGACATTTGAAGGAAAAATGGTAATGAAGATGGCTTAAAGAAATTATATAAAAAAAAAATTTATTTGCACACAAGCATATGATTAGAGTTTCTCACCATATTGTAGTGGTAAGCGAAATGTCGACGAGAAAATAGCAGATGTTTTATTTTTGTAGAAACACTTGAAATTTTATATTGTTCTGCATATTTTGCCTCGTAATCGTATCGGGCCTGGCCAGTCATTGTTCATATTGGGCCGGCTAGGCCCACTACTGTGCCAGGCACGGCGTGCCATTCCATTTACCTTTTGCCAGTGTTTAGCATTTGTCATCATAATTGGGTGATTTCGGAGACTTTTATGCGTGAAAACAATAAAGATATGCAAGATGATCTAAGTATTTTACCTAAATGGCCTAAGGTTTGTGAGAGGGAAATATAGTTGAGAATATGGAGACCATGGATTTTTAGGCCAGAAATACTCCTTCAAGATAATGCAAAAATAATAAATGAATATTACAACGAATGATTTCAAGTAGAAGCTTTCGACCAAAAAGAAGTAGAAGCTCGATATTTTATAAAGTAATTTGACTCCAGGTTTTAATTCATTATTTAATAAAAAGATTTGAGTGTTTTTATAGCTAGGGTGGAAGGAAAGAACCTTGTCCTATGTGAAGAACGTTATAACATGAAATAATTTTACCAGAGAGAGAGAGAGAGAGATCGAAGAGGGAAAATGAAAAAACAAAACTAAGGGTTTTGTATTTTGTTATGCTGGGTATTCTCCGAAAAGATAGGGAAAATCTTAAATAAGGACTTAAAATGTCACCATTTTTCAAATAAGGATCCGAAGTGGATCTCGTTTCAAATAAGAGTATAAAATGGCTAAAATTTCTCTAATAAGGGGCTGAAGTAGAGCTTATTTTGAATAAAGGCATAAAGTGACCATATCAATTTAAAAAAAAAATAGTCTAACCTCTCAAATCGAAGGGCATTGTCATCTTTTTTTTTTTTTTTCTTTTTCCCCTTTCCCTTACTCGACCATGGTAGAGGTCGTCGGACTCAAGTGAGGGCAACCCTTGCTAGCATTGGGCGAGGGCAACGCTAGCCCTTGTCAATGTCAGCTGACCTCCACCGGCTATCGATAGTGATGGATGGGGGAGGGAAAAGCAAAAGAAAAAAAAAGAGAGAGAAGAAGAAAAGAAAAAAGTTAAAAATATATAGTTACAAATTTTTTTTACCAAAATATCCCTTCTCCAATGACCGAAATAGTCATGCTCAGCCAAAGGTCCTTATTTGAGATGATTTGGCCACTTCAAGTCATCGTTTGAGACTATTTATCCACTTTATATCCTTATTTGAGAAAAAAAAAATCTAATATTCTCTTCATTTTTAACTCATTTCTTGTAATACACAATTCACTCCCAAAGTTTTTTTCTTTTCTCTTCCAACAAGTCTAATATGCAAGTCCGAATGTGAATTTTTTTTTCCCAAATTTTATGAATTATTGGAATGGAGTTGAATTTGTTAAATTAAAACAATAAATGATTTTAATAGATTGTGGATTAATGTTTTTAATGTAAATTTGTTCTAGCCTTTTTTATTATTTATTTATTTGTGAATTTAAATGAGATCAATCCGATTGAAATAATCATAAAAATGATAATTTATTATGTATATAAAAAAATATAAATTTAATATATAACGTATCTCAATGTGTCGAATTCTCTATTTTTTGAGAAACGACATGTTGACGTGTCGTGTCTTATCGTGTGTCGCGTGTCGATATCGGTGCTACTTAGAAGATGACTTAAATCTGAAAGTTAACTTCATAAAACATAAATATATGATTTTCAATCACGAATTAAGGAGTGAATTTTAGAAGACGAAAATAAAAATAAATAGTATTTTTGGTGAAGAAACTTGATGGGTTTTATAGTTATTGGGCCACCCATATTGGGCTAACCTAGCCCGTAACTCAAAAGGGTCCATAACCCACCCCACTATTTAAAGGAAATAACTGCTTAAGGCAATTTTTTTGTGGGTTTTGCAATTTTTTTGTGGGTTACTTCTTGAAAAAGAGGAGAACTGAAAAAAGTGCTCTTTTTATGACCTTGCAATAAGTGTATTATGTGAAAAACAAAGTATGTTCCATTACGTAATGTTTTTTATGTTGTTTTGCGTTACTCGATCGTTTGATATTTGTATTTTGGAATTAGTTTTTATCATTAATATCAGAGTGCTTGTTCTTGTTTCCTGATTGTCACAACATGTTTATAAATGGTTTTTGGCCTCAAATCGCGAAACAGCACTGATGAGCAGTCGAGTGCGAAAAAACACGTGCTCGACACGTGCGCGGCAACTGTTGGCGCGTGCATGACGCACGATTGCATGGGCAATTACCTTTTTGTCCCCCCTTTTTGCAAAATTACAGTCATGCCCCTTAGTCAACCTGACCTGGCTGACCCATTGACCAACCCCACCGTTGACCAATGTTGACTAGACATTGATCGTCGTTGACGGTCGTCGACTGTTGACCCAAAAAAAAAGAAAATCAAAAATGCAGTTTAATTACACTCACTATGGATTATGTGTAATTATTTTTTGTTCGGCATTTGTTATAGGAACAATGCCACATTTTGTTCGCATGCCTATAAGGTGAGATGAACAAAAGGCAAGAATTACGAGGATGAGAGCTGACTTAGTTGTTATATAGATGGGAAAGTGGTGACATAGCGATGCCTGTGGTCAAGGTCAATGAGATAATACGAGTTATCATCTGGAACGGTTATCCTATACCAGATTTTGAGAAGATGGAGGCTCCAATTAACACTCTTCCATCTACATGGTAAGGAGTATTAAATCACATATGGGAGGTCAACGTGATTCTAGCTTATAAAAAACTTGCAGTGGCATTTTTGAGGAAATACTATAGAATTGAGGCAATGAAGATTTTAACCCTAAGGAAGCCATGTCAAAACCCTAGGGGACTCCCGACTTTGTTGCCAAAGAAGGAAATAAAGTTTCCTAAAGCACTTTACAAGTCTTTCCTTGTTTATAGGATAAACGAGTAACGCTGTAATTTGACATTAGTTCTGTTTTCTTTTGTAGATTTTTTTTCATGTTGATGTTGACATTTCTTCTACTAGAGTTGTTATAGGATGTTTAGTTAATAAATGTTCACTGTTATCTGTTATTATTATGTTATTTACATTTCTTGTGGGAAGTTCAAGAAAATTTTAATGACTTTAAAGAACTTAATTTTGCATAAATAATTGTATTAATGACAATTTCAAATTAAGATTTTAGATAATGATTGGAAACAAAGTGACCTTTCAACTTTAAAATCATATTTGAAATTATTCATTAATATGATTAATTTATGCAAAATAGATACATAAATGTAAGGCATTAATAATTAGTGCATATATGTTTGAAATAATCAAATATAATGGCTTTAGCATCTAAGAATATAGTGGCTCAATTGAATAAAGGAGATAAGCTAAACAACGAGAATCATGAGATATGTGAGATATGGAACATGAAAATTCAGTATGTGTTAGAAGAGTAAGAGGCACCGAAAACTCTTAATCAAGTTATAGAAGAGCATAAAGATGGAAACACTGCACAATGTCGACACCTAGTTTTTTCTCAAACATATATTAATGAAAGTCTAAAAAAAAAGGAAAGGAAAAAAAAAAGAAAATAAGAAGAAGAAAAAAAAATTTCAAAAAATTGTTAAAAAAAAAAAAACGCGTGAGAGAGCTCGGGTCGAGCCGAATCCGACCTTAGCGACCTGCCTCTCCTTCCTTCCACACGTGGGCTTGGGCCTGACCTCTCATTTTCTTTCATTTTTCTTTCTTTTTCCAAGCAGGTTTCAAGCCCGACCCTTTCTCTCCTTCCTCTCTTCCTCCTGCCTTCACGCCTGTTTTGGTTTTGCAGGAAAGGAGGTACAAAGCAGGGGAAGAGGCTGAGGATCGCGAGGGTAGGTGAGCGTGATCTGCTGGCAGAAGCCATGCGCGCTAGCTGATGGCCTTCAAAAGAGGGGGAGAGGAGCGAGAGAAGGGAGGGGTTTTTGGAGGGTAGCCGGAGAGGAGATGAACAGAGAGCTTAAGAGAGACCGAAGAGCTCGAGAGAACGGAGGGCGAGCCAGAGGGAGAGAGTGAGACCGAGAGAGCGTTTGGGCATTTCTTGAGATCCGCCTGTTGCTCATCATCCGAACCGAGTAAGTCTTCCGAACCGTAGGTGCCCCGTTTTAGGAGGTATTGGACCGGAGCTCGCGACCGACCAGTTCGCGCGAGCTTCGGTCCCGCTGGTCCTTCGTTGATTTTGTTGTGCGTCCTGGTATGTTTCGATAGGAAATTAGGGTTGTGTTTGAGTCTCGATCACGTTGGAAATCTCTCTTTCAAGTCGCGCACGCCAACTGTTTGCAAGGATGCTTGAATGAAGTCCGAGTATTCTTAGTTGGTCTTGTCCGAGCCTTATCATCCTTGAGTTCATATCCATGTTAAATTTGATGTGATCTGTCTCTGAGTTGGTCTGGAATGTTGTTTGTGTGTCGATGATCATTGCTTGGTCCAAACAATAGCCACGAACGAGCTTGGGTCCTCCCTTTAGCTGGTGCATTCTATCTGTTTGATGAAATGTCAAAATGAGATTTGGAAATGGTTTCTGCGAGGTTCTTTGCTGTGATATTGTCTTTGTTCGAGTTTGAGTCCCTTCCATCGTGTTGTTTGCTCATGTGGGTGTTAGTACTTGAATCAATGGAGTTTTGGTCATACAAAAATTTAGAGTTCAAAAATCTAATTTTTAGCCGGAAGCATTCCGGCAATTATGATGATCTCCGGCCAACTAGTGGCCGGCGAAAGTTCGGCGGTGGAAGGGTCACCGGTTGTTCTAGGTTGCGTCATTGTTTGGCTGAGTTTCGATGAGGCCATGTTTTGGGGAAGAGAAGGCTTCGGGCGTGCAGAGGGGATGCACGAGGGAGAAGAAGACCAAAAGGGAGGAAGAATAATAGAAAAAAAAAAGTAAAAAAAAAAAAAACAAAAGAAAAAGCAAGAAAAATAAGTGCAGCAAAAAGTTAAAAAAAAAAAAAAGAATTAGGGAAAAAGAGAGTAAGGCCTTGTTTGGTAACCATCCAAACAGTGTCTGATTCTGATTTTTTGTTCCTGGGAGCAATTTGGGAACATAATCGCATTTGGTAAAATTTTTGTTCCCGGGAACAAATTTCTATTTTTTTGTTCCCGGAATTAAATTTGGAACAGAATCAAGAATAAAGAAAAAATTTGATTCTTGTTCTAAGAACAAAAATGTAAGAATCAAAACCAATTCTTCCTCTTCCCTTTTCTCTTCTTCTTCTTCTTCATCGACCGTCATCCCGCGGTTGCCGTACGCCGGTTCTTGGCAACCAGTCCGACGAGCTTGTCGGAGGCTCGCCGGAGCCGGGCGAGGTCCGGCGAGCTCGTCGGACTGGTTGCCAAGAACGGCAGACGGCAAGGCGAGCAGCTCGTCGATGGCCCGAAGCCTCGCCGGGGTTAGGCGAGGCCCGCGGCCACCGGCGAGGCTCCCACGGCCATCGGCAAGGCTGGCTTGCCCAGCCCACCGGGTTGCTAAACGGGCCTCGCCCAACAAGGCTCGGCCGACAAGGGCCGGCAACGCTCCGGTGAGGTCGCCGGTCGCCAATCCGGCGACCGACCACAAGAAGAAAAAGAATAGGAGAAAAAGGAAAAAAGTAACAAAATTATTTAAAAATTAAAAGAATTTGATTTGGAACATAATCAATGAGCACGGTACCAAACGCAATTCTATTCCATAATCAGAAATTTTGAACAAGTTAACAAACAATTAAAAAAACAATTAAATTTCGAAAAAATAATAAAAATTCAAAAAAATTCCGAAAATTCAAAAACTTAGAAAACATTAAAAAATTCGACCTTTTTTTAAAAAAATCCAAAAAATTAAAAAATTAAAAAATTTCAAAAATCTGGTTTTTTTGGGAAAATTCGAAAATTCTTTTTTATTTTAAAAAATATAGAAAAATCCTAAGAAAATTTTAAATTTCCTTGAAAAGGTTAAAATTAATCTTTGGAGTAATTTTCTCCTAAAAATAGGAAGCCTTTCAATTTGGAATTATGCCTAAGTTTGACTAGGATTTTAGGGTTTTAACTTAGGGTTTCAATTGTCCTTAGGGACAAATGCCCTTTATTGCGGTATTGGTATATTGATTTTGGCTTCCCTTTAGTCTAGTGCAGTATTGGTATATTTACCTCTTCTTTAGTGTTATATTTTTGCTATCCGATGATGTGCAATTAATGCTTTCCTTAATTGTCGCTTATTATGTTCATGATTGTGCATACGCATGATTACCTCACGTGTTAACGAGTATGCCTAAAATCAATCCAAACTACCTAGAAAGAAAAATCTTTTTTTTAAAATAAAAAAGATTAGGTATCGAAAGGGCACTAATTGGTTAATCAGTGTAATCAAGTCACCAATACTAGATTTTCTAGTTGCGTAGGAAGCGAGGTATATTCTCGTGCCTCACTTGGTTTATAGTCGACCCCAATAGGCTAGTGACGACTCATTCTTTAGAAAATTTTCATACCTTTAATTTGGACACCCAATGTCACACGAGGTATGGGCTTGGGAGAGCCCGTGCCTAAACATGGGTCATAGTCTCGATTTTCAAGCAATACCCCTAAACCTATTCCCTTCCTCGAGGGGTAGGTCGCAACACACAACACATAAGAGATAATGACACATTTGCTGCATGGAAGAAAAATAACTCTATTGCTAGTATGGAGAATGACGTTATGCGAGAGTTTAGGCGTTTTGAGAACGCCAAAGAAATGTGGGCAGCATTAGCGCTAGATTTGGTCAAACATCAATGACTAAATTGAGATAGCTAACAATAAGATTTGACTCATACAAGAAATCTTATAGACAGATCATGAAACAACACCTGAGGTAGATCTCGAACATGATCAATGAGCTGTAGATTGCTGGCCACATTCTGATTGATGAGCAACAAGTGCAAGCAGTGATCCATTCCTTGCCTCAAAGCTAGAAGCACATGAAGGTGCACTTGACCTACAATGGGAACATAAAGACCTTTGAAGATGCCATGAGCTATCTTGCGCTGGAAAAGGACCATCTCCTGGTAGCTAAATCAGAAACTGACATTTACTTTGCTGGTTTTAGCTCACATGGGGCTTCGAGTTCCAAGCACAAGCACCTCGCTAGGTTCAAGAGGTGGGAAAGGCAAGTGATCGAGCTCTTTAGATAAGAAACCGAAGTTCACCCAACGTGAGAAAGGAAAGCATCCTTTCATGAAAATGATATCAAGGATGAAGTATTACAATTGTGACAAAAAGAGTCACTACGCTCGCGACTGTGGTGAGCCAAAAAGAAGGTAAACTCCCATTGTATTCTTGAGAGCTCTACATATGTATCAAGTACTGTAGCTCTTCAATTTGAGATTTATATCATAATAATAGTGCTTCTAATAGTGAAATAGGAAAGAATGATAAGCAATTCCTACCAATTGAGAAAAATTTCGCATGGAAACATAGACAAAACAATCGTTGTATTTCAAAGCGAAATCGAATACGAAGCATTGATCTTGGAGTGGGAAGTGTGGATTTCATTGATCCAAGTCAATCATAGCTAGCAACGAGGACATTTTTCATTGCATATCTAATTTGCACAGGCTCAACCCACCTCACAAACGAAACAAGAATTCTTAAAATTTACGAGCAATTTAGAGATTCAAACTTTTAGTCAAGAGGCTCCAAACTGCATCGGAGTAAGTTTTAGCCAATTCGGCCAACTAACTAAGTCAATCAAATATGTTATTAACTCGACGGAAGGTGTAAAATCACGAAATCTCTTATTTTTCTTTTTAAGCAAAAAACAAACGGGCAAGCTAAAAAGTGGAAAAAGTGAGCTAGTTCATTATGCTAGTTTGAATTCAACCAAGTTGTGTGATCCTCTGTGTGCACTCGCAGTTGTCAGGGGATACAAGACCGACAAGTTGGTATTATCTATACTTGAGACAAGAATAAATTTATTTGAGTACAAAGCACATCAACCCTCTTTTTGATTTTACTAGATCCGCAAGTGCTGCAGCAAACACCAGTCTCTCTGCTTTGATTATCCCCAAGCCACCTATTAAATAGCACGGCATTCCAATAAATTCAACTTAATCACGTCGGACAAGTCAGCATTCGGGAATTGTCTTATTGTAGATCCACCGAAAGAAAGAATGGGAAGAACGGGGGACCGGGCTGGCCTGGGTCCGGCCCAGTTCATTCGGCTTTCTTTCTTCTTCTTCTTTTTTATTTTTCTTTCTTTTTTTTATAAAACTAAAAGGTACCTTAGTCAAGTGAAAAATTTCTCACTTTGAGATTTGTCCGGAGACCTAGAATTCACATTCATTAAGACTTTTGAAATCATTCAAAGGAAACTGTATATTTATAAAAACCCAATTATATTTGAAATAGATATTGCACTGAGCTGAAGCTAAAAGAAAGAGTATAAGTACATTAAACTCGGACATAAAAAAATTTCGGGCAATGCAAGTTCTCATTGGGTGTATTATCGTTAAGAATCAACTCATTACTTTAGATTCTCCAAACTAAGAAGTCCGACAAGATCGAGTAGGAATACGGAAAGTTCATGCTACATTGGAAGTGTTCATATGACTTCTCCAAGTTTCAAAAGTTGTCATCTCTCGATCACCCATCTAGGTTTAGATATAGCAATTCTTTAAAGGCATTTGTATGTTCGTCCAACCTCTCTTGATTTACATCTAGGTTTGAGAGTTTGTTTAAGCTGTTTTTAGTGTCTTCACACGGTAATGGTGTTGAGGACTTCGAACCTAAGTATGTACTACCCATTAAACAAGATTTTGTGGTCGACTGCCATTTGTTCTATTTTGATATTGAGACAAATCTTTTCTTTTGGAAGGGAGTATGCTTACCACATCAGTTGGTTATTATCTTTTCTACTTTGCTGTTTGGGATTCGCTTTATTTTTAAACATGTATTATTTTGAGATATGAATAAATATTCACTCCTCTCCCCCCCCCTCGTTAGTCAATTAAGAACTAAAGATTTTATTTTGGATGGTTGAGAAATTTTTAAAGTTTTTGAATTCACCGATGGCGAGCTCGAGTCCCGATCATGGCTTTATTTTAAAACTTTGCGTCCCACAGTTAATAATAATAATAATAATAAACCCTTAAATCCTTCATTAACCAATGGTCAATGCCTTAAGTCCTATTTCAATACTCATCCCCAATTTCTATTACGTCGAGTTCCGATTTTAGGGCTTGAATATGCATATAAGACAATAGATTTTCATTGCAAAAATCAAAGATCTAGCGAAAAATTTCACCAAATGTCATTTTATATTAGTATCGCCTACAAATTAATATGAATTGGAAGGAGACCTAGACATGATAAAAAAAAATGAAAGAAATTAATATAATTAATGGAACACCGAATGAATGTAAAATATCATAATTAAAAATGGAACTTGCACGTCCAAAGACCTTTATAGAAATAACAAACACATAATAAAGTACAAAAAGAAAATGGATAAGTGCGTTGGAAGTCCTAAAACTTGTCACAAAAGTGTAATTGAATCATCAAACTTTCAAAAAGAGCAATCAAGTTACGAAAGTTTAGTTGAGTCCTAAAACTTTCAAAATATCTAATTAAGTCTTAAAACTTGTCATGAAAGTGCAATTAAGTCCTAAAACTTTTTAAAAAAAATGCAATCAATGGAAGGACTTAGATTGGACTAAATTGATAAGTTTTAGGATTTGATTGCACTTTTTAAAAGTTTTAAGACTCAATTGCATTTTCATGACAAGTTTTAGGATATCCAATGCATTTATCCCAAAAGAAAAAAAGTCTGGACTACAACCTTGCGGTATGCTAATGAGGTAACCCGTCATCTTCCTCACCTGATTTAGAGTGCATTTGGTTCAACTTTCCTATGGGGCGCCTTCAAAGCCCATTGGGGAAATGCTGGGGTATTTAAGGTGCATTTGGTTCAGCATTTTGAAAGCCCATTAGAAAAATGCAAAGCAGTTTAGCCTAAAAGACTTTAGACAAATGTAAATGCCGTTTGGTAAATTATGCTTTAAGAAACAATTTTGAGAGAAATGCCGTTTGGTAGAAAATACATTTGAAAAGCCATTTGAGTAATTAATATTAGTTCTTTTAATTTTGTTTGTTTAAAATTGAAAAAAATAATGTATGGAAATTTTTAAATATAAATTTTGACAATAATACTAAAAAAATCAAATACATATATATTTTAAAAAGACCAAACCCTTCATCAGAATTTTTCCATTTTTATTTGCTTAAAATTGAAAAAAAAATTATGTATGCAAATTTTTAAATATAAATTGTGACAATAATGCTAAAAAAAATCAAATATATATATATATATATTTTTTTTTTTAAAAAAAAGACCAAACCCTTCATCGAATTTTTTAATATTTATTTGTTTAAAATTGAAAAAAAAAATGTATGCAACTTTTTAAATATAAATTTTGATAATAATGCTAAAAAAATCAAATACATATATATAATAAAAAAGAAAAAGACCAAATCCTTCGTCGAAATATTTTAATTTTTATTTGTTTAAAATTGAAAAAATAATGTATGCAACTTTTAAATATAAATTTGAAAATAATGCTAAAAAAATACATATATATATATATATATAATTTTTTTTAAAAAGAGCAAACCCTTTGTCGAAATTTTTTAATTTTTATTTGTTTAAAACTAAAAAAAATAATGTATACAACTTTTTAAATATAAATTTTTACAATAATGCTAAAAAAATCAAATATATAAATAATTTTTTTAAAAGACCAAAATATATTTAATTTTTTTAGCATTTATATATATTTGATTTTTTTAGCATTATTTTGGCATTTAAAAATAATAATAACAAGGGAAAAATCAGAAATTTGAAGAATGAGTGAGGATAGTTTTGAAAGAAAAAAAATAAGTTTCAACATTTGGAAAAGCTCAAAGCTAGTCCTACAAGCATTGAGCTTTCGGTCTTCAATCTTTGGCTTTCACTTGAAAGCCTACTTCAAAATAGTTAAAATGGTCCAGCAAAGATTTAAAGGGTTTTGAAGGTTGAAAGCCCCATTGGGAATATTGAGCCAAACACACCCTTAGTAAGCTTGTCTAAGGGGTTTTCGATCAAACATCGATATTGGGAAAATTGAAAATCCAATGCGATGGGGACCAGAACTTTAGGTTTTCGGTATTTGGCTAAATGCTAAAACTACTTTTTTTTTTTCAAAAATACTATCATAAATTTTTTTTAGTTTTTCGGTTTGCCTTTCATTGTTCCAAAAATATCCTTACCTTCACTAGAATTGGCAACAAGTTTCATAGTTTTTTATAAAAAAGAAAAAAGAAATCCAAAAACCATTTATAAAAAAAGATTTGTTAAACACTTTTTACCCCAAAATAGTTTTGCAAATAAATTTTTACTAAACGCAATTTGCATTTCCCCAAACCTTTAAGCCAAAAATATTTGCATTTCTCCGAGACCCATTACCAAAGCTGAACCAAACACAGCCTTAACTCCTTTTTCTAGGGTCTTCAAAGCTGAAAGTTCATTATCTAGTTAACCGCTTTGCAATATGAGAAATTAAGAGCTATAATTTTGCCATGTGAACATCATTATCTGGTTGTTAATTTAGCCTCTTAGCATGAATTGATGTCCGCAATCTTTTCTTTGTTGAGGGCGAATTTGGAAGGATAGAGAAGCGACACAAAAACCACTTTCAGTTTAATATATAGAAGATATATGTCCGTTTGTACGCGCGCGTTCGTATACACATCTGTTGACTAATCATTGATAGATACGTGGCATTTGAGCGGGAGCACGATTGAAATGGTAACCTTGTTGTACTATTCAGATTTAGATTACATGTGCACGTGATGCATATTTCCTTGGTTCCCATGGCTGAAATTGAATCATGGATTACATAAGGAGCAAGAGACAATTCCTTGTGAGCATTGCACTAACCCCTTGCCTTCAAGGGAAATGTAGTGACATACTTATGTATGTATGTGCTTCTCAGTTCTCACATTGACAACTTCATCTCATTGATCTTTTCAATTTTCTTGTAGAAAGAGTCGTTACCAATGAAGGGACTAACATGGAGTACAACATCAAGTTTTAGGATTTAGATGCATGAATGGAATATTTTAGGATCCAAATGACTGATCGACATAAGGAAACTTGTGCAAAAAGTTCTAAATCAACTGCAATTTTATCAATTCAGTTATAAACTTTTCAATTTTGTTAATTGAGTCCCAAATTTTTTTCTTTTTTTCCTTTTCTCATCTTTTTTTTTCCTCCTTTTCTTTTTGGACAACTTTCCCAATGGACATCGGTTCTAGGACTCTTGCTGCAATTATCTTATACATAATTAACCTCCAAACGTAGAGTATAATTATTGAAAATAATGCAATACAAATAAAAAAAGAACACTAGCTGAGACTAATTTGAGATGAAATTTAGGCCTCGTTTGTTTTACGGAAAACAACTTCTATAAAAATATTTTTCACATTTTCCAACGTTGGTTTTACGAATAATGAATTGATTGGGGAAAATATTGTCTATCGAAAAAAAATAGTCTTCTAAGAAAGGGAAAATGTTTTCTTCTTTTCAAAAAGAAGAAAATATTTTCCATATATTCTTTCACCCACTTTCTTTTACCAAACACCTTTTCCTTTTATTTTTATTTTTGTATCTCTTTTTTCTTTTTTAAAAATCGATTTTTAATTATATTTTATTTTTTTTCTTTTTCTTTTTCTTCTTCCTTGTCTGGTTGCCAGCCACAATGGTGGCTAGTGACCAACCATATGGGAGCTCAAGCCTTGCCACAAGCTAGCGGGGCTCGAGCCTCGCCAAATTTCGATAAGGTCGAGCCTCCCCCGTGGCGAGGCCGAGCTCACCTATGCCGATGAGCTTGAGCCCCGCTGAATCTAGCAAGCGAGCAAGGCTCAAGCCTCACCACGAGACTTGCCTAAGGTCATCAAAGCCTCACCGAGCTCTGGCAACCTCAGAGGAGGTTCAAGAGCTCGGCTCAAGCCTTGCCTAGATTGATGGATCTAGCTAGGCCCAACCTCACTAAAGTTAGGTGAGCTCAGCCTTGCTTGATTAGGCGAGGTGGAGCGTCACCATTGGCCAACGATTAGCCAAGGAAGAAGAGAAAGAAAGAAAAAGAAAAGAAAATGAAAGAAATCGAAAAATAGTTAAAAATCACTTTTAAAAAAATATAATAATAAAAAAATCATTGAAAAGGGTGAATGGAGGAAAAAAATTTCCTTACTAAACAGTAGAAACCATATTCTAGTTTATTTTCAAGTTTTAGGCAAACATTGAAAAATATTGTCATTTTCCTTAAAAATGACTTCTTAGAAAACATTTTCCAAAAACACAAGATTTTTTGAAAGCAAACGGAGCCTTAAATACGATCGTCGGCCTCTATTGGGATTATATATTTGGGCATGGAATCCCAACTGGTAAGTTATAATATTTTGGCTTGTATGATTGAGAACAAATTGTCTTCTTAGAGAGAGAAATGTGATACGTTTGCCGGTTGGATGGTCCCTCTTTTGATTGGGTCAAACTCAATACTGATAAGGCTTCTAAAGGCAACACGAGTCCAACTTCAATAGATGGTCTTCTTGGTAATGAATCAGGTAATTGGCTTGGTGGGTTCGCGAAAACTATGGTAGTGTATTCTTTGCTCAAAGCAAAACTTTGGGGTATATGTTTGCATCTTAAAATGGCCATCTCATTGGACATTTGCAAACTTACTGTGAAGGTGGGCTTACAAGCAACTCCCTCTTTTAATTTTGGCAACATTCTCCTTCCTCAGATTGGGAAAATGCTAAGGATATTTCCAATTGGTCAGCATCGTACAAACTTTTAGGGAAGGAAACTCATGTGCAAGTTGGCTAGCATATTGGACACTTTAATCATCTTATGTAAATAGCACTCTAGCGTTAAATAGGCTATTGAGAGGTTTACTTTCTTTGTTGATAGAAGATCGGATGGGGTCAATGTTTATTAGGAGAATAATGGTGTACCTCTAGGGTTTTGTCCTCATTTCTTTACCAAAAAAAGAAAAAAAGAAAAAATGAGAGTTATAATATTATCAAAGTCCTTAGCAAGTAAATTCACCTCATTAGCATGAGCTATCTTCCCGGTCCTTATATGAAAATGTTTACGACATATGTTGAAGCAGTAAACATTAAACCATTCGCCCAGTTGAAGAGCTTTTCACCATACTATTGCTTCCAACTAGGTAATGGGCAGTAGGGCTTTGAGCTACATTTATTGTGTCTTGAAGGGCTTGTATGTCTTGAGACTTCGGATCAGCCCTTGGATCGAACCAGCTGCCGCAACGAGCGACACAACCAGACAAGCCCAGCTCAGTATTTTCAGCCTCGTCCACGTGCAGGAGAACTTGCGCATCTTCGTCTTCGCTATGTACATCTCCACCGGGAAGTACACGATCAATGGCCAAAACGAGGCAGCTCCGATCAGTCCCAGGAAGTCGTTGAAGAAAGGCAATATCATGTCTATGACTGCGGTCACGATGACATACACGGTCCTCCATATTAGCCTGAAGAGATTAATGTGGTAGATGCCGTACCCTGTGACATCGACCGGAATTTCCCTCGGAGCGCCAGCTCTCGACGAATCCGAAGATGGGCTGAGAAAATACCTGCATGTTGAAGTTCACGTTTAAAGCACCAATAAATGTACATAGGATTCTTCTTTAGGTCCCAGTACATAACTGAATCAGCCACAATAGCAAATCAGATTTACACGAGCTCACGCATTGTGATTGTTTTGCCTAGTGTGTATCACGTAATACGCTAGATGATATAACTATGACATATATACTGCTACCTAAACTCAATCTAGCTCCATAGACCCAACCAATCACCAGATGCACCAATAGTGCGAACTTCCCACTCTCAATTAAAACGATTCATGTCATCGTCAAAAATCTCAACGGTGGAGGAGAGAGGGAAGTGATGATCGATAACGAAGATCGCGCATCAGCATGTCTTCTTCATCTTCTTTTTTGCTCTTTGACAGCATTCATGGTGGTTGAGAGGCGCGCTAAGTCCATGAGTCGCCACAGAGTGTATCATAATGCCAGCAACAGTCGATCGACGCCAGCAACAGTCGATCGACGACGACGCGAAGTGCTGGCTTCGAATTGTCAACCGGTTGTGATAATACGTTAACTGATTTTTTTTTTCCTTCAAAATCTTATGGTACCTTTTATTTCACGGAGAAGTATCAAGTTGAAGAATATTTTCTTAAAAAATGATTGTTTATATTGCATAAAAAAATTAGCAAACAAAATTATTTTACATCATCCATAAAAATGTTGACGCATAAATTGCCGTCTATAATGAAAAGGAACTTTTGTTGACTTATTTTTCACACGATATAAATAATTATTTCTAAATCTTTACTTTTCTGTTAAACAAACACATCTTTAAATTTATTAAGAAAAGAACCCATGGCAAGGTACCTCTTTTTTGTTCTCGGAATCTCTTTCATGAATAAAACTGATGGATATTGAGAGAACTAAAGAGTGTACACAAGCTCAGCGAAGGAAGTGGACGCCGGATCTTATCCATTCCTATGCAGATACCCTTCTGCTTAGTGAATATTCCATGCGTTTATTTATGAACTGATTTTCCTGATGATCTCGATTAGTTTATTCGGGCAAAAGGGGTTTGTTTATTTCTTGGAATATAATTGGAAATTGTCGATGATAAGACATTCCATTCGACCTTTTGCGCAACGAAAGCTAAGCGATTGCTAGCCGAATACTGTTCTATGCATGCCCCTGGCTAAGGATATCATGTTATAGTCTGAATATGACCGATGGATAACGTAAAGTTTTGCAATGTAAATTACTTAAACGCCGTCTCTACTCCTTTGTGACGAGACGCTGATTACATCATCGCTGCCTGTGGTAATCAACTTGATTCCCATCCGATCACCCAACGAAAAGGACCCCGGCCCATTAGGCGGGACGGGTGTCTCCGAAATAATTTCTGGAATATTATTCAGAGCAAAGTTTATCAACCAATCATCGCGCCAGTTGCCTTATCTGTAGATATGGACCATATGAAGGCCCGAACGATTGGGGATCAAACTCCGAACCAGCATAAGCAAATTATCGCTAGTCGCCACATGCGTCCTTTTCTTGTCCGTTGGTCTTGTCCCCATCGAGCTCGATGCTACATTCAAAGCTACCCGGAGAAAAAAAACTGCTAATTGTTCATCGTTAAGGTCAATTTAGAGTTGGATCTAATTGTTCTCACGCAAATGATTAGCCTCCTTTTTGGGTCGACGGATTGAGGTCATTATTGCTTGTGTTCAATTATTTGATCTGGGGAACTAGACATGCATTGAAAGCGGTACTCCTGAATGCACCTCACAGAGATTTTGCCAAATTCATCATGGCCTATACTCGACTCCAACTATCTAATCCACGTGTATACATGACAAATGAATTTTTTTCAAACTACCACAATTTCTAAGTTTGGAATCATCTCGTTTATTTTCATGGCACGTGTCCTTTTGATACGTTTGAAGTGCATGTATTTTAAAAAGATACCCAAGTTGCGATTATTTCAAAAAGGCGATTTTTTTGTCGATACGAGGTTACGATGATTTTAATTAGACTCCCAAGTTTTAAAGCACTTGCCGCGGAGCACGCGTTTATTTTGCAAAAAAAAAAAAAAAACACTTGGTTAATCGGGTTTTGCGTGTGTTTGGCCCATCATTGTATCCGGCTGGGCTGGCCATTGCTTGTGTCGGGTCGGCCCACTACACGAGAAAAAAGAGGAACGGAACGGAAAAGATAAGAATAAATTATGGTCGACGTGGATAGAAGTTTCAACATCTAAAAGAGCGATGGAGGTTTTCGTTACCATAAAAAAAAAAAAAAAAAAATTATGGAAATGGATGGGAAAACTCATGTTAGATAAATTGAAAAATTAGTGAAAAAAGTAAACTAATTGACCAATGTCGCATTAAAGCATTAGTTAGTAAAAAATCGCAGCGTGTAATAGTGTTGAGAAAAAAAAAATTTAATTTCCATAATGCAACGGCAAGTAATTGATTAAAAAATATAAAAATATAAAAATGTCTTCACTAATTTGAATTTGAAATATGCCGTTAAAAGAAAATAATGCTATTGAAGGGGGGGAAAACAGGTGGCAATAGGATAACAATGAAGCCATCAGGACTCTTAACAATACTTATTAAACTTAGCAGCGAGTTCGAAAAAATCTGTGATGGACAGAAAATAAATTAACATGAAAACCAAATATTCACAATGGAATGAAAATTTCGAGTTCCACGGAAAATTTATGTTAGATCTAAGTGAAAGTTTTGAAAGCTCAAGAGCAATCTAGTAATAAAGCTTGAGGCCTGATTCAGCCTTGACAGTAGGAGAGTCTATATATCTCCATTAACTCATGACCCCAAAAAACCTCCATTGATCTTAAAATTTAAGCAATAGTAATGAAAAAACCCACGCTTTGCTATGCATGACATAAAAATAAATAAATTTTAATGAATTTTTATCTCCAGCAAGAGTGAAATCAAAGCCAACAAACCTTTTTCTATAAGAGTTGTACTCAGTTTATAATATAGTCCGTGAATAAACAAATTAAATGCGCAAGAATGATCTTCAACAAATAACATTAAGAAAATATCTATTCAAATGCTTATCCTTGGGATACAATTTTATTTGATACTAATTCGCTTGTACTAAAGTTTTATTCAAATGTGAAGAATGTTACCGAAAAAAGAGCCATGTGATAGTTTTACAGAGAGAAATTGAAAGGGAAAATGAAGAAAAAGAAAAAGAAAATTAAGGGTTTCATATTTGATTTCTCCTTGGTATTTTTTGGAAAAAGATATTCAAAAGCCATTTTTGTTGTTAAAGTTGAAGGCTTTGGAAACGGTGGGTGACTGTTCAAATCCGATCACCACCAAGCTAACTTTTGCAGCATAGGCTGTGGCCTCAGTATGACCTAGGATAGAAGGACTCGAGGGGCAAATCCATTTTCATTAATTTGGCATGATCTCCTCCGTCTTCTTTCCCCAGACCCCACTTCCACTTGTTTTCACCATATTATAATGATTCAAATTAAACAAGAGAATAATCCTTACTTATTGCTTTTCAATTTAAAAAAGGTGCATGAACTAAATGTTGACTGAAAAAAAAAAGAATGAGGAGCTTCGACCCAAAAAAAGAAAAAAAGAAAAAAGAAAATAGAAACAAGGAGAACTGGAATGAAATGGGTAAAGGGTGTCGTTATGCCTCTCTCTTATTTATGTTCTGTTCAATACCTAGCTCTTGAGTTCATGATGCTTTTTGGTTCGAATTCGGTCATCGTGGTGCAGGCCCCATAGATTTTAGGGGAACATAAGAAAAGGGAAGATGAAATAAGAGTGCAGATGAAATAAGAGTGCGTTTAGTAACATTTCTATTCTAATTAATAATTTCTTTTCTATTTTTTTTCTATTTTTATTTACATGTTCATCCATCAAACTTGGTCCTACTAAAGTTTTCTAATTTCATATCTCAAACTCAGAGGAAATGTGTGAATTGTTATAGAGAAGGACTTCCAATTTAAGTCTTGTCTTGTAATAATGGTGCTTCAGATTGTAAAATGTAAAGAATGATAAGCAACTCTTTCCAAATTGAGAAATATTTCGCTTAACACAAACAATGAAATCCCTATATATTAAAAAGAAATCGAACAAGAAGAAAGAAATTGAGTATAGTTCATTAGGAGTTAGAAGTATGAACTTTATTGAGCCGCATCAAATCCTAGCTAGTGGCAAGGGCATTTTTCATGGTGTATCTAATTTGTAATATTGTCGTGACTAATGATATTGACTTAATCCTCAATGGAACAAGCAGAAAAACAAGTGCTAATTGTTCGTCATTGAGGTCGCTTTAGAATTCAATCTGATTGTTCTTACGTAAAAGATTAGCCTCCTTGCTAGGTCGACCGGATGAAGTCAGCGTTCAATTATTAGACATGGGGACCAAGACATGCATTGAAAGTGATACTCTTCAATATAACTCATAAAAATTTCACCAAATTTTGGGTTAACAAGACGACCTCTTGAGGCCCATACTCAATTCGGACCGTCCGATCCACTTGTATACATGATAAATGATTTTTTTAAACTACTACAATCCCTAATTTTAGAATTATCTCGTTTATTTTCATGACATGCGTCATCTTATTTTATCCTTTTAACATATTTGAATTATATTTATTTTAAAACGACACCCGCATTGCCATTATTTCAAAAAATATGATTCTGTCGATACGAGGCTATGATGAAACACTGCACGAGTAGTAGACTCCCAAGTTTTAGAAAGCTTGCCGCGGAGCGCGTTTAATTTGTAAAACGACACTCGAAATTCAATCGGGTTTTGCGTATTTTGCCCCGTGATTGTATCGGGCTGGGCCGGCCATTGCTTGTGTCCGGTCGGGCCCACTACATAAGAAAAAGTAACGGAACGGAAAAGATGAGAATAAAATATGGTCAACATGTGTAGAAGATTTAACATTTAAAAAAGTAACGGAGGTTTTCATTTCCATTAGAAAAGGAATTAAGGAAATGGATGGGGAAACTCATGTTAGGTAAGTTAAAAAATTAGTGAAAAAAGTAAACTAGTTAACCAATGTTGCGTCAAAGCAATAGTTAGTAACAAAAAGAAAATTGCGGCTTGTAGTAGTATTTGGAACAAAAAATTATTGGATTTTCGATATTGCAACGACAACTAACTGATTAGAAAAATGAAAGATGAAAAATATCTTGATTATTTTGAATTTGAAATATGCAGTTAAAAGGAAATAATGCTACTGGAGAAAAAAAAAAAAAAAAAAAGAGCAGGCGGCAATAGGAATGCGATGGAGCCATCGGGACTCTAAATTGCGGTGAGTTAAAAAAAAAATTTCTGTGGACAGAAAATATATTAACATGAAAACTAAATATTCATAGCGGAATGCAAATCTCTAGTTCCACAAAAAATGTACGTGAAAGTTTTGAAGACTAAAGGGCAATCTAGTAGTAAAGCCTGCAGCCAGGAATTAATCTAATAATTTAAGCAATGAAAATGAAAAAAAGCCATGCTTTTGTCACGATCACAAAGTTCCCACAACCAAGGACAGTGTATGATTGAAAAAGACCTTCCAAGATTGCCCAGGGTTTCAATTAGAGATTCTGGAATGTTCTCAAGGACGAGCGAGACAGCAATTGCACCGATAATCTAGAATTCTCTCGGCAAAAATGTTGGTAGATGGTGGGTTAGAAGGCACGATCTTGTCCGCCGGATTGAAGGACGATCAATGGTTGTAATTCGAGGACCACTAGTATAAAAAGGGTGCCATCTCCCTAATTGTATCCATCAAACCATTTCATAATCAAAGTTTTATTATGTCATTCAAAGCTTCTCTCTAGAAATTTTCTTTCTCTACAATCCGGCTAAGCGAGCGAGTGAACCATCGATCCAAGAAAGCGTGACTGTTTCCGATCCTATTAAGCATCAATGCTATAGCTTTTGCATCATGTCCTTTCCATCCCATAGGCATCACACCTCAATTCTAGTTTTTTCACCATTATATAATGATTCGGATTAAATTACTTATTTTTGCCCAAATGTCCCATGGGGTCATGCATTCGTGTTTTTAAATTTAAAACAAGATGCCCTGATCACTAATATCCTCCTCTTTTTTTAAATAATTTAAAAAGATGCATTGGATAAATGTTTATTGGGAAAAAAAAGAATGAGGAGTTTCGACCCAAATTAATGAAAAAGAGAAAAAAAAAATAAAAAAGATGAGAATTGAACTGAAAATGAGTTATGGATGTTGTCGCGTATTTCTCTATTTTGTCCTGTTCTGTTCCATTAGCGTGCACTAACTGTTGAGTTCATAGCATGTTTTTTGGTTCGAATTCACGCGGGCCCCACAGATTTTATGGGGAGTATAAAGAAGATGAAGAAGAAGTAATAAATTATATTACATCGTTTTCTCTTCTTTGCTGTCGGACATCTTTTATCTAGTATGGTAAAGCAAAGCAAAGGGAGGAAACAAATCAATTATTTTCTGTAAAACTTTCTTGCTCCAAATTCTAATAGTGGGCGTGTCTTATGGGGTGGTGATGGATTGTGTCATCCATGGTAGATAAGTGTTCAATTAGGTGATGAAGAAATCTTAGAATAATTCTTGGTGAAAGTGGGGAAGATTAGATGCGGGAACACGTTCGTTATGAGTGCTCTTTCCGTCTGCCAAGTTAAGGTAAATGACGCCGGAATGAAGCAAGGAACGGAAAGAATGATACTCTTTTGGGAGAGCTCATCGAGGATATGGGGTTTGGTCAAAGTGTCATAAATTGTCAGTTATTAAGGTTTCTCGGATTTTTCATTCTAGTTGAGGCAGATAGGAGTTAAGAGAGAGTGAAAGAGTAATGCTTATACAGGATTTCTTTAGAATTTTTATCTTATTTTGGCAGGCCTTTTGTGGCATAGGGGACTTATGAGCACAGCATAGTTTCATTAGTTTTGTAATTGATGACAACTTTGCTCGCATGCTAATAAAATTCACATAAAGAGTTTCTTCAATTTAGAAAACTCTGACTCATGATGATAAGATGATAAATAGGCGAACCAGTCCCCAGTGTTCAAAGCAATCTTCGAAAATGAGAAGGAACAAAGCCGAAGCAGTGCCACCGTATGATGCCCTCCGAGCATTTGTCGACTATCTTTACTCCGCTGAAGCATGCCTTGATGAACAAATGGCTTGTGATCTTCTAGTATTGGCAGAAAAGTACTAGATGAAGCACCTCAAAACTTATTGTGAGAAGTTCTTGATATCCAAATTGAATTAGGACAACTCGATCAAAAAGTATGCCTTTGCACATGAGCACAATGCAAAGCTTCTCCTTGAGGCCGCATTGTCCTTAATCTTGTACAACATGGATAAATTCAAAAAAAGTCAAGAATACTCAGAACTCATTGAAAAGAACCTACGCCTTGTGGTGGAGTTGTATGAAGCATGTCATGCAAAGCAGAAAAACACTCCAGCAAAGGTACCTGTTAGCCACAACTCATTTGGGGGAATTCCCGTTAGCCACAACTCATTTGGGGGAACTCCTGGTAGCCACAACTCATTTGGTGGAACTCATGGTAGCCATAACTCATTTGTGGGAACCATGACTTTGAAAGACCGTGGTTCAAATAACTTTTCTGCTTAGATTGTTGATAGATCTAAGTTGTCTTGGATGGCGTGTTTTTAGCTTTAAGAGTGAACTTTTATTTGAGCATAGTGCGCATGCGATATCATGACGGCACGGTCTCATTTAATGAATGCTTGATGGATGTAATAATGGCTTTTATACGTTCTGATATGCTTTCCTTTTTCTAGAAACAAACTCTCTATGCTGCAATCGGTCGTGATATTCATATGTAATGTGATTTAGTTGAAATTTGAGCATTGCCTAGGAATATTTAGACAAACTAAATGCTTGCGGATAAGAGAGACTTATCTTTCAGTTTAGTGTTTTCACGTTTGGGTGTTCAAGCTTTGTTATCGCGTATATTGCATTTTAATTTTTTTCAAACGTATCATTAAATTTTGACTTCGCTCTCAATCAATTTATCCAACTTACCTATTCCAACCAAGAACCAACCCAAAAATTTATTTGTTCATTGAACTCTGATATGAGTGACGTCCAAAAGACGTTCAAAAAAGTCAAGATAGATAATGCATTTCACTTTTTTAAGACTAGTCAATTAAAAATTTTTAGGGCAAGTAAATGGTTGGAGGTCTCCTAGAAAATTAACGCCCATTTCATCTTTTGTAATTTCTTGAACGTTTGATGTGAAGAATATCATGTTTGAAGAGATGGATTTTATTTACTCCAGCCCGAGTCATCACTATCGTATATAATTCTCGAGAGTCCATGATTTGAATTGATTGATATACTAAGATCATCTATCACGTATCGGGAAGTATCTTATACATATACACATCTCTTATCTTTAATCAAAGTTCAACTTGTTTAAACATTTGAAAAAATGGTGCACAGATTTTCTATTTCATCGGACGCAACGTATTCCCCCTTGTTTTCCGCCAATTGTTTATATGATTTGGCTCTTTAGACTCCATTCAAGATGCTAATTAAGTCAATATATTCCAAAAGTCCATTTGGGAACCCTCAACCACGACACTCTTTTGTTTTCTTTTAAATGCTAAAGGGCAAGTGCTTGAGAGTTGTCGAGCTTGGGGCAAGTTAAGTAAAGATATATTAAGTTCGGTTTACAAAATTGTTATATTAAGTCACCGGACAGACTTTCATCGATTAATATCCAGCGCATGTATGCTGAACGGGCGCCCCCTTTCTTCTTTCTTGGTGAAAAGATAGATAACTGAATGATTGTTTGCAAATATGGCAGCTCGTCAATAATTCTCGTTAGGAGCCACATTGAGCTTAAATTAATAGAAGGTTGATGTCCATAAAACTAACGACACATCCAACATTCTGTCGGCATTTCATTGCAAATATAAGTACCGCTGGCCCAAAACATGTTTCGTCTCTTTTTTCCCCTAGAAAGAACTAAGGTCCCTAGCTTTCTTGCACCAAACATATGCATATGAGCTCATTATTAAAATCAATGGATACTCACATGGAGCTTTATGTATACTAGATATAGGTACTTTTGGATTTGGCGTCCACCATCAAGTTCATTAAAACACCCTCAAAATTCCACATAACACTAAAATCTAGATTGGTTATTCCCATTATTCTTGGCTGGCTTTGAGCATGGCCATAACCTTCTTTACGATAGAAACTGATGTCCATTGGTTATTTAGTTTCTCTCCAGATAAATTATAACCAGAATTTGGGTCAATGGGTGTGCCATTTCCACGCAAGAAAGGCATGGAGCGTGGATTTGGCATCTCTAATTGTAGTCGGGCGGAGACGGAAATGCAACCCTCGCACCCGCCCTGCCTCATTGCCATCCTTATTCCATAATTTCTTCTGTTAAATTGACATTAAATTTGTCAGGCTAGGGTCCACGCGGCTCACATCTCTCTCTCTCTCTCTCTCTCTCTCTCTCTCTCACACACACACAAAGAAAGGAACGATTGTTAGCTTGGAAAAATAGCGAAACAATTCACATCTTTATTTTGATTCAAACAGCGTTGATGTAGCAGTCCAAGTCAAAAAAAAAAAAATGTGCGCAGTATGCCGATACACTTAATGAAAGGAATACATTGAGCAATTCTTTTTTAAAGATGTAAATGTTGAACATTGAAGAAATGTTCAGGGACCACCTTGTCATTACTCCCAAATTACATTACTTAAATACTAAAACGTTTTGCATTGACTTTTAAGATAGTTTTCCTGCATTAACAAATTTGAATTTTATGAGTACAGAAAACAGTAACACATTCTAACATCTTCATTAATGGATATTCTATTACCATTGTGATTTTTAAAATAATTTTCAAAGTTTCGAACGGCTTTCAGAATTCAAATTTGGGTATTGACTTCTTCATCAATGGCATTCTATTACCATTTTGATAATATCCGGCATCTGACTATTTTATGTCGACTGTATTTTGCAGAAAAACTACTTGGGGCAACATTATTTATGTCACTACACAACCAAAATTCTTTCATATGCTGCAGATATGCTATATTTTGGCTTCCTGTCTCCTACTCCCCTACCTAAATTTTAATTCGAAAGTTGACAGCTTAATATATGGTTTAAGTTCAGGAAACAAATATTGAATTTATTGTATACAACATAATTTGTAGTATAGAGGAAATTAAGCTAAATTTCAATGGAATAATGCATCATAACAGTATTCATTACTGTATTATATCCAAAGATGACTTTATTATGCACAATATACTTGGCGATGGAGCCATGTCTCTAATTACATAAATTTGATTCTACTTCATAATATAGATAGTAGAAGAAGTCCCTGCCCCAATACACATGCAAAGGTAACAATGGGACATATAAAATGTTTTTCTATATAGTGAAATAGGAAACATACTATTTATGTACTTGACAAGGTAAAGTGAACATATATTCAGATAATTTACTTTATGATATATTCCAACATATGTATCGATTTCACATGATATTTTTTATTTTCTACATGTTTTTCATCTCATATATTGGATTTCATGATTATTGCCACTATGATAGCTCCCGAGAATATATATTTTCATACAAGATGAATGCGCAATATTAAAGAAGGAAACCTTACTAAGTATAATGCGCAATGTGAATAGGGCTAACTACTACAACACACATGATGAATAGAAGTCGCACGGTATGTTCCAAGTTTGAATTACCATGAAGACTCGGACTACGAAACTGGACATCGGACAGCAACTTCTCATTAATTCTCGAATTGCAGTCATAGACGGCAGCTGCAACTCAGCAAATACAAAGAGCATATTATGGTCAGATGAGAAAATTCATAGGCAAAAGACTTTTGGCATGAACCTCTGTTCTTTAAGTCCCGTTTCACACGTAGGTTTAGCAAAGTCCAAGCACCAAACTACATCATTTTACTTATATAAGCAGCCATGGAGCTCTGGAGAAACCAAGCTTACTACGCATCTTAAGAAAGAAAGAAGGGGGTACGTGAAAAAGGGCAAAAGAAGGGAAAAGGAAGGGGAAAGAAATGGCACCCAAGGCTATTGCTTGGTCTCCTTCGCTTGGGAAATTTTTGCGCGGTTTCATGGTTCTGGTCCTTCATTTCATAATCCTCCAAGCCGTCCCCCGTAGCCGATGCGGGCGTGGTGACGATCTCTCATTTCTTTTTTTTCCTCTTTTGAATAATCTCTTTAATTTCCTGTAGCATCAATTGTTTCTCACGCAAATTTTTTGCGATTTACTCCGACATCTTCATGGTTTGCGTTTTGCGTGCAGGAGTGCCGGATCCAAGCAAGCCGCAGCCTTCCCCTGGATGTTAATGTATGTACTTCCTTTACATTTTATACACCTAATAATATGAGATTTCGTCATAATTCAAATTCGAATGGTGGTATCCATCTTGCTTGTATGGACATATTTTCAGGTAAAATCGCACTAATATGAGCTGTTCAATGGCGTTGCAGAGGTACTTACATGACGAAAGTGGTTAATTTCCTGTATCTTGCTTCAGAAGAGAAGTGGAAGTCCCTAAACTTTGATTGAATGTTACGGGAAGGGATGACTAAAATGTTAGAAGTGGTCGCTGTATCACATATCTTTTTAAGTAGTCTCTGTATCTTCAGGCAACTCTTGGAAGGTTGTCCCTGCGAGAAGAAAAGAGTCCGTGAATCCTTGTTTATTAATAGTCTTCAAAGCTTGCATCGATTACAACTTTAGACTTGATCGATAAATTGATTATATTTTCTCATTGACACAGCTTTTATGATTTAGAGAGAGATTTACATTTGATTATGAACGTGAAGTCGCGGACAGGATGTAATTATGAAGAATGGATTCTCTCCATGACAATGGGTGACATTTCTTATGATCCATCAGATACTGATGGCCTTGACAAAATATGGGAAAGATGAACCGTGGCACCATAGAATTTTTATGCGACAATCATTTTGGGCACAGTGTAATTGCAATTTGCATTCGGGAAGCGATTTGTCACGTGGAGAAGCAAGCTAAGTCAGAAGTGAGAGATTAGAAAGTTCAAAATCAAAATTGATGGGGAGAAATTTCACGTAGATAATATGGTAGACCATTTATACCAGTCAGCCATATTATCTGATACATAATACTAAAACGTTACAACAATGAAGTTGCACCGTTTAAGTTGAGCTACGGAGTGTCAGGCTCAAATGGCCAAGGACTCAAACTGAGCTCAAAGGCATTGAACTGATCAGAGGACTAATCTAGCCATGCAATATAAAATCATTGGGGCGCGCCTATAATTTGACGGGCTTTGCACAATAAAATCAGAGGACTAATCTAGCCATGCAAATGGGTTCCCCCCCCCCCCGCGTGTTAATTGGATTCTAGGGAGGAGGGCCCGGGGTCCCCTATAGATCTGTCCCACCTTCTCTCGTGGAGCTTTATGTAATGTAGGAAACATCTGGGTTTGGCGTCCACCATCACGTTCATTAGAACACCATCAGAATTCCATGATTCTTATAATAATAAAATCGAAGTTTGTCATTCCTGTTGTTGAAAGCAAGCAATCGAATAATAAAATAGATAAAATAAATAAAATAGATTGAAATCCAGATTTACATGATTTAATTATAGTGATCTAAATACATGAGGAAAGATCGGCCGGATTTCACTATAAATCAAGAATATAATGGAGATTGCAAGCTCGAGTTATTTAAACACTCTCGTATTTCTCAACTCCAATTACACCCAATAATGCACGCAATGTTTAGCCTTGAAATTCCTCACGAAATAATCTTTCAATCTCAATGAAAAAACCCACGTATCTTACCATAAGATTTCACAGCTACAAACACTAATTTTTCTTGGATATTATTCACTAATAATACCACAAAATAATCCACACCAAGCACTCGCTTAGAAACGGTGCTTCCAGAGATCTTCACACCCGTCATGGCGCGAAGACCACGTTGCTCTTTCATCAACTTCAGCTTCAGCGCTTGCATCAACAACGCTCTGGCAATGGCGTGTCCTCTTTTGACAGATGAACAGCTCATTCTTAACAAAAGACACGCTCGTTGACCGACTCCAACGTAGAAAAGAATCCCATGCAATCCGAAGCAAATGTCGTTAATAAAGTCTAACAAATAACAACAATTTCTTCACCGGCTGCAATTGATAGAAGAAAATCCAAAGTCCAAATCTCCTTTTGAATTCTTTTTGGCGATAATAATTAGGAAATCATTATCCATAGTTTCCTTCTATACTTTCTTCCATTGCCAACTCTAATTCGTCAAAGGAAGTTAACTTTGATCGACTTCGGACGTTCACAAAAAAATCCAAATTGGAATATTCATATTTTCGCTTTGGACTTAAACTTGAGATATGTTTTAACAATTCTGTTGATACCTAAATTTTGGCGACCAGAGACATTGATATTTTGCATAGAAATTAGGGATTAATTTTAACCCCTAAAAAATATAAAAAAAATAAATGCATCAAAACAATAAAATGAAAAAATGGAAAAAAAAAAAAGGAGGAAAATTGATTTGATTGATTATGCATGGAAGTTTGAAATTCTGATGAATATTCAGATTTTGATAAATGCATAAGCAATTTAAAAATCAGGTGAATAAAGGGCAAGAATTTTTACAAAATTGAAGAAATTGGAGCAAAATCGAGCTGATTGCGAAATCACGTTCCGATTTGCAGGCTTGATTTAATGCAATAGAAGATGAAAATTCGAAAGTTGCTATAAAAAACGGCCGTCTGGAAATCACTATAAAAGGAGTCACAATTTTCGTGACCAAGGAGGTGGGGATTTTCGAAAAATTGAGAGCAAAATTCGGAGAGTAAAAAATTTTCGTGAGAAAATTCGAAAAAAAAAAAAAAAAAAGAGAAAAAAGAGAGAAAGAAAAGAGGGGATTTGACCGGTTTAGCAGGAGGTATAGGGCAGAAGTGCAGAAAGGGGAGTGGACGTGCGACGGAGAGAGAGAGAGAGAGAAAAGAAAAAGAAAAGAAAAGGGAAAAGCAGCGCAGTAAACGGGGGACTGTTCATCGTCTCTTCCACCCTCGCCGCTCGCGTCTGCAACCGACCGCCGGATCTTCCTCAACCGCGTCGCACCGTTGTGCCCGCACCCCACCGCCTCCGCCTCGCTCGCAGCGACCGCGCCTGACGCCCGACGACCGCACCTCGCCCTCGCCTGCGTTGCCCTTCGCCTCCGCGCTGCTCGCCATCGTCCGTAGCCGCCGCGCCACTGCCTCTGCAACAGCCCCCGATCAGCCGATCTCCCTCGCTGCATGAAGCCCGCCGTCGTTATCGCCGGTTACCGTCACTCCGAACACCCCTCCGCGACGCCCGGGCCACTCCACCAGCTCTGCACCCAGTGTCGCTTCACCCGCGACGACCCGCTGACTACCGCCTCGCTTGCAGCTCGTCGCCGACGCCTGAGTTGTTCTGCCGTGCCGCGACCCGATCCCTCTGCTCGCCGGCCCACGACCCAGCGTCTGCCGCACCCGACGCGACACCAGCAGTCCCGACGCCGACCCGAAGCTCCGCTCCACCGCGCCCTTGCAACGCAACACCGACGCCTGCGCCACCGCTGCTCCGCGCCCTCGTCGGGCAGCAAGCCACCAGCGTCGCCGCGCCGCCTCCGTCCAAGCCCCGTGCCGCTCGTCGCCTGCTCGAGACACTGACCTCCACCGTGCCAGCGCCACCCCTCGCGTCGCCAACAGCCTGTGAGCACCTGCGCCTGCCGATCCGCCTCCGCCTCTGCTCCAAGCTCGAGCTGCACGCTGCTGCTGTCCCGCCGACGCCTGCAGCACTCCTCGCCGCCCCGCGTCGCCGCTCCTCACCCGCGACCTCCTGCTCGCCCGCCACAGCACCGGAGCGCCGCCCGATCCGCTCGCACCCCTGCTGCCCGAGTCCTGCGCCCAGCTCCGTCGGTTGTCTCCCTCGCCCGTGTCAACGTTGCTGCCCTCTCCATTGGGCAGCTTATTTTTATTTTTACTTTTATTTTTCTTTATTTTATGTTACTTTATTTTATTTTATTTTTTTAAGTTTCAATATTATTGTACCGGAAAGTGATGTTCATTTCATGAATATTGTAGACATTATTTTCAGGGTTTTGCCCAAAATTGTTCTAATTATTAATTTGATCCGTAAGGCGTCGGATCATTTTTTTTTAATTATATTAATTTTTAGGCATTTTGGTAGCATTTTAATTGTTAAATAATTATAATTATTAATTTGGTCCGTAAGATTTCGAATCAGATTTTTAATTATTTTGAACTTTTTTATATGTCGTGAGCCTCAGGTTAGGTTAATCGTTAATTTAACCTGTGAGACAACAAGTTATTTTTTCGATTACTTTAATCATTTATTTGTTGAACATCTTGATTGTTTAGATCAAATGTTTATTTGATAATTACTTGCCTTGGAAAACCCCCAAAAAAAATCAAAATCAAAATCTCGCATCAAAGCATGTAGGTTTAGTAAATTAGAATTTTTTTAGGATTGCATTTTTTGGATTGGATTTTCAGATAATTTTTTGAAATAGGTTAGGGTTGGACCTAAAAAACCTTATATATATATATATATGTGTGTGTGTGTGTGTGTGTGTGTGTGTATCTATAGAGTTTTAGATGATGTTTGCACATTTTAATATCTCATTTTTCTAAAAAATAGTTTTCTAAAATAGGATAGGGTTTAAGTCAAATTAATCCCTAAAATAAATTTGAAAATTATTTTTTTAGATAGTTTAATTAGGGTTTTTATTAATTACGAATTTCAATAAAAATACAAAAAATATTGGGTGCATGTTAATTAGTTTGCATAATATGATCATTTAATTAAAATTTGTTTATTAGTAAAATTAGGTCATGTAGTTAAAGTGCATGTTTTAATTTCGAGATAAAAGAAAACCCAAAAATGATTGCTTGCTTTGTGTGATGCAATTTATTTATTTATTTATTTTTATTTGGATGTTTAATAGTGGATGAGCATCCGTGTGGTCACAATATTTGCATAATAGTAATTTCGGTTAAAACAAATCCAAACTGCCTGCAAAAAGCATTTTTTAAAATAAAAAGAATGGTATCGAAGAGTATTAGAGAAATCTAGTGTAATCAAGTCCCCGTACCCATAGTCTCGGTTCGTAGGAGTAAAATAATTTTCTCATTATTTTACTTAGTGTCTAATCGACCTACCGTAAACTGATTAGTGGCGACTCCTAGCTAATAATCTTTTGCATGCTAAATATTTGAACTTTAAGTCACGAATTGGTATGAGCTTGGGAGAGCCCGAACTAAGTTTAAAAAACTTAGTAGTCCATTAGCCTAAACCTAGGTGATGCACTCGAAAAATTAGGTCCCAACAAATTCTCATTCTTGGCTGACTTTGAGCAGAGTCATAACCTTCTCTATTATAGAGACCGATGTCCATTGGTTATTTCTCCCCAGAGAAATTATAACCAGAATTTGGATCCATGGGTGTGCCCTTTCCACATAAGAAAAGTAGCTGTTTCAGGCATGGAGCGTGGATTTGGCATCTGTAATTGCAGTCGGGTGGAGATGGAAATGCAACCCTCACACCCGCCTGCCCCATTGCCATCCTTATTCCATAATTTCTATTAAGTTGAAGTTAAATTTGCATGCTAGGGTCTACTCTCTCTCTCTCTCTCTCTCTCTCTCTCTCTCTCTATATATATATATATATATATATATATATATATATATATATTTTCTTCCAAGAAGGAAAGAAAGATTGCTAACTCGGGAAAAGGACGAAATAGTTCACATATTTATTTTGACTCAATAAGCATTGATGTAGCAACTCACGTTAGAAAAATGTGCATTATATGACAATACACTTAATAAAAGGAATACACTAAAAAATACGTTCAAGAACCATATTAAATATTGAAGAAATGTTCAAGGACTACTCTTGTCATTATCCCCGAATTAAATTACTTAAATACTTATAACGTTTTGCACTAACTTTTTAAGATAATACAAATTTGAATTTTGTTAATACATAACACACTAACACATTTTAACATCTGCATACGTATACGATTTTTTAAATAAATTTCAAAGTTTCAAATGACTTTTCGCTATCTAATTTGGGTATTGACTTCTTCAACGGCTGTTCTATTACCATTGTGATAATATCCGGCAACTGACTATTTTACGTCAACTGTATTTTGCAGGAAAACTATTTGAGGCAACATTATTTATGTGCTACCCAACCAAAATTCTTTCATATGCCGCGGATATGCTTGATTTTGACTTTCTCCCTCCTACTCCACTTCCTAAATTTTAATTCGAAAGTTGACAGCTTAATGTATGGTTTAAGTTTTTTTTTTTTCTTTTGGTCGAAATTTATGGTTTAAGTTCAGGGACACAAATTTTGACTTTATTGTGTGCAACATAATTTGTAGTACAGAGGAAATTAGGCTAAATTTCAATGAAATAATGCATCATAACAGTATACATTACTGTATTATATCCAACTATGACTCTATTATGCACAATATACTTTGTGATGGAGACATGTCTCTAATTACATAAACTTGATTCTACTTCATAATATAAATACTTAAATAGTAAAATTACTCCTTTCCCCAATACACATGCAAAGGAAAACAATAAGACATATACAATGGTTTTCTATATAGTAAAATAGGACATATACTACTTATGCACTTGATAAGGTAAAGTGAACTAAAATTTAAGATAATTTACTTTATAGTATAACAACATACACGTGATATTTTTTATTTTCTCCACATGATTATTGCCGCTATGATAACTCTTGAAAATATCATATTTTCATCTAAGACGGATGCGCAATATGTAAGAGGGAAAATTCCTAATAAGAGTCTGAAGTTGAGTCATTTTCTAAAAAGAGAACCCAAAGTAAATATTATTTCAAATAAGGATCCGAAGTGGCAAGTCAGTTTCAAATAATAGCTTAAGTTTGCCAGCTGGCCAATTTTCGTCAGTTGGCGAGCCCTTGATTTTTCTGGCAATCGGAATAGACCATTTTTGTCCAAAATAAAATCAGGATAAAAATTAAGAACAAATTTGATCTGGGAGTTGAACCCCTTGATTTTTTTTCCGCAGTTGAAAAGGTAATAGAACATGGGACCAAAAAAAGAGTAAAATCTTAACATTGTTAATCCTTTATCCAGAGTTGATTTTCCCAAATATTTAGTGAATTGTACCACTTTGCTAGCAATATGCTCAATGTTGTGACAGAGCTTATACATTCTTCGCACTCTTTGAGCTTACTTGTAGCATAGGTCAATTGCAAATCTGGGTTTTTCCAACAGACTCACTATGGACCTATGATGGTTGAGTTTTACCGACCAATAAATAAAATGGAACCACTTTGCAACATCTTAATCGGATTTGATTTCATTAGAACCAAACGTCAATCGGTCTCTCCAGTGAAGGATTGAGTGGGAACACGCCCGAGCAACAGTCTTACCCAACTTTTCATGACTAACCTCCTCTGCAAATCTCTCTCTCTCTCTGACGACAACATCAGCGAACAATGAAGAAGAAGACGAAGATCTCAAGATAGGCGAAGCCCATTTCTCAAAACCCATTTTTGAGGCTCTTACACAATATCAATCTCCCTCCTCCTTCTTCCTCTGCTCGCATATGCCTCCACTCACTCACCCAAAAACCTCCACCACTTTCGGTTCTGACCATACCAACCTCGCAGCAGCTCTTGTGGCAATCCTCCTCTATGGCCCTCTTCCTCGACTTGGGGCTTCAAACCCATGGCAACTCAACTTCCAGATCTAAGAACTGACTGTTTTTCTTTTAATCTTTATCTAGATTTTGTTTTGGACAAAATGTCCTACTTCAACTAATGGAAAAATCAAATGCTCGTCGATCCGTGGAAAATTGAATGGCTGACAAGCACTTAATTGAAACTAACTTGCCACGTCAGGTTTTTATATGAAACAAAGTTAATCTTAAATCATTTTTTGAGGAAATTATTTCACTACATGCCCTTATTTGACATTTCCCTATTAAAGAAGGAACTTTACTAAATATAACGCGCAAGTGTGAATAGACGCCACACAATCTGGTCCAAGTTTGAGTACATGAAGGCTCGGACTACGAAACTAGACATCGGACTGCAACTTATCATTAATTCTTCAATTGCAGTCATAGACGGCAGCTGAAACTCCGGAAATACAGAGAGCATATCATGGTCAAATGAGAAAATTCATAGGCAAAAGACTTTTGGCGCAAAGCTTAAATTTCTACGTCCCGCTTTACACGTTAAACAAGCGAAGTCTATGCTCCAAACGTCCATCATTTGCTTATACAAGCAGCAGTAAAGCTCCGGAGAAATCAAGCTTATACACATCTCAAGAAAAAAGAAGAGGGCACGTGAAAAAGGGGAAAAAGAAAGAGGGAAAATAAAGAAAAAGAAGGGGGAAGAAATGGCACCCAAGACTATAGCTTCGTCTCCTTCGATGGCACGATTTTTTTACATTTTCATGGTTCTGGTCCTTCATTTCATAGTCGTCTCGGCAGGCCGATGACGATGTTTTTCTTTCTTTTTTCCCCCTCGTTTGAATGATCTCTTCAATATTTTATAGCACTCATTTTTTCTTGTGCATGTTTTGCCATTTACGGTGGCGGACATTACATTCTTCATATTTTCTTCATCACCGATATAGAAAAAAAAAAAAAAAAAAAAAAAAAAGCAAAAAAGCTACCAAGTTTTTCATGGTTTGCACTTGCGTGCAGGAGAAGCGGATCCAAGCGATCCGCAGCCTTCCCCTGGATGTAAATGTATTGGCTTACGTTACAGTTTACACACCCAATAATCTGAGATTTCGACAGAATTCAAATTCGAACAACTATATCCATCTTGCTTATATTGACATATTTTCAGGCAAAATCGTGCTAATATGAGCTGTTCAATGGTGTTGCAGGAGGTACTTACATGACAAAGTGGTCTGACTTCTTTTCTTTTGCTTCAGTAGAAAGTGGACGTCCCTAAATTTGATTGTAATTTTATATTTGTTAAGTAGTCTCTGAATCTCATATCGTTAAGTAGTCTCTATATCTTGAGGCAATTCTTGGTCCTGGTTCAGTTGCGGGTTGAAATAAGATTGTCATTGTGAAAAGAAAGAGTTGGCGTAGCTTTCTTTATTATTAGTGTAGCTTGTATTGATTACAACTTTAGACTTGATTGATAGATCGATTGTAGTTTCAGTTGGCACAACTTTTATGATTTGGAGAGAGATTTACAATTGATAATGAACGTCAAGTTGTGGACAGGATGTGAATATGAAGAATGAATGCTCCCCATGAGATTGGTGACATTTCTCATGATCCATCAAATATTGATGGCCTTAGACGAAATTTGGGTGAGGCGAACTGCGCCAATGATTTGAGCACAGTGTACTTTCAATTTGCATCCGGGAAGGGATTTGCCGCATGGAGAGGTAAGTTAAATCATAAGCAAGAGATTAAAAAGTTCAACATCAAAGTTGATGGGGTGGAAAATCACGAAAATAATATCATCAATCATTGATACTGGTCAGCCATATAATCTGACACATAATACTAAAACGCCCCAAGAGTGAAGTTGCACTCTTTTAAGTTGAGCTACCAAATGTCAGGCTCAAGTGGCCAAGGACTCAAAACAAAGCTCAAAAGCATCGAATGGACTCCCCTCGTTTGCAATATAAAATCATTGAGACGCATCTATAATTTGATGGGCTTTGCACAATAAAATCAGAGGACTATTCTAGACATGCAAATGGGCTTTTCCCCCCATGTTAATTGGATTCTAGGGAGGAGGGGCTGGGTCTATCCCATCTTCTCTGTTCATATTTCACTTTTTTTAATAAAGGAAATTTTACAGCTTTAATACATTGTCTTTTCGTCGATTTATGCGAAGTTAATAAAAGTAGTCCAAATTTAGCACGTGATGAACAAGAATTCAAAGACACTAGCTTTTCATTTCTTTCCTAATTAATTATTCTCATTATTGTAACTCAGACGTATTTTCCGTTGGCCCCTAGAAGAAATGAAATGGCACACACTCAAGTATTGCATAACCACTTTTTCTCAGTTTTGCTTATAATGAGAACGAGGCTAGAAGCTTGGAGATCTATGTTCTAACACTTATATCCTGTTTCACTTCATAACCATTTTCTCATCAGCACATGAGATGCAATATTATTGCCAATTACCTCAATGATGTTCCTAGCAATCCACGTTTGATCAACAGTTATTAGGACAGGTGAACTTAGAACAGAGGTACGAATATTCCACAGCCTCCCTGACACTAAGGAAGACCCTCTCTTTCCCGATCCTGTCCAGGAAGTTGGCCACCTTCAGCTTGTGGATCACTTGCCATCTGATGTTGGCCATAGCCACCTGCGAAATAACGTGCATGAACTGTATTTTCGCAAGAGGGTTCGATGACAAAGGATCGCAAGAGATTGAAATCCACGCAACTTGTTGGGCACTCTTACTTCTAGGCCAACCGAAACCAACATCTTGTGCAGTTCTTCGAGCGCGGCGATCCCTGATGTGTCGATGTTCATCACATCTGCCATGAGACAGACCAACTGATCAGTAAGGCCCTCTTAGCACTCTAATTCCAATTTGATTTGAGTTAATCAGGACTTACTGGACGTCAAGGACCACCACTTGAATCTTTCTCCTCTCGGTTCGTTTAGCGTCATCCTCTTCTGTCACTGACCTCATTATCCTAAAACAAAGCAGGATAAAGAATATAATATATAGACCACTATCAAAAATATATTCTTTAGCACCATATGCCTCGATTCAATTAGATTGACTGATATGTCACCACCTTTCTCTGATGAAATTGGCATTTGCAAAGCACATCAAGCCAGAATTGATGCGGATCAAGAAGACACTGGGAGTTTCGATGGCCATTGGGTACTGTCTAATGTCGCAAAATAAATCTGTCCCCGGAAGCCTTCCTAGCAGTTCTGTGCCAGGTCGAATGGATAGAAGTATAATCTTTCCGAACGAGATAGTGACCTGCAATCAGTTCATAGTAGTAGGAAATCTTTACTTTCTTGTCTAAGGTGATGACGCTAAGACTGAACTTTCATATCAAGAGACACTGTTGTTTAAAATAAAGAATATCCTTGCTACAGCACAGAATTTCTGATCTGCTTGACAATCATTAAGACACTAATTCAAGAAAGTTTAGCCTGTCTGGAAATAAATTAATGCGTGTTCGATGCAGATGGCTTGTAACAGAATATGATTTTTTTTTTTTTTTTTTTTGGCCGATTCGTGCCAAAACAGTAGACCTGAATGAGCTCTACCTTGAATGGATAATTCAGGATAAGCTCATCACCAACCAAGCAGTTTGAGGCTGAATTATGGAACTCAATAATGATATGGAACCCACAAGTCACGAGACTGCTAAATGTTAAGGTATTCAAGGTTCACATATAATAATGTTAGAAAGATTTGCAAACATAATAATTTATAATTTTTTTCAGGAATTCAATCGTTTTTTCATGCTAGAGAAATTGGGAATGAAAACTACCGCGGCTAGAAGGCCGATCTCCACGGACCCGAACAGGACCCCCAAGAAGGCGCCGATGCATGCTAAGAAGTCAAGCTTGTCGACTCTCCAGATCCGGAGAGCCTCATTCACATCGATCAGACCCGGAAGGGCCAACAAGATGATCGAAGCAAGGATCGCGATGGGAGTGTAGTACAAGAGCTTGGTGAAGAGCAACAGTGATATTAGCACTGTCACGGCCATCACAATGTTTGACACGACGGTCTGGCATCCTGCACTGAAATTCACTGCAGTTCTTGAGAAAGAACCTGTTTTGCATGATGGAGAAGCTATTTTTAGGATTCCCAGAATTTGGACAATTTAATTGATAGGGAAAACAGTGTAGACCAATATAACAGTGTATAAAAACCATTTGGGTTATAGGATCATGTAAACTTCTGTGGGAAACCCCCGCTTTTTGCCCTTTGTGGAAAGTGTTGATTTCTTCATATATTTCACCTATCTTAAATGTAAGTTCTGCCAATTAATCTAACTCTAATAGCTTCATTTATTATAATTTGCCGACGGGACTGAGTCACTTTGATGCAACTGAGTGACAGGGAGAGGTTTTGTCTTTTGATTTGAGCTATAAATTTGTGATTAATACTGAGGGTGCATCGCTAAATTTCCTCGGACTTTCGAGGGAGCTTTACCAGTTGCTACATAGCATGAGGTGAGAGATCCAGCAACGTTCATAAATCCCATTGCTACCATTTCCTTGTTCCCATCAATCTGGTAGCCTTTGATCGAAGCAAAAGACCGGCCAACTGCTATTGCTTCCCGAAGAAAGAACTTTTGAAAACCAATTAAGAGAAACTTCACGGGAAAAGAAAAGGAAAATTTTGGACAGATAAAAAGATTTTGGGCATGGAGGCGTACGGTGAGAGCCACGACGGCGCAGATTAGACCGATTTTAGCAGACTGTCCTACATGTGGACCTGCAAGCTGCAACTGATGTGCTGAAATTGGATTTAATCCTCCTTTGATGTGCTTTACCACCTTCACACCATGCTTATCAGCACTCGTCAGAAAGACTATTAAGGTGGATAGGACTACCGACACTAGAGGAGCGATAGCCAGTAACCAGAAGAGTTTCTTGTTCTTTCGTCCCTGAGAACACAAGAAATTTGTGTAATTCGGTTAGCAAAGAAAATTTTCATAGGATAAATAGGAAACGCAGGACGTAAGATTTCCTTACGATGAACCTCGCAAAGAGGAGGAAAATCAGGAATGAGCATCCAAGAACAAAATTGAGAGGGTACCACTGTCACATGTGCACATTAAAAGATAATTGTCAGCCTTGTAGCGGAAGTAAAAAAACATTGTCTGAGAGCATATTAAATGGCAAAAGTATAAAACACTGCCTGATATGATTCGATCAACTCTCGTCCACAAATCTTTTCCTGAGGCAGTTTCTTGGAGAGACTAAAGAAAATACTGAAAAGAACGTACTTGATGGCGAATCAATCTAAATGTCGATTCTAGAACAGACACGACATCTGTTTTTGTTGTGAAGTGGCTAATCCCGAGTAGCCCTTTGAGCTGTTGAAGACCAATGATAATAGCTGCGCCTGCCATGAACCCAACGATTGCAGCATGCGAAAGAAAATCCACAAGAAATCCCAACCTGCAAGTCTCAATGTCTTCAAATGGGCTTGTAGAATACGGTAACAAGTTGAAGAAAGTAAACAGGAGCTTTTTGAGGAAAAAGGTACCTAAATAATCAAAAGATTGCCTGGAATGTTCCGGCAAACAAAGTTGCCGTGAAAACAAGCCTTCTGTAAGCACCTGGGTCGGTCAAAGGATCCTGTATTTTCTGAATCATGGAAGAAAGCAAGAGTGATACCACAGCGACAGGTCCAATGGCAATCTCCCTGGAACTCCCCATTAAGGCATAGACGAGGTGGGACCACGCTTGTATCTGAATCCATTGCTCAAAGGATGAACTTAAATATTTAAATTTTGCTCGAAAGCCAAAAATAAAGAAAAAGCGAGTCGATCATTATGCAAAAACTTACATAGACCATACTGTGGATCCAGTTTTGCCAAATTAGCATACCCAATGCTCTGCGAGAAACCGAAAACATGCTCTTAGAACTGAAGAGACTACACAATGTGACCTTCACAAAACACTCGTCTAGTTCAGGACTGCTTTTTACCTGAAGAATGCAGAGGCTGGCTAGTGTCAAACCAGCCATCAGGTCGCTTTTGAACTTCGAGACACGGTAACTTCTGCCCCAGCGGAGGATTGGGAAGAGACCTTGAAAGAGTGAAGCAGCTCCCCTGCACAGGGCTTGCTTGTCTTTCAAAGGAGATTTTTTCTTGTCACCATTGCTGTTGTTAAGAAGTAGTGTCTCTCTTGCTGAGACGAGCAGATCATGCCAGAGGCTAGGAGGGTCAGGTGAATGAAGCACCCATTCAGCTCTCTCAGCCTGAGGATGACCGGTGATCTCAAAGCTAGTTTGAGGAGGCAACTCTGCTTCAGATTTCAAGCTCTCTGTATCAGGCAGTGAAGCCATGGCTGTGTGAAGCTTTTCGGGACAAACTTAGAGAGCTATTTGCGCATTTGCAGCAGCTTTTATACCAACCTGACTTAGCGCAGGCGCACACGCACACACCCACACGTGCCCCAGCTCACAGAGTATTTTACGCTGTAAGTCGACAAGGATTTTCACTTTGTTCACCGCACGGGAATATTTCTTTTGGTCTACAATTTGGCAGTACTTGCGTATAAAATAATTAGGTTTCAAGTGTACAGTTGATCAAATATCGATATTGCATTTGAATACTATAAATTTCCCATCAGATGGCACAGTTGGCATGATCTGCGTTGAATGGAAAATGATTGAATACTGCAATGGCATGACCCGGTCCATTTAGGGCCCGTTAGGTTCGGCTCTAGGCAAATATTATTGGGAAAGTTAAAGGGGTTAGTGAAAATGCAAATAGCGTCTGGTAAATTGTAATTTTAACGTGCATTGTGAAACGAATTTCGCTTAAACACTATTTGGTAAAAACTACATTTTATAAAGGACTTTCGCTAATTTTTATATATAAAAAAAGTTTTAAATTTTTTTAATCGGCTATCGACAGCCAATGTCCAAGTGCTTTCACGACCCAAGCGACCGTCTGAGTCAGCGACCTTAGGCGGTGGTCGCCTGGGTTTGCGCGACCCAGGTGACGGTCGCCTATTGCTGCCGGACCTCAGGCGACTCCTGGGCTTCGTGACCCAGGCCGCCATCGCCTAGGTTGCGAACCCCAGGCACCGTCACCTGGGTCGTGTGGCCGTTGCTTGGGTCGTGCGACCCAGGCGTCACCTGAGGTCCGGCGACCTCAAGCCACCGTCGCCTAGGTCACGCGAACCCAGCCGACCACCACCTAAGGTCGCGCAACCCAGGTGACGCCTGAGGTTGAGCAACTTAGGCGGCGGTCGCCGGGTGGCCGCAAACCCCAGGCGGCGGTCACCGGGGTTGGGCGACGCCTTAGGTGACGGTCGCCGGCGTAGGCAACTGCTTGGCCGGCTGTCGCCAACCTCCGTTCGTTTCTCCGAAGAAAATGAACAGTACCGTGAGACTTGCATTCTGAATATGCAATTTCCCAAAGTACCTCCAGAGCTACATTGGGCTAAAGGCCCTTAGAGTCATTTGGAGATGCAATTGCATCTTGGCAAAGTCGTTAAAAAAATTGAACCAAATGTGTTTGCATTTGGCCAAATGCCTTTAGAGCCCAAAAGCCCCTTCCAAATGCCGAACCAAACGGGGCCTTAATAGGTAATTCATCCATAACGAGTAACGTTACAATTTGGCTGACTTAGATTCCTGTTTTATGCACTTGCACTTTATCTGGTTTCATAATGGCACAGTTCGCATTACCAAGCCTTAAATAGAAAATGACTGGGTACTGTAACGGCATGACTCGGTCCATCAAACAGGTAATCCATCCATAACGGGTAATGTCACAGTTTGGCTGACTTAGATTCCTGTTTTAAGCACTTGTATTTTATCTGGTTTCATAAGGAAGCGCGAACATGAATGCGATAAGAGCTGCCCTTCACTTTGTTGCTTGGTCCTGAATCAGCTCTCTAATCACGTGGCTGCAATTCAGAGCCAGAGGCTTCACTCAGCACTTTCTAACAAAACATTTACTGCTCTGAACTTAGATTGCCATGTTGCATCGACTCCGTTCCCTAGAGATCTCATTTCAGCTGTTCAATAGCTAGTCCGGCCATCAACGTTCGGGAAACTCTCTCGGACGTTCTCTTGCGACTCTCTTACACAGCTCTTTTTCTGATAATGAGGAGAGGACTCACTTTCAAGATTAGTACATTCACATCCACGAATAAGAGAGTTTCTATGACTATGCCGTGAGCCACATTAAATCCAAGACAAATTATTTCGATTCCTCTCGGGGCAGAGAAACATCGATCACAACTTTCAAGGAGATGCGACTTTAATTCTGGTGAGAAGCCAAGGAAGGTCGAGTCGCAGTGGCATTGATGTCCACTCACGACTGACGGATTACAATTCCATGGCCCAAGATTGGCCTGGGGAGAGGAATTGGGGTTCTGGTCCCCAAAGGTTCCATCAAATCCCACTATATGAAGCTTCTCATGAATAGCGCCACTGCCATCCCTACCTCCATCGACCCACTTTTTAAGGTCTGCCCACTTCTTCCCTAAATTTTCCATCATCCTCCTTTCGGCTAAGATGCTCATTTATTTGGGAAATTGACACTAGGTGAAGTAAGACAGACAGATCGAACTGGAAACCGTCTGGACCGGATCCGACTGGCCGATAATGGGCAATTCCTAGAGGCATCAGTCTAGTTCTTGATTTCATAAAATTAGAAACGTTGATTTTCGGTCGGGTCCCTAGCTCCAGAGAAGATCGGACCAATCTATTTTTATTTATTTCTCATGCATCCATTACTCTCCTCTTTCCTTTGCCTCTCGTGGCTCACCAGTCCAGACACGCCTCTGCTCTTTCCCTTTCCTCTCACACGCACACTTCTTTCAAACTTTTACAACCCTTATCACCTAAGCCCTAGTCGCCTCACGCCTCTCAGCCTCACTCACAATAATTGCCTCTTGCCTCTCACCCTCACTATCGACGGTAATCGCCTCTCGGGAATCACGAAGGCGAGAACACCATCAGTGCTCATGGCAGCCACGGCCTCGCTCACCCTCATCCTCTGGTTTCTTCGCAGCTTCATCTTGATGGCCTCGTCCCCTTGATGGTCTCGTCCCCTCGGCCAATCAACCACAAAGCATGGCCCCACGGGATCTCCTCCCTCAACTCGTCCGGCCTCAGCCACGGCTTGTCCATCTTGTACACGAAGGCCGCCACCGTCTCTTCCTCAATGATCCGGTTGTACAACGTGGTACCCCACACGTGTAGGGTGCTGAGAAGTTCAAGATGGACGACGAAAAAGAAGGCCGCGTCTGTGATTTTCCTCCAACGCTTTTCGTGCAAGTCTAACATTGGACCAACCTGGGAACCCAACGGACCGAATTTGTTGGTCAGGTCCGATCGAGTCCCCAGTTCTAGAAACTAAAAACCGATCGTTCTGGTTTGGTTCCCATTTTTAGATGAGACCAGATCGGGAATTGATCACCCTTAGTTGATACAAACAATCGCTAAACTTTGGCATAAAACATAATATCTTTTTAGAGCATTTAATTTGTTTAACATGACCCCTCAATTATTGGTAAATATTCAATCCAATCCCAAAACTATATGAAAATAGTTAATGCGATCCTTTTGTCAATTCAATTTAATGGAATTTGTTGATATGACTTTCAATCCATTAAATTTGAATGGTGGATCAAAAAAAAAAAATTACACATGGATCGTCTATGTGAGATATTCAACTCAAATTAGGAAAAGAATTTTTCACGTGGAATATTTGATGTCCATATATATATATATATATATATATATATATATATATTTTAAAAGTAGATGGAGAAAGGCCGACTTGTCATTTTTAAAAGTCTAACTCAGCATATAATATTTCACGTTATCAAAAAACGCATGCTTTGTCAATTGAGCAAATGAAATGACTGGATTGAACATTTACTTATAGGGAGGAAAATGCATATCCAAATTGGCTAGCAAATCAGCTTATCTAATCCAACAATGTGGCTGATAATTATGTATTAAATTAAGTACTAATAGGTTTGCTTTCTTTATTGGTAGGATATCAGATTGGATTATGTTTATTAGGAAAGTAATCATATAATTTTTGGGTTATGTCCCTATATATATATATAAAGTTCAAGTATGATATTGCACATCAAACTCAAAGTTTAAGAACTATTTGTGCCAATTTCCCTAAATATTCCTAGACCTATAGGTGCCAATTTTACAACCACCTAATACAAATGATCAAGGCATGCCAGCCCACTTAGGCCTATCTAGGGGGCTAAGTCCGCCCAAAAGGCCAAATAGACAGCTCCTTTATTGGGCCTAGCCCATCCAATTATGCTTGCCCAAATCAAGGATGACATTACACATTAAATTCAAAGTTCAAGGATGACACATATGGGTCATATATGGGTCACTTACATTTTGAAGAGACTAGTTAAATGGATTTAAAAAATTGAAAACTTAAAATAAACGGGTCTTAAATGGGTTGGACTTAGAACCCATTTCTAACACAAGCCTCACACTCTCGCTTTCCTTCTTTAACTTTATAAAAATATTTTTTTATAAAAATAAAATAATTATTTTTTAAATTTCTTTTTTCTTTTTTCTTTCCGTTTTCTTTCTTTCTTTCTTCTTCCTCCTTTCTTACCCGGTGGCCAATAATTCCAGACAAGGCTCGAGCTTGCAGCCTCAGGCAAGCTCAAGATCGCTGACAACTGGCGAGGCTCATTGAATTTGGCAATATTCGAGCTCACCGGCGTCGAGTAAGCTCGAGCTCGCCAATGTGTAGCAAACTCGATCTCGCTAATCTAGCAAGATCGAGGCCTTGTTGATGACTAGAGAGGCTTAAGCCCCGCCGATCTAGCGAGACTTGAGCTCGCGATGTCGGCAAGCTCGATCTCACCGATTTGGCGAGCCTCGAGCTTGTCGACATCGGGCGAGCTCGAGCCCTTTGTGACTAGTCGCCGGCCATGGCCATGGCCGGCGGCTTGTCAAAGAAGAAGAAAAAGAAAAAGAAAAAAATTATATTTTAAAAAATAAAAATAATAAAAATATACTTTTTTAAATAAAAATAATTAAAATTCCATTTAAAAAAATACTAAAAGGAGTCAAAAGGTGGAAAATTAAATCATACCAAAGGGCAAAAAAAATATTTTCTAATTTATTTTCAAATTTCCGGAAAAAACCGAAAAATATTGTATTTTTCCTAAAAAAAATACTTCTTGGAAAATATTGAAGAAACAAACAAATGCTTATTTTTAAAAAGAAATATAAAAATTGTCCACTGGATTTGTATTGTATGAAATAGTTTTAGCAATACCTTTCTTTTAAAAAAAATCATAAGAAATAAGTTTTCTTAGGTTTAGTTAAATAAGTCAAGTATGTGTCAAAAATTTTGTACCACGATAAATGAATCATAAACGAGTTAAATGCGTCAATTTGGGTCAGATCATTTATGACTTAACCCAAACCCTACTCAATTCACCTGTTTAATAGGGATTCACCGGCAAGATTTATTCTAGGGCATGATACCAATCATGGACGTTCAGTCCCCCTCATTGATCAGACTACTACTGGAGAACTCTTTCCATGAAAACCAGTTAGGCATAATGCATGATGATATTGGAGAAATTGTGAATGGAGCTTTTCATGGAGTGCCGACCCATTCCAAAAAGATGAGCACCGCTGGAACTTCAATAGTGGATTCGGCACACAGAGGTCACCTAATATCACTCGTTTTGGCCAGGGAAAGGTCTTGACCAGGGGACTCTAGGATAAGATTGGCAAAAAGAAAAAGAAAAAAAAAAAAACAAGAGGCCGAAGCTTGCACCTAAAGGAGGAGAAAATATTGGCTGCAGCTCTGACTCCAGCGTGGCTTCCTCCGAGTCCATTCACCGGGCGACACGTGTCGGCAGCCACGTTGGAGTCCGAGCTCTCTCTCTGCTCTCTCGAGCATAAGCCCTGGGAGAAAATATTAGGTGCAGCTTTGACTCCAGCGTGTACTAATCAGAGTCCACTCACCGAGCGACACGTGTCGCCCCGACGCCATGCTGGAATCAGAGTAAATTTTGGAAAATTGATATATTAGTTTCTCTCTCTTGCTGGCCCATCAGTCCCAATTTGAAAAAGCGAAGCGCTCTCTCTCTGCTGCACAGGCTCCCTCTCCTCTGCAATGCATTTATTACGGAATTTTTTTTTCTTTCCTTCTCAAGAAAGAGAAGCAGTCGTTCTCTCCATTTCTTTCTCCACACGAAGGTTCCGAAATTTTGAATCCCAAATTCTCCCTCCGCGCTCGTTGCTGCTCTGGCGTTCGTCAAGCGGCCATTCTCCCGGCTCTCCGATGAAGCACGTTACGGCTGCCCCTGCTCCGGTGCTGACTCGCTTATGTCTTTGTGCTTGTTGCTGCTCCGGCCAAGGAGGAGGAGATCTAGAAGATCGGGAAGCTCAACTCGGCGCTGGTGGAGCGGGTGAAGTCGCCGTGCGTGGAAAACTAGATTTGGAGGACGTCGCCCAAGCCACTGCCAACACCCTCCGCACCAACCTCGAGCAGGTCCTGGTGTAGGTCAACAGGGACGACCGCCCCCACGGCGAGGCCTTCTTGGAGGACAAGGCGGACTTGGTGCAGCAGATAGGGCAATAAGGGAGGATCAAAGGAGGGGAGACGAGGAAACAGCAGATAGGGGAAGAAGGGTACCAAGAGATGGGCCGCAAGGGCGGACTGAGCACCACTGACGAGTCCGGCGGAGAAAGGGCGACTCGCGAGGGCATCCCGATCAATGATTCCAAGTTCAGAACCAGGAGCCGAGTTAAAATGTAGGAAATAAGATAGAAAGATGTCTAGAGTTTGCGATTGTCGAGATCTGTCGTTGTAAGGCAGCGTGTCTAAGTTTTTCGTTTTTCCCGGTTCGAGGAGCATAGCATGGTTCTTGTATATTTGTGCTTCTTGATCGCGTAGGGCAATCACCGTAGGTACTCTCGTACTTTTTTTTCCACCTTGTTTGTTGCAGTGACATAATGAAATTTTCTCCCTTTCGAACTTGTCGGAGTTGTCCCGTTCTTCACTACTCACTTGCCTGCGTGCCTCTTGCGTGCATGCCAACGTAGAAAACGAACAATGGTTAAGCCAGTGGCACCCAAAAGGGTCCTTCTACAGCTCATTTTGATTGACTGTCTCGTTCGATGATGCTCAACTTAGAACAATTACGATGGGGATGCCAAAGAGATGGACACTTGAAAGTGAAAACTTGAAATTGTCGATTAAGGTTAGAGTTAGCTGTCCTTTTTGTTTAATCTCTTTCATCGGTTTTAATGTCAAGTTTTTGCACGGTGGAAAAAAGGAATTGGATGGTGTCATCGACGTGTGTGAGCTCTTTCCGGTCGTCTTCAAGTCCGCGGGTTGAGCATTTAAGTTCTCTTATGAGTTCCAACTTTATTGCTTCGCAAAATGGGTATGACCATCTGACCAAGAAAAGAAAAAAGGAATGGCCATCAGGATACAATTCGATTGATAAAACGGAGGGAAGACCCACACACCGCGCACAAACACAGGTGCCTGCATAGCAATAACAGCACGCTCGCCTCCTCCTTCCTGTACTTCCAAGACCACGTCATCGCCCTCCCTCTCCTCTTATCAACCTGTGCCTCCCTCCCGCCCACCTCCCGCTCTCCTCCCTGACTTCGTAATTGCTCCTGCAGCACAACGCAGAATCGTCCGCTTCATCCTTTAGAGAGGCCCCGCCACAGGGGCGGTCGTCCTTGCCTACACTAGGACCTGCTCGAGGTTGGTGCAGAGGGCGTTGGCGGTGGCCTTGTTGGCCAGGGCGAGGTCTTCCAATTCTGGTTTTCCATGCATGGTGACTTCACCCGCTCCTCCAGTGCCGAGTTAAGCTTCCCGATCTTCTGGATCTCCCCCTCCTTGGCCGGAGCAGCAACGAGTACAAAGACAGAAGCGAGTGAGCGCCGGAGTAGGGGTGGCCATAACGTGCTTCGTCGGAGAGGCGGGAGAATGGCCGCTTGACGAACGCCGGAGCAGCAACAAGCGCGGAGGGAGAATTTGAGATTCAAAATTTCGGAACCTTCGTGTGGAGAAAGAAATGGAGAGAACGACTACTTCTCTTTCTTGAGAAGGAAAGAAAAAAGTTTTCCGTAATAAATGCATTGCAGAGAGAGAGCTTTGTGCTTCGCTTTTTCAAATTGGGACTGATGGGCAGTAAGAGAGAGAAACTAATATATCAATTTTCCAAAATTTACTCTGATTCCAGCGTGGCGCCGGGGCGACACGTGTGGCTCGGTGAGTGGACTCTGACGAGTACACGCTGGAGTCAGAGCTGCACCTAATATTTTCTCAAGCCCTGGCCCACCTCTGCAGATCGTCTCTCTCCTCTGACTGAGGAGAAAATCAGGCGCCATTTTGAAAAAATTTCGGACTGAGCGAGGGTTTCTTCTTCTTCTTCTCTTCCTTCGCGCCTCTCTCACTCTACCCTCCCTCTCTCTCTCCGACGAACTCTCTCACTCTACCATCCTCTCTCTCTCCGACGAGCGGGACGCAACCTCCCAGTCTCTCTGTGCCCTCCCTCTTTCCGACCGGCGAACCACCGCGCAGCAACCGACGAACCACCGCACCGGACCGGCAAGGGGACCGCGAGACCTAGCTCCCTCCCTTTGCCCTCTCTCTTTCCGACTTGCGAACCATCGCACGGGACCGGTAAGAGGACCGCCACCTCCCTCTCCCTCTCTCTGCCCTCCCTCTTTCCGATCGACGAACCACCGCACCGGACCGGCGAGAGGACTGCGAGCAATCGACGAACCATTGCACGGGACCGGCGAGAGGACCGCGACCAAATCAGATATTTTTGTAGAGATCTCCCATCATCGTCGCCTTCATCTTCTTTTCCCCCTTTTTTTTGTTTTGTTTTTTTTTTTTTCCCTAGTGTTCGATGGTGGATCTCGGAGTTGCATATGGAGGACGACGTGATGTCTCACATCAACCTCGACGGCTTCTTCGGCGACCTCCCTGAGGCCGGTGACGTCATCGGCGCGTGCTCCTCGACGAACGCGTCGTCGTCGTCTCCAGACTCGGGGCTCTCGTGATTCGACGAGATCATGAACATCCTGATGAAGGACGACGATGTCCATGTGCTTGCTGAGCCGGGGCTGAGCGGGCCGTGCCGGAGGGACTCGAGCTTCCCGCGGACCTTCGCTTCCTCGGCCCCTCGCCGCCGGCTTCTCCTCGCCTCGCAAGATGCGGCGGCGCGGCCTCGAGTGCTCCACCCCGCCCGGGCCGATTTCCTCTGTTTCCATGGCGCGTGTTCGGGATTTTTTTTTTTTCGTGTGTGGATGACTACTAGTTCGGGAGCGGGAGGCCGCAAGTCAAGAAGGCTTCGCCGGATAGGCCGCCGTCGATTGTGGTTAATGGAGAGGGCGAAGAGGACGCCGCTTTGGCGGAGAGCATGCGTAGCGCCGATCGGGAAATTGTGGTGATGATTTTAAGGACGATGATTCCAATGGAGTCGTGATTGATGTGGAGAACCGAATGTTGATAGAACAGAAGCTTCCGACAAGATACGGCGATGGAGACAAATTTGGTATTTTTCTTGTAGCATTTCTATTGCTTTCTTGGGAAACTTTTGTTTTTTAATCTGTCTGGATACGGGTATGCAATGTGCACATTGGTTCTTGTTCATGAATATCTTGCAAATTAAGAATTTGAGAGCATTTTTTTTCGGGAGAGCTGCATTTGTTTTACAGACACTATTGATGGTTGATGTTGCAGTGTCGCCTATCCTATATATGGGCTTTACTTTTTGCACTATAGCATCAATGTGGTTGAATTGCAATACATCTGCATTGCTCAATTATTAGATTGTTCTTTCCTTAAAATTAAGGGCTTAGTTCTCTTGCCCTTCCTTTTTGTTCTGTTAGGGACTAGAGAGCGAAGGCTCCATTTGCCTCGTAATTTATTTTCCGTCTCTGTTTTACCTATAGGAAATATGCTCTCATTCCTAGTCTTTTGAATATCTGTACATGTTCTTATATGGTGTGAGTTGTTACTTCTATAGTAGGCCATCAATAGTTCTTTAAAGATACATTATTAATTCCTTCAATTTTTGTGGCTTTAGGCACCATGTTTCGTCGATGGAGTAACTCTCACCACGGTGAGGAAGATGACTCGTCATAGTTCGAATCTAAGGTAATTAAGATTTCAAAATTACGAGCTTGTAAGGATGGACATTTCGTAGAGTGTATCTCCTTGATCGATTGCTCATATTTATCGATTTCCATGGTGACCATGTGGTTGACCTAAGTCGTAGTTTTTCCGGCCATGAGAAACCATGAAGTTCCGGGTTAGTGATCCCCGGAGGGTGTGTGATGTCTGCTGCGTGCGGCTTGAGTCTGTCCAGCCTTACCTAATGTATACATTGCTATGCAAAAAAACATGGATAGTATCCTATGATATTAACCGTTTTAATGTGATAGTAATTTCTCTATTTTTATTAAGTCCTAAGTGGATGCAATAACAGTCTCGGGACATAGAAAAACTGCTCATTTTGCATAGGATCTTATTCTCTCACTTTCTTTCTTCCTCATTTGTCTCTGTTGCTGAGGTGAGCTATGTAGTCTAGCTTGTATGGCATGGGTATCTGTCCTTAGGCAGTCATGTAAAAGACTATTCTCCGATTACTTAAAATGCTCTTGCACAAATGCTATTTATATATTCAATAAAATGATGATGCTCTTTACCTTTTCAAGCTATGTGAAGCTGTTTTCATCAGATCATTGGTTGAAAAAGTTTCTACAAAGAGCATTTCTTGAGAAGCTTGCTTGTTGCCCATTTCTTAGTGCCAAAGAAATGGGAAAAGGGAGAGACATTAGTTGAGAAAGCTTCTGCAGGGATATTTTGAATAAGCAATCATTTGAGAGAACACTGAACTTGATTCGTCATAGATCCTTCTTAAATTGAGACGCTCATAGTAAAAAGTTTGAGAGGTCTAGAATTTGTATTTCTCATTTTCCTATCATTTCATTGCCACGGTGCGTGGGGCTCGTTCCGCTTTCGAAGTTCTTTAATTGTTTTCAACTTTTTCATAAAATAATTGGCGGTGCTTTTGTTGGATGCTCCCTTCAAGGCAGTGTCGTGACAACGCGGACAAGAGAAAATTGCCGATTTTATGGTAGCCGGTCTATAAATGCATTGGACATACTACTTGGTTCGTTGCCGAGGCCGCCCGCTTGCCATCCTTTATAACGCACTCGCAGGACATGTATTAGAAGCCGGAGTGGTCATCACCATATTAGTGCCGTACGGCTTGGCCAATTGTCCCCGATCACGCTATGGAAGTTCTTAGCTGCAATTCTTGCCTTTGTAAAGTTGTCTATTCTTATCAAGTGTACAAAGCATGTTCAAACTCATTGCTTCCCTCTCTTCGCCGGGGGTTTTTGGGAGAGGAATATGTAAATAGTTATAATTGCTGGGATCAATCTTTGAAATGTACATATAGCTATCCATTTCATATTTGGTGTTTACTCAGGGTATCGGGGAAGATAAGCAAAAACCACCATTCTTTTCAGATTACTTTGAAGATTGCTTGGGCATATCCTAGATGATGGAGGAAATTTTATGTGATTGTTCATGATGAGAAAAATAGGTCGCGTGGTCACGACTTGATATACAGCTCTTCTATGGATCTTGTTCGGTACTGCACTGCGCATTAGACTCGAGTCAATGCAGTATAGCGGAAATCCACCTCCCTCCCTGTTTCGAAGTAGTGCATACAGATCATTGCGATTTCTTGTTAATTATCTTGTCGTGCTAGATCTATGTTCCCATGCAATTTCTCTTGTTAGTTGTCAAATGGTGGGGGAATCGAGTGTGATTAGGAAGGTGGTAATGTGAAGAAGGATTAGGAAGTGGCTCAATAAATAGACCAAGACTAGGCGTCCAAGAAATGAACCTTACAAAAATATATGTGCTGACCTAACGTATGATCAAAGATTGACCTGAGAAACCAAAGCGAGAATGGAGGCATGAGGTTGCAGAGAACCTGTGGTTTGTTGCTCGTTAAATTCATCTCATCGAAGACAATGGCAATGAGAGAGGGAACACGGTGATTTTTTATGGCTGAACATTTCCAAGTTCTAGGAAAGAAACCTTTTTACACGTTAACGAACCACTCAGGTACATATATGCATCCCCCTGTGAGATCAACTCAACTCAACTGCCCTCAAGATTCATTGAATCTACACATCGTTTGCCTCCCTCTAAACAGAGAAGATACCACAAATAAAGCACACGAAAATTTGCTCACCCTCGACCATGGAAATGAAACACTTTGAGCCAAAACCTTCAACGAGAGAAAGCACATTGGACTGGAATGCCAGGAGGGCAGAATATGTGAGGTATCCGCAAATCGCAGATTGTAGTGTAGTACTTAGAGAGGCGATGTCCTACATGAGCCGCATTCTAAAGTTCCCAGTAGTTGCTTGGTAAGTACACACCAGCAACCCTACTCCTATGCCGACCCCAATGCATATGCCAAGCCCAATTCCAACTCCAACTCTCACTCCGGCATTGAACCATGAGAGTTCGCCATCTTTGTATTCCATGAGTTCCGACCTCCGCCAGTACATCTTTGTAGTCCTCATCAAACAAGTACATGAGTATTACGCAAGATTTATTGCCAAGTTAATAGGTAAGAGCAAATAAAAGCTACAGAAATTAGCAACAACAGAATGGATAAATACCTGCATTCCAGGTCTTAATATAAGAACACTTCTTCCATAACGATCACGTAAACTTGCTCTGTATACTTTTCCACTTTCACCTTCAATAGCAACTTTTTCCTATTTTAGTAAGCATCACATTGTCAAATGGAAGAATTATTCAGTGTCCCAATAAGTACTATTGCATGTCTAACCCAACCTGCTCATTAGCCATATTATCAACTAAAACGGTCTAAATGATGATTTTGAAAACAGCATGAGTGAAAAAATATACCGGGACACTTATTGTCCCTTGAGCAATAAACTCTCCCAACACCTAATGCTTCACATCACTGCATCATGGCAGTCGCCTGGCCCGGCCCATGCCGCCTTCTGGCCCCCTCCACTTTCGCGTGAAACCCTGGAGAATTGGGGTGGGGGTGGGCAGAGGAGAGAAACCGGAGAGGGCTCGAGAGAGAGGGAGCTCGAGAGAAAGGAGGGGAAGGGAGCACAGAAGAGAACTGGAAGGCAACACAGAGAGAGAGAACGGTGGGAGCTCGAGAGAGAGGGAGCAGTGAAAAAAGAGAGAGCTTGAGCGGCCGCTCGAAGCCTTCGCTGCGCCGGCCGCCGCGCGGCGGAGCCGCTCGTCCGCGAGCACGCGCCACCACCCCCGCGCCCCGACCCGCCTGCAGCCCGCGCGTCCGCGACCCCCTGCTGCAGCTGCGACGACCCGACGCTCGCGCCACCTCCGCCCGGCACCCGACGCCCTCTCCGCCCGAGCGCCGCCCGTCGACCTCGCGCCACCTCCTAGCGACTCCTGCAGTAGCTCGCCTCCTGCGCCCTCCGCGGGTCTCGACCGCTCCTGCAGCTAGCACCAGTCCGTCCCGTCGCGCCGGCGGTCCGCCAAAGGCCCAGATCTGATCACGCTTGATCAGATCTGGGAGTCGTTCCCCTCCGCCGCATCATCTGCCGCCGCTGTCACCCGGCCGTCGCCGCCGAACCACCTCAACCCGAGGCCGTCCGAGCCGCCGTCGCCGTTCCTGCTGCTACTGCCGTCGTCAGCCGCCCACCGCGCCGCCGCCGCCAAGTCGCCGGCGTCCCCCTGATCCTCGCCGAGCCGCCGCGAAGAAGCCCGAAAAGAGGGCACGAAATCGGGTCATGGCCGGGTCGGGCGAGCCTCCAAACCGGGTAGGGTTTGGTCTTCGAAGTGGGTCGGGCTTAGGACGCGAACCGGGTAGGGTTCGGTCTTCGAAGTGGGTCGGGCTTAGGACGCGAACCGGGTAGGGTTCTTAGCAATTCGGGCCGGATTTGGTCTGTTTTGCATGTGAGCTTGTGGGTTTCTGGGCTTATGGGCTTTCTTTTTAAAAAAAAAAAATAGACCGGACTTAGGCCCAGCCCGGCTAGGTTTCCGCGGGCTTGTTTCTTTTTTAACGAACCGGGTCGGACCCAACCCGGGGATCCGACCCGGGTCGGTTTAAAAATATTATAAAATTATAATATTAAAATAATATTTTAAAAAAATTTAAAAATTTAAAAATTTAAAAAATTTTGAAAAATAATAATTTTTTTTTTAAAAATTTCGAAAATAAAAAAAATGTAGGTTTTGATTAGAAATGATCATGTATTGCCTTTATAGTGTAATTAGGTCTTTTATTGTTCGTATATTGATTATATTGCGTGTTTAATTTACTTGTTTAATCATATTTGCAATTGCTTAGTGGCATGTGTTAATTTTACTGCATTAATGTTGATAGCTATGATTGTTACTTTAATGATTGCACACCCGTATGATCACCTAACATGTTAGTGGAAAATTAAAATCAATAAAAACTGTCTACCAAAAATCATTTTGTTAAAATGAACAAGATTAGGTACCGAAATTGCACTAATTGATCAATTAGTGTAATCAAGTCATCGATCCTAGATTCTATGGTTGCGTAAGAAGTGGGGTACACTTTCATGCCTCACTTGGTTTTTAGCCAACCCCCAATAGTGTAGTGGACTATTTCTTTTTTGCGAAAACTTTTAAAAATATCCCAACGTCACGGGATATGGGTTTGGGAAGCCGCGCCAATTATGAGCCTAAAGACGCGTCCTTTAGGCAATACCCTAAACCTCTTCCCTCCCTCCGAGGGTACGTCGCGACAAAGGATGCTCAGCTGAACACGAATATAGGAAGCATAGGCCGATTGCATAGTGTTACTGAAGTTACTTGAAGATTCTTAAGGGGATATTGAATATTCTATTTGTTGTGCTTTTTAGATATCGAAAGCTATTGAGGTTTATGAGGAAATAGCATCCTATTATCTTAATAAAAACCATTTGAAGTTTGCAATGCAAAAATGTCTTCTGAATGCTAGCATTTGCCAACTCTCCAAGGTCGATATAGTTGCCGTAGAAAATGCATTGGCACGCTATCGGGTCTTGTTCTGGCCGTTAACCCTTAATTACCTCATTTCTTGGACTGAACTCATGGATATGCATTTGACTTTGCAGGAACTTGATCCAACTTTCTCTGAAACACGTGAATGCAGATTCCTAAAGGTTTTACTTGTTGATAGTGTTCTTGCTCCATTTGTCTGTGTGTTGCCTTTTTGACCTTTATATCAAATTGACTTTTCGTCCTCTATTTTACTTCCTCACGATGTTGAACCTGTGGTTCCCAACATATGTGGTTCTAGTTCCTTTTATCTTTTTGTTATATAGTATTTTGTTTTTCACATTACAAAAATGCTGCTTGTTGTCTTCCTTACTTTGCAACTTCTTGTGGTTGATTATTATTGGTGAGAATTCCTTTCTTTTTTAAGGACATCACTGATGCAATTGACAAAGTAGATTCTATGAAGTTGACTGACACTGTGAAGGAGTTTATCGACATAACTCCTTTGGTAAAACACTTTCATGCTCATGTTACTACCTAATTGGCCTTTCTGCAGATTGCTTCTCCTTCTTATGTGTTGGCAAAGATCATTTCATCACGTTAGTCATGACATTATCTAGATAGTACGAAAGCAAATTGGCGTTTGCCCTCTCTGCTTTTGGTTCTTGAAGTAATAGCAAAAATGTTGTGCTTTTGGCGTTGATCTCTAGCTTCTTCTTGGTCAATTGTTCTTTTGGAAAGATCAAACTGTCATTATGGGGTTTTAAGGCTATAGCATATGAATATAGGTGGTCTTTGTGATCGCACACTCCTTTTGTTGTTGATGCTGTCGATCTTTTGTTATTGTAGGATTCATGGAAAGCAACTCTTCTGCTGAGGGTAAAGGAAAAGTTGGAGGTAATGAAATTTGGGAATGAATATCTCATATGATTCTTCCTTGTTACTTTCTTTGATAGCTTTTCATCTTTTCACCATCTCTGTCGATTTTAGTTTGTTGAGATAGCTTGGCTTTCTTGATATTTTCTTTTCCTCTTGGGGCTTCTATTTGCAAATATGTGCTTGATAACTCTTAAGAAAATGAGAGTTGGGCATGGGACATGGAACTATGGGATCCACACTTTGGACAATTCATGTGGGTTAGTATGTGACTGTCTCGACCCGAACCCCGGGCACCCCCTCGCCCGTGATGGCGGGTGATGCTTGAAGGTGGGTTTAGAGGTATTTGTTCAAGAGATAGTCCTCAAAAAGTGCATGATGTTAGAGATGGCTTGAACACATCATCAATGCCATTTAATCTTTAAGAGGTCCATTGATCTAGAACGTGAGCTCTTCCAAGCACATACTTCATGTGACAACGTCGAACTCTTATTATTCCTCTAGATGAGATCTAGGAGAGCGGAGCCGATTTGGAAGAGTTAAATGTCAAAAAAGTTGTAACTTGCAAGTCTCATCGATTCGTATTCTGTAATTCTACAATGCAAAGTTTTTGATGATCTTTGTATATGCAGGTCATGGATTTGCTTGGACCTAGTTTAAAAGCTCCTCTAATAAGCAACTTCCCAACGTATATTTCCCCATTAATAGCTTTTGCGGTGTCTACTCTTAAGGTTCTGTTAAACAATCCCCAATTCTCTTTCAGCTTCTGATGCTTTCTCCTTCCTTACTACTTCAACCAGCCATTGGAAGCAATTGCATGTATTGCCATTGGAGCAATCTCTATACTTGAGAAGCCGCACTCGAGGGTAATAGGCGGCGGCTTCCAATCACATGTTCTTTAGCGTTTTCTCTATTGAGCAATCACTTTAGGTTATGCTAGACCAGAGTATCGAAAATATATGCCAGATTCAGCATTTGTGACGTTTCACATTTATGCTTCTTATCTGGGCAAGTACATTCACGGTCACATAAAACCAAGTAACTTTTTGCTTGGTCTTCCGAGAACTCTTGAAGAGAACAGATTATTTCTTATTGACCTTGGATTAGGTATCTGGCAATTGCATGAATACTTTTATGCCCTAGAAATTAGTGACTGTGAAGGAGAAATGCACGTCTCATTGTTTATTCATGACCTTGCAGTTACGAGATGGCAAGATTTCTCCACTGGTTTGCACATGAAATTCGACCAAACTCCAGATGATTTCAGGTTCATTTAAAATTATTAGCATCTTCATATGCACATACCACATATTCTCGTATAATTGCGTTACGTGCAACAAATAAAATATTGATAGAGAGGAACAATTCAATTTGCAAGTGTGCACACTCAACTTGCTAGAACAAGTAGCGAAGAAATGACTTAAGAGTCTCTGGTTTACATGCATGATAATTTTGTTTGTTTTGTATTCTTTTTGGTGAATGACAAACTTGTTTGGTATTGTTGTGTTCATTTTCATTTTGTTTAACTAAATATGAACCCAAAAAGAAAAAGAAAAAGGAACCTGTTAGAACCTGTAACCGATCTCGGAACTTGTGACGGGGTAGGTTTGAGTTAGATTCGACGGGTAGGTTCCGGGTTCAAGTGGAACCCGTAAGGAACCAGGAACCGCTCATCCCTATTGGAAATGTGTTTAAGTGGAACCTTTTTCCATTGAGAGAAAAAAAAAAAAAACCAGTTAGAGGAAAGAAAGGGACAACGGTATAACCCCAAAGAAAAAACTAAATAAAGACTCGATAGACGCGCACATCTGATGGTCCAACCTCCACGGCGTCCCCATGCTCGACGATCTCGAGTGGCAGAGATCTCTTGCTTCCTCCACGAGCAAGAACGGATCAACAAGGGCTTCATCGTCGCTTCCTTCTCTCGCGAGTCGCAATGATCAAGAAAAGATGGAAAAGGATTGAGGATTTTCTCGATGGAGCTTGGGAGGATATTAACGGCAGACCGGCTTTCCGGATTAGAGAGTTTCCATCGGATGATACCGTTCAAGGACGATGGAGAAGGTGAGGAGTGAGGAGTGAATCCCGGCCGTCGAGGATGGTCAGACGAAGGGCCGGCGTTGTACGACGGTCGATGATAGAGTCGTGCGATCAAGGACATTGGTTTCGACGACTCTTTACTTAAATTGGAAAGGTCTGTCACTGTGGGGCCCATAGTGTGGGTGTGGGAGATGGAGTGGGGACCACGAGGGCTTTTTTTCGCTATTTTGCTTTTGGCGGGGTCAAACTTGCGAGGGGGGTTTTGGGTAGAGAATCGACGGTGGGCGCCCACTGACAAGCGTAGCGCGCACCGTTTCACGTTATGCTCCTATAATAGTCTCTTTTAAGATGAAGGAAATATTAGAGGAGTAGGGTACGAATGGGATTCATTTATTCTGAAATGATAAAAAAAAAAAAAATTTCCTTTGAATGCATTAAAGTGTTATGAATATGGGATTACTTCGTTGGTTTGTACAAGTATTTTGGTTTCACTAATGACTACTATTTTAGATACGTCTTGGTACGGGATTATCTGGACGACAAAGTCAAACCAGATTATCGAGCAAGATTTGATAGGTAATAGTCAACAAATTGGAATTCATTTATCAACAGATTTTTTTCTTCCATTTGAACTCATTTCCATAATTCTTTTAGTTGCTTTGATATTGCCAATAAGGAGATGGCTCCATGTGCTCTGATTCATTATTTTGGTTTCGACTCAGGAGCACTACCAAAGTGTTTCAAAGAAGGGTTATCTTGACGTAGGTCTGCTTTTTTTCCGAGATTAACCTAAGTTAAATGGAGTCTCTATCGGCCTCGCTTAAAGAACCAAATATGAAACTTCATACACCTTAAAGTTCATAGGGAGAAAAGAGAATTTTTGGAGGTCCTTATACTCAAAGTGTTATGAAATATATGAATAAATATTCATTATATTCATCTTATCTAATGTACTTATTATAATACATTTATATCATACATTATAAATACATTTCCCTATACAATGAATGTTCATCTTTCCATTCCTTTTTTTTTAAGCGAAATTTAAGCACAAGTTGATCGTTAATTCATATACAAGAGTTCATCATCCTCTGCCATAGACAAAGATAACCCATGTTTTGGTCATTGAATTCGCGATGCTTGGGACCAGATGTTTGAATCTGAATGCGATATCATAGCATATGGAAAACAGCGTTGTAGCTGTTAAGAACTCCTAGTCAGCCTCTGCTATTGCCTTGCAAAGTCTGAGCAGCAGTGGACAGAGCAATGCTGCTGGGGACCATCTCCACTTACCTTAAATGGAAACTCCTCAAGCACTCTTGACTCTCACAAGCAAAGACGAGATGAATCCCACATCTTATATGACGTTTGGTGAGATTCGGGTCTCCTCCATTATTGCTGTGGAGAGCTTTGGACTGAGTGGAGAGCTCGCTGAGGAAGGGAGGAAAAAAGGGTCGAGGGAGAGCAACGATGAGCCGGGTTTGGGACGAGAGAGATAGCTTCTGTAAGTTGATCTTCCAAGAGGAACCCATTCTAAACCTGGTCATCTTCGCTTCCTCTGTTTCCTTTGGACATTTTCTTTCCCATGTCTCGTGTTTCATCTTGGGCTCTATTGGGAGTTACTAGTGAAAAAGTCGTGAACTTGTCTGAGTTTGTTTCGAAGAACTAGTCCCGCTCTTTATCTGTTTGCTGTGTCGAACATGATCTAGTTTCTTCTATTTTACTGCAACTAAGAGAGCAAAAGGATTGAACTTGCTCGAACAACAGTAACTTATTTTGACGATACAGTAAGAAGCCTCCATGTTCATTGCCAGCATGAGTTTGATAATCTCTCTGAGAACCCGACTTACATACATGTAAGAAAGCAGAGTCGGCATTGGAACGAGTCCCAAAATCGGAATCAAGAAAGCCCACAAATTGCTCTCGCCTCACCATCATAGGATACGAAACATTGACCTCCAAAAACAGAGACACAGAACGACCACTCCCAAAACAGGACGAGTTCTGTTTGTTTTATTAAGTCTAATGGTTGCAGTCATTCCGTGGTCGCCTTATTCAAGTCGATCGGTGATCATCGCAAGTAACGATCCTCCGCTTGTTCGTGGCCTACCTCCCTAGGGAGGGCGCACTCTTTCTTCTTGCATGATGCCCACCTCTGATCTCCTTCTATTCTGCTTTTCGGAAGGTCTATTACACGGGAGTCCTCCGTCTATACCGGTGTGAAACTCCCAAGAAGCAAGTGCTTGGAGAATGGAGGGTCTCGAAAAAGAACATGAGTTGGGCTCGATACTTAAGATGAAAATGAATTGCTTCATCAAGTTAATACTTTAGAAAGAACCTAGGCAAGAGTTGGTATGATCTTCCAACTTTTGTTTTCTCGACAAACAGGATCCGTCTCCTGTCCCATATGTCTTCTATTGTGCAGTAGAAAAGAGTAAACATGTCCTTCAAATTACATCTTCTTCTGACGTCTATTTGAAGAGCTACATGTGCTTTATCTTTTTGTAGAGTACTTTACAACGGCTAAAAAGCAAAAGACTTGAACTAACTCAAATCAAAGTGGTGGTGTCATTTGAAATGAACGAAGTCTATTTAAGCTTTACGCTTCCTTATTGGATGACCTTATGAAGGAGATATGACGTCATAAGCTCGTTTGCATATGATAAATCAAGGGAAAGAAAAAAAAGACTGTTGCATTGTGAGGTTTCTTGAGTGATGCACGAGTTGAAAAAAAAAAAAACAAAAGGTGAAAGTATCACACCAGACTGCTCTTGTGTTACACAATTCATTTTCACTTGCTTCAAAAGTTTGGTTGTATAGACTAAAGGATGTATGTTAGGCTAAATGATTCTTGTATGAGTTATGTGATGACATAAGAGAATGATTCATATTTTCTAAAACTCTTCAAAGTCCGGATAAAAGATCCTGTTTCTTTTTATGCACGTTTTGGCTTGTCAAATTGTGTTTCACTTTCATTGCCTACCACAGCTTGAAGACCATGCTCATATAATTAGTAGATGTAATCATTATTTAAGCATATTCTATGATTGTGAAAATCTGTGTTTTTTGTGTTTGTTAAATTGAAGTTGTGGTGTGTTAATTTCGGTCTCTTTTGTGTTGCTTAAATTATCGATTTTCTCAATCCTTCTGTCTTCGGTGCTCTTTATTATAGGTTTGAAATTGTACGATAGGCAAGGTTGATACAAGTGTAGCTTGATCTGCATCAGTATTACTACATGATATCGTATTGTTGACTTCACTTTTAAGTAGTAAATCTAATTTGTATTTCATGTTTCCTTGTTCGATTAATTATCACTGAGCTAGTAAAGCTTTCATCTTGCACTCTAGAATCCATTCACCACAACATTTACTTGAGTATAATGTAGAAAATCCCACCAAAGTTTGTGAGACTTTTTTTTCTGAAGAACTCCCCCATAAAGTGATCTTAAAGGGCCCATCTGACTAAAATTGGAATGCCAAATTACGCAAGGACAACACTGGCTTGCATATACATGATGGATGGCGAGAGTTTTACATAGAGAACTCCCTTGGAAACAAGGAGTTCTTGTTATTTGAGTACGATGGGAAGAGAAGTTTTGAAGTGAATATTTTCGATCCAACTGGATCGGTGAGAATTGACATTCATGTTATAGAAGGAAAGAAACAAACCTTCATAATGGGAAAAGACCAGGCAGACCCAGAAAGTGTGCTATTGTCTCCCAAAAAACGTATATCAAATCTCAAGGTAATACACTTTGTCATTTTCTTCGGCAGATTTACATAAGTGCAGATTATACCTTTTATACGTCGTGAATTTACTAAATGAAATATTTACCTACAATATTACTATGGGTGTTTTCTTGATGTTCTGGATACTAAACATACGCATGTAGAAAACATATCCAAAAGGCTAGACTTACATTTTTATGACATTGGACAGACAAGCAAAATCTGGAAGAAGAAATGGAGCTCCATGCTATTATAACAAGTTCAAAGCCCCGCAAGCGTAAAAAGTAGAAAAAGCTTGGCAAACTCACGGGGTTTTTCAAGTATCTAAATCAAGATTTAGGTCTTTGCTCTATCGATTGAAGAACGCTTCAGCTCGAGGTGAATGCAAGGCTGAGAGCAGTAGAAGAAGAGATGTTCTCACATCTCCTAGGAAAAGCTCGAACGACCTTCAACAAAAGGGTACTTGTACCCGAAACCGTGGTGGGTAGGTAGAGAATACCAGGGGCGCGAGACAACTCTCTCTACGGAACTCGGCAAAATAGCCCCGTAACCGGGAGAAGGGGTGCCTCCTCCTGAGCGGGGTCGTAGTGACCGGGCACGGGCGTTGTTTACCAAAAACACAGTCTCCCCCAAAGTCGTAAGACCATGTATGGGGGTTGGACGCCGCCCGGTCTTAGGAAGGTCAAGGAAGTTGGTGACGATGACGGGGAGCCGGCGGCCGAAGCCGGTGAACGGCGGCCATAACTATAACGGTCTAAGGTAGCGAAATTCCTTGTCGGGTAAGTTCCGACCCGCAGAAAGGCGTAACGATCTGGGCACTGTCTCGGAGAGAAACTCGGTGAAATAGACATGTCTGTGAAGATGTTCTCACATCTCTTCTTCTACTGCTCTCAGCCTTGCATTCACCTCAGAGCTTGAAGCGTTCTTCACCGATAGAACAAGACCTAAATCTTGATCTAGATGCGAAAAACCCTGGTGAGTTTGCCAAGCTTTTTCTACTTTTTTGCGCTTGCGGGGCTCGAACTCGTTATAATAGCACGGAGCTCCATTTCTTCTTCCAAATTTTGCTTGTCTGTCCAATGTCATGAAAATGTAAGTCTAGCCTTTTGGACATGTTTTATACATGCGTATGTTTAGTATCCAGAATATCAAGAAAACACTCATAGTAATATTGTAGGTAAATGTTTCATTTAGTAATTCACAACGTGTAAAAGGCATAATCCGCACTTATGTAAATCGCAAAAAAAATGACAAAGTGCATTACCTTGAGATTTGATATACGTTTTTTGGGAGACAAAAGACGCTTTTCGGGTTTGCCTGGTCTTTTCCCATTATGAAGGTTTGTTTCTTTTCCTTCTGTAACATGAATGTCAATTCTCACCGATCCAGTTGGATCGAAAATATTCACTTCAAAACTTCTCTTCCCATCGTACTCAAATAGCAAGAACTCCTTGTTTCCAAGAGAGTTCTCTATGTGAAACTCTCGCCATCCATCATGTATATGCAAGCCAACGTTGTCCTTGCGTAATTTGGCATTCCAATTTTAGTCAAATGCGCCCTTTAAGATCACTCTATGGGGGAGTTCTTCAGAAAAAAAAGTCTCACAAACTTTGGTGGGATTTTCTACATTATACTCAAGTAAATGTTGTGGTGAATGGATTCCAGAGTGCAAGATGGAAGCTTTACTAGCTGAGTGATAATTAATCGAACAAGAAAACATGAAATACAAATTAGATTTACTACTTAAAAGTGAAGTAAAAAATATGATATCATGTAGTAATACTGATGTAGATCAAACTATACTTGCATCAACCATGCCTATCGTATTATTTCAAACTTAGATTGAAGAGCACCGAAAACAGAATAATTGAGAAAATCGATAAATTAAGTAATACAAAAGAGATCGAAATCAACACACCACAACTTCAATTTAACAAACACTAAAACACATGAATTTTCACCGTCGTAAAACATGCTTAAATAAGGATTACATCTACTAATTATATGAGCCTAATCTTCAAGCTGTGGTAGGCAATGAAAGTGAAACACAATATGACAAGCTAGAACGTGCATGAAAAGAAACAAGATCTTTCATCCGGACTCTGAAGAGCTTGAGAAAATATGAATCGTTCTCCTACATCATCACATAACTCATACAGCAGTCTTTTAGCATAACGTACATCCTTTAGTCTACACAACCAAACTTTTGAAGCAAGTGAAATTGAATTGTGCAACACAAGAGTAGTTTGGTGTGATTCTTTCACTTTTCGTTTTTTTTTTCAACTCATGCATCACTCAAGAAACCTCACAATGCAACAGTCTTTTCTTTTTCTCTCCATTGATTTATCATTTGCAAACGAGCTTAGGACGTCATCTCTCCTTCATAAGGTCAGTCACAGTAAGGAAGTGTAAAGTTCAAATTGACTTCGTTCATTTCAAATGGAACCACCACTTTGATTTGAGCTAGTTCAAGCCTTATGCTTTTTAGCCGTTGTTAAGTACTCTACAAAAAGATAAAGCACATGTAGCTCTTCAAATAGACGTCAGAAGATGTAATTTGAATGACAAGTTTACTATTTTCTATTGTACAATAGAAGGCAAATGGGGCAGGAGACTGATGCTATTTGTCGAGAAAACAACGGTTGGAAGATCATACCAGCTCTTGCCTAGGTTCTTTCTGAAGGATCAACTTGATGATGCAATTCATCTTCATCTTAAGTATCGGGTTCAACTCATGTTCTTTTTCGAGACCCTCCATTCTCCAAGCACCTGCTTCTTGGGACTTTCACACCAGTATGGACGGAGGACTCCCTTGTAATAGACCTTGCGAAAAACGGAAGAAAAGAATATCAGAGGTGGGCATCATGGCTTGGTAAAAAAATAGGGGCCAACCAACGTTGCCGCTTAACCGCACCTCTTCATCTCTATAGGTAGAGGACCAGAGGCAGAGACTGCCGATACGAGTGCCAATATGCAGATTGCGAGAAATTATTCTATGAACTGGTACATGTACTACATTCGGATTTTGAACTGATCTTGTCTCTCAAGAACACTACAATGCTTCAAATAGAAAGGCATAAAGAAAAACATGCATAGCTCATGAGAAACAGGAGAAGCAAACCATATTTTCGCATACGATAGGCAGGGTTGATGCAAGTGTAGTTTGATCTATATCAGTGTTACTACATGATATCATATTGTTGACTTCACTTTCAAGTAGTAAATCCAATTTGTATTTCATATTTTCTTGTTCGATTAATTATCACTCAACTAGTGGAGCCTCCATCTTGCATTCTGAAATCCACTCACCATAACATTTACTTGAGTATAATGTAGAAAATTTCACCAAAGTTTGCGTGGCTTTTTTTTTCTGAAGAACTCTCCCATAGAGTAATCTTAAAGAGCCCATCTAGCGAAAATTGGAATGCTAAATTACGTGAGGACGACACTGGCTTGCATATACATGATGGATGTCGAGAGTTTCACATAGACAACTCCCTTGGAAACAAGGAGTTCTTGATATTTGAATACGATGGGAAGAGAAGTTTTGAAGTGAATATTTTCGATCCAACTGGATCGGTGAGAATTGACGTTCCTGTTACAGAAGGAAAAGAAACAAACCTTCATAGGCAGACCCATAAAGTGTGATGTTGTCTCCCAAAAAAACGTATATTAAATTTGGATAATGAACTTTGTCCTTTCTTTCGGCAAATTTTCATAAGTGCAAATTATATCTTTTACACGTCGTGAATTTACTAAATGAAATATTTACCTACAATATTAATATGAGTGTTTTCTTGATGTTCTGGATACTAAACATACACATGTAGAAAACATGTCTAAAAGACTAGGCTTACATTTTCATGACATTGGACAGACAAGCAAAATCTGGAAGAAGAAATGGACCTCCGTGCTATTATAACGAGTTCAGAGCGCTGCAAGCGCAAACAGAAGAAAAAACTTGGCAAACTCACCGGGGGTTTTCCAGTATCTAGATCAAGATTTAGGTGGTGTTCTATTGAGAAGAACGCTTCTTCTCCTTTGTTGTTCTATTGAGAAATCTAGTTTTTTGCAATCTCCTTTGTTTTGCTTGGAACGGAAAAGGTATCGCACCAGATGATTAAGGAATATATATAGAAGGCCGGTATAGTAAGACAAAAAAACATTAGTGTGGTCGATCTTAAAACAAGTCCTTGGCGCAAGTAATTAAACTACACTCTCATCCGTCACGCCCCAAACCGAGTCGCATTTCTTGTAGTTTGGATGTACATCGATCATTTGCTCAATCTTCGTTACTATATTCCTAGTTCACCTTTTCGGTGCTGCATCCACGTCCAGTTCTTCCCTTTTTGTAAGCATCATCAAATCCAAACTTGTTCTTTAGCAAATCAATCTTTTTCCCGAGCATAACAACAAGCGAGAATTTTAAGTAAATATAAAATCGGGAAGAGAATATTAAGCAAATTCTATTCAAGGAAACACTAGACAAATGCGAGATGATTACCTTCTCTTTACTACCGGCGCTACCAAACCCGACACCTCATTTTTAAAACCTCATTGTTTTATTGAGCATATAAAATTTGGCGTCCAAACTCGACATCTCATTTCTTTCTCTAATTTTGGCCCAATAACCCTTTTTGAAATAAACTTGGGCAACTATTTTTTTTTCTTTAAAGTTTTCGAAAATAAATTCGTACGTGCTCCCGTACTCAAAATTAATCCATCAAACTTTGTACGCACCTAATTTAAAACCCCATTGTGTTATTGAGCAAATAAAATTTGACGTCCAAACTCGACATCTCATTTTTTTTTTTATATTTCTTGCCCAACAACCCTTTATGAAATAGACTTGGGCAACTCTTTTTTTTTTTGGTGAAAAACTTTTTTTTTTTCTTAAGCTTTCAGAAATAAATAAATTCGTACGTGCTCCCGTACTCAAAATTAATCCATCAAACTTTGCACGCACTTAGTTTAAAACCTCATTATGTTATTGAGCATATAAAATTTGCCATCCAAACCCGACATCTCATTTTTTTTTTCTATTTTTTGCCCAACAACTTTTTTTTAAATAAACTTGGTTAACTCTTTTTTTTTTTCTTAAAAGCTTTCGGAAATAAATTCGTACGTGTTCCCGTACCCAAAATTAATCCATCAAACTTTGTATGCACCTAGTTTAAAACCTCATTGTATTATTGAGCAAATAAAATTTGACATCCAAACCCGACACCTCATTTTTTTCTCTATTTCTTGCCCAACAACCCTTTTTGAAATAAACTTGAGCAACTCTTTTTTTTTCTTAAGCTTTCGGAAATAAATTCGTACGTGCTCCCGTACTCAAAATTAATCCATCAAACTTTGCACGCACCTAGTTTAAAATCTCATTGTGTTATTGAGCAAATAAAATTTAGCGTCGAAACCCGACACCTCATTTTTTTCTCTATTTCTTGCTCAACAACCTTTTATAAAATAAACTTGGGCAACTCTTTTTTTTTTTCTTAAAGCTTTTGAAAATAAATTCGTACGTGTTCCTGTACTCAAAATTAATCCATCAAACTTTGCACGCACTTAGTTTAAAACCTCATTATGTTATTGAGCAAATAAAATTTGGCATCCAAACCCGACACCTCATTTTTTTTTCTCAATTTCTTGCCCAACAATCCTTTCGAAATAAACTTGGGCAACTCTTTTTTTTTTTTTCTTAAAACTTTTGGAAATAAATTCGTACGTGCTCCTGTGGAGGCATTTGGTGTCTTAAGTGGGATGTCGGGATGGTGGGTCTTCCGCTAGCGTCCCCGGGTTTCTCGCCGGCTACCGGCATTTGTCACGGGGTTTAGGATCAAAAAAAAAAAAAAAAAAAAAATTCGTACGTGCTCTTTTACTCAAAATTAATTCATCAAACTTTGCACGTACCTAGTTTAAAACCTCATTGTATTATTAAGCAAATAAATTTGGCGTCCAAACCCGACACTTCATTTTTTTTTCTCTATTTACCATTTTTGAAATAAATTGTGAGATTTCTTGGCCATCTCCGAGAGCGGCCTTTCTCTCTTTTAAATTCTCTCGAATAAGTTCCTCTTTTTTGACATCCAACGCGGAAGTTGCAAAGGATGACTCAGCCAAAGGTTCGCGCAGTTCGAAATGAGCTTTTGCACGCGAAGACCGCCCAACTTGTTCCATATGATTTATAGTTACATCGACCTCATCCTAACGAACGATCCTCACACTAAAAACAATCGCAAAGGCTAGAGTTAGTGAAGAGCCAATTTGGCTGCAAATCGCAGGCTCCTCCTATCATGGAAGACCATTGCCTATTCACATGCATCCGAAGGGAAATAAATATTGTATACACCATTTCTATACATAAGCCACAGATAAACCATGGTTAAATATTTTGTCTTAAAGCGCCATATAGATAAAGAAAACGGCTGACTGATGATTTTACAAAACTCTCTAGCCTTTGAACATGGAGGGGGGAAGAGAACTTAGTGGATAGTGCAACATCATTGCTGAGAGGAGTCACATTCATTACTCATAATGACCTTGTGTCTATGTACAACAAGATAATAGTGAGCACGCAACCATCTAACATCAAATTTGTGCCTTTGAAAATGTAGGAGTCAACTTCAACGATATATCACCATAAGATTCTTCTGGTTGCACATTAATAAGTCCGTAACTCTTTAAAGCCTGTCCACATCATATGAGAAGTCATCGACTTCCCTTAGCAGCTCTTTTAACATGACCAGAAACAGGGGCGTCCACCAATTTTAGATCTTTTCCTTCACCTGCAATATGACACACGTAGCACGAAATTTATGGGACATACATTTGTTTATGCTTAGCCCAATACCTGTGCCCCCATGTGTTCGAGAAATTGATGGACACACTTGCATGAAAGGAGTGAAAATGCGGATTGCGCCTCTGGAGGAATACCTATCCCTATATCCTCCACTGAAATAATGAGATTGATTGGATTAGAGAAGGATGACGGCACCGGAGACGCAGGCCCTTCTTGGCTGAATGTCCTAAATTTTGCCCAGCTGAGTCATGTCTGGTACTGGGAAGCCACTCAACGTACTCCTTGTTGCTGATTCCATCTCCAGCATCAGTTGAGATCATCACCTCATCAACAAGATGGACTGTGACCAAGATATGTCCTTTCTCTGTGAACTAAGGTGAACATATACAGTCTATAAGTCATGTTTTTCAATGAGCAAGGAAGGGGAACATACACATAATCCGGTAGTCACGTTTCAATTAGCAAAGAAAGAAATAGTCATAGGGTTACCGAATAAAACATCTAAAATTGAATTAATGGTTTGAAAAGAAACACATTTTCCATGAATAGTTAAAGCAACAAGTTAATAATTAAATGAGTTTCTAAGGGCACTATGAACCAACTATTAACTGAAAGTTTATATTTACAAGACACTGAAGAAGAATAGCATGCGACACATCATGGGAAAATTAAACATGATAAACTCCCTTTTTAAATATGCAAAGCACATCTGTTGCAGCTCGACGTAATTATATACTTGATACAAAAAGCTGTAGCTTAGCAAAATCCTTAAAAAGAAACCCTTGCCATGGTCCCCCAAAGATTTGATACACGATGAAGAGGAGAAAAGCCTAGAGAACTAAATGTCAGTTTTGAGTGACCGGATTTACGAATCTTCCATTCAAAAGGCATATTCCTTTTTGAAAATGCTTCCTCAATTTGTTGAAGACTTCGAGAGCAGCGACCATTCTAATTTCTACTTCCGCATCAGTCTCAGGAAAATTTGATACTACTCAAGAATTATAATGGCGACTTGAGATTCAAAAACAAAGTTCTCAGAAAATGTGCGAACCACACTTAAATAGCTTACTTTAATTGAGTTCCCCATAAGATTTGTGATGATCTGCCGAAATCTCCCCGGATCACCAATCAACTTCTCCGGAACATTTTCAGAAATGTAAACTGCTAGCTGCAGATTTGAAGGGGTGGAAATTATTAGATAATGACTAAGGTGAATTAGCAGCACCATGTAACAAAGGCAGTCAATACCTCCACTCCTTTTTCTTGAGATTTCCCCGAGAAGAGGGACAAGACGTCATCCACTATGGCCCTTAGATCAAACTGCACAGCCTCAACCTCAATCTTACCAGATTCAATCTTCGCTTGGTCCAAGACCTCATTTATAAGTGAAACCAAAGCTTTTCCACTTTCCTGTGCAGTTCTACCATAATCTTGTTGAGTTTCATCAAGATCTGTGTCCATCAACATATGCAACATTCCTGCGATACAAGCATTGTCACTTATTATATATATCCCTACATGTGCCAAGCAAAATTTAAACAAACAGTTTGTCCACATACTCACCTAAAACTCCATTCATGGGGGTTCTGATCTCATGCGAAACAGTAGCAAGAAACTATAGAAGGAAAAACAAAATCTGTTACAACATCGCTCAGTATGTTTTAAATCAAAACATAATCGACTAAAACGTGAATTACCTGTGACTTTGCCACATCAGCTGCCTCTGCTCGCTTCTTAAGTTCCATCATCTTATGGTAGTCATCTTCAACTTTGGCAATTCGATTCATTGTTGCTTGGAAAATATACCCAACAAGAGAGGCAATGACAAGAATGACAGCTGATGTAGTTATTGCAAGCCATGGCCATGGTGCTTTTTGTTTGAATATGTTTGCATTACAGAGTCAGTTGTGCAAATGTCTACAAATCACAGGGATCGATAATTCACACAAAAAATATAGGTACCATCTAGCAGAATTTAGAACATCATAATTGTGGCTATCACTGATCCTATGGTAAACACCAGAACTTTCACTTATTTCCAGTGCATGACATCCTTCAAGAACGGACAGCAAGGGTCGCTAGACAACTAAGCCAATGTCCAACAGTCCAAGTGATGCATGGACCACACATCAGAAAAAGGGGTTAGGCTGGCCATGAGAGGACTTAAAGCACTACATATTAATCTAACGCATTGGCCAAGGGGCTTCTTTTTACTTCTTAGACCATATAGTCAAAAAGAGCACTGCACAAGTTAGATGAACACCACCAGTATCTACAAGGAAAGGAAACAATTACCTATAGCACATCTCATGTTTCCTGAACGGATCCCCAAAATTGAGAGTGCTGACATGCTCTAGATGATCTTCTGATACATCTGAACCATACATGCTAATTGGATGTAACCAATTGGTGGTGTCATATACATTCACAACAATGTTCTGCTTGCTTGCGAGCTGTTGAAGCAACTTCTCTACAAGTGATTCAATATGGAAGACCCCACCAAGGAACCTGCTTCAGATCACTGTAAATGTTAGGAAGCCACAGTATCTGCCTGACAAGCCGTCATCACTTCTATTTATGCGTGCCTGATAGCAAGAGAACCAACCATGATGGAGAACATTACCCGTCAGTTGCCTCAATCCTCTCGTCAGGAGTGGCATTTGGTGGTAGATCCTTATTGTATACAGCAACGGTCAAAATAACTCCAACACTGTTTGTTTTAAGTAACCTAAATGTAGCAATCAGGACCCCTTTTCCAGCCTCAAACATTTGTTAAGTGCATCACATTCCAGTCTTGATATGATAGGATTGAAATTGAACAGAGAGTGTAAATCCTACTACTCAAAATTGGCATTAGGCGTGCTAAGAGCTGGCACTATCAAGACGTATTGATAAACCCGGCACTATCTAATCACTGAACTTTGACTTCCAATCACCGAATCCAACTAAATTTGATTCATTTTCAGTAGATGCCTTCAGCCCATCAACATCCTCCAACTACCCTTCGATCCGCATCACGTGAGAAAAAGCCGGGTGGCCGGCATTAGCCAAACCAGAAAATTGACCAGTTCAGGGAACTCGCCTCCAAAGCTTCAAGGCTAGAGTACGAGATTGGGTAACATTGGCAAACCCATCAAGGAAAACACCCATCACAGAAAAAGAGAGAGAAGCGAAATTACCTGGACGTTGGAGAGGAGAGCTGGGGACTTGACGAAGGAGGTCGGACGAGCGACTGGCGAGATCGTGATGTGGGCGGAACTGGAGATCAACAGGCCGGTGAGTGTGAGGCGGTCGGGTGCGAACGTTCCAGATCTGGAGCCGGAGGGGGGCGCGGTGGTTCGCTGGTCACGCGCTCGTTGGCCGCGAGATTCGGAGTTGTTGATGTTTATACCGATCGATCATAGAAGAAAAATTATGATTCATTCCGATTAAGCTTCCTTCCTATGGGTAGACAGAGACGCAAGGGAAGAGAAAGAGTAGGGGACGGACGAGTCGGGGCCAAATCCGGAGCCGGAGGGCCGGCGTGGTGGTTCGCCAGTCGGAAAGAGGGAGGGCAGAGAGAGGGAGTCCGTCGGAGAGAGGGAGCGAGGGTAGAGAGAGCGAGGGAGTTCGTCTGAAATTTTTTCAAAATGACGCTCCTTTTTCTCTTCAGATCGTGGGTCCCACGAGGACACGTGTCGCGCTCCCAGCTCCTTCTTGTTTGACAGGCTAGAACGTTAGATGTACCCAATATTTTCTCCAAAAAATCATACCTGCCCGCTTGCTTTTGCAGTACGGCCTTTTTTTGTGCACACGGCAGGGGCCATGGGAGTGCCCTTGGGTATCACTTGAAGATATGAGTCACATCAAAAAATTATAGCCTGTCAACCATTATCGATCATTTAGGGCTACCTGTAAAAGAACAACCCTAACTGTATTTTTGGTATAAATTTGTTGTGTGGTGCATGAATTTGAGCAAACAATTTTCTTCTTAGACCCAATTCACCGAGCCAGGTATAAAAGTTTTTTTAACTAGACTCAATCTATCCATTGCTCAAGTCTAATGGTTAATGAGTGAACTGTGTGTATGATGCACCATGAAAACAAACGTTCTCTCTTTCCGTCTTTGATGTTTATCCAACCAAGTTTACTTGTCATGACTCTCAAATCATAATGATTTTAACTCAAACTAATCATAGGGAATGCTTCCTACTTAAAGGCTAGAACAGCCTTGCTCGATGAATTCGGACATGGCGATCTGCATGCATCTTGAGGATCAATTAAAACCGAGGCTCGGGCATGTTGTATTACTGAAAAAGAGGTCACGTATCTGGAGAAGTGGGAATTGAATGATGCCTTATGAACCGGGTCGCAATCCGGTGCTGGGATCCTAAGCTCCATGGTATGATGCGCTTTGAACGAGGGAAATGAAAAGGACAGTTGAGAAGTCAGCTGCGAAGTGAGGGAAAGCAGAGGCACTCGTTAACTCCACTCGGACTCAACGCATGCCGCCCAACTATGCCCCTTCGACACGAGTCTGGTGTTTACATGCTCCGAGAGACATGTTTGACATGAATTGATTAGTTAACTAGGACGCGTGAGTACAAACAGCAAGATAACTTTCGCGATCCTTATCTTTGAACTCACAATCGTTTACGGAGTATTCCATTTGAACGATAATTATTCAATTCAGCTTTAATTCGAAACTCCTATGTTCATAAAACCCATCATGGTAGGTACACTAAAATCCAAGCCAAAAATGAATATCCTTTAAAAAAAAAGAAAAGAAAGGAAAATGACTCAACGAGCAAACAAGATTTCTAGAAGCTACAAAGCTTACTTATACACCACCATTTTCATAGGGTTTCAAATTATTACACTTATCAGTTAAAAGTTGAGCCTTTCGAGTAGTAACATGATAAAACAACACATCGGATTCATCACTCAAGACCTATATAACCAAACACCAAGATGATATGAGAGATGTCAAATTTTTGGAGTTACATTAATTTGGACAAAAGATTAGCATATTAGGGAAACCAACATTTGGTCCAACTTATGCAATTTTGCTTACGAAGTTGTCTTAAATGTTTTTGCCAACAGGGTTAAACCTCTGCTGCCTCAGATTGTGTCTGCTAAACAAGTTGCCACTGTTCAAGGACATCAAATATAAGATAATATTCGGGTCGTGCAGGAACTGTTACATCAGCTGAAGGTAAGGAGTTGGAAGAAGAAATTTTAAGCAATTCTGATTTGAAAATAAGAAAAGCTCGTGATCAAGTCGAATGAGTCTTTTTGGAAGCATAATTGAGAAAGATGGGATTCACGGAAGAATAAATGAATCGGCTCATTCAGTGTAAAGGTGAATGGGGAGCCTTAGGAGGACTTTTAGCTGTTGAGGGGCATGCGGCAAGGAGATCCACTCTCTCCATGTTTGTTCATTTTGATAGCCAATGTTCTATATAGATGGTCGATAAATGCAGCAGGGGAAGAAGGCAGGCTCATTTTGATACCCCCTGCATTGGCTTCCTCATCATATCTGTGGAAACAAGTATGGAATCTGAGAACAAAAATCAAACCTTTTGCTCGGAGTGTGTCGGAATGCATTGCCTACAGAGTACATTCTGTTCAGACGGCATATCGTTCAAGATGCACTCTGTAAACAACATCCGGAGACAATACAACACCTGTTTCTTCCTTGTCTGTGGACCCGTGATCTCGGCCTGAAGATGAAAGAAGAGACGCGCAGAGATTCCGCACGGGTTCTTCCTTCAATTAGTGCTCTGAAAATCAACGTGGTAGGAAATGTGAGAGCTATCTCAGTGATTTTCAAACATCATGGAGGAATTTTTGTGGAAGGGATGGCTCAGAACATTCGGCGAATTCTCTTCCTTGTGATTGGGCTTCTTATCCTCCATTGCAGAGTTAGGACATTCTATCCTCTGATGCCGATGGGCTGTACTCGGCTACTTTTACTTGAATGAAATGAAGGCAAAGGTACTTCTACCCCAAAAAAGGGAGTACATGATAATTCAGTTTTCAGTTCTTCTATGTAGCGATGACGTGGCTAAAACATGGAACATTAAATTAAAATGACGTTGTTTTGGATCTAATTCTAATTTTTTTAACATAAGCCTAATTAAAGAAAAAATATTTTTAAAAAACACAGAAAAGAGCCAAGGCAAGGGTGAAGGCCCTTGCCGCCGGCCACCCTGTCGCCCAAAAGAGCTGGCGGAGGCTTGGCAAGCACCCATGGCCCCGGTTGAGGCCCCGGCGACCCTCTCCCACCCTAGCCAACCCCGCCGGCCCTTTCGACGATGGGGGCGGCAGCAACAAGGGCCTACCGCCCTTGCCTATAGCTTCATTTTTTTTTTTCCCTTTTTTCTTGAAATACTTTTTTATTTTATTTAATTAATATTTTGGTTGAATAAATTAGAATTTAAGCCACGTTATCGCCACGTAGAAGAGAGAAAAAATATTTAAAAACCACGTTAGCATTTTTCGTTGGTATAAATGAAAAGTTAACGAAAAGACTCGATTGTATCAATTTGACAAGTTTTAAAACTTAATTACATTTTTTCAAAAGTTTTAGGACTCAATCATACTTTCGTAACAATTTTTAGGACTTTTTGTGCACGTATCTCAATAAATTATATGATTCTACTGCATAAAATACCAATACAGATTGTTCTTGTTTCGATAGACATTAAGCTCATAAAAATCATTACCGTTAACCCTATAAATGTCCTTACTTGAATTCTCGATCGGTTTCATCGGATCAAATGCCTTCCATTACTCCCTCGTATGGTTTGGCTGAACTATAATCTCCAGAATGCAATGACCCGCCTGTTTGCCCCTTTTTTATGTCCAAGGGCTTAGGGCATGTAGTCTGCTCACATCGACATATATAATATAGTTTTGTTGTAGTATATGACAGCATCCAAGTATAAAACTACCGACTATACAGGACGTTGTTGCCGGCTTCGATGAAACTTCGTAGTCAGAAGACGAATTTTCCAATATAACACGGATTTGTAATATAAAATGGGGAGGAAAGGACCCTTCTTTAGTTTTGCAAATTCATGAGCTTATAGTCTATTTACTAATCTGCAAGCATACAAATACAGCTGAAAGCTTAAATCAAGGTGATCTTATTGAAAGTAGACGCACGAGTCCAAGCATCTTTATATTCATTAGCCTTATTAATTAGATCCATTGCCGCCGCTAATAGGTATGAGATCTCGATAAGTACAAAGAGAGAACTCCACAGCTGGGCTTTGGACGGCAACCACAATGCAGGAATGGGAAGCATCCTCCATGCCTCAACACGAACCCAAGAGACAGCTTTTAGGTTCACTGAAAACCAATCGTTCAAACCACAAAACATTTGCCTTTTTTTCACGAGACTATGTGTTTCACCATTTCAAGAGAGCCCACCGGGGAGGAACTGAAGAAGGAGAAGGAAAAGAAGAGGAAAGCGAAGCAAAAGGAGAAAGAGAGGGAAGCCAAGGAGAAGGAGAGGAGGAAGAGGGAGGAAAAGGTGAGGGAGGAAAAAGAGAAGAGGAAGAGAGCGAAGGAAGAGCCAAGGAAGAGAGCATCTTGGCTGGAGGAGTTGAAGAGGAGAAAGGAAAAGGAGAGGAAAAAACAGGAAGAGTTGAGAAGGAAGGAGGAGGAAGAGAAGATACAGAAGGTCAAGCATGGATTGCGCAAGAAACGAGCCTGGTCTCTACACTAACCACAATATGTGGTGCATTTCTTTTCTTAGTTATAATCTCGCGCTTCATTTGGCTTTATACTTGTAATTTCATTTCGTTTCTTATATGTAATAATTTGTTGTATACATCATATTAATATCAACTGGTGAATCACCATTATACTTTTTATTTCGATGAACTTCCAAAGCTTGTTTGATATATATGTAAGAGTTTTCTTGAATTTTCTTTAGAATAGATTGTTTTAGTTGGTTAAAATTTTATCTAGTGGGTGGAGAGGCATCATATGTGTGGAAGGCACGTTATAATCACATATTTAAGCAGTATAGAATTATACTTAACATTGATGATTCCTTTCTTACCAATGAGGTGAATTGGAAACTCAAGAAGTTAATGGGAAAAGTGTAAAAAGCTTCGTTAGACAGGTTTATTTTAAAAGTAATTACAGCATACATTGGTGTAAAATATATATACTCAATCGGCTTTATACTCAAATGAGAGAGTGGATAGTTATAATTTTCAAATCAACGGTAGGTAAGACCACTTGTGTGCTCTAGTTCTTCTTATTTTAGTACCACATTTGGAGGATCCCTAGGGACCGCATTTGAGGCTATTCATATTTAATTATTTATGTTGATGTTGAATAAGTTTTGGGATATAGATCTCTCAAAAATGATAAATTTATCGAATTGACTCTTGTAGGATCATGACACGCCACATTAACATCAGCATAAATAAAACTTTGCTGTCTCCTAATTTTAAAGAGGTAATTACTAATAATCATAGTTCTAATAACGTGAATACAATCCCAAATGAAACTCAAATCTTCTTTAACCACAATAAAAGCCAAACTAAAAGGTGGTTTGACATCTCATTTACAAGTGTTGAACAAATGACAGTAATTCATTTTATCCTTTTTTGTAATGTATGTTGAAACAGACCACACTAGGAAATGTAAAAGAAATTAGCAAGTCTGGCGAATATACAGTTTTGGATTTGCTTTGGATATTACAACAACTAAATATAGACTAAATATAGGCGTATCTGTTATTCCTAATAAATTTCGAATTTCAAATCATTTTAACTCACATATTTCGATTATTTTTAGCATTATTTTGATTTTAGTTTGTTATAATCTTTAACAGATTTTGATTTTCAAATTTGTGCACAGCTATTGCTATCATCTCAAACATAATTTGATTTACAATATAAACTGATATTTTATCATCATTAACTGATCAAATGGCTTGCGATTTTTTTGACTCTCTTTGCATTTTTTCCCCTTATCTTCGTTATTATATTCTAGTAGCACGTCCATGCATTACATGGCTTTATGTGCACATCACCATAAATGATTTATTAGCATATACAAAATTATAGTAATATTACATGATTTATTTGCATAAGTAGAAGCACACTGTATTTTTATAAAATTTCTAGACTATTTTGTTTTAAACGTATTTTTGGGTGTATATTGGAGAATGAGCACACTCATTATAAGATAAAAACAATTTGATTTAATTTTGACAGTATTATAGATCTTAAATGGATGTATGCATGAATTATAAGATTTATTACTTATGGTACACATGCTCTTTGAATAATTTATAAATTTTGAAGATTGAAATTATTTTGTAAAATGCATTTGGATGCAAATTAGTGTTGACAAATCACAATCTAATTTTATATTAGAGTGATACAATACAAAACTACGAGAAGCAAAAGAAAAATGTTAACAAAGACAACTTCACATAGATAAAACCAATGAAAATGACGAACATGTAAGAGTTTTCATGAATTTCCTCTAGAATAGATTTTTTTTAATTGGTTTAGATGGTTAGAATGTCCAATCTACAAAATTTTATCTAGTGGGTGGAGGGGGACCGTATGTGTGGAAGGCACGTCGTAATCATATAGTTAAGCGGTATAGAATTATACTTAACATTGATGGTTCCTTTCTTATTAATGAGGAGAATGGGAAATGTGTAAAAATTTTCTCAAGACAAGTGTATTTTAAGAGTAATTACAGCGTACATTAGTGTTTAAAAGAATTATACTGAAGCGGCTTTATACTCATCTCAGAAAGCGGATAGTTATAATTTTCAAATCAATGGTAGATAAGACCACTTGTGTGCTCTATTTCTTCTTATATTAGTACCACATTTGGAGGATCACTAGGGACCACATTTGAGGGTATTCATGTTTAATTATTTATGTTGATGTTGGATAAGTTTTGGTATATAGATCACTCAAAGATGATAAATTTATTGAATTGACTTTTTTAGTATCATGACACGTCACATCAACATCCGAATAAATAAAACTTTGTTGTCTCCTAATTTTAAGGAGATAAATACTAACATTCAGAGTTTTAATAACGTGAATATAATCTGAAATGAAATTCAAATTTTCTTTAAACCGGAAGAAAAGCCAAAAAAAAAAAAAAAAAAAACAAAAAACAAAAAGTGGTTTGACATCTCATATTACAAGTGTTGAACAAATGATAGCAATTCATTTTATTCCTATTTATAATGTATGTTGAAATAGACACGCTGGGAAATGTAAAAGAAATTAGCAAATCCGGCAGATATATAGTTTTGGATTTGCTTTGGTTTGCAAAAACTAAATATAGACCAAATATCTGTTATCCTTAACAAATTTCAAATTTCAAATCATTTTAACCGATTTTGATTCTCAAAATTGTGTGCAACAGTTTCTGTTATCTCGAACATAAAATTGATTTATAAATATCTATTTTATCATCACTAACTGATCAAATGGTCTACGATTTTTTGACTCTCTTTGCATTTTTTTCCCTTGTCTTAGCATATGCAAAATTATAATAATATTACATGATTTATTTGCATAAGTAGAAACACATTATTTTTAAAAAAAAATTCTAGGATATTTTGTTTTGAATGGGTTTTCGGGTTTATATTGGAAAATGAGCACACTCGTTATAAGATAAAAACAATTTGATTTAATTTTGACGGTATTATAGATCTTAAATGGATGTATATATGAATTTTAAGATTTATTACTTATGATGCGAACTAGTGTTGACAAATTAAAATTGATATTATTTTGTAGAACGCATTTGGTTGCGAATTAGTGTTGACAATTAGAGTGATACAATACACAACTATGAAAAGCAAAAGCAAAATGCTAACAAAGAAAACTTCACATGGGCAAAACCAATGAAAATGACCATTTCCACTACAAGCGAATGTCAATTTCCAAGAACTATGTAATGAATGAGAGGTAAATGGCACAAAGACTAAAGACAACTGCAAAGCAAGCATTGAAGGTATATGATCCAGAATTTAAATTTGTGGGGGCTGGTGCTGGAACTTGACTAAGCCCTCCTCCAGCACTTAGGGAAGATGGAGCAGGACTCTTGGATTTTGGCAGTGACGAGACTGGTGATTTGGGTGATGGAATGGGTGTCTTGGTTGCTGGCGGTTTCGGAGCTGGAGCAGTCTTTGTCCCGGGTGGTGAAGGCGGTTTCGGAGCTGGAGCAGTCTTCGTCGGTGGTGTTCGGAGCTGGAGCAGTCTTTGTCCCGGGTGGTGAAGGCGGTTTTGGAGCTGGAGCAGTCTTCGTCGGTGGTGGTGAAAGAGTGGGACTCTTTGGTGGCCGTGGTGATGGAGTGGGAGCCTTCTCTGGCGGTGCCACCGCTTTCTTCGGAGATGATTTTGACGACCGAGCTGTATTAATCAATAAAATTATGTCATTTATACAATTTTACCAAATAAAATGCCCGGAACACTATTATATAGTGTATTTAATTCTACCTATTTTTCCCAAAAAAAAAAAACAAAAAAAAAGCGCATTTCTACGTTACAATTTACCAGGGGGAGCTTCTGGAGAGTCCGAAACTGCAAGAAGTGCACAAAGCGTTATTAGTATCAATGGAAAAGGCATAAACCCTAAACTTTTGAGAAGAATAGTAAACACATTTACAGCCACAAGTTTTTGAGACGGAAAAATGAGAAACTCCGCGTTCAAAAGGTAATTCAGCAGCTCTCGTCATATTCAGTGCGATGCCCATTTGAGGGGCTTCTTTAATGGCTTGACAGATACAATCGGCATCTGCTTTTAAGACCCACTTTAAGCCAGAGTAACACAAAGCGCTTGGCTTCGGGCAACCCCGCCCACGCTCAAGAAGGATATGCAGTCGATCATGCCATAAATGATCTGAGAACAACTAGAATTTGATATGAACGATGAACATGACGGAGAAGGAAGATTTGACAATTCGCTAATGCCAGAAAAAAAGAGCTAAGAAATACATAATACTGTATTTATAATGGAGAATGAGAAGAGATTTTGCAACTCAACTTCAGTTGGAAATTAGATTTCTGAAATCTGGATTTTTAACAAATTTTGGATGATATCTTCCAAGAATATAGCGTAGAAATGTTTTTGTTATTTTATTGCTATGCATAATATATATAACTTAATCAATATTGAATAGAAGTAACACTTAAATCTTTCCAACACAATCTTCCATTACGTTATACATATCATAATGAAAGATAAATGAATTATCGAGTCTACACATACATTTATCTATCCATTCTTCTATTTAATGTGTGGTAGATACTATCCTATTTATGAGGAAAAAAGACGATTAATTGCAACTTTATAAAAAAATTATTTGTTTAAAGGAAAAATGTTATATCCATTATACAATATCTCCTATAATTCAAATTTTTTCTGTTTAGATTGCCATCTTCTAAAATCTTAAAAAATCATTTTAAAATTCTATTTATCAACAACTTAAATCCAACCATATTAATCATCAATCATGTTTAGTTTTTTTATTTATAGAAAAAATTGATGGAAACTTCATGGATCTACTATTTGTATAAAGAAAATAGAAGATGATGTTGTGCAAATTAGATAATAAATGATTATTCAATCGATTTAGCGTTTCCTACGAATTGCGGCTTAGAATTTTTTTTCCTAAAAAACAAAGCTCTTTAATGCATTTCACTTGTAAATAAGATACGCATAAAAGGGGAGGAGGCCCCTTTATATACGAATACAAGACTAACCATAACTGTAAATCCTCTTTGGATCTAACGGTGTAATTTACATCTCCCCAACTACCATCTACCCACATTTATTACAACCGTATACAATTACTATATCGTCCGCTCTCAAAAGTATTTTAGAACACTCATGAAAACTTTAGAACTTGGGAGATAGATTGAGGATCAGTTATTCATGGATCAGTTACCGTCCGTATAGAAACCCTCTAGTATGTGTCATCTTCTTTGACTGTGACAATATAGTAAAAGCCAATGTTAATTCAACACGAGCATCACATGCGTTTATGGCTACCAATGTGACGTATACTTTTGGTAAATTTTGAATGATATCTTTCACCTATCTTAGCAATAATAATAGGATGAACTTTTTAGAAAGCTAAAATTAATTTATAAACTCAAATCTAAATATTTATGAATAATATGACATCTTTGATCTATAAACACTGAACCAGAGTAATCGATCCAAGTCACATTTATGCATTTTTCTGAATACTTTTACGAGGTTTAAGGTAGAGTTGGTTAGATTTTTTTATCAGAGATACAAAACTTTGTGGATTGTAAATTACTCCTCTTTGAGTTCCCATTACTTGATACAATCGCATACTTGCGCACAAGAGGATCATATCATTTCTACATCAATAAATTCACAATTAGAAGATACAATTGTATAATTCAATTGACTTGGCTTATTAGAAAGTCTAACCCAAAAAAAGCCAAAAAAAAAAAAAAAAACTTATTAGAGAGACTATTTATATAAAGCATATCATAATTACGTATTTAAGTGACACCGAATCATACCGAACGTTTATGATTCCCCCTATTATCAATGAGGTGAATTGGCACTTTAATTGCTATTGTGAGAATTGTAAAATGTTTCTTCATACATGTTTATTTTGAGAGTAAGCATAGAAAACATCGATGGTATATGAAGACCGTTTTACACAATACACAAGCAGTCTAATACACCATTGAATTAGGCAAAAAGTTCTTTACCCTAATGTATACTCTATTATTCTTTAATTTAGGCTCTGTTTGTTTCGTGTAAAATGAATAATTGGAAAATATTCTTCTAAAAAAAATCATTTGTGTTGCTTACAAAAATGAATAAAGTATTTAGACATAAATTATTGATGAAAATGAAAATATTTTTCATTGATTAATTATTTTAAATGATAATTTTTAAATGGAGCATTAATTGAGGATTTCGTTAAAGGACCAACGAAAAGATTCATGTTTGATAATTCATATACATTTTGATTAAGTTTTCAGATATAAATCTCTCAGGGATGATAAATTACTGATGTTACTCTTTTGAGATGATTACACGGGAATTATTGTCTAAAATGTCCTAAACCTATTATATAACAGTTAATTCAGTTGTAAACTTTTCAATTTTATCAATTTAGCCATAAACCTTTTGACGATTTATTAATATAATCCTTCTGAGCAATTTTAGAAAAGTACCACCAATGCAATAGTCTAGTTAGCGCCAGCCATCCTACACAGCACGCTCGATACTGATATGAATAATTTTTGTAATTTTTTAAAATTTTTTAAAAGTTTTCTTATTTTTTATTTCCTTTTTTTCCTTCATTAAATTTTCTACTGATTGGATCATCAGGCCCGAGTGACTCATTGGCCATAGGACTCTCGCCTATTGACTGGCGAGGGCATGATAGCCCTCGCTTGGATCTTGGTGAGGGCCGTCAATCGTCACTAGGGTCCTGTCGGCCGAAAATTTGATGAGAAATTTTGGGAAAACTAATGAAAATACACGTATTCCATAAATAAGGAACCAATGTACACGACAACAAACTATACATTTTTCTTAGTTTTGTTTTTGGTTAAATGTTTGAGCTTCGATCTAACAAGATAGTGGCAAAGCAAGAATCACTAAGTAGAAAATGCTAAAGTGCTAAACTTTATGTACATGATACAATCAGCTCTGAAGTGCTTTCATTGGCGCAGTCAAGACAGCCCTAAATTGTGATTTTCACATAAATTAAAGACTTAACCGCACGGTTAGCAAAAGCTTAGAACTTAATTGCTCTAACAAAAGACATATAGTTTGAAGGTGTATTTGTTTCACTGAAAAATTTATGATAAAGGAAAATATTTTTCATGAAAATATTTTTTAAAGAAAATAGTTAATTTTCCTCTATATTGTGGTTTAGGAAAATTGATCTCCTTCAAATCTAAACCCGTTGTTTTCAGTTTATCAAAAATATTTTCTGTAAATCGATTAGTTTTTAGCAATCCAAACACCGGAAAGTTGCAATTTCTCGGAAACAATTTTCCTTCGAACATATGAACCTAATTTTATCAATTACAAGTAGTAAGACTTAAAAGAGGTGATTGTATTGTTTACATCAGTTATAGGTGTCTGGTTTAACTTTTTAGTTGAAAATGATTTGGTCACGCTGAGCTTCAAAGATAATTTGCTCAACAAATTATCTTTGAACTTCATAGATGCATATTTAGGGCCCAAATAAATACTTCTCTTGCTATATATTCTTTGTTTTTTGGGGGACAATCTCTAATACTTAGAGCCTAATAGATAATCCAAACCCACCCTCGATAAAAGACCTTGCAGAGAAATTCTCTTGCACAGAGCAATTTCTAGGGCTTTAGCTCTTCACCACTCCCAATCTTTACCTTATTTTCTTATTTCAATATTTTTTTCCCTCATGTGCTACCAACTATTGTTAGGGGCTGGAGTGGGAACACCTGAGTGAGGAAGTTGGGTTTTGTAACCAGTGCACAATACATAACACACATAGTGATTTGTAAATAGACATAGAAGATGATCCAAAAAAAATGGAAAATTAACAAAGAATTGCCACATAACTTTTCATCCAAGAAAAGCCAACAAAATTAATGTAATGACTAAAAGAGAAACAAGAAAAAAATTAAAAAATTAAATACACAAAATGAAATTTTTAAGATTCAAACACATTCATTTGATAAATTTTTAGGATACCGGTCGTAATTTTTCCAATTTAACAAACTAAAGGTGCATTATCATTATTCTCTATAATAAGTTAAATCATTCTCATTTTGCAAGCAGTTAAATTCGTTTTCCCAAATTTCAGAGAACTTTCAATGACTCATTCGTTCTTAACTCAATTCCTAAAAATCAAATCTCTTTCACTTCATGAAAATTTTAATTTCATTTTCCCAAACGCTTCTATTCAAAGTGTCACCAAATCGAGACATGGCTAACACATTGTCATGCAAGTTGGGGTCACCAATTGTATAAATTGAGAGATCTAAGTACCCAGTTGCATATATCACGTAACTTGGAGGGCTAAAACGCTGAAAAAAGAAGCTGTCGAGAGTCAAATAGCAACAGCTCGCCCCTGTTTTATTGTTCTTGTCCGCCATATAAAAGTCTTACCAACCTGGGAGAGAGAAGAGGGGGGCAGAGAGACGGAGAGCCTAGCCTTGTCAGGAGGTCGATCTCAAAACATTGCACGGCATCGGCTGTTCGCTTTTAGGAGACGCGGAAGACGACGACAGCTGCAGACGATACCCTCCCAAATGATTGCATCGTAGCTCGCTTTCCGGGTTGATTGTTTTTCTTCTTCATGTTTCTTTCTTTTGGGTTCTCCCGCGATTGATATTCTTTGTACTTCGTGATCGTTCTCTTGTTAGGGCGGTGAAAATTGTTGATAGCGTGTTGTTTATGTTGGCTGGCACGTCGTTGAATGATTTCTTGCGCATGCAATAAGGATAAAAAAAGATGAAAGTAGGAAAGGAATGGTATTCGGCCGCTTCATCTTAGGACTCGATCTCTCCTCGTTTTGTCATCATACCTTAAAGATCTGTGGCGACTTCCGTTTGGTTCTGTCAGAAAATTTTCGGTGGGACCAGACATTGATTGTTCTGTGTAAAAATCTTCAAATGGACCCTCCCGATTCTAAGTTCTGTGTGAGTTTATTTTCTTGGTTTGTATTTACACGGGCTTGAAGTTTTTAACCTTTCTTTCAGCGTTTCTTGAATTCATTGAGTGCTTCCGCAGCTGCTCCTTTTATATGACGATGAGGCATTTACCGGGATTATGTTCACCAAAGATGATTTCTGACAACGCCATCCCGCCATCCTTACCAGGATATCCGGCCCACAAGATGCTTCTGATGTTTTGATCATCTCTGGCAAATCTAATGTCAACAGGACCTCCACAAAGAATCACCAAAATAACCGGCTTCTTTGCAGGTTGGGTGACAGCCGTGATGAGCTCCTGATGACTGCCGGGAAGACCAAATCCACACGATTGACTCCCTCTCTTGAGTTTGATCTAAACCCATGATCAGCACCACGTGATCTGCTGCTTTTGCTACTTCCACGGCCTGGGCAATCGATGGTGACCAACATGCTACATCGTCACAACCTGACTTGCGCGGCAATCCCACGTAATTGCCAAGCAGCATCAACGCATTGTTGGTATTGGGGCCTATTACAGCAAGCAACATGGACTCCGATCTCTGAAGAGACAGACGCTTTTCTTGCTTCTTCAGAAGCACAATGCTGCTTCGAGCAGCGTCGAGAACCAATCTATAAAAGGCCAAGGCGATTTAATCTATAAAAAGATACCAAAAAAAAAAAAAGAATAAAAAGAATTACATGCGACTACTTGGGACAGATTCCCCAAAACATGGTGAAGAAACGGCTACATAAAAGGCCAAGGCATTGACTCTTGAGGATCAGAGATGATGGACCAATCTGAAAATTTAGATGGCCCAAGCCAACTCTCATCCGCTTGTGGTGTTCCCATTCATACCCTCAACTCTTATTTTCATTTCCATCGACCAAGATTAAAGGATTAACCATTTTTATAGTTGATTAACGATTTAATCTTGTTTCTAATTTAATGAAATCTTGTAAGGCATACAAATGCGCGTAAAAAATGTTGGAGGTTATGGGTTTGAGAGAGAAGAAGCGGTTGCTTGAAGTATTACATCAAGAGACGTCAAGTTTGGAACGCTCAGCGGTGTTACCTCCAGCGTAGGGGAACCCTAGAGTTTATATATGCAAGCTATTGGGCTCCGGCCCATATGGATCCAAATAACCGTGCTTTTACCTATTGGGCTTGTATGTGAACATATTATTTTTGGATTATATTAACAATATATCCAACAATCTCCTCCTATATTCACCATACAGCACAATCCAATAAGGTAGTCGGTGTAATGTTCGAGACAAACATGAATCATCCATATTCAGTCCAAGACAATTAACTCGGATCTGTCAAAGAGTTTTCAGCAGTAAAGTATTAAACTCAATCATCATTTGCAATCTAAATAAGTGAATCATTCTTAGCATGAATCTGTTCTGAGATCAACAAATCAAAAGCAAGTATTAGGAGTTTTAGATTCAATCTAAACTCATTCAAATCCCCAAAATAAATCTCAGACTCAGTTCACAATCAATATATGCATAATAATGTTCACAAAATAGAAATAGCAAAAGGCAAGTCTCAAGTAAATGGACTTCATCAAAATAGGCAATAGCGGAGTAAATTTGTCAAGTCCCCACATGCTCAAAATGATATATATTTATTCATCAAGTAGGTCATCTTGGTCGGGATCCCATTCATTAAGCTCTCCTCCATCTCGCCATCCCTGTAGAATGTCAAATATGAATTTCATATTATCATGAATTCAATCATTTGAATTAAAAACTTAGTACCATTCTATCAGGTAGAGAAGAACATATATTGATGTCATAAAGTATCATAATATCATGTTCATAAGCATCAAACCAGTTTCATAAATTATGAACAAGGCCTAAACAATGTAATTTACAAAGAGCCATCAACTTAAGTTTATTTGTAAGAGAATAACTATTGTCTAGTTTCAAAGAACAGGACCAATAGTCAAGTTACTTACAATAACATAGTCATGTAATATCAAGTTTCAATTAAGAACAAGACCAGTGGGCTTCTTAAGTAAACAATTGTTTCTATGTTTCAATTTGGAATATCACAGTTACTGATTCCTTAAAGTCAAATAATCTAGCATCAAGTTTGGAATGAGATCATTTAACCAAAGGGATAGTCCAACATAGTTGAATTGTATCATCAAGTTTGGAATGACACAAGTTTCCCCGATAGAACATTTGAATTAGGTTAAAGTCATCTTCATCAAGTTTGGAATGAGACAACTCACCCTTTTCAAATTAGTCGAGCTTGTGAACATCGATGAAACATATAAACTGTGCTTATCATTGTAGCCAATAAAGGAAAATTCGATAATTCAAAACACACAATTAGAAGGTAAGTAAATGGTAGTTAAGACTTGCCTACATAGTCTTTAACCCCAATTCCCCCACTGTTTTGAATAATCGATCTTTAGGCATACCTTTGGTGAGAGTATCGGCTATGTTATCCTTCAATCTCACATCAATTAATGTGATAATCCCTTATTCTCTCAGATAATTCAACAACGCATGTCTCAGTTTCACATGTCTTCTCTTTGAATTAAAGAGAGCATTCTTGACGACTTGGATAGCTGCTCGATTATCACAGAATAGGCTCAAAGAATTAATCTTTAGTCGAGTCAAAGGAATATCCATAATCAGATTCTTTATCCACTCGCCTCTTCGCCGGTGAGGCTAAAGCAAAAAGTTCCGATTCCATAGACGACAATGCAATACAAGTTTGTCGTTTGGATTTCCAAGTAATAGCAGCTCCACCCAACGTAAATACATATCCACTAGTAGACTTACTATTTCCAATATATGAACATCATGAGGCATCGGAATATCCATCCATAATTGGAGGATAACCAGAATAATATAGAGCATAATCTTTAGTACCTTTAAGGTATCTCATTAGCCTATCAAGGGCATCCCAATGCTCTTTATTAGGATTACTAGTAAAACGACTCAGCATACCAACTATAAAGGCTATGTCGGGTCTAGTGCAACTCATAGCATACATGAGATTACCAAGCAGTTTCGAGTATTTTAACTGATCAACATTGGTCCCTTCATTAGGACTCAGTCTGTTATTATAATCACATGGTGTCTCACTCGGTTTACACTTATCGTATCCCCAAGTATAAAGTAGCTGCTCAATATAATGAGTCTGGCTAAGGGAGATAACTTGCCGTTTAAAGTTTACTTTCATACCAAGAATGGTATTAGCAATACCAAGATCTTTCATGTCAAATTCTTTAGCTAAAGTAGCTTTCACGTCACTCACTAGAATGATCAGAACCAAGAATTAACATGTCATCAACATACAAGCAAATGATGACTATCTTATTTGACATAGAACGATGGTAAATGCATTTATCTGAATAACTAGACTGAAAGCCATAACTCTTTACCACTTTGTCAAATTTAATATGCCACATCTTAGGTGCTTGTTTAAGACCATACAAGGATTTATTCAATTTACAAACTTTGGCCTCAAGACCTTTCATAACATATCCTTCCGGTTGTTCTATGTAAATTTCCTCATTTAACTCCCCATTTAAGAAAGCTATTTTTATATCCATTTGATGCACTACAAAGTGTTCAATAGATGCCAAGGCAAGAAGAATTCTTATAGTTGATAGATGACACACATGTGAATAAACATCAAAATAGTCTATTCCACTCTGCTTGTTTATAGCCTTTAGCTACTAAACGTGCTTTGTATCGGCTATTGATCCATCACTATTCAGTTTCTTCTTCAATACCCATTTGAGTCTATATCTTTAGCCCATTTTGGCAAATTTACTAGCTGCCAAGTGTGGTTCGCAGCGGAGAGAACTCATTTCATCATCTATGGCTTCTGCCCACAGTAGGGATTCCCTAGATCTCATTGCTTCCTGATAGGAGAATGGATCATCCTCAAGATGGTAAGCAACAAAATCTTCACCAAAATTTTTGGGAACTCTCTCTCTCTCTCTCTCTTGTAGATACTCTAACTGGAAATGGTTCAATAGCCAAGTGTGTGGAATTAGTGTCAGAAGGGTCTGCTTCAAATTCTACAGGAGATTCTGAAATCATATCTGTAGATCCAGAAACATTCAAGCCTTGATCTCTGAAAAACTTGTTTTCGAAGAACACTTGCATCTCTAGATTCTATCACTGTGTTAATAGATAGATCTAAAAACCTATTTGCAGCACTATCTTCGCACTACCTAGATATACACAAGTAATGGTTCTAGATCCCACCTTAGGTTTCTTAGGATCTGGTATGCTTACATAAGCAATACAGTCCCAAGTATTAAGAGTATCATATCTACAATGGTGCTTATGCCATATCTCATAAGGTGTCATAGACAATTTAGAGTGCGGCAACTGTTCAAAATGTGATTAGCGGTTAGAAGCTGCTTCTCCCGATAGGAGGAAGGCATGCCATTTGTAAGTAACATAGAGTTTAACATTTCGGTTAATGTTCTATTCTTACGCTCGCAACACCATTTGATTGGGGTGAATAAGGAGCCGTGGTTTCAAGTATTATAACTTCGAAGCACAAAAATCATTGAACCTTGACATAGTATACTATCCTCCTCTATCACTCCTAAACCTCTTAATTTTCAAGTTGAGTTGATTTTCTACTCTAGACTTGAAAATCTTAAATTTTTCAAAAGCCTCATCTTTCGATTTCAACAAATAGACATGACAATATCTAGAAAAATCATCTATGAATGTTATTAAATACTTCCGACCACCTTTAGTAATGTAATTTCTAAAATCACAAATGTCAGAATGTATTAACTCAAGAAGTTGTGTGCTTTTAGAAACCAACTTAAAGGGTTTTCTAGTGATTTTAGCCTGTGCACACACTTCACACTTGTCAAATCGAATAGAAGTATCTAATAGGATGTTGTGAGTTTTAGCTAGATGTTGCATTTTCCTGTAATTCACATGTCCAAGTCTATTGTGTAGCAACTTTGGATCAATCAAAGTAGAATTCACATGGTTTATGCTATCAGTATTTAAACCCAACCTATACATACCATTAACCATGAATGCACAACCGAAATAATATGAGTTAACAGATAAAGTTACTATACCATTCATAGTTGAAAACGACATACCAGCTTTATCAAGTAAACTCATAGTATCAAATTCTTTTTAAGTAAATGTACTACTCTAACATGTTTTAGACTTAGTAATTTACCTGAAGAAAGCACCAAATTTGCAGTTCCAGCATGAGTCACCTTTGCCTCACCACCATTGCAATTTTCCACGGTGTCTTTCACTTCTGTGACCTCAGTGAATAAGTTCTTGTCATTTGTAGTATGACAAGTAGCGCCACTGTCCAACCACCACTCAGAAGAGACGCTAGCCTTTCCATTATTCATCATTCCAATGAAGGCTTGAGGCTCAGATCCTCTAATTAGCATATTGGCCTCATTTTATGGTGTGTCATTATTTGGCTTCTTTGGTAACTTATACTCTGTTACCCAGTGACCCCACTTTCCACAGTTATGGCACTTACCCTTCTTCTTCTTTTGGAAAAGTCTTTTTGGCCTCTAATTGTAAAGAAGATTCACCTTTTGGTGACTTGAACTTTTTCTGAGGTTTATTGGAGTGTGAAACTAAGTTGGCAAAATCGACTTTTGTTGTCCTACTTGTTCCAAACTCTTCCTAGTAATATTTTGATCCTCAATGTGAATATACCTCTTTAATTCATCAAGTCCCATCTGTACCTTTAGTTTGTGCATTTCAGTCTTGAAAGAAATCAATTCAGTTGGTAGTTTGCTTAACACAAGACCAACAAAGAGATTATCGGACATATCAGAGTTATCATCTTTCAACTTGTTCCTCATGTTCTCAAATTCAACTAACTAAGAGGTGATGCTTGAATTCATAGTGAATTTAAAATCAAAGAATTTCTCCGCTAGGAGAGTTTTAGAGAGCCCCTTTTGTTTTTGGGCGGCGTTCAAGTGATCCCATATCTCTTTCGCCGTCTTATACTCACTATAAGTCATAGCCAGATTAGGATTCAGAGAGTTCAACAAGTAATCTTTACAAAAATCCTCATCTTTGTTCCATTGATATTCATCCACATCTTCAGTGGTAAATGCAAAATCACTTAATACAGTATAGAATATGTGTCACGTTCTTTCATGCCAAATTGAACATGTAATTTCCAGCCATAAAATTCAGTAACATCAAACAATTGTAGCTTTATAATATCATAGGAACTATGCTTTGCCATTTCAATCAGAGCAAAGTGTTAGAAAGAGTGCACCTTGGAGTCCTCGGAGCCACAAAGTCGAATAACTCTCCTAACCTTGATCAAACCACTCTGTAGAGATGGAATTTGCCAAAAAAAAACCCCAAAAACATATCTAGAGCGCCCAAAAACCTTAAGATGGACTGCCCTTGTCGTCGAAACTTGCTGGAAATTTCCGCCGCCAAAATTCGCTGGAAATCTCGAAATTTGCTAGAAATTCAGATGGAAATTTCAGGGTGCCGTAACTTCTCCGTCCGACCTCTGATCGACACGAGTGACCACTCAAAACGTTCATATCGATGAGTAGAACAAAGCCCAAGTGGTTTCACCCTCTAAAATTGGCTATAATTTTTGGGTTTTTGAATCAAAGATTTCGGTCACCCGAATCTTCAAACTCAGATCCCAGCCAATACCACCGTCGAAATCGAAAGTGAAATACACTCGCGAGTTCGTCTTGACGAAATCTTCAAGAAGACACCTTACTCACTCAAATCCAACACACGAACATAATACTTCAAGATTGTTGGAGGTTATGGGTTTGAGAGAGAAGAAGTGGTTGCTTGAAGTATTACACCAAGAGACGTCAAAGTTTGGAATGCTCAACAGTGTACCTCCAGCGTAGGGGAACCCTAGAGTTTATATATGCAAGCTATTGGGCTCCGGCCCATATGGACCCAAATAACCGTGCTTTTACCTATTGGGCTTGTATGTGAACATATTATTTTTGGATTATATTAACAATATATCCAACAAAAAATACCATTTTAGAATCTTACAGATAATTTGAAAGGGTTATAACAAAAGTAATTTTTCTAATGTAGTGATCTCTCTTTTTAGGGTACTCTCCGGTAATCAACATCTCGTGAGTGCGTTTCTTTAGATAGTTTCTCCTAATAGGTGAGATATTAGGTGATTATCACACGACATCACCTAACTCAATGCATTTGACATACCGTTAGGCTATAGGGCAACGCAAAATTTTATCGATGAACAGGACTCGTGTAAATTTAAGGCTAACCATGAGATTTTTCATGAAAATGCTAAGGGATGCATTAATATACCGGCTTTGAGGACATCGGCGACGGCATCCTCTAGCGTCTTGGTATATCCTTGCTTATCATATATGATGGAGACAGGGTCGCATTCCAATACTATGTACCTGCCATATCTCAGCTCCTATTAGTCAATAAGACATCATCGTCTTCTCTACAAAAGCCATGGAGTGAAAAAAAAAAATTTGACATGCCACTTTCACTTATTTACTCGGAAAGACTGGCCAATGGTGGAGAGGAGATTGTAATCCACGCAGTTGGATTTATGGCTGCTCATTGTAATATTATATTGTGTCACTCTAATATAAAATTACAACGTGATTTGTCAATTCTAATTGGCATCCAAATGCGTTCTACAAAATAATATCAATCTCCAACATTTATATATTATTCAAAGAGCATGAGTACCATAAGTAATGAATCTTAAAATTCATAGATACATCCATTTATGATCTATAATACTTTCAAATTAGATCAAATCGTTTCTATCTTGTAACGAGTGTGCTCATTCTACAATATACACCTAAAAACCTGTTTAAAAGAAATAGTCTATAATTTTTTTTAAAAAAATAGTGTGCTTCTCCTTATGAAAATAAATCATGCAATATTACTATAATATTGTGTATGCTAATAATCACTTATGGTGATGTGCACATAAAGCCATGTAATGCATAGACATGCGGCTAGAATATAGTAACTAAGATAAGGAAAAAATATGGAAAGAGAGTCAAAAAAATTGTAGGCCATTTGATCAGGTGATGATAAAACATCAGTTGATATTTGTAAATCAAATTATGTTCGAGATAATAGCAATAGCTATGCAAAAATTTGAAAATCAAAATCTGTTAAAGATCATAATAAACTAAAATCAAAATAAGGCTAAAGATAATCGAAACATATCAGTTAAATTGATTTGAAATTCAAATTTGTCAGGGGTAATAGATAAGCCTATATTTAGTCTATATTTTTTTGTTGCAATTCAAAGCAAATCCAGAATTGTACATTCACCGGACTCGCTAATGATTATTTAATGAAATAATAGCCAATAGGTGATGTTGTCCAAATTAGATGATAAATAATTATTTAATGAATTAATCGCCCAGTATATTATCACAGGTCAATCGATTTAACATTCTCTAACCCGTGTAATCTTAGGAATTTCTTCCTAAGTCTAGAGAGAAGCTCTATAATATATTTCACTTGGGAATGAAAAACAAAAGAAGGGGAGAAGGCGCCTATATATAAGTACAAGGCTAACCGTAGCTGTAGATCTTCTCTGGATCTAACGATAAAGATAACATTTCCCCAGCAACCACCTACCCGCATTTATTACAACCGTATACAATTAATATCGCCTACCCCACGAGTATTCTAGAATACTCGAGAAAACCCTACTATTTCAAGAGATAGCTTGAGGGTCGATCGTTCATCGATCAATCATGGTCCTTTGTATCTTTTTAGACCATGACAATATAGTAAAAGCCAATGTTAATCTAACACAACCATCACATGCATTTTCTAGCTATCAATGTGGCACATACTTTTGGTAAAATTTGAATGATATCTTTCACCTATTCTCTAGAGTTAGCAATAATATCAGGATAAACTTTTTAGAAAGCTACAATTAATTTATAAACTCAAATCTAAATATTTATGAATAATATAACGACTACTTTTGGTAAAATTTGAATGATATCTTTCTCCTATTTTCTAGAGTTAGCAATAATATCAGGATAAAATTTTTCAAAAGTTAAAATTAATTTATAAACTCAAATCTAAATATTTATGAATAATTTAATGTCTTCGATATGGTGTGCTATGAATTTTCCAAAAGCAACTTGTGTAATTTAAAAGAGAGTAACAACTTTGTGTGCACAGAAGGAATTTGATAAATTACTCTGCAATATCTGAAAAAAGATAACATCTATAAAGATTCCACAATCATTCACATTATAAGTCAAATAACGTGGATGAGAAATATTTAGATTCTAAAAATTCGTAAGATGTTGTGGATTAATTGATACAGTTATTTGTGTCAATGTACGATTATAAACAATGAGCCAGAGTGATCGATCTAAGTCACATACATGGATTTCTCTGAATACTTCTACAAGGTTTAAGGTAGAGTTAGTTAGATTTTTCTATTAAAGATACAAAAATTTGTGGATTGTAAATTACTCCTATATGAGTTCCCAATACATGAAACAATCGCATACTTGCACGCAAGAGAGACGAAGGAAGAGGATCATATCATTTCTACATCAACAAATCCGCAATTAGAAGACACGATTGTATAATTCAACTTATTCAACTTATTAGAATGTGTAACCTAAAAAGACTTAAATCAATAGATGGAGAGAGATTATATACATATATATATATATATATATATATATATATAAAGCATATTATAAATACGTATTTAAGTGATACCGGATCATACCAAGCCTTGATGATTCCCCCTATTATCAATGAGGTGAATTGACACTTTTAATTGCTAATGTGAGAAGTGTAAAATGTTTCTTGATACATGTTTATTTTGAGAGTAAGTATAGAAAACATCGATGGTATATAAAGACAATTTTACACAATACACAACCGGTCTAATACACTATTGAATGGGGAAAAAGTTCTTTGCACTAATGTATGCATTATTTTTTATATTAGGCTCTATTTGTTTCACGTAAAATGAATGGTTTGTAAAGTATTTTTCTAAACATAATAGTTGTACTCTTTACAAAAATGAATTAATGAAAAATAATTTCACTATTTACGAAAGTATTTCGACAAAAATTATTGATGAAAATGAGAATATTTTCCCTTGATAAATTATATTAAACGATGGTTTTTAAATGGAGCATTAATTGAGGATTGCTAATTGAAGGACCAATGAGAAAATTCAAGTTTGATAATTCATATACATTTTGAATAAGTTTTGTATATAAATCTCTTTTACTGATGTTACTCTTTTGAGATGATGACACGGGAATCATTGTCTAAAATGTCCCAAACCTATTGTATAATAATTAATTCAATTATAAACTCTTCAATTTCATCAATATAGTCATAAAAATTTTGATGATTTGCCAAATTTAATCCTAAAAATTTTGACGTTTTGTCAATATAATTGAGAAAATTATCCAAAAAGTCCTAAACATATTACATTTTTGTCAATTTAGTCATAAATCTTCAATTGAATCCTTAACCTTTCAATATTTTGCAAATTGAGCATATACGGTCAATTTTGGCCAGAATTCACTAACATGGATGCGGCCGTCCATGTGGCATAACTAGGCGCGTGGACAAAATTTTTTAATTTTTTTTTCAAATTCTTTTAATTTTTTTTTTTATGTTTTTTATATCTTCTTTTCTCTTTTCTTTTGTTTTTCCTTTTGTTCATTTGGTGGGTCACTCGGCCTCCAACGATCGACCAAAAGCCACAACCAACGAGGGTCGACCTTGCAAGCCTCAAGTGAGGTCGACCTCGCTAGTATTTGGCGAGGGTGACCTCACTAGCCTCGGGGAAGGCTTGCCCTCACTAGATCGGGCGAGGGCGAGCCTCCCTCATGGCCGGTGAGGTCGCCCTCGCTAGCCTTCGGCAAGGCTGACCTTTGCTGGCCTCACGCAAGGCCAACGAGGTCGCCCCTTGCCAGATCTCGACGAGAGTGACTTCACTTAAGGCTGGCAAGGTCGACCCTTCCTAGTCGTGGCCTCGGCCAATCGCCGAAGGCTGGGCAATCGACCAAAGTAAAAGGAAAAAAAGAGTAAAAACATAAAAATTAATTAAAAATTAAATAATGATTTAAAATGAAATTTGTTCACATCGGCACCGATCATACCACGTAGGACAACTAGCGTCCATGTCAATGAATTCCAGTCAAAATTCACCGGATGGACTCAATTGGAAGTGAAAAGGTTTAGGACTCGATTAGCAAAAATTGAAAAGATTTAGGATTCAATTGGTAAAGTTGAAAAGTTTAAGATTAAATTGACAAAAATGCAATAAATTGTTGACATCTGATTTTTAGCCAACACATCGATAAAAGTAAAACATTTGATAATTTTCTAGGTCTAGAAGACATCAAGATCAAACAAGCTTATCTAGTGCCTTTCTTTAGGCCAAACAATGACCTAGGTGTAGACATACGAAAATTACTGATTCACATCTATAACACTTAATCAACCACAAAATCATCATCAATCAATCTTCAAGCAATCTTCAATCTTAACAAATCATCAATCAATCACATAATTTTCAAATCTAAACATATTTCATAGATCAAATCGCGAATCCTAGTCTTGGTCAGATACACTGACCTTGCTTCATCGGATTTGAGTTTAAGATTTTTACCTTTGTCGCGTTTTCGTTGATTTTTTACGCGATTGGAAAAAGTAACCATTACCAAAATGCAAACGGATCTCCGATGGGTAGATCGGATCACCTTGAGGACCACCTACGGGCTGCTAAACCACTGGTTTGGCTTGCAAGCAGAACTGGTCCGGTTAGGACCGATCTTCGATTGTCGGTGGAAATCGAGCTGTCAGAGGAGATCCAACGGTCGATCAGCTAATCTCCTACTACGACGAGGTTGGGGACTCTCTCCGGGACTGATTGGAAGTGATCAGTGGCTCCCAAAGTCACCGACGGCCGTCGATTTGGGTCAGGATCAAAACTGGTCTAAAAGCTAGACCGGTCTTCAACGCTAACGGTTGCCGGAGCCTCTTCGACGGCGAATTTGCCTATCCTCGACCATAGCTAGGTCAGGGATCTCCTTGGCAACTCACTGGCGATGATCGAAAGCTCCACCGATCACTGGACGATGCCAATCAATAGGAGGAATCGGCCTGAGCTTAAGTCGGTCCAACTAGCGTCCTTCAATGTTGCGGCGAAGAGGAAAGGGATGGGGAAATCTAGGCCACTGCCTGACCTGCCATGGCTTTGACAAGGACAGAGAGAGACTAGGGATTGTCGATGAGGATGAACGGCCGTCGGCAGGGACGCTGGCTTGCGGCAATCAGTGCAACGGTGAGGGACGTAAGTGAGCAAGAGAGGGAGAAAGAGAAAGAGGAGATAGAGGCGAGAAAAGAGAGAAATGAGAAAGAATTTCAAATTTAGTGAGATAAAGTTTCTGCACAAATGAGCCCCCATTGAAACTTTGGAGGGAAAAGCTTTTTATACTAGTCCTAAATGGTCGATCTTGTCCGTTGGTTTAATCCGACAATCAAAAACTTGATTTATTAGCCAAATTAAGTTTTTAAAGGACTAATCATGCTTAAGACATGTCATATGATCAATCGAATGGGTCTGATTCGTGAAAAATTGGATTTAAAATAAGAATTGCGCTTAAGGGCTTAATTAGGGGCTAAATCACAAATTTCCAAAATTCATGAGTTCATAGGCAAAATTGTCAAAAAGGGCACAAGGGTAAAATTGACAAGGTGAGGAGCTCGAAGCCAGTCGCCAAAGGTCCAAAACCAACCAATAAAGGGCTAAACCGGCCTACCCTGTCGGTAGCCGATTGGACTAGTCAAACCGATTCTTGACCAGTTCTGGCTTATTCCTGTCTGTTTTTACCTGTATGGTCCTTGTGGGTTCAAAGTTTATGCAATTTGGTCCTCTAGAAAATTTGTACAACTTGAGGAGAAATTGTCCAATTTTGATCCAATTAAGCAAATTAAACTCCATTAATGCAATTTATGGATTCTCTATTGACTTAATTGAGTGATTATATAGAAAAACAACGGACCAAAATCATGAGTACATGAAATCTAGGGGTGTGCATGGTCCGGGCGGGCGGTTCCCGACCTAGAACCGGGAACCGCCCGCTAAGGATCGGTTCCGAAAAATTGGAACCGGGATCCACCCGTTTGTTGCATGGATCCACCCGGGCGGTCCGGTTCCCGGGTGGATCCATGGAACCGATCTTGACGAGAAACAATTTTGGTTTTCAACATAGAACGGCTACGTGACATCAAAGCAAGCCAAAGAAAGAAAAACCAAATTTAAGTACGTGGAACAAAGATTCATTTGTTGCAACTATAAATGTATCTCGTAGATTAAAAAAAAAAAAATGCGAACAGATGGAATGCAACATTCTCCCATTTCCTGCTTGCAAGTAACTAGTCAGGAAGCTACCAGGAGCTCTTGATTGCAGGAACAACATTTGAACAGCTTGTGAATCCTCACAAAGAAGTTTTAACCACATTTGGACCTTCAAATGGTGAAATCTCCGGTGAAACTGCAGATTCCTTTTTAGTGAAGCACGAGGAATCTAAAGAGAGTAAGCAGGTTGAGATATTTGAGAAGGCCAAACCGGGAGTGTAACTTACAGAAGAAGAAGAGAAGGAGATTGGTGATGCTGGGTGGAAGCCGTTCTGGGATTACATAATGGTGTTGAAAGGATTAACCCTTCTGTTTTTTGGCTTATTGACGCAGTTAGCATTTGTGGCGCTTCAGGTTGCATCAACCTGTTGGCTAGCACTAGCGATTCAATTTCCCGACATTAGTAGTGGCACTTTAATAGGTGTCTTCACGGGCATTTCCTCGCTTAGTGCGAGAGGAACCGAGGAAGAGACAGAGAGAGAGGCAGCCGCAGAACTGAAGACGAAGAGAAGTGAGATGAGATTTAGGTTTGTTTTAGCAATTTTTTTTTAATATTAAAAGGGAACCGGTCCGGTCCGGGTGGGTGGGTGGGCGGATCCGCCCATGGAACCGGGAACCGAACCGGTACCCACCGGTTCCCATAAATTGGAACGCCGGTTCCGGGCGGTTCCGGTCCGGTTCCGGGAGGTCCGGGCGGATCCCGTTCTTTTGCACACCCCTAATGAAATCGAACCTTAAAGGCTAAAATGAGCAATTTCGCAATTTTAGGGCTAAACTTGCAAAATAATTGAAAATTAAAATTGAATTTAATTAGTATTTCAGTAGACCTATTTAACTAATTACTCATGTGTAGGATCATCTAATGTAATTAAATTGACCTGTCATAAAAGTGCCAAAACTTAGGTAAAAAATGAATCGAAGTTTAATATTAAAATTGGATCTAGATTCATGAAATTTAACCATAATCTTAAATTAAAGCTCGACGGCTTGATTTTCTTACATTCAAGAGAGCAAAATCCCTTAAATCGGGAAGTTTTTATGTAAATTTCTCAAAATTGACCCTAGATTTGGACTTACCGTAAGCAAATGAATGAAAAACAATGTCCGTTCATAAATCATGAAGCATCAATTTTGGCCTCCTAATTAAGGCTTAAAATGGCAATTCATCTTTCAATATGGCAATTCACAAAATTGAATGAACGAGTGAATTAAAATGGTCCTTAGACCAAATGTCTTAAAAGGAACTATAATTATGACTAAAACAAAAAAAAAAATTGTTTTTGGTTGATTTAGAACCTAAAACCGAAAAATTCGGAAAACAAAGTTCTTAATCAAATTTTGTGAAATTTTCAACACACAAATCAAATTGACACTAAAACAAAGTATTTTGAGGATTTTTTTTTTTTTTTTTTCGATTTTTTTAATCACATGTTTGACTAAAGGTCAACCCTTTAGTTGATTTTTTTTTTTTTTTTTAAGTTGATTTTTTTGTCAAATCTTTGGATTTTTGAAAAATTGATTTAAGAAAAGTGAAATTAAAGTTAATTGGCATCTTTTGGAGGTGAAAAGTCAATTTTCAACCCGAAAGTCAACCGTTTGATTCTTTGAGTTTTTTCGAAAGAATAGGAAAATGCCTAAAAGCGACAAGCAAAAGAAAAAAATGAATAACAACATTTTCTTGTCGAGAAATGAATTCCATCACAATTAGAAACCCAAATCTTGATTTTTTTTTTTTTTATCTTTTTGGGCACGTCGACTAAAAATCGGGTGTCAATAGTAGGTCCTTCCATTCCACTCATTTTTGTAAGATAAGTTTGAATCCAAGGTCAATTTTGGAAAATTCATTTGGGAACTTCTCAATTTAAGGAATTTATCCTTTTTGAACATAAGAAAACCAAGTTAATAAACTCCAATCAATGAAATTCAAGTTAACCCATTTGAGACTAAAGTTTAATTTCGAGAATTGAGGCTTAGTTTCACTATTTAACCTCGATTGAAGTTTGGCATAAAAGCTGTGCCATCAATTCAATGTCAATTTGAATACAATAAGACACCCTAAGTATGGACAAGTAATCCACAATGTGCCTTACAATTTTAATTGAACCCAATTTTAGTCAATTTGCAATTTTAAGTAAGAAATTGTATAAAATTGTTCAATTTAGCTTAGAAAGTCCAATTATGTGTACCCATGGCGTGGGTCTAATATTTTTCATGTCAACCAGGTAATTAGGCCAATAGAAAATTTACGGATTATGTTTTCATGGTTTGATTGGCTTAATTTCTTAAAAATTGGACCATTTCTTTTTAAATTGAACCGTTTTTTTTTTCTCAAATTAACCAAAATTTCCTTTCAATTTAGCCCTTGAGAGACTAAATTAAGATGAGGATCGAACCACCCCAAAAGAGGAATGAGCTAGCCAAATCGATGTGGATCGGTTTGACTAATTCAATCGGTCACCGACAGAGCAAGCTGGCTCAGCCCTCCTCCAATCGGCTCTTGGCAGCCAACGATCCCCTAGGCGTCTCCTCATGTGTACTTCTCCCCTATGCCCTTCAATTTTCAGATTTTACAAAAATGCCCCTGGATTTTGTGAAATTACAAAATATCCCTAACTAGGCCATAATCGTAAATTTGATCTAAATTGCCAATTTCGATGCATCACCACCATCTGAATAATCATATGTCTAATTTTAATCTTGATAAACCTCTAAATGGATTAGTTAGGCTTTAAAATCAAATCTTAACCATCTGATCGAACCAACGGCTAGGATTCAATCTTAAGGGATGGTATACATACCACTTTTTCTTCAAAACTTAAGGGGGGCTCATTTTCTGCATTTTCCAAATCTGGCTTCTCTCTCTCTCTCTCTCTCTCTCTCTCTCTCAAAATCTCTCTTTCCCTCCATTTCTCTCTCTCTTTGAACCGCTCGACTGCCCCTCCTCACCGCGCCTTCCACCGTTTGCTGGAGCCCCTGCCGGCAGTGCTCCACCCTCGATAGCCTCCACGCCCCTTCCCCACTCCTGTCAACATCGAGGTAGTCTTCGGAGCTTCCTCGATCCTCTTGTCTAGCCGTCCTCCTCAGTCAGGTCTCCAGGCCGGCGTGCACGCCGGTCTCTCCTCCAATGAGTTCAACCGCTTTAATCGGCGGCTTGCAGTGGTCCAGGGAGGCTCGACCACTATCAATCCATCCCTTGGCGTGTCCCTGACCTTCTGGTAGTCGGGGCTTCATCAGAGAGCCACCAGAGAAGCTCTCGTGGCTGTTTTCCTCTAGGCGCACGTAAAGTAGGTCCAACCGGACCTGATCCTACTCGGCCATGAATCGATGCCAAACCATTGGTGAACTAATACTTTCCCGCATCCTTGGCATTCAACTGATGATTCTGGACATCCTAAGTAGCTGTGATGCTTGGTGATAGTTAGTGGAAGTTTGAATCGCACGATAAATTGTATAAAGGTAACTTTAAGTCTTGAGCTCGATGAAGCAAGGTCTCGCTAGGAGACCGAGACTAGAGCTTGCACTAAGGATTGATTCGATGACTATTATGTCTACTAGAAGATGTACAAGATGTTCCGGAATGGATGTGGATAATTGATGATGATTTGAATATGATTGATTGCTTGATTGAACTTGTTCTACAATTTTCAGATGTTCGGATGACTAATCTAAAAAATCAGTTGATATCAGCTTGTAAAATTGCATTTCTATGTTCGGTGCCTTCATGAAAGTCGAAAATGATTTGAATATCTTTCCAACGAACCATAGAACGCCCTGATTGGGCTTTATTTGATATGGTTTTCGCGTGCTCAAAATTGAGTCCAGAATCTGCCAAATGTTTTGTTGATCTACTGAGTTGCGGTCATCTATTTGTCGATTTTTTGATGATTTTTTGTGTCCTAATTCTGAGGTCGGGCCCTTCATGAAAGTTTCTCGAAATTTCTTTGGTCATGACATATCTTTTTTCCATATTTTTCGGAATAGATTTAATTAGGACAATTCTATAAATAAATAAATAAAAAATCTTCCTTAAGTTGCTCTGTTCTGTTGGCCCGAAGTGTGTTTGCTTAGAAAGGAGCTAGTAGACATGCTTAATTGAATTTGTATCCTTCATAAAAGTTGTAGAACATTTCATAAGCATTAGAGCAAAGTAAAGATGTTAAGCGGTTGCCGTTAGCTAGGTCAATTTCTTACACAAAATCATGTTTGGGTGCTACAATCTATACGCTGGATGTTTTGCTTTGTTATTTTCATATAGACTTTTGTGAGCTGAATCGGACTTTGATGTCTCATGAAAAATGATCAAGACATTTCAATCTATGTACATGAATTTTCGTAGATTTTCATCATATCATTAGATTAAGGAAAATTATCTCTATTCTGTGCAATTCCTGCCGCAATTATGATTGATCTATATCTCTGTGAAGATATCTTCAATTGAGCTCCTTAAGAGAATAATTAATGCATGATGCCTTTTAGAGATACTTAGAAAATAGCATAAGCTTCGAAATGGTGTATGCAATGGGTCATTTGAAGGTTCTATATGAAAACCACTTGCAAAGTTGGTACATCTCTTCTGAAAATTTCATATTCTGTCATGTATGATTTTTGGTGATAATCTACCTATTGACGTCCATGAACTTGTGTGATCTTTTGTACATTGATCTAGAGTTAGATGTCTTGATCAAATTTGTTCATTGCATTTAGCCCCACGTCATGTTATAAAATGTCATAATTTTCATTCATCATTTAGGTGGTCTAGCAAGCCTCTCTTCATGCAGCATGTTCTGCCATGCTTATTGCTAATTTGCGTACTTCTCCAAATGTCATCGTTTGAGCATGAAATTGACATTAATTAAACTCAATATCTCTTAGAAAGCCTTAGGGCATGTCTTGAGGTTTTCAACGACACCAATTTTTCCTCATTTGTATGTCGTTTGACCTATTTTCTATTTTTGTGAAGTATGCTCTGAAATCTGCCATAATTGAAATTCGGAATGCTTTTTCTGCCCTTACTGAGTCAGACCTTTTGACATTTTTTGTGAATTTTTTGATAAGGAATTTGAGGTGGAGTCCTTAACAGAATTTGATTTTCATTCATATTTCTATGTTGTGGTGAATTTTGAAGATTTTTAGATATCGTTTGCTAGGACAAATTGCCATTGATTTACTATAATATCCTGATGCCCCGTACTATTTCTGATGCACTGTTCTGCGTTCTTTATAAATTCATGTATAGCTTATCTTAGGAAACTTTCTTCATGGAAGTTGTTCCTTGTTGAGTGTTTAGGCAGCGCATGACAACGCTTATTGGCTGGGAAAGAGTTTTTTTTTCCAGAAATAGTTCTTTTCTATTTCTATTCCGGGTAACAATTTCTGAGTAAAAGAACGCGTTTGGTAACTACACAAAATTTCTACTCTTGGAATAGAAAAAGAATAAAAATATGTTTGGTACAAAACAGTTTCTTTTTTGGATTTATTCGTTTTTTATTCTTACTCACGGATCGCCGCCCGTTGCCGCCCGCCGCCGCTGCTGCACGACCGCCGGCCGCGGGAGTTGGCGGCCGATGGGCTGTGCGGCGCCGATCGGCGGTGATGGTCGGCGGCCAACGGTTGTGCAACGGCGGCAGCGATGGTGGTTGGCAGCGGCGGTGGGGGCCGGCGGCCGTCAACCGGTAGTCAACGGTGGCTCCGGGCGGTTGGAGGTGGCCGCGGCAAGAGAGAGGAACAAAAAAAAAAAAAAAAAAAAAAAAAATTGGCTTATTTCTAGAAATTGTTCTCGGGAACAAGAAGTAATTTTTTTTTTTTTTTATTTCACGTTTCTGCTCTAAATCTATTCTCGAGCTAACTTTCTATTCCGGGGAATAGAAAAATAACTTGGCGTTACCAAACGAATTTCTATTCTTTTTTTGTTCCGGGGAACAGAAGAATAGAAATCCGGAGGAACGGAAACATTCTCATGCGCTACCTTAATGTACGGTGATTTTTTTAGGGCCAATTATTCATGGGTCATACTTCAATTATTTGAATCTTTTATGCCTTGTCTTGACGTATTCTGTTTTTCCTTTTATGACTTGTCTCTGTTATAGCATTTTTAGGAAATCATGCATGTTGAATTGACTCCCAATGTCTTCATGATTTTTTATCTTTTTATATAAACTCCATATACAAAAATTATTAACAAATAAAAAGCATTTTGCCATGCTTTTCAAACCCCTCAAATGTTGCAAAACAATATGAAATTTCATATTTTGATTGACTCAAATCCAATTTTCATTCATTTGATGCCTATAGAAAAATCCTTTTGGACATTCTTTGCATTTCAATTTGACATGATTCTATTGAATCCTTGATTCATGTTTAGGACGTTTGTGATGCTTGATCAATTGTGCCATCGATGCATCCAAGCTCACTTGAACGGCTAGACATGATTCTTGGTTTGATAGAACCATGTCACCATCAAACATTTTTTTTTTAAAATTCTGATTTGACATAAAATTTGTCAAAATTTGGGTCATATTTAGAACGTCTGCGATGCTTGAACAACTGTGCCCTTCGATGCACCCAAGCTAACTTTGATAGCTAAACGTGCTCCATAACATTAACGAAATTATGTCCCTTTTATCAAATCTTTTTGAATTTCTTACCAACTATTCATGAAATCTTTTTTAGGCATCACGTAGTCATATATTGATCACTTCACTTGTTATCAAATGCATGTGGAAGTGTTTAGCGCATAATAATTAAATAAGTGATTCAATGTCAACTCATTAATTTGCTTGATTTTTTGAGAACCAAGGCCCCATGGCCTGCATGCATGCTTATCTTTCAACTATGCATGTGATTTTTAAATGTATGCATAGGTGCAATGCATGTACTTGTGAGATGTTTTGGAATAACATTTAGAACCTGCTTTAGGGACTTCTAGCATTTGGTCACCACGCAAGAACACAAATAGTGGCTAATGGCTACAAGTCGTTTAAAAAAAAAATTAGGCAGGAGTCTTAGTATAGATCGTTGCATGAATAATCAAAAGCCAACCCCGAGGCCATTCTTAATTTGTTTAAGTAATCTTCCTTGGATGTTTGTTATGAGATGACATGCTAGTTAATTACCATGAATTACTTATTCGATTCTCATGAATGACCTTGAGATCATTTCTTAATTCATAACCTAGTTTAATCATAGGATAGAATTAGAATAGGCCCATGGAGGTGGCTATGCCGAAGACTCGAAGACAACGAATATTCGATATTCAATCCGATCCTTTTTTGTACTAATCATTCGCCGATATATGTTTCGGGTTATTTCAATATTGCATAGATGCCCGATGAGTTGCAGGCTCCTCTTTTCTTTGCTCTTGTTTTAGGATTACATGCTAGTTTTATTGCTTTTCTTAAAACTATTTTGGATATTTACTTACCACACTGTCTATTAAATTTCAATCGATTACCTTCTTTCCTTTTCTTTTTAATAAAAGTGGAATGACATGAAACCGATTATCAATTTTTTGTTGCATAAAAAAGTAAAAAGACACGCATGGACACCTTAGAAAACATGACAACTGTTAGGTACTAAAAGTGCATCAATAGAAAGATTAACGTAACCCAAGTCTCCAAACTTTAGAATCTCTGGTTGCACGAATATTGAGGGGCCACTCTCGATCCTCGATTGGGTATTCTAGACAACCCCAAAAATGAGGCTAATGATGACTACTAGAATTATCTTTTAGGTTGTCGAAATGCAACTATAAAATGAACATACCCGTCATAGGAGATATAGCTTGGAAAAGCTCATGGTCATGATTGTAAGCTCAAGTAGTGATGACCCCGACAAAAAGATGAGGTGATGACAAATTATTGGGGAGACGTACCTTGAGTGAACTTTCATGTCCAAATACTTCTAAACTTTATTTTTACGCATTTTTGCCTTTTTGTCAAAAAATAGCACTGAGGTGGAATCACGGCAAAATATCTTTGCCACGTAAGGTGTGACCTTAGGAGAGCTCACGACCATGACCAAGAGATCTTGTGGCACCAACTCCAAAGGATGAGGTGATGGCATCTTTGGAGTTACATGTCATGAGGACAATCTCATGGTTAACCATCTCTAAACCCTACCTTTACGCCTACTTGCTAGTGCAATGTGTTGTGGGCGCCGAGGTCAGATCCAATTTAGGTTTAAGACTTTTTGGACAATTTTCCCCAATATAATCATTCCAACCAATTTTAGCTAGAAATCACTAATGCAACAGTCCAATTAGTGCCAACCATCCTACGCAGTGTGCTCGATGCTAATGTGAATTAGTTTTGCAATTTTTTTAAAAAATTTCTTTTTTTTCCTTCATTAGATCAATGGCCAATTGGATCATCGAGTCCTAGCGATTCACTAGCCATAGGAAAGGGCATCTTGACCTTCACCTATTGGCCGGCGAGGGCATCACAACCGTTGCTTGGATCTAGTCGAGGGTTGTGGCCCTCACTTGGATCTTGCGAGGGCCATCAGTTGTCACTAGGCCCCATCGGCCAAAAATCCAATGAGAAATTTTGGGAAAGTTAATGAAGATATACGTATTCCATAAATAAGGAAGCAATGTACCTAACAACAAACTTTCCATTTTTCTTAGTTTTCTTTTTAGTGCAATGTTTGAGCTTTGATCTAACATGAAAGTGGCGAAGCATGAATGGATAAGTAGAAAATGACAAAGTGCTAAACTTTATGTACACGATATAATCAGCTCCGAAATACTTTCATTGGCGCAATCAAGACAGCCTTAAATCGTGATTTTCACATAAATTAAGGACTTAACCGCATAGTTAGCAAAAGCTTAGAACTTAATAACTCTAACAAAAGACTTCTATAGTTTGAGGGTGCATTGTTTCACCAATAAATTTATGATAAAGAAAATATTTTCCATGAAAATCATTTTAGGAAAAATGGTTAGTTTTCATTTATTTTGTTGTTTAGGAAGTGTGACTTCTTTCTTGTCGAGAAGAGGAAGTTGTTTTCTTCAAATCTAAGCTTATTACTCTCAGTTCATTAGAAACACTTTCTGTAGATCGATTAATTTTTTGCTATCCAAACATCGGAAGGTTGGAACAATTTCCCGGAAATAGTTTTCCTTAGGAACTTGATTTTATCAATTACAAGTATTGAGACGTAGTTATATGTTTTTTACACCAGATACAGGGCTTCTCGTTTTACTTGTGTTGAAAATGATTTGGTCGCACTGAACTTCAAAGATAATTTGCTCAACAATATTTTTATAATGACAAAGTACACATTTAAGTCTTGAACATTTGTTTTTTTTTCCCCCAATGTGATGTGATCCTTGAACTTACTATCTATATAATAAAGTCGCCAAATTCTTAAAAAAATTCTATCGATTCCTTCATTCTTCAATTGGCAAATTCATGCTGAAGGTTTCGATCCATGCTAGGAAAAGGTATGGTATCAAAAATTCAAGGGAAAATCTCAAATAATGACCCAAAGTGCATTCCTTTTTCTCAAAAGAGGACCTGGAATGAAGTGCATGCCAAATAAGGACCAAAAGTGCATTCATTTTCTCAAAAGAGGACCTGGAGTGAAGTCTGTCTCAAATAATGACCCAAAGTGGTCATTTAGTCTCAAAGAAAGACCTCACTCGCCGGCCAATGAATAGATGCAATTCCGATTCATATTCCGGTGGCTTGATTAAGGGTATTTTTGTCCAATTCTTTTTAAAATTTTTGGTTGTCTTGTTCTTTTTTATTTTTGGGTCAATAGTTGCACTTGTTCATCATCTTCTTCGTCCCTTGTTCGTTTTCTTCTCAAGACCATCGAACTTGGGAAGGGCCGGCGAGCGCCGGCCGTTGGTGAGGGCCCGCGAGGGCTGGACACCCATCGCCAGTAGTGGGCGAGGGCCGCCAAGCCCTCGCTGACCGCGGGTGAGGGCTTTTAGACTAGCAAGGGTGGCCTCGGTGGCGGCCGACGAGGGCCGTCGAGCCCTCGCTGGCTGCAGGTGAGGGCTTGCAAGCCCTCGCCGGCCCTTATTAGTGGCCAATTCATCTAACCGCGGGCGAGGCGGGGAGGTCGCCCTCGCGGCCATCGCAAAGGTTGCCCCTCGCCAACCCTAGGCGAGGGCTTGCCCACCTCACTAACCACTGATAAGGGCCAACCATTGACCCAAAAAAAAACAAGACAACCAAATTTTTTAATAAAAAAAAAGACAAAAATACCCCTGATCAAGCCACCGGAATATGAATCGGGAATGCATCTGTTCACCACCGGCAAGTGAGGTCCTTCTCTAAGACTACATGACCACTTTGGGTCTTTATTTGAGACAGACTTCACTCCAGGTCCTCTTTTGATAAAAGAAATGCACTTTGGGTCCTTATTTGGAATTTTCCCAAAATTCAATGCCATCGCGCGGATAACCGATTTTCAGAGACTAGATCGCAAGTACAACAAATTATGATACAATTACTCGAATATTCAACAACCTCTCCTTTTATAATTGTACTGATTATTTCCACATTGGACTTTTGGCTAGCATCGCTAGTCATGTCAGTTTCAATTTTGCTGGAATCGAAAATGGGAATTGGGATGACTTGCTTGGAAAGATTCTATACATTGAAGGGATTGACCATGCAAAATTTGTATGTTCATGGATGCATATTTAGTGCCTAAATAAATAATTTTCTTACAATAGGCATATTTGGTAACCATTTTGTTCCGAGGAACATTTTTTGATCAAGAACGGTTTTTATTTTATTTTATTTTGTTCCCATAAACAATTTTTTAGTAAAACCCACCCACGCATGGCTGTGCTAGTTAAGGCATACCCCTAATTTGACACCAAGTCAGAGTCGTCGTCACGACTCTCAACGTAGTTCCGTGATTTAAGCGGGAGGCCCCGGCGGTGGGTTCCGAGCCGGTCTCCCGAGGTATAGTCGATCTTTGTGCTCCTAAAGGTGAGCTAGGCCGGTGAGCTTGGTCGGATCCTTGGCATAAAAAAAAAAAAAATTTTGAGTAAAAGAACGCACTTGGTAACTGTTCAAAATTTCTATTCCCGAGATAGAAATGCGTTTGATAATATTTTTAAATTATTTTGTTTCTTTTAATTTTTTAATAATTTTATTATATTTTTCTCCTTTTTCTCTTTTTTCTTTTTCTTTTTCTTTTTCTCTTCTTCCTCCTTCTTCTTTGTAGTCGGTCCGACCACCACCGTTGCCGACGATCGATTGGGCAAGCCTCGGCCTCGCCGGCTTGGCGAGGCCAAGCCTCACCGTGGCTATGCGAGGCTCGGCCTTGCCTTGGTTGGGCGAGGTCGACCTCACCCAGATCTAACGAGGCCGAGTTCGCCTAGCCACCGGCGAGGTCGAGCCTCACCGAGCCAAGGCTAGGCTCGGGCCGACAAGCCTCACCGTGGCTCGGCATCGCGGCCAAAGGGAAGAAGAAGAAAGGGGAAGAGAAGAAGAGAAAAGAAAAGCAAAGGAAAGAATAGGAACTAATTCTAAGAATTGTTCCCCATAACAAGTTATTTTTTTCTACTTCTTAATTCTATTCCGAATCTATTCCCGAAACAAAAATTTTATCAAACGAATTTCTGTTCTTTTTTCGTTCCGGAAAACAAAAGAACAAAATTAGACACTATTTGGAATTTAAAAAAAAAAAAAATAGGCCCTATATATTCTTTGTTTTGGGGGGGGGACAATATCTCTAATAATTAAAGCCTAATAGATGAATCCAAACCCACCGTCGATAAAAGACCTTGCAGGACAAAGATCTTCTAGAGAAATTCTCTTGCCACAACAATGTCTAGGGTTTTAGCTCTTCAACACTCCCGATCTTTACCTTATTCTCTTATGTCAATTTTTCCTTTTTTCCCCTCATGTGCTGCCAACTATAGTTGGAAGGCTAGAGTGGGGACATGAATGAGTAGAGGTGAACATGATCCACGTGGCCCAGGTGAGTAGTTTCTACCTTGGAATTGGAACCACCCACTAAAGACCGGCTCCAAAAAATTAGATTTAGGAACCGCTCGTTAGTGCCATGTATTTACCCGGGAACCAAACCACTAGTCCAATCCGATTCTTGAGGGTGCACATGGTAAAATTTCTTGGTGGGGAATAGTTTTTTTCGAAATAGTTCTTTTCTATTTCTATTCGGGGAAATGTTTACGAGCAAAAGAACCCGTTTGATAACCGCACAAAATTTCTACTCTTGGAATAGAAAAAAGAATAGAAATGCGTTTGGTAACGCAACGATTCTTTTTTGTATTTATTTATTTTATTTGTTTATTTGTTTTTTTTGTTTTTTTGTTTTTTGTATTTATTTGTTTTTATTCTTTTTTATTTGTATTTATTTGTTTTTTTGTATTTATTTGTTTTTTATTTGTTTTTTTTTTATTTTCTTGCGTTTGTTTTTTATTTGTATTTATTTGTTTTTTTGTATTTATTTGTTTTTTTATTTTTTATTTTTGTATTTATTTGTTTTTTATTTGTTTTTGTATTTATTTATTTTTATTTGTTTTTTGTATTTATTTATTTTTTATTTGTTTTTTGTATTTATTTGTTTTTTTTGTATTTTTTGTATTTATTTGTTTTCTTGCGTTTGTTTTTTATTTGTATTTATTTGTTTTTTTTTGTATTTATTTGTTTTTTTATTCTTGTTCACGGTTGAAGCGGGCGGCGGAGGGGCGACGGCCGACGGCCGTCGTCGGCGGTGGCTCCAGTGTCTGTTGGAGGTCGCCACGGCAAGAGAGAAATAAAACAAAAATAAAAAAGAAAATTTGCTTATTTCTAGAAATTATTCCCGGGACAAGAAGCAATTTTTTTTTGTTTCTCGTTTCTATTCCCGGACTAACTTTTCTATTCCGGGGACTAGAAATCAATTTGGCGTTACCAAACGGGTTTCTGTTCTTTTTTTGTTCCGGGGAAGAAAAGAACAGTAAATTCTTAGGAATAGAAATGTTCTCATGCGACTCGAGTGACTCCATGAAACCAATCCCACCAAGTTTCATGCGCTCAATGTAACATTTTCTAGCAAGCCAAAATAAAGCAAAGAACAAAGAACTTCCTTATTCTTAATTGTAAGATCAGTATTGAAAGTTGAGAATCAATGAGTATTGAGCTTGAGAGTCAAGGTCGTAAGTGAGAGATAGAGAGATGACTCAAACAAGGTGAGAGTGAGACAAAATGAGCACTTAATTAATGGGTGTTGAGCTTAAAATTAGGGATTCGTGGTTTTTATTTTTTCTTAAATTTTTTGTTAGAAATTGTGTTAAAAAATAAATAAATATATTACCAATTTAGTCCAGGTGAGAGGTTCCACACTTGAAATCAGGAACTGAACCGATCCCTATTTGGTTCAATTCAGTTCTAAGTGATTCCCAATTCTTTTGCACACCCCTATGAGTGAAGGAGTTGGGTTTGACAACCTGTGCACAATACATAACACACACAATAACTTGTAAATAGATCAGGAGAGGACCAAATAAAAAAAATGAAAAAATAATAAAGAAATGCCATAAATTTCTGTCCAAGAAAAGCCGACTAAGTTAATGAAATGTTTAAAATGGAAAACGAGGAAAAGTTTTAAACTTAAATACATAAATGAAAATTTTAAGATTCAAACACATTCATTTGATAAGATTTAGGATACCCATTGTAATTTTTCCAATGTAACAAATTAAAAGTGCATTTTTTTTCTTATTCACTCAAGTGTATTATCATTATTCGATGTACTAAGTTAGATCATTCTCATTTTGCTAGCAGTTAAATTCTTTTTTCCAAATTCAGAGAACTTTCATTGACTTATTCTTTCTTAAGGCAATTCCAAAAAATCAGATCTCTTTTTTACTTCACAAAAATCTTAATTTCATTTTCCCAAACGTTTCTATCGAAAGTGTCACCAAATCGAGACATGGCTAACACATTGTCATGCAAGTTGGAATACCCAATTGCATAAATTGAGAGATCTAGGTACCCAATTGCATATATCACATGACTTGGAGGACTAACACTGAAAAAAGGGAACTGTCAGGAGTCAAATAGCAACAGCTCGCCGCTTTTTTATTTTTCTTGTCCGCTATACGAAAGGTCCACCATCCCGGGAGACAGAGACAGAGACAGAGAGCCTAGCCTTGTCAGGAGGTCGAACTCGGTACATCACAGGGCATCAGCTGTTCGTTTTCAGGAGACGCGGAAGACGACGAGAACTGCAAAACGATACCCTCCCAAATGATTGCATCGTAACTCGTTTTCCAGGTTGATTGTCTTTTCCTTTTTCTTGTCCCTTTCTTTCTTTTGGGTTCTCGCCTGATTGGTTCTCTGTACTTCGTGATCGTTTTTCTAGTTGGTTCGGTGGTGAATTGTTGATCGCTTGTTTTATTTATGTCGGCGGGCTTGTCGTTGAATGGTCCCTTGTGCGAGCAATAAGGAGAAAATAAATAAGAATGAAAGCAGAAAAGAAATCATGTTCGGCCGCATCATCTTAGGATTCGCTCTCCTCGTTTTGTCGTCGTACCTTAAAGATCTGTGCTGAGTTCCGTTTGATTCGGTTGAAAATTATGGGTGGGATCGGACTTTGATTGTATCTGTGTAGGAATCTTCAAAGGGTCCCTTTCGATTCTAAGTTCGTGTGAGTTTATTTTCCTGGCTTGTACTTACACAGGCTTAAAGTTTTTTACTGTACTTTTTTCAAGGTTTCTTGAATTCATTGGGTGCTTCCGCGGCTGCTTCTTTTGATATGACGATGAGTATTTCCAGTGAATGCATGAAGTTCAGAATGATTTCAGCATAGTCATCTTTGATGGACGTTGCCAGGACTTTGTTTATTCTATTTTGTCTTTTGTTTATCGAATTTCCTTTTGATGAAGCACATCCATCCTATTGTTAGATCTTACAAATGGGATCTTTTACATATGCTTGACTAATGTTAGAAAATGTCTGCTTTAGGAGATGCCTGTGTCGGTTTTAATGTCTTCTTAGTTCTAATGGGTATGTGGTTCATCCTGTAACTCCAGAATGGATGCTGCTGTTTGTAATCCATCTCTTGGACCTTCTTCTTCTTCTCGTTGTTATGTAAGTAGCAGACCCAGCTTTTGTCTGGATTTGAGGCACAGCTCAGTGAGATTATCTTCGGAAGTTTTCAAGGTTGAGATTGGCAGGTTGGAAAGAAGTCTTTGCTGATCTAGCGGAAATAAACTCAGTGCCGTCATAGCTTCAGCTTCTCAAACATCAGTTTCTGATCCAATTTCTACGCCTTCAAGGAACGACTTGAGTGACTCATTAAAAAAATCAAGTATGTACATTCACTCTCTGCCACACTGCTCATATATAATTCTTGGACTTAACAACTAAAGACTGCACGAGTATATTCTGTTTGCTTAATTATGCTTAGAAAAATCTTTTAACCCACTTCATGCCAAATGCATAGACCTGTCGGACAAGTAATGCTAGATGCTAAAGATACAAAGGCCTGTGTACAGAAATGATTTGCAAAGGGATGTGATAAACTTTTATGGGTATTTAAACAAGTGGGCCAGATTCAAGATCCCAACAGAACGCAGCCACACTACTCTGTAAACCAATTTGTGAATCGGTTTTCCCGTTTCTAGTATTATTCTTTCCAAAACATAAGTAATCCTTAACAAAGCTACGTGCCCTCAAATGACTTCAAAATTGTACAGCTTTTTAGAATGAAATCTTATGATTATGTCTTCTCTGTCATGTCAGATGAAGCATCATTGATCCTAATTCGACATGGGGAGTCTCTATGGAATGAAAAGAACCTATTTACCGGTAGTGTTGATGTGCCACTTACCAAGAAGGGTGTGGAAGAGGCGATTCAAGCGGGTAAAAGGATTAGCAACATTCCTGTTGACATGATATATACATCATCATTAATCCGTGCACAGATGACTGCAATGCTTGCCATGACTGAGCACCGCCAACAGAAGGTACAAGCTTAGCCCTCTCGTGCCATGCAGACCAGTCAAGATGAATAAATAGTCATACATTTTCCATCTGTCAACTGTCTAACTCTTAGGGATGATTATTAAATACTCGAGTAGTTTAGGCTATTGGGTGTCTTATACATGCAGATCCAGCTAGGATTTTGGTAGGCTAGGTGCATAGTTTAGGATATTTTAGTTCAGTTTCATGAGCATCGTCTTCCATGATTTAGAAACCCTGAAGCGACATTCACAAGTTGTGGTCCTTTGCAATTTTAGACTCAGCCTATGTTAAGTTTGAAGTTGTAGTTCTAGAAAATGGGTTTCACTCTAGTGCTGTTGAGAATTTTCTTCTTTGTTTTAATCTATTTATAGCTTGCATCTAGGTGCCAATCATATTGCATGATGAGAATGAGAGGGCAAGGACATGGGTCATATTTTCAGTGAAGAGACCAAAAAGCAATCCATTCCTGTTGTAACAGCTTGGCAATTGAATGAAAGAATGTATAGATCCCTGCCCTCTCTGATCTTTCTTCTGTTTTTGCATCTTCATTTAACACTCATGTGCAGAAACCCTAAATGTTGTAGGTATGGTGAGTTGCAAGGTCTAAATAAACAGGAAACAGTAGAGAGATATGGGAAGGAACAAGTTCATGAGTGGCGGCGAAGTTATGATATTACCCCACCTAATGGGGAGAGCTTGGAAATGTGCGCTCAAAGAGCTGTCACGTATTTCTGTGATGAGGTGTTTAATAACTTTCCTGGATTTTTTTATTTTTTTATTTTGGGTTGGGGGATAATGACATGATAATTGGTCTGACAATTGACCTTCTAAATCTTACAAGGCCTTATCCATGTCATTAATTAACCTGTTATTGTTGATACTGGGTCTTGCAGATTGAACCTCACCTTTTCATTGGAAAAAATGTGATGATTGCAGCCCATGGCAATTCACTGAGATCCATCATCATGTATCTGGACAAATTAACTACTCAAGAGGTGAAGGGCCGTTTTATTTTTGGGGAATATAATTGCTCCTGCAAATCTTTCATATTCATACTGATTTGCATCGGAAGTAAAATTTTCTCTCTAAGCAGGTTATAAGTTTGGAGCTATCAACTGGAGTTCCGCTACTATACATTTTCAAAGAGGGAAGATTTGTAAGGAGAGGTAGTCCTGTGGGACCTACTGAAGCTGGTGTCTATGCTTATACTGGAGTATGCTGCTGCTGAGAGCCTCACTCTATAATTCTGATTGTGCTTATTTTCCAGAGATATAGACTGAATGCAACTATTTAATCTTGGTATTGGTTGACTTTTGCCCCGTTTCTTGCCTTACATTGTGCTTAAGCAATAGATAATAGTCTGATCTCTAGATTTTGGAAGAAAATTTCAGATGAACAAGTGGTTTTCATCCTCCTCGTGTCAGCCCCTTTTAAAAATTATAACATTTACAATATGGAAATCATGCAGTTTAAACAAGACAGGGTTGGGGAAAGTAATATTTGAGAGGTCATGAAAGAGGCCGGGTGGTTATGGAAAATCTTCTTTGAGAACTCGCCTCCCAGACCCTTTGATTTTCTTCAGTACAGAAATGTTAAGGTTGGAGAATGTGCTGTGGGGAAATTTGCTTTACAAACCAATATTTTGAAAGTGAGTTTCTTAGTTGAATGGTGACTACATCTTGAGATTATTGGTCTTTGCTGAATTTGGTGTTGAACTTAGGTGTAAACATTTGGAAAAAAAAAAAATCTTCAGTTGTTTCGCACACAAGTTTACTTCGTATACCACAGATGAAATGGTTACTGCTAAGAATTGCTTTCCCAACAATCATTCACAAGGAATGTATATATTGAAAAAAAGAGTTAAAAAAGTTTTGGAGCAGTTTCTGTTGTCCATGCAATTTGGTTTTCTGATCCAATAGCTTTATTCTAGAGCTTACACGTTTCTTCTCACTTAACTCATTAAACCTCGTCTCTCTTTTGGTCAGGCGGATAAATGCACCAGCCTTGTTCTTGTTCATCTTTGTTCTTCATTGACTATAAGAATCCCACCCTTGGTGATAATTTGAATAGCGGGGAAATTGTTAGTGTTGCAGAAGATTAAAATACCCCTTCACCCTCCTCCCTGCAATTCTGGACCTGCTTATTACCATGATATGTTGTTCTAATGTTTTGATGTCCAACTGTTCTTGCAAAAATTTGTTGAAATGTGGATGAGCTTTGTTGCCAGCCTATTATAATGATGTAGAGCAGTAACTCTAGTACTCATTGTCGTGAATTTTGCTACAGAAATTGGCTCAGTACAGGCAGAAATTGGATGAGATGTCACATTAGCATCCAGGCAGTTGGAAGGTATTACTCTTGAGTTTTTTTTTTACTTGCTTTTGGCTTCTTAATATGCTAGTACATGGCTCTGAGCACTAGTTTCTCCCTGTTCTGGTTATATGCAGAGGCTGCATCCGAGTTGCATTGTAATAACGAAGACAGTATTGGCTTGCCATAGTATATCATTGAAGTTCGAAGAGTAGAAAAGTTACACATACCTCTTTCTTTAACTCAGAATATGATTCCCATTTTTCTTTGCTTAAAATATTTTGTAATGTCTTCAGGATTGTAATAGTTAAATTCTTTGGTGGAGTGACTGACGTAAACTTGTGCAATATCTATTGGAAGGAAAAAAGGGGAAAAGAAGAGACTCTGGACCTTGGATGTTCCATTTGGCCTTCTGTTCACCTTCTTACACATAACGGATGGACGTGGCAAGTTTTCTTCCCGAATGCCACATCTGAGGATGTGCTTGGCATGTGAAATGATCTTACACAGAAAACATCTTATATGGTCCGAAGAAAATAATGTCCAAAGAGCAGGTTCATCATGTCAAAGTGCAACAACCTTACCACCAAATGATAGCTGATCCATTTCAAAGAGAAAAACGCCCGACCACTGTATTCGGCTGCCTTGGATATAGGTATATGTCATGGATAAAGTTTAGGATAGCAAGCGAAGGAGCTGAATACAGATATAAAATAGGAATAGACCCGGAGGCAGGTGATGTGCTGATGACCAAAACTCAGAGCGCTTTAACAGGACATGATTGTCCTAATTAATCCTGCACACGGTAATATGGCGTAGAAAAACTGGCGATTTGATGCTTGTGGCAAATTTAAATCACTTTTAACCCACAGGATGTTCTTCATTTATCCATATATGGAAATATACGTATGCACACGTGTTTTGAACAAATATCCACAGCGTGAAGACCATCAATGAGACTAGATTCGAGCCATCGATAAGATGCTGGGTTGACCAGGGCAAATGGCAATCAAATTCACCAACTGACACCCAGGAAAATTTTGTAGGTACCCATAGTTATTTCAGTGACAATGCAACATTGGCCTTTAACAATATCGACAACAGCTTAGATTTGAAAAATGGAAACTACTTTGGATGCTTTGCACAAAAAAGAAAAATGATCTACACCGAAAGGAAGAGAAGATTTCTTTCCAGGAACCAGATTCTTGAACCCTTGTAATGGATCTGCAACGACATACTACAATAAAATGAATTGCTGCTAGAATAAGAAGATAATAAAAGCACCAGAGAACATGACCTGAAACTCCATATTAGAAAGTCACTTGATGCCACAAGGCAACTTCATTAATTAAATAATTGACAGAAGATCAGTTCAAGCTCTAACTAGAATCCCAAAATGGTCAAGAGTGCAAAATCTGCACTTACATGTCTCGGTTAGAATGACATCAAAGCTTGCACACGTTCTCTTTTAAGAGTGCACGCTCGCGCTGCAGTTATCACCTATATTTGTTGACACCACGGCATCAATGGGCGTCGCTATCTCCGACTCTACTCCACCCATCATATCTTCTGCCTTCTTATTGTCTGAGGGATCAGAATCTGATAAAGTAATGGAATCTAAAGAAGCAGAAACAGTTATGGCTGCTGCTTGGGTTGCCGACGGAATGCTCCCTCTTGTCCAAGCCAATGGCATCCTCTTGTCGTCTTCTCTCATCCTCTCGGCATACTTACCAATGTCAAAACCATTAGCATCATTGCCACCAAATGCGGATTCAAGCTGATCCATATCAAACAGATCCTCCGTTATTTTCTTCGAGTTGAGGTCATCCGAGTAGACAAACTTTACCTTATTGTAAGTTTTGGGCTCAAGGAAGGGTTTCACCACCTGCGGTAACACAATATATTGTTGCAGCAACCGACTTGTTAAGAATGACCGTATCCATCATAATATATTACATGGCAAACTAGTCAGCAACCGCAATTTCCCATTAGCTTAATTTATGTAAATGAAAAAGTAAAGAGTGTGACAAATGCTGTTCATGCAGGCAGTTCTAATCCATTTTCTCTGCTTTTTCAAAAAGGGTATTGTATGTGATATTACTAATGATATAGTGCAAAAGTGTCGAGGTGAAAGCACCATAAAAGAAGATAATAGGGAGAGGACGGAGAGAGAGAGAGTCATACCGAAAAGAATGGTTCAAAGAATTTAGGAGGGTTATATAGGATGGCAACACCAAGACGTTCCGGGTATTGATCCTGTAATACATGGGCCGTCTCCTTTGTCACCTTCACTGATATATGTGACATATTGAAACCCTGGAAATCTATCAGCCAGACCATCTGCTCTTGGTTGGACGGCAGATTCAAAATAGCATTTTCCATGCAATAAACCAAGTACTTAATTTGTCGTTTTGTTGACTTCGAGTTCTGCATTTAAAACCAAGTCAAAGCAAACAATTGGCATCATGTTCCAATAAACGAGGTTGCCTTCTCGTTAGATTGCATACACAATTCAAGTTCACTCTACCTTAAGCCACACAAGCATCTGCAAGGAAATTAACTTTTGCATACAGTGTGCAGTTTCATTGAAAAGATCAACTCCAACATATGAATTATGAAATAATCTTTCCTCATAACGGGAATTTCCCAAGATACATTGCATGAGAACTTGTCAAAAATCCATTTACTTCCATAAAGAGATTGATTTGTTCACGGACTAATATCTCCTGCACGATTTCCATTTCTGGGTGAAAAATCAATTCATACGTCACTACAACCCTCAAAGGAAGAAGAATGATGGAACCTGGCGACTAGGCCTCATGACCAGAACTGTCCTGCCATGTTTATCTACATAATTCGATCTGTAGATTTTCCCAGTCTCGGCCTCATGAGCAATGTCTTCCTGCTTGTACATTGAACTGCGTCAAAAAGGCTCGGAAATATATAGATAAAACAAATTCTGCTCAACTGGCTCGGCAGAGAACATTCAATTATTACTCAGTTAAGTGAAACAAAATAAAAAGAAAATACATAAATTAAGCAGTCAGGTCAAGATAATATTCTTTTTCTAATTACATTTAAACGAAAGCAATAGTACAGGCCTGATTGGCTATTCAAGCTAGTCTTTTAATAATTGGTCTCAATTGAATCCAGAGGAAGTTTGAAAAACTAAAGAGCCATTAAAAACTACCACCTAAAAGAGGCATTGAAATACATAATTTGGAGGATAAATTGGAAACTCAATGCGATACAACATACCCAATAAATTTCTTCAGGCTTATATTCTGATCTCCACTTCAAGGTATCTTTAAGCATCTTAGTTGCTTTCTTCACATTCCAATTCCGAGCCCTTAAGTGTCTAGCAAGCGACGCATCCGAACAATAAATCGATAACTTCTCTGGCAATGCTGCCGTCCCAATCAATCTCCTCAACAATCTACAAAACAGGAAGCATCATAAGTAGAAAAGTCTTCACCCATGACAGGATATTTGCATCCCCATCAGTAGTAAGGCACTGTCCAACTCAGGCACTATATTCCATATACCTTTGCCTGCTGCTCTTCTGATGTTAAAAGTTTCTCATTCCCATTTGAAGAGGATTTCTTAGACTCAGAGCTCATTGCTCCAAAGAAGTCGCTACCAGATTCAGCTGTTGAACCTTCACAGCCAAAGGAATTGTCTCTACTACTGCTGTTGGCATTTTCACATTATTAGTATTGCTAAAATGGAAATTAAATGATAATGTCTACTTTAAGAATCAACAAACTGAAGCAGTACATCCCTGTTCAAAACTCAAGCTAGAAATACATACTTGAAGGAACTTTCAAGAAAATCTGCCATCAAATTAGCGTTAATTATCCAAGAAACGAGAAAGAATGTGCAATCCAAGTAAGTTAACATGCTAGATCGAGTGTCTGGGGAATAGGGAGGAGATGGAGATTTGAGAATGTAAACCACAGTTTGTCCAAAATCCTAGGAAAGATATTCACCAGGTCATTTGCACAAGACCGTTAACTAACAAGAAAATATGGCAACTAACAAAACTTCATATTATTTCATTGATTTAGATTATGTCATCGATTTTATCTTTTTACCAATTCTCACATATATTATGTTAAACATTGGCAACTGTCAATCTGTAATGTCCCCAAATTGCCCTAGAGATGTACAAATAAATCAACCCAAAGTAACTCGCTTCTTGGAATGTAGTACTTCAAAAGGCTGATGTGCCATGTACATAGCAACTTGAGAGCAAAACTAACCTCATCAGGCTTGTAGGTTACGTGTATGTCTACTATCATGAAAACGGCAAACAAAACAACCTTGACGGGTAAATTACCGTTGCAATCATGCACAAGCTTTTCAACGATACGACTTGCACACAGCTAATTAGGTTACAAAGTCACAAAGTAGGACACTGTAGTGCAGCTCCCCTATATCAGGGTTCAAGGAGGGGATCACACTTAAACTTAGCCTAACATTGCCAAAGGTTTTTTCCCGGATTTAGACTCATGATCTCGGGTTATAGTCGAGCTACCTTACTGTTGCACCAGCTGACTTCTACTTTTGTCACGATAACTCTCTTGATAACCAGCTTTTCAGGGGCAAAAAAGCATGCCACTTTGTCTAGGATAAGTTCCAGACAAGAGAAGAGGAGGCCATCTCTGGAATTACATGGTCCAAATCCAACAGCACGGTAATATAATACCCACATTTCAGTGAAGCAATGTCTTTACAAATCAAGAACATTGGACTTAAAAACGTGAACTGCAGCCATTAAGTGATTCTTAATGAAAGTTTAATTTTTTCTTTTTAAACCAATCGCACGAAAGTAAACCACGAAAATTCTTTGTTCCACGAAAGTTGGATTCGGATGGCATGTCCATTTGAACACCAAAACCTTATCTTCTTCTTTTCATCTGGAAAAAGAAAAAGACAAAAATACAAATGTTCTTCGTCCCACCGTATTTACTTTCGACACGAAGGACCAATCGGCAACAAAATACAGCACAAGAAAATTCAATGCGATAAAGACCCAGTTATCTCTTTTAACAGGAAAATTCAATTCCCAGGACCCGATTGGATCCGGACCATCCACAACGAAAATAACGGTCGGACGACCGGCAACACGAATCACGACACTCGAGAATAAAATTCAAGAAATTCAGCTCCCAACTTCCTCGGGATCTTATTAGACGATAATAACACCGAATAAACCGAGAAATTCCTGCTCAGATCTCCCCAAGATATATCCAACCGAAAATTCAAGAAAAAATAAAAAACGGGTACTCCACGGTGTAAAATGACGAGCGAACGATATGGCGATTTCCCCGAAAGTGAGAGTCCAACCTGGAACGAACCAAGAAACCCGAGCCACGAATGTTCCGGAGAGAGACCAACGCTTCAGGAGACCCGCACGGAGCTGCCCGAGAAACAGAGGGAAACCATGGTCAAACCTCGAGCAAGAGAGGAGGATAAACTCCGTAACAAGTACAGGTCGAGGAGGAAAGGAGGAGGGAGGGAGAGGAGCCGTGGAGGGAGTGGGCCTTTTGATTGCTTGCGCGACGGAATATTACGAGGATCTCCGCGAGGGAGGATTGAGAGCTACGAAATTGGCTCGTGCGTCTTTCCTTGTCCACATGGAAACGTCAAAAAAAAAAGAGTCTTGCCCCATTTTTTTTTATCACTGAATTAACGCAGCTTTGCTCATTTATTTTGATAGTGATATGAGCAATCATTATTAAGAAAGCGTATTTTAAATTATTTATTTTTTGTGAATTTAAGAAAAAAAAACCGTCGGAAGAAATTCTATGTCTTAGGAAAATATTTTAGGATTTTAGGTGTTCGGATATGAGAAAATAAATGGTCGAGGAAAATATTTTAAAATTCAAAGGAAAATTTCCCTTCAAATCGTGGAAAATGATTTCTCTTTTGAAAAGAGGAAATCATTTTCCGTCACACGCTCTCATCTTTCATTTTGTTTTTATGCTTTCTTTTCTTTTCTTTTTTCTTTTCTTTCTTTCCTATTCATCTTCTTCTTTGGCCCGGCCGCCACGGCGGCCCGGCGACCGTCCGGCCGGCGACCGACCGCAAGCTAGCGGCCGGCGACCTCGCCGGCCTCGCCCCAGCCGGCGAGGCTCCGCCTAGCCCCGTCGGGCGGCCGAGATCGGGCCTCGCCAGACGGCGAGGCGAGATCTCTCGCCGGCCTGGCGGAGCTCGTGGCTCGCCGATCCGGCGGCCCCGGGCGGGGCTCGGGCCTCGCCCGAGCTCGTTGCGAAGCTTCGCGAGCTCTCGCGAGCCGCGAGCTAGCCGGATCGGCGGCGGAGCTCGGGGCTCCCGATCCAGCGAGCCCGAGCTCGCGCGCGAGCCGAGCCGGCGAAGCTCGCGGCGAGCTCGGCGAGATCGGCCGAGCCTCGAGCTCGCCGGATCAGCCATTGAGCGGCCGGCCATCGTCGGGCGGGGAAGGAGGCGGAGGCGGCGGCGGCGGCGGCGGAAGGAGGAGGAAGAAGGAGGAGGAAGGAGGCGGCGGCGGAGGAAGGAGGAGGAAGGAGGAAGGAGGAAGGAAAAAAAAAAAGAAAAAGAAAAAGAAAAAGAAATAAAAAAATAAAAAAAATAAAAATTTCGATTTTTTAAAAATATAAATAATTAAAAATTCATTTTTTAAAAAAATATAAAAAGAATTAATTTTTTGATCAATTAAAAATATTAAAATTCAATTTTTGATAATTTTTCCCAAACAATTAAATGAAGCTAACGAACGGTAGAAAATATTTTCCACTCAAATTTTAGGTTTTACGAACACCGGAAAATAGAGTCATTTTCCTGGAAAATGATTTCCAGGAAAATATTTTCCAGAAACATGATATTTTCCGCGAAACGAACGGACCCTTAGGTTGATGTTTTTTCGAATGGATTCGATGGTTCTTGCTCCTGTTTTGGGCCTAAGCTTTTGGACAAGAAAGAAACAAGGAGCTGCTTTCCCACTTGGGAAGAAGAAGCTATAGCCCTATTGCTTTTTAACTACCCCAGTCTAAACACCTTTTGTTAGATTAGCGCAAAGGCAGATCTCATTGGGACATGCCCCACCCCTGCTCACCTAACCCACTGGCCCGCCAGCTTCAATATTTTCTCTGAACGCGCCTTTTTTTTTTTCAATCTTCGGAGGAGGGAAAAGCGGAGCGGAGTGCGCAAAAGAACATGTTTGAAGGTCGCATTGTTTCGACCAAAAAAAAAAAAAGGTCACATTGACATCAAGAAAACCTCTCATACTATGTTACGAAAAATTTTAAATTGATATATCTATGTTATAACTACCCCAAATTAATATGCCCACGTCATATATATCTCAAATTATGATAAATTTTAATTTTTTTAACATCAATGCGACATTAGTATATTAATTTGGCCTTATGGGCCCGGCCTTCCCTCTTAAATTGAATAATATTTGGTCGCTTACAGAGGCGATTATAGGAGATTGGGTCGCACTCATGAAGCAACTAAAAAGTCTACATATAATGACCCAATCTAATCCACACTTGGACATATTTTGATATTATATGAGGAGTTTGTACACTTGCTGTAAGATATGAAGTCAAGATGGCTTGAGTTTGTATTGGAGAACGGGGCTTCATGATTCAACGAGTCTTTTATAATACTTGGATTGTAATAGTGAATTTGAGGAAACTCTAAAATGGATTTAGAGAGTAGAGTAATCAGAAACTGAACCACTATAAATAGATTAGTGTAAGCATTTTATGTTTGTACTCTCTTTCACTCCGGTGCATATTATTAATTTTGTATAATTTTAATTCTTACATCATTCTATCGTGTGAAAATTATATTTCTATTAGTTAACTCGATATTTTTGGCCAACAGTCAAGCCTTTGATAGGATAATCCAATGTAATAATTTCTTAACAGGGCCATTTGGTGATGAGCGATCACCTCGATCACCTCCTTGAACTGGCATAATTTTTTTAATCAAGTCTCTCTAGTTTCAAATCCCATTAGTTGGAGTAGTTAAATTGTTCATATGATCAATATATCTATATAAGGATTTTCCCCGTATCGAGCTAAAGGAGGTCTAATTAATTAAATTTGGAGTCGGACTCGGAGGGTCTCGATTGAAAATTCTACAAATTTAAAAGGTTTTGATTGGACGAATTAAAAGTTTTAGGACCAGAAATCGAAAATCTCCTCTCTCTTTTTCTATTTTTTTGTTGACATTGACCATCTCCAGCTGAACGAGACGCTCCGCCGGCGAACGCAATCGAGCGAATGGAAGGCCGCGGCGGCGAAAATGGCGGAACCGCCGATTCCTCGAAACCCTAAATTCCGGCCTCCTCGTGCTCGAGCTCGGCTCCTCGGAATCATGCCGATCTCGTGGCGGTCGGCCCTCCCCCTGCTGCTGGCCTCTTCCCTCTTCCTCTTCGACGAGTGGATCTCCACCCCGTCCTGCAGATCCGTCCCCCGCGCCGACCGTGACGGCGAGCGCGACGCGGCGGGGGGCCGCCACGATCTGAAGGTGATGATCGTCTCCGACTTGCTCTTGACGGGGTCCGACGCCGGTTATGTGGACACCTACTTCAGAGACTACTACCTCTCCAAGTTCTTCAAGGTACGTCCGGACGCGGCGGGCTTCGCATCGCCGGACCGCGTCTTGTCGTTAGGGTTTGGTTCGCTTTACTTGGGGTTCATCTTTGATTGGGAGTGTGAATGGGAATCGTGGCGAATGCTAGTGGATGGTATCTTTACTCGACGTGGGAATGGAACTTTCAGTGGGAAAGTGCAGGAAATGTTAGCTTTTTCGGGCTATGTTGGCAGAAAATGCGAGTTGCTCTAGTTGAAGCAGATTAAGACAAAACCTTTTCGGCGGCTTTGGCATCTGGACGTGGGGTGCTTTGTGATTTCCACAACGTTTGTTCTTGATTGCATCTTGGGTTGAACATGACTTCATTGAGCATTAGGCATTCTTGCGTTAATGCTTTCTTGTGCATGGATTTTGCATACTAGTGGAATGACTGGGCACATTTGCAGATAGTTGGCCCGAAATAGGTGACAGGATGCAAAAATGAAACACCATTTCTGTTCTGCTGTACAAGGTTAATCTCTTTGAAAATGATTAGATTTCTTATGAGACTTGCTAAATCTTTGAGCTTCTAAATCGTGATACTTGAATAATGAAGTACACAAGGAGAAAGTCAATACAAGTACTTATGGTCAATCTCAGTGATAGGGTAGTGGACCACTGATTTGTTAATGAACTTGTTATTATACACTTCTTTCTGCTTCCTGCTCTATATCCTTCTTTTGCTTTGTAATATGTAAACAGAAATCATTTCAAACTCTCAAGCCTGATATGCTGGTGGTCTTGGGCGATTTTTCTGCCAGAGGTTCGGAGCTGACGAGACGCAAATGGGTCCCTGTACTTTGTCAATTTCATAGATTGATAGGATCCCTTATTGCCCTCCCTTTCCATGTCATTTTGGGTGACAGGGATATTGGAGAATGCACAGGACTAGATTCTCACTTGGTTGACTGGAAACCAGTCATCTCCCTAGATTAGATTCAGCTGGTTGTGGTGCCTTTGAGATGGAGAATGTAACCTTTGTCTCTGTTAATAGTGTTGCATTGCTTTGTGGCAACAATGCACTACGATTTGGCGTGGAAGAAGTGATAGAGAGGGAAAGCTTAGATTTCCGGAAAGAAATTGAAGGGCCAAGAACAGAAATGACCAATGACTTGGGTTCAGATAAGGAAATGTCTCCGAACTTTGCATGGAGAGAGAATTCTATGGCATCTGGCTCTGGTCCTGTTCTCTTGCTTCACTTGCCGTTACACCCAACAGGAAGGAGTAGAAATGATGGGAAACATTGTCATGAGAAAGCTTATAGCAACTTATTGGTGGATGTCAATGAACTGCAGCAGAGGTACACTTGCTTATGCCATAACTACTTTCAAATCTTAGCTGTAAGAAGTCAAGGTTCAAATCTTAACTGTAAGAAGTCAATGTTCATTGCATTGTAGTTGTTAGTTTCCATTTAACATTTCTATAAAGGTGACTGTTCTTCTTCACACATGTTCAGTCACGCGTGCGATGTAACTAGTAAACCTATGTAGTTAACCCTTGTAAATGTATCCTGTACTGCTGCAGACTAGTTTTCTAACAGGATATCAAGAAGTATTATATTTTTTCGCTCTAAAGAAGACGGAAATTATTAACTTTAGTTTTTGAGAGCTGGGCAGCAGATAGCTATTTACCCATTGCCATAACGTTAAATGTGGAACTTCTCTGTACGTTAAACACCCCAACTCTTTTTAAGACATGAAATTGCCACACTGCTAAGATATGAAAGCAAACATAGAAAAGCAGGTCTGGGCCAGTATTTTGAGATGTGGTGCGGTAACTTCCCGGAGATTAACCTACAGGGCTATGCAGTAGTTTAGGATAAGCTGCAAATGAAATTTAGGATGTTTAGTAGGATCAGTTAAAATAACAGGTATTAACAGGATTTGTCTTTGCTTAAATGTGCTACAGTTTAGAAGAGAAGCACCCCTTGAAGTGTAAAAGGAATAATAAGCTAACGCGATGCACAACGAGCTGAAAATAATTGTGTCGCAGGGTTCCCCGGTTTGGATGCTAGTAGCTTGGTTTATGCTCACTATATAGAGAAGATTCTTACAATTCTGATTGACTATTATTTTTACTACTTTTGTTATCTTGTTTGAATTACTGGAAGTTCCATTTCTTAGTCCCTTGTTGGACATTCCTTTTGGTCAGGAGGCTTGCCGGGACTGGGCCCTATGAGTTATCACACACTATCCCTCTAAATGCAACAGAATACATCTTCCAAGCTCTTAGACCAAGGTAGAGGAAATGTTTGCTCTTTTCTCATTTGCCATAATCTTTGCAGTATTGTTAGTTCATCGAGGCTCTAGCCTTTTATGGAGTTTCAGTCGTTTCTACCCTGACTTCCAAGTGATTTCACATGAGCTTTATATGAAGGAATTGAAAATGAACTCAACGGCAAAGGTTGTGAGAACTTTTAGCAGAAAGTTGTGTGGCCCTCTGGAACCCTCACTCATTTTCCCTTTTTCTTTTTCTGTTCTCCATTTATGTTAATGCTATTATTGGTGCCATATGGACTCCATGTCGATGGTACACAATTGCAAAACTGTCATAGAGAAAGACATGTTAGCTTTCGGTAGAAAAATTGTTAAAAAGTGCTTAACTATAAAGTAGTTTCCAAGTTCATGACAATACGACATCGGGTAACACTAATTCTAAGTTTAATGATGCAATTGAAAAAGTTTAAGGTGACCCCAAGGCATAGTGACATTTAGCAAGATCCACCCTATATCAAGGAGTAGACTTTGGTTACACAAAACTCGACATTTAGAAAGGGATGATGGTTTGTTATGGTTAATTACTTGATGATGAACATGGTTACAGTCGGAGAATATATTTCTTGGAATATGGTTGTTATGGAATAACAGAAGTTCAAAAGTAAGGTAAATGCTGGGAGGCATATTAAAATCCTTGGCTGGGCGGCATCTGTAATGCCGATCTGATTAGACTAAAGCAGGATTATCTTGTTTTCATAAATTAGCCCCCATTTTCTTTTAGTAAGATCTATTAATGTTATCATGTAATTATTGTGGATGCATTCATCTGTATTTGTAGCTCAACTATATGCCTCCATGTCACTGCAGGATTGTTTTTGGTGGGCACAGTCTTGATTTTTGTGTTTACCTACACCCGGATGGAACTCGTGAAGTAACTGTTCCACCCATGTCATGGCATGCTAGGGATGATCCCGGATTTGTCATTGCCACATTTAGACAAGGCAAATTTGTAGCTATCAGTCATTGTTATCTTGGGAGGCAATCGTATGCACTCATCTATATCTTCATATTGGTTCTATCGATGTTAATGACACTTCTGGTGAAGTTTTTGAAAACATTCCAGACTATGGTAATGGCTGTAGCTCTTTTGTAACATTTCCTTTTACTTGGACATTATCATGCTTATTCTGTATTGATACTTTTCTTGTTCAAATGGGGTCGAAGTTGCCGTTGGAATCCTTTCTTGCTATTCTCGCCAAATACGCTAATTGAAGTCTAGCAAGTGCAAAAATCCTTAAATTGCAAGAAGAACGACTGGCCAAATTCACACATCAGGCCATCACAGCGATCGGGTACTCTTGATCTCCCACCTCCAAGAAGTGCCGTCCTTCTTCTAATATCATAGTGCCATTTTCATCGGCTCGGCTCAGGTTGTCGCAAGGGTTCAATGCCAATTGGATCTCCACGGTTTCGCCCCCCTTCAGTTCCACATTCTGGGAGGCCACCAGCTGCTTCATCGGATTCCCGCTGCTCGGCTTTGCATGCCTCACAAAGAGCAACACTGGGTGCTTGCCTAGCATGTCGCCACGGTTCCTGACCTCGACCGTGACCACAAAATCGCCCTTCCTGCAAAACTCTGCTCCCAAATCTTAAACCGGTCTGTACCGAGGGGGAGGAATCCGATGCTTCATCGGATTGAGATTTAGGGGAGTGGTTTAGGTAGAAAAGGTCCTTGGTAACAGATATGATCTCGTAAGAATATTCCGTGTAGCTAAGCCCGTATCCATACTCGAAAACCGATGGGCCTTGGTAGAACCGGTATGTACGCCCGGGATAGCCAGTGGATGGTTCAGGCCTCATCCTCATGTCGGTCATTGGCACTCTGGTGAATTCTTGTGGGTACCAAGCCACTGGCAGTCTCCCGCCTGTTTCAGAATGCAAAGACGACCTGATTTTTTCAGAAACTCAGGTACAAGAACCAAGAAATGAAGAGGGATCATAGGATCTTACCAGGATTATATTCACCAAGGATGATTTCTGACAACGCCATCCCGCCGGCCTCACCAGGATAACCGGCCCACAAGATGCTTCCGATGTTCTGATCATCTCTGGCAAATCTAATGTCAACGGGACCCCCACAAAGAATCACCAAAATGACCGGCTTCTTTGCAGCTTGGCAACGGTCGTGATGAGCTCCTGTTGCCTGCCGGGAAGGACCAAATCCACACGATCGAACTGCTCCCTCTCTTGAGTTTGATCTAACCCCATGATTAGCACCACGTGATCTACTACTTTTGCTACTTCCACGGCCTGGGCAATCTGCAGCACCGAACATGCTACATTGTCGCAACCCACCTGATACCTTGTGTCCTTCACATAACTTTGCAGAGCCTGCAGCAGTGTTATGGACTTGCACGGCGGTCCCGCGAAGTTCCCAAGTAGCATCGAGGCATTATTGGCATTGGGACCTATTACACCAAGCGACATGGACTCTGATCTCTGAAGAGGCAGACGATTTTCTTTATTCTTCAGAAGCACAATGCCGCTTCGAGCAGCCTCAAGAGCCAAATCTTGATGCTTTTGGGAGCCGACCTGATCCGGGCCTATGTTTCCGAAAGGTTGTTTCTTGGGGTGGCCATTGAAGAGTCCTAGCCTCATTCTCACTGAGAAGAGGTTGTGAAGCGCTCTGTCTATCTCGGACACCAACACTTTCTTTTGCTCGACAGCGGATTTAGTATGTTTCTGTAGGTAATCTCCACAGTTGACATCCATGCCTGCAAGTTTCAGTACCATTCGATCATATTAACTTCACAAATTTCACGTGTGTCACGATTCTTTTGTCCGAAACAGAAAACATACTTGGTGATGTTCTTTGTATTACCACTAATTGAGAAATTGTGACTGATCATCCCGCGATCACTGGTGTAGTATCTTGCCGTAAGGCAATGAAAAACTGTTCCAGTGCTTTTGTTTGCAAATTGTGAATTTGCAAAGTAGTGATCTTGGCTAAATGTTTTGGTCATGAGTGAAGGTCAACGTGGTTGAAACGATAGATTCTATCACATATTGTCACCTGTTTCTTAATTATTATTTTTTTCCTTCTAAAAAGCGACGAAGACACATATTTAAAGAATAAAAATTGCTACTTCAAAAGACAATTTTAAGGGAATTTATTATTATTATTATTATTATTATTTGGGGAGTTCATTGGCCGAATTTGCTTTACCTGGAAAAAGGCCATCTTGCTTGTGGGGCGCATATAATAATTGAATTTGCTAGGGCCTAGGCCATAACGTGATCAGTCTCCTCCTTTTTTATGTTTCTTCTTCAGGATTTTAGCCCCTCTTTTCATTTTTGTCTGAGTGATATGAACCTTAATGCTTCAGTGTCATCAATTCACGCGTAAAAACATAAACTGAAAAGGTCCAGAGCCATGCATTGAATGCATGCGTGAAGTTCCAAGAAAACGCCATGCCGAGGCTCAACTAGCCGCGAATCAAAGAGAGAGATTCTGATGCTGGACCGTTCGTCGAAAATCAAATCTCGGATAGTAAAAAGATCTCATTGGCCAAAAACATAAAGAAAATATGCGAAAAAGATGCCGATAAAAAAAAAAAGAATCAGAAGAATTACATGCGACTACTCGGGACAGATTCCCCAGGACATGGGTGAAGAAAAGGCAACATAAAGGGCCAAGGCATTTGACTCTTTAAGGATAAGAGGTGAGGGACCAATCCGAAAAATTAGGTAGCGCAAGCCAACTCTCATCAGCTTGTGGTGGTCCCATTCATATTCTCCACTCTTATTTTCGTTTCATCGACCAACATTAAAGGATTAACCATTATTTTATAGTTGATTAGCAATTTAATCTTGTTTCTAATGTAATGTTTCCATCGCTATTGCTACCCGAAATCTTGCCAGGCATACAAGTGCCGCATAAAAAAGATCACTTTAAAACCTTTGATTTGAAAGGGCTATAACAAAAGTAATTTTCCTAACAAAGTGATATCTCTCTTTAGGTTACTTTATGGTAGTTGATATCTCATAAGTGTGTTTCTTTAGAGACTTTCTCCTGATAGGAGAAATATTAGGTGACGGCATCACTTGACTCGATGCATTTGACATAACGTTAGGCTATAGGCCATGCAAAATTTTATTGATGGATCCGACTCATGCAAATTTGAGGCTAATCATAAGATTTTTCATGAAAATGCTAAGGAATGCATTAACGTACCAGCTTTGAGGACATCGGCAACAGCATCCTCTGGTGTCTTGGCATATCTTTGCCTGTCGTATATGATGGATAAGGCATTGCAATCCGATACTATGTACCTGCCATATCTCAGCTCCAATTAGTCAGCAAAGTCATCCTCATCTTCTCTACAAAAGCCATGGAGTAGAAAACAGGACATGCCACTTTCACTTATTACCCGTCGAAAGACCATTTTTGACGGACAGTGTTGGAGAGGAGATTGTAATCTGCACAGCTGGGGATGCCGTTGACTTGGTTGTAAGCGCACATGAGCCCACTGGCCTTCCCGTCCTGAATGCACCTTTGAAACGGCGGCTGAAAGGTATCTGCCATGTCTTGTGCTGTCACCTGAATTGACCCCACACAAATATTGCAAGTTAATTAAGACCGAGAGTTGAGGATAATGCGGAAAATACATTTGAGGAATTTCTATATATTTCACAATATATATCAATGAAGAATACCTAGAGGCTTTATTAGATAATTATTCTAATGATAATATCTCAATTTATATATGCACAGTCAAATGGAAATATATGTGTAATCTTAAGAGATACTAATGATCAACTTTAATATAATAATTATTTCTAACATAGGAAATTAATATAAAAAAAATCCCTAATTATCTTTAAAATTCCCTCAAACTAAAGGTGATTAAGTCAGTTTTAAGTTTAAAATCAAGTGAAAACAGTGCCACCAAAACTTGTATATTCTGAAATCAGCATAGATCAAAGACGGTGATGACTCCAAGTTTCCGTTGACGATGAGATTTCATTTTCGGTATATCGCTTGGCGGTGAATTTGGTGGTTGGCTTTTCCTAGAATAAAAGGGCAAATGTGCAGCACTTTTTACCACCAGTCAATCAATCCCCAATCAATGGACATGTGGGATTTGCTTCTTCTCTAATCACGTGCTCTAATAGGAATTTTTTTTTTTTTTTTTTTTTGGGATGGGGGAACCAATCCAAAAGCAGATACAAACTTCCAAAATATCCTAAATATCAATTAACCCCGCAAGACAAGACACCTGGAAATTCTACCTAAAGGTAAGCATGGTTTTAAAGTAGAACGAAGAATCAAATTGGTGAGAACCAGTCTAGTTTGAGGTTCCAATGCACTCTGATTTGGTTCTCGATTTCATTTTTTTAGGAACCACTGGTTCGATTCTCAATTTTGAAAGTAAAAACCGGACCGAGAACCAACTCAAAACAGAGACCATTAGATCTATTTTACATAGAGCAACAACAAAGTTGGATATCCACTAATTTTCTAAGACCATTATATCTATTTTAGTTTCATTTCTTGAAAACAAACATATAACAATGATGTCTTTTGTAATTCATGCCATTCTATGTTATTGATAGAATAAGATAAATTACCCTACAATACGTTATTTAGTGAATATATGCAATGGCAAGTATCATACTATTACAAAATTCCACATCACATTCAATATATTCAAGGTAGAACTAATGTGCCCATTAAAACAGATTGGATTCCATGGACCTTGTGCTCCGGAGGATTGTAGATATGGTGATTGATGAAACTTTTGTTGTCGCATGTTAACATATATGGCAACGGTCTGGATTTTAATCTCTCATTTGCTTTATTTAAATGAACCCCTTCTAATAAATTATGCTACTGTTGTGTATGTATGAAATTGGTATATCAATATAACATGTCAATGTAGGTGGAGGGATTTGAAAAGATGACTCCGATCATAGAATTGTAATCATCTAGCAATGAAGGTTTATAAGTTGAAGTGTGATAAATATATGTGATGAGGCTTTCTAATATTTATTTTATTTAACTTAATAGTAGTTATAATTCAAAACTATTATTTAGTGATAATCTATGGTTTTTTTTTTTTTTTAATTTGAGGTGGTTAAAATTTAGAGCAATTTTTCATGGATGCTTGAAAATTGCAGTTTTATAATTTAGGTCTTATATTACATATTTTGAACTTTTTTATTGTTTATTTTATTTTTGTATTCATTTTTTTATGGATTATTTTTATTGACAAATGAGAAATCATTTTTTTATTAAAAATAAAATAAAATAAGGAAATTATTAGATATTATAACTTGTATAAAGTAGGTTTCAAATTTAAAATATATATATAAGTTGACTCTCCTGATTCAAAATCGCTCACCCCTAATATCTCTAAGGAAAGGATAAAGAACAGAGAAACAGGCTAGGGAGAGTACTGAGTGGTAACGTGCATTTCAGATTGTCACTGACCCGAGCATCGAAGATGTAACGGTCCACGCCCTTCCAGTTGTCCAGATCGTAGGCGGTAAAGTGCTTGCAGCAAGCCGACGCCTGGAGGCTCCTCCCACGTGGCTCCCCTCCGCCCCGGAAGGCGTCGCCTTGGAACCCCCGCATGAACGAGACGGCGTACTTTCCGGTGACCAGCGGGTCCTCGCCGGGCGTCTCCTGCCCTCTCCCCCACCTTGGGTCTCTGAATATGTTGATGTTGGGCGCCCAGAACGTCATCCCCGTCGCCTGCCCGGCGTTGTACATTCCCCTCGTCTCAGTCCCTATCGCCTGCAATGCCAACGATTCGGCTCGGATCGGGTCACGGTTTTTTCTCTCTCTTTCCCTCTTTTTCGGGTGCACCATTTGTTGAAATGGGATTGGTTTACCTGGCCGATGCGATACCAGAGGTCGCCGTCGAAGGAGGCGGCGGTGAGGATGACCTGGGGGAAACTGGTGGCGGACCAGATGGTGCCGTTGAAGCGGATGCCGTGGTGGTCTCTGATGCCGTGGAGGGCCTCGGACCACCACTCGTAGGCGGGGACGCCGAGGCGGGGGATGGCCGGGGCGGAGTTGACCAGCTGCGAGATCTTCTCGTCCAATGTGAGCCTGGAGACGAGGTCCTGGGCGCGCTGGCTGATGGGAAGCGAAGCATTGCAGAAGGGGAAGGACGTGGTGGAGGGGCTTGATGGGCCGCACGCGAACGGCGGCGGCTGGGCGGAGGCGGCGGAAGGGGAGAAGAGGGTGGCGACGGAGATGAAGACGATGGGTAGAGGGAGGCTCTGTACTCGGTGGTTTCTCATCTTGATGGGTTCTTGGAGATGGTGAGAGCGTGAGAGTGAGTGACGGACTTTTGAAGGGAACAGGGTCAGCGAGAGCAGCGGGTAAAGATAACTCCATTCTTTTGGCCTTTTCTTTTCCCTCCTTTTTCGGCAAATAATCTTGAAAACTTTTATTAAAGAAAAGGGAAAATATGCCTCAGGTATTACCATTTAATGTTACCAGCCATTTTCACCCACCCCTGTAGCTCCACACACTCATTTACTTTGAAATGACCACATTACCTTTTACAGATTTCAACTTTGATTTAACCCATGTTCCTCTCAAATAAAGATTAAATGTGAGACCACTCTTAATTTAAGACTAATGTTTGCCTCTTCTTTTTATTTATTATTTTTCTTTCTCCATTTGGCAAAAAAAAAAAAAAAAAAAAATTGGTGTACTTTTCTCGAAAATTGTGAAATTGGTAAATAGCTAACTAATTATTGTGTTTCTTGACAAAAATAATTATTATTTTTATAATGAGTTGTTTAGTTCATTGTTTTTGTACGGGAAAACTATTATTAAAAAATAACTTAAGCACAAGTAAGAGGATACTCTTTGAGCAAATTGTGTATAATGCATATATCAACCATGATGTTCAATCTTTGAGTAAAATCTCGTAAATTTGTACAAAAAATTCAAGTCAAAAAATTCTTAGTCATTATGATAATCCAAGGAATCGAAGTGAATAATTTGTAAATAAAACTAGCATTTCTTTAATCTGATATATGCTTAGTGCTTGCTTAGATTGTAATAATGGAGAATAAGTTTAGAAGAAGACAAACATGAAGGAAACATTGAAATGTAATGAGTGTGAAAGAAGTGGGTGTAAAAAAGATGAATGTAGAAGAAGTGGTTAGGATGAAAAAAAAATTGTTTGGAAAGGATGTGAGTAACTTTTTCTTTAAGTAAAATTGAAAAAAAAAATCTTAAATCAAGAGTAGGACTTGCAAGAGACATTTTGTCAATTCAATGTAATAGGATGTGTCACAAGTCAATAAAAGGATGAAAATAACGTGAGCCAAATAGAATTAAGTACAAAACTATTGTAAAAAATTCGTAAATTTTACAACGTCGCTCTTGGAGTCATGCAATTTCTAATGTAGTATATGAGTTTTCAATCGGTTTTGGAAAAGCAACAATCTATGTACATAATAGTTTCAGCCGTTACTAAGTCCACATGGCTATTAGATATGATCATATTACTTTGAAAAGCAAGAATCAACAATGCTACATGTCCATTCAATGGCTAATTTAGATCTTATCGTGAGTGGAAAAAAAAGGCATGTATCATCAAATATTCAATATGACATTCAAGTAACTGATTCTACCCAATTGAAAGGATTTTCTGATCAATCTAAAGATCATTTCGATTCTATTAGTAAAAAGGATTCGGAATATCGAACATCGATCAATCAATGAAAACTTCAACAACTAAAGGAAAGATGATTGTTTGGGATCCTTCTTTTCTTCAAACGGAATGAATAGAGTTAAAATCAGACCAATTTTCTAAATGTGTTTCTAGATATTTTAGGCTATTCACAAAACGTGAGAAAGAGATGAAGAATTATCTCCTTCCAAAAGAAATGAAGAATTTCTTGAGAATCCTACAAGATCTGTCATTTCCTTTTTCTAGGATTGATGATCAGGACTTCGTCTGTGTTTGTAGTTATCTCGTACTATCCCTCAAAATGCATTAGTAGGAGAATATATTTCTTGGAATATGGTTGTTATGGAATAACAGAAGTTCAGAAGTGAGGGAAATGCTGGGAGGCATATTAAATTCCTAGGTTGGGTGACATTTGTGATGCCGATCTGATTAGTCTAAAGCAGGATTATCTTGCTTTCATAAGATTAGCCCCATTTTCTTTTAGTAAGATCTATTAATGTTATTATGTAATTATTGTGGCTGTATTCATCTGTATTTGTAGCTCAACTATATGCCTCCATGTCGCTGCAGGATTGTTTTTGGTGGGCACAGTCTTGATTTTTGTGATTACCTACACCCGGATGAAACCTATGTAGCACCGACACGGATACGCGACATGCGACACGACACAACACGACATGCTGACACGTTATTTCTCAAAAAATAAAGAATTCCAACACATTCCGACACGTAATATATTAAATATATATCTTTATATATAAATGCAAAAATAAATAATAAAAAGAGCATATAATTAATTTATACTAAAAATATTAATTCAACATTTGTTAATATTATTAATTGTATTAATTTGACAGAGATTGAATAAGAAATTCAAAAATTGCAAACACAAAAGAGTAAATTTGAAGAAACATGTCATGTTTTCTTACACTTGTCAGAAATTAGTGAGATCTCTTATAGTCCCAGACAGAATTCGGAGTTTATGATATAGACTAGCTTGGAGCTCCTCTGCAAAACAAGGTTCGAGGAAAATGAAAATGTAGGACAAGAACTCTTGAAGTACGACCAAAAGAAAAGGAAATAACTAAATTCACCATGGAAAATGTAAGAGATAACTTACAAGCTAATGACATATACCAAAAGAGATAACTTACAGGCGACGCTTGCGAGAGGTGGAAAGAAGCAAAAAAAAAAAAAAATCACAACTTTAAGTCTACCAAGGTGGCGGAGCAACGCCGGCAAGAAGAGGGGTGTTCCATTGTCACTCACGGGAATATCAAAACTTACAAGTGAGAAACTTAAGAGTGAGAATTTTCTTCTTTCCCATTTATTTTTGTTATTTTCATTATTATTTTCATATATTTATATTTTGACCTCTCAAGTATTAATTTTTTTTAAAATTGACCCCGTATGTGTCGGAATCGCATGTCGGAATTTCGGACTCGTGTGTCAAAGTGTGTTAGGAAGAGTTGACCACGTGTCGGAGTTACGTGTCGGAGCGTGTCGGAGCATGTCGGAGCGTGTCGGAGTGTCGGACACGACACTAAGGCTTTCGGAGAGTGTCGGTGCTTCTTAGGATGGAACTTGTGAAGTATGTGTTCCACCCACATCGTGGCATGCTAGGGACGATCCCGGATTTGTCATTGCCACATTTAGACAAGGCAAATCTGTCGGTATCAGTCATTGCTTTCTTCGTAAGCAAACGTATGCATTCATCTATATCTTTATGTTGGTTTTGTTGATGTTGATGACACTTCCCATTGAAGTTTTTGACAACATTCTGGACTATGGTAATGGCTGTACTCTCCTGTAACATTTCTTTTCGCGTGATTTACAAATTTTCATTCTGATTGTGACTCTTTATCGCCTCTAAATTTCAAGTATCCTTTGATCATGTATTTTTGGCCAAGTCGTTTTGAGCATTAATTCCGGGTGGACCTGAACCCGCTGAGATGTGTTAACAGGTTTAAGTAGAAATTGTCCCCTCAACCCGTCATTCCCCTTTTTCAAAAGTTTCAATTTTGGTCCCCACAATTCAATTCTCGATGAATTTCTCCCAAACAAACAATCGGAGAATTTTTCAATTTATTCTTTTGAAAATTGGGACACCTGAGTATCAAGTCCAACGACTCTGGCTAGAAATCCTATTTAACAATTTTTTATTAATAAAACTCATCTACATGGCTCGCAGGAGAGATGAGTCGGCAAAGAAAAGTTAAAACAACGTCATTTTACCTCGAATCTGAATTTTAATAAAAATATTAATTAAATTAAATTTAAAACTAAAATTTAAAAAAAAAAAAATGCAGAGGCGAAGGCTATGCAAGCCCTCGCCACGCCTCCGCACCATCGTCGGGGAAGGGCTGGTGATGGTGGGGGAAGGTTAGCTAGGGTTGCTAGGCCCTAGCCAAGGGCCGACAACCCTAGCCGATCGGCAACAAGGGCTTAGCCCTCACCTAGATCTAGGCGATGGTTGTGACCCTCCCCCAAATCTGACAAGGGTTGCCGGCCCTCACCTAGCCGGGCCAAGGGCCGCCCCCAGTCGACCCTCCCCCCTCGACGACGATGGGGAGGCGGCAACAAGGGTTTGCATAGCCCTCACCTCTGCTTTTTATTTTTTTCAAAAAAAAAAAAAAATATATATATATATATATATATAGTTTTGAATTTAATTTAATTAATATTTATATTAAAATTCAAACCCGAGGCAAAATGACGTTGTTTTTACTTTTCTAGCCATGTCAGTATGCAAAACGGCATCATTTTGTATTTGTCCCACCGGAAAAACGCTAATCTAAGTATGTAGCAAGCAATTTAATCCTTAAAATTGCAAGATGAACTACTGGCTAAATTCGCATATCAGGCCATCACGTTGATCGGGTACTATTGATCTCCCACCCGCAAGAAGCGCCGCCCTTCTTCTAATATCATCACGCCATTTTCATCGGCTCGGCTCAGGTGGTCGCAAGGGTTCAATGCCAATCGGACCTCCACAGTTTCGCACCCCTTTTGTTCCACACTCTGGAAGGCCACCAGCTGCTTCACTGGACTCCTGCTGCTTGGCTTCGCATTCCTAACAAAGAGCAACACCGGGTGCTTGCCTACCATGTCGCCATGGTTCTTGACTTCGACCGTGACTACAAAATTGCTCTTCTTGCAAAACGCTGCTCCCAAATCTGAAACCGGTCTGTATCGAGGGGAGTCATCCGAGGCTTCATCAAGTTGAGATTTAGGGGATTGGTTTAGGTTGAAAAGTTCCTTGGTAACAGATATGAACTTGTAAGAATGTTCCGTGTAGCTAAGCCCATATCCATACTCGAAAACTGATTGGCCTTGGTAGAACCGGTATGTACGCCCGGGATAGCCGGTGGATGGTTCAGGCCTCATCCTCATGTCAGTCATTGGCACTGTGGTGAATTCTTGCGGGTACCAAGTCACTGGCAGTCTCCCTCCTGTTTCAGAAGTAAAAGAATTTAATCACGACCTGATTTTTTCAGAAACTCAGCTACAAGAACCACGAAATGAAGGGGGATCATAGGATTTTACCAGGATTATATTCACCAAAGATGATTTCTGACAACGCCATCCCGCCAGCCTCACCAGGATAACCGGCCCACAAGATGCTTCCAATGTTCTGATCATCTCCACAAAGAATCACCAAAAATGACAGGCTTCTTTGTAGCTTGGGCGACGGTTGTGATGAACTCTTGTTGCCTACCGGGAAGGACCAAATCCACACAATCGAAGTCCTCCCTCTCTTGAGTTTGATCTAACCCCATGATCAGCACCACGAGATCTGCTGCTTTCGCTACTTCCACGGCCTGGGCAATCTGGGGCGACGAACAATCTACATCGTCACAATCCGGCTGGTACCTCGTGTCCTTCACGTAATTCTGCAGAGCCTGCAGCAGCGTCAGACTTGCATGGTGGTCCCGCGTAGTTCCCGAGCAGCTTCCAGGCATTGTTAGCATTGGGGCCTATTACAGCAAGCGACATGGACTCCGTTCTCTGAAGAGGCAGACGCTTTTCTATGTTCTTCAGCAGCACGATGCCGCTTCGAGCGGCCTTAAGAGCCAAATCTTGATGCTTTTGGGAGCAGACCTGATCCGGGCCTATGTTGCCGAAAGGCTGTTTCTTGGGGTCGCCATCAAAAAGTCCTAGCCTCATTCTTACCGAGAAGAGGTTGTGAAGCGCTCTATCTATCTCGGATACTGACACTTTCTTTTGCTCGACAGTGGATTTGGTATGTCTCTTCAGGTAGTCTCCACAATTAACATCCATGCCTGCAGGTTTCGGTGTTCGATGATGTTAACTTCACAAATTTCGCATGACACGATTGTCTCATTCGAAATTAAAAGCATACTCGGTGATTGATGTCATAGAGGGATTTTACAATGAATCCATTGATTTGAGATGAGTTATTTACACCCCTTTATTTTTTTCGTATTTCTACTTATTGAGAAAAGGTGAGGTGATTGATGATTTGGTGATTACTGGTCTAGTATACTGCCATTTCTAAGGCAATCAACAACTGTTCATTTCTGAGTGATTGAACCTTCATTCTGCAGTGTCATCAATTCATGCGTAAAAACGAAAACCGAAAAGGTCCAAAGCCGAACACCGTGTGCATGCGCGTAGTTTCAAGAAAGAAAACCCCATGCTAAGACTTGACTGGCAGGGAATCAAATAGAGATATTCTAAATGCACACGATCATGGTCATTCGTTCGAAAATCAGATCTCGAATTCTAAAAGAATCTCATTCACCATAAACATTTTAGAAAATATGCGAAAAAAGATACCGAGAAAAATTGAAAACAAAAGAATACATGCGACTACTTGGGACAGATTCCCAGAACGTGCATAAAGGGCCAAAGGCATTTGACTCTTGAGGATAAGAGATGATGGACCAATCTGAATAATAAGGTGGCCCAAGCCAACTCTCATCGGCTTGTGGTGGTCCCATTCATATCCTCAACTCTTACATTCATCGACCAAGATTAAAGTATTAACCTTTTTTAGTAGTTGATTAACGATATAATCACATTTCTAATGTAATGTTTCCATCGCTATTACTAGCCGAAATTTTGTAAGGCATACAAATGCTGCTGCGTAAAAAAGATCGTTTCCATGAGTTTGTTTTTTTGTTTTCTATACACCTTCTCCTAATAGAGAAATATTAGGTGATTATCTTTACACGCCATCACCTAATTTGATGCATTTGACATAATGTTAGGCTATAGGGCGGCACAAAATTTTACTGATAGACACGACTTGTGTGAATTTTAGGCTAGTCATCAGCTCGTTCATATAAATGCTAAGGAATGCATTAATATACCGGCTTTGAGGACACCAGCGACGGCATCTTCTGGTGTCTTGGCATATCCTTGTTTTTCGTATATGATAGCGATGCCGTTGCAATCCGATGTTATGTACCTGCCATAACTCAGCTACCAGTAGTCAACAAACCATCATCATCTTCTCTTCAAAAGCCATCCGCTTTCACTTACTTACCCGTCGAAAGACCATTGTCCACGGGCAATGTTGGAGAGGAGGTTGTAGTCTGGGCAGTTGGGGACGCCATTTACCCGGTTATAAGCACACATGATTCCACTTGCCTTCCCATCCTGAATGCACCTCTGAAACGGGGGTTGGAATGCATTCTCCATGTCCTGTGCCGTCACCTGAATCGACCCAATTCAAATATTGCAAGTTATCACGAGTTGAGAATAATATGAAAAAATAAAGTTGATGAATTTCTATATATTTCACAATATATATTAATGAAAAGTACATTAACTTATTTATAAGCCTTATAAAATAACTATTTTAAGATAATATCCTAATCAAGATATGCACAATTAAATAAAGATAAACGTGCAATGTACATGCATTAAAGGCAAGGCCCACAGCTAGAAAGCCTAGGCCAGTCCCATAGCTAAAAAAACCTACTTTCTTACAATTAGGAGGGTTATTTGAATATGAAATCTAATCATGGAAATCCAGCATCCCACTTTTTTTTTACTACTTCGATACTTGTAGCATACGTGCAATATTGACAACAAAAATATCATAATTATTTCAATATAAGAAATTATCCTAGAGATGTCCTACTTATGTTTAACACCACGCAATCCAAATAGCAACCCAAATCATATCACTGCCGCTTCTAATCAGGCCAAAATGGCAACTTAAAAAGCAACTTCCACAGGTCTTATGCAAAATGGAGGTTCACTTTCAGCGATGTTTCTTGTATATACATCACAAGAGAATGATCTATGTACAACATTGTTCAGCTGGTTAAAACTATTATGGTGTGTACACTTTTCCTTTCTTACAGTGAGTAAATTCATCTACCATAAAGATATCGCGTTATTAAGCTGTCTCCGCAGCTGTTGAAGAAAAATGCAAGAAAACCCTCCAGCATAATTTTCTGTGGAAGTGTAAATAGTGGAAATCAGACGTCTTTCAGATCTTGACCCCCTAGTTACATAAATTAAATTCAGATAACATGACCCACAGAATATCTTATTAAATTCACTCATGTATTGACCGAATTAGCATGTTTTTTTTCCTGTACCAGCTACTATTTTTTTCCTCTAGAATAAAAGGACAGATGTGCAGCACTTCACTTTTAAAAGGTGAAAGAAGCCAAAAAAAAAAAAAAAAATCTCAAATTATGTCAATAGCGACACAATTACTTAGTTAAAATTTTTTGGTAAAGTAAAAAAATCCTAACCTTTGTAATTATGTGACGCATTTATTTTTCGTCATAATTCCATTAGATGATATTTCAATCAAAATAACTAAGCCACGTGGGCACATATCAATATTGTTTGCTTTCTAGTATCCATGTAAGCGATTCTTATTGAGAAAACTTTGACGGAGGATAAATACATCCCATAAGTATAAGTTTAAGTTAATGATTTTTTATATTTCAAAAAAAAGAAGAAGTTTAAAGTAATTGTGGTTTTTTATGCCTTTGTCCCTTTTAAAAAGGGAAACGAGACAAATGGTTCTTAAACCCTAGCCCAATATGTAATATAATCCGTTCTTGAACTTTCGTTCAATAAGCAATATGGTCCATGAACTTTTACTTTGTTCAATATAATCCTTACACTTTTGATACATGTTAAATATAATCCATAAAATATATGAAAATGTTCAATGTTGTTTTTGAACTTGAATTAATGGAAGAATAATATTGAATATTTTCATATAGTTAACATATATTAAAAGTTCACGGATCACATTGAACAACGTAAAAGTTTAGGGACCATATTGCACATTAAGCAAAAATTCAGAGATTAACTAAGGCTTCGTTCATTTCGTGGTGGAAAATGTGGTGTTTCGGAAAATATTTTCCAAAAAGTCATTTTCCAGGGAAAATGTAATTATTTTCCAAGGTGTTCGGATGAAACCTAAAAAATGAAGTGGAAAATATTTTTCGCTATTCGGTAAGAAAAATCTTTTCCTCCATATATTCTTTTCATTTATTTTATTTTTTAAAATGGATTTTTCATATTTTTTTAAAATTGATTTTTAATTATTTTTCATTTTTAAAATATATTATTTTTTTTCTTTTTTCTTTTTCTTTTCTTTTTTCTTTGTTTTCCATCTCCTTCTTTCTTGGCCAGTCGTTGGGATGGCCCGCGACCCGCCATCGACGAGCCTCGAGCTCGCCGACGAGCACGGGGCTTCTTTGTTCACTCGTGATTGGCGAGCGCAAGCGTCGAGCTCGAGGTTTTCTAGATCGACGAGCGTGAGCTTGAGATCAACGAGCTCGAGGTTCGCTTGGCGACGGCCAACAACTAGCTAAGAAAGAAGAAGATGGGAAACAAGAAAATAAAAAGAAAAAAGAAAATAAATAGAAAAGAAACAGGAAATTAAAAATAATTCGAATTAAAAAAAGAAAAATAAAATTAAAAAATAATTCAAATAAAAAAAGAAGAAGAAGAAAAGGGAAGAGGAAATGAGGATTTGTAGAGGTGTGAGATAAGAGAGATCAAGTGAGGAAAATATTTTTCACTTTTCAAAAATGGAAAACATTTTCCCACAGAAATTTCTTTTCTGTAAAATGAATGCTGGAACGTTTTCCCGAAAATTATTTTCTGCGAAACGAACGGGGCTAAGATCACGTTGCGTCTTGAGTCAAAGTTTATGTCATATTTCTTTTTAAATAAAAGGCCAATAATCAGTCAAGCCCCGATGATACAGAAGATCTGCTTCTGCTCTAACTATATGCTTTAATAGGCATTTTAACTTATGGGGACATGGAAGATTTGAGGAACAGATAGGCCAAAGCTACGACCGCTAGCGGTCATTTTAGTCCTGTCACTGACCCGAGCATCGAAGACGAACCGGTTCACGCCTTTCCAGTTGTCCAGATCGTAGGCGGTGAAGTGCTTGCAGCAAGCGGATGCCTGAAGGCTCCCGCGGGGCTTCCGTCCGCCTTGGAAGGCATCGCCTTGGATGCCTCGCACGTATGAGACAGCGTACTTGCCGGTGACCAGCGGGTCCTCGCCGGGCGTCTCCTGCCCTCTCCCCCACCTCGGGTCTCTGAATATGTTTATGTTCGGGGCCCAGAACGTCATCCCCGTCGCCTGCCCCGAGTTGTACACCGCCCTCGCCTCGGTCCCTATCACCTGCAATGCTACCATTTCAGTTCGGTTCGGGTCACTTCTTTTGGTGCACTGATTGGTCTTTCGTGGTCGCAAGCTTACCTGGCCAATCCGGTACCAGAGGTCGGCGTCGAAGGAGGAGGTGGTGAGGATGACCTGGGGGAAGCTGGTGGCAGACTGGATGGTGCCGTTGAAGCGGATGCCGGGGCCGGATTCGGAGACGCCATGGAGGGACTCGGACCACCATTCGTAGGCGGGGATGCCGAGCCGGGGGATGGCCGGGGTGGAGCTGACCAGCTGCGAGATCTTCTCGTCCAATGCGAGCCTGGAGACGAGGTCCTGGGCACGCTGGCTGATGGGGAGAGAGGCATTGCAGAAGGGGAATGACGTGGTGGAGGGGCCTGATGGGTCACACGAGAACGGCGGCGGCTGGGCGGAGGCGGCGGGAGGGGAGAGGAGGGTGGCGACGGATATGAGGACGATGAGTAGAGGGAGACTCTAGACTCGGTGGTTTCTCATTTTGGCGGGTTCTTGGAGATGGATGAAGGCAACTGCGTCGGTGAGGGCAGTGGGTAAAGAGAACTCCATTCTTGATTTTTTTTCTTTCTTTTTTCAGCAATAAAATCTTGAAAATTTTTGTTAAAGGAAAGGTAAAATATACCTACCATTAAATGTTATGTTACCATATCTTATACTTTCCTAATGTTATGCTACCATATCTATACCTTCCAACTTCTTCTATACACTTGATATACAATCTAACCAAACTTAATTATAACTAGGGAGAATTTCAAATAAAGACTCGGAATGAATCAATTTTTTCAAAAAGAGTCCAAAATGCATATTATTTCAAATAAAGACTTAAAATAACCAAATTAGTCTCTAAATTTTAGCATCCTCTAATTTTCTTCTTCTTTTTTTTTGGTCAGATAATTTTCTTCTTTTGACCAGGGTTTTTTGGTCAGATAATTTTCTTCTTTTGACCAGGGTTACTTTACTAAATTGGTGCATCTAATCCTTCATTTGCCAATAACAGGTTATCATCTATTGTTCAAGCAACATGTAGAGAATGTGTGAGCATGTTGTGGTATATCACTGCACGTATTGTGCTATACCACGCCGATGACAACGACTTCATTGATTTGTTAGAGTTGTGAATTTTCTATGTTTATCTCCACCAAGTAAAGATCTAGTGGAGCTGTCAAAATTATTTGTATTTGATCGATCCGACTGCTTTTTCAGCATCTAACGTGATTTTGTTTTCGAGCACAGAGCACCTTGTGCTTTTGATCCAAAAATTTCCAGCAGCCATTTGTCTAGTTTGGTGATGTTCAGGGCATTTATGTTCAATTTTACTCTCGGATCTGATCACACTTTGGTCGTTTCTTCGTAGAGCAAAAACAGGTGCTCTGTTGTTTTCGACTCTCTGGCGCAGAAAGGGCAAAGCGGATCAGGTAATGCTTTTCTCTTAAACAGATTCTCCCATGTTGGCAAGGTATTTGGAGATAAACTCCAAAGGAAGATCTTTATTTTTTTGGGGAAATCTGTAGGTTCCAAATCTTAGTCCATAAGAAGCGGGGGGCTGAAAAGATGCTGATGCTATGTTTGTATATGGATTTGTAGTCTTCGCATGCACCTTGTTGTAGCCACTTTTCACTGAATAAATACCGGATTTATTCCCGGACCAGATTAGTTTGTCCTCCTTTAAATTGGGAGCAATAGAGATGGTTAAAATTTCGTTGGCCATTCTCCCATCAAAAGAGGTTCTTATTCTGTTCTCCTCCCACTCTGTCTTTTGTACATTAAACAACTTAGCAACCATGATGGGATCATCCCCATTTGCTGGTCCCCCAACTATCCCAATAGAAAGCCATCTATCTTCTCGAATCTTAACAAATTTGCCATCTCCGATTGTCCATTTCATTTCTGGTTCTATGGCTTCTCTACCCATAAGGATACTTTGCCATTCCCATGAAGGGCGGTTCCCCTTCTTTGCTCGCCAGAATTCTGATTCAGGGAAGTAGATGCCTTTTAAAAATTTTCCCCACAAGGTTGATTGATTTTGGGATAATCTCCACGCTTGTTTGCCTAGCATGGCTATGTTTAATGTTTTCAGATCTTTGAAACCGAGACGCCCTTCATCTTTTCTGGTTTTGAGAACTTCCCATTTTTTCCAGTGTAGTCCCTTCTTTGCTTCAGTTTGCCTCCACCAAAAAGAAGCGATTCTTCTTTCAATAGCATTACAGACATAATTTGGAACTTTAAAGATCGACATTGCATATTGAGGGATTGCTTGCACCACACTCTTGATTAGAATTTATTTCCCAGCTTTTGTAGAATCTTTTCCTTTCAGCCTTCTAGCTTCATATTCACTCTTGCCAATATCCATGCAAACATTTCTTTCTTAGAGCTTCCTCAATTAGATGGTATACCGAGGTATTTCCCCGTCTTTTCGATTATCGGAACTCTTAATTCACATGCCATATCTCGCTAAAGATTCATAGGGCAGCCCCTACTAAAGTACACACCTGATTTGTTGAGGTTAATTGCTTGGCTTGTGGCATAACAGTATTGATTTAAGATTGAGGCTACTTGTTGGCATTCTTTGACAGTCCCTTCCAGAAAAAATATAGCATCATTAGCAAACAATAGGTCTATTAGGGTTGGACAGTATCTGTTGAGAGTAATCCCCTTTATATCTCCTTCTTCTAGCGCTCTATGCATCATCCAAGATAGGACATTGGCCATAAGAATGAATAAATATGGCGATAGGAGATCTCCTTGTCATATCCTACGTGATGGTGAGAAATATGGCGTTGGTTTTCTATTAACTTTCACACTGAAGGAGACAGATGATACACATTGCATAATAAGTCCTAGCCATCTTTCACAAAAACCCATTTTCAGCATACTAGCCCTAAAAAAATCCCACTCAATCCGATCATAAGCTTTCTACATATCCAATTTGAGAATAGCTTGGAATTTCTTTTTCTTGTTTCTGATTCTCAATTGGTGCAATACCTCTTGAACAATTAGAATATTGTCTTGTATTTGTCAGTTTTTCATGAAAGCACTTCATTCATTTTCAATGAGCATAGGCAGCCGCTTCTTTAGCCAATTGGTCATAACCTTCGATATGATCTTGTAGCTAAAGTTACAAAGGCTAATTGGTCGATACTAGCCAACACTTTCTAGATTCTTTATTTTTGGGATGAGTGTGATGTGTGTTTTGTTTAGGAGGGGATCGAGTATACCTGTTAGGAAGAAATTTTGAACTAGTTGGAAGAGGTTGACATTAATATCTTCCCAACAATGCTGATAAAATTGGCCATTTATCCATTAGGACCGGGTGCTTTGAGTGCTCCTAAGACAGCTTCTTTTACTTCTTTTAAAGTTGTTGGTTTAAGAAGATCAACATTCATTTCCCGACTAACCACTTTGGGACATTGATTCAGGATTGGCCGGAAGTTTCTAAGGCCTTCCGATTTATATAGAGTACGGTAGAAGTTTCTGATATGCTGATTAAGGGCTGTGGGTTCCCGACACCAGGTTTGTTCATCTATTTTCAGCATAATGATTCGGTTCCTCTGCCTCCTTTGCACCGTTGTTGCGTGAAAGTACTTAGTGTTTCTATCCCCACCCGACCCCCCCCCATTGAAGCCAATTGATCCGAGATCGTAACCCCCAATACATCTCCTCTTGCCTCCACAATTCTATTTGTTCCTCCAATTGTTGGATTTCCTGCTTTGATGAGGGTCCCGGTTTGTTAATGTGTTCCGTAAGCTGTTTTTTCAGTTCTCTAATCTTGTTTGATGCATTAGAGAATTTCCTTTTGCTCAATTCGACTAGATCTCGAGATAGTTCCTGGATTTTCCCTTGAAAGCTCGATTTTCTATTGTTTGTCGCTGCCATATGCTTCTAATTATTTTGCTGCATTCTGGATCTTCTAGCCAATAGGACTCAAACTTAAAGTTTTTCTTCCTTTTTTTTTTTTTTGTATTTGGGGTGAAGAGTGAGCATTATAGGGCTATGATCCGACCCAACAGTTGGTAAGGCTAATGCTTCGCATTTGGGAAAGCTACCCTCCATTCCATAGTGCTAAGCACTCGATCTAACATTTTCTTCACAAAGTTTTCTCCTTCCCTTTTATTAGACCATGTATACACACATCCCTTACTTTCTAGATCCATGAGCGAGCAATCATTTAAGAATTCCCGAAAAGCAAACATTCTACTTTGGTCGGCTTCTCTTCTTCCAACTTTCTCTCAAGTGTACAAGATTTCATTAAAATCGCCCATGCAAACCCATGAGGATTGTGGGTTTTCCTAAGATGCTCCGATTTGCTGCCATAGTTGTAGCCTTTCGCCTAAATTCGTCGGTGCATGGATGAAAGTGATTCGCATGTGATTTGTACTGAAAGGGTCTATGCAGTCCACTTCTATAAAATGCTTTGAGCTGTTAATCACTTTTAAACCTCTTCACTACACATAATGGCTAATCCCCCCGCAATACCTTCTGGTGGTACCAAGAATATGTTTGGGTATTTAAGGCGCTTTCTTACACGTTCCACCATCTCCTCTTTATTTTTAGTTTCCATAAGGAAAACGAAACTGAGCCTCCCTAGAGCCACAAGGGCTCTTAATTCTTGGAACGTCAGGGGATTGCCCAACCCCTAACAGTTCCAGCTTAGAAGCCTCATGGTTTCATCGGTGGCTTATTAGGGCTAGCCACTAGAGCCCACACTTTGGGATCTTCTTCCACCATAATAGAGGTTTCATGTAGTTGTTCTTCATCCGCCTTCTTCATCATTGCCCCCTGAGATGCATAAGGGCTATGCCTTCTGATCTTTTTCATAACCGAGGCCCTCAGTTCCTTTCGCTGACTTTTGGCTTTGCTCGAGGTCGACAACATAGGGGTTTCCACCCATGGAGAATCAGAAATCAGCAAGGTAGAGCCCTGGGGACTTTTACCCAAAGCCTTTGAACTCATACCCCCTTGATTCTCCTGACTATAGGGAATAATTTCTGTTTGTTGCCCTTCCATATCCCCCACGCTTGGGCTGTTTTCCGAGGAGTAAGTTTTCATGGGCGTTTTAGGTATAACTTCTTCCACATCCCCCTCTCCACTCTCCAGTTTACATAGCAATTTCCAGAAAGGGCTATGCTCTTTGGCCTCCGCTCTGAGCCAATAACCAAATAAGCCTTCTTCAATCGGTTTTTGTTCCATTTCGTTATAAGGCACTTCCCCGCAATTACTAGTATAATGACCATTTTTTCCACATGAGTAGCAAAAATTGGGTAAGCGCTTAAATCTAAAGTCTATCCAAGAATCCACCTCGTCGAGTTGCAGCATAACCCCCGATACGAGTGGTTTTGATATATCTAGTGACACTCTCGCTTTACCAACCTTGCAGAGGCTACCCTCTTTAGTGACAAGCTTCACTTCCATCACTTCCCTAATATTCGATGCTATATTTCTTACTATTGATTATGTTATACACCCCAGGGGCAGTTCATGAAGCTGTATCAAAAACGGGCAATGAGTAAAAGTATGGCGATGAAGAGGTATTTTTGGGGTTTAATTGTTTCAAGATTAGTAGACTTCCAGAATATGACCAAGGGCTAGCCTCTAGAATTCGTTGTTTCTCTTCCTCAGTTTTGAAAGTAAAGGTGAATAAGCCCTGTTGTGGCTGGTTGCATACAATGTTCTTTGCTTTCCATGCCTTAAACATAGTGGATTGGAAGGCTTGGAGGTTTACACTTAGTTTAGAATGAAGTTCACCAAGTAAAGTTAGCTGACATTCTTTCATTTTGCCTTCGGGAATTCCATCGAGCACCTTAACTACAGATTTTTCTGTCTACATTTTGCCCATTCTCTTACAAAGTGCTGCCATCCTGTTTGCCCTTTCTAATTCTATCTCCATTGCAGGTAATCTAATAACGACTGAACAACCAGTAACAAGCTACTTCAAAACAGGGAATAAGGCAAAGTTGAAACCAAGCCACACCTGCGCGAGCCCTTCTACGCCATTTCGGAGATGATGACCGAGTCATCTTTTGGATAACTCGCTTGGGTGCGCTGATCCATATCCTGCTGATGAGTTTGCTGACTATTTGGGGGGTTGTTGATTGAAGGGAGCTTATTTGTGTTGATGTATTCAAGGAATTCGGTTTCGGAGGATGTGTGTGTGGGTTTTAGGGTTTAGGTAATGTTCGGAACATGGTGTGTGGGTTTTAGGGTTTTTATGGAATGAGTTATGATGTGGAATGGACAGGTGATTATGGAAATAGGTGGTAATGGAATGGGGGATCAACTCAGGATTTCAGATTTTGGTTGGGTGAACACTCCGTTGAAGAAGGGGGAAAAATCTCTCCATTGTAGAGAGGGGGGAGCTCCTTACGAGAAGGAGAGAACTCTGCGGGAATCAGTTCAGACCGTTTCAAATATAGACTTGAAATGACCAAATTAGTCTCTAAAATTTTAGCATCCTCTAATTTTCTTCTTTTGACAGAGGTTACTTTGCTAAATTGGTGCATCTAATCCTTCGTTCGCCAATAATAGGCTATCGTCTATTGTTCAAGCAACATGTAGAGAATGTGTGAGCATATCGTGTTCTATCGCAGCACATATTGTGCTATACCACACTAATGACAACGACTTCATTTATTTGTTAGAGTTGTGAATTTTCTATATTTATGTCCACCAAGTAAACATCTAATGGAGCTGTCAAAATTAATTGTATTTGATCGATCCGACTGCTCTTTCAACATCTAACGTGATTTTGTTTTCGGACAGAGTTGTGAAGGCTCCTTTATTATTTCTTGAAGTGGCCGTACAAGGATTATGTGCATTCATGTGCCATGATGCACGGCTTTCCCAGACATGAGCAGGAAAAAAGGTTTTAGATGATTGCATTGTAGATGCATCCTTGCATCTCTCGTTTAATCTGGAGTTAGCGATTATGTTTCAATGAGCAATATCGGTAATTCCCTATGGGCTTTGAGATGTCATGTCACATCACGAACGATATATCTGCTGTAAAATGCCTGCCATCAATTTAATTGACATGTTTATTTTTGTTCAATGTAGTGAAAGATGAATGATGTACCCGGAAACAGATGAAAGAAGATCTGATGAACCCGGCAATTGATGTAACCTAACAACGATGTCTTTCAACGTTGCAGACTCCCTTCCCTTCCCTCCTTCGCAAGTTGGCGAGAGAAGTCTAGAATCGACAGCTAATGGGGCTTATGAAGAGCAGAGAAAAGCGCCTGCCTCTTCAAGAGATCCAAGTCCACGTGGCTTGTTGTAATAGGCCTCAACTGCCAACAAAGCCTGGAAGCTGGTCGGAAGCTACGCAGGACCGCCATGCTAGAACGTGACGCTGCTGCAGGCTCTGCAGGCTCTGCAGAGTTATGTGAAGGACACGAGGTATCGGCCGGGTTGTGACTGATGTAAGAGCTTTCACCGCCGACGATTGCCCGGGCCATAAGCAGCAGATCACGTGGTGCTGATCATGGGTTTAGGTCAAATTCAAGAGAGGGAGGACTTTGATCGTGTGGATTTGGTCCTTCCCAGCAGGCAACAAAAGTTCATCACGACTGTCGCCCAGGCTGCAAAGAAGGCAGCCACTTTGGTGCTTCTTCGCGGAGGTCCTGTCGACGTAAGATTTCGCCAGAGATGATCAGAACATCGGAAGCATATTCCGGGCCGGTGTCCTGGTGAGGCCTGATCCGGACCTAATCAAAGCATTTCATAGCCAGAAGAAACTGCCGGTGACACTGGAAATTGGAACCAAGCATGACAAAAACCCATTCAGTGGCAAAGCAACATGAACAGATTAAAACAGATAATTCGCAGATGCAATGGAAAGCTACTTGAAAATTCATTGATGCTCATTCCTTATTTATCCTTTTCTCATGCGAATAGGGAGAAGTTGCCTTTCGAATATTTTCTTGTTACACTTGCCAATTGAAACGCTAATAGAAGGATGCAGCAAGCAATAAAATGCTTAACAATGCAAGATGAACAACTGCCCAATTTTGCATATCAGGCCATCACGTTGATCGGGTACTCTTGATCTCCCACCTCCAAGAAGCGCCACCCTTCTTCTAATATCATCACACCTTTTTCATTGGCTCGGCTCAGGTGGTCACAGAGGTTCAATGCCAATTGCACCTTCATGGTTTCGCCCCCCTTCAGTTCCACACTCTGGAAGGCCACCAGCTGCTTCATCGGGCTCCCACTGCTTGGCTTTGCATGCCTCACAAAGAGCAACACCGGGTGCATGCCCACCATGTCGCCATGGTTCTTGACTTTGACCGTGGCCACAAAATTGCTCTTCTTGCAAAAATCTGCTCCCAAATCTGAAACTGGTCTGTACCGAGGGGAGGCGTCCGAGGCTTCATCAGGTTGAGATTTAGCGGATTGGCTTAGGTAGAAAAGTTCCTTGGTAACAGATATGAACTTATAAGAATATTCTGTGTAGCTAAGCCCGTGTCCATACTTGTAAATCGACTGGCCTTCGTAGAACCGGTATGTACGCCCGGGATAGCCAGTGGATGGTTCAGGCCTCATCCTCACGTCAGTCATTGGCACTCTAGTGAATTCTTGTGGGTACCAAGTCACTGGCAATCTCCCTCCTGTTTCAATAGTAAAAGAAAACGTCCTGATTTTTTCGAGAAACTCAGGTACAGAAGCTGATTTTTTCAAGAAACTCAGGTACAGAAGCCAAGAAATGAAGAGGGATCATAGGATTTTACCAGGATTATGTTCACCAAAGATGATTTCTGACAACGCCATCCCACCGGCCTCACCAGGATAACCAGCCCACAAGATGCTTCCGATGTGCTGATCATCTCTGGCGAATCTTATGTCAACAGGACCTCCACAAAGAAGCACCAAAATGACTGGCTTCTTTGCAGCCTGGGCGACGGTCGTGATGAACTCCTGTTGCCTGCCAGGAAGGACCAAATCCACACGATCGAAGTCCTCCCTCTCTTGAGTTTGATCTAACCCCATGATCAGGACCACGTGATCCGCCGCTTTCGCTACTTCCACAGCCTGGGCAATCTGCGGTGACGAACACACCACATCGTCACAACCCGGCTGATACCTCGTGTCCTTCACATAACTCTGCAGAGCCTGCAACAGCGTCACAGACTTGCATGGCGGTCCCGCATAGTTCCCGAGCAGGTTCGAGGCATTGTTGGCATTGGGGCCTATTACAGCAAGCGATGCGGACTTCGATCTCTGAAGAGGTAGGTGCTTTTCTTTGTTCTTCAGAAGCACGATGCCACTTCGAGCAGCCTGGAGAGCCAAATCTTGATGCTTTTGGGAGCAGACCTGATCAGGGCCTATGTTGCCAAATGGCTGTTTCTTGGGGTCGCCATTGAAGAGTCCTAGCCTCATTCTTACCGAGAAGAGGTTGTGAAGTGCTCTGTCTATCTCGGATACTGACACTTTCCTTTGCTCAACAGCAGATTTGGTACGATTTTGCAGATAGGTTCCACAGTTGACATCCATGCCTACAGGCTTCAGTACCATTCGAATGATGTTAACTTCACAAATTTCGAGTGCATCACGATTCTTTCATCCGAATCCAAAAGCACACTAAGATTTTTTCGTATTTCCACTGATTGAGAAAATGTGAGGTGATCGGTGATCTGGTGACCACTGGTGTAGTGTCCTGCCAATTCTAAGGCAATCAACAACTGATCCAGTGCTTTTGTTTGCAAATTGTGGATTCACAAAATGCGTGATCTTGGCTAAATGTTTTGGTCATGAGTGAAGGTCGATGCTGTTGAAACGATCGGAGTTATAGAATTCTCTCACAAATTGTTTTCATGTTTCCAAATTTTTTCCTCCAAAAGTGACAAAAAGATACATTTAAAGAAAAAACTTGGAAAGACTTTAAAGGGATTCTTTTTCTTTTTTCTGTTTATTGGCCATATTCACTTTACCTGTGTAAAGAAAAATGGCCTCTTGCTTGCACGGTGCATAAAATAATTGAATTGCTATGGCCTAAGGCCATAACGTGATAGATCTCCTCCTGTTTTGTATTTCTTTTCTATGATTTTTGCCCCACACATTTCTGTCTTTGATTGATCTGAACCTTCATTCTTCAGTATCACCAATTCAAGCGTGAAATCAAAAGCTGAAATGGTCCAAAGCTGAACATTGTTTGCAGGCATTAAGTTCCAAGGACATGCCATGCCAAGGCTCGACTATTCGCGAATCAAAGAGAGATATTCTAGTGCTGGACCATTCGTCGAAAATCAAATCTCAAATGCTGAAAAGATCTCATTGGCCAAAAACATAAAGAAAATATGAAAAAAAAAAAAAAAAAAAAAAAAAAAGACACCGAGGGGAAAAAAATCAAAAGAATACAAAACAGAACGTGGTGAAGAAAAGGGAGCATAAAGGGCCAAGTCCTTTGACTTTTGAGGATAAGAGGTGATGGACCAATCTGAATAGTACGATAAGATCAGTTTGCGGTGGCCCCGTTCATATCCTCAAGTCTCCTTTCAATCAACCAAGATCAAAGGATTCGCCATTTTTTTAATAGTTGATTGATGATTTAATCTTGTTTTAAATGTAATCTTTCAATCACTATTACTAACCCAGATAAGTGGAGTTTCCACAAAACAAGAAAAAGAAAAAGAGAACACTATGAAGGTAGCTATATTACGTGCAACACCACGTGATTTGTGAAGAAAATCAACCACAATGGATAACAGTCACCAAAAATTCTAAATTATAGCCACTATGACACATTTACCGTCAACTTTTTTTTATAATAGGAAAATCCCAAACTTATATTTATGTGACACATTTGCTCTAAACTTGTATAATGTTATGCATTTACTCCAATTTTTTTCTTGTGACACAAAAAATTCCAAACTTGTATCTATGTAATATATTTACTCCAAAAATTTAGTGTCACGGAAAAAAAGTTCGGATTTTTTTGTATCGCAAAAACTAAGTTTTGAATAAATGTATCACACAGGTATACTTTCGGTTTTTAGTGTTAGAAAAAAGTCTGGGATAAATATGTCACACAAATACAAAGTTTGAAGTTTTTGTGTCACAAATAATTTATGATAAATATGTGACAACGAGTAAAGTCTGGGGTTGTTATGGCTTTTTCCTTCGCATTATACACCCCAAATCTTGCAAGACATACCAATGCTACATATAAAAGATCAATTAGAATCTTACTCATGATTTGAAAGGGTTATAACAAAAGTACTTTTTCTTATAAAGTGATCTCTCTCTTTAGGTTACTATCTAGTAATCGACATCTCATGAGTGTGTTTATTAGATTACCTTCTCCTGATAGGAGAAATATTAGGTGATTATTACCTAACTCAATGCATTTAATATATCGTTAGGCTACAGGGCAATGCAGAATTTTACTGTTACACAAGAGTTATGGAAATTTGAGGCTAGCATGAGGAAGCGTTCATGAAAATGCTAAGGAATGGATTAACAAACCAGCTTTGAGGGCATCGGCAACGGCATCGTCAGGCGTCTTGGCATATTTTTGATTGTCATACTTGATGGATACAGCATCGCAATCCGATGTTATGTACCTACCATATCTCAACTCCTATTAGTTAACACGTCAACCTCATCTTCTCTACAACAGCCATGGAGTATTAAAATGGACATGTCACTTTCACTTACTTACCCGTGGAAAGACCACCGACGACGGGCAATGTTGGAGAGAAGATTGTAGTTGGCGCAGCTAGGGACGCCGTTGACCCGGTTATAAGCGCACATGATCCCACTAGCCTTCCTGTCCTGAATGCACCTCTGAAATGGTGGCTGGAACGTATCCGCCATGTCTTGTGCCGTCACCTGAATCGACTCGACACAAACATCGTAAATTAAGTGATACCAGGTAGTCCAAATAGCAACCCAAATCTTAACCACTACTGTTCCCACAAGTTTTGATTCTAACTTTTAAGAAAAGCAACGAGGTCATACGGGCAAACTTATATGCAACTTCCACCGTCCATGTCTTTCCGCAATGTCCTTGTCTCATGCTCTAAAAACGTAATATACGTTATACATTGTTGTTCAGTGGAACCTATTCTATCAATGTACTACAATCACAGGAACGATCAATGTACAACAATGTTCAGAGTGATGCAAACGATTTATGATGGTATACGCTTTTCTTTCTTACAATGAGTAAATTCACCTATTCACCTACGATGAAGACAGTGCAATAAGCTATTCTCCTAGCTATTTGAAAAAAAAAAAAAAAAAGGACAAGAAAACCTGCGAGCTCATCCTTTTGAGGAAGTATAGACAGTAAAAGTCGGACATCTTTCAGAGCTCGACCTAGGTTGGATAAATTAAATTCAGATTACGATCACGGCCCACAACATAATCTAAGAAAATTCACTCACGCATGGGCCGAATTCACTTTTGGTAATCTTACAAAATTCACTCACGTATGGGCCGAATTCACTTTCGGTGATTTCCTAGAATAAAACAGCAGATGTGCAGCACCTTTACTTTTTAAAAAAGCCACCAATCAGTCAAAGGCCTAATTGAATAATCCCTCAATTAATGGACACCCATGATCTGCTTCTGCTCTAATCACGTGCTCGTATAGGCAATTTAACTTATGGAGGAGGGAAGAGCGAGAAGGAATCTTTGAACCCCGTCCTAAAACCGCTCCAAAGCCAGACACAAACTTCCAAAACGTCCTAAAACATCAGTTAACCCCACAAGACAAGACGCTCGGGAAATCCGCCAAACCGTGTACAAGAAAAAGACGAGGAATCGATAAACCAGGTGCAGGAGAGCACGAGGGTAGCGGTCATTTTTTTAGTCCTGTCACTCACCTGAGCATCGAAGTCGTAACGATCCACGCCCTTCCAGCGGTCCAGATCGTAGGCGGTGAAGTGCTTGCAGCAAGCGGACGCCTGGAGGCCCCCCGGGCGTCCCTCCGCCCTTGGGGGGTCGCCCTGGACGCCTCGCACGTACGAGACGGCGTACTTTCCGGTGACCAGCGGGTCCTCGCCGGGCGTCTCCTGCCCTCTCCCCCACCTCGGGTCTCTGAATATGTTGATGTTGGGCGCCCAGAACGTCATCCCCGTCGCCTGCCTCGCGTTGTACACCGCCCTCGCCTCGGTCCCTATCACCTGCAACGCCGCCGATTCGGGTCGGTTCGGGTCGGGTCACTTCTGTGTTTTGGTGCCCTGTTTCTGGAGAAAATATTCAGTGGTTTTAAAGCGCCACGTCAATTGCTGACGTGGCGCGCGTTTTTATTTATATCCAATAATAGAGTGACACGTGTTGGATGAGGTGGAATAAAAAATGAAAATCTTTTTTTTCTGAACTTCCTGCACCAACCACTCTTCTCCTCTCCTCTGCAAATCGTTTCTCGGCCATGGATGACACGGCCTCCTCCTCCTTCCGGCCACCGCCTGCCCAGCCACTTGAGAATCCGGTGCGGCTGTCTCCACCGCACAAGCCAGAGGGGACTTGGAACAGTCATGGAGTCTCTCTCTCTGGTGTCTCCTTCCATTGTCCTCCCTTCAAGTTCCCTTCCGTGAAGCCCAGCCATGGCAGATCTGGAGCCATGGCAGGATCTAGATCTGGAACCGCGGAGCCATGGCCGCGTTCTCGACAGAACTTGAAGCCATGGCCGCACAACAGGCCTTGGAGCCAGATCTGTCGCGGTTATGGCTTCACAGACGAGGCCGGCCCTTGCCAGATCTGGGCAAGGGATGGCCTGGTCAAGACTTGTTCCATCATTTTTGAAGGTTCAGCCATGATGGCTCGACCGAGATCTGGAGGAGGAGTTGCTCGGCCATGGCTCGGTCGAGATCTGGAGAAGGTTTAGCGCTCAGCTTTTCTGAAGCTCAGTGATGACTGGAGGAGGGAGTCGCCGAGATCTAAAGGTTGGCCAGGTCTGTTGCGGCCATGGCTTCGCGGTTCCAGATCTGGATGTGGCCAAGTGACACCGGAAGGGGCGGAGATGGTGGCCGGACGGGTGTTCTCTGTCAGGGAGGAAGATGAAGAGAGAAAAAAAGATTTTTTTTTTATTCCACCTCATCCAACACGTGTCGATCTATTATTGGATATAAATAAAAAAGCGCGCCACGTCAGCAATTGATGTGGCGCTTTGGAACCACTGAATATTTTCTCCGATGGATCCGAGGGTATTCAACGGTTTCCTTTTGATCACACCGACCGACGATTGCTTCAATTTGCACATCAACACGTCTTGAAAGCCACCATAATGTTATGGAAGATGGGGGTATGCACCTCTGCTTTTTACTTTTCTTACGGAGAATTTAATTCATATCAGAATGCCAATGATAATCAATTATCATCACTTTTTTTCTTAATAATTAGGGTACCAGTTCTAGAGTAAGATCCAGTCAATTGAAGCTTTTGTAGCCGCAGCGGCACAAAGTACATTCTCATTTTCAAGCAATAATTCTCTCTTCAATTTCATTTTGTGATTTTTAGTGGAAGCAAATACGAGCTTTAGCTTATTGAGCTTAAAATTTTTTATGTTTGAACTCTATTCACGTTAAAACCATATTATAAATGAACTTGAGCTTAAGCTTATTAAGCTCCAACTTTCTTTGCATTTATAATCACACATGAGCATGCTATGTACTTTCTTAATTTCTGTAATTTATATATCCATAAAAAATTCAGAAAAATAAAAACATTTGATAGCTCACCGAGCATGTGGAGTTGAGTATGGTGAGCTTGAGCAACTCGAGTTCGACTCGATAGAATATTTGAGTAGCTCGTGCTCAACTAGAAATCAAGTTAGTCAATCTCAAGCAATTAAGGAGTTGTGCCGTAACCATCAACGGCCAGTGATTGAATCATATCGAGTTTTACTTTCATTCAACATGATACACCATGTTAGATCAGGAAAGTCCAAAAATGCTTAGATTGATTAATGAAAAAATAAGCAGCTATGACTTAATATAATTATCATCATAATTGGGTGATACTGGGGACATTTAAGTATAGAAATAATAAAAATGTACAATAGTGCTCGTATTTACCAAAATGGGCTGAGGTTTGTGAGAGGAAATATGGTTGAAATGAGAATGCGTAGACAATGGTTTTGGTTGGGGACAATTCATTTTCAAATTGGGCATATCCTCCTTGAATCATGCAAAATAACAGTTCAATATCAAAATGAACAATTTCAGGTAAAAACTAAGTTTAACTAAATTATAGACTCCATGCTTCCATTAATCGATAAAAACATTGAAGTCTTTTTATTGCTGGTGGCGCAAATGAACCTTGTCCCATCAAGAATTTTATATCCAATATTTGCAAGTCCAGATGAGAGATTCTATTGTCCTAGTTCAATAATTTCTTATCAGATAGCATTTGAAAATCTGGTTGTGTTATTTGTCATATTGTATCTCCATGTCCACTAAGCAACTTCTGCGCAGCGATGAAACCATTAAACGCTTGAATGCATCCTTGCGCGCCTGTTTATTGAGGAGGCCGAGAAAATAGAGGGTTATCCTGCCCGTGGATTCAAATGGATTTGTTCTTGGAGAAGAGTGTTATGCTCTGCTTTGAAAGTAAACTTGTATTCGAATAGGTATTTTCCAATTCTTTATCATGCGAATTATAGGTACTGATCTGTTCTTTTCATCATGTTTGCAGTGATAAAGGTATGGAGTAATGATACCCCTTAATATGGGTAGCAGAAGTGTCCCTACTACCTCGAGATGGAGACGAGGAGCTTCAGTGAGAAGGCTTGAAGACATGCTGAACGTAGGATTCATCTGAGAATCTACCCGCGATAAGATGCTGCTGAGATTGAGCGCTCTAATTTTGAGTAACCTGAGTTTGTTGACCATCTATGTGGGATTGATAATTGCTATGATGATAGATTGCTTCATTTAATCGGTATCGGATCAATAGAAATTGTGATTTCTAATAGACGATAAGATTGATAATAACTTATGTCTAAATATTTTCATAGACGATGAAAATATTTTTCGTTCGTTCATTTTTTGTATATAATATGAGTAATTTTTCTTAATATAATATTTTTCAAATCATTCATTTTCTGAGAAATAAACATATATGATCATTTCATTTCTCTTTTTAATATACTCTATTTCACTTTTCTTTAAACATATTAGTAAATGCGGGCATGTGTTTGAAATTGTCATTTGAAAGATAAAACAAATCAAATCACTATGAAATACTTGAACTGTTAAATAATGGAATCAAATTATTGGTAAAACTATCCGATCCAAAGAAATAGTATTTGAGGAAAATAAAGTATTTTAAGATCTTAAATTACGTGCGAATACTTTTGTAGGGTAAAAAAATTGAAACGTTAATATTAAAAAACAAAATCTGAGAGATAAAATAAGATCAGTAACTTGGCATTAATCCATGGATATAAAATCTGAAAAATAAGTAACTGGTAATAATTGAGAAATAAAAAAAATCAAAATAATGCCAGTTTCTTGTAACTTCATATTTCAAACTCAAACTAATCAAGAGCTTTTATATCTAAACCTTTCTTTGTAGAACTCCCATATAAATTACCATACGTAATAATCAGTTGGTTATTGTTGCACTATTGAAGTTGTATTATTTTGTTCGCAGTAATATGGTAAGCTATGACTTGTTTACAAATTAATTCATTGATTTAACTTCGGTTAGTAAGTTTTCTTTTTTCATGATTTTTAATCTTACATAAGTATTCCCATCCTTTCCCTTATTTTTTTTTCTGGAAATTAAAATCTCCATTACTTTTTAAGAAGTCAAAACTTATAATCCCTCTTAACTTTTTTCGGTCCCCTTTCTGTCCTATTCTTTTTTCCTCACTCCCGCAGTGCAAAAGGTAAATGGAATGGCATGCCGTGCCTGGTACTGTAGTGGGCCTTGTTGGCCCAATAAAACCATGACCGGCCCGATGCAATCACGGGGCAAAATATGCAAAGCATGATTTAATTTTAGGCATTTCTACAAAAATAAAACGTCTGCTATTTTCTCGTCGACATTTCACTTACCAATATAAGTTTGTGAGAAGCTCTAAACACGCACCACTATAGTTCCTCTTCTATTTCGGGCCTGTTTGGTTCGACTTTTGGGAATGCCTTTGGCCAAATGCAAATATCTTTAGGCTAAAGGGTTTTCGGGAATGCTCGGATGTTTGGCAAATTACGCATTGGAAAGTGGCTTGTGTGAAAATACCGTTTGGCAAAACTTATTACAAATGGGCTTTCGCTTTTATTTTTTTTTTTTTAAAATATGAAAATCAAATCCGGCGGTCGGCAGTGCCGGACGGCCAGATCAGGCGACGCCGTCGCCGCGACCTCAGCGCTCGGGGCGCAGAGGCGGATATGGCTGTCGCGCAGCCGGATCGGGCCTCCGGACCGCCAGATCTCGCGGCGAGGTCGCCGGCCGGCCAGATCTGGCGGCCCGAGGTCGCGCGGACCCGGCGCGCGCCACCTCGGCGACGCCGCCGCCGCTGGAGGCGCGACCTCAAGCACCGAGGTCGTAGAGGCCCCGATCTGGCGGCGAGGTCGCGCGGACCTAGGCGACGCCGCCGAGGTCCGCGACCCGAGCGCGCCGCGAGGTCCGCGCCGCTGGGGTCACGCGTCGCGCCACCCCAGACGGTGGTCACCGGCGCGCGACCCTCGAGCGGCGGGCGGCGGTGGTGGTGGCTCGGAGAAGAAGAAGAAGCTGGTGGCCTTGTTCGAAGACGACGGGAAGAAGAAGAAGATAAACGTGGCGTGGCATTTCCCAAATGCCAAATGCTCAATCTTTGCCCCTCCCCGGCTTTTTCGATTGAGCATTTGGAATGCTCATATTTGGGCAAAGGAGCTTTCAAAAATGTTGCCAAACACCAAAAATTTTCTCTAACCCAAAGCCCCTTGGGAATGCTCAACTAAACACCCCCATGCAAATATATAATACCCTGCTTGAGTGCAAACAGTTTCTGTTTTTATTTTTATTTTTAATATCTTACATTTATCATCATTACCATTTTTTTTTCGAATATCGTTCTCACATTTTGGAATATTGAAAAGTGCCTATTTCCAAAGCTTGGACTAATATGCCAAATTAGAAGAAAAAAATTCTATTGATTATCATGCTTCTATCTACCTATTTAATCTTAACTAATTGCCATTGCCCCTTCCGGTCTTTTGGACTTTACTTAGACAAAAGTTCACCGGAGTGCAAGCATAGTTGTAAAATCTCAAGTGTTAGGTGACTAAATCAAAAGTTTGGGTAGAGGCAAGTGATATGACTCGAAATTTTCCTTTAGGTATTGCCCAATTGCTATCTTTTCTTTTTCCTTTTTTTCTCGAGACGTCAACTTTTAAGCTTTTCCATCGTCTTCGTCTTCGTCTTCTAATTACTCACTTGCAAGGGTGTTTGGTTTATAAGTCATTTAGTACAAGCTCTTTCCTCCATTCGACAAATATTTTATCTGAAGCTAAGTTCATCGGCTGTTAGAAAATTTAACTAAAGAACTTCATAAAACCTATATTACATGCTCCTTTTTTTTTTTTGTTAATACCCTGAAAAACCCCAAATTGGTACACTTATAACAAATTTACCCTAAACTATTTTTTTGGTGGTCAAAAAAATAATTTGGGGTAAATTTGTCACAAAATGCCGGGTTTGGGTTTTTCAGAATATTAACCCTTTTTTTTTCCAAAAAGTATCGGGAAAAAATTTATCTACCTCTGTTGAAAAAATTAATCAAATTTCTTTGGAAATTTTAACTAATTTTGAACATTATGTATTATCTCTATCTAGTGTTTGGTCACCTAAGTTCTTAGCCAAATGGAATTCTGAGATATGAATAATAGTGGAAATATATTTTAGTTAGGATTTGAGGAGATAGCTAAAGTAAAGATGCAATTGCAAATTCTATGTGAATTGCTAGGGTAAAAATACAACAAAGTTAAAGAGTGAATGGAAAAAGGGACAACTGACGAGGACGATTCTGCAAAAGTTGATCAAGAGCCACTCATGCATGCCATCTGCTCGTTTTCGTGTCATACAATTTTGTTTATATACTCGTTTACACCATCTAGGATTATTATCATAGTAAAAAATTAAAACGTAGTTCATAAGTTTACCTAACCTCTAACCCTTCAAATTATGATTATTAAAGTTCCAACACTTTTCAAACTTATAATAGAAACTTCATAGTCTTTGGCAAGTTAAATCTTTCTTGTTTCACAAAATCATTTTACAAACTTGAAAGAGAAAAGAAAATCCATTGCCGAACCAGTCGCCACGTATCAAAAGAGTTCCTTCTTTTAAGTAAATAAATAAATAAATAATGTTGCAAGGGAAAAAGGAGAAAATGAAAAAAAAAAAAAAAAAGATAGAGAGAGAGTGGCCTTCTGTTACAATCATGTATATTATCAAAATTTTGTTTTGTACATAAAGTCAATTTATGTAACGTGGTCTTGAAGAAAATTGATACAAAAAAATAAAAAATAAAAAGCGGATGCTTGAATCGTGGTAACATGCTTTCATCTCTGGTGTTCTTATACTCATATTTCCTAATCATCGTTGAAATCAATTTCTAGTGTAATCTAGAATATTTCTAAGGGTGATGTGGGAAATGTATGCTATTGTAGAGTATTTTTGTAATTAAAGCAAGAAGTAGGTAGATGGGAAGATTGAATTTTCACCATTAGATTAAGGAAAGATGCAGGATTGTAATTAGAGAAGTACTTGCATATGTATATGGGTCCGCTCTCCTCATTTGTATCATCTCAATAATAGAATTCTAGTGCTTCTCTCGAAGAATTTCTCTCTTGTGTTGAGAAAGGCTGACTTGAGAATAAATTTCTAAGGCCCACACTAAAAGTCCTTATCAATCGCTCTTAAATTGGAAAAGCTTGGGAAAACATTGAAGCAAACAATTGAAACTACACGAGAGCATGAAAAGTGTGGAACGCTATCTCGGAAAAGATATATCACAATAGTTTTAACACATGCATGAAAAGAGGCTACCTCGTCAGAGAAGATTTATCGTGTAAAGTGATAATAACATCAGTAATCGACTCGTAACCGCCCATAAAAATGCAAATTGTTAGGAAGAGGAAGAAGACAAACATGAAGCTACCCTCGGAGAAGATTAAGACAAAAAAGAGATGTAGAGTGCTACCTTAGAAAAGATACTTTAAGGTTTAAACATATACGCCGGAACATATCTTACTAGAGAAGATTCGAACAAAAAAAGAGATGTAGAACTTTCTTGGGGATGATATTTTGAAGCTTTAACACATGGTCGAACAAATTATATACCTCGTTGAAAAAGATCCGTATAAAAAGATATCTATGTTAGAGAAAATATTTCACAGTTTTAATATAGATACCTCGTCGAAGAAAGGTCGAGTAAAAGAAAACTGAAGAATGCAACCTCAACGTTCTTCCCTTTGGTCGTAAGCAGCTGGTTTGAATGATGTGCCATGATTATGTGTTTTTGTTTTGTCTCGTTTGCAATCATTCTTGTCTTTTTTGCAATTTAATTTTTACTTTTAATTCTTGTCTTGAAGTCACTTTGTCTTCTTCCTCTTCTTCCTCTTGATGATCTATATTGGGTTTTGATAACGCATTTTGTGGTAAACTTACTATCTGTTAGTTTGACAACCAAAAATTTCAAATTGGTACATCTATGACAAACTTACCGTCCGTTAATTTTCTTTAAATTTTATCATAAAAAATCTCAAATTGGTGCATTTAAACTTACTATCTCTTAATTTCTATTAAATTTTACTATCAAATTATTAAGTTTGAGAATATATGACAATTGATGAATGTATCTTTGGTTTGTCATAAGTATACTAGTTTGTAATTCTTTGTAGTATTAATTTAATTTAATAGAAATTAATGAATGGTAAATTTATCACAAATATATCGATTTGAGGTTTTTCGTGATATTAACTCTTTTAATTATTCATTTCTTGAATGAGTTATAATATTTCTAGACCTTCTAAATGCTTTCGAATGTATGCTTAGGAAAATATATTTAGTCAATATGCTAGGCTAGTGAGTAAGATTTTATTTTTCATTTATTTTTTGAAGTTCTGTTCTAATTTACTATAAAATCATAACTCACTTTTATGTTTTCACATATTAAATGCAAGTATAAATAGTGATTTTGTTTCTTGCACGATAATATTGACCGAGTACATTTAAAATATCCTATATACTCTCGAAATTGGCAATTTGCCATGTAGTAACTCTTAATTTAAAATTCAAAACCTTTGTCTTGCACTCTCCTATTTCCACATCACTCGGTGTATAAAAAATTTGCAACTTTATTCTCGAGAACAACTCTAAAATCAAGCCAAATCATATATTTTTTTCTCTTTTCTTTCTTTCTTTTCCTTTTCTTTTCTCTTCTTCTTTCTCTATTCGTTCACAAAAATATAGTAAAATTATTAAAAATATATAATAAAATCACAAAATAAAATTATATTTAAAATATGACAAAATTATATAACAAAATTAAAAATATATAATAAAATAATTAAAAAATATAATGAAATTATTAAAAAAATTAAAAAAGTTTTAAAACTATAATAAAATTATAACATGAAATTATATTAAAATATAATAAAATAATTAAGAAAATTAAATAATATTAGATAATAAATTTATTAAAAAATTAAAAGAGAAATATATAATAAAAGTTAAAAATTATAAGAAATTCTTGATCACAAAAAATTTAAGGATCATAGTAAACGCATTTCTATTTCTGGAATAAAAATTTTAAACAGTTCTTAAATGCCTTCAAATGCTAAAAAAACTCGTTCAAGGAATAGAATAAAAAAAAAAAATCATTTCTAAGTAGAAATTATTTCCGAAAATAGAATTGTTATCAAACGTACTCTTACTCAACGGTATGAAGGAAACATATACCCATTTTTTGAGATCATTCACGCAATTTCCATTCCACGCTACCGAAGTATATATACATCCCTACCTCAGATCACCCCGTCACACATTCCCCTCATTTCTTTTGTAAAATCCATCATGAGCGAATAGAATCCTCACTAGTCTGTTTCGCTGCCTATTAGGTATTTTCTTCTTCCTCAAGATTTATCTCCATCTTCTTCTTCTTCCTCCTGATGATCCCTCTATGTTTTGATTTGTAGTCCCGAGGCAACTCCTCATGTTGCTTTCGCTTCAAGTGAAGTATCAAGGTGGCTTCGATCGATATGATCAACATGTTTTTTTATTGTAGATTGATGTTGTCACCTTATGTTTGAGCCATTTTGTGCAACTTACGTTCAAGTTGTTGGACTATATTTGATGCTCTCTATGGTTATCCCTTCGTGTTCGAACTTTTGTGTCTTTTCCTTCCTGACTAGCTGCTTCATCTGTCTTATTTGTAGTTTTCAAAGTTATCAGAGCGTGCTTTTAGATTGTAGGTTGATCCATTCTATGCAATTTACTTTCGAGTTTTCTGATTATATTTGATGCTTTTTATAATTATTCCTTTGTGTTTCCATTACTTCATCTATCTTTTCTATAGTTCTCAAAGTTAAATTTTCGTAGCATGCTTTTAGATTGATGTTGTTGACTTTGTCTGAGCTTCGATTTACTTTTGAGTTATTGGACTATGGTTGATGCATGTTACGCATGCTCCTTTGTGTTTCTCCTTCTTGACTAGTTGCTTCATCTATCTCCTCTACAATTCACAAAGTTATATTTTCGTAGCTTATTTTAGATCATAGATTGATCTTGTTATTGATGCGATTTACTTTTGAGGCAGTCGGACTATGTTTGATGCTTCTCCTTCTTGACCAATTGCTTTATCAATCAAAGTTACATTTTCCTAGCATGCTTTTAGATAGTTGATTGATGTTATCGCTGATGCATTCCATGCGATTTACTTTTGAGGTGATCGGATTATATCGATGCTTTCAATGCTTGTAGTTTGATATTTGACTTTTTGTGTTCTTTCTATAATTCTTATTTTCGTAGCATGCTTTTAGACTGTAGATTGACTTTGTCGTTGATGCGATTTACTTTTAAAGGCGGTCGATTATGTTTGATGTTTTCGATGCCTACAGTTTGTTGTTCGAGTTTTTGTATCTTTTCCTTCATAATCGGTTGCTTCATATATTTTGTCCACAGTTCTAAAAGTTATATTTTCGTGATATATTTTTAGATAGTAGATTAATGTTGTTTCTGGTGCATTTTGTGTGATATACTTTTGAGTTGTTAGACTATGTTCCTGTAACTTTATGTTTGAGCTTTTGTGCTTCCGTAGCATGCTTTTAAATCATAGATTGATGTTATTTTTATGTGATTTCATAAGTTATCAAATAATATTTGATGCTTTTGATGCATGTAGCTTCTTGTTCGAGTTTTTGTGGCTTCTCCTTCCCGATCGATTGCTTCATCTATTTTCTCCGCAATTATAAAAGTTGCATTTTTGTAGTATGCTTTTAGATGGTAGATTGATGTTGTCGCTGATGCATTTTTTGCAATATCCTTTTAAGTTGTTTGACAATATTCTTGTGTTTTTGAAACATGCTTTTAAATAGCATATTAATGAGGTTTTTATGTGATTTATTTTTGAGTTATAGGACTGTTTGATGCTTTCGATGCCTATACTTTCTTGTTCGAGTTTTTGTGTTTTCTCATTCTCGACCAGCTACTTCATTTATCTTGTCCATAGTTCTCAAAGTTATATTTTCGTAGCATGCCTTCGAGATGATATATTGATGTTGTCGCTGATACATTTTATGTGATATATTTTTAAGTTGTTGGACTACATTCCTATAACTTTGTGTTCAAGCTTTTGCATTTCCGTAGCATGCTTTTAACTCGTAGATTAATGTTGTTTTTATGCTATTTACTTTTGAGTTATCAAACTATGTTTGATCCTTTCGATGCCTATAGTTTTTTGCTCGAGTTTTTGTGTCTTCTCTTTCTCGATCAATTACTTCATATATCTTGTCCAGAATTTTAAAAAATACATTTTTATAGCATGCTTTTAGATGGTAAATTGATGTAGCCGCTGATGCATTTTGTGCGATGTACTTTTCAGTTGTTGGACTATGTTCTTGTAGCTCCGTATTCGAGCTTTTGTATTTTCGTAGCATGCTTTTAAATAATATATTGATGATGTTTTTACGCGATTTACTTTTGAGTTTTCAAACTATATTCGATGCTTTCGATACTTGTAATTTCTCATTCGAGCTTTTGTTGCTTCTCCTTCCCGACCAGTTGCTTCATCTATCTTGTCCACAGTTCTAAAAGTTATATTTTTATCGCATGCTTTTAGATCATAAATTGATATTGTTGCTTTTATCTGAGCTGCGATTTACTTTTAAGTTGTCAGACTATGATTGATGTTTTTTTATGCATGTTCCTTCGTGTTTCTCCTTCATAATCAGCTATTTTATCTATCTTCTCCATAGTTCGCAAAGTTACATCTTTGTAGCTTATTTTAGATCATAGATTGATGTTGTCGCTGATGCAATTTACTTTTGAGGTGGTCTAATTATGTTTGATGTTTTTCCTTTTTGACTAGCTGCTTCATCTATCAAAGTTACGTTTTCCTAGCATATTTTTAGATAGTTGATTAATATTGTCGTTGATGCTATCTACGCGATTTACTTTTAAGGTGGTCGAACTATATTTGATGTTTGTAGTTTTGTGTTTTAGCTTTTGTGTTTTGAGCAATTACTTCATCTATTCTTTCTATAGTTCTCAAAATTACATTTTCACAGCATGTTTTTAGATCGTAGATTGACGTTGTTGCTAATGCGATTTACCTTTGAGGTGGTATTATTATGTTTGATGCTTTCGATGCATGTAACTTCTTGTTTGAGTTTTATATCTTTTCCTTCCTAACCAGTTACTTCATCTATCTTATTCACGGTTGTAAAAGTTACATTTCCGTAGCATGCTTTTAGATGGTAGATTGATGTAGTTGTTGATGCATTTTTTGTATTGTACTTTTAAATTTTTTAACTATGCTCCTGTAATTTAATGTTCAAGTTTTTGTATTTCTGTAGCATGCTTTTGAATCATTGATTGATATAGTTTTTATACAATTTTTTTAGTTATCGGATAATATTTGATGTTTTTGATGTCTATAACTTCTTATTCGAGCTTTTGTGTCTTCTCCTACTCAACCAATTGCTTCATCTATTTTGTCCATAATTCTAAAAGTTATATTTCTATAACATGTTTTTAGATGGTATATTGATGTTGTCGTTGATACATTTTGTGCGATGTACTTTTGAATTGTTAGACCATATTCCTGTAATTTCGTGTTTGAGCTTTTGTGTTTATGAAGCATACTTTAAATTGTTGATTAATGCTGTTTTTATGCAATTTACTTTTGAGTTTTTAGATTATGTTTGATGCTCTTAATGCCCGTAACTTTTTGTTTGAGCTTTTGTTTCTTCTTCTTCCCGACCGGTCGCTTCATCTACCTTGTCCACAATTCTAAAAGTTACATTTTTGTAGGATGTTTTTATATGGTAAATTGATATTGTTCATGATACATTTTGTGCGATATACTCTTGAGTTGTTAACTATATTCATGCACTTTCATATTTGAGCTTTTGTGTTTCCGTAGCATACTTTTAAATCGTAAATTGATATTGTTTTTATGCGATTTACTTTTGAGTTACCGGACTATGTTTGATACTTTTGATTTATACAAATTTTTGTTCGAATTTTTGTATCTTCTTTTTTCCGACTAGCTGTTTCATCTATCTTGTCCACTAGTTCTAAAAGTCACATTTTTATAGCATACTTTTAGATGGTAGATTGATGTAGTTATTTATGCATTTTGTGCGATGTACTTTTGAGTTGTTGGACTATATTCCTATAGTTTCGCACTCCAGTTTTTGTGTTTCCATAGCATGCTTTTAAATGTTATTTTATTTGATTTACTTTTGAGTTATCATATTATGTTTGATGCTTTTGATGCCTACAACTTCTTATTCGAGCCTTTGTGTTTTTTCCTTCCCGACCAATTGCTTCATCTACCTTGTCCACAGTTCTTAAATTTACATTTTCGTAACATGCTTTTAGATAATAGATTGATGTTGTCGCCGATGCATTTTGTGTGATGGACTTTTAAGTTGTTAGACTATGTTCTTGTAGCTTCGTGCTCGAGCTTTTGTGTTTTTATAGTATGCTTTTAAATTGTAGATTTATGCTGTTTTTATACGATTTACTTTTAAGTTATTGAACTATATTCAATGCTTTCAATGCCTGTAACTTTTTGTTCGAGCTTTTGTGTCTTCACCTTCCCGATTAGTTGCTTCATCTATCTTGTCCACAATTCTAAAAATTACGATTTTGTAGTATGCTTTTAGATCGTAGATTGAAATTGTCACTAAAGCATTTTGTGAAATGTACTTTTGAGTTGTTGAACTATGTTTTTGTAGTTTCATATTCAAGCTTTTGTGTTTATGTAGCATACATTTAAATCGTAGATTCGTATTATTTTTATGCGATTTACTTTTGAGTTATTGGACTATGTTTGATACTTTTAATGCCTATAATTTCTTGTTTGAGCTTTTGTATCTTATCCTTTTTGACCAACTACTTCATCTATCTTGTCCACAATTCTAAAAGTTATATTTCCGTAGCCTACTTTTAGATGGTAAATTGATGTTATTGCCAATGCATTTTATGCAATGTACTTTTGAGTTGTTGGACTATGTTCCTGTAGCTTCGTGTTCGAGCTTTTGTGTTTCCGTAGAATGCTTTTAAATCATAGATTGATACTATTTTTATGCGATTTATTTTTGAGTTATCGGACTATATTTGATGCTTTCAATGCGTGTAGCTTCGTGGCCGAGCTTATGTGTCGTCTCTTTCCTGACTAGCTGCATTTTTTAGCAATGATGAGGCACCTCTTCCTCCTGCTGTGGCTTCCCAAATTGAATCTTCTCCCTCGAGGTTTGCCTGCTGCATAATCTTTGTCGCTTTTTTGCAGTTTGAGTTCTGCTTTTTGTTTGTTTCTTCAATGCTGTCTTATTTAATTCTTAGTGGTTTCCAAATGTAATAACGTTTCTATATATCAATTCACTATATTTGATGTGTCCTATGAGTTTTCTCAATGCATTTGCAGTATATATGTTTGTATCATTCTATTGTCCTAAATAATGTATTTATGATAAGTACTTGTCAAATAACTTTCAAAAATCTGCTTGTGATGTTTGTCATGCTGTATTTCCATGTCCACTAATTTATGTAACTTCTTTGCGGTAATGAAACCCTTAAACGCTTGAATTCGTACATTGAGGAGTACCTCGTTTAACTTGGATTAAGTGATCTCCCGTGTCGGTTTATGGAGGAGTCTGAAAAAAGAGGCGGACATCCCACCCGTTCCATTTGTTTAGATGTGGGTTCAACTGGAAAGCCAGATGATCCCATGTTCTTCTTCTTCATAGTAAAATTGAAAATATTTCGTTTCTTTGAAAGTACTTTGTGATAATTTGTACTCATGCTGGTATTGTCTAATTCATCGGTTTGTGAATTTTAGATATCGATGTTGTGTCTCCTTTTAATCTTTTTGGTAGCGATAAACAAATGGCACCGATGTTGTCCTTAAACGAGGGCGTCAATAAGTACCTATACTACCTTGACATTGATAAGAGGAGCTTCAGCGAGAAAACTTAGAGGCATGCTGTTAGTTGGATTCCTCGATTGTTATTCGGATGGAAAGAATCTACCCACAATTCATGTTGGGATTCGCTGAACAAACTAAATAATATGAGGTAATTGGCAGTTGACAATAGTCTATATACCTTTGATAATGACTGTGATGATAGATTGATTCATTGCCCCTGACTTTGTATATGATCAATAATAAGTGCAATTGATCATAGATACTTCATATGTAAAGGATCAATAATCACTGCGATTGATAATAGATGCTTCATCTGTTAAGGATCAATAACAACTAATTGATTGATAATAACTATGTTGATAATAAGATTGATTCTGTGACTTTGTTTGCATAGGGTGCCATGACAGAGAAACTCGAGTATATGATGCAAAATTTGTAGTTGATAAATAATATCTAATTGTCTTACCAAATTATTGATTCTCCCTCTAGGATAGGCAGATAACAATGCAATTCTTCTCCGCAAATGAGACGGTTGACCTTTGTCTCCAACTTTGGCATGATGCATTTCTCGTAGTATGTGTGTCCACAGTTGAAATAAGTCATTTCTTCCATTTTTTTGCACTTATCCTGCAAGGTCATCCGCAAAAGTAGCCAATATCTTGTCATTCGGACAGGTTTGACATAGTTCGACTTAGTTGAAGCTATACAAGTGATCATAAATGAGTGTTACCGATTTTTTGCAGAATTGTCCTAGCCAATAGTTCCATTTTGCATTTGCTATTTAACTTTGTTATACTTTCCCCCCAATAATTCACGTACGATCTGCACTTGCATCTTTGTCCTAGTTATCTCCTCAAATCCTCATTGAAATATATTTCGATCATCCATAGCCTAAAACTCAATTGGCTAAGAATTCAATTCAGTTTGACTGGTAAACCAAAGTCCCTCGCAAGTAACAAGAAAATGCTAAGAAGAAGTTTGAAAGTTGAAATCAGAAAAAAAATAATATCACTTGTCTATACCCAAATTTTAGACTTGTCTCTGTTACATAGATAAGGGAAGTGATATTATCATAACCAAGAAGTATACTTCCACAACTTTTTCGGAGTCTCTAATTTGAATAGACTATTTTTCCTTGAGCCTCATATACATTCTCCATTAAGATTCTTGAAAATTATGAAAGGTTGAATACCCGGTGCCAAATTGAGTAAATAATTAAAGAAATATAAACTTACTTTTTGATTTTTACATTTGTTGTATCTACCATGTTCCATTTTTCAATTTTTGATTAATTGACCTTGTCATAATGTAAAAGCAACAACATCGATCCATCAGAATATTTATATTTCATCACTCATTTTTAAAAGAAAAAACGCCCCATGTTTTTTAATTTCCATCTAATTTAAACATTATTTATTCGAAATGAATTATAGAATATAAGCATCCATATTATTTTCATTTAATTTAATCATAAATCAAGTTAATATCTTTATTATTGCTATTTATTCACATAACTAAAATAAGCCATTCTTTAAGCTATAAGTAATGTGTTTTATGAAGGATATATACTTAAAATTTTCCATTTTCCATTTAAATCTATATGAAATTTCATTCAAATGGTGTTTATATCTTTTTGTATTATGTTTTTTTCCCGTAACTAAGAATGCATGATTATGCCATACAAGTTGTTTACAGAATCAAATAAACAATACTTAAAACTAAAAACAAACTTTTGGGTTATAAAATAAGTTTGTAATTTGTTTTATTGTCATCTTTAGCTTACTAAGATACATATATGTCTAAGTTTTGCAACAACAAAGGTTATTATAACTAGTAAACTTGAGGGAAATTTATTTCAATATATTAGGTACCCTTTATTTGTATAATCGAGTGATACTTTGAATTGATATTCTGTTTATAAATTAGGTGTTTTTGTCTTCTTTTTCTTTTAATATTAGTAAATACATTGCACAAAATATTTGTTTTTACTTCGCGCTTGCCTTATACGATCACACAACCAAATTAAAAAAAAGCACCAAAATCGAAGAAAAAAGCAAAATTTTGTGTATGTCCTACGTGATCTAATGGTTGAGAGACAACTCTATCGATAGACAAAAAAGAGGGATATGAAACTTAAAATAGCTTTAATAAATGGCATGACAATGATAGGAGCAGAAAAATATTACATTGTCAGGGACTTTTCAAAGCCTTGGAACCATAAAGAGACTTATATCTACTAGTTGATCGAGTGTGAATCGAGATATCCAGAATTCCATTAGTAATGGCTTTATCCGCAATAACAACATCAAGAGAAAATCGATGAGCATTCTTAACTAATGAATGCACAAACTCTAGTTTGGCAAATTTGCAATCTCCGGTTTCGTCGTGCATCCAGTGTCCCCACATCACGCTCTCATAAGGGGTTTACTCATCACAACCGGTGTGAAAAGCTGACGGTACAAGGTTATTCTTCAATATTAATAAAGAAGAAAAAGTGATTGGTCCAAGGTGATTGACAAAAAAGATTTGTCTAAGTCACAAGCTAGGAATGACCTTTCAAATTGAAGCGGTGGAGCAACACTCTCCCTATCATGAGTTACTGTCGTTGATTCTCTAACACTAACGATGATATTTAGCTTCGAATTCCTCCTCCTCCTTTTTCTTTTCAAGTCATGGTGAATTGATTTTAGGAAAAATTCAAAATAAAAGCCTAAAGTACTTTCATTTTCTCAAATAAGGATCTAAAGTGGACATTATTTCAAATGAGGGCCCGAAGTGTTTTCTCAAATAAGGGCTTGAAATGCATATATCAGTTTCAAAGAAAGGCCTGAACTCATCAAATGTAAAGGGCAATTTCATCTTTTAAATTTTAAAAAAAATTTCTTTTTCTCTTTCTTTTTTTCTTTTTTTTTTTCTAGAAAATGAAAAAACTATAAAAAGAAAAAGAAAACATAGGCGGGAGGGCCGCTTGTGGCTGTTGCCCCATCGCTAGTGCAACAAAGGCAAAGGCTGGTGGGGTCATCAGCACTTGGAGGTGAGGGTCGCCTAGCCCTCCCTAGAGGTGGGAGAGGGCGGCAACCCTCTCCTAGATCTGGGTGAGGGTCGCCTGCCCTCATCAGGTCTGGGCGAGGGTTGCCGACTGTCGTGCAGGCCTAGCGGCCCTTGCCCAAGGCCATCTTTGGGGACGCTGAGCGAAGGTCGCCCGAGGGTCGCCTTTGCCAACGTCGGGCAAGGGACAACTCAAGCAAGGGCGACCCTTGTCCGACCTCGGCGAGGGTCACCCTCTTAGGATCTAGTGAGGGATACCATCACTCGACTCGAGCGAGGGCAACCCTCGCCCTCGCCAACCTAGGCGAAGGTTGCCCTCGTTGGATCTAGCGAGGGCTGCCCTCACCCTACGTCGGTGAGGGCGACCTCTGTCGGCTATCGACAGCCATGTCTAGAGAAGGGAAAAGGAAAAAGAAAAGAAAAAGGATTGAAAAAAATAAAAAATATAGTTACAATTTTTTGACCAAAATACCCCTTCTCCGATGATCGGAAAATTTTATTAGAGAATAATGGAAGGGGAAGAAATAAATAATATATTAATTTAAAAAGAGAGGAAAATAAAATAAAACAAAAAATAAAAATAAATTAGGCAAGAGTTTCACGAGAGATTTTTACCGTCTTTATTTTTATAATTTTTTATTCATTTATATTAATATGTCGTTTATACTAAACAACATATGTGATATGATGTGAATATATCTAATTTTATTACTTGTAATCACCAAACAGTGAATAGGATATAGCAAAATCTTTAGATTTCATATCATATCCTTTCGATCCTATTCTAGTTAGAAAATCATTTTCTTGTTCTACAAAATCATTTTACAAACTTCAAAAAGAAAAGAAAAACCATTACCAAACCAATCACCAAGAATCAAAAGATTTTTTTCTTTTAAATAAGTAAAAAAAAAAAAATGTAGCAAGGGAAAAAGGAAAAAATAAAAAAAATTGGGAAGATAGAGAGAGAGTGGCCTTCTTTTGCAATCATGTATTTTATCAACAAAAATTTCTTTCATACATAAAGTCAATTTATGTAATGTGGTCTTTAAGAAAATTGATAGGAAAAAAAAAGTGGATGCTTGAATTATGGTAATATGCTTTCATCTCTAGTGTTCTTAGACTTCTATTTCTTAACCATTGTTGAAGTCAATTTCTAGTGTAATCTAGAATATATCTAAGGGTGATATGGGAAATGTACACTATTATAGTATTATTGTAATTAATGCAAGAAGTAGGCACACGGGAAGATTGAATTTTCACCATTAGATCAAGGAGAGATGCACGATTGTAATTAGAGAAGTACTTGTGTATATAGAGGTCATCTCTCCCTCATTTGTATTATCTCAATAATAGAATTCCAGTGCTTCTCTCTAAGAGTTTCTTTCTTGTGATGAGAAAGGCTGATTTGAGAATAAATTGCTAAGGCCACACACTAAAAGTCCTTATCAATCGCTCTTACATCGAAAAAGCTCCTCAACGGGAAAATATTGAAGCAAACAATTGAAAACTACAAAAGAGCATAAAACGTGTGGAACCCTATCTTGGAGATGATATATCACAACGGTCTTAACACATGCTTGAACAGAGGCTACCTTGTCAAAGAATATCTATCGTGTGAAGCGATAGCGACATCAGTAATTGACTTGTAACCGCCCATAGAAATGCAAATTCTTAGGAAGAGAAAGAAGATGAAGTAGCTTAAAGACAAACATAAGCTACTCTCGGAGAATATTCAAACAAAAAAGAAATGTAGAGTGCTTTCTCAGAAAAGATACTTTAATGTTTTAACAAATACGTCGAGACACATCTTGTCGAAGAAGATTGGAACAAAAAAAGAGATGTAGAACCGACTCGGGAAGATATTTTGAAGCTTTAACACATAGTCAAACAAATTATATACCCTGTTGAAAAAGATTCAGATAAAAAGATGTCTCCGTTGGAGCAAATATTTCACAATTTTAACATAGATACCTTGTCGAAGAATAGTCAAGTAAAAGGAAAATGCAAAACGCAACCTCAGCAATCTTCCTTTTGATCGTATGTAGCTGTTTTGAATGATGTGTCATGATAATATGCTTTTATTTTATCCCATTTGCAATCATTCTTGTCCTTTTTGCAATTTTCTACTTTTTGTTCTTGTCTTGAAGTTTCTTCCTCTCCTTCCTCTTCTTCTTCGACTATTTGCATTAGATTGACTGTGCAATTGTGGGTTTTGATGATGCATTTGTGACAAACTTACTATCTATTAGTTTGACCATCAAAAATTCTAAATTGGTGCATTTATGACAAACTTATTTTTCGTTAGTCTCCATTAAAATTTACCACCAAAAATCTCAAACTGGTACATTTGTGATAAACTTACTATCTGTTAGTTTATGTTAAATTTTACCATCAAATTATTGAGTTTGAGAACATATGACGGTTGACGAGTATATTAATTTGGGATTTTTTTCTATATTTGTCCCAAGTATCTTGACTTGTAGTTCTTCATAGTATTAATCCAATTTAACTGAAATTAACGAACAGTAAATTTATTACAAATGTATCGATTTTAGATTTTTTCGTGATATTAACCCTTTTAATTATTCATTTCCTTAATGAGTTGTAATAATTGTAGACCTTCTAAATGCCTTTGAATGTGTGCTTAGGAAAGTATATTTAGTCAATATGTTAGGCTAGCGAGTAAGATTTTATTTTGAAGTTCTGTTTTGATTTACTGTAAAATCATAACTTACTTTTATGTTTTCACCTATTAAATGCACAATATATAGTAATTTTATTCCTTGCATGATAATATTCGGCGAGTACATTTAAAATATCCTATATACTCTTGGAATTGGCGATTTGCCATGTAGTGACTCTTTAGGATGGGGCTTATTTTAACATTCAAAACCTTTGTCTATCTTACACTCTCCTATTTCCACATCACTTGGTTTCCCGATTCAGAGGAATAAGTTTAGTCAGCTCCTCTATCATGACTCTGCTTCTTGTACTCATTCCTTGTCCTAATTGATCAAGCAAGTGAGAAAAATCGTAGCTAAACTCCATGTAAGTAATTTAGAAGTTTTCTCAAGTAGTCACAACTTATCAATCTCTCAATATGTCACTTTAGTGAAATAAGTTGGATGTTGCTATTCATTGATGGAAAAGACTTGATACTCTTCAACCATTTGTTTCACTTGAATGATTTGAAAAATATTATCCTAAAAACAAAGGCATATATCACTTGAAATAATTAGGCAATGAAAAAAGATTTATAATCGACAACAATTTATGTCTAAACATTTTCGTAGAAGATGAAAATATTTTTCGTTTACTCATTTTTGTAAGTGATACAAGTAATCTTTTTAAAGATAACTTTTTCAAATTATTCATTTTTTGAGAAACAAACATATCTAATCATTTCATTTTACCAAAAAAAAAAAACATATCTAATCATTTCATTTCTCTAATGAATCATACTAAACTCAATTTTCTTTTGAAATGTTAGCAAATGCGGCCTTGTGTTGGAAATTGTCATTTGAAAAATTAAACAAATCAAATCACTACGAAATACTTGAATTTTTAAATAATGGAAGCAAATTATTGGTAAAACTACCAATCAAAAGAAATAGTATATGAAGAGCCATAAAATATTCTATGATCTTAAATTATGTGCGAATATTTTTGTAGGGTAAAAAATATTCAAACAAAAAAATATTCAAACATGTGAAAGATAAAATAAGATTGTTAACTTGCCATTAATCCATGGATATGAAATCTTGAAATTAAGTAATAGGAAATTATTGAGAAACAAAAAAAAAAAATCCAATAACGTTGTTTTCTTTTAACTTCATATTTTAAACTCAAACTAATCAAGAGCTTTTATATCTAAACTTTTCTTCATAGAACTCCCATATAAATTACTATACATAAAAGTCGGTTGTTTTTGCATTATTGAAGTCACATCATTTTGTTTGCAATAATATTATAAGCTATGACTTATTTCCAAATTAATGCATTGATTTAACTTCCATTAATAAGGTTACTTTTTTCATAAATTTTAATCTAACATAAGTCCTATCCTAGCCCTTAGTTTTTTTCCTGGAAATTAAAGTCACCATTACTTATTAAGAAGTCGAAATTATAATCCCTTCGAACTTTTTTAGGTCTCCTCTTTGTCCTCTTCTTTTTCCTCACTTTGCTTCCGCAGCGACAGCTAAACATTGGCAAAAGGTTAATGGAATGGCACGCGGTACCTGGAACTTTAGTGGGCTGAGCCGGTCCAACACAGACAATGACCGGCCTGGCCCGATACAATCATGGGGCAAAATAAGCAAAATATGATTAAATTTCAGGTGTTTCGACAAAAAGAAAACATCTGCTTTATTATCGTCGACATTTCACTTACCAATATTTTTCTGCGAGAAACTCTAAACACGCACCACTGGAGTTCATCTTCTATTTCATGCAAACATATAATCCCATGCTTGTGTGCAAACAGTTTATGTTTTTTTTTTTCTTAATCTCTTTAATCGATCTTTATTACCATTTTTTCTTTGAATGATGTACTCACTTTTTCGATTTGCAAAGCTTGGAATAACATGCCAAACTAGAAAAAAAAAATGGTTTCTTTTTATTATTATGCTTTTATCTACCTATTTAATGTTAGAAGATATTAATTGCAATCCGCCCTTCCTGTCTTTTGGACTTTACTAATACAAAAGTTCGCCGGAGTGCAAGCATAGTTGTAAAATCTCAAGTGTCAGGTGACTAAGTCCAACGTTTGGGTATAGGCAGGTAATATGACTCGAAATTTTTCTTTAGGTATTGCGCCATTGCTATCTTTTCTTTTTTCTTTTTTTTCCTCTAGATTTCAACTTGTTAAGCTTTTCCATCGCCTTTGTCTTCGTCTTCTAATTGCTCACTCGCAAGGGTATTTGGTTTACTAGTCATTTAATACAAACTCCTTCCTCTATTCGACAAATATTTTATTTGAAGCTAAGTTCATCTGCCGTTAGAAAATTTTAACTAAAGAACTGCATAGAACCTATATTACATGTTTTCTTTCCAAATAGTATCAAGAAAAAAAAAATTGTCTACCTCTGTCAAAAAAAATAATTAGATTTATACGGAAATTTTAACTAATTTTGAAATTTATGTGTTATCTCTATCTAGAGAATGGTCGCCTAAGCTCTTTGGCAAATGGAATTTTGAGCTGTAGATAATAGTGGAAACATATTTGAGTTAGGATTTCAGGAAATAGCTAAAGTAAAGATGCAGTTGCAGATTCTACGTGAATTGTTGGGGCAAAAGCACAAGAAAGTTATGGAGCAAATGGAGAAAGGGACAACCAATGAGGATGATTCTGCAAAAGTTGATGAAGAGCTGCTTATGTGTGCCACCTGCTCGTTTCGTGTCATACAACTTTGCTTGTTTACACCATCTAGGATTTTTATCATAATGAGAAATTAAAATGTAGTTCATAAGTTTACCTAATCTCTAACCCTTCGAATTATGATTATTAAATTTCCACACTTTTCAAACTTATATTAGAAACTCCATAGTCTTTGGCAAGTTAAATCTTTCTTATTTCACAAAATCATTTTACAAACTTGAAAAAGAAAATAAAAACCATTATCGAACTCAGTCGCCAAGTGTCAAAAGAATTCCTTCTTTTAAAAAAAAGATGTAGCAAAAGAAAAAATGAAAAAAAAAAAATGAGAGAGAGAGAGGCCTTCTCTTGCAATCATGTATTTTATCAACGAAAATTTCTTTCGTACATAAAGTCAATTTATGTGATGTGGTCTTGAAGAAAATATTGATGGAACAAAAAAGCGGATGCTTGAATCGTGGTAACATGTTTTCATCTCTGGTGTTCTTAGACTCCTATTTCCTGACCATTGTTGAAATCAATTTCTAGTGTAATCTAGAATATTTCTAAGGGTGATATGGGAAATGCATACTACTATTGTAGAGTATTTTTGTAATTAATGCAAGAAGTAGGCATATGGGGAGAACTTTGGGGCATATATTTGGTTCTCAAAATGGCCATCTCATTGGACATTTGCAAACTTATTGTGAAGTTGAGCTCCCAAGCGGCAATTTCTCTTAAGAAATATACTCCCTCTCTTTATTATGGCACCATTCTCCTTACTTAGATTGGGTAATTGTTAGATTATCTCCAACAGGTCAACATCATACATACTTTTAGGGAAGGACACTTACATGCAAATTGATTAGCAAATTCGATACTTTAATCATCTAATGTAAATGACACTTTAGCCTTAGATAGGCCACCAAGAGGTTTATTTCCTTTGTTGATAGGAGATCAGATAGCATCAACATTTATTAGGAGAGTAACAGTGTACCTCTAGAGCTTTGCCCTCATTTGAGAGAGAGAGAGAGAGAGATAATGTTTGCAAAATCCTTAGCAAATAAATTAACCTCGCTAGCATAATCTATCTTCCCGGTCCTTATATGAAAATGTTTATTCTCAACAACTTAGCCCTCGTTTGGAGCTACATTTATTGTGTCTTGAAGGGCTTGTATGTCTTGAGACTTTGGATCAGTCCCTGGACCGAACCAGCTGTCGCAACGAGCGATACAACCAGACAAGCCCAGCTCAGTATTTTCAGCCACGTCCACGTGAAGGAGAACTTGCGCATGTTCGTCCTTGCGATGTACATCTCCACCGGGAAGTAAACGGTCAATGGCCAAAACGAGGCAGCTCCGATCAGTCCCAGGAAGTCATTGAAGAAGGGCAATATCATGGCTATGACCGCGGTCACGATGACATACACGGTCCTCCATATTAGCCTGAAGAGATTGATGTGGTAGATACCGTAGCCTGGGACGTCGACTGGAATTTCCCTCGTTATGAGAGTGTTGTTAGGCCAGCGCTTGGAGCACCAGCTCTCGACGAATCCGAAGATGGGCTGAGAAAATACCTGCATGTTGAAGTTCATGTTTAAAACGCCAATAAATGTATGTAGGATTATTTTTTAGGTCCCAGTACATAACTCAATCAGCCATAATAGCAAATCAGATTTACACAAGAACATACGCATTGTGATTGTTTCTGTGTAGTGTGTATCACGTAATACGCAAGATAATATAACTATGACATATATACTGCTACCTAAACTCAATCTAGCTCCGTAGACTCAAACAATCACCAGATGCATCAATAGCGCGAACTTCCCAAAATGCGAAACCAATGCGTTCCTCAGATCTGTCAACCAAGCAGAGAAAAGAGATGTCGGCGGTGCTTAGGTCTGCCGGAGGTGGAGTTTTGGGCTCCAGTGGTGATGCTGACGATAGCCGGCCTTGGCAGTGGTGATGTGTTTGAGCGTACCAATGGCTGAGGCGGTGAGGGTGAAAATGCAGCCTAAGACGTTGAAGATGTAGTTTTTTGCATTCATTTTTCCCCTTTTTTTCCAACGTTGAGAGAGAGATTTAAAAACGTGTTCTTTGTGTGTTGAAAAAGAAGGGGAAAAGAGAAAAGACGAACATGCGGTACCATCTGGAACGTTCGATTGGCATGTCATATGCGAACTTGGATCCTTAATGGCAAGTTAATGGCGTCAAGTACCAAATCAGCAAATTCCACTAGCCCATGGAAGCATAGCATTGCATCAGTTTTTAAAAGTACGAGAACCATAATGAAAAAAGATGAGTATATGGACTAAATTCAACAATTAGTAAGAGTTTTGAGGACCTGGTATTATCACCCCAACTACAAGATCAACATAAAACTATGTGATATTGCAAGTTCAATAAAATGGTTTACCTGGTAAGCACCGATCAAGTGGACAGCAAAGCAGGCATTGGCGAAGTCAATGAGCCAGAACGGCTCGTAGAATCCGAAGCCAGTGAGGAAATTCCCTGGCGCATCTTTTCCAAAGGCTGCATAACCAACGCAGCCGCGGAGCGCGTAGAACATGGTGGTGGTCGAGATGCCGATGAGAGAAGCCCTTTTCATAACTTTGTTCTCCGGCGGGCTTGATTTCAATGTGTCCTGCAGAGAGAGGTCAACACCCAAACGTCGTACAAATCGAACCTGCTCAAGCACATTTTCCTCGGACGTCAGCATCCAGCTTCATAATCAAACATCATTCTCAAATGACACTGCAAATTCAAAAGGGGGCATACATGACGCCAGCATACATCTCTAATGAATCCGTTAAGTAAAAAAGGCGGTGTTGTATCGAATAAAATCCGACCTTCATTTTCCTACTAGCATCTTCTATGAGCTTGCAGGGTCTCTAATAAGCATGATAGGCATGGAAAATATCGAGCATAAAAGATCATAAGGACAATGATAAGAACATCTCTCGATCCGACCTACGAACAGTTCTGACGCCGGAAAAATCTTCATCCTTATCCGCCGAATACAGTTTGTAATGACATGGAAGGAGAGATAATCCACAATCAACCCAAAAAATAATCAGCGTCATCAACAGATGAAGCGAGTTGACTTCAATTATTGAGGCAACATTCATATGCCGATAACGCATGTCACAGAAGAAGACACCTACACAAACAGTTCATCGCCCCTTCCTTTGTGGTGTCACGTAGAGCGTGACAAATGCATCTGCATTTAGCAGCTCTGCCACGACCATAACTGCGGCCACCCCTGTAACTTCCTCTTTGAGCTATAAATCCAGAGGTTTGAGAAATATATTCTCCATCAGTATTCTCTTTAGGCTGCATCTGAGATTGTCTCTGGCCAAAATAGGCCAAATTGGGATTAAACTGACTTCTGGAATAAGTCTTCATCCTTGACTCAAACCTTTCTAGCTGAGCAATAACCTCATCATAATCAGGTTGAGGCTTTAAACAATATATGGTGGTTCGAAGATTTTCATATTCAGGGCCTAAACCTTCCAGCACACCAAAAATTTTGGTTATTTCATCCACAGGTTTGCCTATTGCATTCAACTGATCACATATAGATTTGTATTCTCTGAGATAAACAGAGAGAGTTTGATCAAGCTTTTGGCAGGATTGTAGTTTCCCTCTAAGTTCGAATTCCCTAGCAATTGATTTCTGTGTAAATCGCTTTAGAAGTGTCTGCCATACTTCAAAAGATGTCTCTAAACCAATTATTAGGCTCAAAATACTCTCAGTGACAGCTCCACTGATCCAAGACGATACCAACTAATCTGTTCTTGTCCAGTCAGCATAGTCAGGATTAACAAGTTCAGATTCACAGCCTTCAACATCATTTTGCAGCATTCGAGGAGGTGAAAGAATATCACCATTAATGAAACCAAAGAGCTCTTGACTTTTCAGAAATCTTTGGACTTGAGCTTGCCACAACATAAAGTTATCTTCGGCAAGTTTGATTGTGACAAAATTCGAGATGTTCACATGTATTGGAAAAGGATACTTTGGTGTTCTTATTGCCATTGTCACAAACTTTCAGCTTGAGAGAGAAGATATCAGTAATACTGATGAATTCTTATATGTTTACCGTAAGACTTGAAGTTGCTGTTGCTTCAGATTCTCCATTTTGACACGAATAGCAACTTCTGAATAAAACTTTCCATCAGATACAGTAAATCAACCGCCGCTCTGATACCATGTGAAGATGAAGAACCAGATGAAAAATATGAAGATGAACAAATGCAGATGGAGATGAAGAATAGAATCTAAGATAGAGTAAACTGATTCGAAAGTGCTTCGTATTTCATTGTATCAAAGTATCATTGTAGTACAAAGTATCTGAAACAACAACAATGAATATAGATCCTCTATTCTTCCTCTTCAGCTCTATCTTACTTGTATATCTTGTGAAGATGAAGAACCAGATGAAAAATATGAAGATGAACAAATGCAGATGGAGATGAAGAATAGAATCTAAGATAGAGTAACTGATTCGAAAGTGCTTCGTATTTCATTGTATCAAAGTATCATTGTAGTACAAAGTATCTGAAACAACAACAATGAATATAGATCCTCTATTCTTCCTCTTCAGCTCTATCTTACTTGTATATCTTGAATTGAAACCTTCAGCAACTGATCATTCCTTCGAGGCTTTCATTTGACACTGTGATGCAGAGCATCCATGGAGGATATCTCTCTCTCTTCCTCTTTTCTGTTATCTCTTTCTCTCTCTTTCTTATTATATGACCCCTTGTTTTTATCGAGGAAGAAGATCTTTTTCTAGTAACAGAGAAAACTGAATATTGTTCATAAGGAAAACATAATACAACTAACAGATTACACCTCCAGCACACGTGTTAGTTTTTGGATTTATATAACTTGGCGATCCATGTCATTCTCCATTTCAGGCGTCTCCTTCATTGATGTCGATCCAAGCTGGTCTTCATCATGAGTTCTTCACCGTTGATCATCATCTCTTTGTAGTTTGCTGCATCGCCAAGTCCTCTGCTTTCTTTTGTTTCTTGTTTTTCAACACGTGCTGTTCTTCTCCTTCAACTCTGTTCCTTTATATTTAACAGTGGCCACGTAGGTCGTGATTATCATGTGCAGACATTGCACTGCATGACAACTGATGATATATGTGGGGGGAGAGAGAGAGGGGCGAGACAAGAAGATTTCAAGGTGGGATTTCACTTCATTCCTAATACGTCAAGGCACATTTAGTGGCCAAGAAAAGTTTAAGAAAGGAAAGAGACGTGGTCCATTCATTTCATGGTCCATAAGGAATCTTTTCTACAGTTAGTATATAGTACTTTCAACCCCTAAAAAGGTAGCCTTCTTTTGCCCTCACAGACCGCCACATTCATCGCCTAAACCTCGTTTGTAAACCCATTTGCTAGAATTGAAAATAATAATAATCTGACTTATCTTCTACAAAATGAGAAGTGAGAGACTAAAACGGGACGCTAACTCACCATCCTTCCATTTGAAATGACACCTGAATAAATTGGTTTATTCGACACAGATTGTACTGAGAAACTAACTAATCATCGGTGTGTACAAATGAGATTAAAAGTTATATCATACATGACAAACCCTCGATTATGTCGCTATCGTTTCAATATCTTCTTGATCCATGGAACTTCATTAGGGTTATATACCATCTTTTTGTCTTGACTAGACTAAACAGACGGCTTTGGGCGGGTCCTACACCGGTCGAGGACAACTACCGAAAGGCAAATGCACTTCATGTGGCCAGGGCTTGATTGACGCCGATGTTCCTCCTATTTCTTTGTTTTTAGGACGACAGTCTTGCTTATTGCTCATTACTTTATAAATGATGACAATTGTTTTTTTCCTCTGTTTTCTCTGGTGACTTCAAGTGTATTATTACATGTACATACGCACTTGATGGAAAACCCTCGAAGCATCCGACGCTAAAACGTGGCAGGAAAGCCGAAATTGCTGGGCACGCACTCCAAATTTTCATGACTGCGCTTTGACTTTTGTTCTGAAACAAATTTGGCTTTCATCGATGCAATTGCATGCAAACATGCCTCTCCTAATTTTTTTTTTTTTTTTTTTTTTATAGGAGCTTTTGCTTAGACCATCGGGTTATGACTCGTCGTTCCATATTCAAGCACCGGAACAATAAAACGACTCGTCCAGAATGGCTAGAATAGACAGATTAAGGTTTGATGTTTACCTGAATCTCAACGAGGACGGTGGAGTACGCATAGGCGAAAGCGATGTTGCCGACGGCTTGGAAGACTCTCCACACCTTCTCCGATCCCGACACGTCCACTCCCACCGTTGTCCCCGTTAAGGTCGTCCGCGCGTGGTGTCCCCCACCTTACAACGTCAATAATTCACCGTGTTTTATGTGACATCCGACACTCATTCCACTAATCAAACATCATGTCAAGGAAATATATAGTCTCTTCCGGCGATTGTTTTCCTTGTGTACCAAAAGAAGAGGAAAGAAGAAGATCTCTTTACCTGCAACTTTGGCGATAGAGAGTCTGACGCCGATGGAGGCGTAAGCGAAGGACATGACGGCGGCAACGATGGAGAGCCAAGAAAGCTTGTGGAAGTCCGGGATTTGGCTGAGCACGATTTAGATGCATGCGAATATGATCATGAACGGATAGTTCGATGTTTCGCACACCGACTTCACTTCGTGCCCATTTTTGTGGAAGCAGTTCGACTTCTTCACCGCCCTGGAAAATTCATTATATTTTTGGAAAAATAGAGACAGAAAAAATATCCTTTGGTATAAATGATAAATCAAGCACCATTTACATACTTACACCATGCTGATAGATGCTGTGATGGTGTAGCCAATTGTGATGCCGACGAGGTTCCCATATTGAGCCAATCCGCATAGCCGAACCTTTCGACCTCCTAGAATAAAAATATTTGAAAGAAAGCTAATTAATTATAAGGAAAAACAACCAAAAAAGGGGGGATGTCAGTCATTGGTTCGTTCAATTGGCGAATTTAATGAAACCCATTTGAATCATTTTAGAAAATTGAATTCAACATGGGGGTCTCGATCTCATGGGAAAGTGGGTTTCTTTAGGAAATGACCAAATGATGCTCGTAATTGACCAATCTCTTGGCAGAATCCACAATCCAACACGTTCATCTTCTTTTTTGGAAATGCATTACTAATTTCCGAAAATCTAATTGTTAAAAAGAAGGAGAAGAAGATGGAAAGAAAGGATTTTACCAACTTCTCTACTTACCTAAGTGGGCTCTCACCACGTCCATGTAAGTGTAGTTCCTCTTCCCAGTGATGGGGTCCGGCGACCGGTAGCAGTCCGCGAGGAGGGTGGAGGAGAAGTAGGTGATGAAGGAGAAGGCCGCGAGGACCGCCGGCCCCACCACCCAGCCTAGCTGGGCGATGGCCCATGCCAAAGACAGCACCCCGGACCCGATCACGGCCGTTATTATATGCGCGCTGGCCGTGACCACCGTGCCTTCACAAAAAAGGAACAAGAAAACCCAGAAGAGAAATTGATTGCGTGCAAGAAGAACGATGCTAAAAGAGTCGGAGCCATCGTCATGAAAACTGTCAAAGCTCACGTCAAACCAGATTCAAATGCATCAGAGGGCTAAGGAGCGATTCGTACGCAAGAAAACAAGCAACACAAATTCATAAGATTCAGTTCCTAGCGGTTCTTTTGACTCTGCCGTCGTCATCCAGGTTCTTCTGAACGCCACCGCTTCGAAAGGCTTCAGGATCTTGCTCCACATGCATGTTGCTCTTTGCCATCGTCTCTCTCTCTCTCTCTCTCTGGGAGAACTTAATGGGGGGAAATGGGACCGCAGGGTTCGGGTTCCGAACGCGGAGGAGACGTAAGGAGAGGGACACTAGGACACGGCACTCAAAGTAATATAAACTAAGCGTTTGTGTGAAAAGCTTCTTTTGGCAAAAGGAGTAAGTGGCTTTCCGGGGAAATATAGTCAGTTCTGAGCTGCTTCAGAAACTTTGCTCTACAAAGGGGGAAAAACGAAGGAAATACATAATTAGATTGCCGTAAATGAGCAGATATGAAACAACAGCGAGAGAGAGAGAGAGAGAGAGGGAGAGAGAGTTGGAGCGCCCACCTAAGAGGGTATAGAGTTGAGAGAACTTGCCAGGTTGGACTTTGGAATTGAATGGGGTCTTCTCTTCCGCTTCTTCTTTCCTTCTTCCGCTTCTCCTTTCCTTCTTCCACTTTTGATGGTTATGCTTGTTAGACCATTGGTCCCCGCTTTATATGAGGCATCGATCCGTCCTCCATCAAACCCTGTTCATCAAACCTATCTGATCTCTTCTCGACGCTGCTTGAAGTCGGTTCGTAGCTATATCTTGCTGTTTGGCCCTTGGCGAAATCAGAAAGTCCTCTCTCTCTCTCTCTCTGTCTCTCTCGATAAGGGTAGAGATTGATTATTGGAATCAATCCCTTTTTGGTAGGTCAGAGTAAATGCCAAAGATGTTATTGGTAATATAAGGTTAAATCTTGTTTTCCTTCCTCTCGTGCCCTTTATGGAGTCCTCTCTCTTGCGTGCTTCCCATGTACCTACATTTAATTGCTTTTGACGTCCAATAAAAAAAATATATATATTTTTTAAGCGTCGTGTGTCATATAATCTATACTTAATGAGCATGCCGTGTGTGTATACCTTGTACCTTTCTATGAACATTCCTTAATTGCTAGATACATATAATTATAATTTGCATGCTACTTTATCAATGGTATGTGATGTATAATTAATGATTAGGACTCAGCTAATCAATTCTTTTAAAGGGTGGATTACCCATTTTTCACGTTTCTTAAATGCTTGTTCGTACAAGATAGTTAAAATAACAATACATTTGAATTGAGAGATCTATATTTTCCCTAATTACCGTATGATATGAATGAACATATCTTGCATTAGCAAATCATTAATGGGCATTCTTCGACTTGATTAAACTGAGGTCAACTCAGCCATTTCAATGTGCAATTCGGGAAAGTCATGTCAAGGGGGTCAGACAAACACCCTTTTATTTTATTTGTTGTACTTTTTTTAATTTTATTTTTCAATCTATCACCACCACTGAATTTGCTTTTTGAAATTACGAGCCACATGAATATGTCTTGTAGCAATTATTGTAAGGGCAACGACGTATCTTGACCATGGGGGCACTAGAGAAGAAACATCTCATCTTAATAAAAATACGAAAAGAGAAGACAGATAATATACACTATATAGTTGAAATTAAATTAAAATATAGCAACCGCGGCAGCTTGCGGGGCGTAACTTATTCCGTGGAATTACGTTCAAAATCATTTACTAAATGGAAATAAAATGACTTGGACCTAACTCCAAAAATTACCCCAGACAACGCTCATGGCCCGTGCGATTCTAGCTGGCAATTCGTTGCAATATCTGCAGGAAAACGACGGGAGCACTATCATTTTGCTGCGTGCCGATTCTCTGGCGGTCACCGTCTCTGTCGACGTAGTTATCAATTGGAGAAGTGATAAGAAAGATTTCAGTTTAGAATCTTTTTCCTCCAAGAGCAGTCTCGATATGAATGGCTCCCGAGTGCTAAGATGACATATATTTGTTTGGCCAAAATCGGTTCGTCCGTCGGAATAGTACGTCACCTTACAAAGTGATAAAAAAATTACGTTAACACGATGGGAAAAAAAGGGATTGTTCTATGTTTAATTTAACGAAACATGAAAGGATAATACCTTATTAAACTCATGTATACATGTATATATAGATATATTTCCATCAAAATCCATCAAAAAATTTATTTATTAATCACTGTTGCTCAATGTAAGACTTGGTTGATCATTTTGGATAGTTTAATTCACTTCAATGCATTATGTGATTTATATTCTTAATTCCATCATTTAACATCCACCTTTTGTGACTAGTGGACACTTAACCTTAAGTGGGTTCTCTGATTATTGTCAATGGATGCAAAAGTAATCGTTTTAATTTGTAAAAGAGCACTCAAAATTCAATCGAGTTCCGTGTACTTTGCCCCGTGAGAGGTTTTCATTTCCATAAAAAAATAAGAAGGAACTAAGGAAATGGATGGGAAAACTCATGTTAGATAAATTAAAAAATTAGTGAAAAGAGTAAACTAATTAACGGATGTCTCGTCAAAGCAATAGTTGGCAAAGCAAAAAAATTGCGGCTTGTAGCAGTTCATGGAACAAAAATTATTGGATTTTCGATAATGCGACGACAAAAATCTGCGCGCTCCAACATGGAAGTTTTTGCAAAAAAAAAAAAAAGAAAAAATAATCTTCTTCCTCTCTTCTAGCCTATACCCTAGCCTCTGCGCGCGCTCTCCCTCCCTCCTCTGCAGAGTCTGCCCGCATTGAATACATTCTCTCTCCTCTTCTTCGTTTTTTCCTTCTGAGGAGAAGACAAGTCATTCCTCTCTCAAGCGATGCTAGTTGTCTGCTGCTTCGGCGTTCCTGCTCCGGCGCTCCTTCGTACGCTGCTTCATCGCTCGCCCCAGCAAGCCGCTGCTGCTGCCAAGGATGCCTCCATGGAGTTGGCGCTCGCGCGGCCGCGCACCGGGCGGGCGGGCGGGCGGGCAGACGAGTCGAGAGCCTCCGAGGACGCGCTGGGGCTCACGGCCGGCGGGTCGAGTTCGTGGTGGGCAGGCCAAGGACCCTTTCGTCCAGCGAGCTCAGGGGTGCGGATTTCGTGCTCCTGGATTGTAGAGACGATGACCCGCGCGGCGCGTTAATGGAGGGGAGAAGGAAAATGAACGAGAAAGAAGTGCCACTAGTTTTCAGGCAAATTAATATAGTTGATGCAGCAGCACTTGTTCGGATGTTACAAGACAGGGAATGTGTAGTACAGCGGTCCAACGGCGTACTTAATCACTTCGCGATACACTGAGCTTGGGCGGCGTACTTATTTTTCTTTTTGGCAAAACCTTCCTTCTTGGAGAGCGGTAGCATGCAGACTGGCTAGAAGAGGGAGAAGCCGGCCCCACAGCTCCACGTGGGTTCATATGGTGGTCCGGAGCCAGTGCTTCGGGACCATGCATTTTGGTTCGAATTCGCGGGCCCCATAGATTTTATGGGGATTATGAGACTTCTCGCTGCCGGACATCTTTGGTCTCGCAAAGCAAAGCGAAACACAGGGCAAAGACTAATCGGCAACCCACTGCAGAGTTCGGAGGGAGAGAGGGAGGAAACCATAACCGCGTCCAGCATGATGCTTCATCACGCGTTTTCTGTTCGAGACTCACGCGTTTTCTGTTCGAGATCTGGAGAGTTCCCGCTCTCCACCACGTCCGAGGAGTACATATACCCTTCTTCCTCAAATTTTCTCCCGCCTTCTTCGTCTTCGTTTTTCTCTGCAATATTCATCCGCCATGAGTGATCGGAAGAAACCTGACGATGAGTTTGCTCCTCCGCCGCCGCCTGTCAGGTACCTCTTGCTCATCAAGATTTCCTCCTCCTCCTGCTTCTTCTTCTTCCTGACGACCGTCTCTGCCTTCTCGATCGCAGTCTTGAGGCGGCTCCTCAGCGTAGGAACTCATGGCTTCCTATGCTGAATCGTTACTTCATGGCATCTTCCTCTGATGAGGCCGCTGCTGCTGTACGGAGCTTGGATCGTTCCATCTCATCTTCTTCTGATGCGAGACTCATGCGTTTCCTGTTCGAGACCGCGAGAGGCGGAGGCGGTCTGGAAATTGAGTCTGCTCCTCCACCGCCGCCTGTCAGGTACCTCCTCCTTCTTCTTCAAGTTCAAGCTCTTCAAGATCTCCTCCTCCTCCTGCTTCTTCTTCTGCCTGACGACGCTCTCTGCCTTCTCGATCGCAAGTCCTGAGGAGGCGGCTCCTCAGCTTGGGAACTCATGCCTTCCGATTCTGAATCGTTACTTCATGGCATCTTCTGATGATGAGGCCGCCGCTGCTGTACGAAGCTTAGATCGTTACATCGAGGCATCTTCTTCTGATGAGGCCGCCGCTGCTGCACGGAGCTTGATTCGTTACATCGAACCATCTTCTTCTGCTGCAAGCGGTGATAATAAATTGCTGAGCTTGAATCGCTTGAATCAAGACATCGAGGAGTACCTCCACCTGCTTGGATTGGATGATCTCGCAGGCGAATTCAAGGATAAGGCTGAGAAGCAAAGGGGCCTCCCTCCCGTTGATTTCGTCGATAAATGGATTTGTCTGACGAGCTTTTTGGGAGAACGTGCCCCTCTTCCTTGCAAGTAAGTTGTCTACCAGTGTCGTTCTTGCTCGCCTCCTTGTCCATTTTTGTAGCCTATAAGTTTCTTCTTATTTATTTTTTATTTTTTTAACAGGGATGGAGAGATAGCAAAGCTGAATACAGGCGTCAAGGAGTATCTGAAGTACCTTGACATTGAGGTCGAGAGCTTCAACGCGCAAACTGCTTCCGGACATCTTGTCGGGACAAGTACTCTCGTTCGCAAGTGGAATGAACTCGTCTATCCAGTGCTCAAATTTGCTTCATGGGCGCTGTAAAGCCTTCGAGCAGCTGCAGCTGTAAAGCCTTGGAGCGGCTTTGACTGACAATGCAGGTTTGATTCATCGTACTACTACATAGAAACACCAGAATAACGAGAGAAATTTTTCTTGAGTTGTAAGAAGACTGAATAACGTGATGACTATCATTTGTCGCTGAGAATTCCCTTTGAAATATAGTTTTACTCCTGCGTATTTCTAGGACTGGTTGGCAATGTGGAGAAAGTCACTTGCGTTTTAATTGTCGTCCGGTTTTAGAGTATGCTCCTTTCCTTCACAGTGACCTCACCCGTCCAATCCAAACCACTGGCACAAAGTTCGGACTCATTTTCAGGCAATTACTCCCTCTTCTTCGATTTCATTTTGAAATTTTTATGGCCGGAGCTCGGCTTATTGAGCTCACAAAATTTTATGCTCGAACTCTATTCGCGTTATAGCCATATTATAAATGAACTTGAGCTTAAGCTTATTAAGCTCCAACTTTCCCTTTGCATTTATAACCAATCACACACGAGCATGCTACGTACTTTTATTATTTCTGTAATTTATATATCCATAGACAAATTTCGGAAAAGTAAAATCATTTAGTTTATTCATTAATGCGTGTGTTTCCATCTAATTTAGATTAGTTTATAGGTCACTGCTAAATACTATTTGGGGAAATTATTCATCGTTTTTATGTCCCTTTTCTAAGGGAAAAAAGGTTTTTCCTTCTAAAAAAAATCACAATCAACTCTGGAGTTCGCCATAATTTGGAAAATTCCTCAATTGACCAGTATAAAATCGTAAATCTTTAATTGACCAATGTACAAAATTTTAAGTCTTGCTTCTACACTTAACGCCAAGTTTCTATCACGTATGTCGAGTTCCGATTTTTGGGGTAGTTGCAGTTACTTTCTTCTTTATTATTTCAATATTTAGAAATTTCACAAGACAATAGAAGTAGAGGACCTCCAGTCCATATTTTAATTAATCCTAACTCAATATTTAGAATTTCAGAATCATGATAACAGAAAAATTAAGAATATATGGACATATAACGAAGGAAATACTTGAAACGACCAATCCATCTCTTTTCTATAATTTCACTAACCAAGGCAGTTTAAAGAAAGAGATATATGTCCAATATAATCGCTAATTATATTCAAACAACCTCATATTTTCCAATTTCAATATAATTTGCACCTGAAGGCACTTTGAGATGAAGGCCGCACTTGAAGAAGCTTATTAACGTTCTCCCACTTTCACTTTTACATGGAAATGCAATGTCCGTACGGTGTCTGCATAGAAGTATAATGATAAATGATAATGGATCGGTTCTTAAATAAGAAAAAAAGAAAAAAAAGAAAGAAGCTAGAAATGTTAAAGTTTTCAAACAGCTCTTATTTTAATGTCGAAATTGTTTATCCCTGAATTATCACTTTAGTATAAAAAAATTACTGAAATGCTTGCAGTGATTTGTGTGGCTAGAAAATTCAACGCGACAATACGTGAATACAAACATCAGACATGGCAAGACGGCAAAGTGAAGTCACAATAATCGGGTCTAAATGATGACGGCTAGCACATTTTTTTTTTCTCAGATTAATGAATTGGGAACAAATTCGTTTTTTGGGGCAAAATTGCAAAGTAACGAGGATTTATAAGTAATTATTTCCAAATTGAGAAATAATTTGCCTTGGTATGGAGGGAATGATCGAATTTTACTCTCGTGTGAATTTCTATTTTGGTAACACTATATTATGAAATTTTCTGCAGGCAAGAATAGAATAGTGTGAAAGGTCCTAAAAGGTCAAAAGCTAGTGATGGATGAAAGAAGGTCCGAAACATATTAGCCTATTTGAAAGATTATTGAGTTAGTAACAAATTTATTTTTAAAACGAGAAATCTAGATATCCATTGCCTTTTATCTTGTGAAATACCGAAACTAAGGAGAACCTTTAAATTGACGACCACTCTCAAAATGTACTGAAATATGTTTAAGCGACAACATCGAAAATGGAAATTTCAAGTATTTCATTTAATAGTTATTCCCACAAAAACACAACTCATTAAAATTGCTCGACGTCATGTCTTTTCATGGTGAAAAAGAAGCAAAGATTCTAGCATGAATACACGTTAATGACACAAAGGAGTGAACTTCAATTTTCAAAGATTCTAGCATGAATACACGTTAATGACACAAAGGAGTGAACTTCAATTTTCTCAACAACATTCACTATGATTAGAAATTGCTGACATATATTATCCTTCTCCTAATGAAAACTAAATACCTAGACCGTACCTATTGGTCAATACATTCTCAAATGTATTTATTTAGTAAGTTTTACATTTATTTTATTTGGGTCATTAATCAATGAATTGTCTTTTATTTAAAAATCTTCTTATTATACTGTCAACCCACCTAAATGTCAACTCACGCGTTGCGATCTCAAAGAATATCGATAGAAAATAATAACTTGACTCCAAAGTCATAATTATCTTTGAAAGATATTTCTTTTTGATTATTATGAGTTCTTCATGTATGGTTCGCAATTTTGTTCTCGATTCTGTTGCAAAGCTATAAACAATATGATATCACTTGATAAACTCCCACTTTGCTTCCTAACTCGAGTTAAAAGGTATTCTTATTATGACACCATCAATCTTGTCACTATTACTTTTAGGAATCCAATGGACGAGGACTCAAAGTCAAGGTGTTCCACGAATGGTTCTCAAATTTATTTATATTTGTTCTATTCCACTACTAGCTATGATTTATCTCGATCAACAAGACTCGCACTTCAACTTCAAAATCAATCGACTATACTTGATTTGCTGTTCATGGTCTACGTATTTGATTTCGCTTTTGAAACATAGCCAATAAATTATCCATGTTTTGTTGTGCATATGGATCTCATCATGTGGACGATAGGCAAAAAAAAAAATAATAATTTGGGCTAGTTTTTTTCCATGGGTATCAATTAAAGCTAATAAAACATATCATTAGCACATCAAACTCGGACATAGAGATCTGCCATGTGAAACAGAGTCCTCTTTGTCACTAGGTAGTGTCCATACAGAATTCATATTCAATAATAGAAATTCCAATCAGAGATACGATGCCATAACTTAGAACTTCAAAATCGACAAGAAATTCTAACTACCCGAATCATGTGTTGTCTTTGGATCTTAAGAAAACTGAATAGCTGATAAATGAAAGACAATTATGTCACCAGAATATCGATTCTCCCTCTGCGACGCGGAGGAAACATAATTTTCTTGTCCGCATACTAGGCAGTTGGTCATCTTCTTCGTGCGATAGCATTCAAAATGGTACGTGTGTCCACAATTCAAATAAGCCCTTTCATCTGTTCGTTTGCACTCAGCCTGCAAGACATCCCACCCACAAGAGTAGCCAAATAAATAGATTTTGTCAACCCGACTATCTTCACAAAGTAATAACGAAGGGGTGTCACGAACCGAGCAAATAGCACAAATCATTGGTTCTCCGACATTCTCTGCAGACTCATCGTCCTCCTTGTCCCCTTCTCCATTCGCTCTTTAACTTTGTTATACTTACGGCCGATGAACTCGTGTACAACCTACAATCGCATCTTTACTTCCGTCATAGTTATCTCCTCAAAACCGCATAAAATCTATCTCTACTATCATCCACTGCTTGGAATTCCTTTGCTAAAAGATTAATTAAGTTTATACAAGATAAGAATTTATACAACCCATCGCTCGATTTAAATGATACAGAGTTTAATCACTAAAAGAATTAAAAAAATAAAAGAATGCATGAGCTAGAATGTGAAAGTGGAAATAATCACAGCAACTCGTTTAATTTCTCCCCTTATGAGAAGTAAGAGGAGATCTATGGATAGATGGAGTACATGGATAAAAATAAAATAACAAAAAGGATCAAAATAGTGAAAGTATAAACAAAAATTGAGATAACTAATCATTAACAAATACGTTTAAAAAAAAAATCGTACTTAAAATCGTCAGAGACCTATGGAACTTCAATACTTTTTAATCAGAAGTAGCTGTAGAAAAAAAAGAAGTCGTGACAATGATAGGACCAGGGAAATATTACGTGGTAAGGGACTTCTCGAAGCTTTGGAATCAAGCATTGATGAACCTTTACTAGCGTGTCAAGCGAGCAATGAGTTACCACGTATTCCATCGGCCATGGCTTTATCTGCAATGGCCATGGCTTTCTCTGCAACAACAAAGATGAACACGCTAACCCTAGTTTGCAGAACTTATAAAAGACTAAAAAGCACACGATCCGAATAGCATGGTGCGACCGCGCCCGCACATTAGCGCGCGCGTCCGGATGCCTCTTGAGGCGATGTCCCGACACCGCACTCTTGTAAGGTGGACAATTAGTATGAGTAAAGACGGTGCAGAGTTTATTCAAGAGCTTGCTACCTCCTGGAGTTCAAGTAGTGGTGCAAGATTCTCCCTCCGATGAGTTACCGTCATTGAGATCCTCCAATACTAATTGTGGTATTTGGTCTCTGATCTTCTTCTTCTTCTTTTTCTTTTCAAAGTCCAACGACCGTCTCTTGATTATAGTGAATTGATTTTATAGATGGGTTGCCGCCTTGCCGATGTAATTTCGATACTCGTCAGGAAAGTAGCAAATATCTTCCCGATTACGATTTGCGTTGGGATTCGATTTCTTTCTTTTCTTAACTATAGATAGAATACATGCAAGTGCAAAGTCTTGCAATTTAGGAAAAATATCTTAAAGAAGACGCGAAACTTTGAATATCCTATCTGACAAAAATCGTAGCTACTCTTATCTCTCTACATAACATAACAAATCAAATCAAAATGGTTTGAATCTCAAGTTTCTTCCGATCAACTTCATAAATAATCCATGACGGTTTATGGTGGTAGATTATCATATTGAGAAATAATATGTAATTCAAAAGTAGAATGAATCTCTAAATCTTCAAAATATAATCCCCAAATCTCCGACACTCCCGAATTTAAATTAGAATCTTTCTTATATTTGGCAAGTTAAATCTTCCTTAATTCTTTTTCAATTAATCCCCCTGAATTGGCTTTTATGGAAAAGGTGAAAAAGGAAAGGGAATATAAAAAAGAAAGAAAAATGAAAAAGTGAACCTAGATTTTACACATTTGCGTCTTTGCTTAGCTAGCTACGCCAGGCATATATTGGTATGAACTGTCATATGATCTCGGTTATCCATGTCAAAATACGTAGAAATTCTCGCATTCCATATAGAAAATATGTAAATCGAATGAACTAGTATTAATTAAATGCAGGTTACAATTTGAAGTGGCAATTTACTTGAGATTTTATATGGATATTTCAAATAATAACTATCCCCAACCGGAACAGTTTCACATAGAGCAACCAAGATTATCAATTTAATGCATGTTTGGTAACCATTCTATTATTGGGAATCATTTATGATCAGAAATTGTTTTTTCTAATGTTGTTCTTTGAAGGAATTTCTGAATATTTGAAAACGTTTGGTAATTGTCCAAAATTTCTATTCCCGGAATAGAAATACGTTTGATACAACTCTCAAATTCTTTTATGATTTATAATTTCTTATCATTTAAAAAAAAATTATTATATTTTTCTTTTCTTTTCTTTCCTTTTCTTCTTCTTCTTCTTCCTTTAGCTGGCGACCGGCAAGAGGTTGAAGAAGAAGAAGAAGAAAAAGAAAGGGAAAAGAACAAAAAAAAAAAAAAAAAAAAAAGGAAAGACTTTGATTATGGAGTTGCTCCCGAAACAAATAAATAAAAATAGTTACTATTTAACCGATTACCAAACAAGGCATTATTCTCCACTGCTATTAGGGGGACACTAGATAATAGATAGTAGACATGCCAAGGACTCAAAAGAGCATAAAAAATTAGATACCCAATTTGAAAAAATCGGCTTTTTACAATAGCACAAATAGATGGGCATCAATTGCAAGTGGGAATAGGTGTATTTTTATTTGTTCAAAAGAATAGCTGTATTAAAAAGAAGAAAATAAAAATAAATAGTATTTTTGGTGGAGTTGAGACAATCTCGATGGGGAAACAAAATAATAATAAATGAAAAGGCTAAGTTTCAAATAACTTATAATTCTACAGGAAAAAAAAAGAGAATTAAATGAAAGTTTAGGATAAACGAATGTTAAAAGAAACAGTAACCACATGAGCGGTAAAATGATAAATCGATCATATATAAAAGATATATCCATTGTGATTTAGATTGGATGCTTGTGGTTACTGTAATACTTTACAGGTACATTTTCGTCCATCAATCTCGATATTGCTAAAGTTTTCTAATTTAAGATTGCAAACTTAAAGGAAATGCGTGAACTGTTATAGAAAGGGACTTCCAATTTAAGTCTTGTCTTGTGATAAGGGTGCTTGAGATTGTGATATATAAAGAATGATAAGCAATTCTTTCCAAATTGAGAAATATTTCACTTGGGAACATAGACAATGAAATCCCTTTATATTGAAACGAAATTGAACAGGAAGAAATAAATTGAGTATAGGGCATTAGGAGTCAGAAGTGTGGATTTTATTGATCCGCATCAATCCTAGCTAGCAGCAAGGGCATTTTTCATGGTGTATCTAATTTGTAATATTGTCATGACTAGTGATAAATACTTAATACTTAATGGAATAAACGGAAAAACAAGTGCCAATTGTTCATCATTCAAGTCGCTTTAGAATTCAATCTGATTGATCTTATGTAAAATATTAACCTCCTTGCTAGGTTGATTGAATGAAGTTAGCGTTCAATTATAAGACATGGGGAACAAGACACGTTGAAAGCCATGCTCCTCAATATACCTCATAAAAATTTCATCAAATTTTGGGTTTACAAGACGCTCTATCGAAACCATACTCGACTCCGACAATCCGATCCACTTGTACACATAATAAATGATTTTTTTTAGACTACCACAATCTCTAATTTTAGAACTATCTCATTTATTTTCATGACGCGTGTCGTCTTATTAAATCCTTTCAATACGTTTGAATTGATTTTATTTTAAAACGATGTTGTGATTATTTCAGAAACGCGATTTTGTCGATACGAGGCTATGATGAAACACTGCACGAGTAGACTCCCAAGTTTTGAAACCCTTGCCGTGGAGCACGTGTTTATTTTGTCAAAAAACACTATGAAATTCGACCGGGTTTTGTATATTTTGCCCCGTGATTGTATCCGGCTAGGCCGGCCATTGCTTCTGTCGGGTTGGCCCACTAAGAGAAAGGAATGGAACGGAAAAGATGAGAGTAAAATGTGATCAACGTGGGTAGAAGTCTCAACATCCAAAAAAGCAATGGAGCTTTTCATTTCCATATTAAAAAAAAAAAAAACTAGAGAATTAAGGAAATGGATGGGAAAACTCATGTTAGATAAATTGAAAAATTATTGAAAAAAGTAAACGAATTAACTAATGTTGCCTTAAGGGGTTTGTTAGTAAAAAATTGTAGCTTATAATAGTATCTCTAACAAAAATAGTGTTATTTTCGATAATGCAACGACAACTAACTGATTAGAAAAGTTAAAAATATAAAATATCTTGATTAATTTGAATTTGAAATATGCAAGTAAAAGGAAATTATCTATTGGAAAAAAAACAAGCGGCAATAAGAATTCAATGGAGCCATTGGGACTCTTAACTTTAGTTATTAAACTTAGCAATGAGTTCCTAAAAATCTGTGGTGGACAGTAAATAAAATTACCATGAAAATTAAATATTCACAACAGAATGAAAATTTCAATTTTCACAAAAAAAAAATTATGTTTTTTTTTTTATCGAAACAAAATATTTATTTTAGATCTAAGTGAAAGCTTTGAAAACTTGAGGGCAATCTAGTGATAAAGCTTGAAGCCAGATTCAGCCTTAACATTGAAAAAAAAAATATCTCCATTAATTAAATTTGAGCAATAGTAATGGAAAAGCACACAATTTGCTGTGGAAAACATAAAATAATGTTTGCAATAAATGTTTAAGATTTTGTATCCAAGGCGAGAAACCAAAGCCAATAGACCTTTTTCTAATAATAAAAATGTTAAATGCACGAGAATGATGGTCAACAAACTAATACTAGGAAAATATCTATTCAAATGTTTTTCCGTGAGATAATATCTTATTCAGTAGTACTAATTTACTTGGACTAAAAGGGAGAACGTCTTGGACGGGAAATGATAAGCTATTCTTTTAGCTCCTCTGTAACTTGAATTTTGAGTATCCATCCATTCTTTGTAAATTCAAATCATTAAAGAGCAACACACACCAAAAAAAAAAAAAAAAAAAAAAAAAAAAAAAAACACATATCACACTTTACTTAGTTATTATCATGTTAAAATGCTCTTTTTGTATAATTCAAACTAACAAAGGAAATAGACCAAAAAAGATTAAAAAAAAAGGAATATTAAAATGAATGACTGCAAGTAAAAGCTCACTTTTAAATTGACTACTTTAATTTATTATTAATGAAATGATTGAAGTGTTTTTATTGCTGGTGGCAGATATGGACCATGTCCACCCGTGAAAATAATGTAAAAGAGCCACGTCATAATATTATTCGAAAGAGAGAAATTTGAAAGGCAAAATAGAACAAAGAAAATGAAGGTATTCAAAAGCCATTTGTTGTTAAAGTTGAAGGCTTTAGAAACGTGGTGACAATTTCTATCCCATCTATCATCATCAATCTACGTATAATTGTTTGGATTTTTAGTTGGGATAGAATTAGATATGATAGGATATAAAATCTAGGGATTTTATTGTATCTGTTTGATGAATCGCAATAATGAAATTAGATATTTTTATATCACATTGTGTTCATTGTTTGATATGAACAACATATCAATGTAAATGAGCATAAAAATTGCATAAATAGAGATGTTAAAAATCTCCTCAAATTCTTGCCTACTTGATATTTATCTACTTATTTTTTCATTATTTTTCCCTCTTTTTTAAATTCCTTTTTCCCCTTTTATCATTCTCTAATAAAAAATTATTAAACAGTAAACTATACTAATATACATAAAATATGTAATAAGTAATACTAAATCTATATTTATATGTATTGAATTTATATTATGTGGTAGAAAAAAATTTAAATATATAAATAAAAATATGAACAAATAAAAATGAAATTGTTGTGATTTTTTTTTTTGAAAAATTTTATATTAGAATTTGAATATTATTTTAATTTTATTAACTAAAGAAGTTTTTTTTTTGAGAAAAATAACTTTTATACCATAAATAGTGGAAATTCTATCAACAATTATTCCATCTACCTATGATGATAGTTAGGGGCGTGCAAAAGAACTGGAAACCACCTGGACTGCCAGGAACCAGATCGAACCACCCAAGAATTTATGGTTCCTAAGGGAATCAATTCAGTTCTTAGTTCCAATTTATTGAAACTAATGGATACCAATAGAATTCCCAGTTCTAGGTGGATCGGTATCCACCAATTCCAAGTGTGGAACCATCTATCTGGACTGGGCTGATAATACATATAACATACATTTAATTTTAATATAAAAAATGAAAATTCTAAATCCCTAAGCTACGTATTACTTTTTATGTTAGATAACTTATAATAAGTTTGGTGAGTGTACTTTCTTGCTTAACATTTATTAACATACTAATATTGTTGGTTCATTGGCTTTAACTAGAAATGCCTTTGATGAGGTGATTCCATTGTGTAATTCTTTATTGCATATTATAGTGTTAACATGTGAAACTTGATGGGCGGTTCTATGTAATCTATTCGAGAATCAGACGGGATTGTCTATTTAGTTTCTAGGTGGATCCATGAAATTAACGGGCGGTTTTTAGTTTCAATTTTTTGGAACCAATTCTTAATGGACGATTCTCGAATCTAGGGTGGGGGGATGGCATTGCAATTTTTGGGTCAGGAATCAGGCCAACTGGCAAGCTGGCAATGGCAAAAGCGATGCGCCCCTGCCATTGACCCTTAAAAGCGAGAAAGGACACTCAAAGAAGCGGGGAAGGGGTGCTCAGTTTGATAGAGAAGAAGCGGAGAGAGAAACCGAGAAGCCAGTGGCTCGCCCGAATTACCCTCGGCCTTCATTTGAAGCCAATTCACCCATCATAGTTCCTCACAGTGAGCTCCCGAATCAGGTAACCCAGAAAAGCCTCGCTTCTCCCTTGCTTATCGAGTTTGAGAACTTCGAACTAAACTGACGAGATTTGGGGTAGACCATGCAAAAAACAAACTAATTTGTTGCCAATAATATCGATTTTGAGTTTAACATGCTGGGTTTAGGTTGTAAATGATGTTAAGTCCGAACCTGGAAGTGGTATTCCAAACGGCCTATCAAACATTTGACAAAATGCTTGAATTAAGCGCTGAATTCTAGTTCATAAAATCGATACTTAAAATATTTGTTTTGTGCTCAATTTGTTCTAATACTGTTGCATCATCACTAAGTGTGGATTTTTCTTTGATTTTGTGGAATATCGTTTGATGCTCGAGTCAGCCATGGGCGAACGTCTCGTTGTCGGAGAATCCATACCCTCGCCAGAGGAGCGTGCGGTTAGAGGCCAGCATAGCCAGTCCTTTCTTCTGTCTCGGTGTGCATATATGTGTCTGATTCGTTCGATGGCCATTGTGTTGAAATATGTGTGCTTGGTGTTATTAACGTCGCCAGCGAGGTTTGGCGACGGCCGGAGAGATGACTGGCGGTTGACCTGGTGATGTGGTAAGGTCGGATGTCTGACTTTGGAGCGGTTGAGATTCCGGCGTGGGTTGGTGCGGTGAAGGTCCCAGTGTGGAGAGTGCCGATGGGGAGGCTTCGGTGATGCCGTGGTCTCAGTGAAAAGGACGGGCACGAAGAACACGACGACTACTCCGTTGGGCTCCTTTAGTTTTAATTAGGCTTAATAGGCTTTGGGCTTTTAAGGTTTAACGAGCTTTGCTGGGGGTTGGTAAATTGGGGCTGGTTTTAGCTTTAGAAGTGCTTGGTCTGAGCTTAGCGAGATGGGCTTAGGGCATTCAATTTCAATAAAATGGGCTTCATGGGTTTTCTTTTGGAAATGGGCTAGTTTTAAATAAGCCCAATCGTGTCCTTGGCCCAAGCACTAGAGTCCAACCTCAGACCCTATTTTCTGAATAATTTTTTATTCAAAATTAATAATAAAAACTCGTAAAATTTTAAAAAATTTCCGAAAATTTCAAAAATATTAGAAAGGAATTAGAAATTAGATTTGAACAAGTTTCACTTGATATTTAGTGTTAATTTTAGTTTAGAACTAATTTAACATAAAAAAAAATGAGAAAACGCTCAAATAAAAAAATTTAACCCAAAATTGAATAAGCCCTTAGGGCTTTTATAACAGGCTTTTTGAATGCTTTCCTTTTTTAGAGACAATTTTAAATCACTGTTTGTGCACTTTCATTTTGATTTTACTTGTTTTTGATTTTTCTAAACATTGTTAATTTTCGCTGTTAGCATCTTAAGTTAAATCATTAGGACCATGATAAATAGTTATCACCTAGACATCTTATTGGATAAGAATCTTAGGACGCATAATTTTTTTTTTTTAAAAAATGCTGGTTACATCAAGGAACAAATGATCAAGTTGAGGTACCGAAAATGCATTAATTACGCAATTAATGCAAGAAACTTTTCTTAAAACTCTAATTGCATAGGACATGAGGTATATTCTAATACTGCACTTGGTTTGTCGATCCCTATAGGCTATCGGTGACTACTCATATGAAAATCCACATAGCGTCAATATGACTTAAACATCGAATATCCCAACATTGCATAAGGTAAAGTCTTTGCAAAAAGTGTGCCTAATCGAAAGCCATAGGCCTACTTTTTAAGCAATACGCCTAAACATATATGTCTTTTCCCTCCAAAATGATTTTTTTTTAAAAAGATTATCCACTTGAGTTGGCCTTTATTGGACCTGGAACAAGGTCGGAAAAGGTGAAAAGGAAAGTGAATGGAAAAAGAAAATTTTAAAAGTATTTGAGTCTGTGCATAGCTAACGCCTCTAGGCAACTATTGGTATGGCACTATCATACGATTTCGATTATCCATATAAAAAAAATTTGAAATTCGTGCGTGCCATATAGAAAATATGTAGATCAAATGAACTAAAATTGATTAAATGCAATTTATTTGAGATTTTAAATGGTTATTTAAAATAAAAACTATGTCCAACAGAAACTGTTTCGCCTAGAAGGACCGAGATTATTATTTTATTCTCCGCTGCTATTTGGAGACACACCGGGGACTCAAAAGAGTATCAAAAGGTAAAATCAGCTTCTTATAATGGCATAAACAGATGGGTATCAATCGAAAATGAGAATAGGTCAATTAAAAAAAAGATAATAAAACTAGATAGTTTTTTGGTGGAGTGGAGAGAATTTTGGTGGAGAAACTAAATAATAATAATAAAATAAGTTGGGGATTAGATGAGGCATAATGCTACTAGACAAAAATTGAGAATTGATTGCAAAAATTTAAGATAATTGAATGTTAAAGGAAAGAGTAACCACATGAACCAAGTTGGCCATATTTAAAAGGTACATCTAAGGGGATTTAGATTTGGTGCTCGTGGTTGCTGTAGTACCCCACTAATACATGTTCCTCCATTAATCTTGGTCCTGCATAAGTTTCCTCCATCAAACTTAAAGGAAGTGCAGGACCTGTTATGTTAAAGGACTTCCAGTTTAAGACTTATGTTGTAATAATGGTAGGTAATAGTGGTGCTTCTAATCGTGAAATATGAAAGAATGATAGTAGGTCCTTCCAAAATGAGACATATTTCACTTGGAAACATAGACAACACAATCACTATATTTCAAAGCGAAATCGAATACGGAGCATCGATTTTGGAGTCTAAAGTGCGGATTTTATCGATCCAAATCAAATCGTAGCTAGCAAAGAGGGCATTCTTCATGGTGTATCTAATTTGTAATGTTATCGAGATTAGTGATGAATGCTTCGTACTTAATGGGACAAGTGTTGTAGGAGTTTTTGCGTTTGAGTCCTAAAATTTTTATTTTGTGCATTTAGTCCTAAAGTTTATCACCACCCTATACCTTAACACTTTTGTTAGCTCCGTTAGCTTTTAGTGAACAGAATCTTCGAGGCAGGGAGGGAGGGGGATGGTTAATTAATTTTTCGTCCACAGGGCCGTTAATAAGTTAACTGAAACTTGTTAAAATCATGCAAGGTGCGATAAAAGTCGGATTTTTCCTAATTCCGGTGCACAAACAGAACCTACACCATTAATGAAACAAGATTTCTTAAAATTGAGGAGTGACTTGGAGATTCAAACTCGTAATCAAGAGGCTCCAAACTACATCGGAGTAAGTTTAAGCCGATTCGCCCAACTAGTCACGTAAATTAATTATTTTATTACCTCAACGGAAGGTGCAAAATCACAAGATCATTTTTTTTTTTCTGGCAAAAAAAGGAGAAAAATACCTTAAAAGTCCTAAACTTATTGCATTAGTACCAATTCAGTTTCAAACCTTTTAATTAGATCAATTTAATCCTAAACCTTTTTATATTGATACCAATTCAGTAAATCCGGTTAATTTTGGTTAGTTGGTGTTGACGTGGATGATGGGCGGTGGCCGGATGCTGATGTGATAATTTTAAATTAATTTTTATTTTTTCAAAATTTTTATTAATTTTTCCTTTTCTTTTCTCTCTTCTTCTTCCTTGGATTGTCCTCATATAGTGGCCGGTGAGGGTCACGGCCTTATCCCAGCCTCGGCCAAGGCTTTCGGCAAGGCAGCTTCGCTTAGATCTAGGGGAAGGGGGCCTCGCCCGCGGTTAGAGGCTGACCTTGCCCAGATCTAGGTGAAGCTGCCTCACTTGCGGCCCTGGGCGAGACCGGGTGAGAGTTGCGATCCTTGTCGGCCACTCTAGGAAAGTCCAATAAGGGAGAAGAGAGAAAAGAAAAGAAAAATAAAAACATTAATAATTTTTTTTAAAAAAATCTATTAAAAATTGTCACATCAATGTTCGACCATTTTTGGCGGCGTCCATGTGCCGTCAAAATTAGCCAGATTGACTAAATTTGTACAAATATGAAAAGATTCATGACTAAATCGGTTCAATTAAAAGATTTAGTAATAAATTGATATTAATGTAATGCATTTAGAAATTTTTTGATACTTTTCCCCAACAAAAAACAAAGGTGAGGACTTTCAAAATGGTGCACATACACACAAGAGTCCAGCAAATCTTCTCTACCACATAATTGATTATGGAAAATCTACTGTTAGAGGTTTTGGAAATGGCGTCAATGTCTTGTCCGTCGCCGTTTCTCATTCATAGCGTCAGCTTTTCCTTGTCAATCTCCTGTCCATCGATTTGCCTAATCACCTTGTTCTCCCTCCGATCCCTACCTCAACCCCGTTCACTTTGGAGAAGCTAAGCACGCCTATAAGCGGGCAAAAGCATGAAGGAAAAGAGTTCCAAGTCGGAATAGCCAAATTCCAATTTAGTCCGTTCACGCAAAGCGCAAACCCCAGTCGGGAGGAAAAAATGAGAGCAACCCACAGATTAACGCGTTTTCTCCTTCGAGGAGGCGAATGGGAGAGGCTTCCTACCCTCCCCACGCCGGGAGTATAAATACTCCCTCTCGACATCTCCTTTGCTTCAGCAACGAAAATGAGCGACATGTATGGGGATTGGGCCATGTTTGATAAAAACTCCGCCCATGATTCGGCTTCTGCTTTGGCGCCTCCACAATGCTCCTCCTTTCTTCTTCGTCTTCTTTTACTTCTTGTCTTATTCATTTTTGTTGGCAATCTCCAGGAAGCAGCTTCTCCTCCGGCTGCGGGTTCTGATGCTGTGCGTAAAGCTGCTGCGGGTTCTGATTCTGCAGGTGCTTCGCACCATCCATTTTTTTCCTTGACAAAGTAATTTTTATTCAAACATCTATCTCTGTGCCTCAATCTTTCATCTATTCTAGATAGCAATTTGCATGTTTTTCTTCAAATTGTTTTTTGTACTCGTAAAAATTGGCGAGTGATATTTGAACCCCAAAGCAAGAGTGACAATTCTTTTTTATTTTGCTAAAAAGCAAAATGGTAATTTGGAACTATCTCCACAAAGCTCCATTTTAAACTATAACCCTGAATGCGATCTGAGTGGACTACTTTAATAGTGGCGCTTTATAAATCACGGTAATGGTGGGAAAAATTTGAGGTGGAGTGTCCTTTGGGCTGCGTGTGTGTGTGTGTATATATATATATATGAACTTGGGACTCTAGTTGTCTGAAGATGTCTTCTACTCACTACAAGAATTGTTTTTTTGCTGCATTTTACATAAAGTGGGCTATGATTTAGACTCCACGTAAATAGTTGGAGATCTTTTTCATCAAATACTTTTGCAGATAAAGGACAATCAATTACCTCACTCTTGCAATCTTAATTATTCCCCTCCATATTGAGATGCAATTATTTAATGAACTTTCTAAATGCCATTGAATGTGTGTGTTTATGAATGTAAATGTAGTCAATAAGCCAGGCCATTGAGGAACATATTACATTTCAATTTATTTTAAGTTCTATTATAATTTCTTGTAAAATCATAACGCGTATCTTCATCTATTAAAAATGATAATATACAGTCAAAGATTTACACCAACTCTGTTTTGATTTGTAGTCCCGAAACAACTTCTCATGTTGCTTTCGCTTCAAGTGAAGTATCAAGGTAGCTTAGATCAATATGATCAACATGCTTTTTGATTGTAGATTGATGTTGTCGCCTTATGTTTGAGCCATTCTGTGCGACTTACGTTCAAGTTGTTGGATTATGTTTGATGCTCTCTATGCTTGTCCCTTCGTGTTCGAACTTTTGTATCTTTTCCTTCCTAATTAGCTGCTTCATCTGTCTTCTTTACAGTTTTCAAAGTTATCAAAGTGCGCTTTTAGATCGTAGGATGATCCATTATGTGCAATTTACTTTTGAGTTTTCTAATTATATTTGATGCTTTTTATAATTATTCCTTTGTGTTTCCATTACTTCATCTATCTTCTCTATAGTTCTCGAAGTTAAATTTTCGTAGCATGCTTTTAGATCGTATATTGATGTTGTTCATTTTGTTTGAGCTTCAATTTACTTTTGAGTTGTTGGACTATGGTTAATGCATTTTACGCATGTTCCTTCGAGTTTCTCCTTCTTGACTAGTTGCTTCATCTATCTCCTCTACAATTCACAAAGTTATATTTTCGTGCCTTATTTTAGATCATAGATTGATCTTGTTGATGCGATTTACTTTTGAGGCAGTCGGACTATGTTTGATACTTCTCCTTCTTGACCAACTGCATTATCAATCAAAATTACATTTTCCTAGCATGCTTTTAGATAGTTGATTGATGTTATCGCTAATGCATTCCATGCGATTTACTTTTGAGGTGATCGGATTATATTTGATGCTTTCAATGCTTGTAGTTTGATGTTTGACCTTTTGTATTCTAGCTAGCTACTTCATCTATCTTCTCTATAATTCTTAAAGTTACATTTTCATAGCATGCTTTTAGACTGTAGATTGACATTGTTGCTGATGCGATTTACTTTTGAGGTGGTCTGATTATGTTTGATGTTTTCGATGCCTATAGTTTCTTGTTCGAGTTTTTGTATCTTTTCCTTCATGATCAGTTGCTTAATATATTTTGTCCACGATTCTAAAAATTATATTTTCATAATATATTTTTAGATAGTAGATTAATGTTGTCCCTAATGCATTTTGTGTGATATACTTTTGAGTTGTTAGACTATATTCATGTAATTTTGTTTGAGCTTTTGTGCTTCCGTAGCATGCTTTTAAATCATAGATTGATGTTATTTTTATGTGATTTTTAAGGTATCAAATAATATTTGATACTTTTGATGCATGTAGTTTCTTGTTCGAGTTTTTGTGGCTTATCCTTCCCGATCGACTGCTTCATCTATTTTCTCCGCAATTATAAAAGTTACATTTTTGTAGTATGCTTTTAGATGGTAGATTAATGTTTTCGATTGATGTTTTCGCTTATACATTTTGTGCAATATACTTTTAAGTTGCTGGACAATATTATTATATTTTTTAAACATGCTTTTAAATCGTATATTAATGATGTTTTTATGTGATTTACTTTTGAGTTATATGACTATGTTTGACGCTTTCGATGCTTATAACTTCTTGTTTGAGTTTTTGTATTTTCTCATTCTCGACCAGCTACTTCATTTATCTTGTCAATAATTCTAAAAGTTACATTTTCGTAGCATGCCTTCAGATGATAGATTGATGTTGTCATTAAAACATTTTATGCAATGTACTTTTAAGTTGTTGTACTACATTCCTATAACTTTGTGTTCGAGCTTTTGCATTTCCGTAGCATGATTTTAAATTGTAGATTAATGCTGTTTTTATGCTATTTACTTTTGAATTATTAAACTATGTTTGATCCTTTCGATGCCTATAGTTTTTTTGTTCGAGCTTTTGTATCTTCTCTTTCTCGATCAGTTGCTTCATCTATCTTATCCACAATTCTAAAAGTTACATTTTTGTATCATACTTTTAGATGGTAAACTGATGTAGTTGTTGATGCATTTTGTGTGATGTGCTTTTGAGTTGTTGGACAATATTCCTATAACTTCATCTTCCAGCTTTAATGTTTCCATAGCATGCTTTTAAATCATAGATTGATGCTATTTTCATGCGACTTACTTTTGAGTTATTGAATTATGTTTGATCTTTTCGATGCCTATAGTTTTTTGTTCGAGCTTTTGTATCTTCTCTTTCTCGATTAGGTACTTCATCTATCTTGTCCATAATTTTAAAAGTTACATTTTTATAGCATGCTTTTAGATGGTAAATTGATGTAGCCGCTGATGCATTTTGTGCAATGTACTTTTCAGTTGTTGGACTATGTTCTTGTAGCTTCGTGTTCAAGCTTTTGTATTTCTATAGCATGCTTTTAAATCATAGATTGATGACGTTTTTACGTGATTTACTTTTAAGTTATCAAACTATATTCGATGTTTTCGATGCCTATAATTTCTTATTCGAGCTTTTGTGTCTTCTCCTTCCCGACCAGTTGCTTCATCTATCTTGTCCATAACTCTAAAAGTTATATTTTCATCGCATGCTTTTAGATCATTAGATTGATATTGTTGCATTTGTCTGAGCTGCGATTTACTTGTAAGTTGTCAGACTATGATTGATGTTTTTTTATACATGTTCCTTCGTGTTTCTCCTTCCTAACCAGCTATTTTATCTATCTTCTCCATAGTTCGCAAAGTTATATCTTTGTAGTTTATTTCAGATCATAGATTGATATTGTCGCTGATGCGATTTACTATTGAGATGGTCCAATTATGTTTGATGCTTTTCCTTTTTTACCAGTTGCTTCATCTATCAAAGTTACATTTTCCTAGCATATTTTTTAGATATTTGATTAATATTGTCGCTGATGCAATCTACGCGATTTACTTTTGAGGTGGTCGAACTATATTTGATGCTGGTAGTTTTGTGTTTTGAGCAATTGTTTCATCTATTTTCTCTATAGTTCTCAAAGTTACATTTTCATATTATGCTTTTAGATGATAGATTGACGTTGTCACTTATGCGATTTATCTTTGAGGTGGTATTATTATGTTTGATGCTTTCAATGCATGTAGCTTCTTAGTTTGAGTTTTTATATCTTTTCCTTCCTCACCAGTTACTTCATCTATCTTATTCATAGTTGTAAAAGTTATATTTCCATAGCATGCTTTTAAATGGTAGATTGATGTAGTTGTTGATGCATTTTGTGTAATGTACTTTTAAATTTTTGAACCATGCTCCTGTAATTTCATGTTCAAGCTTTTATATTTCCGTAGCATGCTTTTGAATCATAGATTGATATTGTTTTTATGCGATTTTTTGAGTTATCGGATAATAGTTGATGCTTTTTATGCCTATAACTTCTTATTCGAGCTTTTGAGTCTTCTTCTTCTCAACCAATTCTTTCATCTATTTTATCTATAATTCTAAAAGTTATATTTCTATAACATGTTTTTAGATGGTATATTGTTGTTGTCATTGATATATTTGTGCAATGTACTTTTGAATTGTTAGACCATGTTCCTGTAATTTCGTGTTCGAGTTTTTGTGTTTCCGAAGCATGCTTTTGAATTGTTGATTAATGTTGTTTTTATGCAATTTATTTTTGAGTTTTTGGATTATGTTTAATGATCTCGATGCCCATAACTTTTTGTTTGAGCTTTTGTTTCTTCTTCTTCCCGATCAGTCGCTTCATCTACCTTGTCCACAGTTCTAAAAGTTACATTTTCGTAGGATGTTTTTATATGATAAATTGATATTGTCGATGATGTATTTTGTGCGATATACTCTTGAGTTGTTAACTATATTCATGCAGCTTCATGTTCAAGTTTTGTGTTTCCGTAGCATACTTTTAAATCGTATATTGAAACTGTTTTTACGTGATTTACTTTTGAGTTACCGGACTATGTTTGATACTTTCGATGCATATAACAATTTGTTCTAGTTTTTATATCTTCTTTTTCTTGATTAGCCGCTTCATCTATCTTATCCGCTAGTTCTTAAAGTTACATTTTTATAGCATACTTTTAGATGGTAGATTGATGTAGTTATTGATGCATTTTGTGCGATGTACTTTTTAGTTGTTGGACTATATTCTTATAGTTTCGCATTCTAGTTTTTGTGTTTCCATAGCATGTTTTTAAATCGTAGATTGATGTTATTTTATGTGATTTACTTTTGAGTTATCAGATTATGTTTGATGCTTTTGATACTTATAACTTCTTGTTCGAGCCTTTGTGTCTTCTCCTTCCTGACCAACTGTTTCATCTACCTTGTCCACAGTTCTTAAATTTATATTTTCGTAACATGCTTTTAGATAATAGATTGATGTTATCGCCGATGCATTTTGTGTGATGTACTTTTAACTTGTTAGACTATGTTCTTGTAGCTCCATGTTCGAGTTTTTGTGTTTCTATAGTATGCTTTTAAATTGTAAATTTATGCTATTTTTATGCGATTTACTTTTGAGTTATTGAACTATATTCAATGCTTTCAATTCCTGTAACTTTTTGTTCGAGCTTTTGTGTCTTCTCCTTCCCGATTAGTTACTTCATCTATCTTGTCCACAATTCTAAAAGTTATATTTTTGTAGCATGCTTTTAGATCATAGATTGAAATTGTCACTGAAACATTTTGTGCGATGTACTTTCAAGTTGTTGAACTATATTTCTATAGTTTCGTATTCGAGCTTTTTTGTTTAGGTATCATACATTTAAATCGTAGATTAGTACTATTTTTATGCGATTTACTTTTGAGTTATTAGACTATATTTGATACTTTTAATGCCTATAATTTCTTGTTTGAGCTTTATTCCATTTATCTTGTCTACAGTTCTAAAAGTTATATTTTCATAGCATGCTTTTAGATGGTAAATTGATGTTATTGCCAATGCATTTTATGCAATGTACTTTTGAGTTGTTGGACTATGTTCCTGTAGCTTTGCTTTCGAGCTTTTGTGTTTCCATAACATACTTTTAAATCGTAGATTAATACTGTTTTTATGCGATTTACTTTTGAGTTATCGGATTATATTTGATGCTTTCAATGCGTGTAGTCCGAGCTATTGTGTCTTCTCCTTCCAACTGCATTTCTTGGCAGTGATGAAGCACCTCCTTCTCCTACTATGGCTTCCCAAATTGAATCTTCTCCCTCAAGGTTTGCCCGCTGCACAATCTTTGTCACTTTTTTTGCATTTTGAGTTTTGCTTTTTGTTTGTTTCTTCAATGCTGTCTTATTTCATTCTCAGTGGTTTCCAAATGTAATAGCGTTTTTATATATCAATTCACTATATTTGATGTGTCCTATGAGTTTTCTCGATGCATTTGCAGTATGTATGTTTGTATCATTCTATTGTCCTAGATAATGTTTTTAATAATAAATACTTGTCAAATAACTTTTGAAAATCTACTTGTGATGTTTGTCATGTTGTATTTCCATGTCCACTAATTTATATAACTTGTTTGCGGCAATGAAACCCTTAAACGCTTGAATGCGTACATTATGGAGTACCTCATTCAACTTGGATTAAGTGATCTCCCGTGCCGGTTTATAGAGGAGTCTGAAAAAGAGACGGATATCCCGCTCGTTCCATTTGTTCAAATGTAGGTTCAACTGGAAAGCCATATGATCCCATGTTCTTCTTCGTCATAGTAAAATTGAATATCTTTCATTTATTTGAAAGTACTTTGTGATAGTTTGTACTCATGCTGGTATTGTCCAATTAATCTTTTTGGCAGCAAAAAACATATGGCATCGATGTTGTCCCTGAACGAGGGCGTTAGGAAGTACCTATACTACCTTGACATTGACAGGAGGAGCTTCAGCAAGAAAGCTTAGAGGCATGCTATTAGTTGGATTCCTCTGATTGTTATTCGGATGGAAAGAATCTACCCATAATATCATGCTGGGATTTCCTTAACAGACTGAATAATATGAGGTAATTGGCAGTTGACAACAGTCTACATACATTTGATAATGACTGTGATGATAGATTGATTCATTGCCCTGACTTTGTATAGGATCAATAATAAGTACAATTGATCATAGATGCTTCGTTTGTAAAAGATCAATAATCACCGCGATTGACAATAGATGCTTCATTTGTTAAGGATCAATAACAACTGATTGATTGATAATAATTATGTTGATAATAAAATTGATTATGTGACTTTGTTTGCATAGGATGCCACGACAGAGAAACTCTAGTATATGATGCAAAATTTGTAGTCGATAAATTATAACTAATTGTCTTACTCGATTATTGATTCTCCCTCTAAGATAGGTAGATAACAATGCAATTCTTCTCCGCAAATGAGACCGTTGACCTTTGTCTCCAACTTTGGCATGATGCATTTCTCATGGTATGTGTGTCCACAGTTGAAATAAGCCATTTCTTCCATTTTTTTTGCACTCATCCTACAAGGTCATCCGCAAAAGTAGCCAGTATCTTGTCATTCGGACATGTTTGACATAGTTCGACTTAGTTGAAGCTATACAAGTGATCATAAATGAGTGTTAGCGATTTTTTGCAGAATTGTCCTCGCCAATAGTTCCCTTTTGCATTTGTTCTTTAACTTTGTTATGCTTTCCCCCAATAATTCATGTCCGATCTACACTTGCATCTTTGTCCTAGTTATCTCCTCAAATCCTCATTGAAATATATTTCTATCATCCATAGCCTAAAACTCAATTGACTAAGAATTCAATTCAGTTTGACAGGTAAACCAAAGTCCCTTGCAAGTAACAAGAAAATGCTAAGAAGAAGTTTGAAAGTTGAAATCAGAAAAAAAAAAAATAATAATATCACTTGCCTATACCCAAATTTTAAACTTGTCTTCTACACTTAGATGTTACATAGATAAGGGAAGTGATATTATCATAACCAAGAAGTATACTTCCACAACTTTTTCGTAGTCTCTAATTTGAATAGACTATTTTGCCTTGAGCCTCATACACATTCTCGATTAAGATTCTTGAAAATTATGAAGGCTTGAATACCCAGTGCCAAATTGAGTAAATAGTTAAAGAAATTTAAACTTACTTTTTGATTTTACATTTGTTATATCTACCATGTTCCATTTTTCAATTTTTGATTAATTGACCTTGTCGTAATGTAAAAGCAACAACATCGATCCATCATAATATTTCTATTTCATCACTCATTTTTAAAAGAAAAAATGCCCCATGTTTTTTAATTTCCATTTAATTTAAAAATTATTTATTCAAAATGAATTATCGAATATAAGCATCCATAATATTTTCATTTAATTTAATCATAAATCAAGTGAATATCTTTATTATTGCTATTTATTCACATAACTAAAATAAGCCATTCTATAAGCTATAAGTAATGTGTTTTATGAAGGATATATACTTAAAATTTTCCATTTTTCCATTTAAATCTATATAAAAGTTCATTCAAATGGTGTTTATATTTTCTTGTATTATGTATTTTTCCCGTAACTAAGAATGTATGACTATGCCACACAAGTTGTTCACATAATCAAATAAACAATACTTAAAACGAAAAACAAACTTTTGGGTGATAAAATAAGTTTGTAATTGTTTTATTGTCAACTTTAACTTACTAAGATACATATATGTCTAAGTTTTGCAACAACAAAGGTTATTATAACTATTAAACTTGCCGGAAATTTATTTCAATATATTAGGTACCCTTTATCTGTATAGTTGAGTGATACTTTGAATTGATATTCTGTTTATAAATTAGGTGTTTTTGTTTTCCTTTTCTTTTAACCTTAGTAAAATACATTGCACAAAATATTTGTTTTTACTTTGCACTTGCCTTATACGATCATAACCAAATTAAAAAAAAAAAAAAAAAAAAAAAAAAAAACACCAAAATCGAAGAAAAAAGCAGAATTTCATGTATGTCCTACGTGACAAGATGGCTGAGAGACAACTCTAACGATAGACAAAAAAGAGGGATATGAAACTTAAAATAGCTTTAATAAACGACATGACAGTGATAGGAGCAGAAAAATATTACATTGTCAGGGACTTTTCAAAGCCTTGGAACCAGAAAGCCATTTATATCTACTAGTTGATCGAGTGTGAATCGAGATATCCAGAATTCCATTGGTAATGGCTTTATATGCAATAACAACATCAAGAGAAAATCGATGAGCATTCTCAACTAATGAATGCACAAACCCTAGTTTGGCAAATTTGCAATCTTTAGTTTCGTCGTGCATCAAGTGTCCCCACATCATGCTCTCATAAGGGGTTTACTCATCACAACCAGTGTGAAAAGCTGACAGTACAAGGTTATTCTTCAATATTATTAAAGAAGAAGTGACTGGTCCGAGGTGATTGACAAAAAAGATTTGTCTAAGTCACAAGCTAGGAATGACCTTTCCGAATTGAAGCAATGGGGCAACACTCTTCCCATCATGAGTTACTGCTGTTGATTCTCTAACACTAACGATGATATTTAGCTTCTGATTCCTCCTCCTCCTTTTTCTTTTCAAGTTATGGTGAATTGATTTTAGGAAAAATTCCAAATAAAGGCCTGAAGTACTCTCATTTTCTCAAATAAGGATCTAAAGTGGACATTATTTCAAATGAGAGCATGAAGTGCCCTTATTTTCTCAAATAAGGGCTTGAAATGCATATATCAGTTTCAAAGAAATGCCTGAACTCACCAAATGTAAAGGGCAATTTCATCTTTTTAATTTTTAATTTTTTTTCTTTTTCTCTTTCTTTTTTTCTTTTTTTTTTTCTAAAAAATGAAAAAACTAAAAAAAAGAAAAAGAAAACATAGGCGGGAGAGCCGCTTGTGGTTGTTGCCCCATCGCCGGTGCAATAAAGGCAAAGGCCGGTGGGGTCACCGACACTTGGAGGTGAGGGTCGCCTAGCCCTCCCTAGAGGCGGGAGAGGGCGGCAACCTCTCCTAGATCTGGGTGAGGGTCGCCGACCATCGCGCAGGCCTGACGACCCTCGCCCAGCGCCATCTTTGGGGATGCTGAGCGGATGTCACCCGAGGGTCGCCCTAGCCAACGTCGGGCAAGGGACACCCCTCGTCTAACCTCAGCGAGGGTCAGCCTCTTAGGATCTAGTGAGGGACGCCCTCTCCTGACTCAGGCAAGGGCAACCCTCGCCCTCGCCAACCTAGGCGAAGGTTGCCCTTGTTGGATCTGGCGAGGGATGCCTTCACCCAAGTGAGGCGAGGGCTGCCCTCACCCTACGTCGGTGAGGGCGACCTCTGGCTATCGACGACCATGTCTAGAGAAGGGAAAAGGAAAAAGAAAAGAAAAAAGGATTGAAAAAAATAAAATTAAAAATATAGTTACAGTTTTTGACCAAAATACCCCTTCTCCAATGATCGGAAATTTTTATTAGAGAATAATGGAAGGGGAAGAAATAAATAAAAAAAAATTAATTTGAAAAGAGAGGAAAATAAAATAAAACAAAAAATAAAAATAAATTAGGCAAGAGTTTCACGAGAGATTTTTACCGTCTTTATTTGCATAATTTTTTATTCATTTATATTAATATGTCGTTTATACTAAACAATATATGTGATATGATGTAAATATATCTAACTTTATTACTGCAATCACCAAACAGTGAATAGAATATAGCAAAATCTTTAGATTTCATATCATATCCTTTCGATCCTATCTAGTTAGAAAATCATCTTCTTGTTTTACAAAATCATTTTACAAACTTCAAAAAGAAAAGAAAAACCAATACCAAACCAATCACCAAGAATCAAAAGAGTTTCTTCTTTTTAAGTAAAAAAAGTGTAGCAAGGGAAAAAGGAAAAAATGAAAAAAAAAAAAATTGGGAAGAGAGAGAGAGAGAGAGAGAGAGAGAGAGTGGCCTTCTTTTGCAATCATGTATTTAATCAACAAAAATTTCTTTCATACATAAAGTCAATTTATGTAAGGAAAAATTCCAAATAAGGATCTGAAGTGAATCTATTTTCTCAAATAAGGATTTAAAGTGAACTTTATGTTATATAAGGACCTGAAGTGGACCCATTGTTTTAAATAAGACCCCGAAGTGAATTTTGTGTCAAATAAGGACCCGAAGTGATCAAGTTAATCTCTAGTGAGGACCTTAGCTCGCCGGTAAACATTTTCCAACAATTATAATAGGAGCAATTTTGTTAGAAATTTGTGATTGGAAAAAAAGGAAAATTCTATATTAATTAAGTTTAGGTTATCTATTTAGATGTTTACGTTTTCTTCTTTCTTCTCCCTCGCTCCTCATCTTGCTCAACTGACAGAGAATTTGGGTCTTCAAAAAAAAAAAAAAAAAAAAGCAAGAAGCGTCTGGTTTTCTTCTTGGTTTTGAATTCGTGCCTCAACCGGAGGGACTTCGACTTTGCAGAGGATGGGTACAAGGAGCAGGGAGACCGTAGAAAATCTAGGGTTTTTTTTGTTTCTGTTTTAGGATTTGTTAATTTTTCCTATATTTTTTTGGACAAAATTGCCGTAACTCCAGTCGTCGGAAATGTCACATGTTTGATAACCGGCGAATATTTGGCTGACCAGTAAGCTCAGGTTCTTATTTGGAATTGAGGTCCTTATTTGAGACAATGAGTCCACTTTAAGCATTTATCTGACACAAAGTTTATTTCGGGTCCTTATTTAAGAAAATTAGTCAACTTCGGGTCCTTATTTGAGACAATGGGTCCACTTTAGGTCTTTATTTGACACTAAGTTCATTTCGGGTCCTTATTTGAGAAAATTGATCAACTTCGGTCCTTATTTGGAATTTTCCCTTTATGTAATGTGGTCTTCAAGAAAATGGATAAGAAAAGAAAAAGTGGATGCTTGAATCATTGTAATATGCTTTCATCTCTGATTTAGACTTCTATTTCCTAACCATTGTTGAGGTCAATTTCTAGTGTAATCTAGAATATATCTGATGTGGCAAATGTATACTATTATAGTATTATTGTAATTATTGCAAGAAGTAGGTACACGAGAAGATTGAATTTTCACCGTTAGATCAAGGAGTGATGCACGATTGTAATTAGAGAAGTACTTGTATATATAGAGGTCACCTCCCCCCTTGTTTGTATTATCTCAATAATAGCATTTCGGTGCTTCTCTCTAAGAGCTTCTTTCTTGTGATGAGAAAGCCTGATTTGAGAATAAATTGCTAAGGACACACACTAAAAGTCCTTATCAATCGCTCTTACATCGAAAAAGCTCCTCAATGGGAAAACATTGAAGCAAACAATTGAAAACTACACAAGAGCATAAAACGTGTGGAACCCTATCTCAGAGATGATATATCACAACAGTCTTAACACATGCTTGAACAGAGGCTACCTTGTCAAAGAATATCTATCGTGTGAAGCGATAGCGACATTAGTAATTGACTTGTAACCGCCCATAGAAATGCAAATTCTCAGGAAGAGGAAGAAGATGAAGTAGCTTAAAGACAAACATAAGCTACTCTCGGAGAAGATTCAGACAAAAAAGAAATGTAGAGTGCTTTCTCAGAAAATATACTTTAAGGTTTTAACAAAAACGTCGAAACACATCTTGTCAGAGAAGATTCAGACAAAAAAGAAATGTAGAGTGCTTTCTCAGAAAAGATACTTTAAGGTTTTAACAAATACATTGAAACACATCTTGTCGGAGAAGATTGGAACAAAAAAAGAGATGTAGAACTTTCTCAAGGAAGATATTTTGAAGCTTTAACACATGGTCAAACAAATTATATGCCCCGTCGAAAAAGATTGAGATAAAAAGATGTCTCTATTGGAGCAAATATTTCACAATTTTAACATAGATACCTCGTCAAAGAAGAGTCAAGTAAAAGGAAAATGCAAAACACAACCTCAACAATTTTCCTTTTGGTCGTATGTAGCTGTTTTGAATGATGTGTCATGATTATGTGCTTTTGTTTTATCCCATTTGCAATCATTCTTCTCCTTTTTGCAATTGTCTACTTTTTGTTCTTGTTTTGAAGTTTCTTCCTCTCCTTCTTCTTCTTCTTTTGATTATTTGCATTAGATTGATTGTGCAACTATGGGTTTTGATGATGCATTTGTGACAAACTTACTATCTATTAGTTTCACCATAAAAAATTCTAAATTGATGCATTTATGACAAACTTATTTTCTATTAGTTTCCATTAAAATTTACCACTAAAAATCTGAAACTGGTACATTTGCGATAAACTTACTATCTGTTAGTTTATGTTAAATTTTACCATCAAATTATTGAGTTTGAGAACATATGACAGTTGACGAGTATATTAATTTGAGATTTTCCTCTATATTTGTCCCAAGTATACCGGCTTGTAGTTCTTCATAGTATTAATCCAATTTAACTGAAATTAATGAACAATAGATTTATTACAGATGTATCGATTTTAGATTTTTTCGTGGTATTAACCCTTTTAATTATTCATTTCCTTAATGAGTTGTAATAATTGTAGTAGACCTTCTAAATGCCTTCGAATGTGTGCTTAGGAAAGTATATTTAGTCAATATGTTAGGCTAGCGAGTAAGATTTTATTTTGAAGTTCTGTTCTGATTTACTATAAAATCATAACTTACTTTTATGTTTTCACCTATTAAATGCAACAATATATAGTAATTTTATTTCTTGCACGATAATATTTGGCAAGTACATTTAAAATATCCTATATACTCTTGGAATTGGCGATTTGCCATGTAGTGACTCTTTAGGATGGGGCTTATTTTAACATTCAAAACCTTTGTCTATCTTGCACTCTCCTATTTCCACATCACTTGGTTTCCCAATTTGGAGGAAGAAGTTTAGTCAGCTCCTCTATCATGACTCTGCTTCTTGTACTCATTCCTTGTCCTAATTGATCAAGCAAGTGAGAAAAATCGTAGCTAAGCTCCATGTAAGTAATTTAGAAATTTTCTCAAGTAGTCACAACTTATCAATCTCTCAATATGTCACTTTAGTGAAATAAGTTGGATGTTGCTATTCGTTGATGGAAAAGACTTGATACTGTTCAACCATTTGTTTCACTTGAATGATTTGAAAAATATTATCCTAAAAACAAAGGCATATATCACTTGAAATAATTAGGCAATGAAAAAAGATTTATCATCGACAACAATTTATGTCTAAACATTTTCGTAGAAGATGAAAATATATTTCGTTCACTCATTTTTGTAAGTGATACAAGGAATATTTTTAAAGATAACTTTTTCAAATTATTCATTTTTTGAGAAACAAACATATCTAATCATTTCATTTCTCTAATGAATCATACTAAATTCATTTTTCTTTAGAAATATTAGCAAATGCAACCTTGTGTTGGAAATTGTCATTTGAAAAATTAAACAAATCAAATCACTACGAAATACTTGAATTTTTAAATAATGGAAGCAAATTATTGGTAAAACTACCAATCAAAAGAAATAGTATATGAAGAGCCATAAAATATTCTATGATCTTAAATTATGTGCGAATATTTTCGTAGGGTAAAAAATATTCAAACATGTGAGAGATAAAATAAGATTGTTAACTTGCCATTAATCCATGGATATGAAATCTTGAAAATAAGTAATAGGAAATTATTGAGAAACAAAAAAAAAAAATCAATAACGTTGTTTTCTTTTAACTTCATATTTCAAACTCAAACTAATCAAGAGCTTTTATATCTAAAGTTTTCTTCATAGAACTCCCATATAATTACTATACATAAAAGTCAGTTGGTTATTGTTGCATTATTGAAGTCATATCATTTTGTTTGCAATAATATTATAAGCTATGACTTATTTCCAAATTAATGCATTGATTTAAATTCCTAATAAGGTTACTTTTTTCATAAATTTTAATCTAACATAAGTCCTATCTTTGCCCTTAGTTTTTTTCATGGAAATTACGGTCACCATTACTTATTAAGAAGTCGAAATTATAATCCCTTTGGACTTTTTAAGGTCTCCTCTCCTTCCTCTTCTTTTTCCTCACTTGCTTCCGCAGCGACAGCTAAACATTGGCAAAAGGTTAAGGGATTGGCACGCGGTACCTGGAACTGTAGTGGGCCGAGCTGGTCCAACACAGACAATGACCGGCCTGGCCCGATACAATCATGGGGCAAAATAAGCAAAATATGATTAAATTTCAGGTGTTTCGACAAAAAGAAAACATCTGCTATATTATCGTCGACATTTCACTTACCAATATTTTTCTGTGAGAAACTCTAAACACGCACCACTGGAGTTCATCTTCTATTTCATGCAAACATATAATCCCATGCTTGTGTGCAAACAGTTTATGTTTTTTTTTTTCTTAATCTCTTTAATCAATCTTTATTACCATTTTTTCTTTGAATGCTGTACTCACTTTTTCGATTCCCAAAGCTTGGAATAACATGCCAAACTAGAAAAAAAAAATGGTTTCTGTTGATTATTATGCTTCTATCTACCTATTTAATGTTAGAATATATTAATTGCAATCCGCCCTTCCTGTCTTTTGGACTGTACTAATACAAAAGTTCGCCGGAGTGCAAGCATAGTTGTAAAATCTCAAGTGTTAGGTGACTAAGTCCAACGTTTGGGTATAGGCAGGTAATATGACTCGAAATTTTTCTTTAGGTATTGCCCCATTGCCATCTTTTCTTTTTTCTTTTTTTTTCCTCTAGATTTCAACTTGTTAAGCTTTTCCATCGCCTTTGTCTTCGTCTTCTAATTGCTCACTCGCAAGGGTGTTTGGTTTGCTAGTCATTTAATACAAACTCCTTCCTCTATTCGACAAATATTTTATTTGAAGCTAAGTTCATCTGCCGTTAGAAAATTTTAACTAAAGAACTTCATAGAACCTATATTACATGTTTTCTTTCCAAATAGTATCAAGAAAAAAATTGTCTACCTCTATCGAAAAAATTAATTAGATTTATACGGAAATTTTAACTAATTTTGAAATTTATGGGTTATCTCTATCTAGAGAATGGTCGCCTACGCTCTTAGGCAAATGGAATTTTGAGCTGTAGATAATAGTGGAAACATATTTGAGTTAGGATTTCAGGAAATAGCTAAAGTAAAGATGCAATTGCAGATTCTACGTGAATTGTTGGGGCAAAAGCACAAGAAAGTTATGGAGCAAATGGAGAAAGGCACAACTAATGAGGATGATTCTACAAAAGTTGATGAAGAGCTGCTTATGTGTGCAGTCTGCTCGTTTCGTGTCATACAACTTTGCTTGTTTAGTTGTTTACACCATCTAGTATTTTTATCATAATGAGAAATTAAAATGTAGTTCATAAGTTTACCTAATCTCTAACCCTTCGAATTATGATTATTAAATTTCCACACTTTTCAAACTTATATTAGAAAATCCATAGTCTCTTGCCAGTTCAATTCTTTCTTATTTCACAAAATCATTTTACAAACTTGAAAAAGAAAATAAAAACCATTATCAAACCCAGTCGCCAAGTGTCAAAAGAATTCCTTCTTTAAAAAAAAAAAAAAGATGTAGCAAGAGAAAAAAGGAAAAAATGAAAAAAAAAATGAGAGAGAGGCATTCTCTTGCAATCATGTATTTTATCAACGAAAATTTCTTTCGTACATAAAGTCAATTTATGTGATGTGGTCTTGAAGAAAATTGATGGAACAAAAAAGCGGATGCTTGAATCGTGGTAACATGTTTTCATCTCTGGTGTTCTTAGACTCCTATTTCCTGACCATTGTTGAAAACAATTTCTAGTGTAATCTAGAATATTTCTAAGGGTGATATGGGAAATGCATATTATTGTAGAGTATTTTTGTAATTAATGCAAGAAGTAGGCATATGGGAAGAACTTTGGGGCATATATTTGGTTCTCAAAATGGCCATCTCATTGGACATTTGCAAACTTATTGTGAAGCTGAGCTCCCAAGCGGCAATTTCTCTTCTTAAGAAATATCCTCCCTCTCTTTATTATGGCAGCATTCTCCTTACTTAGATTGGGCAATTGTTAGATTATGTCCAACAGGTCAACATCATACATGGCACTTTAGCATTAGATAGGCCACCAAGATGTTTATTTCCTTTGTTGATAGGAGATCAGACAGGATCAACATTTATTAGGAGAGTAGGAGAGTAACAGTGTACCTTTAGAGCTTTAGCAAGTAAATTAACCTCGCTAGCATAATAGGCCACCAAGAGGTTTATTTCCTTTGTTGATAGGAGATCAGACAGGATCAACATTTATTAGGAGAGTAGGAGAGTAACAGTGTACCTCTAGAGGTTTGCCAGAGAGAGAGAGAGAGAGTAATCTAGAGCTTTAGCAAGTAAATTAACCTCACTAGCATAATAGGCCACCAAGAGGTTTATTTCCTTTGAGAGAGAGAATGTTTGCAAAATCCTTAGCAAGTAAATTAACCTCGCTAGCATAATCTATCTTCCCGGTCCTTATATGAAAATGTTAATTCTCAACAACTTAGCCCTCATTTGGAGCTACATTTATTGTGTCTTGAAGGGCTTGTATGTCTTGAGACTTTGGATCAGTCCCTGGACCGAACCAGCTGCCGCAACGAGCGATACAACCAGACAAGCCCAGCTCAGTATTTTCAGCCACGTCCACGTGAAGGAGAACTTGCGCATGTTCGTCCTTGCGATGTACATCTCCACCGGGAAGTACACGGTCAATGGCCAAAACGAGGCAGCTCCGATCAGTCCCAGGAAGTCATTGAAGAAGGGCAATATCATGGCTATGACCGCGGTCACGATGACATACACGGTCCTCCATATTAGCCTGAAGAGATTGATGTGGTAGATGCCGTAGCCTGGGATGTCGACCGGAATTTCCCTCGTTATGAGAGTGTTGTTAGGCCAGCGCTTGGAGCACCAGCTCTCGACGAATCCGAAGATGGGCTGAGAAAATACCTGCATGTTGAAGTTCATGTTTAAAACGGCAATAAATGTATGTAGGATTATTTTTTAGGTCCCAGTACATAACTCAATCAGCCATAATAGCAAATCAGATTTACACAAGAGCTCACGCATTGTGATTGTTTCTGCGTAGTGTGTATCACGTAATACGCTAGATAATATAATATGACATATATACTGCTACCTAAACTCAATTTAGCTCCATAGACTCAACCAATCACCAGATGCATCAATAGCGCGAACTTCCCAAAATGCGAAACCAATGCGTTCCTCAGATCTGTCAACCAAGCAGAGAAAAGAGATGTCGGCGGTGCCTAGGTCTGCCGGAGGTGGAGTTTTGGGCTCCAGTGGTGGTGCTGACGATAGCCGGCCTTAGCAGTGGTGATGTGTTTGAGCGTAACAATGGCTGAGGCGGTGTGAGTGAAAATGCAGCCTAAGACGTTGAAGATGTAGGTTTTTGCATTTATTTTTCCCCTTTTTTTTCCAACGTTGAGAGAGAGATTTAAAAACGTGTTATTTGTGTGTTGAAAAAGAAGGGGAAAAGAGAAAAGACGAACATGCGGTACCATCTGGAACGTTCGATTGGCATGTCATATGCGAATTTGGATCCTTGATGGCAAGTTAATGGCGTCAAGTACCAAATCAGCAAATTCCACTGGCCCATTTTATGGAAGCATAGCATTGCATCAGTTTTTAAAAGTACGAGAACCATATTGAAAAAAGATGAGTTTATGGACTAAATTCAACAATTAGTAAGAGTTTTGAGGACCTGGTATTATCACCTCAACTACAAGATCAACATAAAACTATGTGATTTTGCAAGTTCAATAAAATGGTTTACCTGGTAAGCACCGATCAAGTGGACAGCAATGCAGGCATTGGCGAAGTCAATGAGCCAGAACGGCTCGTAGAATCCGAAGCCAGTGAGAAAATTCCCTGGCGCATCGTTTCCAAAGGCTGCATAACCAATGCAGCCGCAGAGCGCGTAGAACATAGTGGTGGTCGAGATGCCGATGAGAGAAGCCCTTTTCATAACTTTGTTCTCCGGCGGGCTTGATTTCAATGTGTCCTGCAGAGAGAGGTCAACACCCAAACGTCATACAAATCGAACCTGCTCAAGCACATTTTCCTCGGACGTCAGCATCCAGCTTCATAATCAAACATCATTCTCAAATGACATTGCAAATTCAAAAGGGGGCATACATGACGCCAGCATACATCTCGAATGAATCCGTTAAGTAAAAAAAGCCGTGTTGTATCGAATAAAAATCGACCTTCATTTTCCTACTAGCATCTTCTATGAGCTTGCAGGGTCTCTAATAAGCATGATAGGCATGGAAAATATCGAGCATAAAAGATCATAAGGACAATGATAAGAACATCTCTCGATCCGACCTACGAACAGTTCTGACGCCGGAAAAATCTTCATCCTTATCCGCCGAATACAGTTTGTAATGACATGGAAGGAGAGATAATCCACAATCAACCCAAAAAATAATCAGCGTCATCAACAGATGAAGCGAGTTGACTTCAATTATTGAAGCAACATTCATATGCCGATAACGCATGTCACAGAAGAAGACACCTACACAAACAGTTCATCGCCCTTCCTTTGTGGTGTCACGTAGAGCGTGACAAATGCATCTGCATGTGGCCACGTAGGTCGCAATTATCATGTGCAGACATTGCACTGCATGACAACTGATAATATATGTGGAGAGAGAGAGAGAGGGGGGCGAGACAAGAAGATTTCAAGGTGGGATTTCACTTCATTCCTAATACGTCAAGGCACATTTGATGGCCAAGAAAAGTTTAAGAAAGGAAAGAGACGTGGTCCATTCATTTCATGGTCCATAAGGAATCTTTTCTACAGTTAGTATATAGTACTTTCAACCCCTAAAAAGGTAGCCTCCTTTTGCCCTCACAGACCGCCACATTCATCGCCTAAACCTCGTTTGTAAACCCATTTGCTAGAATTGAATATAATAATAATAATCTGAATTATCTTCGACAAAATTAGAAGTGAGAGACTAAAACGGGACGCTAACTCACCCTCCTCCCATCTGAAACGACACCTGAATAAATTAGTTTAGTCGATACAGATTGTACTGAGAAACTAACTAATCGCTAGTGTGTACAAATGAGATTAAAAGTTATATCATACACGACAAATCCTCGATTATGTCGCTATCGTTTCAATATCTTCTCGATTGATGGGACTTCATTAGGGTTATATAACCATCTTTTTGTCTTGACTAGACTACGCAGACGGCTTTGGGCGGGTCCTACGCCGGTCGAGGACAACTACCGAAAGGCGAATGCACTTCATGTGGCCAGGGCTTGATTGACGCCGATGGTCCTCCTATTTCTTTGTTTTTAGGACGACAGTCTTTCTTATTGCCCATCAATGATGACAATTGTTTTTTTTTCCTCTGTTTTCTCTCGTGACTTCAAGTGTATTATTACATGTACATACGCACTTGATGGAAAACCCTTGAAGCATCAGACGCACTCCAAATTTTCATGAGTGCGCTTTGACTTTTGTTCTGAAACAAATTTGGGTTTCATCGATGCAATTGCATGCAAACATGCCTCTCCTATTTTTATTTTTTTTATATAGGAGCTTTTGCTTAGACCATCGGGGTATGACTCGTCGTTCCATATTCAAGCACCTGAACAATAAAACGACTCGTCCAGAAAGGCTAGGATAGACAGATTAAGGTTTGATGTTTACCTGAATCTCAACGAGGACGGTGGAGTACGCGTAGGCGAAAGCGATGTTGCCGACGGCTTGGAAGACTCTCCACACCTTCTCCGATCCCGACACGTCCACTCCCACCGTTGTCCCCGTTAAGGTCGTCCGCGCGTGGTGTCCCCGACCTTGCAACGTCAATAATTCACCGTGTTTTTTGTGACATCCGACGCTCATTCCACTAATCAATCTAACGTCATGTCAAGGAAATACATAGAGTCTCTTCCAGCGATTGTTTTCCTTGTGTACCAAAAGAAGAGGAAAGAAGAAGATCTCTTTACCTACAACTTTGGCGATGGAGAGTCCGACGCCGATGGAGGCGTAAGCAAAGGACATGACGGCGGCAACGATGGAGAGCCAAGAAAGCTTGTGGAAGTCTGGGATTTGGCTGAGCACGATTTGGATGCATGCGAATATGATCATGAACGGATAGTTCGATGTTTCGCACACCGACTTCACTTCGTGCCCATTTTTGTGGAAGCAGTTCGACTTCTTCACCGCCCTGGAAAATTCATTATATTTTTGGAAAAATAGAGACAGAAAAAATATCCTTTGGTATAAATGATAAATCAAGCCCCATTTACATACTTACACCATGCTGATAGATGCTGTGATGGTGTAGCCAATTGTGATTCCGACGAGGTTCCCATATTGAGCCAATCCACATAGCTGAACCTTTCGACCTCCTAGAATAAAAATATTTGAAAGAAAGCTAATTAATTATAAGGAAAAACAACCAAAAAAGGGGGGATGTCAGTCATTGGTTCGTTCAATTGGCGAATTTAATGAAACCCATTTGAATCATTTTAGAAAATTGAATTCAACATGGGGGTCTCGATCTCATGGGAAAGTGGGGTTTCTTTAGGAAATGACCAAATAATGCTCGTAATTGACCAATCTCTTGGCAAAATCCACAATCCAACGCGTTCATCTTCTTTTTGGGAAATGCATTACTCATTTCCGAAAATCTAATTGTTAAAAAGAAGGAGAAGAAGATGGAAAGAAAGGATTTTACCAACTTCTCTACTTACCTAAGTGGGCTCTCACCACGTCCATGTAAGTGTAGTTCCTCTCCCCAGTGATGGGGTCTGGCGACCGGTAGCAGTCCGCGAGGAGGGTGGAGGAGAAGTAGGTGATGAAGGAGAAGGCTGCGAGGACCGCCGGCCCCACCACCCAGCCTAGCTGGGCGATGGCCCATGCCAACGACAGCACCCCGGACCCGATCACGGCCGTTATTATATGCGCGCTGGCCGTGACCACCGTGCCTTCACAAAAAAGGAACAAGAAAACCCAGAAGAGAAATTGATTGCGTGCAAGAAGAACGATGTTAAAAGAGTCGGAGCCATCGTCATGAAAACTGTCAAAGCTCAAGTCAAACCAGATTCAAATGCATCAGAGGGCTAAGGAGCGATTCGTACGCAAGAAAACAAGCAACACAAATACATTAAGATTCAGTTCCTACCGGTTCTTTTGACTCTGCCGTCGTCATCCAGGTTCTTCTGAACGCCACCGCTTCGAAAGGCTTCAGGATCTTGCTCCACACTCATGTTGCTCTTTGCCATCGTCTCTCTCTCTCTCTCTCTCTCTCTCTCTCTGTCTCTCTCTCTCTCTATGTGGGAGAACTTAATGGGGGGAAATGGGACCGCAGGGTTCGGGTTCCGAACGCGGAGGAGACGTAAGGAGAGGGACACTAGGACACGGCACTCAAAGCAATATAAACTAAGCGTTTGTGTGAAAAGCTTCTTTTGGCAAAAGGAGTAAGTGGCTTTCCGGGGAAATATAGTCAGTTCTGAGCTGCTTCAGAAACTTGCTCTACAAAGGGGGGAAAAACAAAGGAAATACATATTTAGATTGCCGTAAATGAGCAGATATGAAACAACAGCGAGAGAGAGAGAGAGAGAGAGAGAGAGATGGAGCGCCCACCTAAGAGGGTATAGAGTTGAGAAAACTTGCCAGGTTGGACTTTGGAATTGAATGGGGTCTTCTCTTCCGCTTCTCCTTTCCTTCTTCCACTTTTGATGGTTATGCTTGTTAGAGCATTGGTCCCCGCTTTATATGAGGCCTCGATCCGTCCTCCATCAAACCCTGTTCATCAAAACCTATCTGATCTCTTCTCGACACTGCTTGAAGTCGGTTCGTAGCTATATCTTGCTGTTTGGCCCTTGGCGAAATCAGAAAGTCCTCTCTCTCTCTCTCTCTCTCTCTCTCTCTCTCTCTCTCGATAAGGGTAGAGATTGATTATTGGAATCAATCCCTTTTTGGTAGGTCAGAGTAAATGCCAAAGATGTTATTGGTAATATAAGGTTAAATCTTGTTTTCCTTCCTCTTGTGTCTTTATGGAGTCCTCTCTCTTGCGTGCTTCCCATGTACCTACATCTAATTGCTTTTGACGTCCAACTAAAAAATATACATATTTTGGGTGTCCTGTGTCATATAATCTATGCTTAATGAGCATACCATGTGTGTATTCCTTGTAGCTTTCTATGAACATTCCTTAATTGCTAGATACAAATAATTATAAGCCGCATGCTACTTTATCAGTGGTACGTGGTGTAATTAATGATCAGGACTCAGATAATCAATTCTTTTAAAGGGTGGATTACCCATTTTTCATGTTTCTCAAATGCTTGTTCATACAAGACAGTTAAAAGAACAATACATTTGAATTGAGAGATCTATATTTTCCCTAATTAACGTCTTATATGAATGAACATAGGGAAAAGTGCTTAAAAAGTCCTAAACCTTTTATATTTGTGCCAATCTAGTCCTAAACCTTTTTTTTGTGCCAATTTAATCCTAAACATTTTTACTTAGTGCCAATTCAGTCTTTTCCGACTAATTTTGGCCGGATTTTCTTGTTGGATGCCGGTGATGTGATGTGGTGTCGGTGCGACGTGGACAAATTGTAATAATACTTTAATATTTTTGAATTTTTTCTTTTTCTTTTTCTTTTTTCCCTCCCCTCCTCCAGCCAGTCGCCAAACCTCGACGACCAGCCAGAGGCGACTATCGGCGAGGTCGACCTCTTCGAACCTCGCCCTCGCCTCCCAGCGCGACAGTGGCCGCGAGGGCGGCCTCGCGCTGAGCGACGAGGCTCGCCCTCGTCGGATCTTATGAGGGTCGAGCCTTGCCTATGGCCGGCGAGGGCAAGCCTTGCCAACGCCACCCAGGCCGCGAGGGCGACCTCCTAGCGCCGAGCTAGCGAGGTCGAGCCTCGCCGGCCATGGGCAAGGCTCGACCTTGCCAGCACCGCCCAAGCCGCGAGGGCGACCTAGCGCCGGGCTGGCGAGGTCGAGCCTCGCCGAATCGCAGCCAAGGCGGCTTCAGCGAGGCTCGCCCTCATCGGCCAAGGGTGAGGCTCGACCCTTGCCGCTCAGCGTGAGGCCGCCCTCGCGGCCACTGTCACGCTGGGTGGCAAGGGCGAGGTGGCCGCAAGGTCCGGCGAGGTCGACCTCACCGGCTGGAGGAGGGGAGGAAAAAAGAAAAAAGAAAAAGAAAAATATTCAAAAATATTATTAAAATTTGTCTATGTCAACACCGATTAGACCGCATTAGCCGGTCGGCGTCCAATCAGCAAAATCCGGCCAAAATTGACCAGAAATGACTAAATCAGTACTAAGTAAAAAGGTTTATGACTAAATTGACACAAAAAAAATGTTTATGACTAAATTGACACAAATACAAAAGGTTTAGGACCTTTTTAGCACTTTTCCCAATGAACATATCTTGCATTAGCAAAGCATTAATGGGCATTCTTCAACCTTGTTAAACTTAGGTCAACTTAGCCATTTCAATGTGCAATTCGGGAAAGTTATGTCAAGGGGGTCAGACAAACACCCTTTTATTTTTATTTTTTTGTACTTTTTTATTTTATTTTTCAATCTATCACCACCACTGAATTTGCTTTCTGAAATTACGAACCACATGAATATGTCTTGTAGCAATTATTGTAAGGGCAATGACGTATCTTGATCACGGGGGGCACCAGAGAAGAAACATCTCATCTTAATAAAAATACAAAAAGAGCAGACAGATATTATAAACCATATAGTTAAAATTAACTTCAAATATAGCAGCCGCGGCAGCTTGCGGGGCGTAAGTTATTCCATGGAATTACGTTCAAAATCATTTACTAAATGGAAATTAAATGACGTGGACCTAGCTCCAAATTACCCTAGACAACGCTCGTGGCCCGTGCGATTCTCCCTGGCAAGTCGTTGCGATATCCGCAGGAAAAGGACGGGAGCGCTATCATTTTGCCGCGTGCCGATTCTTTGGCGGTCACCGCCTCTGTCGACGTAGTTATCAAATGGAGAAGCGATCAGAGAGATTTCGGTTTAGAATCTTTTTCCTCCAAGAGCAGTCTCGATATGAATAGCTCCCGAAGTGCTAAGATAACATATATTTGTTTGGCGAAAATCGGTTCGTCCGTCGGAAAATAGTACGTCACCTTACAAAGTGATAAAAATAATGAATTGTTCTATGTTTAATTTAACAGAACATGAAAGGATAATACCTGATTAAACTCATGTATACATGTATATATAGATATATTTCCATCAAAATCCACCAAAAATTTGATTTATTATTCACTGTTGCTCCATGTAAGACTTGGTTGATCATTTTGGATAGTTTAATTACCTTCAATGCATTATGTGATTTATATTCTTAATTCCATCATTTAACATCCACCTTTTGTGACTAGTGAACACTTAACCTGAAGTGGGTTCTCTGATTATTGTTAATGGATGTAAAAGCAATCGTTTTAACTATTTTCAAAGACTAATTACATTAGATTAGACATTAAATGAAATATCATTTATTTAATCCATATATATATGACATTGGAATAGGTACAGATATTACTTTACATTATTGTTCCATAATAAAAACGTGACACCCCTTTTGTATTTTGTTAAATTTGATCATATCCATATTAAGCTAATCCAGAGCAGCCTTTATCTTGTATCCTGGTCATAGAAATGAGCTTACAATAGAGAGATGGTGCGCAGGGAGAGAGAGACAAAAGTACAATAAATGAAGAAAGAAAGAGAGGGTGCGTTTGGGTCGGTCGAGGCAAGGAAATGTTATGAGCCAAATTTTATTTATCTAGTATTTTAATAGTAATTTCCTTACATTTTTCTGTTTGATATATTAATTCCCTCGTGAAACTGACAAAACAGAAACAAATTACGGTCGGGGAGAGATAAAGGACAAACACATGATGGGGGGGTCCAATAGAATTTTGTGGTCACATGTTAACCTCGAGCCCCAAAAGTCACCATGACCCAACAAGCTCTTGTTCTTTTTTGTATTATTGGTCCCAACCTTATTCACTAATATATTCTATTCGAGTTGCATTTTTTTAATTTTGAGGTCTTCTTTACTCTTTCGGGTTATTCCTAGTCGGGAAACTATCGAAAAAAACTTAAACATATTGAATTTATGGGAATTCATTCGCAAACTTTTTTATTTAATTGATTTTTTCTTTCTGGATTTAGTCATTTTAGTCATGAATTTTTTTTACGATTTCCCAAGTTGTTTCTAAACCTTTTGATAATTATCAATTTAGTATTTCCGGTTATTTTTTTGCTAGAAATCGCATGGATAAAGCAATTTCTTATGTCGGTAGGGGATTAGTTAGCACCCGTCATTTTATATAACATGATCAGTAGTGACGTGGATCATTTTTATTTTTTTATTCTTTTTAATTTTCTTGGGGCGAGGGGTGAGGGGTGAAAAAAGAGAGGGGGAAGAGCGATGGAGTTAAGGTTTGGAATTTTTGGGTGGACCGCCCTCGGAGAACGGCACCGATACTTCAATTTGGGCCATTCATTTTGTTTGCGTATAATGGGCGACCGGACCTCAAATTCGCTATGGAAGACCATCTACTTCGTATATGTATAGGAACGAAAGAAACAAATGTAATAATATTCAAGAAAAAGAATTTAATGGGGTTATTGACCACCAAGTATCTTGCCCAAGATGCAGTTCCTAACAAGTACGAGGATCTTGAGGCGGTGGAGGCCAGTGAGGGAGGGCGGGGAAACTGCCGGAGAAGGCATTACCGTTTAGGTAGAGGGACTTGAGGTCGATGAGGCCGGAGAGGTGGGGAACATTGCCGGAGATGGCCTTTCACGAAGAGACCCGCCAGTTTAGATCATTTTCAGAGAAGGTAAGTTTGTGCTTTCTTCTCCTCTCTTTGGACCGGACTGCTAAACGACGTGGCGTGAAAAAGGGAAGGAGCTGATATGGGAGGAGAAAGTGCATCGACTCACACCGTGGCAGCACCTGCTCGGCTCTTTGCTGCTCCTTTTTGCCCACCACCAACTCAAAGGCCGCGTTTGTTTGTGTTCATTTTTTTTGTTTGGGAAAAGTGCCAAAAAAATCCTAAACCTTTTTTTGTGTCAATTTAGTCCTAAACTTTTTTATGTTATGTCAATTCAATCATTTCCGATCAATTTTGGCCGGATTTTGCTGATTGGATGCCGGCCGGCTGACGTGAACAATTTTTAATAATATTATAATATTTTTGATTTTTTGAATTTTTTTCTTTTTTCTTTTTTTATTTTTTTCATTTTCTTTTTTTCTTCTACTCTTCATCCTCCAGCCGGTCGCCGGACTTCGGCGACTGGCCAAAGGCAAAGGTTGGCAAGGTTAAGGTCGACCTCGCCAGCCACCTCGCCAGTGGCTGTGAGGCCGCCCTCGAGGCCTGGGCGGCGAGGCTCGCCCTCGCCGAATCTGGCGAGGGTCAAGCCTCGCCCATGGCCGGCGAGCTGGCCTTGCACCGAGCTGGCGAGGCTCACCCTCGCCGGCCATGGGCGAGGCTCGACCCTCGCCAGATCCGGCGAGGGCGAGCCTCGCCGCCCAGGCCTCGAGGGCAACCTTGCGCCGGGCAGGTGAGGCTCGCCCTCGCCGGATCGGCAAGGTCAAGCCTCGCCGACCATGGGTGAGGGTTGAGCCTCGCCGGCCCGGCGCGAGGCCACCCTCGCGGTCACTAGTGAGGTGGCCGGCAAGGTCGACCTCGACCTCGTCAGCCGTTGCCTCTGGCCGGTCGCCGAGTCGTGCGACCGGCTAGGAGAAAAATAAATAAAATTCAAAAATTCAAAAATATTAAAATATTATTAAAAGTTGTCCATGTCAAGCACCTGGATTAGACCACGTCTGCGGCCGACATCCGTCAAGCAAAATCTATCCAAAATTGATGGAAAGGACTGAATTGGCACAACGTAAAAATGTTTAGGATTAAATCGACACAAAGACAAAAGGTTTAGGACTTTTTTGGCACTCTTTCCTTTTTTGTTCATAAACACAATTCCTGTTTTTTTGTTCCGAGGAACAAAAAAAGAATAAACGCGTTTGTTTGCGTTTTTGTTCCAAATCTATTTTTTTGTTCCTAGGAACAAATTTGGAACAGAAACAAAAACAAGAAAAACTTATTTCTTATTCCCGGAACACTTCCGAGAAACAATTCTTCTCTCTTTTTTTTTTTCTTCTCTTTCTTTTCTTCTTCTTTTTTCTTTGGCCAGTCGCCGGCCTCGGCCATGGCCGGCGACCGGCCGTCAAGGGCTGGTGACCTCGCCGGAGCGTCGCCCGGCCCCGGGCGAGGAGAGGCCGACCTCACGCCGGCCGGCGAGGCCGTTGGCCCTCGTTCAAGTTTTGAACAATAAAAAAGAAAAAAAAAAGGAAAAAGGAAAATTAAAATTAAAATATTAAAATATTAAAAGAAACAAAAAAATTATATAAGTTTACCAAACGTGTTTATATTCTTTTTCTATTCCAGGAATAAGTTTACCAAATGCGTTCTTTTGTTCAAAAATTGTTACCCGGAACAGAAATAGGGAACAATTTTTTAACAGAAACGTTACCAAACGCACTCAAAGTCGCTATGCGGAAACTGGATAACAGTATACTCCCCTGGAAATTGCGGTATATACCTGGCACAAAATAAAAAGGAAAGATAAAAGGGAGTAAAAAGCCATGGAAAAGAGGAAACCTGAGAAGAAGATTGTGCTCTGAACCAGCTAAAAATGTGCGAGTGGGACTGTCATTTCCTAGGGGAAAATGTGAGGTGTATCGTCAGCTTCTCATTTCCCTTTTTGGGCTTTGATGTTCTTCATTAGGAGTCATGGTTTCATGATACAAACAATGCACATAAAAAGAAAAGAAAAGATGATGATTGACAGGATATAAAAATGAGCGATGGGTTTTTTTTTTTCCAAATTTTACTAATGCCATGTTTGTCGCTTCTCTTATCACTTGAGGATATGATCGTCAATTACACTTGCAATTAACGTTTTGGCTTCGTTTGTTTGTTTTATGAAAAATGAATAATTTGAAAAATAGTTAAAAAATTGCTTGAAATAATTTCCACAATAATACATGTCCAAACATTTTCAGTTATCATGAAAATATTTTTCATTCGTTTGTTTTTATAGGCGATTCAAATGATCATCTTTTTAGGAAAAGATTTTTTCAAATTATTCACTTTTGGTAAAATAAATAGAACCCTCGTCTAATGCCATCCGCTAGTTATCAAAGTAGCAAAATACATCGTCATAAGGGAGCTCCACATTTGCCGTGCCTATGGCATTTTAACTTGCACAAAAAAAGAAATATCACGAAACAAATATATAAAAAAAGGATTTTTTTTTTACAGGATTTATGACCTCCTTAACAATGAAATGATTTGTAAAATTACTGAAGTATATTAAAATCGATTCATAAAATTGAAAATTGAACCGATCATAAACTTGACAGCCCATGGGCCTGTTCGTAAAATTTTAAACGCAAGTAAATATGTCGAATAAATAATATAATGATAAGAAAAGAATATCATCCCATAGAGATTGATAAATAACAAATCAATTAAATATTAAAAATAGATTAATTCTAAAATTTATTTAACGGATCAAAATAGAATTGAGAATAAATTAAAACTAAAAATCTTAAAAGCAAAATTTGGAAATTAAACGCAATAAATCACTCGGATAAATATTTTTAGAGCATCCGATTTCACTATAATTACTAGATATGAATTTCATATTTTTATGCATACAAGAAAGATATCAAACATGTGATAGCAAAATGTCCTTACCTATTTACTATCCTATTTCTAGGTATGGCAAATCTACTCAGTTTATTAATCCACTATATCTCTATGTGAATTTAAATAAAGATAAGTATATTAAAATCTATGAATATTCCCGGCTTACAATGAATCTTTTGCATCACCTTATCGCCGAAAGCTACATAAATAATGTGGTATATCTCTATCCACGTTTAATTCATCGTTATATATTATAAGGAGCAATTGCATATTATCAAGTCTCAATCTAAAACATGCACATCGGATCATTCAAATAGTGGCCAATCACTTAAAAGCATTAAGCGTAATAATATATAACTCACATGAATAAAATCCCCTGCAAAATATAAACAAATTATGAAATTTACATCATCATGGTTAAGCTACATTGTAGCTCTAATAAAAAAAAAAGAATATAGTAGAAGAAGAAACGAAAATATAAATCAAACCCAACATCTTGAATCAAAGAATAAGAATTTTATCACTATTTTTGTCTTCTCTCCAAAATGCTTTAAAAACTCACAGAGTAACGAAAAATAATCTAAAAATAAAAACCTAGCTGCCCTCCCAAGTTCTCAATGTTCTCTTATTTATAGGATACATCCAAGACCCTTATCCCCAGGCAATTGCTTATTTTTCATATAAAATTATGGAGTAAATCAGAAATTTTTTTATTTGATATCCATCTTCCAACGCTTTCTAATTTGGATTCCCGATTTTTACCGTTCTTTTCCTCATCTTCTCCACATCTCATTATGTTGCATAAAAAAGGAAAAATTGAATAATTAAAGGGAACTTCAAATATTTTTTCATAGATATTGGCATTATTTATTATCCAAAATAGGAGGTACGGACACTTGGAGTGCCAAAACTTGGCACGGAGGGACACTTAAGTGCCAAAAGTTTGGAAAGTGACAATTAAGTGCCAAAATTGGAGCAAAATGGATCACTTAAATGCCACTCCGACGTGGCGATTTTCCGGCGAATAAAGTGCAAAACGACGCCATTTTGCTTACGCCGACGTAACTAAACAATACAAAAACGATGTCGTTTTGGTGCGACGTTGTAAAAAATTAATATAAAAATTAATTACATTAAATTTAAAACTAAACTTCTTTAAAACATTTAAAAATAAAATAAAATATTTTAAAAACTAAAAAAAAAAATTAAAAAAATTAAAAATAAAATAAAATATTTAAAAAACTAAAAAAAACTAAAAAATTTTAAAAAATAAAAAATATTTAAAAAAACTAAAAATTTAAAATAAAATAAAAATATTTAAAAACTAATTTAAAAAAACTAAAAATTACAAAAAACTAAACTTATTTAAAAATTTTAAAAATAAAATAAAAAATATTAAAAAACTAAAAATTTAAAACATTTAAAAACTAAACTTATTTTAAAATTTTTAAAATAAAATAAAAATATTTAAAAAAACTAAAAATTTTAAAGAAAAAGGGGGGCTGGGCCCTTTTGGCAGCAGCAAGGGCTCAACCCTCAGCCACTGCCCCTTTTAAAAAAAATTAAAATTTTTTAAAATTTTTAAAATTTTTAGTTTTTTAATATTTTTATTTTATTTTTAAATGTTTTAAATAAATTTAGTTTTAAATTTAATTTTATTAATTTTTTTACCACGTCGCACCAAAACGACGTCGTTTTTGTATTGTCTAGCCACGTTAGTGTGCAAAACGACGTCGTTTTACACTTCCTTCGCCGGAAAATCGCCACATCGGCATTTTGGCCGGAGTGGCACTTAAATGATCCATTTTGCTCCGATTTTGGCACTTAAGTATCACTTTCCAAACTTTTGGCATTTAAGTGTCCCTCTGTGCAAGTTTTGGCACTTAAGGTGTACTTCTGCCTCCAAAATAGGTAAAATAACTCTATTTTTATAGAGTTATCAAACTCCCAAACTTAACATTTTGCTAGTCCTCGAGCAAAAGCAAGATAATATATACTTAAGCCAAATATCTCCTCCTTGACATATTTCCATAATCCACAATTTAAAGAAAAACACAAATTTCATTCAAACATTGAAATTGATTCATAAGTTAAGAGCAATTCTAATTATGTGATCCAAGCGTGTATGTGAGTCCTCATCTTTTTGAATTATATGCAATCTAGATAAATTCACATTGGTATGCAAGCTCTAAAAAATTCTCTATAATTATGCCCAAATCTTAAAGGTTTGCTTTTCATTCCTCTCTTTACTAATGTAAGCTAATTATCCAACCAAAAATCAATAGGATTTTCTCAATTTGTAATGTAAAGCTAGGTTAAAAGTAAGATAATGGTAATTTTAAAACTCAAATCACCCATCAAAATGATGATTTTTAGGATCTAATGAAAGCCAATATCACTGTCCTTAATTTCACTCCTTCAAGATAATCTTTCTGTCACCACACGTCATCATTCCTTTTTTTCTTCTTTTTTTTTTTTCATTGCTCCTTTTTTTTTTTTTTTTTTTTTTTGAATTACTTTATGGTGGAGTTCCTCCCAAAGTCCCTCTTGATATAACATGAAAATTTCCAACCCACTAAGTATCCAAAAGGCTCACTTAATTGAAAGCTGGATAGAGAATTATAAAAGCAATTATTTTTTTTTTGTGATACACCCCAAACAACTATAGCAACTAATTTTTCTTTTCTTTTTCATGCTCCAAACTTTCTCCCAATTTGTTATTAGCCTCAAATAAACTTCAATCTAAAAAAAATAAGGTGTTCATGGGGCGTGGGACAATGATATAATTTGATAAAATATCAACTAAACATATATAGATGTCAATGAAAAATTGGATAATAATTAAGGCTCAACGGAGTGACTGGGGATATATAAATAAAGTTGGCTTGAAAGGCTCAATTGATTAAAAAATCACTTAAATCATTTTCTTAGTTAGATGCAGCTTAGGATTTCGCCTCAATAGAAAATCAAACAAATTCTAAGATTTTGGTGAGATTTAAAAAATCATATACTTAACATGAATGTTCTCTAGATTCACACACAATTCAAAAATTGAGGACTTTTGGTTTCTAGGTAAGTAGATCAACATAATAAGAATTAAAATTGGTTCACACATCAGTTGCAAGTTTGAACAAAATTTAAATTTTCCTAAGAATCGCAGAAATCACAATAAGGAATGCAATCATGATAAATAAATAAAAAACTAGATTTAGCAAAAATTTTATCTCCCCCCAAACTTGAATGAGGCATTGCCCTCAATGTGAAAAAGAAAAATAGGAACAAAAAAACTCCAATTGTTGTAGGATGTATCCATGGATGACCTTGATAACTAAACTCCTGAAACATAGTCTTTCAAGAAAGAAAATTAACATGGATAAAACAAACAAAAAATTAGTCTTTTTTTCTTTTTTTTGACGAAAAGTAAACTTAAAAATTAATGAAGAAACATGATGAAAATGCTTGGGTTGCCTCCTAAGGAGCATTTGCTTTAAAGTGTTCAACCAAACTATCTCAAATGTCGCTATTCTGGAGAATGAAGTTCAATGATGGTCTTCTACTTGTTGTAACCACCATTAAAATAGGGCTTCAAATGTTGACCGTTCATCTTGAATATGCCTTATGTGTCATGCACAACTTCGACTATTTCGTTTGGGACTACACATATGACTATGAAATGACCAAATCATCGAGACCGTAACTTTCCTGAAAAAAGTTTAAGACGAGAATTATAAAAAAGTTTTTTATCAATTTCGAACTCTCTTCTAAATATGTGCTTGTCATGCCATCTTTTTGTACACTCATTGTACAAGTTAAAGTTTTCATAGGTCTCACTGCAAAATTTCTCCATTTCATTCAGTTGCAATAATCTCTCTTCACTTGCAGACTACATATCAAGATTCCAAAATTTTAATACCTAATATGCTTTATGCTCTAATTCCACTGGTAAATGACAAGCCTTCCTAAACATTAGCCTAAAAAAAGACATCTCAATTGGGGTTTTGAACGTTGTCCTATAAACCTAAAGTGCATCATCAAGCTTCATCAATCAATCTTTCTTAGAGGCATTCATTGTTTTTCCTAAAGATCGAGAGAATTCCCTATTTGAAACCTCCATTTGACCACTAGTCTGAGGGTGATAAGGGGTTGCCACCTTATGCGTGACTCCGTACTTACTCAAAAGTACTTCAAATTGTTTGTTGTAAAAATGTGTCCCTCCATCAATTATGATTGCCTTAGGAGTGCCGACTTAGATAAAAATATTTTTCTTCAAGAATTTGACCACAACCTTAACATTATTTGTTAGCAATGCTACAGCTTCTACCCACTTAGATACATACTCCACAGCCATTAAAATGCATAAATTCCCATAAGAAGGTGTAAATGATCTCATGAAATCAATACCCCTAAACATAAAATAATTCACACGCAATAATATTATTTAAAAGCATCTCGTTTTTCTTGAAATATTTCCAATTCTTTGTCATTGATCACATGAAATTACGTAGTAGTATGCATCTTTAAAGTATGGCCCAATAAAATCCAGATTGTAAAATCTTAGCCGTAGCTTTGGTGGTACCAAGATGGCCACCTGCCTCTCCATCATGACAATGATGTAGAATGCTTGCCCTTTTTTCATCTAGAATATATCTTCTTATGGCTTGATCTGTACATACTTTAAACAAGAAAGGTTCTTCCCAAAAATAATTTTTAACATTTGAAAATAATTTTTTTTTCTATTGATATGATAATTTAAGAGGAAGAACATTACTTACCATATAATTTACAAAGTTAACGTACTAGGGAATTTTTGTGAATTTGATGGAAAAAAAAAATTCTCATTAAGGAACTCTTCCAAAATTGGTCTTACCTCTTCCTTTGGATTCCGAATTCTTGACAAGTGATCCACAATTTTATTTTCAGTCACCTTCTTATTTTTGATTTCAAATTAAATTCTTGTGGCAATAGAATCCACATATTCAACCGGGGTTTTGATTTTTTTTCTTTTCAAGCAGATACTTAAGAGCAGAGTGGTTAGGATAAACTATAACTTTTGAGCTAATTAAATAAAAATAAAATTTATCAAAAGCAAAAATTACTGCGAAAATTTCCTTTTTTGTTGTTGAATAGTTCAATTGTGCACCTGACAAGGTTTGACCGGCATAGTATATGGTTTGAAAAATTCCATTTTTCCCTTGTCCCAAAATAGCTCCCACTTCAAAATCGTTAGCATCACACATCAGCTTAAAAGATAAATCCAAATGTGATACTACCATAACTGGCACTAACACTGACTTCTCCTTTAAAGTGTTAAAAGCCTACATGCATTCGTCAAAAATTTAAATGAAGTATCTTTTACCAAAAGATTATAAAGAGGTTTAGTGATTATAAACCACTTGTGGAATCCTGCATGCCCCAAAAATCCTCTAACAAGTTTCACAGATGTTGGTAGAGGCAATTTTGCAGTGATCTCTACTTTAGCTTGATCAACTTCTATTATTCCCTTTCCAGAGATTTTATACCCGAGTACTATTCCTTTTTGCACCATAAAATGACACTTCTCCCAATTCAAAACAAGGCTAATCTCCTCAAATCTTTGTAAGACTAAAGCTAAATTATTTAAACAATAATCAAATGATAAGCCAAAAACGGAAAAATCATTCATGAAAATCTCAATATATTTTTCAACCATATTAGAAAAAATAGCCATCATGCATCTCTGAAAAGTAGTTCGTGCATTACAAAGACCAAATGACATTCTTCTAAAAGAAAAAGTATTATAGGGATAAGTAAAAGTAGTTTTCTCTTGATCTTCGGGTGCAATGTGAATTTAAGGGCCTGAATGATAATCATTTTAGCTAGAAATTGATTTATGGAAGAGAAATAGATTTTTTTTATTTCTATTCTTGGATGAGTTTCTAAGCAAAAATATGTGTTTCATAACAATACAAAATTTCTACTCCCGGAATAGAAATTTATTTGATAACAACACAAAAATTCTCCCTTATGACGATAGCCGACGTCTAGCAACTGACGACCAACAGAGGCCGACGGCCAACGACAGGCGGTGGCGACTGGCGACAGGCGACCAGCGATCGGCAACCGATGATGGCGACGGCGGGGAGTGGCAACAACAGACAGCGAACGACAACCGATAGTGACGGATGGGCAACCGACTAGTAGCAAGAACGAACGATGATAAAAGTTTTTATTTCTCATTTTTGTTCCAGAAATAGAAAAGTAAAAAAAAAATTATTTCTGATTTTTATTCCAAATCTATTTCTTGAGCAAAAATCTATTCTAGAAATAGAAAAACGAAATAGTTTAAGCAAATTGATTTCTATTCCAGAAACAAATCTGGAATAGAAAATTCGTTCTAAAACAAAAAGAGAATGGTTATTATGCACACCCTAATTATACACCGACTATTCATCAAGAAAGCAAAAAAAAACTCATGTCCTACAAGTCTCTCCAACATCTGATCAATAAATGGTAAAGGAAAGTGATCTTTTCTAGTGGCGTCATTCAATTTCTGTAATCCATATACACATGCCATCCAGTAACTGTTCAAGTTGGAATCAACTCATTATTGTCATTTTTCTGGATAGTTATAACTCCTTTCTTTGGCACAACTTGCACGAGACTGAACTATTGGAGATAGGATAGATGATAGTAACTTAATTACCTTAACTTTCACTACTTCTTGTATCTTCGGGTTCAAACGGAGCTAAAATTGGATAGTGGGTTTGTATTGTCCTCCCATCAAAATTTTGTGCATGTAAAGTAAAGGATTAATTCCCTTGATATTAACTATTATTCCATCCAATTGCATCTTTATGCTCTCTCAATACCTTGAGTAGTTTCTTCTCCATCAAATTTGTCATAAAAGAAGTTATAATTACTAGCAAAGAAGAAATTTCATCTAAATAATCATATTTTAAATGAGAAGGGAAGGATTTGAGTTCAAGAATTAGAGACTCTTCAATTGATGATTTAGGCTTTGTTGCGTGTTGTCCTAACTTCTCAAATTTAATTGCTTTTTACCTTGAATATGGTGGAATTGCCTCCATAAATTTGCATACTCCTTTTATCTCCTCATTTTCAATTTCTTTGTCTCTTGGTCAAACTAGACATGCTTCAAGTGGTTTTTTAAAAATATTTTCTTGAAAAACCTTGTTCACCAACCTATCAACCGTCTCAACTCTAAAACAAAAATTATCATTAGATGAATATTTTATTACTTTAAAAACATTAAAGGAAATAAGATCATCTTGAACTCTAAAATTTAACTTCCCTTATATTCAACATTAATAAAGGTTCTTCCCATTGCTAGAAAATGTCTACCTAAAATAAATGGTATCTCAAAATCTTTCTCCATGTCAAAAACTATATCTGCAGGAAATATAAATTTGTCAACATTTACCAATACATCTACCACAATACCTCTTAGGATATTTAATTCATCAATCAGTCTTTTGAAGCGACATTGTGGTTACTTTTACCTCCCCTAATCCAAGTTTCCTAAAAACTAAAAAAGGCATCAAATTAAGCTTACACCTAAATCATACAATGCCTTTTCAAAGTAAGAATCCCCAATAGTGCAATAAATAGTAAAACTCCTTCGATCTTTTTGACTTTGGAGGTAATTTTTTTATATAGGATGGCTAAACACTCCTCATACAACTTCATGGTTTCATAATCATCTAGTTTCCTTTTGTTTACTGAAATATCCTTCAAAAATTTTGCATAACTATGCATTCATGCTAAGGCATCTAAAAAAGGAATGTTAACATGCAATTTTTTAAATAAATCAAAAAATTTAGAAAATGGCTTAGCTATTTGTGTTGCTAGAGTCGTTGAGGGAATGGAATCAGTAACACATATGGCTTGGAATTATATGGAAAAAATTTTCTCTTGCCTGCCTCCTTTGGTTCTTTATTGATTTCATCTTCCTTGTCTTTGAAAATCTCTTGTTTGGCATCTTCTTCTCCAACTTGTTTGCCATTTCTCAAAGTTTTAGCCTTTATGTTTTCAATTGGATTTTTCTCTATGTTGCTAGATAAAGAACCATGTTGTCTTTCTAACGTCATGTTTGCTAACAAGCCCTCTTGCATCTCCAAATTTTTTATTGAAGCCTCTTAGTTCTAAAATCTTGCATCTGTGCTCTTGATGAGGTCATGAGCAATGTTAGCAATTTTGGTAACTATATCTTCCATATTTGACTTTGTCTCTTCTTGTTGTTTAAATCTTAGTGGTCTCATAACATTTTGACTATTTCATGAATAATTTGGATGATTGCACCATCCCGTATTGTATGTGTTGAAGTAGGAATTATCTGTGATCTATTAAAGTTTCCCACAAAGTTAGAATTTTCACTAGGTTGTGAAAAAGCATTATCTACCTGACATTCTATGGTAAAATGTCCTCCACCACAAAGATCACATTACAAATTCTGAATTTTCATGACCTAAACTTTCATGTTATCTAGCTTTTTGTTAAGTGCTTTAAGTTATGTAGCAATTGCAGCAAAAGCATCCACTTCATGAACTCCGCTAGCTTTACGCATTGGTAGCCTCTCAGTAGGCCATTAATAACTATTGAATATCTCCTCTAATAGATTGTAGGCTTCTTCTAGTGTTTTATTATTTAAAGTTCCCTATGCAGTTGCATCAATTATAAAATGAAGATTTGTACTAGATCCATTGTTAAAAGTTTGTACCTGCATCCATACAAGTAATCCATGATGTGGGCATCTCCTAAGAAATTCCTTAAATCTTTCCCATGCTTCAATGATTTATTATCCATCTATATAAAATTAGTAATATTGCTACACATCTTTGCAAACTTTGTAGGTGCAAAGAAATTACTAAGAAATTTTCGAGACACATCATTCCATGTAGTAATTGATTTTGCAAGAAGAGAAGAGAGCCAACCATTAACTTTGTCTCTAAGAGAGAGAAAACAATCTTAATCTAATAGCATCATCTATAACTCCATTATATTTAACGGTGTCACAAATTTAAAAAAAAAAAAATCAATGTGAGCGTTTGGATCATCGCTTGGTAGCCCACTAAATTGCACTACTTGTTGAAGCATCCAAATGAGTGATGGCTTAATCTAAAAGTTGTTTGCTTGAACTATAGATCTCCTTATGCTTGACTTGGTACATTGAACTATTTGTATAGCATAATCTCTCAAGAGTCTGCGTGGATTTTCATTCTCATCGTCTACCATCTTCTTAACGTGATTTCTCTATTCTCTTAGTCATCTTTTAAATGTACGCTCATTTTTTGGATCAAACTCAGAAAATTTCCTTGTTGACTTCGTGTCATAAACCGATATACACCCTAAAAACAAAAATACAAAAAAACAAAAGCTAGATTAAACTTAGAATTATCCGATATCAATATTAATTAGTATTAAACAAACAATCCCGGCAATAGTGCCAAAAATTTGTTCGTAATATTATAAATACACCCTAAAAACAAAAAAACAAAAGCTAGATTAAACTTAGAATTATCCGATATCAATATTAATTAGTATTAAACAAACAATCCCCAGCAATAGTGCCAAAAATTTGTTCGTAATATTATAAACGCAAGTGAACATGTCGAACAAATAATATAATGACGAGAAAAGAATATCATCGCACAAAGATTGATGAATAATAAATTAATTAAATATTAAAAAATAGATTATTTCTGAAATTTATCTAACGGATCAAAATAGAATTAAGGATAAACTAAAACTAAAAATCTAAAAAGCAAAATTTGGAAACTAAATGCAATAAATTAATCTGATAAATATGTTAGAACATTTAATTTCACCATAACAACTAGATATGAATTTCATATTGTTACACATACAAAAATGATATCAAAAATATAATAGCATAATTTCTTAATCTATTTAAGGCCCATTTGGTTCAACTTTGGGGAAATGGCTTTGCATTTCCCCAAGTATCTTTGAGTGAATGGGCATTTTGTGAAGGCAAATGTGTTTGGAAACTCATTTTTTGTGTATATTTTGCAAAGCAACTTTGAGGTGAAAAGAAAATTGAAAAAAAGAAAAAGAAAAGAAAAGGGAGGAGGAGATGCAGTTGCGCGTGGAGAGGGGAAAATTGTGGGGGAGCGGCTGGTGGTGAGGAGGCGGCTGGTGGCGGCGGCGGCGGCGATGGCGGTGGGGAGGGGAGGCGGATCGCCCGAGGTCGACGACCTCAGGCGACGCCCTGGGTCGCGCAACCTAGCCTCCTGAGGTCGCGCAGCCTCAGGCGTCGCCTGGGTCGCTCGACCTCAGCCGGTGGCGCTTGGATCGCGTGACCTAGGCGACGCCCGAGGTTGCCCGACCTCAAGCGAGACTTCCCAGCGGCCAGATCTGGCCGCTCGCGGCTGAGCGCCGCCCACCGCGAAGCTCGGCCGAGCAACAAGTCCAAGGAAGAAGACAAACAGTGTTTTTTCGGGCAAAAAGGGAAAATATGATTATCAGTAAGGGCAATATTGGAAAGAAAAAAAATCATTAAACCTTATACTAGCATTCCAAATGCTAGCATTTGGCAAATGGAGATTCCAAAAATGTGAACCAAACGCAAAATATTTTCCCCAAGAGGCTTTGGGGGCTCAAAGCCCCTTGGGAAAGCCGAACCAAACGGGGCCTTAGTATCATATCTTTAGGTATAGTAAACTTACCCAATTTATTAATCCACTATATATCTCTATGTGAATTAAGATAAAGTGTATTAAAATCTATGAATATTATCGGCTTACAATGAGCCTTTTGGATCACTTTACCACCCAAAGTTACACAAATAACGTAATATATCTCTATCCACGTTTAATTTATGATTATATATTATAAAAAGTAATTGCATATTATTACTTTTCAATCTAAAATATGCTCATCGGATCATTCAAATAGTGGCCAGTCACTTAAAAGCATTAATCGCAATGATATAAAAATTCGCATGATAAAAATCATGAAATTCATATCATCATGGTTAGGCTACATCATAGCCCTAACAAAAGAAAATTAGAACACGGTAGAAGAAGAAACAAAGACATAAATCAAACCCAACATATTGAATCAAAGAACAAGAATTCTGTCACAACTTTTGTCTTCTCTTTAAATGCTTGAAAAACTCTCAGAATAATGAAAAAAGCCATCTAAAAATAGAAACCTAGTTGTTCCCCCAGTTCTCAATGTTCTACTATTTATAGGATACATTCAAGACCTTATCCCTAGGCAATTACTTATTTTTCGCATAAAATTAGGGAATAAATCAAAGAATCTTTGATTTAATATCCATCTTCTAACGCTTTTTGATTTGAATTCTCGATTTTTGCTATTCTTTTCCTTATTTTCTCCTATCTCTTTATGCTGCATAAACAAGAAAAATTCGAATAGTTAAAAGAAAATCCAATTTTTTTTTCATAGATATTGTATTATTTGTTACCTAAAATAGATAAAATAACTTTATTTTTATTGTATTGTTTGTTGCCTAAAATAGTTAAAATAACTCTATTTTTATAAAGTTTTCAAGGTTCATATAAGACTGACCCGAACCATGAGGGTCAAAGCACTTTTGGACGGGCTTGATAATGACACTCAAGAAGAAAGTCTGGCTTAGTAGATCCCGAGCATAGCTCAACTTGATTGGAAGATTATTTCACGATGGGCGAGCATGGATGAAACTTTAGGCCCAACCCTAAGGCCAAGCTTGGTCTAGGCCCACCCAATGATCAACTTTAATTAGTTTATCGTATCGTGATTTTATTTATATGCCCATTGCACATATCACTTAAAATCTCCTGTGTTACAATTCCTTGTTCTTCAATGTAGATTATGATATAAATGCAATGTTGGAATTAGTGGGTAGTGCGTTAGGTTTTTTGGCTTCCAATGTCCGTTGGTAAACCATATGGTTAGTAGAGAAAATTACCAAAAAAGTCATAAATTTATTGTAATTTTTTCAATTCAGTCATAAACATTTTTTTACCAATCGAGTTATAAACATTTTGCAATTATGTTAATTCAGTCCATCCGCTCAATTTTGGCGAGCCGTCTAATCGACGTTGACATGGACAATATTTTAATAATATTTTATTTCTTTTAATTTTTTATTAATTTTTTTCTTTTTTTCTTCACTTCCTCCTCCTTCTTCTAGCTAGTCACCAGTGACAACCGGCCAAAGGTAGGGCCGACGAGGGACCTCACTAGCCTCAGGGAAACTTGGTCATGGCTAGGCGACTTCACCCGGGTTGCCCACTCGGCTAGCAAAGCTCCACCTCACCAAATATGGCAAGGTCATGCCTCGTTAGATCTAACGGGGCCTCACTCAACAATGGCGAGGGCAGTCTCGCCCTCGCCAGCGCTCGCCTCTGATTGATTGCTGCCGGCCAGGAAGGAGGATGGAGGAAGAAGGAGAAAAGAAAAGGAAAGATATAAATTAATAAAAATTTTAAAAAAAAACATATTAAAATATTATCCATGTCAATATCGGTCGACGTCCACTTTAATGTCGGGCCGGCCAAAAAATTTCATAAGTAGTCATTGAATGTGGGATAATTAAAACTTTGCCATTCTATTATCCAGTAGGAATTGCCCCTCCAAAAGTCGTGTGTAAATTGCCGAATACAGCAATAGGAAAACTTTAGCTATTCATGCCTCTCCCACGATCCATAATCCATTCCTAAATTCTAAGTTAATCTATCAACTCTCTCTCTCTCTCTCTCTCTCTCTCTCGCTTGTCCTGCTCGAGTCCAAGACGGACGGAGTTGCATAGGTCTCGTCGGAGCAACACCAGCAGGTCCCGCTACTGCCAGCGACGGCGCCGGCGACGGCGGCGGCGGCGACGACTAGGTTCCAGACCCAAAACCCCCGCGAATCGAGCGACCCACTTTCTGCATTCTGCAACCGTAGCTCCGGGAGATTGAAGGGATTCGGGGGAGTTCACCTCGACCTTTGAGGATTTCAGGTGAGTCGTTCTTCCGAATCGAACTCGGATCTGCGATATGGGGGCTTCGTCTTGTGTATTTTCTCTGTTGCAAGAGCCTAATTTGAGCTTCAATGGGGGACTTCGAAGTGGGAATCCGGAGAATGAGTGTTCAGGAAAAAAAAAAAAAGGGGGGGGGCCTGAAAAGGTGGGGCCTTTTTGCTGAAAATGTTTCTGCATTTCGTCGTGAAGGCATGACGCCGCCAATCGCGGCGCATGACGGGCGCGGCGGCCGCCTCTGTTGACATCGCCCCGCGCTGCGATTTAATTCCACGCCATCGTCTAAAACTGGAAGCTAATTAATGTGCCTTTACCCTTTATTAATTTAATAGGAGAGTGAACTGGGAGAGGGATTGCAGATGAACTAATTGATGTGCAAGTCTAGGAAGCAACATCCTCTTTTCGGAAATATGGTGTGATTGGAAGAATTTAAAATATAGTTTGATCTTTTGGCTTGTGGAGCTGGAGATATGATGCTTTGACTGAAAGGAGGTGGAATGCGATACTGCGGAACTCTGAATTACATATGTTTCGGCGTATTGGGTGGTTTATTGGTCTGAACAATCATAGTTATTCAGCGAAGAGGTTACCTGATGCCAAACCACGGCCGGCTAAGGTTAAGCCGGTGGCTATTATGGACACGACACAGGAGATTGCCATTTACATCCACAGATTTCACAATCTGGACCTTTTCCAACAAGGGTATGTGTCTATGGAACACTTCCCCTGACGGTTAAATTTCCTGGTTTCTTGAGTTAATCTGGGACAATGTGCTTTAGCTTTAAGGTCATGCTTTGTGCAGGTGGTATCAAATTAAAATTACTATGAAGTGGGAGGACGGGGAACATGGTTCACCAGGAACTCCAGCAAGAGTGGTTCAGTATGAAGGTGTGTCAAAGATTATAGCGATTATTTTCTGCTTTTCTCCATAGCAAATTTTCTCCATGCAGGACCAGACAAACACCAAAGAGACAAGGTTATGCCAAACACTTTTCGAGCATCAACCAGTTTATGTGTTAGCACTTATATAGGTGATCAATTGCAATTACTTTGCCCTCAATTTACCATAATGTGACAGGTTGCGACTCAAAACAAATTAAAGCATTGTTCCAAATATTATCGTCATCTATTGATAAGTAGAAATTAATAAACTAAAAAGATAGATAATTACAAACATCTATGCAGTGTGCAAAGAGAATAGGAAAAGCACATATGTCAGGAATGATGTATGAAAACCCTAAAAAGGAGCAACAATACCAATTAATAGTTGAATTGAATTGATTTGAATTTGGAACAGAAAAGATATTCCAGGGTTTATAAAAATCAGTGATCTTTATTGACTGAGAAAAACTAATGACAAAAATGACATAAAAGCTTGTTTATACTAAGGTTACTAGTGTAGGACTATCTCAACCCTTAATCTAACATATTAAATTATAACCTCAACCATTGGAGCTCATTAAAAATCACATAATTACTATAACCACTTATTCACCTTAATAGCCTAAATAAAGGCCAATAAAAAGAAAATACTTGAAAACGCTAAACTAATATGATGCTCCTGCATTAAGAATGCTCTTCTAAAATAACAAATGGTCAGTCAAACAAGTAGATGATAAAGTCTTGAATGAAAAGGAAGGGTAAAGTCTCTTTGTGGTCAAATAGTCCTCTTCCTTTCTTGCCAAATATTTGTCATCAATATCAAACAAAAATGAGACGAGTCTCCTGTTTCATGTTCATTTTGATCTTGAGACAGTGGATGGAATGTATTATACTCTTAAGGAAAATGAGATAATTAACAAGAAACTTCTCCCTTATCATCAGCTGACCTGTGCTCAAGTTTTTCTTGCCAAACTCCAAAAAATGCAAAAAAGTGGCCCAAGCACTATTGCCTTTCCCAGGGGTTGAGGCCCTTGCCACTTGCAGTCATCGTGTGGCGGGGGTGAGGGAATGCATCACCAGGGTTGCATGACCCCCGGAAAGCGGTCATGTGGGGCCGTGCAACCCTGATGCGGTTCATCTCTCTGATTTCTTCACAGCAAAGGTGTGTGCTTGCCCAACAGTTGTCGTTGGCCCAGTTGCCAGCAACCCTTGCCACCAACCATTTGTCCCTTTACTTGGTGTCTCACGATCGTTTTTTCTTTCTTAGAGTTTCCATGATTTGTATTTTTCTTCTTTAATCCATGTCAACAACGACGTGGAAGAGCATGCTGATGTGGCATCCATGTCAGCATTTCTGTCCTTAATTTCACAGAAGGATTAAAGTGAAAAAGAAACATATAGTTCAACAACCATATTGGCAAAACAAGAAAGTATAGGGAAGAAATTGACAAATTGAAGAAGTACGGGGGCTAGCAGTGCCATTATCCCTTTAGATAATGACGACGAGAGATTGTTAACTAGTGAAAGTACTCCCATATTCCATTAGCGGAAAATACAGAAAGCCTTGTCTGTTATCATGCATGTTCTTTTGTCATAGTTTTCTTGAAACTAAAAAGTTATTCGTGATTCAGCTCTATCTATTTATGCTATTGATTCATGTATTTCATTTTTTTGAGTTATATTTTTCTCAAGAAAAAGAAGGAGAAACTACTAAATGCAATTTGTGTAAGTTTTTATTTTTATTTTTGCTGAAACATTTTGTGTAAGTTATGCACTTTATAGTGTCTCCTGCTTTTTTCCCTTGCTACTTTTTTATTCTGGAAACTGCTTGCAACGCAGTGACAGCATTGTCTCCTTGGCGGAAATTGTAATTGCATATACGCAAATAACCATTTATAATTTCCAAAGTAATGTGAAGCCAAAGACTGGAACACTTTAGAAAGTTTTGGTTGAGCTCACGATTCGGAATCTTCATTTAAGACTCAACTGTATGTTTTATTGTCTTAAAGTTATTTTTCTCACTCTTCTATTGATATTTACGTGGTTTGATGTTCATTTTGATCAACTTCTCTCTCAATTAACCTTCTGGCTTTTGTCTTTCGTGCTGCAGTTCCTGACTTGGGTTCTGAAGACATACATGGTATTTGGAGGATCAATGATACAGATAACAGTTTCTCTACACAGCCCTTTCGGGTCAAATACGCGAGGCAGGATGTTCTTTTATCAATCATGGTGTCATTTAATTTACCTCTTGGTAAATTTGAGGTGATGCTCCCTTCCCCTCCCTCCTAACATGCCTTCTCTTTCACGCAGTGATGCACATACAGACAAAATGTGATTCTTTTGAGTTACTTAACCCCGGAAGGAAGATAGATGGGAAGAAAGGGCCTCGCCGTTAATTTAAATAGAGTTATCAGATAAAGTGCCAATAATAACCATTTCTTGTAGTTATTTCTAATGCTTCAAGTTCAAAATCGCGACTAAGGTGTGTGCAATATAAGAGAGAATAACTCTACAAAGGTTAATTCCCTGTTCTTAGTTTTTAAGTTTATGTTCTGTTATGTGCAGTAAGGAGTAACTGTGTGATTAGTAACAAATGAAAGTCGGTTGGATGTGGAATCATCAACTGTTAAGAGAAGTATTCATGGGCAGATGAAAACCTGTAATAGGGGGTTTTTAGGCAATATGGATCAATAAATGCTGATAATTGCCATTTTTTAACTTAGATGTTTGTGAGTATTTCATTTGCCTTATGTAGAGGTTTCAGTTCTAATTTAGGTCAAGGACAGAGGCAACTGTATCTCTGTGACTTTGTATGGGATATAGTCATTGCACCTGGGTTTGTAGTCAATTTTGTCAATCCCATTTATCTTGTCTTTCTTTTTGCTGCTTGTTTGAGTAAACAACCTAGTAACACATCTATAGCTCGCATTGCAAATTTTTTCAGGGTCTATCCACATCAGCTGTAGTGTTGAAGTTTGAGCTTATGTATGCTCCCATATCCGAGAGCGGGTTAGTCATTCAGCCTACTTTTGTTTCTATTTCAATTAAAAATAAGAGTTCCTTGTCTTGTTCCTCCCGTTCCCTATTGCATGTGCTTACAATATGCAATGTACAAATGTAAATTGAGCTTGATTCAAGCAATTTATAGAACCAGGAAGGTGATTGTAGTGTACTTGTGAAGGTCTGGGTTGCAGGCTTCTCTGGATTCTTGTGCTGCTGCTGTTCATGAATTCCGAATACCTCCTAAGGCTCTTCTAGGATTGCATTCATATTGCCCTGTCCATTTCGATGCTTTCCACGCTGTGCTTGTCGATACAACTGTGCATATCAGTCTGTTAAAATCCAGTTCTGTTGTTGCACCTCCAAAGGTAAACAGGTTCGTAATCATCCTTCTTTCCATGTTTCAGAAATTTTGTGTATCTGGGACATTTGTTACAATGGCAAACTGACACTTTGGCCTTCTTAATCTGTTGATATTTTTCAGAGATTCTCGTAATGTTGAAGAGCTTTCTGGTGAAAATATCCATGGACTTGGTCAGGTACATTTTTGTATTGAGGTGTTCTCTATGAGACTTCTACCTTCTCTTGTGTCTGGTTCTTATTGTCAATTCTGTCATTGTCGCTTTTTATATAGCATGTGATTTGTCGTGTACATATGAGTACTGCATCAGTTTACTCAAATGAAGCGAAGATCTTTGTGGATTTGAGGGCAGGTCAATGGCTAATGCGCTTGTATCCTTGCTTTAGCAGTTTGTTTGTGAATGTATTGATGATCTTTTGTATGAAGAAGCACATACAAATTGAATGAGCCTGAAATGTTTCTATTTGATCCATTGCTATGTATTAAAGTGGTTGCATAAAGATAATGTCCCCATGAGGAGTAAAAGTTGTTTATTGAGCTGTGGTGGCCTGTTAATTGCAATGTTCTCTCCTTCAACTTGACATAAAAGGACATAGGAGGACACTCTTAGAATCAATCTTGGGTAGTGGGATTTTACCGAGGATTTTTATGCTGAACAGATTGTTGTGTAAGATATTTGCTAAGTGGGAAAGACTTGATTGTTTCTTTTGGCGTCTGTGCTCTCTTCTTTGAATTTTTTTTGGGTAAGTCTTATTCTTTACTTTCATATATGCGATAGAATTGAGGTCAAATTAAAGAATGCTCGTCTACTTGCAACTGAGAAAAGAATTAGCGTGGGTATTGGTTACATATAAGAGGAAGGGTGTAGAAAGAGGAATGAAGTTTGAGACTTTACCTTTAAAAGAGAAGGATGCGAAAATTTTAGATATGAAGTCGCATTGTGCTTCCCCTTCAAAGTCTTGAAAGAGGAATGAGATTAGCTAATCCATTAGTTGCTTCAAGTATTGTTCAAATATGTTGCCATGGAAATCATCCCTTGCGTATAGAAGTGTTGAATATTCGGAGTATCTTCTACAACTATTGAAAAATTGGTTAAGCTGTGGCATGTTAGAAAAGTTCCGGCAATGGCCTCTTTTCACACCATTGCTGGAGAATTTGGACATTGTACCTTAAGTTTCTGCGAACAAATACCAGTCATTGATGGACCACTATGAAGCGGCTGGTGAATTTGGTATTTGAATATTATCTATTGCCAATTCATAAAATCGTGATTCTTTAATTATGATAATTGGTTTTTGATCAGGCTGTAGGTCTGGTGTCTTCCTTCGATGAGAGACAATTGTCAGTTCTAAGAGCATTATTAGCTTCTCGGGACCTACTAGTTGAAGAGCTGCAAAATCTCAGCAAAGCAATTGACCGACCTATAGATTTAACAGATGTTACTGCTAAAGTAGATGATAAGACACTCATTGACCTGAGAGCTGAATTGGGTATTGCAATTGATAAGGTCTTGGGCCCAGACAAGCTACAAAATGGTATTGAGGTCTGTACTCCATTTAATGCAAATTAGTATATTGAAAAATGAATCTGGGTTCTTTCATTTCCGCTTAGAGGATGAAGAATCGATAATCATTACCCTTAGTCATTTCATTTTTCCTTTGTGATGCATCCTGCTGGCTCGTGAACAGAAAGCAAATCAAAATGTAGATACGCGGAATGATGGATTGCTCCATTCCTCATCCAGGGAGGACTTGTTTCATTCTTTTCATGTGTTGGGAAACCAGGTGCTATATTTGTGGAATACTTTTCTGCAGTTCCACAGGTTTTCTTCTTACCTATCTTAAAGGTTTCAATTTGATCTCTCAAGCTATTGTAACAAATGATCTCCTTTCTGCACTTACATGCTTGGTTAATAACACACAAAAGACAGTAAACCCTGCAAATTCGCACATGTGCGCAAAGGAACATGTATGCATGCCTATGTGTGTGCCAGGGATATTGCACTGGGGGACTTCAATGCCTGAGTTTGTTTCTTTTACTTCCTAGTTCCTGCCTGACTCTTGGTGGCATGAAAAAGCTGGCACCAATTTCCTTAATGTGGTCTCACTTGAAATTGAATTGTTAGGTGGTAATTTGCAAAAATCAATCATCCACATTCGCATTAGAAAGGTGAACGCCTCAATGTTAGGATGAGACCAGAAATTGCAGAGGGAGCTTTGGATCATATTTCTCAAAGCATTGCGTCAGATCGGCCAGAAATGACATAGATTTTGCATAATCAAATTGACGAGTTATATATCTCATATTAGAATTTAACTCGTAAGCTTAGTAATTGTGCTTTTCTGAAACTTATTCCTGATGGTGTGGTTACCTCCAGGGCTAATAAAACTAGCATAATGGAATATCTTCGCGATGCATGGGCTACTGATCGAAGAGCTGAATGGTCGATATGGATGGTATATACTAAGGTTGAGATGCCCCTTCACTATATCCACAGTGGAGCTGATGAGCCAACTCACCATGGTGTACACAGGAGAGTTTCAAGTTTGTGGAAATTAGCTGATGATGTACTGAACTAGAACTCATTTTTTCTTCAGATTCAAGTTTGGGCCAAGGACGTCTTTTGCTTCAGGTTCTGATGTCTTCTGGTTTCAATGCAGCCTGCCCAGAGTGCAGCCATGCGTGCTGATCTCCACCGCCGTAGTATTGCCCAAATGAGGGTTAGATCTCTGACTCTTACATGCAGTATTTGAGCCTTTTATAATGTGCTTAGGTTGCATTCTTCTAACATCTATCGTTCCTCGCAGATAAACAGTCGTTCTATCCAAGACATGCATATATTCGGAGATCCTTCACGTATTCCGATAGTAATTGTGGAGCGTGTGGTCAATGCACCGAGACGTACAGTTAGTGTAAATTCGTACTTTAATCACATGAACCTGAAAGATTATCCCGGCTTAAGTGGACCCAGCTACGATTCTGCCAAAAAGCCATCTACGCAACAGAATGGTCGCGTTTTGAAGGCGGTCATTTTTGTGCATGGATTTCAGGCATGTTTGCCTGTTCCTTGCTCTTGTTATCAGCTTTGCGTTTCTTTATATTTATGTACTTTGTAGCAGTTCTCACATGGTCACCAAATTAGTGCTTATGAGCCATGTTGAAGATGTGGTTGTTTGTACTTGCTTTTAGCATTGCCAAGTATTCATTTGGCTTATCATGTTTATTGTTTCTTTTCTTCTTTCCTTAAAGAAGTCTTATTTTGCTGACATGATCGAATGTTATATCTGCCTCTTCATCATAGGGAAATCATCTTGATTTACGGCTTGTCCGGAATCAGTGGTTGCTGATAGATCCAAAAATTGAATTTCTCATGTCTGAAGTAAATGAAGATAAGACATCTGGGGACTTCCAAGAAATGGGACAGAGGTTGGCACAAGAAGTTATTTCTTTCCTTAAGAAGAAAATGGACAAAATTTCAAGGTCAGGAAGCTTGAGAAATATCAAGCTGAGCTTTGTTGGCCATTCTATTGGAAATATTATAATACGAACTGCGTTGACTGGTACTTTCCTCATTCCTTTTCTTTTGGTGGTATTTCATACTTATGATCCAGTTTTTAAAACTCGTCTATTCGCTGATGCAGAGGGCATTATGGAGCCATACTTGAGATATCTTTACACATATATTTCGATATCTGGTCCCCACTTGGGGTATCTTTACAGTTCGAACTCACTGTTCAACTCGGGATTGTGGCTTCTGAAGAAGTTTAAGGGCACCCAGTGTATTCATCAGCTCACTTTCACTGATGATGTAGATCTCCAGAATACATTTTTGTACAAACTGTGTAAGGTATTGCCGGCAAGTAATTTTCTCTGTCTCTTCCTCATGCCCCCACCAAAGAAAAAGAAGAAAATCCATGTCCGTGGTTTGCATGAAGTGTTGGGAGCATGTATCACCACATCACCAAAAAAATAATAATTGACAAAAGGTCTCAAATCTTCTTTCTTTTCTTTTTTTCAGCAGAAGACACTGGAGAGTTTCCGGCATATTATCCTTTTATCTTCACCACAGGTGGTGCCTTCAAACCTTTGGAACTTTGAATCGAACGAAGTTCTTTTCTTTTTCTTTATGCCTCTGTACATGCATCTGTCTTTATGTAAACAATGCAATAAGTGTTCATTTCCTTTATGACTCAGGATGGGTATGTTCCATATCATTCTGCACGGATTGAATTGTGCCAGGCATCCTCCTCTGACTACTCCAAGAAGGGCAAAATTTTTCTGGAGATGTTGAATGATTGCTTGGACCAAATACGGGCTCCCTCATCAGAGCATAGAGTCTTCATGCGCTGCGATGTCAACTTTGATACCTCCTCCCAGGGAAGGAACTTGAACACCCTGATCGGGAGGGCTGCTCATATCGAGTTCCTGGAGACCGATGCTTTCGCCAGATTTGTAATGTGGTCTTTCCCAGAATTATTTCGTTGAGAGTCTGGATATCTCGATTGAAGACACTTGTCACATCGGCTCTTTAGCTTATCTTCAGTGAAATCTTTTCTGGGCCCTACTTTATCAAGATGATGGATCAGTGTTGATCGGCTTCTCGGGGCTGGATTTTCCAATGCCAAAGCCAAAGAGCTGGTTGGCACGTCATTCTGTCAGGCCAATGTACATTTTCAGCAAAAGCAGACTAATTGCACAAGAGTGGGAGACAAGAAGCACTGCCCCCTTGATCTTTTTGCTCGTTGTACAGACTCAGGTTTGAGCTTTGTGATGGAAGCCCTCAACTGCTCTCTCGTAGACGTGGCTCGAGAATAGGCCGTGTTGTAGGCTGACGAACTTAATCAGCCACTCCTTTGACATGGTTGCCCTAGCCCTATATTGATTTGTAAATACCAGGGGTCCAAAATATGGCAATTTGTGTAATCAGACCTCATCTTGGCTTTTTTGGCAATAATTAGGAGCTATCGTTTGATCTTCATCCTTCATCTGTCTTGATTTCAATATCCTTCCGACTTACGAAGTGATTTTTTATTTTTATTTTTTCAGTCGGAACCAAGTATGATTTGAAAAGGTGAAAATAGAGGTTTAATAAGTTTAGAATGAATGAGAATTGGATCGATGCTCTGACTCTGAGTATCCACATTTGGTTTTTGATAACTCCCTAGTTTTGCCATAAATGTAAAATCAAGAGGTTGATCTTATTCCTTAGGAAGACCGACTCCAGCTCCTAATAAAGAAGCCTCCCGACCTGCAGTCTTTTTAATAACGCAGCGACACATCAAATTGGTTTCTATGTACTTTCCATAATCACAGCATCATCTCCTTCTTCCACGTGCTGCCGCATCTCTTCTCAATGCATCAATCCATATCTCACAAAACCAAGAAGTTAATCCTTGAAGAGACATTTCATTCGTTGCTAATTTATCCTTTTCATGTTAAATACGTTTCGGTGAAATCTTCGCACGCACCCCCTATCCTCGGAACTTAGATCACTCAAGTAATCACCTGAATTTCAGTGACATTCAGCTCTTGCAATCTCCGTACTGATTCATGCAGAACACTCGTGGAAGAAGAGGTTTCTTGGGATGGTACATCCCAATGCTATTCCGGGGTCAGCATAATCAAATTTTGTTATAGAAACACAACACATTAGTGAGGATCATAGCACCAAACATGTTATCGAAGCACAAGAAATGATTATTAGACATTATCCTGAAAGCGCCAAATCCAAATACGTGCCAAGGAAAGCCAACAGCCACATTACAGTACAGGAAGCCAAAAAAACTAAGAAGGTTTTCATAGACCATCACAGCATTTTACTGAGGGAAAATATTCATGAAGATCAAAATCAATACTCTTCTCCCTCATCACCATCCTCCCCCTCGGCAGACTCAGCACCCACCTCTTCATAGTCCTTCTCGAGAGCGGCCAGATCCTCACGGGCCTCAGAGAACTCTCCTTCCTCCATACCCTCACCGACATACCAGTGCACAAATGCACGCTTGGCATACATGAGATCGAACTTGTGGTCAATCCGAGAGAAGACCTCAGCCACACTGGTCGAGTTGGAAATCATGCACACAGCTCTCTGCACCTTGGCAAGGTCACCACCGGGAACCACAGTAGGCGGCTGGTAGTTGATACCACACTTGAACCCAGTAGGGCACCAGTCCACAAACTGAATGGTGCGCTTGGTCTTGATAGTGGCCACAGCAGCATTGACATCCTTGGGCACAACGTCACCACGGTACATGAGACAGCATGCCATGTACTTGCCATGGCGAGGATCGCACTTAGCCATCATGGAAGATGGTTCAAAGGCACTGTTAGTGATTTCAGCCACGGACAGCTGCTCATGGTAGGCTTTCTCAGCCGAGATAACAGGAGCATAAGAGGACAGCATAAAGTGGATCCTAGGGTAAGGCACCAGGTTGGTCTGGAACTCGGTCACATCCACATTCAGGGCACCATCAAACCTCAGTGAGGCAGTGAGGGATGAGATAACCTGCATCAAAACAAGTAATCCGGAAGCACATTCAGCTTCTAATCTTCATAATCACATCAAGAAAGAGCATTCACCTCTCAAATTATATAGATAGATGAGCTGACTGGTCAATTTACCTGAGAAACAAGGCGATTCAAGTTGGTGTAAGTGGGGCGCTCAATGTCAAGGGAGCGCCTGCAGATGTCATAGATGGCTTCATTATCAAGAAGCACCGCAACATCGGTGTGCTCGAGGAGGGAATGGGTCGAAAGGACGCTGTTGTAGGGCTCCACAACAGAGGTAGAAACTTGAGGCGAGGGATAGACAGTGAAGCTGAGCTTCGACTTCTTGCCGTAGTCAACGGAGAGTCGCTCCAAGAGAAGTGACCCCAGACCAGAACCGGTACCCCCTCCAACAGAGTTGAACACAAGGAATCCCTGCAGGCCAGTGCAATTGTCCGCGAGCTTGCGGATTCTGTCCAAGCAGAGATCCACAATCTCTTTCCCAACTGAAAAAATCGTAACGAAATTGTTAGGCACCGACCACATTGACCATCAATCAGAAGATCTAGGGTTATCGATATATGATTACTTGTGTAGTGACCACGGGCAAAGTTGTTGGCAGCATCTTCCTTGCCGCTGATCAACTGTTCCGGGTGGAACAGCTGGCGATATGTCCCGGTCCTCACTTCGTCAATGACGGTGGGCTCGAGATCGACAAACACAGCACGCGGGACATGCTTTCCAGCACCGGTCTCGCTGAAGAAGGTATTGAAGGCATCATCACCTCCGCCGACAGTTTTGTCGCCGGGCATCTGGCCATCGGGCTACAAAAGCAAAATGGAAAAGCACGATTAAAATTAATGAGCTGAACAGGATGTACCGTGTTCTGCATTGCAATGAGATCTAACAGACCATAACCGCAGCAACACAAGCAACCGCGAGAAACGAACATTCAGATAGCATCAACAGAGTTCAACACTACAACAACGAAGAACAGTTACGAATCCAATCGCAGGCAGATCTTATTGTAATTGCTCGACCTGAAGGTCTAAGACTACAAGGATTAAAACAGGGTGACAATGTGCAGCAACTTGTCCAGATCTACGCGGAAACGATCGAATGCGAAACGGATACAGATCAGAGCCTCATCCCGCCTGGATCTAGAGCATTTTCTAGCAACGAAACGGGCGGAACGCAGACCAAAAGCTCGGATCCAAGGCCATCGCGGACAAGATCTTCGCATGCCATAGCGTCAACATCCGCGTCGCTAATCACACGCGATTCCGGTTCTACCTCTAGAGTCTAGACTACACAGAACAACACGAATCGACCTAAAAAAAAAAAAAAAATCCTTAACGCCGGAGAACGCAAGTCCACCAAACGTCATAAGCAGACGAACCGAAACTCGCTACTAAAAACAACCTCGCATACGAACACGACGGCGGCGACAGATCCGAGGGAGGAGGCGGCTCACCTGAATGCCGTGCTCGAGGCAGTAGAGCTCCCAGCAGGCGTTGCCGACCTGGATGCCGGCCTGACCGATGTGGATCGAGATGCACTCCCTCATCTTCTCTCACGCGGGCCGGAGACGGGACCGGGGGCCGAGGATCGGGAAGCTTCGAGAAGGTTCCGAGCGGAGGAGGAGATGCAGGAAGGAACGGGAGAAAGGCGTTTATCAAGACGCCTTCCGAGAAGATGACGAAGAAGAAAATGAAGATGGAGGAGGAGTTGCAGAGCGGATGGGAAATGCAGATGGGAGGTTTAAAGATATATAGAGCGCCACTGGAAAAAAAAAAAAAAATTGAAAATATCTGGTTGGTTAACCGCGGTTCGATTTAGAAAGCGCCAGCGAACGGGGGGGTTAACTTGGTGTGGGGTTAATGATTGAGGCGCCTACTAACCCCGGTTAGTTGCCCGCCCAATTTTCAAAAATCACGAGTCCTTTCTCGATTTTGCCGGAGGGAAATGGGCTCGGACTTTGCGGGAATTGCCGCTTTGCCATCCGGCGTTCGCGGCAACGGATAGATTTGGTGGAGGGGCAATATGGTCATTCGGCCCAAAAGGTGGGGTGCGATGCGGTGCGGAAGATGATGTTTTCTTCAGAGGATGGGCTGTCGAGTCGAGATGGAGTAGATGGCGAGTTTCCATCGATGGGGCCCAATCTCGAGTTGGGTCCCTTCCTCTCTATTCTTTTTCTTTGCTTTTTCTTCTTTTCTCGAATTTAAAATGAGGTGGGTAAGATTTTTGTCGATAGAAAAAGAGATAACGACATAAATAATCCTTGAATTTTCACTCGTATACGATGTGACTCATAAATATTTAATCTTATTTAATATAGTTCTTGAACTTTATCGTAATATGTAATATGATTCAATGAATTTTTGTATTATTCAATGTAAATTCTGAAATTTTAATACATGTTTGATTTAGTCTTCATTACCACATTAGCATCATGTAACATTTTCTACCACATTGACAATGTTGGTAGACTTGGCATTCAGGCTAAGTTTGGGTATGGTTGTCTAATTCGAATCAATAAAGCCGCATTTGGTAGTCGGGATAAAATTCGAGATAATATATGATTTATTATATCTTACGTTTGGTGCTCACTTAAGACAGGATAAAATCGGATATAAAGGGAATATAAATAGGATAAAATTATCCCATGAGGGAGGTGGGACAAAGGTGGATAGAATTTCTAATGTCCATAATAGAAAAGTTATTTTTCTCGCATAACAAACTTATTAAATTAAAAAATTGAAATTATATTTCAATATAAATAATATTTGAATTCTAATTTAAGAAATTAAAAATAAAAAAAATAAAAATTTATTTTTAATTAATCTTATTTTAATTTATATATTCAACTTTAATTCTATCTTATAATAAACATTCAATCTATAAATTAAATATTTATATTTATTATATATTTTAGGTATTTTTTTAGGTATGTTAGTATGGTTTACTATTTGATAAAATTTTATTAAAGAATGATGAAATGGGAAAAAAAAATAATAAAGAAAATAATATAAAAAAAAGAAAAATCAATAAAAATAAATTAATGAATAGTGTTATGGGAGATTTTCATGATCTCCATTTATGAATTTAGATTCATTTATAATAATATGCCGTTTATATAAAAAAAAATGTACATTATATGATGTGAATATATCCGACTTTAATACTGCGATTCACCAAACAATGGATATGATATAAAAAAATCTCAGGATTTCATATCATATCCTATCCTATCTAGTCCTATCCCGATTAGAAATCGAGACGACCAAACGTAACCTAAGGATCCGGGCTATAAAGGCAGGTCATTTTAAATGCATCGAGATCCACAACTAACTTCATACAAAACTCTGATAATCTTTATTTACCCTATTAATTTTTCTTTATGAAATGAGTCATTTTGTTTTCTTGTGTAAATATTCTCCTAATAATTTTCGATGAATGAATAAAAAGAAAATTTCCGTGTCAACCACAATCTCCCTAATAACTTTTAAATAACTATAGACTTAGTTAGCTTGACACGTCATAATAATGAACACATGTAGAAAAAAAACTCAAACAATCCTATGATCAGAGAGATTAGCAAATTAAGCAAAAGAATGAATAAAAACAACAGTAAAACTAATGGCAAAAACAGTATGTTAGAAAGATAACACTGTATAGAGTGCTATTTTTTTAATTGATAGAGGGGAAAAAAAGAATAACGAAATTAAGTTTTGCTAATAGCATCATAATATCCAATTTTAGCTTCCAATGAAAAAGTGACGCCCATTGTATAATCACATATTTCTGTAAGAAATAAATTGGTGTACATATATTTAGGTTAATACTAAAAAAAATCCCAAATTGATACATGTTTGACAAATTTATCCAAAAATAATTTTTTAACAACAAAAAATCCAAAATTGATACATTTATAATAAATTTATCCTCAGTTAGTTTCTGTTAAATTACTAATTAGGATGACACATAATGGCTGATAGGTTTATTTGTTTGGAGTTTTATCATCTGTTTATTACATGTATATTAATTTATGATTTTCCGTGATATTAATCCCATTTAATAAAAACTAACGAATGGTAAATACATAAATTTAATATTTTTTATGGTCAAAAAGTTAATTTGAAGTAACTTGTCACAAATGTATTAATTTGGGATTTTTCATAGTAAAAAAAATTAGTGAGATAAATTTCTCATAGACATAGCGGTTTGGAGTTTTTTCGCATTAGTAACCCTATATATTTTGTACTGCGAAGAAGGCGGCAAAGCATTCTCAACAAGGAGAGCCCAATTATAGGATTTTATAATTTTAGCTGGCATATTTAGATTAGGGAAGACTTTATTATTATAATTTTTCCAGGAAAAAAAGTACAAGTAAATTTCTTTGATGTTGAAATGCGTCCCCCTAAGAAACTTCATGATTAAAATTTCTAGCGGACCGACTCATATGAACTCAAATTATGATATGATTAGATTCATCCTCTCCAATTCATTTAGGCTCCATTCATTTTATGGAAAATAATTTTAAGAAAATTTTTTCTAGATTATCGACGTCAGTTTCATAGAAAATAAATTGCTTTGGGAAAAAAAAATTATGAAGGGAAAAAAGCCTTATAAAATAGGGGAAATATTTTCTATTTTTAAAAAGTAGAAAACATTTTCCTCACTCTCTCTTATTTCACACCCTTATGAGCCCCCACTATTTTTTTTTTTCAAATTCGATTTTTTTTCACTCTTCTTCTTTCTTAGCCAATTGTGGGTTATAGGCGAGCCTCGAGCTCACTTACGAGCTCAAGGCTTGCCCACCAGCGATCTCAAGGCTCGCTCACCCCTACCGAGCTTAGGCTCACCGCTTGCCAAATTGTATCGATGAGCTAGAGGCTCGCTAGAGATGGGCAAGTGAACTTGAGGCTCGCTTGTGGCTAGTCGCCAATTTGTCGTCCGGCTGAAGAAGAAGAAGAAAATAAGAAAAGAGAAAGAAAAAATAATTTAATAATCGATCTAAAAAAAAAACATAATGAAAGATCAATTTTAAAAAAAAAAATAATAGAATTATTGAAAATAAGTGCATGGAGGAAAAGATTTTTCTTACCGAGCAGCATAAAATATTTTTCACTTCATTTTTAAGTTTCACCCAAACACCGGAAAATAATTACTTTTTCTTGGAAAATGACTTCCTAAATACAATAATTTTCGTAAAACAAATGGAGCCTTAAACTTTATTTGTTTCACATAAAATAAATAATTTGAAAAAAAAAATTATACAAATGATCATTTATATTTCTTGAAATAATTAGTTAATAAAAAATATTTTTCATCATTAACAGTGATTGATATCCAAACATTGGCGTGAATGATTAAATTATTTTTGTTTATTCATTTTCGTTGCCCGAACGATGGATCATTTTTAGAAAGATGATAGGATCAATATCATATCATGAACATTTAAAAATGGTAGGGTCAACATATGATGGATACAACGCATTCATGTTTAGGTTCCCCTTCTTTTTTTTTTTGTCCATAAATGTGTATTTTGAAAACTGGTCAGATTCCTAAGGCATTTATAGGGAAAATCTCAAATAAGGACCCAAAGTGCTTTCCTTTTCTCAAATGATGACCTAGAGTGGAGTCTATCTCAAATAAAAACCCAAAGTGGTCATTTAATCTCAAAGAATGACCTCATTTGCCAGTTGGTGAATAAATGCATTTTCTATGCATATTTCGGTGGCCTGATCAGGAGTATTTTTGTCCTTTTTTAAAAAAAAAATTTGGTTGTCTTGTTCTTTATTATTATTATTTTTGGGTCAATGGTGGCATTGTTCATTATCTTCTTCGTCCCATGTTCGTCTTCTTCTCAAGAACATCGGACTTGAGAAGGGCAGACGAGCGTCGGCCGTTGGTAAGGGCTGGCGAGGGTTGGACGCCCATCGCCGGCAATAGATGAGGGCTGCCAAGCCCTCGTCGGCCATGGGCGAGGACTTGTAGGTCGACCCTCGCCAAATCTAGCGAGGGAGGTCTCGGCCGTGGCCGGCGAGGGCTGTTGAGCCTTTGCTGGCTACGGGCAAGGGCTTGCAGGCCCTTGTCGGCCCTTATCGGTGGCTAGTGAGGTAGGCGAGCCCTCGCCTAGGGCCGGCGAGGGACAACCTCGCTAATGGCCGCGAGGGGCAACTTCCCCTGCCTCCACCCGCCACTCCACCGACAACCTTGTCTTCTACCAGGACTACGATCGGTACGCCCACATCGCCTTCTTCATCCCTTCCTCCCACCATCGCTCCTAGATCGACGACTTCTCCGACTACCCCTTTTGCCCTCAAGGACCTCCTTGTAGGGCCTCGATTTGGACGACCCCCCTCCCCCCTAGCCAACGAGAGCTCGATGGCCCTCGCCTACTGTCAGTGATGGGCGTCGAGCCCTCGCTTGCTGCCGGTGATGGGCGTTGAGCCCTCGCCAGCCCTTACCAGCAGTCGGTGCTCATTGGCCTTTCCTCAAGTCTGGTGTTCTTCATCTGGGCAAGAAGAAGTGAACAATGGACGAAGAAGACAATGAATAGGGCAACCAAAAATGAAAAAAAAAAAAAAAAAGAAGACGAAAATACCTAATTAGGCCATCGGAATATGCATCGGATATGCATCTATTCACTGGCCAGCAAGTGAGGTCATTCCTTGAGACTAAATGACCACTTTGGGTCCTTTGGGACAAACTTCACTTTAGTTCCTCTTTTGAGAAAATGATGGTATTTTGGGTTCTTATTTGAGATTTTCCCGCACTATATATGATGGGTCAAGGCTTTGCATCACTATTCTTATCTGTACTTGTTATCCAAGTTGTAATACCAATGGTGAAGTCGTGCTCGAAAGGAAAATTAAGTACTGTCTACGTTGTTCTAAGGTTGATCTCGCCCATCTTAGTTTCGCCGACCATATGATGATCCTTTTTAAAAGAGATAGGGGGACTTTATTGGCTATATTGGATATCGCTGATCAGTTTTATAGTCCTTCTAAGCTGAAATTCGACACAAAGAAAATTAAAATATACCTCAGTTTGAATGGTCGATCTCATTGTGATGATTTGCTTTAGTTTAATAGATTTGAGAGGGTAGCTTAACTCAACTTGTGAATTATTTGAACAACACTAAAGATATTAAGATTCGTCTGCTAAATTAGTTTATTAGATTAATATGACACTTTATAAGTAGTTATTCAAGTTATTGACCTTGTAGGTACTGGCAGAATGCTGTCAAAGCACATACTAATTTAGGAGATGCTTCTTATAATGTCTATTATGATAAAACTAATTTGACTAATCCATCGGGGCTAAGAAACAATAGAAATTATACATTTTTTTTCAAGATGATTATGATAAAGAAGGGTATTCTCATGCGGATTGACCTAACCCAACTCGAAAATTTATGGGTCAAAGTTGGGTCGACCCCTGTTTTTTGCTTACTCGGTTTAGTGAGAGCGATTGACCAGAGAATTTGATTTAACAAATCATGCAAATTAGATAACTTGATTACACAAAGTAAAACTCAAATGACCAAATTGCACAAATCAAGAAATCAAAGGACTCGATTCGACGAAATAAGTCTATTGTACGAAGGCCGAATCTTAGGGGGACAAAACTTGTACTTACACCATAATTTCAGCGGGCTAAAAGGTGTACAAGTTCATTATCTTGGATAACAAGGCTTGGGCTCGAGGTCATACTGCGATCCAGCGAGATAATCATGGATGTGTGGTTCAGCCCAAAAGGGAAAAGGAAGAAGAAGAAGAAGATGCTTCAAGTTTCGGCCCAAGTTAGAAAAGTCGTGCAAAATTTCAGCCCAAGCCCGATTCACTCAGGTCATATTGAGGTCAAATAATTCAACTTCCCGGTCATTTCAATACAAATTTCAATTTTTTCTCCACATTTTCTTTTTTGCTTATTTTTCCCGTGTAAGTGTAAAAATCATGCAGCTGAATTTGAATTTTTTCGCTGATAGTCCTTTAAAAACATTTGAAATCAAATCCAACTGCAAGCAATTCGCTTCATTTTTCTCAAATCCATTTACTAAATTAGAAACAAATTTAGGGGCAAAATATAAGATTGCTTTGATATTAGTTTGAAATGCTATTCCAATTCGTGGATTTTTTATTAACTAATCCCTCAGCTCATTAGCATGGTGTGCCTACAAACAAACGGTTTCTCATCATCTCCACGTGGTAAGTTTTATTGGTAGAAAATGCCGCTCGAAATGTAAGAGAATACAAAAATTGCATTAAAATTCAGAAAAGCCGTTCTTCGATCGAGAAAAATTCATTTGATAAATGCATTACGAAATAAAATGTAATTTTTCCCGATTCATCACGTGGTTTTTTCTAGTATGCATGATGTTAACGGGAAAACTACCATGAAAGTTTTAAACCTATTGCACTTATATTAATTCAGGCAAAAACCTCTTAGCAGTTTGCCAATTTATTTATTTATTTTTTCTATCATAAATTGCCAATACATTTCATTTATCCAATCGTGGTCAGAAATGACTAACATGGATATTACCTATTTTAGGTAATACGACCGGTACTGATATGAATAATTTTTAATTTTTTTTTTGATATTTTTCTTTGTTTTTCCCTTTTCTTTTCATTAATGGCCAATCGTTGACCACTTCCCATAGGTGATGGACCGATGGTTGTCCTCGTCAGACCTCGCCTAGGCGAGGGCAAGCATCGGCAAGGCCCCCCTTGCCAGATTTGGCGAGGCCGACCCTCGCCAAAGCCAGGGTAGCCTGCCAAGTGTTGCTCAGGCGAGGGTGGCCCTCGCACTCGCCCTTCCCTATATGGTAGGTGGCCAAGTTGCCGGCCATCGGCAAATAGAAAAAAGAGAGGGAAAAAAAGATATTTAAAAAAAATATATTTTTTTCAAATATTATTCATATTAGTACCACTCACCAACTGTGCCACGTACGACAGATGACCGACATCCACTTTAGAGATTTCCTATCAAAGCTGGCCGCATGGATTATATTAGTAAATCATCAAAAAATATAGGACTGAGTTGGCCAAAGTAAAAAGTTTATGATTGAATTAATATAAATATAATACGTTCGGGACTTTCTTGATAATTTTCTTAATGTGAACCGTGGTAGTCCACTTAACATGTCTGTGATATCGCTGTATCCCTTTTTATATTAATTTCATCTCCATAAGTGGTGAAAATTAGTGAAATTTTAATGCAGTGTTTTGGTGCCTTGACATGTACTTTTACATAGATAAGCCTTTTATGGGCAAGTGCGTGTCTGGTCTAGCAGATGATCTCCAAACTACTGTTGCTCACACTATGATTCAGAGCAGTAAATTGGAGTGCATCTGAGGATTTCCACCGTCTTCCTGGCATTATTACCAGCTCTAGTGCACCACTGAAGGCCATTGTGACACCCGCATTAGCCTCACCATATTCAAATGCACAGGGAAACGGCATTCGTGGGGCTTTATAAATTATGCTTTGCAGCACTTGATTTTGTGTAATCATTGCCGCCACCTTTTGCAATGGTGCTGTGAATGTTCGTGGCATTCTAGCGAGCAAATTCATTCACCTCACTCATGAGCCTTTTCTTTTAGGTCTCTGAGAAGTGGAACTTAAATGAGATGTGATGGGCAAGCATGAGTCATCTATCATCATTTTCATGATCCAACGTGCCTTGATCCTGTTTGAATGAATGCCAAGAGAGACAGGGACAGCTCCCATCCCTGGCAAATCTTTGTGTTTAGGTCAATCATGAGCCGGGCCAGTGGCAAAGTCCGTAGTGTCTTTTCATGAGGTCGGGGCTTATGCGAAAGAGCACTATAAAATACACCATATGTTGTTGATCGGAGTTAAAATATTTTCAAATTCCGAAACATATTGAGCATCATATAATCGTATTTTTTTTTATGCACAAAATTTACTTTAATGAAAAATGATAGGCTTGTCTCATCATTTCAATGGTATAATTGTTAAGTGGGACTCTCTTCTTATGAAAGACGAGGCTAAGTAGCATGAACTTCCCCTATCGACCTCATATGTCGGTCCAAATGCTAGTGTATCTGCTAAACAAAGGCACCTGTTAGAAAGTGTTTTCGAGATCATCGGGTCCACCCGCTACAAGGGCATGCAATAATGGCCTTTATCCTTCCGTCCAAGAGAAACGCATATGAAAAGAATGCACAACTTCCACATCTGATTGGAAAGCACTTGTATTGTTCTTGATCGTTTCAAAATTTAACAAGACCCTTCTTTTCATCTGATGGCATCAGTTGAGGAACCAACTATAGTTTACTCGAACAGAGCGAGGAGGTCGATGCAATTTGAAAGACATCGACGTACCGGTTACTCTAAATCTGATGTATTCTTATTGCAGATTCTTGATCCGTTGCGTACGAAATGGTGGACAAACATGACCTGGAAGCTTTTCTGGCTATTCCTCTCCTTTTAATGCTCAGGAGCATCACCCCTTTGATCAAAGCTTCCAACTTTTTCTTTATGGTGTCTCCACCATGCCATAAAGTTATACATTTCGCCAATGAATCTTATGCTTCTTAGAGGACCCGCAAGCCACTCATAAAAGCCAGGACTGATACCTTGCAAAGTGCCAAAACAACAACTTCCGTGCTCTTGCGCTCAAACACGTGCGCTCGTAGTCGTGATGCTTTCCTCTCGAAATTATGTCTTTTATAGACTAACCACAAGAGAAATCCAAAAGGGTGTCCTAAGAAATTGATATTGTTGATTAGCTTGTATAGAAATTGACTTTAGATGAGGTCTTGGTCTACTAGGTCGTCGCTTAATAGACTATGTTACATGAAGTTGAATTGTAACCTGTTGGTTTATGCTTCCTGGAATATGAGTCAATTCTTTAGGTTGCACTTGCTCAGCAATGGCTCGAGGTCAAGTGAAAGGGCACTGACAAATATAAAGATTCTTATCCCTCGCTTTGTATGCCTTCAAATGAGGCGAGGTTCTTCCAACTTGCGGAGCCACTGTCCACGGTAAAACAGGTTTTGTTCCTTCTTTCCCTTGCAAAACGATCAAGTTCAACAGAGAAAGAGCGGGGATCACAGAAAAGGTGAAAATGATGAAAAAGTTTTCTGCTTCCTTCGCTGTCTCTGACTCCAGTGGAGACAAAGATGCTCATTCAGTCAATCAAAGGGCCTATCTATCTTTTACCAGTGGATAGGCTCGGTCAAGAATGGTTCCTCCACATGGATTTATCTCTAAATTATCAATTCAGAATCAAGAACCCCACTTTATTGCTAAAGGAGCCTCTTGCGAATCACGGCTCTCCACTCCTTACCGATGCACTCGCTCCTTTTGAATTCCTCTTTCTTTTTTGCGTCGCCCTCACCTCCAAGAAATGAGAAGGCAAAAGATATAAAGGAGCAGATAAAACAAAATTTCAAAAGCTTGGACATGAAGGTGGGACTGTGAAATATACAGATTCTATCCGTCATAAAAAGCTGTCATAGCCATTTAGTTCCTCAGTATACTACAGAGCCATGAAACCAGAAATTAAAAAGAAAGGAAACTGAGAAAGTTTTAAGGATTGGCATAATCAACAAGCCAACATTCCTAATATATAGGACCAAAAAGAGAAAACAGAGCTCTTAAACTCTTGTTTATGAAAAGTCTCTCTCCTTAGTGTTCAGAGACTGTACTTGTGTACATATAATATACTTCCTACATGCCTACACCGAGAAGCCTGCCGAACTGCTCATTAGATCGTAAGAGTTACTTTGTTTTAGGAGGATTGAATGTTTCTTTAATCTTGTCCGACGACTTGCAAGAACCGAATTTGCAAGGGTCGGCCTCTATCAGCAAGTGAACGACCTCTATCATGGTTGGACGAAGAGCAGGGGCTCCATAAGTGCAGCATATGGCAATCCGAAGAACCCGAATTATGTCTTCCCTAAACGAACTCGATAATCGCTTGTCCAAAACTTCTACAGTGCCTTCCTTGGTGTCCACTTTGGTTGAAACCCAGCATGTGATGTTCTTGTTCTCTCCAAACTCCGGCTCTACTGGCCTCTTCCCCGTTATTAGTTCCAGCAAGACAACCCCGAAGCTGTACACATCACACTTGGTGGTTGCTTTTGATGAATATGCATATTCTGTTTCGGAAACCAGTATGGTTAGTGAAAGCAATTCGCAAAGCAACAGTAAGAAGTAATCATACTCGAAATAAATTAGACTAATTCTAAATTAGCACCATATTTTCTCATGCAGGTGCGCAATTAGAACTCATGATTGGTTCCTACCTAATTAAAACATTCTTGGCCAATTGTAATGTGCTGCTCAATCAGTGACCTAGTCCTTTTTGGCGATAGCACAATTTTTAACATCCTACCACCACTACTTTAAGTTCTTTGAAAATCCGTTTTTCCAGTTGGAATAACAATTAACCACGTTTGGTGGAAGATGCAAGAACTATTTGTCAGGTCAGACTTAAAGATTACCTGGGGCCAGGTACCCATAAGTCCCCGCGATGACAGTAGAAGTCGAATCCTTGCCGCCTCTTGCCTGCAAAACTTTGGCTATGCCGAAATCAGCGACCTTGGGTTGAAAGTGAGCATCGAGCAGGATGTTGGTCGACTTGATGTCTCTGTGAATAATAGGCGGTAACAGATCGTGATGGAGGTAGGCCAAACCCTGTGCGATCCCTAGCGCAATCTGATGACGGATGGGCCAATCCAGATTGAGGGGCCCCTTGTGGAGTGCCTCATAGAGATTTCCGTTAGGCATGTACTCGTAAACCAGCAAGCTGCAGTCGCGACTCGAGAAGTAACTGTACAGCTTGACTATGTTCTTGTGCCTTACATTTCCCAGAGTTTCCACTTCGGTCTTCAACCCCCTGTCCAGAAATAAATGATCTTCGGAGACGCAATCTTTCGCACTTCGGCTCCACAACCTCTTCACGGCAACAACTTCCCCACTTTTCAGCCCTATCCTGTAGACCGTGCCAGAACCGCCGCGTCCCACTATGTTCTCATTGACCAAGGCGTCAACGATCTCCTGGTGATCATAGCTTATTCGATGGAAACTCTTCACGTCGTATGAGAAGAGTGACAAAGAGTGCATCTCATCACGGTCCATGACCGATCTCTCCTTGCTGCAATAGCGCTTGAGGAACAGTATTGTTCCCAGAGTAATGATAGCCGATGAAATTGCTATCGCCCACATAGAATTCAGCTTCTTCCGCGAGGAGGTCTGTGGGCATATGGGGAAACTCTTATCCGATGAATCGGTGGATGCAGAAATGCAGAGTCCTGGGTTGCCGGCCAAGCTTTCTACCAAACCTCCTTTCACTAGTGAAGGCGGAATTGGACCGGAAAGATGATTGTTGGAGAAGTTAATGGAGTTCGGCAACAATTCGCAGAGACTTTCGGGGATTTTCCCCGTCAGGAGGTTGTCGGAGAGGTCAAGAACATTGAGTGACTTCAGTGAAGACAGGGACTTGGGGATGGAAGAATTCAGCCTATTATTTTGCAGCAGCAACAAATTGAGCTTCTTGAGGTTGCCGATTTCTGAAGGTATTGGACCCCAGAGCCTATTGCCACTCAGATCAATTTTGACTAAGTTGGTGGCTCCAGAGATTTCAGGAGGTATCACGCCTGTGATGTCGTTTTTCTGTATGAAGAACTCCGACAAGTTCCTCGCATTCGCGATTGTACCCGCTATAGGACCACTCAGATGATTATCAGCCAAATCTATGATCGAAACGTGAGGCAAACCTAGAAGTCCTTCTGGGATTGGGCCCTCTAGGTCGTTAGAACTAACCCGGAACCGCAACAGAGTCAAGCAATTTGCATAACTGGGCGGTAACTTTCCAGAGAAATTATTAGCCAGGAATAGGAAATACTGCAGTTTACCTCCTTTGCAGGCTTCTGTTGGCAGGGGACCGGAGAATTGGTTTTCAGAGAGGTCTAGGACGATCAAAGGCGATGATTGCCCCAAATTCCACGGGATTTCCCCTGTGAACTGGTTGCCATAAATTGACAAAATGGACAGGGCTGATGAACTGCCGATCACGCTCGGGAGTTCTCCGCTGAGGCTGTTGTTGTAAACTTGCAAGACTTCGAGATGAGGGAGCCTGCAGATAGACTCCGGGATTTTCCCCGTCAACAGGTTGACCGACATGTCCAAGTCTACGAGCTCGGTAAGATTCCCAAGCTCCTCTGGTATGCTACCATTGAGCTGGTTGTAGTACAGCTCTAGTTGCTTCAAGTTCTTTAGCAGGCCGAGCTCTTTGGGGATTGGCCCCACCAGGTAATTCCCACCCAATTCAAGATCAACCAACGAGGTCATGTTTCCTATGGATGGCGGGATCCGTCCCTCGGCCATGCACGTCATCAAGATCAAGGACTTGAGTTTGCTCAGCTGCGAGATGGTCTCGGGAAGTCTCCAGGAGTCGAAGCGGTCGTTCTCGTTGAAGTTGAGCGACTCGAGGTTGGTAAGGTTAAAGACTGACATGGGGAACTTGCCTGTGAAGAGATTGGACGAGAGGTCGAGTATCCGGAGAGATTGCATAGGGGAAAAATCAGGTAGAGTTCCGTGGAGGTACAAGAAGCTCATGTCGAGCTCTTCCAAGAGAGAGCAGTTGATGAAGCTGTTGTAGAAGTCGCCGCGGAGCTTATTGCGGCCGAGCCTAAGGATGCGCAACTGCGGCAGGTAAGAGCAGATATCGGCAGGAAACTCACCAGAGAGCGACTTCCCGTCTATGTCCAACTCTACCACCTCCCCTTGATGGTTGCAGGTGATGCCTTCAAAGCTGCAGAAAGAATTCTCTGCCCCTCCGTCGAGACTCCAACTCGACATAGCGTTTCCATATAAAGAATCCTTCATCAGGGCGAAGAATTGGGATTGGTTTGTGCTGGCCGCTTGAGATAGGCACGACAGGCATACAAGCGACACGCAGAGGAAGACGGCAGAGTAAAGAGCCATTGAGCGTGTTTCGGCGTGTTTTGAGAGAGAGAGAGAGTTCAGGAAGTTTGTTGTTGCAGAGAAGTTGGTGAGCTTGGTGAGAAGTATATAAATTGCAGGACTGATGGGATCACTGGGTGCACAGCAGTAACAAGCCCGGTTGACAGGAAAAAGGTTGGCTTGTGCATACAAGTACCCTGCGCGCGCGCGCACGTACGTTGATCTCTCTCGTACAGAGAGAGAGAGAGAGAGAGAGAGAGAGAGAGAGAGAGAGAGATGCATGACTTTGCATAAAGGAGCCTTTATGAGTATACCCCCACTAAATCAAGCAGAGAATATCATCCAATGTTTTGCCCCAACTTTAAACTGATGAGACGCATGAATAAACCGCATCCGATCCCAATCATGCTCCATGTCTCCATCTCTACATTTTTCCAGAGCGAAGCATCAGCACTCAGCTGTGCTGCCCTCTCATCCATCATCCCACATGCCATTGTTTTTGTTAGGATGCACGGCTGGGCTGTGTTAGAGAAGTTACACATCAAAGAATTGGTGTGGGTGTAAAGCAGTTACTATATTTTGATTGGCTCGAGTGAAGGTGGATTCAAATGGATATATTGACACGCTTGAACTTGGGCTCCCTCTTGGTGATTTTCTTAGATGGTATTAGAACTGATGATTGATTGGTGGCATATTCTCAATATGTATCAATGTTTGGTCATATATCTTAAGGGAGGAATCTCGTGACCAACGTGATCAATGTGATCTCTTAGTAGGTGGGTGTTTTGGAGTAGCAATGTAGCTCGATAGCAGACTTCATGGTCTAAATTAAGCATATAAGCGTCGTCGTGTAGCAATGTGAGCCTAATGGCAATACTTAAGGGTATTAGAGATTCAACTTAAGATAAGTTGGTGCATAAGGTATTTCTAAATTAAGGGGGAGCAAACTTAATACTAGAACTTGCTTATGAGATAAGTTGATGCAGAAGGATATCTAACTTAAGGGGACACTAGAGCTCACACATGAGATTGTTGATGATATCTAAATTAAGGGAAGCAAACCTAGCATTGGAGCTCATACGTGAGTAAGGGATTGTTAGAATTTCACGGAAAAGTATCACATTGGAGAATTAGTATGGGTGTAGAGAGTTAATATATCTTGACTCATAAATCATTAACTTAAACTTCGTGAAAGTGGATTCTACCAAATATATTGATAAATTCGAATCTAGCTTCCTTTTGGCGATTTCCCCCAACAGTTTTTCGAAATGGTCATTGCTCAATCTCATTTATGGGTCCAACACTTTTATCTTCAACTTGGTGGTGCCTAAGCTACTTTTGTGCCATCCCATGCTTGTCCATGGTGCCTCGTTTGTGCTTTAACCGAACAACATGCATAATCCCACCACAGTAAAAAAAATATGATTCTTGAGCATTGTGGGGGTGGTAAAAGAACCGCTTTCCATAGTTGACTTCGTCCTGGGCCGCTCCAAGTTGCTTGTTGGTTTTGCTTTCACTGGTTTTGTTTGGGCGAGCGACACCACAGAATCAAGATCAAATTCCTTGAATAGATAAAAAAAAAGGTGGCCCCTTTGGGGAATAGAATCCCCATTTCTTTTACGCAGATCATTTGTGGGAATAATCCGGTGGAGACGACGCGAAATAATTTAAGGAAAAGGTACATGGAAGAGTACAGGAATGTCTCCATGTCCTCTCAGTGGGTTCTCTATTCATAATACAGCAATCATCTGACATGTCCTGATGACAATCGTGGATTTTGATTAGCTGTGACTGGCAACTTCAGTTTTTCCAGGTACGTATTATAAGAGAAACAACGCCCCATTTGTTTTCGTGCAACGATGTTGGAACAATCAATCGATAGACGTCATCTGTCATCAAGCTAGAGGCTTAAAGAGCTCTATTTTCCCTTGAAGAAATTCTTTAAAATGCATCTTTTGCTAGAGGTTGCTGTGTATCCACAAATCATAAATATATACACACACCCATTTTTTGGGATTTTCTTTAATGCACTTCCTTTTCCTTGAGGCGTCATCTTCCGCAGGGCGGTTGATAAATTCCAATATTGCGATTGATCATCGTTTCCCTCTCAGTGATGTGCAAGTACTTACTCTTGTGGTACTTGGATTTTGATCGACATGGTAAATTTCTTGATAAAAGATTGACACTTATATAGACTTTGATATTTTATCTAAGTATGTTTTGAGTACGTTACATCTTCTGGTCGGTCGGTATTTGAAATTCATATAAACAATGCTCGAAAAATCCGTATACTATCTTTATGCAATTGCTTCTAATGGGAAACAAAACACGGATTTGCACATGATTTTGGCTCTCAAATCAACTCACTCATAGAACATATCCAAACATCTAATAATAAAAGGTCAACAATTGTTTAAGGCCCTGAAATTCTATCGAAATATGCCTTAAGCGCATCATGTTTTTTAGTTGATTTGTAATCGGAATTCGTATAAACAACGCTCTGAAAACCCACATACGATCTTTATGCGATTGCACCTAATAGGAAACAAAACACGGATTGCACATGATTTTGGCTCTCAAATCAACTCACTCGTAGAGCATATCTAAACATTAATAACTGATATTTTCCTCTGGATGGAGGAATGCTAAGCTTAATGATGAATTCCCAAAGCAAAGATGCCCACTCTCCAAAAGCAGGAGAGGAGAGTAGGGAGAGGAGAGGAGAGAGAGGGAGGTGGACATGGCATCTTGGAATTGCTCAAGGAGCGTGACGTGGCAGCACCCGAGAGGCCACTTTGTCGGGATAAACAAATGATATTCTTGCAAAAAAATGGCTTAGTGTAATCAAAAGGTAGGGGATTAACAGTTAAGTCAATCATGGAGGGCAAAGTGCATCTTCTGCTGCTTGATGGCATTGGGCTATTGCTCTTGTATAGTGAGGAAGGGAAGGAATGACAAGGACCCCAGGCCAAAATCAAGGGCCGCGAATGCTTCTCGCATCTCCTTTTGCTAATCCGCCATCTTCTTCATTCTTGCGGTCTGCCGCGTCCCGAAACCCTAATCAGATGACATGGAAAAGGAGATTCGCCTCGTTTCTTTTGCAAATTCTGCTCCTAAGTGCGATTCCCCAAAAGATTGAGTGAAAGATATGCTATGCGGAGCAAAAGGTCCCATTTTAAGTGCCCAAAATCGTTTCCGTCATCGTTGTTGTCGATCACCGCGATTGAACCACCTGATTTTGGAGCTGAGCTCGACCACGAAGCTATCGTGCCCAGTCGTGTTTCGAGCACCGGCTGTGAGAGTTAGTTGAGTTGAGCTCGAGCTAGAGCTTCGTAATTCTATAGTCATCGGAACCGTGTGATTCTTGATTTTTTTTTTTGTTCAAAATAGTACGTGCTATTAACGGTTAAGGAAAAGTCTTACATAACACGGATGGATAAAGATCTGCACATAAAATATTCCATAGAGGAAGCGGGGGTGAATTCAACCAATTTAGAGGGAGATTGTGTACTCGATGATTCCATGCAAGCCAATCTGCTGCTGCATTTGCTTCGTGTGGGCAATGGATCACCGTGATGTTGTTGCTTTGAATTAGCGCACTCCTGCAACGCTGCACAATTATATTTAGGTTCCACGAAGGGTCGACCCGGACCACTACCATTTCTACCACCGCTGAACGGTCGCTTTCAATTGTCCACTTAACTCTTCGACTTCCGAAGTCTCCCACGTGTCGCAACTGAAGTTCATGGGTATATAAGATCCCGTGTAAAATCGCCTCAGCTTCCGCTTGGTGCGACGAAGAAACCCTAGCCATGGAAGCGAAGCCTTCGATAGCTCTTCCAGACGAATCACGCACTACTCCAGCCACAGAACACAAAAACTCGCCTGAACACCATGCCGCATCAACGTTCAGCTTCAGATCCTATCCTTCCGGAGGTCTCCACTAATCAGGTTTGTCTCGTGTTGAGTTGTCGTAATTTTTGTTTCGACTTTCCTCGACTGAAAGAGATCTGTTGTTCCTGTGCCGAAATCGTAGATCTCGCTGGTGAGTGGGGTATTTTGCTCGAAAAATCCAACTATTTCTTGCCTTCCAAATATTCCACGAAGCATACCGGTGAGCTCTCGTGCGGGTAAGAGCGATCTCCTCTAAAAGCTTCGAAGATCCACCGATCCGTTCGCTTTATCTTTGTTTCTAGGTCCGATCCCATCAAATCTCGAGTCATCCCATACTTTCCTTGTCCATTTACACAAGAAAAAAAGGTGCTCTATAGTTTCGATACTAGAGTGGCAGAATGGGCATAATGGATCTTGAATAATTTTCCTTTTATGTAGGTTCTCTCTCGTAGGGAGGGCGTTTTGATAGAGACTCCAGAGAAAAGTTCGAACCTTTGGTGGCGCATCAAGACTCCAGATTTGAGTCCATAAGGTGCGTGGTGGCTGAAATGAACAGGAGGGTCGGTTATGATCTGTGCTGCTTGTTGTTAAAATGGCTCTGTTGTATCCACTTTTGACAGAGTACTGCCCTGTTCTGTTGCCTGTCCATATGAGCGAATCTGGCTTGGATTGTTGGCTTAGAGGGATTGCTAATATTTCGTTAGCAATATTTGCATCGTAGAACCGTTGGATTGTCTCGTTGTTTCCATTCTCTAGTTTCTACATTGATCGGTTCGAGACACTAGAAAAGGCTCTGTTTGGTTTGCTTGACCACCTATAATTCCTTGTGAGAGCCATCTGTCTGCTCAAATACAAATAGAATTCCCGTCCCCTACTGACCATTTAATGTTGTTCTTTATTGTGTCTCTGCCAAGCATTAAACTTTGCCAGCCCCATGATGGCCAGTGTCCCTTAGCAGCTGTCCAGACATCACCATTGGGAAAGTAGATCCCTTTCAGCACTCTGCTCCATAAAGCCGAAGGGGAATTAGCTAATCTCCGGGTTTGCTTGCCGAGCATGGTTCGATTAAAGGTAATCAGATCTTTAAAACCAAGTCCACCTGTATCCTTTCGGGTTTTTAATACTTCCCAACTTTTCCAGTGCATCTCGCGTTTAGCATCACCTTTCTGCCACCAAAATGACGCAATTCGTTTTTCTATGGATCTGCAGATAGACACTGGCAGCTTGAATATGGACATTGCATAGGTAGGTAGGGATTGCACTACACTTTTTATTAATACTTCCTTTCTTGCCTTTGTGAGTAATTTTTCTTTCCAGCCTTCTAACTTTGAATTTACTCTGGCCAGAATCCATGCAAACAGATCTTTCTTAGATTGACCCCACTCTGTAGGTATGCCCGAATATTTTCCTGTTTTCTCTAGTACAGGGACTCTCAATTCTGTGGCCATGTTGCTTTTTAATAATTCAGGGCAATTAACACTAAAGTAGATCCCTGATTTGTTTAAATTAATTGCTTGACCCGTAGCATAGCAGTATTGGTTAAGTATTAGTGCTAGATTCTGGCATTCTGTAAGAGTTCCATCCATAAAAAAATATGACATCATCGGCAAACAGAAGATATGACAGCTTAGGACAAGACCTATTTATCTGTATGCCTTTGATACTACCATCTGCTAATGCTTTTTTCATCAGCCAAGTCAGTACATTGGAAATCAGGATGAATATATAGGGTGAGAGTGGATCACCTTGTCTGAGTCCTCGCGAAGGTTGGAAGAAAGAGGTAGGTTCTCCATTGAATTTCACGCTGAAAGTAACAGTAGATATACACTGCATAATTAATGAAACCCATTTAGCACAAAAACCCATGTGCAGCATACTATCCCTCACAAAGTCCCATTCAATCCTGTCATATGCTTTCTGCATATCAAGCTTCAAGATAGCCTGATGTTTTTTCTTCTTTTTTGTAATGCGCAGCTGGTGCAGAACTTCCTGTACTATGAAGATGATATCCTAATTTTGCCTCCCCTGAACAAAAGCACTCTGCTCTGGTTCAATGATAAGTGGCAACCACTTCTTTAGTCTGTTTGCAAGGATTTTTTAGATTACTTTATAACTGAAGTTGCAAAGACTAATTGGTCTGTATTGGCTGATGTTTTCAGGACTTTTAACTTTAGGAATCAAAGCTATGTGTGTCTGGTTGAGTCGGGGATCAAGAATGCTCTTCTGAAAGAAATCCTGGACAAGCTGCATCAGTCAGTTTTTATAGTTTCCCATGATTCTTGATTTGATCTGTCTTCAAGTACAAACCCAGAAGACAATTTACTCGATTGTCAAAGAACCTATCCGTTGTCCTATTGAACTTATGATCTAGAATATATCCATCGACTCAATTAAGTCGTAATTTTGGTGCTGTTGGTTCTTATCAAAAGATGCAACTTTTTGTTCGTGTATAATGGTATAGTCATACAATATTTTCACCATATTCTATTGCACACAATCCAAATATAAAATCGAGTACCGTGCAAGGATTTGTCATTGCATCTAAATATGATCCTCGTGTTAAGAAAATAATTGGTCGAGACGTCTTCTTATGCAAACATGATTACCATTGTCTTATTGTCCTAAAGAAGCATTAATATTCCTGGCTAATTTAATAATGCCTAAGACAAAATAAATATTTTGGGTATTTCACTAAATTTCACGGTTTGATTCTCTCATACCCCTAACCTTATAGGAATAGGAATAATGACACAATCGTCCTTTTCTTCACGGCCGTCTTTTTCTTCACTTAAAGGACACAACCTCAAAGTCAAAACAACATATCGGGGTTTCCATAATCTAGCAAGAGAATATTTACACTTCCAACTCTGCTAAACCCAACAAATGTCATCTTAGACATAAATCAAACAATATCAACTCATACCCTAAGATATTGCTCTCGTCCTACTAGTCATTAACCAAAGGACCTAAAAAAGATTGGAATTACGGGGGAGATAACCAACTACAGCTCAATGAGTGGTGCATATCTTTTATAATTGAATTGAGCACCCACCATGCATATTTGTAAAGCGATACTAGAATTGAATATCCTAAATCCAATATACAGTAAACTTAATACTCATATTTGAAATACCCTTTTCATCGATAAAAAGAAAACAGATAATTAATGATTCAGTCCATTGATCAATCTTAAATCACATGTCAATGGTCAATTTCATTGACCAAACTCACATCACATCACATCTCAAGACCTTAAAGGTAGCTCTCACAAAATTGACATCATCATATAACGCTTCGCTCTCCTATGAGACTAATGTCAAATCACATGTCAATGATTTATTCCATTGACCAAACTTGGGCTTTCGAGATGATGGTATCCCAATTGTTGTCCGGATTCCAAGGCATGAAGCATTTTCTAGAAGTCTAAAAATATTTTCTGAATAGTTTCATCATATATCTTATAAGACTATAGAGGTGACTTCCATAAGATTGATGTCATCAGGTAATACTTAGTTCTTGAGTGGTACAATGTTCTAGAGGTGGCTAGTAAGAGATTTGTATTATCACCTAGAACTTAACCCTTGACCAACACATATCAATAGTATAAGATTTTATAGGTAGTTTTCATGAAATTACGTTATCGTGTAGTACTTAATCTTTAACTAACGTACATCAACAATACAATGCCCTAGAGGTGGCTCTCACATGACTGGAGTTGCCATATAGCGCTTAACTTTTAACCAACATATATCAATGGTACAAAGCTCTAGAAGTGGCTCCCACGTGAGTCACGTTGCTATGTAGCACTTAGGTTTTGACCGGTCCATATCACAATTGGTTTCACAAACCAAACATATCCTTTCACAAATCAATTCTTTCCACAAAACCAAATCTAAAATTCATATCATAAATTGGTTTCACGAACCAAAACAGATAATTTTTCGCAACCTAGTTCATCAAACAAAATACACTTCACATGACTCCCATCATTTCAGAATCCATTTCATATACCCTTGACATTTCGAAAAGCCTTGTATAAAAAATTTCTTAGATCATTATAAATCTCATTTCATAAAGCAGTTCGTAACACAATACATATATATAAACCCTCACAACACCTTTTGTAACATGTTTCTCAAACTATTATCAAATAACAAAAGAGTAGCAAATGTTTAGTCTAGATATTTATGCATAAATATGCTATTTCATAAGTCATAACTCAAAAAAGAGATAGCACCACTTACTTGGGAATACTTACGACGAAACAGCAAGGATTACTCGAACCATGGCACTCGCAATCCTATTAAATAAGCGATAAATAATGTCAAAATGGAGTAAATCGCTACATCAACTACGAATCAGCTAAACTAAGTATAATTGCTAACAAAACAACTCCTACGCGTCAGCAAATTGCTCACCCCAAGAGATTATTCAAAACCGTCCGCAATGTGTAGCCTGTGCCCGAAACTCTAAGATTTCGTTTCGACTAAAGTGTTGCTTCAATCGACTCCCATAAAACTCCACAACTCTACAATGCCATACTTGACAATTTCCATGAAATCCCACATAACTCAATAACTCCAAAATTAGACTTTGCGGCTCAAATTTTACATAATTTCAAATTTGTACCATAATTCTGAAATTCCTCCGATTGAACGAATTAACAGGTCGAGGACTTACGGGGTGTAATAATTCAGAGTTGACTTAGCTTGAAATTTTTCTCTCCTTTCCTCCCTTATTCACTTCCTCTCCTTCACGGACGATCTCGTTTATTGTTTTGTCCGCTGGATTCACTACTTCATGTGCATATTAGGAGGAGGAAATTTGCAAGTGGGCTGAATTATGGCTTATGAAACATGGGCTTGGGCTTTGAGAACATGGGCTGGGTTTATTTGGGCCCATTATCACAGATTTGAGTTGATTTTCAATTTTCAATTCACAATTAATAAATTTAATATGTCGATTCATATTTCATATCTCGATTGAGCAAGTATGAATACTCTTGATTACTTGCGTCATGATTTGTGCAAATCTTCTGTTTGCTTTAGACCTTCCAGGGTGGGCCGATGGAGCATCATGACCTTATTCATATTCAATGCTTCAATTACCTTGTCCACTAATTCGAGTGAAAGATACGCCCACGTGCAAACCGCTTCAAAGGTATAGATTTAACTGGTTTACGAAACTTCTCGAGTTTTTCATGGGCTTTCAAGTAATTGATCTTTGCGCTTGTACGCTTGGATTATCAATAACAAAAGAGAAAATAGAAAAGTGAGGCCTTAAACTTTGGAAACACCAGCAAATTTTGTACGTTCGGTCGTTCATCTAATTTGGACCCAATGTGAATTGAAATGACACACCCATGGCTAGGGGTCCAAAACGGACTGTTCGGACCAGATCGTACTAGCTGATCTGGTCCTGTTCCCTAGTGTGTCGGTCCAGTTCCTAATTCCAAGGGGGAATCGAACCTGACCGAACCAACTACATATACTTTTATCCTTATTTCTCCAAAAAAGAAAAATAGTGAGTTTAGTTTATTGTTTTTGAGGAAATAAGAGCTTGTAATTTGACAATACGATATCTGGATGAAAGCATAGAATTTGGCTCGAGCTCTAAATTTGTCTCTGGTCATGCTTTGGATAATAAGATATCCAAATGGAAACATGGAAAAAAAAAATAGTGACCGGTTCCATTGGACTAGATTAGGTACCGGTCAACCCTATCTATGGCTACACTCCAAGGCCAACTTGGGCCACCGGCCCAGTGTAAATACCAGTATAGGTTGGATCGTAAATCACATGGGCCGTATGAACGGAGGCTTTCATTACTCCGTATCAACATCTTCCGCCACATTTTCTTCAGGTGAGTGTTGTCGTCCATGAAAGTTACACAGACAAACGCAATCGCCAAAGCACTTACATTAAAGTAGAATTTACGTTAGGCTTCCAATACAACTAACTATATCCACATTTACATCAAGTTTCCCATACTACACAATCTAAAAATGCTCCTGTACCAGAGTTTCTCTTCGTTTGTCCGGTCTTTAACATTCCATCCCAAAATGTTTGGCTTCCGGAGCATCGGGTGCTCCCGGAGCGCTAGTGATGCGGAGCGCTCGCCTTCATCCCAGGCCTTCAATGTCTCGCTCCGTCGACGACTCAGGCATTGGCTAATACCCCATTCCCCCTATTTAGTTGCACATCCTGCTCAGCTTTTCCCGCCCTCCACACCTGACTTGCCGTCTTTCTCGATGACAATGTCGACCGGTCCGCATGGTTCGGCGTCCTCCAGCATCTGAACCACGCCTCTCATGGTGGGTCTCAGTGAAGGAAGCCTCTCCGTGCACAGAACCGCGATCCTCAACACCTCGATGGCCTGCTCTCGCGTGTGATCTTGCACGATCCTCGAGTCCACCAGGCGCATCACGCTCTCTCTACACTTCAAGTTGCTCGAGATCCAGCTCACGATGTCCATGTTCTCCCCGTACTCTGGTTCTATCGGCCTCTTCCCCGTCACGAGCTCCATCAGGACCACCCCAAAACTATAGACATCGCTCTTCTCATTGATCCTGGACGTGTATCCATACTCTGTGACATAGACCAAACATGAATCATAAGCACTAAGCACTGCCAAAACCTTATTGGCTTATTCATCAATTTCTATCTGGTTTCGTTTGCAAAAGAACTCTCAGAAATCAATTGAAGAGAAGGAAATACATGGGGCATGGCCATGATTGATTCCTTACCAGGGGCAATATAACCTGGTGTTCCTGCTATGACCTGTGTGGAGTCTTTGCCGCCGCGACTGGCTTGAAGGATTTTGGCAAGCCCGAAATCGGCAATCCGGGGCTTCATGAACTCATCCAGCAAGATGTTACTCGACTTCACATCCCGGTGGATCATGAGCCTCTCGCACCCGTGATGCAGATACTCTAATCCCTTGGCCGCCCCGACCGCGATCCAGTACCGCGTCTTCCAGTCCAGCTCCAACTTCCTGGATGAGTGGAGCCTGTCCCACAGGCTGCCATTGGGGAGATACTCGTAAACAAGCAGGCTCGAGTCTTCACTCGTGATACTGCAGTACAGCTTCACCACGTTGACGTGCCTAATCGAGCTCAATGCACGGACCTCGGATTCGAATTCTCGGGATCTTTTGCAGCCCTTACCTAGCATTGGGCTAGTACTGAGGCTCCTTCCATGGGTACTAGAGTCTGCCGTCGGGATGTGCTTCACGGCGAGTTCTCGGCCGCTAGGGAGTTTCGCCTTGTACACGTTGCCAGAACCCCCTTTCCCAATGATGTTCTCGTGCTTCATGGATTCGAGAATCTCGTCCTCTGTGAAGGTTAACGTGTGGAACGACTTCACTTCCCAGGACTCTTCTCTTGACTTGCTGTCTCCATTCTTTTCTCTGTTCTTGATGAAAAGAAAGCATGCCAGGGAGGTCAGTAGTAGCACTGAAGCTACAAGGAAGCAAATTACGACGGTTCGGATGATCTTCGATGAGCCTGGATGAGACGAACATTGCTTGAAGGATTTGATCCTTGCGGCGGTGCATAGGCCAGGATTTCCAGAAAAGCTTCCATTGTATGCTTCAAGCGAGAGAGACTGTGGGATAGGGCCAGTCAAACGGTTGTTGGAGAGATCAAGAAGGCTTAGTATTAGGGAAGATAAACTAGCCGGAATCTGTCCCAAGAGTTCGTTATCGGACAAATTCAGAGAGTTCAGATTCGGTAAAGATCCAAGAGACGACGGTATTTCACCGGACAGCGAATTGTGAGCCATGTTAAGGTTGCTAAGTAAAACACACGAGCTCAGTGACTCGGGTATGGCACCAGACAGCATATTATACTGCACATAGAGGCTGCCCAAACTTTTCAATTTGCTGATACTCTCTGGGATGTCCCCGGAGAATTTATTGTAACTCAAGTCGATTTTAACCAGCAATTCAGCTTCCGTAACCTCCTCCGGCAACTTACCGGACAAGTGATTATTTCCGACTAGTAGCTGAGTCAGTGCCTTGGCATTCTTAATATCAGAGGTGATTGACCCTTCAAGCTGGTTCAAAGAGATGTCAATCATGTCCACATTTGGCAGTCCCCATATACCAGCAGGAACAACACCTGAGAGACTGTTGTTACTGACCCGAAAGCGCACCAAACTCGAGCAATTCGCATAAGCTCCTGGGATTTCACCGGAGAAGCTGTTCTGAAGCATGAGAAGCCTCTTCATCGTCCCCTGCTTGCACATATCTGGCGGGATCGTACCCGTCAAGAAATTCTCCGAGACATCTATGTAATCGAACTGCGCCCACGAGCCGAGCTTCTGGGGCAGAGAACCATGGAGCATATTCGTGTAGAGGGACAGATTGACGAGCCTCTGGAACTCACCAAACTCAATTGGCACTTCCCCAGAGAACTGATTCTCAAATAGCTGCAAAGAGATTATGTTTGTCAAGAATCTCAGTTCAGACAGATCGCCCTCGAGAGAGTTTGTCGATGCATCAAAGCACTCGAGTTTTGTGAGGTTTCTGAATCCGACGGGGAAATTTCCGGTCAAACTGTTGCCATAGAGCTCAAGTCGCCAGAGATTCACCAAATTTCCAATCTCTTTAGGTATTTCACCGGTTAAATGGTTGATTGAAAGCTCTAAGCTTCGAAGCTCAATGAGATTCCCGATAACGGGCGAGATTCGCCCTTCGATGCTGCAATTCGACATGTAAAGCTCATTCAACTTCAAAAGGCTTCCTATTTCTTCAGGGAAAGGAGTCCTATCAAAAGAATTGTCTCCGACGCTCAAGACAATCAAATCCTTCATGTTCTTGAGGGAACTCCACGGGAAAGCCCCGGAAAACCCGCTCTTGTTCAAGTACAGATAACGCAGTTCGTGAAGAGACGAGAGGTCTGGGACCGATCCTGAGAAGTCATTGTTTCCAAGGTCCAGGTACCGTAGCTTGACGCAACCATTCAAATCCCCCGTCGGTGTTCCGTGCAAGGAGTTGAATCCTAGCGCTAGCCTCTCCAAGTTCTTGAGCTCGCAGATCGATCCCAGGGGGAGCACGCCGGTCAGCTGCTGGTTCGAGAGGTCGATCGCCGTCACCGACCCATTGACATCGCAGGCGATGCCTGCGAATCGGCACGGCGGGTTGTCTCGCGTCCACGAGGAGAACAGGTTTGAGTTTGGAGTCCGGAGTGTGGCGGTGAGGTTCAGGAGTATTTGGAGCTCGTCGGCGACGGCGACAGAGCAGAAGAGGCAGAGGAAACAGAGCAGGAACAGAGGAGGGAGGCTTCGCCTGCCGGAAGCGGTCGACGCCGGCATGATTGGCGCTGCAGAGAGAGAGAGAGAGAAGTGAAGTTGAGGGGAGATTGAAGATGAAGACAAGTCAACTTAGGAAGATTTGTGTTGCCATCATCAATGAATGCTCTGTTTTTCTCCGAGCAGGGGACTTGGCGCGTCCCTGTTTTCTGTTTTTAACGGTAAATATATGCCTCGTTATAATTAGGAGCTAATTGCGGTGGTGTAAGTAACTAAGTATAAGTCATCCAGCTTTAATTTATCTTTTAATACGCAATGGCGACTCGATGAAGCATCACGTTGCGTGTGCCAACTACATTTTTGAAATCTAGTCAGTGTCGTCCAACTTGAATACCAATTTAAAAATCATACCGAAAGAGATTGAATCGATTTTAATAAGCCAAACGAACTCAAATTTCTTTATGCTTATCATAAATTGTTTCTCTCGATTTTTTTATTTGCTGGAAATTGAAATGAGTCTATTCAACATGAATGTCTCGGCTCTTTTTTTTTCCCTGGGATAATGACATGAATGGTTTTTGAACTTTAATTCAATAAGTTATGTGGTCCCTGAACTTTAGTCAAATGTGCAATATCATTCGTGAACTTTTGATTTATTCAATATAGTTCTTGGACTTTTGCTACATGTTCAAAGTCTCTAGACTGCATAAAAGCGAACATTTTATATAGTCCACAGATTTAAATTTAGTGACTGTATTAAATAAATTTAGAGTTCATGAATCATATTATATATTAGGCTAAAGTTCAGGGGCCAAATTGAACAAATTAAAGTTCATCAATCACATTACATATTAAGCTAAAGTTTAAGAACCATTTATATCATCTATTTATCTTCTTTTTTTTCCTTTTTCTTCCGTACAGATAGTAATATGCTATTATTTTTTAGTTTGCCTTACTTGAACAGGATATACCTTATCATACCCAAGAGAAAGTCACCTAGATATGCACGTTTTTTTTTTTTTGTCGTAAAAGATATGCACGTTCAATGGATTAAAAAAATTGCATACCTCTTTTTTTTTTTTTTTGGGTTAATATCCTGAAAAACCCCAAACCGGTACACCTGTGACAAATTTACCCTAAACTATTTTTTTGATCATGAAAAACCCCAAACTGGTACACCCGTGACAAATTTACCTCAATTGACCGTAAAAAACCCTAAACCGGTACATTTATGACAAATTTACCCCAAACTAATTTATTCGACGGCAAAAAACTCCAAACTGGTAAATTTGTAACAAATATACCATTTGCTAAATTTGATTAATACAACAAAAAAATCACAAAAATTATAAACTGTAACAAATGGAGCGTAAAATCCTAAATTTGTATACTAGTCAACTATCATGTGTCATTTAACTTAATAATTTGACAATAAAATTTAACGAAAACTAACATAAAGTAAATTTGTCACAAGTGTACCAGTTTGGGGTAAGTCTGTCAAAGGTATACCGGTTTGGGGTTTTTGGTTGTCAAAAAAATAGTTTGGGATAAATTTATCACAGATGTATTAATTTGGGGTTTTTCGGGATATTAACCATTTTTTTTTTATATAGACAACATTTGTGGCTTTCTACTTCAGAAGTAGCTGAGAGGAGCAACGTTTTCCTTTCGTCATGTAATGGCGATGGCCCATCTTTCGGGCAATGCCATGGAAGCTTCCCTTATTATTAAAGCAATAAAGAGGGAACATGATTAAACTCATCCACATGTTTTCTTACTTTTGTTTGATTTTGCTTGGTTTTTTAGCAAAACGACAATGATTGGTTTTCTTCCAATCTTCTTCTTTGCCCCCATTTTTTTTCCTTTTTCTATTTATTTAGTTTTGGCCACTTGACCAATTGATTATTATTTAGGTGGGTTCCTAGCAATTTTTTTTTTATTTAAATTGATCGGAGGCTTCAAATGGGTTTTTATCTACAATGGATTCAATACAAGAGTTCAAATGCCAAAGAGGACGAGTGATTCAAACATGATGTGGAGACAGTGTTATTACATTGACTGATGAGCATTGAATAAGCTAATCTGAAAGCGATAGGGACTGAGTACTCTTTGATAAACATGGTTCTTTAGATGATGCATGAGACGAGGGATAGTTATAGTTGGATTTACCCTTAACAAAAACATTATGGAAAAGAAATTGGAGAGTTCGCCGGGCATTTCGTTATCTTATTATTAAAGCAAAACTAGAGATTTGGTCGACAAAGGAGGTGATATTGCATGAATTTGGCCAAAATTTAATGCGGAGCTTTTGAATTTAATGGTCCACGTGAATATGGAATTACACAATTCATACAAAACTTTTGTCGGAAAGCATGTTTAGTCTTCTTGGGTCGCTTTGTTTTATAATATAGATAGAGGATAATAGTTTATTAGGAAATTATTGGAAGAAAAAAATTACTATTTGTTTTGTGCTCTACGTGGAATGAAAAAGAATGCTGGAATGTTAAAAAAAAAAAAAAAAGCAAAAACTTCTCTAGGACCAAATAAATGTAAACAAACCTGCACGTTGAAAGTTAATTTGAACTTTTTATATAAACACTATTGATCTCATGACATTTGTAAACTACGAATTTTCGCATCACAATAAAGACCGTTATCAATATGTAAAAGAAGAAATTTCATTCTAATAGTGAGTCCGATAATAACCGAGAGTGGGTTAATGCATATCTGTGGACTCAAGGAGTTGCTATTTTCTAAATTACCTTATGGGTCGACTTTTTGCGTCCAACTTATATCAATTTTTAGGCTTCATCATGCTTGTATTCCCTTAGCAGTGACCTCCACTGCACATCCACTCTTGGATTAGATAAGACGTCGGTCCAATCTCATTCGTGATATGTGAGCCTAGAGCAAGTGATATTTTTTTCGAGCTCTGGAGCTGTGTTTTTTTCCCATTAACAAGAAAATGATAAATTTCATTTATGGTCACAATAATCCGATTTTCTTTTTTTACAATGATGCACTTTGAATTTCTCTGAAAAACTATTAAAAAAAAATGCCAGCCTAGCCTCTTTACATTCCCTCAGGAGTGAATAGTACATCAATCTTGAAAATTTGAAAGCCTCTATTCAAAAGGTCGGCAACCGTGTTTAAGCCAGTCTTTACTTAAGACAAATGAACGCGGCATTGCTTTAAGAAAAATCATCCCTCCCCGTCCTCACTCAAGAATAATAGATAAAAGCTTAAAAATTTTGAGGCCACGTATCGAATCGTCCAAAATTAGAAGGCGAAAAAATTTGGCGACCATATCCTTAATTAACGGAGCATATATTGTCCCCATTAAACCTAATCGAAGCCTAAATTCGCTCACCTAATGCGTACAGAATCCAGGAAAACAACGTGAAAGTGCTGACTCCTAATTGAAAAAGACGGGTAAGGAAAAAGTTGAATTTCAGCATTGAATTTGGACGGTCTCCCTCTCTTCACTTTTTGATTCCATAATTGCCTTTCCACTTTATGGCGAGCAGCCGAAGCTGACCAGAGCAGTGTAAAACAAAGGAAACGTTCCATCCGAAGGACAGGAGCAGTAGTAGACCGAGGAGAAACGGAAGTCTCGTGGGAAGAAGCCTTTTCCGGAACGCGGTTTTTCACAGGGAAATCATGTTTTTGGCCACATATTGCATTGCATTTTAACCTCTTTGCTTTTCTATTTTTATGTTCGAGTGAAATGGTGTGGCTTTTCTTTCATATTATAAGAATGATCCACGTGTGGAGGCCGGATATCTAGAAGATCAAATTAGCCTGTTTGCTTTTTTATTAGGCAAACATGAAGAAAGCACATATTTCTTTTGCCGAAATATAAAATATTGTCCGGATTTTTTACGGTTACGAAAAAATTATATAAGAATTTACATGTCAACATTTGCATAATGTGAAAGTTTCGGATGTTATGGATTAACCAAAAGTCAACGTGTGTACGCCATGAAATTTAAGTAGAATGTGAATAGATGAGTTGATAAGAAGTTCTAAAATTTGTGTAATTGATTCATAAAACTTTCAAGTAAGGCAGTCAAGTTTAAAAATTTATTAAATTAGCATAATCGAATTCTCTCATTAACTCCTTTTGATTTAGTTAATGAAAAATGCTAAATCAACCCTTTCTTTTTTAACAAACATCACACCCTTATTCTACTATTCAAGGTGAAAGGACAACCGGAGAAAAATCCAAATCAGCCGTGATGATTCTTTTTTCGCCTCGTGGTTTTCAGCAACCTTGTGTTTGACTTTGCTTGGAATGATCTCAAGCAGCACGAATAGCTTTTCAAAAGCCGGACAATAAAATCGTCACGCCAAAAATAGATGTGAAATTGCCTCAGTTTAGAAAAGTGTTGTTATAAACAATGTTGTGGGATGGTTCGTACACTATAGATGAAATAGATCGTTTAATCTGACTAAAGATAAATATTCGTTATTGCAACATAGGAGTTATCGAAGAAAATAACTTCTCGAAAATCAATCGAAGATCATTATGGTGCGTCATTGAACTATGTTATCAAACACGAGATCTGTGCGCAAATATTATACCGTCCAGCCATATCGATTAAGTATAAAATATTCATCTAGGATAAGATCGATCTATGCCGTTTGAAATTCGACATCTAAATGTGTTAATTTATTAAAAATGAGAGGTGGTATCCAGGATTTGGCCGCAGGAAATTTGTCGTTCTCTTGGCCTCTGTACTAATGCAGGCTTGTCAATCACTAATTGATTTGACAACCAAAGTTCCATGAATGCAATCCCTCATTTTTCCTCCGGTAGTCCACGTTCAACATCTCTGGTAGGCCTCCTTACGCGCGCTAGTCCAAGTGATGTTGACTACTCAGTTTGACTGCCATGTACCAAATCCAATGCACTTTGAGCAAATAAAGCACGTTTGTCTTGCTCTCTCAAGCTTTTCATTCGTTCGTGAAGTCAAATGAGGGAAAGTAACCGAAATGAAGAAGAAGAAGTCGACCTTATCAAATTGCAATTCGACTCTCTAGAGACGTGCCTCAATTTTCCTATCGTCATCGGACCATGGTGAACTGTGGAATCACGGGACTAAATAAGAGTTCTCGAATGCTAGTATCGTCCGATGAAGAAGAGAAGGGAAAGAGAAGGAAACGGTACATGTGTAGTGGAACGTTAGTTTGTTCTGGGTGCTCCTTGAGCGTCGGGTGAGATTTATGCAAGGTCATTCGCTTCTTGTCACATGCGCACATTCAAGCTTACTCATTTCATTTTATATAAGGTGTAAAGTTCAAGTTGGACTCACTTTACACGAAGTCTCTTGGACCGCACCTTGCATGATATACAACTGGCCCTTGTTCCCGTTTCATCAAAAGTAGAAATTTCAAAATTTTTCGCTCTCACTTTGCACGGTGCAACTGCTCCCAATACTTCTCTCTACCCGTCTACCCCATGAAACCCCTAAATCTACAACACTTCATAAAAAAGATGTAGCCGTGATAGGTCTTTGTTTGCAAGTTGTGGCCGTGGCGAGTTGTTGTTTGCGATGTAAAAATGTGATGGGTCACATTTTGACTTTTAAGTGTTTAACACTTCAATGCCATGTAAAATTTTGCGAAATTATTATTAATTGTTTAAAAACTTAAGTTATTAGATACATACGTTATTTACTATTTAAGTATTCTAAAATGTGAGTCGTCGATGGTGGGATTGCATAACAATTGTATTTAGTAAAAGATCCCTTGTAAAGCAATTTTGGATTAAGTAGTGTTTGATAAAAAAATATTTTCGCAAAGGGCTTTAGCTGCGATTTTTTTTTTTTATTAAAAAGAATTCAAACCCTTCGTTGACTTTGATGAAGGGCCTAGGCCATTGGCAAGCCAGATCTAGCATTAGCAGCCCTCAATTGAGGTCTCACGACCTTAGACAACCCTTGGCTAAAGTCGTGTGACCTTAACCTTCGCAAGGGTTGCTCGGGTTGCTTGATCTTAGGTGATGGTGGCATGGGTCGTGCAACCTCATCGGCCCCTTGTTGGCTTGTGGTTAAACTTGGCCCTGTCGGCCCCATCGGCCACCCTCGCGCAAATAAGATAAACAATACAATGAGGGGCAAAACTAAAAAACTGAAACATCGATAAGGATAGCTTTGGAAGAAAATAATCATTTAACTCTTGTTTCAGTATTTTGAAAATGCTGAAAGCTCAATGCAGGTCTCTAACTATCTCGAGCTTTTAACCTTTCCAATACTAACTTTTACCTCAAAGCTCCTTAAGAATAATTGCCAAACACCTAAATTTTTCCTCAATAGATAACATGCTTTCCGTGACCACTGCTCGAGCTTTCACTATGCATTGTCGTCATAGTGAAACAGATCGAGCATGCTCAAGTGAGGCCCCTTTTTCGTGCGGTTTCGGTTTGCTGGCAATTCCAGCGTGCAATCTGACCTTCCTGGCCAAGTGAGGAGATCTTAACTTACAAGAAAAAATCACTTCTATCTTTTTAATCGAAGATCACATCAGCGCGATATCAAACTATGTCATCGAACATTGGATTCGTATGCAAAGGTCGTACTGTCTAGCGATATCAACTATAAACGAAATATTTATTGGAAGGGGGATTGGTAGACATTGTTCAACATATGGTACCTATGTTTTGGTTTATCAAATTAGGAGGTGGTAAGCCAGGATTTGGGCCGCCACAAAATTTGATTTTTCTTTGCCTCCGTACTATGGAGGGTTCGTCAATCCCTATTGATTTGAAAGCCCAATTCCCACAATCCAATCCCTCCTTTTTCTACATCTCAGATGGGCCTTTTCCATTCGCACTAGGTCCAAGTGAAGTTGACTTTTCAGTTTGACCGCTCATGTTCCCACCCGTAGCATCGTAAGCCGAAATAAGCATCTTTGTCTTCCTTGCTCCAGCCCATTTATTAATGAAGTCAAATGAGGCAAAAGTAACAAAAAAACTCAACAAAAACCTTATCATTTGGATTCCCCAGAAGCACATACCTTAATTTTCAATTGTTATCAGAATTGTCAAATGAAGCCAAAATATGAATTTTTAGATGTTAGAATTGTCATCTGAAAAAATATGTGAAAGAAGAAGAAATTGAATATGATGAAAGATAATTTGCCTTCATAAGATTAATTGGGAATTTAATATTTTTCGGTCGGCATTTTTAATTAGATAATAAGGTTTTTTCGATCTTTTTATTTTTATTTTTGTGTCTTTATTTTAAATGTTCTGATGTGGCTGTAGTCCATAGGTGGGTGTCCTCGTTCTCATGGGTTCAAAAAAGAAAAAAAAAAAAAAAAAAATCCGATTTACTTTCGTTCGTGGTCAACGAACGGTCAACAGTCAGTATCGCGGTCCCGCCCGCGAACCCGTCCCTTCTCTCTCCCTCTCTTTCCCTGGACTGCTCCTGAAAGTTCTGCCATGGAAGCAAGGCGAGGCCAAGAGCTACGGAAGCGCTCGAGCTCTTGTCTTTGCGTCCTTCGCGACGCTTGCTAACACGAAGTCCTGGGATTCTTGGTGGCCGAACACGGTTCGCTTCGGAGCCCAGTTACAGCCGATTGCTCCTTCCGCTTCCGCGTGCTGTTCGTTTCGGTCGATTATCGAAGCGAAACCTGGTATCGTCCTTGCATCGCGAACCCTTAATGCCCATTTGGTCGGCATCGAAATGCGGATGTCTGGTTGTGCAATTTTGCGAGAAAGTTTTTTTTTTCTTTCTTTCCTTCTCTCTTTCCAACGATTGCGAATAATTGATTGGGGTCGGCTTGGCTTTTTGGTTCTTGATTGACTCCCCCGGGGGTTGTGATCTCGGAGGCGAGGCTGTCCTAGAAATGGGTTTACTCTTTTTTAGCTCGTGGATGATGAGGGAGTGAGCTTGCCCAAGTTTGTCTCGTGTGTAAATCGTGGAACTTTTTCTGTGGGAGGAATGCTTCAGACTAATTATAGTCTAGCCAATATGTGGTTACGAACATTGTGGTTGGGGGTTCATCGGGCAATATTTTGCGGCTGCTCGAATGGGTTCTGAGTTTCCGATGATCTGGTGTGGAGGGCTTAGACTCTTGACTGAGGATTTGAACTCGTCGAGGACTGCCAAGTATTGCAGAGTCTAGCAAGATAGTCTATGTTAAGTAGTTGGTGTGCTTGTGCTTCTTTTAATGATTGAATGGGATGACAGCTTACATGAAGTTGTTGGTGGGTGGAACATCGGGTTAGTTATGACCATTCTAATTCTTGTTTTCTGGATGACAGTGGTCGCTAATCAGGACATGCACCAGCTCTGACTTTGAATTAGGAGATTGAGTGGCTAAAAGAGAGAAGGGCCATATAATGGGAAATGAACGGGTGAATACTGCTTATTTGTCTCCTCAGATCGATTTTGTCCATATCTGTACTTTCCATCAGGTCATGCCGTTTATTGTTTAGGATTTGTCTACTATTTTATCTACCTCTGGGGTTGATTTTGCCAATGTTCAGTCATCTTTCTTTCTTTCTTAATATGGCAACAAATGGTTGTGGTTTCTGCATCTGCCTTACAGAACTTAGTCATATTTCAGGCGCATTTCTCATCTAGTTTAATGCGCCTGATATCCGCTCAATCCTATTTAGCAACGGTCATCAATTGTCATAGAGGATATAGAATATCTTATATAGGGGCAACCCAACATGACTATTAGGTTTGACTATCCCTTTTGTTAAAGTACATCAAGAGTTAAACCATCTAAAAGGATATATTTAGGGAACCGTTTGGGCCTTTTAGGCATTACTTCTTTCAACCATTTCTTGATTACACTATTCCTACTTGAATTGCTAGTTTGCATTTCTTCTTGACACTAATCGTTGTTATCTGTTGAAGGAATCATGGTGGCAAGCCAAGTGAAGCCAATGAAAAGCATTTCTGTTTAGGCAGATTGGTAGAGATATTAGCAATGAAAAAGTCAGTACCTGCTAGATAAAAAGATTAAGTGCTTTAAGCCAAACTCCATTAACGTAGGAGTTTTCTTACATGGTTGGGTACGCTTGGATAAAAGAGGTAGGGAGGTGTGTGTCAGGTAGCTGACAATGAGCGCTCCTTTTTCTACAGTTGAATCTCTATGAAACCGAGTCCTATTGCAATATTGTGCAAAAACTAGGTCATCTCTTAGAAATGATGCAGTGGGTGGGCCGAGCACATAGTGGCAAAGAAACAGAGTAAGAAAGCTGCGAGTGCAACGAAGCTATCAACAAGCAATGGTGTTTATAATCTCTCGAACACCAAAGAAGAAGATAAAGTATCTGCGCAAGTAGGCTAGAGCAAGAAAAAGAAGGACAAGAGATCTAACTAGGCTGAGATGAGTTAAGGACGAGGATGAAAAAGCCCTAGTTGTAGAAGAAGCAGTTAAAAGCAAATGAAATATTTTTGTAAGCTCTTTAATAGAATGTCACAAGAGAAATTCTAAACCGGGGGGAACTCCATAATTTGCAAGAGTGTGTAGGAACTCCTATTGACAAATAAGGGAATGGGAAGTTTCTAGAGCTTCGATAAAGATAAAGAATCGCGTTAAAGGCGAGATCTCTATATCTTGGATTGTCAACCTGAAGAAGATGCATGAATGAAGGAAAAACACGTTTATTTCTATCTATAAGAACAATGGACATCCAGGACTGGGCCAACTATGAATGGACTAGCTAATGAGCCACATCAATGAAGCTTGGGGAGAGAATCATCAAGAACATCAGTAGAGGTAACAGGCATGTACTTTTAAGACAATTGAGTGGGATTAATCCCAGAGAAATGTTAGAGGATTCTTGGAAAGGAAGGAGTACGGCCATAGAGAAAAAAATGGCTAATTTTCCTGGAACCATCAGGTAGGAACGGCCCCCTCCCAACAGTCCCTAAGATGTGTTCTCCAAATGTGGGCTCATGAAAGCTATATGGGCTGTAAATCATGGAAGTCTTGAACTGTTGCCTTAATGCCTACTAATATATTTTCTGTGAACATTATACCTGTACCACATCTGGTATAAGTAGTCCTGATTTGTCTTTCATAATCTCCTTGTGTTACTAGCACCACACTGGATCAGTGATATTGGAGCTAAAACACCCGACAAGTAGTACCATAGCTGGTATTATTGGCTTTATATGAGGAGATCTTATTAGTATGTAGTCTGGGTGTCATCTTGTGCTGATTACTTGTTTTGCAGGGTTTTCAAACGGGGTTTTATTAACCTGTGGAACTTCCTTTTCATCCTTTACCTGGGTTGATCTCCTGTGTGGTTTTTCCTTATGTTAGAATAGTACTACTTTGTCATCTCTAGTTAAAATAAGACAGGTCATTGTTGAACTCTTTGATTATCATAGGGAACCATTTTGGATCTTCAGTTAATTGCTGAGCATTCATAGTAAATTCAATAGAAGCTATAATTCTTTGTTTTTATATAAATATGGGCTCATGAAGCTGGTTAACTTTTGATTTGAAATGCGAATTATTGCTGGACAGACAATGAAACATGTCGATCAGGTTCAGTGGTGCCTGTGGGAGACCTTGGTTGTAGATTTTCAATTTGAAACAGTTGGGTTCATGCCAAATATGTGGAGCATGGTTTCAGGTAAAAGATGTTGATAAGTGGAAAACAAGTTGCTAGATGGCAGCCGAAAAATGTCTTCTGGCAAGCTTGATGATTTCTTGGAGGGATGTATTTGATGATCCCAAGGATCCAGACACCAACAAAAAAAAAAAAAAAAAAGTCTACCCAATGCACACATACATGCATATTATACAATTTACACTTTGTCAATCTTAAGCATGGTCTAAGTTCTTGACCTCTATATTTATTGCTTTTGACAAACTAAACTCCGAAGACTGACTTTGAAGAAACTAACATAGTTTGCAAGAACATCTCACCAGCACCACATCCATCAAGTCATCTGAGTATTTAATATGGACTGTTGTTTTCTATTATTAGGGTTGAATGCTCTCTGTATACATGATATGTACTGCACGTGAGATTGAGCTCCAAGTTTATCATGCATGCTTTTATGGTTTCACAAGCTTACTTGTTGTCTCTTTCACGACAAGCTTGCTGTCCTTTCTGTGCATCTCTAAAGATGGTGGAGGGAATACCAACTTTTTGATTGAATATTTCACCTGTTTTTGAATCCTCCGGTTGGTAAACATTAGTTTATGGATTTCGAATTAGTGAGGTGAGGTTATATCCACTGAATCATTTTCTTTTTTTGGGCAAAGGGGCAGGGTAAAGGTTTGATTGGATTATCTGCCAGTTACGATTAGTGTACATATATCGACATTATGCAAAGGCTTCTGTTCTGGGGCATCAGTATGCATTAATTGATAATAGATATACAAGTGGGCAACATCCAATGCTGATGGCATGCCTTTTGTGTATGGTGCTTTGAAAACCTCATGTTCATGGGGGCTTCTGTTATAGCCATTCACACAAAGAGGTTGACTCTTTTATCTGTGAGCAACTTATGCAGATATCACTGTTTGTCTCGCGACTGCATTCTGGATGTATAAAATTTCATTGTGGCTTTGATATCCCATAAAAGTTTATACTGAAAATGAGGCCGTCCTTGCATCATCATGCAGAAATTGGTTATACGGATGCTTGCGAATTTAACAAGCATACCATTAAAATGTTATAAGTTACAAATTCTGTTTCCACTATGAAATTCATCAATGAAGTAGTTACATAAGGATATTTGGAAGGAAGAGTCCTGGCTGTTGTGAAAAACCCATCACATTGTTGGCACTTCCGCTTCTAGTACTTTAAGCAAGTGCTAAATGAGGAAGTTTTACTTCTGATATATGATCTGAATCTGTTACTTCTCTGGATATATGTGTCAAAAAGCCTCGTCTTTAAACAAGCATCTGACGAGAAGCAAGGAGACAGAACATTATAATTGTACCTCAGTATTTTTGTGTGTTAATTTCATTCCTTAACAATTTCTAGTCCTTTGAACCTTGCATTGCCAAGTTAATTAATTAGAGCTGTTGTGGTTAAGCCGTCTTTCTTTCTTGTGCTTTCAACCGTTCAAGTCGTTGATTTTCAATTTTTAAGAGCAGTTGGTAGTGTCTGGAGAAGTGGACCATGGTCTTAGCAAATTGGTGGTGAAAACTTACCAGTCCATGCGGTGCAGCTATGGATCCTCTATTAACTTTTAAGTCTCTTCGCTATTGTTGAGTGCCCAAAAGGTGAGAGCCTCAGAAGAGGTATATTGTTGTATCCATTTGTTTGGTAGAAATTTGTCATGGTAGAAGTATGTTTTATTGCTCATACTTATTTTTGTCGATTGAGTCATTTTCAATAAGGTTTTCTATCTAAAAATTTGCTTTCTTTTTTTTTTCCAACTCAAAATTATTTAGTACCTGCTTTCTGGATACTTATTATTATTATTATTATTATTATTTTTTTTTTGACAGCGTATTCTGACAAAAGAATTAAAATTTGGATTATCATTATAAGTGCAGAGATACATGAGTTTCGTGATAGTTGTTAGAACAATAAATAGTAGCACAGGATGGAGGTATCTTTACAATCAGAATTGTAGTAGTACACATTTTTCATGTTGGGAATTGTGGAAGACAAACTATGCGGGAAGCAATGATCTTCACGTGCTTGATGGCAACTCGGGTATGGTTGTATAATATGCTTGGTGGGGTATGCTTTCCACAAAGAAAGAATTTCTCATTAAAAAATAGATGCTGCTTTCTGGGACTCTCAAACTTCTGCCTGATCACCATGGATTATTAAGTGAAGTAGAGAGTTGCAGATCCAGGAAATACTCCCACAGCTGCTTCCTCACCAACCAAAAAAGCTGCTGGTGGTTGGGATATATTCTCCAGAAAGTATCATTTTCCTTTTGCTGTAAATGTCATTACGCATGGGTTGCCTAATCATGGAATTGGAATCTCATGCATTTCTTTTCCAGCGAATTTGTTGTATGAATATGGTCAATTATGCTTAGTGGTTAACAGCTTGCATATAAGTTGTGCTCCTTGAGACCTTGATAGAGACAATATTTGGTGCTCTAAAATTCCAAAAAGCTTGATTGATCATGGTGGAAGGCCATTGGCGAGCTCTCCTTTTCCTTCTTGCTTGCATCTGAATCCTGGAATAAGTTCTTTTGTTAATGCACTTAAATGTATCTACAGAAGCATGTCTTGCTTTCCTGCTCCTGAGAATTATTACCGTGACATGCTTTTTGGTTACTGTATCATAGCTGCTCGAGTCTGAATTTCTATTTAACCTATGAAAGCTGTTAAAACTTTTCTTTTATTTTCAAGTATCTTCGTTCTTATTGGGTTTAAACTGAAGTCGACCTGAAGGAACGAAGCAATAAGTGCGTGAATGTTTGTAATACATAGGTCGAGGGGGCTGTTGGGCATATGTGACTTCAAGAAATCTTAGATTACCTGTACAATGTATTTAAGGTGAAAGAAATGTCAGCCGTTTATTTTTTTGTATGATGGGTCTGTTCCAAGTTCAGGCATCAACCTTTTCAAGAAAAGTTGGGGGGTGAGAACCGGAGGAATGAGGGTATAGAATCTGTGAATTTGGTTCTAATCTTGAAGGGCATAACCTTTTAATTAATGTCAAATCCTTGGCAGGTCCTGTCACTTCTGTATATCCTTTTCGCATTGAGAGTTGCATTACAGTGTCTAAGTACTTTGTTTGCTAGGAGGCAGAAGAAATTCTGTCTGATGGCCACTATGTGATATTTTTCTTTTTTGGCTGCAATGTATCTTTTTGATACAAGTGCGGTGGCATCTCCTCCATGTGATCTTAGAGCTTGTCCCTTTCCATGAAAACAGTCTGGGGGGTCTGCCCTCTTCTGCTAGCCCCACTTCCCCAATTGGGGATGATAAAACCCAAGATGGATCTTTTTCACTCATATTAATCAGTGTCATGCCTTTTATGTCTACTCATGTTAGCCCCTATTTTTAACCAAAATGAGCAGGCATTATTGAATAATTAGAGAATGACTGATGTGCTTATCTCACTAAATCTGGACCATTTTGTTCTTCTTCCCTTGTTTTTAACCTTCATGTCACTTAGCTCTCAATCTCCATGTAGAGCCATTCAGTGAGCTGGAGACACATGGACACTGACATACAGGATGTGGATTTCAGAGAAGCTATTTCTTATTCAAGGAAACAGAGGAGAAACAGGTGCTTGAAGCTGCTCTGTCTGAGATAAAAGGCAAATATAAAGTGGAGCTGCTTTTTTAGCTTATTGGGGGCAGGAGATGGTGGTGGGAGAGGGGGAAGGGATTTCTGTTTCTTTTTGCTCAGAAGACAGCCATTTTTTTGCCCTCCTTCTGAGAGACAGTCTCTTCTCTGTTGTGAGTGAAGGGATACAGATTAAATGGTTGGAGTGGGTGCACGTAAACTCCTCTGTTTTGCTCCCCTTTCTTCCATCTGCCGGTACTGTACACAGCCATTAAACTCCCCTTGTGGTCCCATGGAGGACCCATACACCAAACTCCACGTACCCATCAATATGGACAAATTATATCATGTTAGTGCAAAGGGTCGCGGGGGAATTTAAAAGCGCATTTTATTTTTGTCTAATTAGTGAAAGTTCTTGGGCCAACATGTTGATTAGGTTAGTGCATCAGAAAATTAATTTGACCAAAGAGGACTGTCAAATGGATCGATTAGATGTTTTAATCCACGACATTGTTTAGATATATCTTTTGGATCACTAACCAGGAATCATTTCACATCGATATTGGATGAGTTGATATCTTCCCAATGGATCAAGATCTCAGCAAAAGAATCTTTAACAGATGACATTGTTTAAGTAGACCCTTTTGATCATTGACCAGGAATGAATTTATGTGGAGATAGGATGAGCTGATATCTCCTAAATGGATCAGAGATATCAGCCATATCCCCCCCACTTACTCCCCAGAAATGACCTCCCACCACAAGTTTATTTTATATGCATATATTCACCTCACTGCAATCCAAGCACTTTAACCTCATTCAAACTTGATTGAGAGAGAGAGAGAGAGAGCGCAGCATGTTACCTCTCAAACAGAGCAAGTAGAGAGGGGGAATGCTCTGGTGTTGCGACACTTGGCACCAGTGATGTGGCGCGATCCGACCCACCATCTCTAATAAGCCGGCGGGATCGAGACGGGGAGGAGATCATCATACTTGATGGAGATTAGACGGTGGCTAACAACCGGCTTCAGATGCCTTGACGACATAAGAGAACATACAGCAGTTGCAGACATGGCCAGCGGGTTTGCATCACATGGGGGGAGGCTTTGGGCAAAGGCAAAACAGAGCCATGCATGCATGGAGGATGACATGCCTCCCTTTAGTGCATGCAAAACATCCCCTCTGCCACCAAGCCATGAAGCAAACCCAGCCATGTCCCCAGAAACGAACACCCCCTCCCCCAATTATTCCCCAATGTCATTTCAGGCAGGCGAATTTGCTCTCTCCACTTGGCCCCTCCCCCGCACCCCCCACTACTCTTTTCTTCAAGATAAAATTCTTTATGGATCCTCGGTACGTAACGAAAAGAAAGGGAGATATCACAACACCTAAAGCCACAAGCTTCATAAAAATATTATCCCCTCTTAAAGTGAAAATCATAAAATACTTGGGCTTCATCACTATAATCCCACCCATCCCAAAAAGAGGATTGACCCACTACTACACAGACCTTGAACTGTGTATGCTCTCCCAAACCGACACCGTCCCAATGTCGGTTTGAAAATACTAATTATTCCCACCAATTAGCTTTCTGGGGTTTTCGCCCTTCTTATATAGTCGGATAAAGATCACACAACTAGATCCTAACAAAAAGCGTCAGTCACTCACTATCAACCCGGCTGCCCAGCAATTTTCTATATTCTATCAATTAAGAAGGGACTTAGCGGCAACGGGAAGGTCGACAATAAAAGGGCGACTACATAATATGTAGTCCTGGGCCGTCTAACTTTGCATTCTTCGCCTTTCATTGTGATTACAACCGTGACCGCATAATGACCTAACACAAAATTTACCGTACTCGATGACGGGTGTATGCTTAAGCATCACTTGGTCCTCCTATGCTATTCTTTCTTTTTCAATTCCTAGGGGAGGCCCCTCATACATTAGATATAACTAGCGAGCAAAAATTAAAGACGTAAAGGTGCACACTTTTCCCGGGTCGTCGACACGTCTGATGGGAGGAGAGCCGAAGGCGGGTCCGGCTCCCTCCCCGGTCGTGTATATATAGACGACCCCCTCTTCACCCCTTCCAGGCCATCGGAACTCTCATCAAAAGGCTCCAAAAAAGAGAAGAAAAAGGAAGAAAGAGCTCGTCCTCTAAAAGCAAACAAACGGAGCCGCAACGATACCCAAAGTTTTGCACAATCTCGGTTTTTTTCATTCCCTTCCATATCTCTCTCTCTCTCTCTCTCTCTCTCTCTCACACACACACACAAACATTTGAAAACACCTTTTCTTTCGTGTTCTTTTATCCACAAGCTATAGTATCACCACACCCCACAAAGATAATTCATTCCTTCATCGAGTTATCATGTGCAACCCGAACCCATCTTCAGTTGACTTCCCTGAGAAGACCCTTCTCAACAAGAACCCCAATAAGAAGAGCAGCCCCATGGACCTCCAAGATGACCTCCACAGATGGCCTACGCCTTCCGAGGTAATCAACAAAACTAGTATTTCCACTTTTTTGCATGCATGGACATGATGCTCAAGAGATTTGCTAGCAAAGATGGCCATGCAGAGGTTAACATGTTGTTTTAAAATTTCTCAGGCTTTGGAGGAGATTAAGGCGATAGGGAAGATATCTGGGCCGACGGCGGTCACCGGCCTGCTCTTGTACTTGAGGGCCATGATCTCGATGCTATTCCTCGGGCGCCTTGGTGAGCTCGAGCTCGCGGGCGGGTCTCTCGCCATCGGGTTCGCCAACATCACCGGCTACTCCGTGATCTCTGGCCTCGCCATGGGGATGGAGCCCATCTGTGGGCAGGCCTACGGCGCGCGGCAGTGCAAGCTGCTCGGCCTCACGCTGCAGCGCACCGTCCTCCTCCTCCTCTCAGCCTCCGTCCCGATAAGCTTCATGTGGACCAACATGAAGGAGATCCTCTTGTGGTGTGGCCAAGATGAGGAGATATCATCCACAGCTCACACATTCATCCTCTTCTCAATGCCTGACCTGTTTTTCCTCTCCCTGCTTCACCCACTGAGGATTTATTTGAGGACTCAGAACATCACATTGCCACTGACTTATTGCTCGGCTGCTTCGGTCCTCCTTCACGTCCCTCTCAATTTCCTCTTGGTGGTCCACTTCAAGATGGGCATTGCTGGTGTTGCTATAGCCATGGTCTGGACTAATCTCAACCTCTTCGTCTTGCTCTCTGCCTACATCTACTTCTCGCGTGTGTACGAAGGCTCCCGGGTCGCCCCGAGTGCTGACTGCCTCCGGGGGTGGTCTTCCCTGCTCGCCCTTGCCGTGCCAACCTGCATCTCAGTGTGCCTCGAGTGGTGGTGGTACGAGCTCATGATCGTGTTGTGTGGCCTCCTCGCCAGCCCCCGTGCCACCGTGGCCTCCATGGGCATCCTCATCCAGACCACCTCATTGGTCTATGTGTTCCCCTCGTCTCTCAGTCTTGGGGTCTCGACCCGAGTGGGGAACGAGCTCGGCGCAAGGCGGCCCGCCCGGGCCCGGATTTCTGCCATCATCGCTATGGTCTGCGCAGTGGGGCTTGGCCTAGCGGCTATGCTGTTCACCACCCTGGTGCGGCACCAGTGGGGGCGGCTCTTCACGGGGGACGCCGAGATACTGGAGCTGACGGCAGCAGCACTGCCGATCGCAGGGCTCTGCGAGCTCGGGAACTGCCCTCAGACCACGGGATGCGGCGTCTTGAGGGGGAGCGCCAGGCCCACCATCGGCGCCAACATTAACTTGGGCTCATTCTACCTCATCGGCATGCCGGTGGCGATCGTGATGGGGTTCGTGGCCAAAAAGGGCTTCGCAGGGTTGTGGCTTGGCTTGTTGGCCGCTCAGGCTTCATGTGCATTGCTCATGCTCTATGTTCTCTGCCGAACTGATTGGGCGGTTCAAGCGGAGAGAGCCAAGGAGCTCACCCAACCTCCTCCCTCTTCTCCTCCTTTGCTGCCAATCTCATCCAAAGGGTCATCGGCCGATCCCGCTCCCGTCTCCATCGTCACGAACCAAAAGGAAGCAAGCAGCAATAAGAAGGAGGCTAATCTTGAAGAGATACTTTGTGTTAACGACGGTGGTGATGATGATGATGATGGGCATCTTGTGAAGTCAGCTTCATCACATGAGACCGACCCTCTGCTATCCACTCCAAACACAGTGCACTGATAGCGATTCGCATGTTAACCATTATTCCCTCCATTTTTGCAGATGTCGCTCCTCACTCCCTGAGTGGTTGTTGTAAAAAGAGACCAAAAGAAACCCCCCCCCCCCCCCCCCCCAAAAAAAAAAAAAAAAAAAAAAAAAGGATTAGATTCTCATTGATCATTTTACCGTGTGCTATTGTAGAAGTTCCTCTCCCCCCTTATTTCTCTCTCTCTTTTTTATTTTTGGGTTATGCCTATTTTTATTGATTTTTTCCCTTATCTTGCTATATATCTACTAAGAGAAATGTTTATGTGATTGTTTTTAATCTACAATAAGAATAATAGCTTGTTTTGTGTCAAAAAAAAGTAAATAACAAACAATTAAAAATTATTGTGTCGTCTACTCCTTCGACAATTTATAATTATTATTTTCGGAGCAACTCAAAACTATTATATTATCTTAAATGGTTCTCTCATCACAATACAATTCTGACACAGTGGAGAGAGAGAAAAGCTTAGGCTGTCGGTTGTTTTTGAGGCGAGAGAGAGAGAGAATCTGCCTAACAATTTTGTTTGTTGTTCCCTTCCATATAAGGCAACAACACTCGGCTACCTAAAAAGGAAAATTAGCATAAATGCCCCTTTACCTTTGTGATTTACAAAATGAGGCGCGGGCAAGCATGCATGTCTAAGTTTAATCTATTATATTGTTCCCATAAATTTAGAGAGCGATAGATGGGCCAGGCATTTCTATTTAGGAAAAATGGCTAGACATCTAGTGATTACGACCATGCCTTGTAGCACATGCAACTAGATTTCTAACAACGTTATGCATGTGACAGGACGAGGCGCTTTTTATCACCCCCTTGAGCAAAGCGCGGAAGCTCTTATTTCAAGATTAGTTAATGGAGAAAGGGTATCACCATAAACAGATATAACTCACTGATACGATTTACCATATGCGTATTGAAGAAAGTTGCTTTCAATAAGGAGGGGCCTAGCCGTTTCATATCTAATGAGAGACTAGGGTCTTGAGGGTTTCTCGTGTGCTCTTGGAGCAAGACGCTTTCATTGGCTCAGATTAATTACCATATACAAAGTGTTATCGTTTCGAAGATAGGAAAGGAGAGACCCTCGACGCTTCACACGCAATAATCGATTCGGATGGACGGCAAACCCCGACCCGTCTCGAGAATGCTTTTTCTAAGTGTGTGTCCAGTGTCCACCCCTTGGCTACCTCCAATGCCCAAGAAGCTACAGAGATCTCACGCCTATCATGGGTGCACAAGTCACCAATAATGAGTGAGGTTGAAGATAATTGGGTGGGTGGAGGCATAGGGGAGGGGAAGTATGCAGGGAAGGGAGTGAAACTTGGAGGAGGAAAGGGGGGGCCCCTGTTGAGAAATGAAGAAACAAAATCTAAGCAATTATTGAGTCTGTCTACTTCTCTTATGACAAAAACAGGATCACAGTGCCCCTCTGCTTCTGCCCTTTGCAGTTCCCCCCAAAACCTTTTGTTTTCATCTGCCAACCCAACCCCACCCTCTCTTCTCAAAAATCAAACACTCGTTCACCAAAAGAACCACTTCTGCCAACCTCTTCCGATACCCAATATCCCATGGGAGGACATCTCAATGCACTTTGTTCGTAATAATGCAAAAATATTGGTAAAAAACTGAAGTAGGAACTTCAAATTAGAAGTCATATGCAGTTGCTCCTTTTCCACAATTATGTGTTCTTGTCTTCTTCTCCAACCAAACATGCACTTTCCTTATGATTTACTCAGGCTTACACGTGAGATAAGGCGTTATAGTGTCCGACGTGGCTGGTTTTATGAGTTTTACATTGATTATATATTTAACTTGTTAAACATGTCTTTAAGTCTTACGCTATTCGCGTCCGAGTTATTTTATTGATAGGCGAATCCTGTACCGCCTTTAATCAGGATGACGCGTTGTGAGGTCATGCAGACCTAAATGAGTTGCTACCGAAGCAAAAAAATATCTTCTTGACGACGATGCCCAAGTGGGGCCTCCTTGCAAGAATTATCGACTGATCAATTCCATCAACATCGTGTGCAAGATATGGATGAATTGTTAGAATATGTTTTGAACTTTAGCACGCCCCTTGCTCTATCATTCTTTAGGTTCCCCAGTATTTTCTTTCCTCCCAGAGCCTTAAGCCATTTATTCTCTCCCTCCTATTATTCTTCTTGTTGTTCTTTGTATTATTTTTATTTGTTTTCCCTTTGCCATTCCTCTTCTCGAAACGTATTGTTTCCATACTTCAATTCCTTATCTAGAAAACCTTACCTGATTCCATCACCATGCAATTGTGGCAAAGAATTGTCTTTGTGATGGGTGGTATTGCGCCATTGTCCTAAAGATACTAATTTTTTTGGGTACTGCGAATTCACAAAAGATAAAAACACACAAAATCTTATGGGTTTTGGAAAATTGACATATATAATCGGGTCATTATTGACCCAAAAACACACACAAAATCTTACCGCAGAATACTTTAAAAAAAATCAATGTTGAATAAAAGAAGTTGCTTAAATAAAATTTAAAGCGGCTTCACAGGGAGAAGTGCTCAGGTTTATGTATTGACATTTGCATTGCAGGAATATCGAGTACACATCCTATCATTACTTTATTAAGCGTTTGAGATTAGATAAATTCCCATTTCCAAATTTGACACTATATTGGTTTTCGAAGACTCTCGTATGCATCAAACAAACCATGCTTTCGGTTGATGCCCATGGCGATAGATATTTTAGAGACAAGGTTGGTGACAAATGGTTGTGCTTTGCTCTCAAAAGATTATCGCGATTGGCGCTTAGAGAGAGCGAATTTTTCCCCATCGAAGCAGTACATGCTCACCAGACGGAACCTTAATTTTCAAGCAAACCTCGGCAATAAACAAAGCTAAGCACTAGTAAAACAGACTTTCACAAAACCCTTTGGGGAAAATATTTGATCACCACCAAAATATCCCGATATGATCAAACTAATACTACTTTGGTTAAGAAGTCACCTTCCTCGAGACGCACCCTAGAACTACCCTATTCTCCCTGATAAAACCTAGGATCAAATTGCAAGAACCTTTATCTGATTTCTCATCTCTCAATGGTGGGAATCTCCTCAAAACGGCGATCGTTTTAATTGGGAATTGTTCTCAACAAATACCCATCATCGTCGATATCATGGTGACTTGGAATCGAATAACCACGAGCCATGTGTCATTCCATATGGCATAACACTTAAAGCGGCCGTTGACGGAGCGACAAGTGTCTCGCATCTCTTTAGTCACTTTCCTTAACTTGGGTGTCTAGCTCACCAAATAGCACAAGAACACAATCGCTTTAATCTTTTTTATATTGTGTTGATAAGCTGTAATAAGACAAAGCCAGACAGAAACCAACCGCCCCACCCCATTGGCGGAGATTAGTGCTGGTTGATAAACCACATACCTCAACAGAAAAGAAACACTAAATTAGGGTGCTTTGGATAAAGAAAGACAGAAAGTGATCTCTTTGATTAAGAACGCAAAAGAAAATAAATTATAAAGTAGAAGCTTACTAAAGAATGTGTTTAAAAGCAATCGATGAAGCTCCTGGCCACAGGCGGTGCCAAATCTGGCAACAGCATATGTGCTCTTTTTCCTAAAAATGTCTTTTCAAAGAACCAAAGCCCACGCGCACGCTTTGGCGAGAGAGACAGAGAGAGAGAGAGAGTTACAGTGGGACTTATCTTTTCTGCACAGATATATAATAGTGAGTTGCTCATAGTAGTAGTGCAAATTTGAAGCTTTGGCCAATGTGGCTATGAAATCTGACACTCTATACCATAACAAGTGTTGGCCTTCTATACTAGGCAAAGACCTCCTTGTCAAACCCAACTCAGCTTATTCCACCATCTGCCGAAAGTCTTCTCTTTTCAAAGGCATTTTCATCGTTTGAAAAGTCAGAGAGAGAGGGAGAGCGAGAGAGAGAGAGAGGGAGAAGGGGAGAGAGAGAGAGAGAGAGAGAAGTCGGACACTGATTCCCTAGCTACCTCACCAAGTAGCTCATGACCCACATTTGATGCCTCCACCAGAGGCAAAGTTGAAGAAGTCTTGATGTTTCGTTGGATTCATGTACCTACGTGTGCATTTTGTTGTGTGCTGTCAAAGATGTTTTGCAGCTATTTTCCATGTCCAAAACCAAATTCAAGATGTATGCGCCTCAATGTTACCCTTCATTGCCTTCTCGATACTGCAAGGTATTTGCGCATATAGCTAATTGCTATTTGCACGTAGGTTCGATTAATTAAAGTAGCTCTAGAATATGGAGAACAATGGATAAATCGAAGTTCCTTCTATGCACGGAACCTCTCTTAGTGGTTGATCTTCCTCCACTCATTGTAGATAGTCATGGTACAATTGTTTGTCATGTAAGACATGGGGATCTTATTGCACGCCGTATAGAAAGCAGAGGATGTTTTAGATTATTCGAGTCCTGAAAGTAGTACTACTGCAGGTCTTCAAAGCACTCGACCATCCTGAAAATTAGTGCATATATATATTGACAAAAAAAAATGTTTTCATCAGCACGTTATTTTTTGCAAAATCTATTTATAGATCTCGCTGTCTTTTTAATGAGATTAACCACGATTTTGCTAACGGAATGAGTCTAAACGGTAAATTTGGTGCATCGTGTCTACATCTAAGAAGAATGTGACAGATGAATGTGGCTTGTTATGACTGTGCATGACCAGCTTGTTGGGTTTTCCGTGCTGTACTCAAATGAAAAAGAAGCCTACTTCCAAAAAGATGGATCACGTCTCCGTCCCAATTCAAATTCAAAGATGCCAATCGTGTGGTTTCGATCGATGTAGTCCCTCACATAGGACACACCCCACAACAGTTTCCCTTATGCCTTTCTTTCTAAGGGTCCCCCTTTCTCTTTCGTGCTTGAGGACCTTTGCCCCTTCTTTTTCGGTAGGACCATTTACAAATTTATTAATTAGTCAAGTATATAATGGCAATATGAACATATAGTTCTACAAGCAGCTTCATCCATCTTCAGTTTGATGATTAATAAAAATACAAATAGTTACAATACTTTTTTTTTTGGGTCGAAAGATAGTTACAATACGGATAGTTACAATCATTAAATTAACGGTAGATGGAGTCGCTTGTGGAATCTTATCTTCTAAATTTTTGATTTTGTTCTCTCTTCTTTTCTTTTGTTACTGTGAGATGAACTTCATTTGTGTCATTTAGAAGCACTTACAGAAAACGAAAGAGTTTGCATTAAGGGCGAGTTTGGTGACTTTTGGTGGGGGTCTGTCACCTAGTGGGGAATGGGTACCACTAGGAGGGAACAATGTAGGGTTTTCTTTCTTGGGATTCGTTGTTTGTGTTGAAGATTTTTCGCGATCAAGCCTTGACAACTAAAGGGCATGTTCTTGTCCCTTTAGAAGCCTCCCTTGCATTTGTGTCCTAATTAAAGAAGCGACCCTTCGCTTGGGAATGTCCCAAAAGCTCACGCATATAACTGTTCTTCCTTTGGCCCACCCTCTTTGTTCCTTTCTAAATTTTCACCCCCCAAAATGATCATGCAATCCGTACGCACTGATGCGATTGAAAATTGTTAAATCCAATTTAATTTCGTGTGAAATCTACATGATCCGACAATTTTCATCTCTTTATGGCATATGCATAAAATCATGCGATTACTACTCTTTCCCTCTTTTTTCTCTCAAGCACATCATCGGCGCACACGGAACACATCACTATATTTTATATAGCTTTGGAGACAAAGTCAACCTCATTAACTAAGAGTTAGATAAGAACCTATAGCCGACCCTCTTCCCCCACTACCGGGGAATGCCGATATAAGTGAGAAAACGTTCTTGTTTATCTTCGAGTTAAAATATATTATTCTAAAGCATCGACTTGTCGAGTCTTTCGAGGGAACACGTGTGTGATAAGGCTCAAAAAGATTGGTTCCGAGCTGAAACTAAAAGAACATGAACATCAATCAATTGGGTCATTGCATGTGTCTTTCTTCACTTTGACGTGAGAAATAAACAAATATAGAACGCCACTCCTCCCACTTCTTAGTGGGCTTGACAATTTATTATGGGGTGGTTTGCTTTATCGCCATGCTAATGTTTGACCCTTGTTCTAACATCATTTGTCCTTTGACTATGTCTTTGTCGGTGCTAAAAACAAGATTACATGCTCTATGAACGGAGAGGGAGGGACGGAGGAAGGGAAGGAGGGAGAGAGAGAGAGAGAGAGTCCAAGAAGCCATGGACTCTTATCGTTTTTTACTTTATTTTTTTCCTTTAGGGAAAGAAACTCCAAAGCATAATGCTAAGAGCATACAGAATAATTGCTTTTCTTGGTGGGAACATGGAGAAAAGTCAAACCATGAGACCAGATAATGGAGTATTTTCAAATTCCCCCATTATTGGTCAAAGCGCTAATTGGTCAGACCTGTGTGCACAATTCATAGATGACCACTACATGGCGTGGCAAATGGAATTGGAAACAAGGAAATATAATCGATGCAACATACGGAAGAAAAAGATGAAGCCTCTCTATATGCAGTCTTTCACATACTGTCGCAATAGACTTAGTGTTTCATTCAAACCTCTCCTTTTTGGCCAGACAGAAGGTCCAAGTTTGTGCCTTGAAAGCCACGAAACGCATTTGTTAACCACCCCCCCCCCCCCCACCCCAACCCAAAAAAAAAAAAAAAAAAAAAGAGAGGAAAATTTGCATGCTGCGACAAGAAGAGACTTCTCCTTTCAAATGGTTGGACGGTAACTCCCATTACAACATCATTTTGCTCTCTAAGAAATTGTTGCAACCTACGTCGAAATGTGAATAGATGACACAATTCGAGTAAAAAGATAAATCGCAAAAGTGAAATCTAGAAACAACAAATTTATATGGTTTGACGATATATCTAGTCACGAGAATAGATGGACGATATGATTATATTATAATTGAAAAAGAGGAAATTACAATCGTTCGAAACGATTATATTCAAGTGTTTCCTAATACTACATAGACCCAAGCCCACAAGAATTAGTCACAAAAGAGGAGTGGTGCTTTCATTTCTCTTGGATGATGGCTATAAAAGTCTCTCTAGAGGTCTCACAAGTTGCTCTACTATGAGGTCCCATTGGGAGTCGAGTGTTGCCAAAATAACCCCAAGTGTCTGGCTAGTGCATTGAAAAACACAATAGCTACTAGACACTGTCTGGAAGCCCGGCTAGCTTTGCCTTGAAGTCTGCACCTAGTCAGGGACTTTATTATAATGGATCCATCTCGTTGATTTCTCTCCGTAGAGTTAGCACTTTTTATAATTTATTTCTTGGTCGAACCTTTTTATTTGTTCACGCTTCACATTAGCTGTAATGGAATTGACGAAGATTCAACATGGATCATCATCATCATCTTTTCGTGGTTTTTGAAAAAGTCTCACTTGAGGATTTACATGGATTGATGGAGATGTTGCGCATGCTGAATGAATACCAACTATGAAACGCAATTGAAGACAAAAGGCAAGGTTTTTGCATGCAGGGCTCTATTTTGAAAATCAAAGTCACTTCCGGGGGGCAACGCAAGCACTGAAGAATGCGGCACCTTTTGATTTTCTAGAAGAAAGCATGGCAAGAGATTGGTCAAGTTGCTGGTCATTATCTTGAAGAGACCCCTTGAGGTGAAGAAGACACTTACTAGAATGAGGTTAACATCCGGTCCTCGAGCTTCTCTAACAAAAGAAACAGGAGAAAATTCACGGAGGGAAGGGAAACCGTAATGCGATACACGGAAAAGACATGAATAATCATTTCGTTCGACATGTTCCTTCGAGTAGATAAAGACAAGAGTTCTTTTACCAGTCCAAAGGCATCGAGGGAGATTCAAACGGCGATGTCGAAGAATAGGACTGGCAATGTCGGACATGACGCGACGAAATTGGCTTCAGCCATGAGGTGTATCACTTGGTGTTGCAATGGTGGGATGTGCACGCCAAGCTTGCTTCAGCCCATTGGCTAAGTCCACATCGTCGATAGTGTTGTGTCCACTTCTGGGTTACTCATGTCAATGACTTGTTCGCAATGGACCACTTCCTCTTGGCTAACGTGATTCAAGAGTCATTCCCTTGAATTCGTTCAGCAACTTTACCCAAATGCACCACGCATAAAGTCCTACGTAATAGAATCCGAGCCGTGGAAACCTCATATTTTTTCAAACATAAAATCTTAATTGATTAATTGTTCAACCAAACCTTTACATTATAAATTGTTGGCTGTAGAGAACCATCAAACAGATGGGTAGGGTCGAAAATAGTCCGACCCAAATTAACTCATTTAATCCTTTTTTTTTACCAATTTTTATGCAATATAAATCTAGTGATTCATACTCGACTCGATCCATACCTGACTCATGCTCGGATCATGCCCAACTCGATTCATATTACTAATATACTTCTATATTTAACATAATTTAGGAAAATCATGCCTAAACTGAGGTGAGAGCATTGAGTGAGTGAGTGAGTGAGTGCCATATTGAGTATGGGCAAGGTAATGTCATAGAGGTTTGTTGGATTTAAATAAGTTGTAAACTCATTTAACAACACCCATATTATTTTGGGTTTTATAATGCTAAACTTATTTATAATCCATTTATTGAATATAAGTAATTCATATAACAATTTAACCCATCAATATGAGTTAAGACATGTCTAATTATAGATGAAGGGTAGCTTGATGACTTAATGCACAAACTAGAAACTTTTATTGAGCCATTGTGGCCCCTTTTTTTTCATCCATATGACTAGTTAAGGTGTGACCTAAGTATGTGTTTGGCATTAGAGTAGGATAGAAAGCTAGTGCCAACCCGTCTACAAAGTGATTTTATATAAGAATGAGTTTGGTGTTTTGGGAGCAATAGTAGAGATTTCATCTCTTATGGCTCCTCGTTCATATCCTTTGAAGAACCTTTTAATGTTTTAATACTGATGTGATTCTTTATGTGGTTACTACACTCCACTAATTTGCAATGGATACGACAATCCCACACACCCCGGATAGTCGACGGAGCACATGAGTTCATGATCTTTGCATTGCCTCAAAGAGAATGAATTAGTACGTCGGGGTACTAACATGAATTATAAACACAAAAGGTGCAATCAACATTAGTCTTGACCAATTATACCTCTCGACGGATCCACGTGAGCGGTAGAGAATTTTTTTGGGTCGAAAATCGCAATGGGCCGAGTTAGGTTTGAGCCTGTTTATTCAACAAACTTTTAGGGCCCAGTTTTCTGTATGTTGAAAAGCCAATGATGTTCTGAAAATCCGGTAGCTACTTGTTCACGAACAATTACTGAAGACAATGTTTTTTCTCGGTTGATCACTGTACAATGCTCGTTATTGAAGTAAATATGCAGTTCAAATGGCAGAAATCTTAACTCTCTGCCTTTCCTAGTGATTCGATCATCGGTGCCAATGATCAAGCCAGTGTCAAAATGCAGCCCGAGATGATCCTGAGGTGCAGCTAAAATTAGCCGGTCGATTTCAAGCTATCATTATGAACAAAACATCAGTACATCTGCTATCGACCCGATAGGCTAAGGAACAATTGTGAGATCAAGGGTTGCCGCTATTTATGAGGGTAGGCACTCGATTCGTGTTAGATTTCATATCAATTTCTATGAGCTTGTTGAATAAGTCACTTGTGCATGACACGGTATTAAATTAATATGCAAAGCAGCGCATCGAAACTCCTCTTCCCATTAATTTCATGTTCGGCTTGGCGTCTTGTAAAAAGGTCGTGTCTGAACACGACCAGCCCCCCACAAGCCGCTCGGCCAGAGCTTTATTGGTCAGGTCGGAATACGACACGACTTTCATTAGGCCCAAGATTTTGTACCAGGCCAGTGTTTGGGCTTGGGCTATAATAAGCCCGAATTCTTTTGGCAAGCTGTAATCCTTCGTCATGGGCTTGAATTATGAGCCCGCATTCGAACGCCGAATATCGTCTCGACCTACTCTCATGGCAAGCGCATTTCGAGGGATGGCGCAACTCAAAAACAGCCCTGCCCTAATTAAGAGAAGGCGGTATGTCATGCGATCAATCCAATCACATGTCTTCATTTTATTTTTTATTTTTTTTAATGCTTGTTTGAAATTCACGGCAGGTGACGCCCTTCGTATTCCAACAAGGGCACGCCGCTGTTTTTATCGTTCAGTAGATTGGGTTCTTGATTCTTTGCTATCTGTACGTACCAACAATGAAAATCTCTAAAGGCATTAGCGCAGCACGTTGTAAAGTACAACGTTCGCAGTCAATAATCGATTGACAGGGGAATAAAATGCTTTGAAAGATCGAAACTCGGTTAGAAGTAATTCGCACGTTGACATATCTGCGTGGAGGCTTAGGAGAGATCTATGTACACATTCCCATCTCTCGAAAGCAGAAACGGAGGACAATACGAACGCCACAGCAGAATGACAAAACCGGGAGAAAAAGGATGGTGGAGGTCAAGAAGACCAGCAACTGTGCTCGAGCGCCTCGCGAAACCTCGCTGCCGCGGAAGATGTCGAAGCAGGCGACTCGGAACCAGAACCCCCCGCCGATTCGACGGCAGCTTCGGCTTTAGGTCGTCCGCTGATGCTAAGTTTCCCTGACAGAAAGCCCGTGAAGACGCTGCGGGCGGGAGCTCCCTGGTTTGGGTTTCGGGGGTGAGACGGCGCCTGATGAGAGTGGAGGAGGGGAAGCGTGAGCATTGCTGATGTTGGCGACATTTTCTTGACTCTCGGCCTCGAACTGAGAGGCGCAGAACGATGTCAGATCAAGAAGATGGATCTTGATTGTTGGCGTGACGCGAGCAAGTCTGTGTGTGGATTCGAGATGATCTAGGAGGGTTGGATTATATATAGAGAAGAGAGAGAGAGATAGAGAGAGGGAGGGAGGGAGAGAGAGAGGGAGTTTCAATGAATTGAGGGTTGCAAGGAGAGAACAGATAAGAAAGGATGAAGAAAATCTAGGGGCGGTTCTTGGACAATCCAATCCAACATGCCAGTTTAAGGAAGAGGAGTGCGTTGGTGGGCAATCAATATCTATGGGCAGGTTTTTGCTGGGTTTCGTCCAGGAGGCCATGGTCTCTCTCTCTCTCTCTCTCCCACCACGCTCTTTTATCTTTTGACTCGTTTTTCATTTCATACAATTTAGTTGTGTTCTCCGTCAAAAGCTCGTGTTTCTTTTTCCTTCATAAAAAAGAAATGCCTTAGCCTTTTGAGTTTGGGAAAAAAAAAGAAAAAAAAGGAAAGGAATAGGAATTCGAGAAAAGAAAAGGGGCTTATCGCAAATATCAAAATGATCTTACATCAATTGTGTTGTAAACACGAAATGATTACATATTATAGATGGAATATTTAAAGTACAACAGTAGATAGAAAAATAATATGTAATGATTGCATCATTATTAATTTGTACTATCTAATGTGATATATTTGTTAGTGTAAATATGAAACCAAGAAAATATATTCTTGGGCATATAAATAATTCTTGACATGTTATGTTGCTAATTTATACTATACGTAGAATATTATAGTAGAACTAAAAATTTGTCTGTAGGTTGAGATATCAAAGATTCATCTCTCAAAGTTTTACTTTTGTTGGGAAAACTTTAAACTTCCATTTGAAAAGGAATAGACTCATGTGTTGCATTGGTTTTTATCATTCGCATATAATTGGCAAAAAAAAAAAATTGTGACAAAAGGCAAAGAAGTTCTCCCCCGAAGCATATTGCTTATATATGTTAAAATATATAGTTGGATATCTATATTTAAATTAAGGTTTCAAAGATTCTTTCATTAACTAGGAATGCATTTAATGTGGATGTTTATTAATGAAGTCTTTTTTTTTTTCCTTCTTACAAATATATCTTAACCCTGTTAGACGATAAATTAAATTATGAGTTCATTTTCCTTATTTGTAAGCATTTACCAATAATCTCCTGATTTTTGCAAAAATTGAACTAATCTATTTTATTCGAGTCAATTGTATGGTGATTTCTTTTGAGTAATTATTATCCTTCAAGTAATATTAACTACAAAATTGTATTTTATTGGTATTTTATTGGATTGAGTCAAAGTGATTCACTCTTTATGATGTATTATATCGTGAGCATGCAAGTCAAATTTTCTCTCGATATTATTTTGTAAATATATCACAGCACATATGATGCATAATAGAATCAATTTTGTGTGCAATTATAAACATAGTTACTTTCTCATTCTCATAGAGTTTACTAAACAGATGTAATTTCTATAATCATATTAATTTTTTTTTTTTGAAAAAGTACCTCTTAATTTTATAGATATTTTCTCATTCTCATCGATCAAATTTACTACTTATTGTTGAGAAATTTCCCATTAGACTTTCACTTTTTTTTTTTTTGGAATAACTCTTATATTTCATATAAAAATAAATCTCCCTCCATCAAAATTCAATTCATTTAATGGGCAAAAGTTGCTTTTTGTATAATATATTAGGTTATTATTATAATATATCACATGCTCTTTTTTTTTTTTTTAATATTTATGATGGAGAGTGCAGAGTTTATGGATGCAATTGCTGGGGAAATGTGACCAGGAATACAGCTTAATTAATGTAGTAAATAAATTGCACATCTATCATGGCAGATCATGATTTGTCTTCCATAACTGCAAAAACTAATAAAATTAGATAATAAATAAGTAAAACTCCTAGGTTAAAAACCTGATTCTCTCGATGATCTTCCCAGCACATAAGTGGCTTCACGACAAGGTTTAATCAAAACTGAGTCAAAGGCTATAATTGGAAAAGTAGGTACCAAAATCATCAAATTATAGTAATGTAATCAAACCTTCAGATATCATTACCTTCCGAGGAATAGTATATTGTATGAATACAATGTCATTGAATACTTTATTCTTACAAATCTACTAATCTCAACATGAATAATGTCATCATTCAATAGCATTGAAAATGATAAATTTATTAATTAAATACGATTATTTGGAAGGGGATGGTAAATAGTTATGGGCTAATATTATATAGGGAGTATTATATGTTCAAAAGTCATTGAAAGATGAGCGTTGAAATGGGCAGGGCAAATATTAATCAATAGTCAAGACTTTCTTGACGTGCGATTCAAAATTTGAGTTGAAAGTTATCGCGAAAATGATACGAAATAAGCAAAGTTGCTCTATGATAAATTAAAGCGATCTTGTACTCTTTTGATCGAAAATTAGGTGAAATGTTGGTGATATTTCTTTATTTTTTGGTCCTTTGTCTTGAAGAAAAGCTCAGATAATCAAATAGTTAAATGGTAAATTACTACAGACCCAAAAAAGAGAAATGGTAAATTATTCATTACTGAGCGTAAAAGGCAACCCGAGTTGACAGGAGCGCCTTCGATCGCCATGGGATTGGCCACCGCCGTAGCTCGCAAGCCTCTCCCGATGCGGAGGTTTTAACGTGCGAGAGCGGTTCACCGGGCCGACAAGACTCCATTTTGCCAATTCGATTGTGCCCAGAATGTGTCAACCTTGGAGTTTCATGTCTCTCGCACGACCGAGGGCTCACGTGTGATGTATCTGCATATACCCAGGTGGTGCCTTTGGAGGATTTGCTCCAGCTTTGAACGCTTCAACTTCACCTGCCACCCCCACTCTCTCTCTCTCTCTCCTTCCAGAATCCTCAAAAGGGAAATGATAAAAATCCTCCCTTTGTCGCTAGATCTTCGCCGCCTCCCCACTTTCCCGTTTGTCTTTTTGACTCTTTCTGTTCATCTGGGTTTTTCTTTTTGTGGGTTTTTCTTGGCAACTTCATCTCCTGCATGACCCGACTCTGACTTATTTGTGTAATTTCGTTGGATTGAACTTCTTCTTGCTTTCTTGGGTTTCGGTGGGCATTTGTTTGAGGCGTTGTTCGGGGGTGTTTTAGTTTAGTTTTTTCTGTGCTGAATTGAGGGAATCGGTGGTTAAGGACACGTGTCTCGGATCATCTTGGGTGATCGGTCTCTGACGTGCGATGTCAATGGTGTCGAGCAGGAGAACCTTGCCTCCTTTTAATGATCGCAATTACCCAAATGGGGACTCCTTTTTGTTAGGATCACCACCAAATCAGAGGCCTTTCTATGTTTTCGGCAAAGCATCATCTGCTTCGCTGGGTTTCACCGCATCGGGAATTAGAATCCGTGGAATGTTCGCCGCCATTTTCCCGGGAAAGTACTCGAGACGGTCTCCACCGCTGTGGAGATCATTTTATAGGTTTTTGTTGTTTTTCATACTAGGATTTTTACTGGGTTTGACCCCTTATGGGCATGTGAACGACTTGCGAGCTAATCATACGCTGGAGGTTAAGCCGACTCTGACCAATGTCCGGTTGGATGGTGGAGTGGATCAGTCGATTGAGCGTAAGGATTTCATCATTAGAGCTGTTAATTTGAGGGTAGAAGAAAAGGTTGAGATGAATTTGGAAGAGGGTTCAAGTTTGGTGCCTAAAAAGCAGCTGATTGTGGTTACACCAACGTATAACAGGGCCCTGCAGGCCTACTTTTTAAACAGGCTTGGTCAGGTATTAAGGCTCGTGCAACCTCCATTGTTGTGGATTGTGGTGGAGATGGATGCAGCTTCGATGGAGACTGCAGACGTATTGAGAAAAACCGGGGTCATGTATAGGCATTTGGTGTGTGTTAAGAACATGACAGATGTTAAAGACCAGGGTGTGCATCAGCGGAACAAAGCATTGGAGCACATCCAGCACCATCAACTCGATGGCATTGTTTACTTTGCGGATGACTATAACATTTACTCAATAGAGTTGTTCGAGAACCTAAGACAAATTAGGTAATTATAAGCTTTACTGTTTCTTCTTTTTATGTTGTTTCTGTTTGTTTTGATGGGATGCCATTTAGAATCTCTTTAATTGTCAATTAATTTCATGGCTCAAATCTTTATTTGATTGTAAGTATCTTGCTTCAAGATCTGGCATTGTTGGACTGAAGGTGTATGTGTCAGGACAGGAACCGTTGGAAGAAATTCAAAGATGAATCTTATGTTTTCTGATTCGTAATTGGCCTTGCTGGCATGGGATTAAGTAGCCCTTAACAGAAAACACCATAGGATTGTTGATGTGCTTGTTAGTAACTTTTTACCTGTTTATTAGCTTCCAGTAATTTTTTTATTCATTTGTACTGGTGAATGTTTATTGCTGAATGTACTATTTAGGTTCTTTGCTTCTTTGCTTCTTTGCCCATCTAGTTTGATGGATGCGTAAGGTTGTGATCAAGTTTAGAGTCTGCGGACATCTTTCATCCAATTTGCCTGACAATATTGACAGAGTTTGTTAGGATACCGCACTCTGCGGATCATGTTTTGTGTGTGTCCCCCTTAATCCCTTATCTCTCATATGCTCATGACTAATACACTTGAATTCATGGAGACAACTTTTGCATATTCTATATCAGAGCTGTATACTTTGCCCTTAGTTATTAAGTTCTACTGACGCACAATGACACTATCTTCGGTGCTGATATATTTTTCCTCATTATTTGAATCTCTGTTTTAGTCTTAACCCATTAGCTTTCCGCTCTCTTTTCTTTTTATCGATTTTACTGACATTTAGATGGCAACCTGTGTATTGAGCGGGATGGCTATAAAATTAAGACTATTACGATGATATTTGAGAATATTATAATCAATATTATATGAAAAATAAAAAATGAAGCTGGATATTTAGATGTAGTTACTGAACGTAATTGTGCAAGGGATACTTGAACAAAGTTGGTGTAGATATGTGAATGAATATTGTCTTGTTGAATTAATGAAAACGTAGAAAATGACTTGTGATTTTATGGTTAATCCAAACATATTTTAAAGCAAAGTGAAAAATGAAACCACACTTGATAGCATAGCATATTGACTATATTTAAATTCGCTTAAGCACACACTTAATAGCATTTAAAAAGTACATATATATTACTAGAGACTAATAATTAAGAGATGGTAGGAGTTACGTAATTGATTCTCCATTGGTTGAAAATACATGTAGGACAATTTTCCAATGGCTTGGGTGGCAGCCTACTCTGTGGAGAATGTAGCCAAAAAAAACAATTCTTGCAATGAGGAGAAGGCATCTTTGGCTATCTAGAGTCTTGAGTGCCAAACTTTTAGGCAACCCCTAAGGGAGAATTTGTAATATCTACATTTTGACTCTTCTAGCATGTAGTGTATGTGTGTATCCATAGTGGAAAAAGGACTTGTTGAAGTCTATTCTGTCCAGGCGAACTAGACAATTGGCATATAGTAAATGAATATATCTCCTGTCAATCGTTGATCTGTTATATAATTGAAATTTGCATCTGTTATATAGGATGTCCTGACTTAGCTCTGCTTGCCTTTCAGTCGTTTTGGCACTTGGCCTGTCGCGATGCTTGCACAGAGCAAAAACAAAGTAATATTGGAAGGTCCCGTGTGCAATGGAAGTCAAATAATGGGTTGGCACACAAACGAAAGAAGTAAGAGACTCCATAGGTTCCAAGTTGATAAATCTGGATTTGCTTTCAACAGTACAATCTTGTGGGATCCAAAGAGATGGCACCATCCCATATCTAATCCAATTTGGCTGGTGGGCTCTTCGAAGGAAGGTTTCCAGGTAATAATTGGAGTCCAGAAGTAAAGAATTTGCCTAGTGTGCTTGACATTATGATTTATGCAATTTACTGTTCCTCAATTTCTTTTGCAGGGTACAAAATTTATAGAACAAGTGGTAGACGATGAAAGTCAAATGGAAGCAATTCCTCCCGGCTGCTCGCTAATAATGAACTGGCATCTCTATTTGGATGGTCCTGGTCTTCCGTACCCCCCTGGCTGGTTGCTTCAGAAGAATCTTGATGATGTTCTCCCTTTAAGATGACTGAAGTTTGACCGTTGATACTTTTCACCGGAGAGATGTATTGATCCTCAGATATTCCTCTTAAGGTCATAGATGGTGAAAAAGAGGAGAGAAACACAAGCAGATTACATGTCTGCTTCTGTTGTATGAACGGGATGTGCTGGCGCTGGTGATGGTTGTACAAGCAGCACCAGGTGGTGTAGCGTTGATGCCAATTGAAGGTGCACAACGCACAAGTCATTCTTTCTCAGAATGAAATTTTGATAAGAGCTTCATCCTCCAACACAAGGTTTCCATTTTTCGTGTCTTTATCTTCTTCGAAATCTTTTGGGTTTAATTGCACCCGTTCGATGCAAAAGGTACACGGTGCTGGTTTCCTGTTGAGGTTGGGATGGTTGCATATCATTCATGTAATCAAACGTGGGGAAATGTCCTTCAAGATTATAAATGCCAAAAATTTTCTTTTGCTTTCCAGCATTTGACACACTATGCAGGTTAAAAAATGATTTCACTTAAATGAAGGCATGATATGTCCATTCATCATTTTGATTCACTGATTGTCTATTCTGAAAGTTGCTGATATGGAAGTGGCCAAAAGGAAGTCAAGCAGTGAAAACTGAAAATGAGCGGGATCGAATTCGCATCTGGTACTAGAGCAAGCTAATTCCTCCTTATCTGGCCGAAACAAAAAAATAAAAATAAAAAAAAAATGAAAGTGCTCTTCATTAGAAGATTTTTTGCTTGATTTTTCGGAGGCGAACTCAAGCTTTGGCAGAAAAAACAGTTGTCCAGAACCCGTTCATATTAAGTTCCAAAATCCTGGCCAGGATCATCAGGGACGTGAACATAAACGCTGGCCTGTTGCGTTCCATCAAGTCCTATCTTCACAAGCTCGTCGATGCATTGATTTGCTGATGTCGCAGATCTCCTATATTGGCGCAGTGACTAGAGAGTGCATCCTGCATTTCATCAAACAATGGTTTCATACAAAGGCGTGGACAATTCTAAGAGAGGCTGGTGGGTTCGAGTCCCGCCTTCCAGTGGTCAGGCTTGCGTAGCAAAGGCGGAAGCGGAAAACCAACAATCCAAAAGCTTTATTTTTCATCTGGCACATGACCCTCCTCCTGTCCTTGCCTTTCCCATGGTTTTCTCTGTTCGGGCTCTACTGACGTCGGATCTCTCTCCTCCAATTCTGTCACTTTCTCTACCGCCATGCTTTCGTCTGCAGTTCTTTCGCTCGATCTGGCAACCGGATGCGCGTTCAAATTCTCGATCGCTTCCCTTGATAAGAGCCTGCAGATACCCTTTCACGAAACCATGAGTTTCGATGCAACGGCACCTGCCGAAAGGTAGATCGCCGCACGCATTTCAAGTCTGATATTGAAAGCTATAAATTGATTATATAGGATTTCCTAGTGCCGTTTGCCGTTTGAACCACTCACTACGAAGGGATACGATAGCCCACAAATGAATATACTCACATTTTGCCACCCTTGTACAAAATTCTCATGTGACTGGGATACTGTAGAAAAATTATTATATGTTGCCTTGAATTTCAGTTACCTTTTTAAATAATACCTTGAGGAGAAGGGTGAAAAGAGCCGTCCAAAAGGTGAAATAGAACTTTAAGTGACTACGTCATTTGTCGTGAACATCAACAACAGGAGCCGAATCTCACATACAATGCTTATCCATGGGGATTGGATAATCTCGTTTTACAATGTCAAAGACTCAACAGTATTTAAAGAACTTATTCAAGCGTGTGCTTCTTTCTATCCTGTACAATTTAGGAGTTTGTCTCTTGGAAATTACAGTATACATCTCTTCATGATAAAATCAATTACAGAAATGCTTAATTATTTGATATATTTCATGCTTGTTTTTTGAATTTCTATTTTAGAGGTTAGAAATTAACAATTATGCTTAGGTTAAATTTCGTAACTTAGAATGGGTCATTGAGATAAAAGGGAAGTCTTTTCCTTGTTTTCTTTATTTTTGTTTGTTGGTAATTTGTTTATAAAACAAATGAAGAGGTGCCTTGTCCCACATCAAAAAGATGTGAGTGCGCACGTGGACGAGATTTGGTACTAACCGACGATCATTAATTTTATTTATTGAAAATTCGAATTTATTTTTATAAAAAATTAACTATAAAGTCTTGTTGAAACAGTGCGACTGTTCACGAAAAGTTACGGTTTTTTTTTATTTTTTATCTATTTAATTTCGAATTTTTTTATGTCTTTTCAACGTAACCTTTGAGACGTATTTGTTCACGAAATGTTGTCTTTGTTCTTTTGCAACCTTTTGAAGAGTTGCCTCTATTCGAAAGACAAAGATAAGAGCGTTTGTTTTAAGATCAAACACACAACGTCTTCCATTTTTCGTTTTTCTTTCAAAAGAATCTACAACCATTGTTTCTAATTGTTTCCTAGAGAGACCCTGGAGAATTGCTAGAATTGCTATCTAGTGTTCTCATTTGAGACTTTGTTGTATCCTGGAGGAAATTTGCTGGTGACCATTAGCAACTTTGTGGGGCAAATAAATCCTTAAAGAAAGTGATATCACGCCTCAAAGTCCGACTTGAGTACTCTAAAGATCCGACTTCATTGTTCTACCCAATTCGAAGCCATATATTCCCAACAATTTTAAGGATTTATTTGCCAACAACAATGGAGTTAAGGATGCGGTTGATGGTGGGTTAAGCAAAGGATGTGCAAAACGCAAATGGAGCCCTCTTCTTCGTTTCATGGACAAATCTCTCTATGGTCATTATGGCATTCATCCCCACTCATGGTGGCAGGGGAGGCTCTCTCTTTCTCTCTTGAATTTTCTCTCGTTGTTTTTCTTTTTATCTGTCCATTTTTGGTTCTGTGATAAGTCAAGATATGGTGAAACAAGATCGCACGAGGAAGAGAGGTGAAGTTGCTCTCGAAGCCATTCACAATGTAGAGTGCGCTGACCAGGATGTGGGACTTAGTCGCCAGGGGAGTATGGATCATTTTTTCGCTGCCTCCTCCGCTCTCATTATCACTGCGCTTTTAGAGATCTTAATATTATATTATTTGATGGCAGCGATATGTTCAGCACCGAGTGGGAACACTGCAACGTTTCATCGGAATCCCGGGAAGCATGACCAGGACGTGCTGAACGAGATCAAGATGAACCGCTTCCTTGACGAAATCGGGCTCCGGATGAAATTCCTGGACACGGCGTATTTCGGGGGTTCTGCCAGCCGAGCAGGGACTTGAATCTGGTCTGCACGATGCACGCCAACTGCTGTGTCGGCCTCGACAACAAGATCCACGACCTCAAAATTCTGCTCGATGATTGGAGGCAATACATGAAGTCGCTCCCTAACGCAAACCCGTCCCTGTCCTGGAGCGTCCCGCAAGACTACAAGGGGTCCTTCCACAAGCCGCGTCATCATCATAGGCAGCACGATTAACACGGGGAATCACTCCATTTTGGGATATCTTCTTTGACGGGGAAACGGTGGTTCATCGGGGAATGGGTCGTTTATCATGCCTGAATTCGAGAGCAGCGCTGGTTCATCTATACAACATCTCGAGGCACGTGTGGCCGTAGATTTAGATGCAAGAAGCCAGGTCTGTTCTTGGATGGCTTACATGGACGCCGATGATCATCGCTCATTGCATGAGAACTTGATGCGACTGGATCTCGTTCGAGATCTTTCCGTTGCCCGTGACTCCGATTGTCAATGATAACCGAAGCCGGATCATGCCCTCATGGAACAGATCAACACGCAGGAAGTCGTGATCCTTTCCGATTTTTCTTTGCTTGAACCTTCTTTGGATGATACCATAATCATTATATGCACGTAGACCTCTCCATCCAATGTGGCAGACGTGGCCTAGACTTCAAAGTTTACGCAGGAGAAGTCGACAAAACGCCAAAGCAAAATATGATCACACCCGCAACGGCACCCACCGGTCAGAGACGATCTCCCCAGCGAATTACCACGACGCTTCGCCATACACACGCCATCGCTGCTGAGTCTTACCCCACGCCGCTCCCAGTTTTCGGGAAGGAGAAGGAAATGGAGATGGTGGTGATCGATCAGTGCATTGTGGGGGATTTTCCTCACGTCTCTGGTGGGCCTTGTCCTATTTTACGTCCTACACCGGAGGAATGGTGACGTGAGAACGAAGGTTCCGAGGGAAGACGGAGATCATGTCATTATCCATGACGCGTCACTATGTGATACTGCAAATGGCAATTGCTCATCGGAAAATGCCTTCGACGCTACCAATGTAATCATCATCAGCATCGGAGTTGCCGATTGTGCTCAGCAAGGTATGTGATTTCATTGTTTGAAATTTGGGAAGAAAATGATCATGTCGACTGTGATAATATTCTCGATTATTTGCTTCATTCCATTTATTATTTCATTGGTCTTGAGTTGGACCTTTGACAAGTTGAGTTGGACTGAGTTGCTCATCGTTGTTGAATGTTGCTAATCTCATCGATATCGTTGAGTTTGATGTGGCCTATTAAATAAAATTCGGATTGGCTGTGGGGCAAGCAAGAAAATGGCCATCAAAGCTTTCTCCAATGCAGGTTCTTGTTTCTAATCAAATTGAAGTTCATGAGTGTTTCATGCATGATTAGCCAGTGGTGACATCCTGGGTATGTTTCTTTTATTGAGACATTTGTCTGCACATATTTATGTTCTTGCATCTCTATAGCAGGATCTTTGTTGTGGATGAAATGTATGTATGTACAGGGGATGAATCAATTGGTCAGAGTAAATTGAGGGGTCTGTCTCTAATCTATCATTTGCACCATGGGATTTTTATTTCTGCATATAATAGTTTCTAACCTTTATCGAGAAAGAAAAGATCAAAACTTTAAAATGTAGAATTTTGGTATCATGTGATTGAGCTAGACTTTTGGCCTTGATTCGTTTCATGCTTTAGTAATTTTGAGCCATGCATTCAAGCACAAGATTAATTGGAATCGACTTGATTGCTTGATGTCTTGGATTAATATGTGCATGCATGTTTATATTATTATGGGCTTATGCAAGCACATAAGCAGTGGCATGAAAATTTGATTCAATCATATTTTCTAATGGTTTCAAGCATAATAATGTTAAATTTATGGCTTTGCCCCTCATAGATTTGATTCTATGGAATAACATAAATGAGCCAAGAGAGTAGAATTGCATTGATTTACTATTTTGATATATGTATTTCATCGAGGATGAAAATTTGATGATGCATAATTTCAATTAATTACCTCTTGGAATATTCTTGAAGTGGGGCTATGTCCGAAGGGAACTTTGGAACTAATATGATTGGAATCATTGAGATTAAGAAGTATCTGACTTTCATTTTCAAAATGAAAGATTTGGGTGAAACATATAATATCTTAAGTATTAAAATTTAAAAAATAGTGGGGGTTATTCTTTGAGCTAAAGTGATTACATGGAGAAGATGTTGTATAGATTTAAACATCTTGTTTTCAAAATATATATATATATATATATATATATATATATATATATATATAAGTACTCCATTTGATTCCTGGTGGAGAATTTTTAATGTGAGTGTTATGGGTCTTTAATGTATGCGATACATTATACTAGACCTGATATTTCTTTTTGTATATGCAAGTTGAGTAAATACTAATAATCCAAATAAAGAACATGTGAGAGTTATCTTATTGTTCTATAATAATCCGGCTATATTAGAAGGATACGCCGATGCTACTTGGATTACAAGTGTGGAAGATGAAACTTCTAAATGGATTTTCACATTATGTGAATATATGTTGTTTCTTGGGCGAGCAAGAAACAAATATGCATAATTCACTCAACTATGAAATTTGAATCGTTGCTTTAGCAGAATTTGGGAAAGAGGCTGAATGGACTATGAATTTGTTGTTGAATATCAAATTATGGCCTAGTCCTATGCTTCCTATTTCTATCCACTGTGATAGTCAGGCTACTTTAGCAAGAGCCTATAGTAGCACCTATAATTGTAAGTCTAGACATATTAGTCTAAGACATGAATATGTGAGACAATTGATTAAAGATGGTACCATAACAATTGTCTATGGGAGGTCAAGTAATAATCTGGTCGATCACTTGACAAATGCTTTACCAAGAGACATGGTAATAATGACCTTATAAGAAACGGGGCTGAAACCCTTTAATTGAAATCACCAATAATGGTAACCGACCTTTTTCTAGAACATCACTAGTTACAAGGTTTAATGGGTAAGAACAAGTTATTGAATGTGATTGTTTGATACTGACGTAGTCCCGATATGAGAAGTCAGTATCGTCTGTTACGTTTTGTAGGTTGAATTGAATTCTTAATGAAGTATAGTACAAACTTGTAATGTGTTGATAGTAACAGAAACACATGGTAGATACTTCACCTATATGAGCTAAGAAGTGGTGCCGCTTCTTACGAAAGTGAGGGTTGCTTTCTAGAGAGCTCATGAAACAGGATCAAGCACAAGGCCATAATAGTGCGGAGTAATATAGAACTTCTCGCTGAGACAAGAGGTTAGTATATGTGCGGTATGTCTGGTTCTATTATATAAAAGTACAAGTTTAAAGCCGAGCTACTTGTCACTTTGATAGAGCTTTGAGATACTTGCACTAAGTAAAGGTTTAACTCGAAAGAGACCTTTATGTATGTATATTAATCTCACAGAAATTTTGGCTGTATATTTTTAATGTTTATTTCTTATTTTTGTTTTATAAACAAAAGTGGGGGATTGTTGGTAATTTGTTTATAAAACAAATGAAGAGGTGCCTTGTCCCACATCAAAAAGATGTGAGTGCGCACGTGGACGAGATTTGGCACTAACCGACGATCATTAATTTTATTTATTGAAAATTCGAATTTATTTTTATAAAAAATTAACTATAAAGTCTTGTTGAAACAGTGCGACTGTTCACGAAAAGTTACGGTTATTTTTATTTTTTATCTATTTAATTTCGAATTTTTTTATGTCTTTTCAACGTAACCTTTGAGACGTATTTGTTCACGAAATGTTGTCTTTGTTCTTTTGCAACCTTTTGAAGAGTTGCCTCTATTTGAAAGACAAAGATAAGAGCGTTTGTTTTAAGATCAAACACACAACGTCTTCCATTTTTCGTTTTTCTTTCGAAAGAATCTACAGCCATTGTTTCTAATTGTTTCCTAGAGAGACCCTGGAGAATTGCTAGAATTGCTAGCTAGTGTTCTCATTTGAGACTTTGTTGTATCCTGGAGAAAATTTGCTGGTGACCATTAGCAACTTTGTGGGGCAAATAAATCCTTAAAGAAAGTGATATCACGCCTCAAAGTCCGACTTGAGTACTCTAAAGATCCGACTTCATTGTTCTACCCAATTCGAAGCCATATATTCCCAACATTGTTTAGTACCGTAGAAGACTGACTTTTCAATACGCATTGTCGCCAGAGGAGAGAAGGTGATCGATTTCTTCGAACGCTACTTGATCTTCATATTAGAGTAATTTTCTCACAATCGATAAAAGAAAAAAGGACGCTTAACTCAATTTGTTTTACTGAAATTAAATAATTTGAAAAATATTTTTCAAAAAATAATCATTTTCATCTTTTAAAATAATTAGTCAAAAAATATTTTTATTATCGCTATTTATTTATGTTTACATATTTACATTAACGATAAAAATATTTTTTGTTCATTTATTATTATAATAAATATAATTGATCTTCATCTTCATAATTGTTGGAGAAACACAATTACGAAGATGATGACCTCTAGTTTAGTCAGCATATGTATCAAAACAATGTTGTTTACGTGTTTTGCCCCTACATATAAACCCTAAATAACAACTTACAAAGAATTTTCCAAATTGATCGCAACCCCAAACTAAAACCTTCTTCAATTTGCCCTCAATGTAGATGGAGGAGGAGGGATTGGACCTAGAGGCGGTGTCAAAGAGGATTGAAGGTGGGATTTGGCCTTGAGCTCGCATTTCTCTTGCTTGCGAAGCTTCTAGATTTGTTTCTACTTAGGGTCCATTCGTTTCGCGGAACATTGGCCATTTCTGGAAAATATTTTCTCAGAAGTCATTTTCCAGGAAAATGACAATATTTTCTGGTGTTCGGCTAAAACTTGAAAATGTTTCGGAAAATATTTTCCAGTGTTCGGTAAGAAAAATATTTTCTAAGATTTCACCACTTAGGCATGCATCACTTATCGACCTATAAATCCATCAAATATGAACTTCATATCTTTGTTCCCTCATTGTCACCAAATGCTCATCTATTCTAAAATGTCTATATGGATTTTAAAAAGAAGTAAATCATGTACAACTCTCATGAGAATCTTCCAGTTGAGTGGCCTATTCTCCCCCTGTGTCTTTTTTTTTTTTTGATGACCTAGGGAAGGTCCGTACGCCGCGGGCGGCTGGGGTAAAACCCTGGGGCCCCATCCCCCTGCGTCTTTTTTTTTTTTTTTGTAACTCGGAAATCCCCGTACAGCCGGTAGCCGGCGAGGTAAACCCGGGAAGACGCTATCGGAGGACCCACCACCTCGACATCCCACTTAAGACACCAAATGCCTCCACTAGGTTTTGAACCCCTCACCTTTGAGGAAGGAGCAATGAAGCTCTTATCCAACGGAGCCACCATGGCCGGTGGTACGTCTTTTGTGTTCTAATAAACAAAAGAAAAAAGAAGCAAAGCATGTAGAGCCCTTTGCTTGAGTAATATACAACTGCAGGTAGAATAATTAAATAAAATGATAAGCAAGAGTGCAGAGCGCGAGCTTGAGATCGAAGAGCTCGAGGTTCGCCTGGCAACGGTTGACAACTAGCCAAGAAAGAAGAAGATGGGAAACAAAGAATAGAAAAAAAAAAAAAAAAAAAAAGAAAAGAAATAGAAAAGAAAAAGGAAATTAAAAATAATTCAAATTAAAAAAGAAAAAGGAAATTAAAAAATAATTCGAACAAAAAAAGAAAAGAAGAAAAAGAAAGGGAATGAGAAAATGAGGATTTGTAGATGTATAAGAGAGATCAAGTGAAGAAAATGTTTTCCATTTTTTAAAAGTGGAAAACATTTTTCCTTAATTTAGAAGACTTTTTTCAACCAACTTCGTCATGTTCCCCCATCCGTTCTAACATTTTCTCCAAGGAATTCATTTTCTGTGAAACGAACGACGGAAAATCCGAAAAACATTTTTCCGGAAATTATTTCCGTGAAACGAACGGAGCCTTAATCTCAAAATGCTTGATTGAAGATGCGCCGGCCGTCATTTTCTTCGGCGAGGGTTTGGCGCATCTTAAGTAGTTCTTGCTTGAGGATGTCCATTTTAAGGGTTTCATTTTGGTTTCGACATTGATGGCAGGAGGAGACAAATCTGCATGAGTTCAATTTAGGTATTCCATTGAACACGTGGCGACCAATTTCCTGAGTATTTACATTCGAAGCAATTTAGAGTCCGACATCCAAATGAAAGCCAAACAAGCAAATATATAAAGAATCATCGAGCTAAAGTCAAACTCAATCAGATTGTTGTTCAATCGGAAACTAGCTTTTGACATAGCTATTTTTGTCCTTAATAAATCAAGATTAAGTGAACAGAATTGTACCTAGATGAAGATTCTAATCACAATCTATGATTGAGGAAGCGTGAACTGACTTTAAAACTTGTCAACACTCGAAATTAAAATCATCGTGAGGACTTCAAACGAGGTCCAACAACCTTCGAAATTTTAGGTGATAGAACAAAGTGAAACAAAGCACTCTTGGTGCTCATCGGAGATGAAGCCAGCAAAGATGGCTTACAATGAACGGCGACGGACAGCAACAAACGACACGAGCAACGTTAATGGCAATTGGGATCGAAATCTATTGAACGATCTGCAACCGCGATTCCAGCTCTTCAAAGCTTTTGGTCAAAGAACAAGGAAAATGGAACTTGACAAATCACAACTATGGACGCAGCTGAGAACGGCAACGATGACGATCTCATGGCAGCTAAAGTGAAACAAAGGCGAATTTTTTCAGTAAAGAGGATGGCGGTGCTTGGCATGGTGGGTGGTGGCTGCTGGGCGGTGGTGGAGAGGATGGCGAAGGAGTAGAAGAAGATGAAGAGGGTAGTGGGGAGGGAAGGAGGGAGGCGGAGAGAGAGTCGAAGCAAATGACTTGTTACACAGCCGGCCACGTTGGATTATGCAACATCGTTTTATTTGTCCAATGTGGACTAATTTTTCTTTTTTAATTGCCACCTTAGATGAAACTTTTAATTATAAACGTCAAGTGATTTTTTTGGTTGGAATTTTTCATTGAAGGCGCTTAAATAATCATTTTTTTTTAACTTGACACTTAAGTAAGCTAGCGAAAGCTTTTGACACTAAAGTGAGCAAGGTACGAAATTTTTGACATTTTTAATATTCTTATCCTCAATTAAGAAAGACAAACTCCACAAATATAAAATCTTCTCCCCGGGATTTAACTTTGTTTAAGCCTAGATTTCTGAGCCCACAAAAATAGGAGTATTCACCTTAGCTTTGTCCAAACGAATTTGAGCCACTTGTACTGTTCCTATTCTCCATTGCGAAATTTAGCTCCTAATTTTAGGGTTTTGAATTAGGATTTGAAAATTTTGGGGAAATGACTTGATTTGTCCTAATTAAAGTTTATATTTGGGACAAAACATGTAGAGAACATTGTTTAGGGCTATTAATACTAACCGAGCATGCTGACAAACTATGTCGGTTGTGGAAAATCGATAAAATATTGACACGTTATATTTCTAGCATCCCAAATTAGAGTTGACACTTAAATGATTTTTTGTTTTAATAAAAATGGCACTTTAGTGATTCGATAAAAAGTTTTGACATCAAAGTGAATGTTATATCAGAATTATGGCATTTTAGTATCATTTACTTATTGATAAAATATGACATAAGCAGGTGGTCATCCCTCTATTTACAGTTAAAAGAGAAAACAAGGAGAGCAAGTGGAAAACAAAGGCAGAAGTAAGATGCGAAACCAAAAATTTGATCAAAAAAGCTACTCAATTGGATGACGATAAAGAATCCTATTCTGCATGTCGATACCTCCATCTGAAAAATCTTCATAGCGACTTGGGTTGGTCATCGGGCCATACCAATCGCGGGTTGTGCCGGGTCCGGGTGGGACTGACCCCGGCCCCACATTCTTTTAATTAAATTAAAAATTCCAAATGATGATTATAAATTGAATATTATATTGTCATAATAAATACAATTTGCAAGACATGCAAATATAATGATATTTTGGGATATATATATTTTTGTTTCCCAATATTAAGAGTAATTCAAAAATCATTTGAGGAAAATTAAACAAAAGCACTCTCCAAATTAAACACAAATATAGTATAAATATATCATCAAATTTGAAAAACAAATTACATGTACAAGTGCCACAATAATAATTATATATAGATTAGACCCAAGAGAATTATGATAAACTCAGTATTTTCGTCCAATCCCTCATCATAATTCGGATGATAAGGTGTCATTGTCCTCATATTTACGTTGGACACATTTAGCCATTCATTCATTTTTTTGCAATCAACCTTGCACCTATAGTCTTTCATAATACGTTGGCAAGTATTTAACGTGGACTCTAATGGTACCATAAAAACCAATGAAATCAATAAGTTGCGAGCTATGGTGGAAAGAATTGGAAAACATGACACCATGCTCTGTCATTACTTTAGAATGTCGAGTTGTCTTCACCAACTCTTTCAATGTTTTTGAAGTAGTTTGTTTTCAAGTACATTTCCAATTTATTAGTAGATGAAGACAAAGAGCTAGCGGAAGGCCATAGATGTTCTTCTTCTTACAAAGAAAATATCATACAGATTTCTAAGTGCACCATCTCCGTCTATGGACTAGAGTTCATCATATTGAATTGACTAGATCAAAATCCCCACCATCGCATTATCTACTTCACTTAGACCTCCTCATCCAATCCCAAATGGTCGCAATACTGAACAAAGAGACTTTCGGGCCCCTCTAATTTGAACCAAGGATCCAAGACAATGGATTAAAAAAGAAAAAAAAGACAGAAATTGCTTGTAATACATTTGAAAATTTCTCCTTCACGGCCAATACTACTTCATTGGAGAAGGTATCACCTTTTTTGTTCGCTAATTCAACCGATATCATGTATAAAAACAGAACGTTGCTAGTTGTTTGACAGAAAATCACTGGACGACAAAATATTTGTTGCGCCATTGGAAATCTACAAGAAGCTCGAAAAGACTTCAGCAATCCTGCAATCTTGTGTAAACAGTAGGAGATCAGCGCTTCTGCTATGAATGGTGGAGTATAGCGATAGCTCACCCATTTACTTGCATGTTTTCTTCAACACTTTGTATGTGCAATTCCACCTTATTCTTACATCTAAAAGGAACTTCTCAACTTTCTTTGCTTGTCATGTAGAGGACCTCTAGCTCTTGATGCCTAAGGGGGTGGGTCTAATTTGTTGAATCCGTTCATGTAGGGTGGCCATGAAATCGTACAACTGCAGAGATTGTTTCATACGCACAAGTTAATGCAGTGGCATGCGCACCGCATATGGAAAAAATTCACATTGCACAGCAGAAGTTAGATTAGACTTTGTTGGAGAGTTGTTCAAGCCATCATTATCTAAAGTAATGTAGAAGATTTTATCGGAGATGGCAAACTCATTGTCAGCTCTTACTATTTTGACAGTCGCAATTCGAAAGTCATGGGGATAGCTAATTTGTCAATCGCAAGAGCTTAGTGATGTGATTTCCTTTCCTCATTGACCCGATGTCCGAAAACTACCCAGTAGCTCCACAAATTAAAAGTGAAAGAGGTGCAAAAGTTACCCATCAATGATAGACATGCCAAATCCCCATTTTCTATGGGGAACGAGCCTGAATTGAGTCTGTAGAGCTGTTTAGGAATCTTCAGTGAAGCCAAAGGGTTGCTCGGCAGTAAAACAATGAAATACAAGCTCCCTTTGTCGTTGCATCTCTGTATTTTGTCCAGCTGGCTGCCTATTGTAGCTGAGTATCGTGCAAACGGCCTTCTTAACACCATTAGTATCAATCTCAACCCCACAATCCAGACATCGGACGCCCATCCCGCCTCACTGTCGCTGCAATTACTAGTGAGTTTTCTTCGGGATAGGGGATTCTCTAGAGAAAAGAGTCGCCAAAAACTGGCTTTCAGCGTTCACCCTTAAATTCCTACCGATTGTCGGGTTGTTGCATCTATTCACGGGTACATTATCATTGCATGAGTCAGTAAGTCCTATGGCAATTGTGTGATGAAGTATGAATTGAGTTAGGATGAACGGAAATGGATAATATTGTTATTATTCTCTATGACGATACTTAGAGCATGATCAAATAATGGTAGCGGGAAATGAAAGAACTGATATCCACAAACTGTTTTCAGAGAGCAATTTCGTTAGGAAGTGGAGTGAGGATTGAAGAAAGCCGAAAGGGAAGGGAGCCAATTTACAAAGGGCATAAGCTTTTTCTCCGATCAGTCAACTAATCGGCTGTACGGCGTTCAACGATCACACACCAAGTGACCCCAGTTTCAAGGGTCGGGCCCTAAAAATTGATTTCATGTTCGGCCTATACGGTCATGACTTCCAACGTAGGAAACCTGCAGAAAAAAACAATCCTCGGGCCTAAACTACCCCACCGGGACTTGACCCAGTCCGGCGTCCATGCACGGGCCCAGTCTGGTCCGGCCATTCCCCGGCACCAGCACCTGCACAGGCCCATGGCCACCCCTAATGGTGTCAACACGGATTCTGCTTGACTGAGCCCAATTAAATTATGGTCTGAATACGTAAATTAGATGATGAAAAGTTTTATATTGCTGTAAATGGTAAAATGCTAATCTAGTGAGCTATTTCCTTTTTTTTTTTTTTTTTTTTTTTTTTTCGCTTTTTGTCGGCAACTTTTCGAATCAATTATTTCTTATAATACAATGATAAGAAGAAAAAATTCAGAGCCTATCCGATGGGAACTGGATCACCGGAACTACGATGAAATATACAACTAATGTACATTTCCGGAGGAGCAGCAGCAGCAGCGGTGGCGGAGGGATTTCACTTAAACGGTGATTCCTCCCGGAGAACATAATGGAAGCAGAGCTGAAGTGACCCGTTCAATTTTAACAAGGCCATCAGCCACCATAACGAGCCGCCAATTTACATCTTCCACTCAAAAAATTTCGAAGAACCAAATTCGCCATCCTCCTCATCCCCATCTGCTGCCGTATAGCACAGTTTGGTCAATCTATCAAGCCATGTGTTTGTGATATCATGTCATCGTCGTTCCATGGACCGAAGAGCTTGCGCCCGAGGCCAGGGAAGATGCGGCATGCGGTTGCTGGACATGAGTTTCACTTGTGAGGCCAAGAACCGATAGAGTTGTCCTGCCAACGGTCACAGTTTAAAAACCAAGTAGAAAACAAGGACAAAGTCATCCAATTTAAACTTCAATCAGAAAAGAGGACATCGAAGACCCCGAAATCAGAGGGAAAAACCCCTAACAGAAGACAAAATGGAAAAGCAAAATCGAATCAAACTACTTAAAGCATAGAGCCTAAATAGTCGATTCATAAGGTAACCCCAACATTCCTCTCTGGAGCTCTACATCTCACACCTAGTGGTGGAAAATCAGTCCATTCGTGCTCTATGTTAAGTCGTTCTTTCACCATAGGTCAAAACAGAAAGAGTGAGGTTCATCACACTGTTGATCCGAGCCATTCATGCATCAAGATCAAGATTTATAGCTGAAGTGCAATGCCAGGTAAATAGTAAAATACTATAATAATGGACAATCAAGAAATACATCTTGTCGGACCTTGTACCCCAGCGGTTCGATAGCAAATATCAGGTTGTGAGGTGTATAAATCCATGTAAGGAGATGAGTGAACGGACAACAGAAGCAAGTAGTGAAAGTGAGGACCACAACCAGATTAAAGCTCCCACGGACTCTGTACAACACCTAAATTTTCCCAATACCAAACAAACCTATTCCCAAAAGACGTACTAACAGATTCTGCTTCTGCCAAGTTGGTTAGCCAATCTAAAACTTAGTTTATGTAATGTATCTTCGTTTGGAATTTAACCCAGCTACCTTACCAAGTTGGCTGTCCACTCATTACAATAACAAATCAACAGTCGATGCAACTGTTCTTTTTTCCACAAATTAAAGTAGAACCAAATCATTGAAAACCACCATGGGACATGCTTCTACATCAGTCATGGCATGAATGGCTCTCCTTATTATTAACAAGATCATACTACAATTGGCTGGTAATCCGAGTACAGAAGATTATTGAAATGCCAAATCTGCTTGCGGCGCACCTCTCTTGTTTTACTCTCAGTTGGAAGTACCAGAAAAGAGAAACGTCTGGAGGAGGAGGAGAACAGCAATGACAAACTGTACAAAGTTATAGAGCAAAAAGTACCTGGGTAGCGAAGCTCTAATATTTGGTTGACTTGCAAAAGCAGCAAGAGGCCCTCTCAAGGTTGCATATTTATTTAAAGAACTCTCAAGTTGCTGCGGGGGCAACTGCAAACAGCAATTGAGGGGAAAATGCTGCTTACTGAATTACATGGAGAGATTAAAAGTATTCAAAGAAAACTATCATAGGCACCTGCAACAATACGCCGAAAGAATGTGGCTGCGTCTGGGATACACATTTCAAGAAGCCCACCCAAAACTTAGGCATCTTCCAAACCTGACATAAAAGCATATAGATCATGTTAACTTCCACAAATCAAAATTATATAAGCCAATAAGAGAAAAGCTAAATGGCAGATGAAGCCAGCATACCTGCTTACTAACCAGTTTGGAGAGTATCTCCATTACAAAGTCAACCTGTGTTTACAAGCAGAACAGTCAAGTTGCATGCAAGCAACAGAAGGGGGCCTCTTCTTCTGAAGATAAATACAAACACCACTATTCCGTGGCTTTTAGACAATTAAATCAAAAGGCATCAAGAACAGGAGAGGAGACACTGGAGCCGATTAGGCAATCAATGTGCTTAACTATCTAGAAAGCAACCACTTAACAATAACCTATATCAAGAAAATCTGCACAAGTCAAACTGCTTCAACTGTCAGTTTCCCATCATCTTAGAGTATATGCTTGCTGAGGGTCTGAAGGTAAGATAAAGTATCCCTAAAGCAAGGAGTACTAGGATCAGTTCCCTGCACCTATACAATCATTTTTCAATTATGGGATTCAATAATATATTATTTGATCAAATTTAAGAGAATTCACCCTTGCAAGTCCCAACATGTTGCTTCCTTTATTTATTTCCCTGAAAGACCTTTACTTTTCTGAACTTTTTTTTTGTTTCAGCTTCATGCTCTCTTTCCCATTTGTAACCCATCAATCCAGAACAGGGGAGGAGCTTTAAACTTGAAGCAACAACGTTACTGAAATCTTTCATTTTTTCTCTTAATTCCATATTTCTTGTCTACCCAATTGATGCATTGCGATTAGCCAAGAAGGTCATTAGCAAAGGAGACTGGCTGCCTAAAATTCAATTGCTATTAATTCAACTTAGCTCATCCAATCATATAAGAGATGTGCTTTCTGGTATTTCTACCTAATTAAGCAAGTGAAAATATCAGCCAGACAAATGGAACAAATATTTAAATATAGAGTAAAACGCCAATGGTTAACCACCAAAAATATATAAATAAAAATGAGAGGCAGTTAAACAAGTCCTATCATTACCATTGACAGTGAAACAGCCTAAAGCCTAGAAAAAAGAGTTACCAGAGCAGGAAATGCATCAATGGCCTGAATGACTGTTCTCATGAACAGAAGAGGCAATGGAGTTCGATCAACCTGGAAGATGAATAAGATTTTGTCCATAAAAAAATGAACAAGATATGTGTCCCGGCATGCGTCATGCAAAAAACCACTCACCATCTGGTTTAAGGCCTTCGCTAGCACCTGCTGGGTAAAAACCGTCCGCTGCTCAAAACAAGTTGAGCAAGCATCCATCACCTGTAAAATCAATGGCCAACCTTATAGATGAAAGACAATGTCATAATGCTGCCTAAAGCATTGACCTTAAAGTGAAATCAACAGCACTCGATGCAACAGGCAATTTTTAAATACTCAAATAGATTTGCCATAGTTAAAAGAAAGCTACAATCAACATATGAGGCTTTCTGATCCCACAAAAACATGCTGACAGCATGAAGAATATAGCAAGGCTGTCTCTTTTTCTGCTAAGTGATGCTAATTTTCCCTTGCCAATGACTGAGAATTAGCCTGAGGTCTTCATGCCCTCACATGAATAGGTCAACATTCAATGTTGAGAAGAAAGCCTGACTAAATGATTGGTGGTAAGCCCAGGTGAAGTAACTCCATTAATACTTGACCGGCGAACCTATCTGCTTCTTATGATTAACCTAAGAATTTCAACAACAAGAATCGTATCTTGCCTCAGATGGGCAACTTGATAGTGCTGTATGGTACTGCAATAAGTTACTTTCCTGTTGGCAGAAGACTTTAACAGGTTGACCCACTAACCATACGAGGAACAGCAATTCACAAAAATGACTAGTCTCAGAAAATTGAATTTAGCTATAACTGAATAAGTACCTCAACAGACAATAAACATTTAGATTGTCTCATCCCTTATATCCTGGACAACTTCCAAATATTCAGACTTTAACTGCACATCAGAGTTTGGATAAAACCATTTGGTTGATGTACCTATTGGACGTAAACTCTCTCTCTTCCTTTTGATGTTGCCTATGACAATGTTAATTATGTTTATCACTTCATAGAAATTGAGCATCTTAGCGATTGGACTACCACAACGAGTTTAAAAAAGAAACAGCTAATTAACATGGTTATAGGAGTTTGCATATTTTGACCGCTCGCACAAGGAGATAACTGCTCCCAATGGTCAATCCACCTAAAATCCCCCACACTGGTATAAAACCAGTCAATCCAACAAGATTTTGTTCAATCAACCAGAAATTTTTACTCCAAATTGTTCGGTCAACCAGGTTCATGTATGAAACTGTTAAGATGCTTCCTAGTCTTGTATTCTTAGGCACACTGGCTCAATCATGATCACAGTTAAGATAATGCAATACTGAGAAAGAGAAAACTGTCCAGCTAGTCCCTCCCTCCCCCCCCCTTTTTTTCCCTCTCTTCTTCTCCCTCAGTCGCAGAGGATGTGGGACTTCTATGTCTCCGCTGAGCATGATGACTCCATTTCTCATACAGTCAACAAGAAAAGCAGAGTGTCCAGGAAAAATAGCAAATAAAATAAGTCAGTCTACAAGCACAATATGTAGGTGTACAGACATTCTTAATTTTTAGCAAAATGATTCACTACAAAGTCCAATTTTCGACTACCTGGGCATTTTTTTAAAACCTTAGTACCTGCAACAAAAATTAGCTTTACACAGTATCGTGCTTTTTATTATCTGAATAACCAAAAACATTCATGTAAAACCACATCGAACTTTATTTGTTATCGGACAGCCCTAATAGATACAAGATATACACTACAATGATCAAAGGCATAATTTAAGATTGAAAAAACAGTTCACTTTTGAGCATTGAACTGCTCAGGCTCAGCTGTGACATCAGAGGCAGTTATCTTAAAGAACATTTGCCAAGGAATCAGAAAAAATGTACACGCTGCACAGAGAAGCAGGATATTGGCAGTAACTTTGGTAGAACCATAAGTCAAAGGGAAAAGGACAGCATCATACAACCACCACATATAAGAATCAGGGCTGCCTAAGGAGTTGCCTCTATCCTACCAACTGATATACTCTCCATCATTTATTAGTAGAATGTTGAACTAAAGGTAACTCCAAATCAATAGCACCTCAGGTAGGCCAAGGTGATCCTCCAATCCAGGGACAATCAAGAGGAACCTAAGTAAGGCCGATCAAACAAGCCAACCATCTGTTCTTTTAAAGTTCTGTTGAGCCTTGAATGAACTAGATTCAATTTCTTTGCAAAACCTGTTTCCATCATTGAAGCCTAAATCCAGTGAATTTTTAATTTTACATTGCAGTACATGCATTTATATAACCCTTAAATCATAGTGGCTTTCTGCACATGGCACAGCCTATGCAGCTCCAACCAAAACAGTCCATTACTTATCAATCAAGTTGAACATTTTTCCCTGTGGATGTTTGGATCCATTCTTCTTTGTAGTAACAACACATAAAGTTTACAGGCACAAACAATGAAGACTTAAGTTTTGCTAAGAGCTTCCAACTGAATATGGCTGTCTCCTTCAATGGACTGGCAATCTAAAACAAGATGAGTCACCTTTTTCAGCGGAACACCATCCTTCTCAGGAACAATGTCATGTATGGCAACCAACACTTCTGCCGGCGTCAAAGCAGGACCAGTATGAGCAGAACCCTGCCATTAAAGAATCTTCAGATCTTTTTGTTGAACTAAAAAACGTAATTTTGTTCTTTTTATTCTTCGTGGACCTTAAATGGACAAATTCTCCTTAAGGTCAAAAGAAGACTTCTGTGAAAATCTATAAGTTAATCTAGCAGCTGATACAAGGAAAGATAGTTACCTTCGCAAGACATGGTCACATTTAGAAAAATTAGAAACCATCATAAAAGTAAACACCCACATATGAAGATTTCACAATTGATACAAGAAACATGAGCACATCTTCTTCTGGCATTTACATCCAGATCGTGTCTCAGTGCATAAAAGCAAAGAGTCGCTACTTTTTACAAAATGGCTCTCTGTATAATCGAAAATTCTCCTGTTTCTTTCCCTCCAAATCGGTCAAAAGGATGCCAGAAGGATCAAGTGAATCTTCTCTCTTTTCTTTTTCAATGCATATGCCCACAGGGGTTTTAAGCTCTTCTTGCAGTCTTTGCACTGACCCACTGAACACCTAACATCTGACCTAGCTGAATTCCAAAAACTTTCTTGAACAGCCATAGTGTAGGTAAAAGTAAACGGTCTCTGCTGCCTCTTTACAGAGGCAAGACCTATTTGCCAAGATTTGACCTCGTTTTTGCAAGTTATCCAAAGGAGAACTCACTCAAAGCTATAGTTGACATTCTATATGGCAGTTTATAGGCGTTGCTCACATAAGGATATCCGATTTAGATACCCCATTCATGACGCCCTGCTAAGCTTTCCCTAATCAAAGAAAATACCCTAATTAAAGTACCTTCTCAAATGTCATGAGAATAAATATAGAATACTACTCTTTCCGACAAAGAAAGCTTAATAGACTGGCGAAGAAATAATCATCACCCATCCTTTACTTGACAAAATTGTTGTGTACACCACTTATGAATCCATTGGATCCATGAATCCAGGTAAACTAAAAAAAGTAACTTCAAAAGCATCACTGCACATGATAAGTTGCAAAAATAAAGGACATGATTCCTTTAAAATAATTTTTCTGGATTGAAAAAGTACATGCCAAATCACCTAGTCAAATTCTATTAATTTATTGGATTCACTCGATTTTAATATAATGTCAAAGTAACTAATCAAAACACAATGGTCTCCACACTATTTTGCCAGAAAAAAGGTATAGGAATAATTTGCCTAATCTGGTCGTAGAATAAGCAAGTTAATCATAGATAAGAATGTCAACTTTTCAAGTTGCTCAAACTTATAGCATAAGACTGTTTTGAGATTGGAAGCACGACCTTGTCAACTATCTCGACCGTCCATTCCAAATTTAATGTACAACATCTATCTGAAACCAAATCTAACTATCAACCCTCACAGAAAGGATCAGTCAATGCGCTCTGCAGTAGAATAAGTATGGCTATGCAAATGAGAAATAAGTACACAAAAGTTGCCACCCCATATGGATCACTATGCTCTTTACAATGACAAGCCAATATATAAACTTCTTTTGGTACCTGTAATATGTGGGCAAGTGCCTTTTGGAACTTATCCGGAGGAAGGTTCACCAGTTGAGGGAAGATGGGTAAAACCTAATCACAAACATAACCAGTTAAATCTCTATTTGATGACGACAAATAAGGCCAACAAAGCTGCTTTCTAACAGACAATTGACGGTCCAAAGATTTCTTGGACTCTGTCGCGACCTATTTTTTAGGGGTCAAAGAACTAAAAAAAGAAAATTATAAGGAACAGTGGCAAAAGAAGATCAATGTAATTGGATCACCTTAGTGGGAAAGACTCAGTTATTTGTGATTTCCTTTCTTATGAAGATCAAAAGTTGTAAACAAAATAATTATGATCAGACACTCATAACATGCAAATCATTTACAGTTTGTAACTGAATGACAAAGGTAACAGGGAAGATAACAGAGTCAAATTCGTACATAAACAAACACTACTTTATCACTTTCGAATCAATTAACAGTAATATTATTCTCTGAGTTTCCTACATTGGTGGCACGCAGCAAAACACAATCATCACCATGGGTTCCCAAGCTAATTAATACATTGTGTGAGAAAAAATCTTAACTCCTGCTATTTAAGATGGTGGACATGCACAATTGGCTACAGGCGATATTTACTTTGTACTGGAAACATAGACGTTCAACAAATCATTTCTTTTTCTTGTCATAGATGCAGTTTAGTTGACAAGCAGTTGAAATTAGCACAATCATGATCATCGGACTATTGTAGATCATAAACAAGTAACTAGTACAAATAAAGAGATAGAGAGAGAAAGAGACCCCGCTTTTGGAAAATGAGGGTAACATTGGGATAAGGATTGAAACATCCTGAACAAGAAATACGGTTAGTGGAAATTTATGTACACAAATTTTTGAATTATGTAGCAAAAGGTGGAGATTGTCATAAGAACCTTCAGCTTAGTTTCATATAAGTGTTTGACAGTGGTTATCAGATCTGGAGAAGGTACTGTTTCCTCGGTCAATATTTGGAGCACCTTGCACACATATAATCATAAGTAACGAATTCAAAAATACAAGATCCATAATAAAAATAAAAACTCAGATATATAACAAAAGGATTATACCAGCATCAAAAGATTTTCACTTCCTTGAGGCGGATCTGATATTATTTGCAGCAATTCAGAATAAGATGACCCTAAAGCCCGTATAAGAACAGGGATATGGCGATGCACAGCCTGCAACATTTGAGGAAACACACAACAAAGCAAAATGTTAGTAGCAGTTGACCATTTCTCTTCATACTATATTGTATTTGAAGCAAACCTGAAATTAAAAGAGTGGTAATGGGCAAACCATACTTTTTCACCAATTAAAATTGCATATTGAAATGCACACAAAACACAATAAATACTTATAATCCTTCATGCTGGAAAGCACTCCGCTGACCATGTTCAAATTGAAAGTCATGACCAACATGCAACCCAATCCAGTCCAATCCACCCAACACGCTGATGCACATCAGCATGCAAATAACTATTTACAAACATCAGAATGCCATTCCCATTCACACAAAGTTAGAAACACAAAACTAACACACAGAAATTGGACAACAGAAGATATCATATTTTTAAGTACTAAATGAGTTCAGCAAAAGAGCTGTCAAGGCTATGTCAAACAAAAGAGCAGTTAAAGCCAATTTAGATATTAGAAAAACACCTGCTTTACAGATCTCGGTGCTTGACCATAAGCATCAAACACAAGGCGAAGTAGGCTAGGTTTCTGCAAGAAATAAAATATCAGCATATTTTCGATATATAGAAAAAAAGGACAAAAGAAACATCTCCATAAAACTCTACGGCACTATTGGATATTAAGGGGGCAACTACTGACCTTCATACACAAAGCAAAAAACAAAGAAATGAGTCGTTGAGCTTCAGACAAAGATAAAGAAGAGACGCCCTGGGCCAGAGGTTGTGCGCCACCTATAGATTCACTTTCAAAAGTCGCAGCCTCTGAAAATGGAACTTGAGAACCACTGCTGGAAGTATTTTGGCTTCCAATCTGTTAAAAAGATATGAAGAGAATTTAAGCTCATTTGTGAATGTAGGAATGAGTTAGGGTTGTGAAAAACCTAACAGATTTTATGTGGTAGAAGGTTTTGGCAGTTTAGGAATGATTTTCAAGCCTGCGATACTCAGACAAGCAATCCTGCCTAAATTCGCATCACATATTTCAACAAATATGTTAGAATTTCTAATCCAAAAGCTTAAAATTTAAAAACGAAGAAGATTACATGCACATACTGAACGTGTATTTAAGCAATGTGGGATATCACTTCAACACCCATCTCACAAGCAAAATGTACTGAAACTGTATGAAGCACGAGAAACCACTGTGAAATTAACTTAGCTATTACACCAAGTATGCGGAATGATACAATGTCAGAATCTCCAATCCAAAAGCAGATGTTACGTGGAAGGAGAATACATGCTATAAAATCCTATTGTAACTCCATATTCAATCGAGGAAGATAACGCTCTGTCAAAATCCAAAAACGCATGTATTTCTGACTTAAAATTAGGAGTCCCTAATTCAACCTAGTAGGAGCACAAAGACCGCAAAAGTATCAAGCAATACCTATATTGGACATCAGAAAGTAAACTATTCTGAATGCAACTTTATTACAATTTTAGGCATTCTTATATCTAAACAAGATTTAAGGCAATAAAAAGAGAGAAAGCAATGTTCCATACCTTCCCTTCATCCAGCTGTTCATTCAAGCCAGGTTGGCAGGCCTCAACATCTGAAGCATTCTGATTAACAGCTGAGAATAACATACTTTTTGCAAAATGCTCAATAGTCTCAGCAACATAACTCAGCTGAAAGAGTTTGTTAGCCACCTGTCCAAATGCAAAAAGCAGAAAATAAAATGACATAACAAATCATGTTCTGGCATCGCAAAGAATGATTTTTTGATTTATTATAGAACCCAAATGTTCAAAAAAATCCATGGGAAAGGTCAAAACATGTAGATACATCTTGAGCTTCCTTACCAGACGAATAGCTTTAGCTCGGATTTCCTCTTGTGAATGAAGAGCACACTGCCATGAAGACAAGTGTCATTACAAGATGCCAATAGCAAGAAACTAGCCAGGTATAGCCTAGAGGTAGCAACAATAACTGCTAAATGAGTGTCATATTGAGAAAACATTCAACTTTTAAAGACCTCATCCTCTCTCTAAGAAATACACAATCAGATATAATCATATTATCATTGCTAACAGTTTCTACGCATATTTTTTTGCAAACTTACCATTGTCTTCAAGTTAAGAAGGTAGCCTACAGAGAAAGATGTTGTCCTATAATATAGACAACATTTGCCATGCTGGGCAATTACTTACCAGAGAAAAGTGAGAAAGAAGATGAGCTATTACACTTTTTGGATATAACAAAAACAAACTATGCCTTTTCCCAAAATGCAGAAGAGTGATACATGAATTTTTTAATGCCATTGTGCTTGATTCTGTTTTAATTCTTTTATAAGATCCATAAAATCCAATCCTTTCCTACTTTCTCCTACTACATCATTTTAGGCCTTCCCTTTCCCCTTTACCCAGGTTTCCATCTACTAATCACACCTCCTCATTAGAGCCTCCAAAGGTCTTTGTTCAATGTGACTAGATTATATATGGATGTAGAGGGTAATCAACAGTAATCTATAACTGGACTCTGAAGTCTGCCTTTTCTGTAGATTAGGAGGTTGCAAGAATAGGTTTGAAAGAAAGAGCAATATTTTACTTTTCCTTTTCATAGAATCAAATCTACCAATAAGCAAACCATTTCAAACTCCTTTTTCTGCCAAAAATCCCACAAAAGTTGAATTAATGACCCTTGTAGCAATATGCTTTAGAAAAAACCATGCAATAGAAGTCCACTTCGACACAGTCATCTTACTTCATGAAATCACAATTGCAGATTGAAGGAAAGAATCAATTTGTAGGTATAAACCACTACTTTCGGCTGAAAATTTCTTTTCAGGTCAAATCATTATCAGTAGAAATAGGTAATCATACTTTCAGTTCTTCCATAATCAGGTGAGCAAGAAATTGGCAAGCCACAGTATAACATAACAAACACACAAACGAGGGCATAAATTGAAGAAGCAGTGCAAAATTTAGGAAGGCAAGGAACTGTACTCAATACAGTCACAAACAGGCATCACATTAGTTTCATACTTTTCACCGTTAAGTTTTGAGATTATAAGATTGAAATGTTAGTAGAGCCATGGGGTAACAAAAATGTCTTAATAAAGAGATTTTCATTATAAAAGATTACCTTCAAAGCTATATCCAAGCAGGATTGCCTGTAATGAGAACGGCCCAAAATCAAACTCCATACAGCACCAAGGCCCTGGGTGACACGATCAGCATCACGCAGACTTTTTCCATGGTAATCAGAAATGTCAGAATTGCAGAGATCATCTAAAAGTTTCAAGACAGAACTGGGCAAAACTGGAGCTTCACCAAGAAGTCTACTCAATGACTTGTCAGAAGCTGGAAACTTGAGTAGCAAAGATTCAGCCTACACAAGAATGCACGAACAATAAAGCCTCACAATATAGGAAGCAACATGCAGTGAGATGGACAAGTACCTACCATTTCCAAGAGAAATTTTTCATATGTGACAGCACATGCGGAGCTTTCAGCCGAATCAGATCCAGATATAGAATATAGATAATAGAGGACTTCCAACACAAGCTCATGTCCCTGAAAGAGAGCTAAGTGAGTATCAATTATCAAACAACCAAGTTAAATGTATTATAACATTATACCAAGTCATCAGCAATAATAAAAGTTGATGAAATTCCACCAATTAAGTATGAATGGACAGAAAATGTGCCAAATTATATGAATCACCAATTAAGTATGAATGGACAGACAATGTGCCAAATTATATGAATAACCTAAGTGCAAATTCCTTGACTTTAGCTAGCATCTGACAAATTACACAGCAGACTCACCTAGATTAAATTCCTTTAAATTCTAGCTAGCATCTAATAAATAACACAGAATAATCAAACTTTAATTATTCCTCAGGAAAGTCTGTTCCTTGACATATGTGCATGGGATGTCAACTATGAAAGATCAAAGGCCTATAGTCTTGAGCTTAGATTTGTGAAACTGCAAGGAAAACTAGGCCACACGACATCTCAAGTATCCTACACAAGATTACACATTTAGGGACTGGAAAAAAAACAGTTTCTTTTTCAAACCAAAAACACGTCCTATATATGTACCAAGAGGGCAGCCACCCCATGGAAAAGTTAAAAGAGAGAAAAGGAGAGGATCTACAAAGTATAACATGAAAAGGGGCTTTCCAGTGACCAAAAAGCTCAAGACCTGTAACCATCTATTTATTACCCCCAAAAAAAATAAGAGGCTAAACTCCCAAAAACCTTGAAGTTTCTCTTGAAAGCAGCAAGTGTCAACTTTCTCTCTATGTTATTTACAAAAAGAAAAAAAATCCAGTCCAGCTCAAAAACAACCAAGCAGGAATTTGGGAATTTCTTTTAACTAGCTTTGGAAAATTTGGCAATACAGTCATCCAGTACACAATATACCAATGGGAGAGGGCATGTACTAAAAACTGAAGAAGGATGAAATTTGCCAACTTCCACTTTAGAATTCAACATAACATTTAGAAAGATAATATAAGAAACTTACCATATTTAAGCATGTAAAATCAGACAACATGCTTAGGAGGCTGTAGCCATTAAAAATTTGAAAACAAGGAAGCAAATGTACCACTAAGGTCTCAAATGTGAAGTACCTTTTGTAATTGGTAATCCTCAAGGATGTGGTTCTTCAGCATCTCAACTAAATCATCATCAGCGGCACTCTGCATAAAAATTATATAGCACACGATTTGTTATACGATCGAAAAAAGATACAAATGGATTAGCCCTGCCCTAGTATTCAGACAAGAAATGGCATTTACTATAAATGAAGTATAAGAACCAAGCTTCACAACGCAAATTCTATATGAAACTTGAACAAAGATTACAAACAGCACTTCATCATATACCCCCTCTTATATTGTAAATTCTACAAACCCAAGAACAATTGAACATTATACAGCATCACCAGTGTGGAAGAGCTTTTGGTTTAGGTTTGTGATGTTTCAATTCATATGGAGCTAATATCATCAACCCAGCAAGTCTAGAGACAACCAGAATCTTCGTCTCATCAGGACACCAAAAACAAGCAGCATACTTGTTGCCGGCGGATATCCCATTGTTCAGCCCAAGACAACATAAAAACGGCAATAAAAGTAAGAGAGCAAAAAACGCCACTAGCAGGCATACACAACAAATATCCATCTTCAGGCTCACTATGAACTTTCTCTAGAATTTGGGGAAAGCCTAGTGAAGCTAATAGTATAGTCACCATGAGGCATATGACATGCCTAGAAACCAAGACAACATGCATTACAAATTCGATAAAAAAATATCCTAAGATATCCTTTCCATCTTGGAGGTCGCTTGCAAAAGTATAGTTACCATCAACCCCCTCCAGGAGAGGACCAAGTTAACAAGGATGTTTCCTATGAAAGCTGTAGCAGAAACATTTAGTCACGTAACGTTGCATTAATCACAGACCACACTTGGTGAGATCTGGCTCTTCTATGACAAGTATTTCTTGGTGTGAGAAGCCATAATTTTGCACGAGTTTCAAGCATGGAAAAGCTTCAAACTCCTAAAACTATCAATCGTCTTTGAATTTTTTTTCCCGTTAGACGCATAACAAAGTGAGAGGTTACAAGCAAGACAAAAAATCTTATTCATATTGGTCATCATGTCCTTCATCTTCTGAATGAACTTCCTTCCAGCATATTATAAACATTAAAGACAAATGGCTCCATAATTTATAAAGAAGGTTGCCCACACCAAAGAAACTCACTGATCAGAAGAAAAAAGGAAAGCCTCAGCTTTCTATGTGCAATAAAGATTCTGTCTACCTGAGCAACAAGTCGAGCAATTAATGACATCCCCGTAAGCCCACATTCTTTCCCATTTGGATGCTTGCATGACTCAATTATCTGCTCAAACAACAATTTTCTGACACTGGCTTCCTGTTCTCCATTAAGCTCAATATAGGATGGAACAACAGGTAGGTCCTTTCCTGTCTCCTCAAAGGCTGCCATGTTGGCAACAGCCGGAGGACACTGATCTAATTCCACATTTGATGGTGTCTCAGATTCATCCATTTGTATGTCCTCTGCTTTCACTATATCATCCTCAGTTATTTGTTCAGAAGAAAATGCTACATCTGAAGAAAGACCAACTTCGGCAGTAGGTTTAGTTTCCTGAAAACCATCCTGAACCACCTCTTTTGGAATTAATTCACTGGTACCATGCAAAGATGATCCCAAAATCTCATCATCACTTTTCTTTTTAGATAGTAAAGGTGATGAAGCTGCTTTACCACCCACCATTGCAGATAACTGTGGCTTATTCGAATTAAAATCATCTAATTTAGATTGCACATCTCCAAAGTCAACCACAGTGGGTAATACAGCTTCAGGAGGCACTGCTAATCGTGGATCCTGGCGGCGGGGATCCTGGAACATAATTAACATCTTTTATGTATTCATTCATCCCATATAAGTTACCACATAACATCAACAAGTTCAGAAAAAGAAGCACATGAAAATTAGCCAATAAAAGCTGTTTTACCCTTCTTGGATCACGTTTAGAATCTGCAGAGACGCTATTGACAATGGATGCTTCAGGAAATGATTCGCTGGTAATAGAAGCAGAGGAATATGGTATCTGCATAGCGGACATTGGAGATGGAACAGAACTTGCAGGAAGAAAAGAAGGTGCTGTAACTTGTGCTGGACTACTTGCAGAACCTAATTGTCCAGTTACTTCGGATTTTCCAAGCCTTGTTAAGGGTGGAGGAATCTTAGGCAAGTGTTTCATATTAGTTATCACAATATCAGCTAGTAAATCAGGATGGATTTTGGAAATAAGGATTTCAAGTGATTCGGCGCCTCTTTCCCCTTCCGCCAGCAAAGCACCAATCATAGCAATCATTTGTTCCACAGGTGACAAATCACCATTTAAAATTGAAACATTGGGGGATACACCATTTGCAGAGGTGGAACCATGGCCAGAATCAGCTGTTTGTTGACCTGAAAAAGTTGAGTTGGTATCAGCAATATATCGACCTCGCTTGGATGCCACTTCCAGATTGTGGGCTAACATTTCTTCATCTTGAGAAATTGGCCTTTTCTTAATCAAACTTCCATGAGCAGACATTTGGCTTGAAGACTGATCCTCCTGCTCATCAAATTACATCAAGGAAAGGAGATTACACACTTAAAGGTTAACACTCTTCAATAAGAAAACATGATATCAGTTTTAAAAAACAAAATCAAGAAGATTCAACCTTGACCAAACGGGCATCACGTGATGCTCGCTCAGCATTTCTAGCTAACTTCTCCACTTGCCGAATTACTTGCTCGGCCGCATCCCCTGCATTCATTGCTCGTAGAGTCCCAAGCAGTCTCTCTCTAGACTGAAAATGGAAGTCAATGCAACTTATCAGACTTAACTTCGCCTTAAAAAGCAGAAGATATTTTTCAAGCTTGTTCTTTTGCACTACAGAGATGATGAGAACAAGATTCTAGAAGCAGTACGCCCATAAGGGGCAGTAGGACTAACTTGTTCGAACATGCAGATCAACAACCAACTTATTATAGGTGCAAGGTTTAAAGACCAGCTACAGTCTTTCAAACTTGCAGGCATTCAAGCACTGAACAACAATCAGAGAAATAAGATGCAGCCACTCATGCAAAACAAATAAAGGGGATGCCAAGCTCAAGTTAGACAAAGGCTTTTGGAGACAGACATACAGCATTATTCTCGACAGTATATAACAGCAAAAATTATTTCTGACAACAATTCAAGCCAAATTTTCACTGATAATGATCCCCAAAAATAGTACAAAAGCATAAAAAAACACTATGAAGATATACGAACAGTTAAGGCAAAAACAACTATACCTCAAGAATGGTGGGACTAGTACACCTAAGAAATCCTAAAAAGGCAGTTCTCAATGAATAACGAACACTGGCAGCATGATATCTCTTCCCTGTTTCACAGTTTGAATCAAAAGCAAGCAGTGCTGCAAAGACAGTGCTGAAGTGTTGTGGCCTCTTTCTTCCTATGGATGCCAGACTGTCAAAGTTGAGCAACAATAGTGATAATTAGAAATGCAGAGAGAGAGAGAGAGAGAGAGAGAGAGAGAGAGAGAGTAATTCATAGAGAATTTGTATGCCATTGCCAAGTGATGACAAATGAAAAGGCAACAAAAGACTTTCTCGCATGAGACAAGACATTGCAAGATCAGATATAGATAAATCAATCAAAATTCACTCACGGTCATGAATGTTAGTGCCAAACGACTTACAACACTTGACTTCAAGGAAAAGAGGCCAATCAACAGAGAAGGGCACCATACAACAGTTTCACATTTCTATTCCTTAATTCCTAAGCATCATCCAGCGGAAAGCTAGATGAGCTATAAATTTGGATCTGGAGTTCTCAAATTCTCAATATCACATCACCCCAGAAATGTCACAATTCAGAACACATTTATCATGAGACGCCCAAAAATTAAGCTCCTTCAACTCGCAAGTTTAAATATACTAGCAATTGATCAACCTAATTCAAACCAACAGGCACACCATGGATAGAAAATAGTTGAATAGGCACACTTTAGAATGAACAGGATCCATGTACAACAAAATTGTCAGACAAAAGGCAACCATAAACACAATGCACTTGACCACAGACAAAGGGACGCGGTCAAGAAAAGATAAGACTTTTATATCAAATAATGTAGCACATGCAAGTCCCATACAGCAATCAAATAAAAGGCCAGACAGTGATGGCCAGTGGCTTAGCATACATAAAGTGAAAAGTTCACTTAAAAATGAAGAAGGTAATATCTGGATCCAACAAGGAGACTTTAATTTCATTCAGTTTAACATGTGCATCTGAACTCAATGAGGATGATAGTGCTCTCAGAGCAATTATCATGCTCACGATAGCTGTTTTTCTAAAGCTTCATTAAAATACACTGGAGAAGATGGAGGGGCATCCTAGATTATGGAATTATCTAAACAGCATAGAACGCAAAACTCTGCGTCACCAAGGTAAAATGGAGATTTAATTCAAATATTACAGAAATTTGCCTGAAGGAAAAATATGAAGATCAAGTCCTATGATTCAACATGGTATCTGGAAATTATCACTTGAGCTTCTCATCCATCAAAAACCAATCTATCTAAGGTAGAGCAAGGGTACCTCCTTTAGGCACCCAGAATATACCCAAAAGGTGCAGAATAAACAAATGCAGACCTCATTGGTCATGGCATTGTATTTTTTCACTATTTTTATATGGGTAAGATGACAAAGGGATGATAAGTGTTGACCCAAGACCTATTGAATCTTGCTGATGGTGGATTTCCCCCAAGTCATTAGACAAGATCCTCTTAAGTCTATTGTAACACTTAAATATTAGATCACACTTTTATCTAGCAGCTCAGCTTGAAGATCAGTCGGCAGTCATCCTATAAAATTTTACAGGGTATTGAAGCGCGAGGTCTGGATTACAAATCTCTAAAACGCCTTTACAGAGAATTGCTCTCAAGTATAATTTTCAAGAACACAATCTTCTGGCAGCACCTCTGAATATAGAGGTCATTTTTAGCTGTTGTACAAAAATATATCCCTTCCCAGCCAAGGCTAACATTAGGTGCTTCAAGCAAATTCAAATCACATACAACAAGCCATATCCACATGCATCAGTATGTACCAAAACCCAGAGAAGAGCAAGAACCTATCTAATCCAAAGCCAACAGTTAGTCACATGACAAAACCAATATGAACATCAGAGCAAAGTGCAGCGACTGATGAGAGAACTCGAAAGAAACAATTCCAAGTCAAGGGAATTAGGCAATAACTTGTCCTGATACAGAGGAAAAGTTGGAGGTCGCCTATAGAGAATATTAGAGGAGATATCATCAAGGAAGCATGTGTAACATGAAGAAAGACCACCAAGCAACTTCCATACTCATTAGTGTGAACACAAACGTCACTATGATAGAAGACCAGATGTATGTCAAACTTATATAGTATAACCCTCCCTCCCTCCTCCCTTCCCTCCCTCCATCAACAGCGTTGTTAACATTGTGTGATCCCCAACTTGATGCGATTCATATGTGAAACAATGCGACTTGAATGTCCGGATCAGAAACAAGGTGCAATTCAATGAGCTTCCCTGTAGTTAAACTAAAGCACAATTGACATTTGTCTTATCAGCCCCTCAAAAGCAGGTCAAGACACTCAAATTCTTAAAGAGCTTTTTTCTCCACAGTATAAATGGCATCAGGAAAGATTTAGCTCCCTCTTCTTGGAATACTATAATAACAGTCCCTAGAGGCTAAAAATAAATAGATCAGACATGCCTATTCTTGTAAAAAGCACCTTTCGAAATGCCATTCAACTAATAAGCCAATCGTTTGTCTTCCTAAAGATTCCTGAAGGGGAGAGGTCCACAGAAGTACCAAGAACTCATTGGACATAAGGAACTATCATCATTCCATATTCAAACAGCAAAAGTAATTAAAGAAAAGGTCACACATATGACAGCCACTTTCACTAAACCCTTATAAAACTCTGCTTCATATGCCTAGTACTCATTTAGCAGGTAGATCTGGAAGTTTATAGTTTCAATCATTGAGTTAACCATGTACATAACACCCAATTACATGTAAAAAATTCCCATGATATATACATACGAAAGAAGCTAGTATACAATTTGAGTATACAACTTTGAACCAATGACTCCCTTCTTTATTCAAGTTAACATGGTTCTTCCATTAAATCCTCATCTACATGAAAGAAAGAGTTAAATATATTGCCTCTGGAAATCTCTATTTCTTCGTTGGTATTGTAATACACAAAAATAGAAGAGTCAAGCATAATTAATGAGTACTCGGTTCATTTTTATTTTACAAAAAAGAACATCATGCAAGCAAAACCTATTACGAGTTCCAATCATAGCTCCTTTCTCTTCTTGGTCATATAAATAATTCTTCATTGTGACATGCTTTGCCAAATTTTACATCATATCACAATTACACAACAACTATGGACACATATTAAAAGCATCATGGTGCCCGCATGAGCATGACTAACGGGGTAGAACAGTCATGAGCAGTCTCATAAGAAGATCAACCAACTCAATAGAGCATAACAAAGTTAGAATCTATTCATTCCCCACTTTAGAAACAATAAAGAAATCCCATGGGCTAGTCTAATAGTTAAGGACCGGAGGCATGGGCGTAAAAGGCACATAATACAAGTCCATTTCATCAAACCAGCCAGTTTAAGCAATCCTAAGTTTGAAGTAACCATTGGACTTTGGCTTGTGTCTTACTTGACCAATAAGTTGAGAGGGACATTGTAAGGGCCCGTGACTTACCTACCTAAATTGAGTTTCGTTACCATCAAAATAAAAATACAAAATAAAGAAAAGCAAAGTCCAGGGAAAGTACACCACTAGAGGAGATGAGAAAGAATTCAAGTAGGCTTCTCATTATATCTATCTTTCTCCAAAAAAAGAAAGAAAAACCAGACACATCTTTGTCCAGAAACCAAAAAATGTAAAGGGAAAAAATAAGCAATATGACAACTGCAACATTTGAGAAGAACATTACATGACAATTCCTAGAACAATTAATCTTGAAGAGCTCCATTTGAAAAATAAAAAAACAAAATCTTATAGAGCTCCATGCTACTGTAAATGACATTTGGAGAGGGAACTAAATAGTACGTCAAATGCAGGGTATAAGCACCGTAATACTAGCCTGAAAAGGATGATAACACCAAAGAAATTAGCACAGTGGTTTTTGCTATGGATGTATCGTGACTGGGAGTAATGGAACACGTGAAAATTTGCCTTGTTTGACAAAAGGCAAATGAACACCTAGCAATAGAAAACAGACTCACCTACAAAGTTTAACATACCAAAAGAAAGAAAACACAAAGTGTCACAACAACGGTCAAAGACTAAGAATAGCACCGTACCACATCCCATCCTCTTCTTTCCCTAATCATAAAAAATGCAAATAACACACGTGTGGAGATTAAAAAGAAATCTGGAAGGTCCCCCACATGTCATCATGATTACCATAACCAATGTCTTCAACTACAGCTGCATAAAAATACCAGAGGTTCTTTTCTGGAATTTAGAGATTTTACATATAGATCACTAATGTAGTACATCACCAGAAAATGTGAGAACATAGGGTCACTATATCAAAATTGTCGCTCTCATAGAATCTGAATGTCGGGAAAGAAAACTTCAAATTAGATTACATACAATTGGCTTCTGGATATATTTAATTCCACTCCATGAACCCTAACAACTCAGGTAAAAACATGAAAAGTCAACATACAAATTCCATATCCATCAAACTCCATTCTTGAAAATAAAATTAACTTGCCCTTTCTCTACAATTATTAGCTTAAGAAAAGGCATTACATGCCAGATATGTCCCACTTCCTACCCTTGTGATCAATGACTTAAAACATATTAAACTAATCAATTGCCGAACACTATACACTGAATAATTCTTGCCAACGACCCATTTAGTTCTATCAGCACCGATTGATAAGCCGGACCAGTTCATGGGTTATCTATTGAAGGATCTCTACAGTAATATATACCTGTGACTTCATAAGTTATTATCACTTTCTCAAGTCAAAATACTCAGCAGACAACCAAAGAGTGTCTTTAGTTTGTGAACGCCCTGCTTTAGTTTTGCCATAATCAGTCAAGATTCGTGCTAATGAGACAGTAAATCTAGCATTTTGGCTCCTGGGAAATGCATACTAATAATTAGTACAGATATGTGTGTGAATAATGTCAGCAAAATCAAACGTGATTTCACTCATTTTGCAGATGGCCAATACGAAAAGGACAAGAAGATGCAACTCAGCCCATCAGACATCTCTTCTGGATCTGCTTTCCTGTGAAAACCTCTTCGATAATTGATATGGCTTTGAAGTACCCATGAAAAGAAAAGGAAAGAAAAAAGTATGGGAGTGCAAGCATTAGGTGAATAAGTCTACCGACACTTTGATGCAAAGACCCATCGATGGGGTTGAAAAACCAGCAAGCGCAAAAGATCAAGTTAAGCATATCAAGCTGTGAGGTTCCCAATAAGAATTAATTCTGATCATTGAATATATAAAATGTGCATCAGATGTCATGAATAATTTGTACACATTCAGCTGTAGGTACAGCAGACAAACTCAAAGAACTGTGAAGTAAATGGTCTATACGTCAGTTTACAAAGCATAAACTGCATCATTTGACCAAAAGTTTCCCTGCGCTCAAGGATGGCCATTATCCATTGCTTAACAGTTCTACATTGGCCAATGGCGCTCCCCAAATAAGTGCAGTCTTAACACTTCTAGCCCTGTGACTCCAAATATCTGAACCACCATTGCTGCAGTATCCAAAGCCATTAACTCCACAAAAGAGAGCTGATCAGCATACTGCACTATTATCATGCACAAGCAGTGAAAGTTGTACTACCTGTTCCAAGCTTCAGTGACATCTCCAATGTTTTCAAGATAGTAAAATGGGTGGGCAAAAAACAATTCTATTCACTACCTCTGCATGATTATGTGACTTCACTTATTCCAAAGTTATTTAATAACATCAGCAACGCGTTAAAGATTATGGTATAGCCATAGAAAGCATTTATATACAAAAACTCACAATTCTAACAAACTACCAACTCAATAACCACTAATTGGAAATTGACGCAGTAAGGAACTATAGTCTCTTCCTGCTTGAACGAAACTAAAGCAAGTACTACAATTACCAGCCATCTTTCCAATAATTGTATAACTCAAATTCAGAATTAATAGCATAGCATTCATACAACTGTCAATACATAGGTTGGGCATTTTGGCATGCGGGTGTAAACTACATTCAGTTGGTATTGCAACACAAATGTATATTAAATAAATAGTTCCAAGTACAGGCATCAGACATACAATAGCAGACATGACACAAGGCACCTACTGTCTATAGGGTGCAAAGACCAAAAACATGGACAGAAAGGACAAGCCATTGGAATCATTGAATATGGCAAGAAGCGGCAAACATGAACATCAAAATCTTCAGGGAAGAATTGAGGGTCACAATCATAACTCAAACAGCAAACAAGCAAGAGGTCCCAGCATCTACCAAAAAACACTTTTTGAACTCAAATTTCTCAACAACCAAGACACTTGATAGAATTTATTCCTGATAATACAATAACGACAGAAAACAAGAAAAAAGCACTATCCATGTTCCCTCCATACACCATAACAGAAAGCACATTTATCTGGAGTAGCGTGCAATATCAGTATAAACTTCAAATACAGGGTGCTGTTTCTGGAGGTTTCCTATGATGTCTTTTTTTTACTATTTATTTTAATTATAACTAGTTTCAACTGTTCTTTCATTTCAAAACCACCAGGCTGCCGTAAGTCTGAAATATGCATATTTGGCAGTAAAACAATTCTTTCCAAGATAATATGCAAGTATCTTCGCAAAGGTCATCAACAAGTTAGATAAAAGATAAATGAAACACTATCTTTTGCACTCTAAAAAAGCTTGTAAAGGCAATACCATGACTACACTCAATAAAAAAGTGTGGGATGCATATTTCTCTGTTTCTGTTTTTACAAAGGGTGAGAATTTTCTGATAATCAAAGGCTGACAATCAGTCATCCCCCTATTTCTGATAACAAGCACATCCAAAAGGGATTGAGGGTTGCCAACTAACAGCAGTGGGCAAAATCCTTTCTCAAACAAGGATCGTCACAAAGTCCAAGAAAATTCACCCAAAACCACCATGACAAGCATAATAACTCCAGGAAAATCCTCTCTCAGAAGTTAAAATGCTAAGTATGCTATATAGAAGCAAAGGGTGCAAAATAAACATCTAGAAGCATCAGCATTAATTACAAGCAAGCCCCGTTACTTTGCTCATTGGCAATCTCATCAAGAGAATTGTCCAGAAACTGACCCATCCAGACACTACTCAGATCCCTGCTTGTTAAAATAGTGCATTTTTAATGGTCTAAAGTTCAAAAGAGTTAGGAGTCAGATTCCAAAATCATTCAAGCATATACTGCATCCAGCCTCTATCAACTTTAAGCTAATTTTGAAAACTAAAATTCCGATTCCATCATCCACCAGTGATTACTGAACCCTATGGATTTCACAATAAGGAGAATATGTCAACAGATATAATGTAAAGAAGAACAAAAATAAATGTGCCAAAGATGATGACATTCAGCATGAAGACTAACAGAAACATTCAAGCTCACCAATTTATAACCGCAATTGCCAGACAACCCGGTAGACCACTGGCCATGGACAACATATCCAGTAAGTAGTCAAGAATCATCCCTGCTTCTGACATGAGCAAAACAGGATCAATAATAGAGTGACTCCCAGAGAGCCGTGACACATTAAACACCTGTCCACCTGTTTTGACCAGGCAAAGACAAATAACTATCCCATCAATTTCCTTAAAAAAGAATCAAATCCAACAGAATAGGGTAAGCAAAAGGACAATTGAACTATCCATACCAAACTGCAAACTGTGAAACAGTAACCTTCTTATAGTAAGGACCAATACCTTCGGGCAGAGGTTTTCCCAATTCATTGTTGTCGGGTGTGAAAAGTAAGACATATCTCTCCAAAAATTTCAATGCCAACAATCTTGTACTAATACAGCCAGGCTACAATATCAAGTCCATAAAGTTTCTAGTCAGACAATGGTATTCTTCAACATAGTAGGAAATATGCTAAGATGGACCGAAATGGGTTTTAAATGGTAATAAACCCCGATAACATAAAATCCACCAAGCAAACACCAATTACAATAGAGAAGCTCAAATTAATGAATAAATAGTGAATACCAACAAGCTCCCAACAAATATCATTTCTTCAGAAAGAAAATTTTATCTATATGCACTATCACATGTAGGTCTATCATAAGAAAAGAGGACTTTCTACCAGGCACAAAATATATCTAAGTTCAGAACAAGCCACTACCCAAGAGCAATCTAAGATTTACTTAGCTGAATATATGCATTAGAATATTATTGTCTTTTCACATATTGCACAACAAACAAATAAGAATCGTAGATAAAATCATAATTCAAACTATGTGGCATGGCATAATTAAGCAGTTGCCCTACCACTGTCAATTTGGAAAAGCAACAGACTGTGCCTTCACTAGGTGTTTTATGGACATCATCAGGTTCAGTGAAATGAATAGTTACAGGCATGTAATTAAGTCAAATCTAATCTAGTTAAGGGAAAAATTTTCACTGTCATATTTCTCCATAGCTTTTTTTTTTCTTTTAATAGAGACAAAAAATGAGCCTTCAAGAGCATTCAATAGACTAGTCATGCTTTATACATAGATGGCTTCAGCCAGAACACTTTTGTTAGAACCTTCTATAAAATGTTTGACCATGCTAGACTATGTAGCTGATTCTCTTCTAAATGATAATATAAAAGTGTCAGCACCTCCTCTGTTCCCTATAGTAACACTTCAATATTGAACATAAAAAGAGAAGATTATAATGGCAATGGTAACAAAATCACAGAGCATATACAAAATTGGGTGTAAACTAGAGAAACACATAGATATCTAAATAAGTATTGTTTTATATTTGGAGATTATATAAAGTCCTCACTTGAACCAACTGTCAAAATATCATAAACACATGTTCTGATGCGCAAATATAGTCAATTACTAAAGGGATCATCTAACCTACTCCTCTCTTAGAAGCTCAGACAGTATAATCTTATTCGAGCATTTCAAGGGAAATGCATATTGAATTATCAGTTCTAAAACAAAGATAAATTATTGTACAAATTTTATTAACTCATTAAAACACAAGAAAGAACAGTAGTCTTGATAAATATGCATGCTAGCATATCATGGTATTCCATCATACCAGGACTGCTTGATGAGAACTTAGAATTCAGCCATAGAAATTAATGTTTATGTAGTGAAATCATAAAATAACGAAGAAACCTTGAAAAGGCAAGTTCTGTCAACACACCTCCATTGCTGTGGTAACAATGTTCTCTCTGAACTTGAGCATGGACAGCCACATATCTTCGAGCCATCTCTCAATTTTGCCACGGTTATTTAGCTGTTTCCAACAGAATGGCCATGAATCAGCTTTTTGAATTGTAAATCTTTTTTTTCATTAATTTACAGCAACAACTCTCATTAAACAATTTAAAGAATCCTACAGAAGCACTAGGAAACATGCATGACACAAAGAATACTACCACTAAGACAGTAATTTGAAATAGGAACTCAATTACGAAGTTATAAGAGAACGGAAGGATCCGCTGTTCTGCCATTCACAAAGGAAATTACACACACCATAGTGTCACTGAGATTTCATTACTCCAAGATGTGCAACCTATTTGTACAACAGCTTTCTATGGTAAATTACATACATGTGAAATTAATGTAGGGATATAACTTAAAAGTACATTCAACAATCTGAAAAACACTAAGACAAAACTGTGCCAGAGGGGCATCACTCAAACATCTCAGAGTTCATTGGCAATCCAAAACAAATGGCCGTCAGAACTCCTAATTTAATGTGCACGCGCGCTTTTGTGTGTTTGTGAGTGAGTGAGTGAGTCACAGAGAGAGAGAGAGAGAGAGAGGAAGAGAAGACCTGCACTGTCATCTCCTCTAGAACTCTGCAAAAAATTTTGGTACCGCTGATTATAGATTGCTTAGCAACCATAGAGTCAACATCTCTTAAAAATGCCAGTAATACCGGCATTAACACACAGGAATGCTCCAACATTTTCAGTCCAAGTTCTTCAATAGTCCTAGTAACCATAATTGAATAGAGTTAGAAATGCTAGATAAGCGCCGCAAAAAAAGAACTACACCACAGCAACATCAGAAAATATAAGTAATCAACCATAACTAGTGGTGGGCAAAGAGATATAAGGGCAATTGCATATCCAACAATGGCTTCTAGTAATACATACTGAATGACTACTATCTCCAAGCAAAACTAAGAGGTGTGATTGAGGCCTTATTTCCACTTCTCCCTCTGGGCATGACAAGCAAATACCCAGAAAAAAGAGTATCATTGTTAAGCTCTCGGTAGATCAACACATATCCGGTCATTACTAAGTTGTAGGATAGAGGCTTAGACAGATTGAGAAAGTTCACTAAAATATTCTCTACTTTCTCATGAAACAATCAAAATTGGAAGAAAGTGAAGTTAGACAGAATAACAAGCTCCATAAATTGTATTAAATGTAAATCCTCCAAACTTATTAATTCTTCTCCAGATTACAACTAACTCAATGAAAGATTTTCTCACAGATGACATTTATCAAAGACAAAAAAATCAACTGACAAATAGCAAATCTGTGTGATGCAGCTCAGTAGAAATGATGGCGGTTTTGACACGAAATCAATAGACAATAAAAAAGGAAGAGTCTTACCAACCAAATCTAATACATATATCTCCATAATCAATTCCATAAATGGTGATACAGCTCCACAAGCAAATATGCAACACCAAGGATCAAATCACATACCCAAATACACAACAAAGAGTTCAACCACAACACAAGGATAAAAGCAACACGAGTTAGGATTCATGAAACTAACTCGATAAGAGATTTTCGGATAAGGCTGTCCGGCGAACACCGGAGCTTGGCCAAATGTCGGAAGAGATTGGAAGCCAAAGAAGGGTCAACACAGAGTAAAGCATGCTTAGCTCGCTTGAGATAAGCAAGTTTCACTGTCAAATTGCCACGATTGTTCACAGCAGCAATGAGGGACAGAATTCGGTCTCTCGACGCCATGTGAATGGGGAATGAGCAACGTTAGAGGACTAAGGAGAGCTAGGGTTTTGAGGGAGAGGCAGAGATTTGGTTGGGGAAAAATCCCTCTCTTTTAAGGGAAGTGCTGAGAAGGGCACAAGAATGCTGCATTAACTATTAAAAAGAGGGGAGGAGAAAAAAGCGCCGTGATAAAATTTATGAAATATGCCCTCAAGAGATTCCTTTAAACCAAATAGAGCAAATAAAACTCATTTCATCATATTATATCGTGTTAAGTAAAAATTAACACCATTTGTATTTGATAATCCTAAAATGCATTAAATATCTGAGGTCAATCTTCAATATCAACACATAAAGGCCACAAAAAATCGATTGCCCATCTCATATCCAAACCACAAAAACACTAATAATTGCCATCTTCCTTTTTTACCTAAACAAATATTCTCAAATGAGTTTGAAGAAGGCAAGTACACATTTCCTCATTATGTAGACAAATCATGACAGGAGATTTTAATATCCACTTTCGACATGTGCATCCCCTAACATCATTCACCACTTTATGTCTTTAACATGACAGGTATTCTTACAAGTAAGAGACATTTGCGAGAAAATTAGAAGCGCTTAAGGAATGAACACCGATTTCTTTCCCCATACTACCAAGTGCAAAAAATTGTTGGCCACCGCTTGGCTCCACCAACGGGTCCACAAGTAAATGAATTATTTCCTGGGCAGGGTTTTACTAACCTAATGTGGGCTTCTTCATGATTAAGAAATGGACTAAGTTTTAAAAGTTATTCATATCCATAAGCAATTGAAAGAAACCATTCACATAGGAAAGCATATGCTATCTATTTTTCATGCTATTCATCCTCTCAATATGTCACTTCTTTAGCACAAGATGTTATGCCTTTTGCTAATTCAATCGTTCAGAGTAGGCAAAGGTTATCAGATCTAAATATGTAATCTTTCTTCCCATCATGCTTCAACATTTTGACTAGTCTTTCACTATTGACAAGCCTTTTCTCATCAAGTTTTGCATATTTTATTCATGTCCTTACTCTGATCCTGTTTACCTTAAATCGAGAAGAGTTGAAGTGAGAAGTTTATGACCAAAATAAAATCTCGAAATCTCTACACCGTTTACCCTTCAACAGACATATTGACTACATTGAGAACATCATTTACTGGTCTAATAAATATGGTTTAATTAGCCAAATTTATTTTCTTCATATCTTTTTAGAGATGCTCCTCTGAATTTTAGTTGTTTTCATCCTTTCTATTACCTATGAAGCAAATTTGTTTCACATCACTTACTGACTATATAAAAACTAGGATTTTCTAAAAGTTCTCAAATTAAACCTTGATTGAAAGACCAGCAAGATCAACACAAATCAGGTGCCCAAGGGGAATTTCTTAAACCACAAGTAATTTTTATTTAGTTGTAGCTACAACCAATGTTCAAATTAAGTTTTCTGTATGTTTGATCTCTCTGTAATATGTTCTTTGTAATTGCAAAAATATTCAAGCTTTCCCTTATATTTAAGTAATTCTCCGTGGCCCCCAACGCAACCCAATTACTACACTAAAGAGCTTGAAAATAGAAGTTCAAGATTATTTCACCATCTTTTCTACATCCTAGTTTTGTGATCATGAATTTTCTTTTAGAAACAAATTGCCATCTGTATCATCACAAGACCATGATTGTGTACATTGAACAAACACATGGCCATATGTTCATTTCGAATACAATTTTGAACCAAGTCTTTATCCACATCAACTTGGAAAATATAAGATTAATCATCATGAAGCATAAAACAGATCAAATCCCCCCTGCTGTGATTCTTTTATGGACCTTGGGATGAAAGGCTCCACTTAATAAAAATTAGTTTTTTTCAAGGAGGTAAATAATTATAGCGAAAGCAGCTTTATTAGGGGAAATGTATCTCTGTTATCAATAACTGACTTTGCAAGTTATGAAGAAACCTTTCAGGGAAGAAAGAAAATAGAATTGTTAACCAGCAAATTAGCTCTGTTACTTGTTAAAGAAGCTATGTCCACAAAAACTGCAATTCTAAAAGAATAAAAATCTTGGTCCAAGCAAAAGCAACTCAGATGAAGTAAATACTCTCGGATCAAGAGAATCTTCTTTTATCTCAAAATGGTACAATTAAAAGATTGTTAACCATAAGGCATTTAAATATCAGGAAAGTAGCAAAACCCACAAATAGCGGAAGAAAAGTACTCTGAGCAGGGGCAAAAAATATTCTCTAACCAAAAGTGACTTTGCCGAGGCATATGTTCTCTAGTCATATAAACATGGCTTTCTTATCCAAGAGTAGCGTTACAATGTTCTCATCATGGGAGCTAATGCTTTCCTTGCCAGAGAGTTAGCTCTGTTTAAACCTCAAGAGCTTCATTAAAGTATCTAATGATTTTATTCTGATAAGTTCGCATGTAAAAAAGATACACTAGTTACATCTTCTCTATTGAAAAAAACATTTCATAGCAACATATGACAAAAAGTTGGACAACCAATCCAACGCATGCAACACAAGTGTAAACAACAGCATCCACAAGTTTAGGGATAACCCATAAATAAAGATCACCGATGAGATAAAAGGGCATGATGTCAAATGATAGCTTTCGCCAATTGCAAACGACAAATGAGTTCATGACAATGAGGAAAATAGCCAGTTACGGAGACCCAAATTTCCATCCCCTCTTTTTTTCTGCCGTAACAGACAAAAAGCCACCGGGCAGACGATCACTCGTGAGGTTTCAACGGTCAATTAGAAGTATCACCCGACTAAGTTAATCCCAACAGAGTAAATTCCGACAACAGAAAGTACACCACAACGTCCTCAACAACATTCTGGTAGCAAATATGACCGGAAGAAGGACGTCCACCACAAGAAACACTAGCAAGGTAAGTCCTTTACACGGCCCAAATATTCTTCAAATCGCCAACTCGGTACACATACCACCCAGGCACGACGCAGGCAATCGCTAATCAGGCATAAGAGATTAAAAAAAAAAAAAAAAAAAAAAAAAAAAGCCTAACTGGAAAAAGGACGAACAATTCCCAGAGCGTCAATCCGCAAACTCCTCGTAAGCGGACATTTCACCGCGACGCACAGATTCCGAAGCGGGCAGGAGCAAGTTCGTGCACACAAAAACGAGAAGACAGGGAACAAAAAAAAGAAAGAAAGAAAGAAGAAAAGGAGGGAGTTAGGGCTCGGGGAGGGGGACTGACTCGGCGAGGGATTTGCGGACGAGGGCCTCGGGCGACGACTGCAGCTCCGCCAGGTAAGGGAGGAGCTCGGAGGCGAGGGCGGGGTCGATCGCGAGCAGGATGTCCCTGGCCTGCCGGAGGGAGGAGAGCTTCACGGCCAGGTCGCCGTGGTTGTTGGCGGCGGCGAGGAGGGCGAGCGCCTGGTCCCGGGAGGAAGCCATGCCGGAGCCCCCGAAATGCGACGCGGCGCGGGCGACGGGGATCGAGTGGAGAGGGGCTGATCGGTTTAGGGTTCGGCGGGCCGCAATGGAGGTTTCCGGTTCGGGGCGGCGAGGCTCTGCAGTCTCATGGAAGAGAGAGAAAGAGGATGGGTAGAGAGAGAGAGAGTAGTGCAGCGAGAGGAAAAAGAGGAGCTTTGAAGCAGAAAAAAAGGGGAGAGAAGAGGGGGAAGACGGTGAAAGTGGGGAACACGCCGTCTCAGGATCGACGGAGAGGGGAGCAGAATGGGAGAGAGAGAGAGAGATGGCGCTGTTATAAGATTTTTAGCTCTTTTATATCCATAAATAACATTTTGATCGATTTTTTTTCTCTGATTAAGATATAAATTCGCCAGGTGGTGGCGCCAAATATTGATTATTATGTGCTTTGATTCGTCATTTGGGCTTAGGCCCCGCTTTTTCAAAACACACCCAAAAAAACATTGGTTAGTTGGAAATAGTATATTTATACCTTACTATTATTAAGTCTCATTATTTTCACGAAGAATAAATGATTTAGAAAATATTTCTCTGAAAAATGATTGCTTGCATTAGTTACGAAAATGGATAAACGAAGAATCTTTCATGAAAATATTTAGTTGTATAATGTTGTCGGCATCGGGCGTTTTTTCATTAACTAATTATTTTGAGAAATACAAACGAACATTTTTAGATAGGTGTATTTATATTCATTCATTTTATGCAGAACGGATAAAACCTTATTTTCTCTGTAAGGTCTAAACTTGTGACTTTTACTATCGCCAGTGACCCATATTCTTTTGCATTTTGTATCTTAAAGTAAACCCTTGTACAATATTAAGCACCTTATATCAGAGGTTTTAGCATTAAACTTGTTTCGCGAAAAAAAAAATTACGTTAAAAAAACATTTTTGAAAAAATGATAGCTTATAAAAATAAATAAATGAAAAATATTCTCATCACTCACGAAAATAATTAGTCATGCATTACTGTCGATTATAAAAATTTCTCTGATGATTAGTTTTTTTGAGGGATAAAACCAATTATCTTTTTAAAAATATTTTCTAAGTTTTGAGTTTTTCGTGAAACAAACATACTCTTAACATCGATTAGATTTCTTTCAAATTTTCAAGGATCAGATTTTTTATTTCCATTTTTTATATATGCTAAAGATTGTTGAGATTATTAATTTGACCAAGTATAGTCATGTTCAAATCACGCCAGGTGAAATTAATCGTGTGAAGCATTTGGTTATTTCCTTCTCTTACTATTGAAATATAATTTTTCATTTTTTCCATATCAACGGAAGTATACTAACATTTCATATATAAAAAGTTTATGTAAAAATGTTTTTGTTATGTTGTTGTTTCAATAAATCATATTGCCATGAAACCAACAATTTTTCGATTGCAAAATCTCGTATCTTTTTTTTTCCTTCCCCAAAACCCTCAAATATATAGTTATGAATGTTGTGTCTATGGACAAATGTGTAAATTAATAACTCCATATTTTTGGCATGTTACAATATTAAAATTTGAAACACTTCTATCTCATAACAATTATCCTAAGAAATATAAAATCTTGAGATATTTTTATCTTGTCACATATAAAATTTCTTTGGATGGTGTAATTTTACCAAGATTATCTTTCCATTAATTATTCCCATATGTCGAAATAAAATGATTTTACTAATTACATGAATATCAATTTTCCGCACGAATGCAGCACGTAGGCACATTTCTAGTCAATTTAATTAAAAGATTCTACTCACGCGCTCTTTACTAAAGAAATATGGTTAGTCATCAAAATCAAGTAAAGATAATAGTTAATTCCAGAGGTGCACATTTAAAGATTTTCTAAGCATGAAAAAATGAAAAGAATCATTATCACTTCAAGGTATAAGGTCATCTTTACATCATATGGCCTTCTTGGGAAATTTAGGTGATTTTTTCTCTCTCTCTTTTTCCAAGTCTAGGGAGCAAGTAAGAAAATTCCTTATCCGTTGTCAATTTATTTTGAGAGTAGTGTTGGTTGGTTAATTAGAAAATGCTTTACTGAAAAGGGAACAATGAGCCAAACCTTAAGACACGCATGATAAGTATTCTATTTTTAGCCAAAACTATTTTCCGTTCCCAAAAACAATTTTAGAACTGAAATATATTTGATAACACAATTTCATTAGAATATCTAGAAATTATATTAATTTATCTATAGGTAATCTCACTTATGTTGATTTAAATGTTGTTTGAAGTTTTTAGATAGAAAAGATTTTAAATCTTTGGGTTGCATGTTTTCTAAACATAGTTACATAACATAACCTTGAACAAATTCCAATTCTACCTAATGAATGGTAAGACACGAACATCAGTGTCTATTATATTTTATCTTCGGTGCACACGCATAGCGATATTAAAGAATCCTCTCTCTCTTAAGGTGTGTTTCGAAAGGCTTTTGAGAAAAGCCTTTAAGGAAATGCAAAGGCTTTTAGGGTGTGTTTGGTTGGACTTTTGGTGAAAGCCATTGGGAAAATGCAAAGGACTTTAGGTTGAATGAACTTTTCATAATGCAAATTGTGTTTGTTAAATTACAATTTAAAAGTCCATTGTGAAGTACCTTTGAGCAAAATGGTGTTTGGAGGAATTATATTTACAAAGGACTTTTGTGATAAAAAAATTATCAAAAGAAAAATAAAAAAAAATTGACCGGGCCAACGATCGAAATATGTCGCCAGCGGCCGACATTTGACTCAGGCAGCCGTGGAGACAACTAGGGAGGGCCGCCTGGGGTTGGGCGACCCTTAAAGACCACCGGCGAGGGCCGCCCAAGGTTGGCGACCACCGGCAAGGGCCGCCTGGGGTTGGGCGACCCCCAGCAAGGGTCTTCGAACGTTGGGCGACCTCGCTGCGACCCAAATCTGGGGCGGCGAGGTCGCGTGACCCATCCCACGACCTCGCCACCCCAGATTAGGTCGCAGCGAGGTCGGCGACCCAAATCTCTCTACGACCCAGACAAGGCGGTGCTTGGGCTACTCCCCAGCAACAGTCGCTTGGGCCACCGCGACCATGCCGAGCCGTTGGCGGTCGCTCACAACTTCAAGCACACATCGGCCAACCTCAACGAAGAAGAAGATGAACAATCCAATGACGAGGGCAAAACCGGAAAAATCGAGAGTAAGTGAGGATAGTTTCGGAATAAAAAAAAAATGAACAGTGCCTCTTGTATGCCGAGAAAGCTGAAAGCCCAAGGCACCCTTACACCTGCCTTGGGCTTTCAGCCTTGAGAATGCCAACTTTGGCCTAGGAATTTCAAAGTTGTTCCCAAACACCCAACATTTACCCTAAAGTTCCTTGGAAGCCCAAAGATCCTTTGTAAAGCCAATTCCAAACGCACCCTTAGTTTAAAGGGTTTTGATTAAATGCAAAAATTGTTTGGTAAATTATAATTAAAAAGTGCCTTGAGAAGCAACTTTGGGGGAATGCTGTTTGGTAAACACAAGTTTGGGAAGTCCTTTAGTATGACCAATATAACTTTTTTTAAAATTGAAAATAAAAACAGTACTTTTTTTATATTTTTGCAATGAGGTGTAATATAAAAAAGATATATTAATAAATTCATAAGTAAAAAAAATACATCAATGTTGACTTTTTCTCAATATAAAAAAAGTAATTTCATTATAATAAACATGGTTACATAGGCATCGAAGAAAGAAATAGATTTTCATTGAAAATTACAAGCGTCCTTAAGTGTTTACTAAACTTATTGCTATTTGATCACATAAACACGCCATGTCTGAAAATAAATTATCATTTGAAGTACTAGCCCCCTCATTTGTACTATCAATATAAACTGAATATCTATAATTGGGATCCAAATCCACTCTTGCAAAATGTCTATTATTGACAGCCTTTCGACGTATATAATTATGTAAAGCCATCGCTGCTACAACAATTTTTACTTGCTTTTCAAACGGAAAACTTGACATATACTTTAGAATCTTCCATTTCTTCTTCAATACACCAAAGGCTTACTCAATTTCCGATCGTAGCGAGGAATGAGCACGATTGAATACCTCTCGATAACCTACAGGGGCAGAACCTTGTTGAAATTCTGGCAAATAATATCTAACTTATTTGTATGGTCCCAAATAACCCGTCGGATTTGGATATACGACATCTACTAAATAATATTTACCTACACAAAGATAATGTAAATTTAATCAACATAGACCATACTAATACATATTAATATATAAAAACCATTAATTAACAAACTTGGAGGAGGATGAGGAAATTACACATCACGTCTCCCTAGAGCTTCATAGAAAATACGAGTATCATGAGTTTGTCCCTCCCAACCAACCAAAACATAGATAAATTCAATGTTAAAATTACACATCGTTAAGACATTTTGAGTTGGTGTACCTTTTCGACCAATAAAACAAATTTGATTTTTTGTAGGTATCACCGCTGGGATATGTGTGCCATCAATAGTTTTTTTTTTTTTTTTGGGTAACCCAGGGAACCCCGTTCGCCACTTCGCGGCGGAGTAAACCTTGGGGATAAGTAGAGTCACCACCACCCTTGCCTGCCGGGTAAGTCGCTTGACGACGCTGAGAATCGAACACTAGACCTCTCGTGAAAGGAACCAGCGCCCAACCAACTATGCCACTACCACGGGTGGTTGTGTGTCATCAATAGTTCCAACGCAATCATGAAACAAAAAACGCAAATATTATTATATGATGAAAATTTGTATTTAGTTCTTCTTTCCTATTATATAATCAAAACATATCTTAAAATATGGATAATATATTCGATTATTCTTGATCTTCTCTGGAACATTCTTAAATTGCCAATCAGCTAGTTGAATCAAATCTTTTCCCATTTCACATACTTTATCTAATACTAAGCTAAAGTACCTGCTTATGGTTTCCCCAGAGTATCGAAACCACTCTTATGTTAACCTATTACCTATACTATGTCCTAAAATATGAAAAAAATATTCAAAGCATTTCTATAACATCAATATTCCTAGTACCTTCAAGACCATAGCGTGTTACTAAATCATGCATTAATTATTAAATACAATCTTATCCATTCTAAACATTTGATAACACATTATTGGATTAGCATCTTCACCCATCAACTCTCCTAACCATGCATTTCCTGTATATGATGATGTCCTATAAGGTTTTTTGTGATTGTATATTGCCTGATAAGCGATTGCGGCTTGAGTAATTCCCACAAGTTGCCAATATTCCTCGTCATCTTTTTCATGGATTTCTTTTTTAGGAGAATCGTCCATATCCGTTTGAAGTAACAAAACAGTAAGAAAAGTGACGAATAATCATCCATCAATGAAACAATTATCATCCATAATATATGCAAACTCCATCTAATCAAATGAACACAAACTAAAACATATGTCTCACATTAGAACATAATTAGAAAAAGTATTCATAAGTAGTGCAAATAGCCAATCGAAAAAAGGTCTCACATTACAATATAAATTAATATGAAAGAGCACAGACAAGTGACTAGCATCTTAGTGACGACTACTATGCTCTTCCAACTTATACTTTAGCCACTCAACTTTTTCTTCATCGTCATCCAAGTTCATAAAAATCTGCCCGTTGTCTTTCTTTTCAGCAAAATGTGAGAGTGCAAAGAAGAACAACTTTCTGTCTTGCTTAATCTCAGGTATGGCTTTCAATGTTTGCACAATTTCTTTGTAAGGATCAAACTCCATTACAACCGATGTTGCATTGCTCCTACTTTCAACAGCTGAACAAAGTTTGTCAATTTCCGAGGCTAACTTAGGGGGTGCATGACAACTGCCTATTTCTGTTCCAGAAACAATTTTTCTATCCTGTTTTTGGAATAGAAATCCGTTTGATAAACTTATTCCGTTTTTTTATTTCTGGAATAGATTTCTATTCTAGAAATGGGTTTGGAATAGAAATCAGAAGTAGAAATTTTCTACTTCTTTATTTCTGGAACAGAAATGAGAAATAAAAAATTTTCTCATCATTCGTCAACCGATCCTTCATATGTTGCCGCCGACCACCGTTTGTTGGTCGCCGGCCGCCAGCCGGTCGCCGCCGCCGCCGCCTCCGCCGTCCGTCACCGCTATCTGCCGCCGTCCAAAAAGAAGAAATTTTGTGTCGTTATCAAACGAATTTCTATTTTTAGAGTAGAAATTTTGTATCGTTATCAAACAGTTATTTTTACTTAGAAACTCTTCTAGAAATAGAAATAGAAAAATCTATTTCTGTTCCAGAAACTATTTCTGGAACAGAATGGTTGTCATGCACGCCCTTATCAGGTCTAGTCAATCTTTTTCTTCTCTTTCCTTGAGCTTGCTTCGTTGAACTTTCTACCGTTCTTTTAGGCTCTTACTTTGGCTTAGTTGGACATTCGTTTCACCCACATCACGCTCTAAAATATCATCAGTAGATCATGCACAACCACCAATATTGGCTTATGTAGTCTCAACATTCTTATTATTGCATAAACCTTGTGCAGAATTCCAGGTAACAGTTCCAGTAGCAACTATACCCTGAAACATTTGATCCAATAAAATTTCAACATCCGGAAGTATGCCTTTCATTCGAAAGACTTTAAGCTTAAAGATTAACTTGTTATAATAAAAAAAAAAATTCAGAAGTTGTATCATAAAAGACGAACTTATAAAAAAAAGTAACAAAAAAAGAGATAAAACACCAAATTTTTCTCTCCCACCATTCATTGCTCGCATAAATGGTTTTCTTCATTGGATCCCATCCTAGTCCCGTTTCTTTTTTAACCAATTGCTTCCATTTTTTCCATTCTTCCTTTAAATTATCCCACTTACTCTTCATTTGATTTTTATCATACTTTTTTCCTCTCAGCTCCTCAAACTTGATAATTATAACTGTCCATCCATCATTTTTATTGCTCGCGGGACGATTACCTTTTTCAATTTGTTCAATGCATAATCGACAAAAAGTTTCTACATCTTCAGGGCTCCAATGTGCATTTTCCTTTGATGAAATTGCCATCTTCCAACCAAATGAACACAAACATATTTGAAAAATGAAAACAAATGATGTTAACTATGACCCGATTCCAAAGCAAGAGGCATTGTAGATTAATTAAAATCCAATTCACACAATCCATGAAAGAGCATACCAAGCTGAACATGTAAGTGTGGAAAAATAACAGGAACATAAGGAATAGAAGTGAAAGAACCTGGATTTGAGGTGGGACAACCAACGTCTTCTAAGCGAAGAGAGAGGCGAGCACTTCGATTGTAAGCGAAGAGAGAGTTGAGCGCCTGGACTCTAAGCAAAGAGAGAAACGGAGAGGCGAATCAATTAAAGTAATCACATGACTATAATTCTCACAATATTGGCATGGGATTCACAATCATTATTTAGTTAATTTATAACTTTGTCATTTGTAAACATCTTTGAAGCACACCATTGACAGCTCACTCAGCATCATTTCCCGTTCAGTTTCAAAAACCACATGCATGATGTTAAAACCCACTTCCATCGGCGCTAGCAATCTCTCCAACCAAATATCAAAGTTCTAAACGATTAGGAAAGTTTCCACCTTTTAGCCTGATTTTGCAGGGGAAAAAGAAAACTACAACCCAACAAGATGTACCCGTCATCCTCGGAATTTTAGAAACAATGGACCTAACAACAAAAACAATCCAAATTTGGATCCATGAACATCTATACCTTGTTAGGTTTGCCATAGTGAAGGAGAGGGATTAAAAGTAAGATAAATATCCTCCTCTTCCGGAATAGTCCCAAGCTATGACATAAATCTTAAATCTCTCAAAAGGCGGGGATATTGTGACGACATAGTAAATTACATTTCATTCATATTAACCTTCTAATCCCTCCTACCAAACACGATGTGCGCTTGATTCATTATTTTCCTTTCATCTCTTTTTCCCTGGGTAATCAACTTTCATCAAAACCACCCCATCCAAAGTAATGTCCTACTATGAGTAACACAAGAGAATCAATTGGGAATTCTTGAAGGCACAATCCATTCCAATGAGAAATTGAATATGTCCATCCTTCAGAACTATTCTAAACTTAAAATTAACTAAATTCTAAGAATGCACATCAAAGATTATATAGTACCACTCAATTTAGGCATAAATTAAATACCAGGACGTGCAACATGAACGTACAGAATTCCAATTCACTGCAAAATTGAAACAGAAAAACGAAAACCAAAGAGACTATACCACTTCAACAAAAATAATATAATCGCCAAATCTCATCTCGAGTTCATATTAAACTAACAAAATTCCAAAAATTACATTGATTCAGATGACCATTGTCCAATGGCTACGACTATATCTATATAAAAACAAAAAAAGGAAATGGGAGCTAGAAATCCCAATCGGAAAGCGCACCAAATTCATACCAGCAACCAATTTAAGAGGGGGCCGAAGCCGTTACCATGCCCTTTCATTTCTGCCTGATTTTGCAGGGGAAAAAGAAAACTACAGCCCGACAAGATGTACCCATCATCATCGGAAAGTTTCCGCCTTTTAGCCTAATTCTATGGCAGTTGCTACTGCCTACTGCGACATGCTACAACAGTTGCAAGAAGAAGGCGACGAAGTGAAGAAGAACAAAAAGGAGAAGAGGATAGAGAGACAGGCCACCGGGGGCTACCTAGTTACTAGATAGATCAAACAAAGAACGTGTTTCAACGAAAACGATTCATCACTATTGCGAAATAGAAAACTAGACCAAACAGTAGCAAACCACAGGGATCCAAACCTTCCAAGGGGAACGATTAAGGCGGGCGGAGAGGAATCCGAAGCGAGGGGAGGGCACCAGAGGATCGGGTGCTAATCAAGCGAGGGCGAGCAGTAAGCCGGCGAAAGAGGGAACTGATTTCCCCGAATCTGGAGCAAGATATTGAGAAGAGTTGAGAAGAGTAGAGGGGAAGAGAACAATGACGTTCAAATGGAAAAGAATCGTTAGGGTTTGTATCTACAAATGGTCAAATTTGGAATTTTGATAAAATTTTGGGGGCAACAAAAGAACAAGATTTTTTTTAAGTACCTGTGGGCTTGTCAAGAATGCTAGAAAGCCAAGGCAACCCCCTTGCTGCCTTGGGCTTTCAGTATTGTGAAAGCCTAGCATTGCATAATGGGACTTAAAAGAAATTTGCCGAACCACAATTTTGCCCTAAAGGCCTTTGAACACCTTAAGACCTTTGTAAATGACATTCCCAAACGCGACCTTAGTGTCTCTCTTACTCCCCCTCCGTTTCCACAAGCGCTCTTCCAACATTTCTCTTCGACGACCTTTTACATTTTCTATTTCTTAATGACTCTCTTACTCCCCTCCCTCTTCGCCAAATGCTTTTCCAACATTTCTCTTCAGCAGTTCCTCTCTCTCCATCACTCTCCCACTCCCCTCCTTCTCCCTAGAACACTTTTAACTTTTCTCTTCCACTCTCGCTGGAACAGTGTCTTGGTGAAATGAGAGTGTGGTGGTCGTCTTTTGTTGTTCATCAACTTGAGTTTCAATTCTAAGGTGGAGCTCTCCTCGGGGTAGACATCTTCTTCTTCTTCTAAGGTAAGTTTGAGATCTATTTTCTCGTTTCTTTCGTGTCATGCTGGGGTTTCGGGGGTAAAATCCTCAAGTTATCTTGTTTTGTTTTGGTCAACAACATTGTTGAGGAAAAAGAGGAGGAGGATGACAAGGACGAACTGCCTATCTCAACTCTACTTATCAAGAATGGGTTGTGATGTGTGGTTTTCTCTGTTTTGATAAAATACAGGAGTTGTCTTCATGTGGTTTACTTGAGTTTTTTTCCAGTTGAATATGATGTAGAGGAAGAAGACTTCAACAAACAAGAGAATCCTGGCAAACTTGCTAAAGGTGACACCAGCAATGATAACGATGATGGCAATGCCATTGATTACAATACCGCCGATGACAATGGCAATGGCGATGATGAAGAGGAGGGGGTGGTGCAGCTCATGTAGGGAGCCTTGTTGAGATGTTGCGGGTGTTGCTCATGATGATGCTGCTACACCTACTCTTGGCCATGGTAGTGGTGTTTCATCTATGGAGGAGGGGGAGGAGGACGAAGAGGGAGGAGGAGGAGGAAGCTAGTGGTGTTAATAATGATATTGGTGAGGAAGAGGAGGCGGGTGATAATGAGAATGAGCAGCCTATCTCAACTTTATCTACTGAGGACGATAATGATGATGTGGAGGAAGGGCACCATGGTGATGATTCTATCGTAGTTGAAGCTGTTGCTGTTGTGGGTGATGATAGATGATGTGTGGAGGAAGAAGATGCTGATAAAGAAGAGGAGGAGGAAGTTGATGGTATGGACAATGACATTATTAATGAAGCAGAGGATGAGGAAGATGATGATGAGGATGAGCTGCCTATCTCAACTCTATTTGCTAAGAGTGACAATAAAGATGTGGAGGGGCACCATGGTGATGATTCTGCTGCAATTGAAGCTGCTATTGTTGTGGGTGATGATGGATTCTACGTGAAGGAGGAAAAGGAGGAGTAGGATGTTGATGATGTGGACAATGACATTGCCGAGGAAGAGGAGGATGATGAGGAGAGGACGAGCTACTTATCTATTTACCGAGGATGATAATGATAATGTGGAGGTGGGGCACCATGGTGATGATTCTGCTACAGTTGAAGGTGTTGTTGTTGTGGGTGATGATGGATGATGTGTGGAGGAGGAAGATGCTAAGGAAGAGGAGGAGGAAAAAGTTGATGTTATGGACAATGACATTGCTTAGGAAGAGGAGTATAAGGATGATGATGAGAACAGGTTGTCTATCTCAACTCTATTTTCCGAGGACGACAATGATGATGTGAAGGATGGGCACCATGATGATGATTTCGTTACAATTGAAGCTGCTAATGTTATGGGTGAAGATGCTGAGGAAGAGGAGGAAGAATTGGCTAATGTTGATGAAACTAAGGAAGAGGATGGGGATGATGATGATGAGTATAAGTTGAATGTGGGTGGAATGATGGTAGTGGCGATGGTCATATAAATATGTCATCAACAAACCTGAATTCACCTTAATCTCACTCGTTTTGACACAGCTTAATTTTGGCGCATTTACAAATTTCTTTTTTCACGTCGTATTTTCTCATCATCTTTTCTTTTCCTTTTTCTTCTCCCTTTCCCCTTTTCTCCATTTTAGTTAGGGTTAGATAATGTCATTTCGTGTGCATCACGAATGATGGAAGGACTTCATTAATCAGAAGAAAGTTTCTTGTTATTAGTTGAAAATGTGCTTTTTACGTTTTGTGCGCCTTTTTGTAGATGGAGCAACTTGTTGAAGATAAACTTCATATTTTCTAAGTGAAAGATAAAAAGTAAAATTTATTTAAATGAGCTATTTCCCTCTGATTTTGTTAACTAAGATGGTGCGTTTTCGTCCAAAACTACCGCGTGACCAACACGTGGTTCTAGAGGTAAATTTGGGTGTCAACAACAAGATTTTTTTTTTTTTTAACATGAAGGTATTCTCGGTTGGATAAATCTTGGAATCAAGTCCTAGTTCAATTCCAAATCTTATATAATACCATTAACATTAAAATCTCCTCTCATGAGGCTCTAAATCAAATACATTGTATCAAACGAGCAGCACTGCAAGAGACAAACAGGCATGACATTATCACAAATGAGATGATATTGGTGAACACTGAAACTTACAATCAAAATAAACTCATAAGCATCATTACAAGAATCAACATGAGAAATTTGATGTTCCATCTACTAAGATAATTGAGATTTGTGGATGAAGAGAAAAATAATATTATGTTCATTGATAAATGAATAGTGCACATGCCTATTTATAGGCTTTACATAATGATTTTTTAAAGTAACAAATAAGAATAAATCAAGGAGAATATACAAAATCACAAAATATTCTAAATATATCTCTAACATCCCCCTCAAATTCAAGATGATTTGAAATAAGTCAACTTGAGTTTGGAAAATATATCCAAAAAATGCCCAGGTGAATGTATCTTGGTGAAGACATCAACAATATGTTTAGTAGATGAAGTAGAGACAAGTTGAACGGTGCCACGAAGAACATAATATCAAATGAAATGACAATCTATCTCAATGTATGCTTTGAATATAACTTACAAGGTTTGCCGACCCATCTTCTCATCAAGTGGCTTTTTAAATGCTTCGATCAACTTGAGCAAATTAAGTATTTATTAATTGATGGATGTATGAGTTACATAGATTATGCTTGATCTAGCACTCTAATAAAAATAAAATTGTTTAATGGATGATGACTCATATATATGCAATTTTTTGCAAGATTTCTAAAACCTATAAAATTAGTGCGTTTAGATTTATCTTGTTCATATTCACGTGGGAATAAAGGAAAAAGTACCAAAAAAGTTTTAAACCTACTATATTTTTGTCAATTTAGTCTTAAATCTTTTAATTTAACCAATTTAATCATAAACATTTCGATAATTTACAAACATTGTTGATTCAGCTAATTTTGGTAGGAAATTTATAATGTGGATGTTAGCCATTCTAAATGGCACAACCAACGATAAGTGGAAAACTTTTGAATTTATTTTTTCTATTTCTTCTTTTATTCTTTTCTTCTTTTTTTTGTATTGCTAATGATGGCTCGAGCAGCAGATCACTAGGTGTGACATTCTGAGTTTTACTTATCCAATAATTATAATTAGGCCGTGAAATTCAATATTATTGAGTACGAAGTTCAAATGAAATAGTTTATACTCAAAGTACGAACAACATTAAATGAGTTTGTGAATCAATATCAGAACGAACACAGTAGGAGATGGGTGACACTAGTTACTAAATGGTAATACTAGGTTCCATATTGAGATCAGACAATCTCTCAATCTTCCGTCTAGTGATTGTTTGAATTAAACTTGTCATTCGGTATTATCGCCAATTATTTCATGACTTCAGAAAATCAAGAGATACATTGTGCATGTTAATTCTGGCAATATGACATTAAGGAAATGTTTACATATGTGATCTTTGGAACTAGATACCTAATCCCCCACTATGGCTGAAAATCTAGGGCCATTATTGGTTATTCAATTATTCAAAGTTCAAGAATTATAATGCAATTTATGCATGAAAGTGGACATTTGTTCACCAATCTTGACACATTAGCCTTCTCATGAAAGACAAGTATCTAGATATACAAGCCAAATGTCTTTAAAGTTATCACAAGTGGTAAGCCACGTGCAAGATTGAACCAGGTATTCTTGATGTTATCACACTTACCAACCAACATACAAAATAAAGCTTGAAGGCTTGAACATCTCTCTCTTTCCCCTTTCGGCCAAACCTCTTTCTCAGTATTACACTTCATTTTTCTCTCAATTTTCTTCACCAGGAGCTCTCAAATATCAAGCACTCGAATAAGTTGAAGTTTGGTTATCCAAATCAAGCTAACAAGTAAGTGAAATAGCTAAGTTCAATACTGTTTGATCTTCTTGCTTCTTCGAGAATGAGTGTAGTTGAGGCATGGCAACCTTCTAGATTCTCAATTGTTGAAACTATGTTAAGAATTGTTCATGCATGTGAAATCAAGTCTGTATTTGATGTCTTTCAGCTCTTTGGAACTAGATCTAGGCAAGGAATGGTCTCAATGCTCACAGCTTATCCTAAAGATTGAGAAGTTGTGCTATGTTTAAGTTTGTCCTAGAAACCATGGAAATCATGTTGTGTTTGGTGAATTTTAGTGTTTGGTGAATTTTAATGTTTAGCTTGTGGAATGCATAAATTGTGGGGATGTGCATGACCGTGTAGTTGAACCTAAAAGTGTCGTGCCGTGCCGTGAGACGATGCTAGATTTTAGCCCTAAGTTCTCAATGTATGCTGATTTGGAGTAAATCAGGTGTTCGTGTGGTACAATCTAAAAGGCGTGCTGAAATATGTGATATTGTGTGGTGACGCAATTTTTTAGCTTATGATTTGATGAATGCATGTTGAATTGGGCTCATTCGTATGATATAATTCAAGATAAATTACATGAATTGTGTAAAGTGAATCAATATTAAGAGATAATCATCAGACAGCGAACCTATGATGCCCCGGGAGGGTTGGGATGCCCAAGGACAACGAATCGAGATACCTTGAAGTGAGATGCCCATGGATAGTGAACCGGAAGTGACCTACGCAGACCAAACAACAAATCAGTGTAAATCCATGAGTCAAGGGGAGGAAAAAGACAACATGAAAACCTAAGAAACAAGATACGTGACTTCGTGTGCAGTTGTATGGTTCTATGCTCACGATGCATGCTTGGATTCTTGTATATATGGTCTTATATTTGTCCAATTCGGTCGACATGTGCCAAGTCCATATTTGGGTGCATTATCTTTGCTTTGTCTTGGGCGAATCTCATGACCATGTGATGGGCGGATCATGTACTGTAGAACTTAGTCATTTCTATTGTTGGACTTTTTGCTCATCTCACCATTTTTTAGATATTTAATATGGGCGTTCTGTCTATCGCACGTTATGGGGCGCTTATCTACTTTGAAGGCTTTCTCGAGGACATGATCCTCCCTGAGTCCGCCTTGATGTCCATGCGATATGAAGTTATGATTTGAATAGATATAGGGCATCCGAAGTGGATTTTCATCCTTTTGTGTCATGGTTCCTTAACCTTGACGACAATGTCCTTTGACCCCTTCGGTTTAGAGATGATAGCAATGGCAACGAGTAGATAGGCGAGTAGCCGTGGGTTATGGAGTTTGTACAGACGCATCTTCCTTTGGACAGAACAAAGTTGCTAAGTAGAGGAGAATAAGCACTTTTTGGCAGGAGACTTATCAAAAAAGTCCTAAACCTATTGCAATTGTGCCAACTCAGTTATAAACTTTTTTTTGGGCCAATTTAGTCCTAAACATTTTACAATTGTGCCAATTCAGTCCATCCGGCCAAAATTGGCCGGCCGCGACGACGTGGACGCCGGCCGGGGACGGTTGGCCGACGAATGCTAATGTGGCAATTTTTTAATTTTTTTTTTATTTTTTTCAATTATTATTATTATTATTATTTACACCTTCTTCTTCCTCTGGCCGGCGCCGGCCACTGGCGACAGCAGCCTCGTCGGCCACTAGTGAGGACCGTCGCCAAATCTTGTCGCTAGATCTAGCAACGGTTCTCGCTAGTGGCCAGCGAGGCCACCGTCGCTAGATCTAGCGAGGCTCGGCCTCGCCCAGCCATGGCGAGGTCGAGCCTCGCCAAATCTAGGACGACGGCCTCGCCGACCACCAACGAGGACCGTCGCAAGATCTGCCCGTTCCAGACATCCTATGCCGGCCATGTACAGTGGCTCGAGCGACGATGAGAGCCATGAGGTGTCGTAGAGGAAGATCCCCCCCGGCGTCCTCCATGCCCTTGGTCCGCAACCTCCGTCGCTTCATCGGATCCAGGGCCGAACTCGGTTCCGAAGCCTTGATGGGTCCGTCCCAGATCTGGCGATGGTCCTCGCTGGTGGCCGGCAAGGCCGCCGTCGCCAGTGGCCGGCGAGGCTGACCTCGCCGGCCAAAGGAAGAAGAAGGTGGAAAGAAAAATAAAAAATAAAAATCGAAAATAAAAATAAAAATTTTAAATTTTAAAAATTGCCACATCAGCGTTCGCCGGCCAATTGTCCCCGGCCGGCGTCCTCGTCAGCGTCGATCGGCCAATTTTGGCCGGATGGACTAAATTGGTACAATTGTAAAAGGTTTATGACTAAATTGGTCCAAAAAAAAGTTTAGGACTAAATTTGCACAATTGCAATAGATTTAGGACTTTTTTGGTAATTCTCCCCTTTTTGGCCCCTCCCATGCGTTATTAATAATGTTTTGGTGTATGGAAGGAATGGCGTGAATGGTCAAAATGTAATGAACTACATATGTGAATATGAAATGAAAGTTATATGTCGTTTTTAACTTGGCTTCCGTTTGCATAATAAAAAAGAAAGCAATGAAAGAGCATATATTAGTGAATGACGTTTGGGGGCATCACATTGGGCGAGGGCCAGGACCATGCTGTGCAGCCCTCACTCGCCACTAGCCAAGGGTTGCAAATCCTCACTGGCTATGTGTGCCCTCACTCATTGAAAGAGGAAAAGAAAAAGAAAAAAAAACAAAAGACAGAAAATTTCTACGTTAGTGTTGGTTGTGCCTCGCAGGATGTCTAGTATTCACTTTCTGGAAAAATTGACCGGATAGACTATCGGTGGACTATCAAAATGTTTATTACTAAATTGATCAAATTAAAAGATTTAGAATTGAGTTGGCCCAAACGAAATTAATTTAGGACTTTTTTTTTATTATTCTCCTACAAAAATGTTGTTATAAATTTGAAGCGAAGTTGGTGAGGTACGTGTAAGAGGCAATTTATGATGCGGCACAACACAATGATGACAGTATGATTTTAACCCGACACAAAATTACAAAGATAGATACTTGCATTATGTTCACTTCAAGATATTGCTAATCAATACCATAAATATTTGACTTCCCCAACTCGATTTTAAATCTCTCTCGTCTTCCAATCATTGAATTTTTTATTTTTTTGGTAAGCTAATTTGCATTCAAAGATTCACCCTAGCCAACATGCCATATTCGTTTGATTTGTGATTCAATTGAATTTTGTAATTTCTCGTGTACTATGTATGTCTAGAAAGTTTTTTTATTCTTTACCTTTCCACACCCTTTTTTCTAATTTCCACCTTTTGTTTGAAATCTTCCGCAAAGGGTCTTGTGGATAATGCATCGGCCGTACACTGACTAGAGTTATCAGTTCAACTTACGACGTGAACAAATTAAATTCACAAAAGGATATTGCGAAAAGATTCTTAATGAGCATGTTGATGCTTCTCTAGCCAAAAAAATAAAATATATGTTACTCATCTCAAATAGCACAAAAAGAAAAAGCATCAACAAGGATGACGCACACGTGTCACTAGGGCTTTTGTAGAAGAAGCAAAACCCATATGCTTTTGGCCCGTATTTCTACACATGCAGTGTCGCAAGGAGGTGTCAAACGGGTGGATTGGGTCGGGTTTGGGTCGGGTCATTAATGGATCGACCCAAATTGACCTATTAACCCATTTATGACCCAATAAAGCCTAATGTAAATTTTCCAACTCATTCCCAACCCAACTCATATTAAATATTTAACCAAATTTAGAAAAACTTATTCCTATATTTTTTTAAGATTATATTACTAAAATACTTCCAAGCGCTTATATATATATTATTTTTTTTAAATGGTATTGCTAAAATAGTTTTATACAACACAAATTTAATGGACAATTTTTACAATTTTTAAAATAATTATTTTTAAAAATATAGTTTTAATTTTTATTTTATTTTTTTAAAAATAAATTTTTAATTATTTTTATTTTTATTTTTAAATATAATTTTTCTTTTTATTTTTTCTTTGGCCGGCTACCGGCCATGACGACGGCCGGCAGCCGGCCACGGGCGAGCCTCGAGCTCGCCCGACGCCGGCAAGCTCGAGGCTCGCTAGATCCGGCGAGCTCGAGCTCGCCCCCTCGCCGGATCCGGGCGAGGCTCGAGCCTCGCCCAACGCCGGTGAGTTCGAGTCTCGCCCGATCGGCGAGGCTCGAGTCTCGTCGGGCATCGGCAAGGCCTCTACCTCGCCAAATTCGGCGAGCTCGAGCTCGCTTGACGCCAGCGAGCTCGAGGCTTGCCTGGCCAATCGCCGGCCATTGCCGTGCCGGCGACCGAAGGAAGAAGAAGGAAAAAAAAAGGAAAGAAAAAAGAAAAGAAAATTAAAATAAAAAAATAATTATAATTTCGGTTTTTAAAAAAATATATTTTTGTAAAGTTAAAGAGAGGAGAGATTGTGAGGTTTTAGGTAAAAGTAAATGGATTCATTTTTAATGGGTTAATAAATGGGTCAGCTCTCTAACCCATTTAAGATCCATATATCTCAGTCTTAACCCATTAAAACCCATTATGGGTGCTTTAAGAAATGAGGCTTGACCCATTAACGACCCATTTAAATATAAATGGGTCCATAAATGGGTCAATGACCCATTTTGACACCTCTACGCAAGGCTGATCATGACAGCCAACGCCATACAATGCCTCTTGACACCGAGCGCCCACCCCTAGAATGATTTCCAGCTCATTTCCTGCATATATTATAATTGCTATTATTATAAACTATAAAGAAAAAGAAGAGATATATAACATAAAAGGTTTAATACCCGAAAAATCCCAAACTGGTACACATGTGACAAATTTTCCCCAACTTATGTTTTTTACCACAAAAAATCCAAAACCGGTATACCTTTAGTAAATTTACCCAAAACTGGTACACTTGTGACAAATTTACACTCTGTTAATTTTCGTCAAATTTTACTGTCAAATTATTAAGTTAAATGACACGTGACGGTTGACCGGTATACCAATTTGGGATTTTACACTCCGTTTGTCACAGTTTACAATTTTTGTGATTTTTTGTGGTATTAATCCAATTTAGCGGATGATATATTTGTCACAAATTTACCAATATAGGGTTTTTGCGGTCGAATAAATTAGTTTGAGGTAAATTTTTCATAAATGTACAAGTTTATGGTTTTCTATGGTCAGTCGGGATAAATTTGTCATAAGTGTACCAGTTTGGAGTTTTTCAGGGTATTAACCCAACATAAAATTAAACCTTAAAAAACTATGTTGAAGAAACTTACCAATGGCGATCAATAGGACAAACAGAAGAATGAGGGAAGTTGAGCGAGTTTTCATGGTGGTGGCTCATTGTTCTAGAAAAAGAGAGAAGGAAAAAAGATGCGCAAAATGGAGCTTGAACACTTGGTTAATGATTGAATTAGGCGATATTTATACATAATTCAGATACGAAAGATGGAAATCTCTTCAATGGTCCTTGCCATATATTGTAGATATGTGAGATTAATACTCACTATCTTTGTTTTCCGTAGCCATTAACTAGGATAGTATTTAATTGACTTTCTTGCTGTAGATATTGACTTATTTCAGATATATTTCTAGATATTATTTGAGACTAGGTCAAGCAACAAAGACATCCAACTATAGCAAAGGGCTTTCTGGTATTGACGATTTGTTCAAATTCTAGGGAATGATATTAAATTCATCATTAGATTCGGGAATGACACTACCGGTTTTCTTAGTGGTAACACGAGTATCATATATTATAAGGTGTTGGATGTAATTAAGATAATTCTCTAAGATATTTTCCTATATTAGAGATAATTATAATATTTTTGTCGATTTTCTATATTTTTCAAGATCGTGCAATATCTCATTTTATTAAGCATATGTTGATTGATATATGTTATTTTTTATAGTTTCTCATAAAGCCTATACATAGGCTAATGTTCTTCATTATAATATATTGAAAGATACAGAAATTACGCAAGTCTGTCTTCCACATTATTATTCTTAACTTGGTATCAAAGCTAGTTGATCTCCCATTTCTTATTATTTCTTTCCAATAAGTCCTAATATCCTCTAGTCAAGTGCTTTCAACAATATTTATCTCATCTAGCAACCAACATACTTTTGTCACGTGGTCTACAAGGCCCCCTCATATGAGGAAGCGCTTAGCCGAGTTCATTTCATGATGGTAATGTTTCAATGCCAATTGCAACATCACATCAACTAGTCGAGCCTTTCACACCGCAACAATCACATCACCCAATCAAGCCTTTCACGAGGGTGGCTTTTCTTTTGATGTTAGCTGCATAGGTTGCATTGTTTAATAACTATTTTCCCAAGCCAATTGGACAGGCCACTTGATACTACGATGCTACGTCGCTTAGTTACTATGTTACAAGCCAACCACATTGACCGCTTGTTATTTCCCCTACAATTCTCAATGTTTGCTCTTAAACCAACTAGATTTGGAAGTTGTGCCATGATGAACTATCAGACCCGCCTCATCCACCACGACTCAACTGTTGGGCACCGATAAGACTTGTATTCAAACTCGAGTTGACATATTTAATGCACCTTGAGGGAGGATATTAGAGATAATTGGGATAATTCTCTATGATATTTTCCTATATTAGAAAAAGATTAAAATATTTCTATTACTTTTTTTTGTATCTCCCAAGATCACGCAATATCTCATTTAATTGTGCATATCTTAATTGATATATATGTTACTTTTGATAGTCTCTTATAAAGCCTATAAATAGGCTGATGTGCTTTATTATGACATATCGAAATATTAATAAATTCTTCAAATATGTTTTCCGCATTATTATTCTTGACTTAAAGCATCATGCAAAGTGGAGTGTTATTTCATGAATGTTTAGTTTAGTAATTTTTATCCATTCCTAAAGGTTGAACGCAATAACCACGTCATCATTTCTAAATCACTCCTGTTAATCACTCATTATAAACACTTAAATTACATTTGTGTTCGTAAAGCACTTTTCTAAATACTACCGATAAGGTTAGATCAAAAGTAATGTTAAATTACAAGTGAGAACTAAGAAAAGTAGAATATAAATAAGGAAAGTAAACCTTAAATTAAGAAATTCGCGAGCACCCTTGTTTTCTCATTACTAATTAATTTTCTGGTACTTTCTATTGATTCGAGTTCATTTGGGAAGAAAGATTCTATAGTAATGTGAAACCTGGAAGGAAATTAAAATCATTAGAAGTCTCCCTAAAAAAACCGTCCCATCTTTGCCATTCATCCATCTATCCATGAAAAAATATTGGAGTAGTTTTAGGGTTAGGTGGAAAAAAAAACAATATACGTAAATATATATAAAGAAAAGTTTGTTTGGAAAAAAAAACCTCATTAATAAACTCTTAAAGGAATTAAGGAATTCTCCAGCACCCTTATTATCTCCTGAATACTTATTTTTTCCTATTTTTCTATTGATTTGAGTTCATTTGACAAAAAAGAATCCATAAAAATGTAAGTTTGGAAGAAAGTTAAAATCATTAGAAGTTTTCAAAAGAACATCCGATCTTTTAATATAATCATCTCATGATTACTCATCACCCATTCATTTAATATGTATTAGAATGCTATAGCGGTTGACTGTATATATATAATCATTTATCAATTGATGATTGTCATAATTATCAATCAACGATAAATACATAATTAAAAACTATGCACTTAGATTAATCACGAAGCTGCTCACTGCTAGGGGACAAACTTGTGTAGGGATCATGCACATTGCTGCACTCTTTTGACTTTAAAATTTACTTTTGCCTTTTTAAATTTCACAAAAAAGAAATTTATAGATAAATCATAATGAGGGCCAATTGCCCTCGTAAAGTGATTCAAGTTAATAAATAATCATAAAATGTAATCAATAGAAAAACAAACCAATAATTTCCATTCTAGTTTTCTAGGCTGAAGAATACTGCTTTTATTTCTCGAGCAAAATACTTCATTTTTTTTGCAATGATATATTTATATCCGTCCCCATTAAGAAAATATTATAGATGGTCCCTCATCATCAATCAACGCTCTAACTCACGTCTTATTAAGTCCATCAAATAAGTAAGGCACTTCGTGGATTTGAGCATAATTGTCCAAAAAATCTTAAACCTATTGTATGGCGGTAAATTCAGTCCTAAACATTTTGATTGTAATAATTTAATCATAAACCTATTATGTGGTGGCCAATTTAGTCCAATACCTTTTAATTATGCTAATTTAGTCATGACATTTAACAAATTACCAATATTGTCTTTCCTATTAATTTTGATTAAGAAAATATTATAGATGGTCCCTCATCATCAATCAACGCTCTAACTCACGTCTTATTAAGTCCATCAAATAAGTAAGGCACTTCGTGGATTTGAGCATAATTGTCCAAAAAATCTTAAACCTATTGTATGGCGGTAAATTCAGTCCTAAACATTTTGATTGTAATAATTTAATCATAAACCTATTATGTGGTGGCCAATTTAGTCCAATACCTTTTAATTATGCTAATTTAGTCATGACATTTAACAAATTACCAATATTGTCTTTCCTATTAATTTTGATTAAAAATCACTAACGTGAACAATATTTTTAATTTTTTTCCAAAATTTGTATTTATAATTTATTATTATTTTACTTTCTTCTTTGTTTACGAAGAAATAATACATAAATTATAAAAATCATTAGAAGTTAATAAAACTTTTGGAAAAAAAATAGAAAATAGTCAACGTCACATCGGCTATGCCACGTAAGACAATTTACACTAATTAAACTGCCACGTTTGCCTTTTTTTAATCAAAATTAGCCACTTATGATAAAAAAAAAATCAAAATTAGCCAGAAGGACTACATCGTAAATTCATTAAAAGGTTTGGGACTAAATTAACAAATTATCAAAATGTTTATGACTAAATTAATCGTTGTACAATATACTTAAGACTAAATTGATACAATTGAAAGATTTATGACTGAATTGTCTGCCATACAATAGGCTTTCGCCCTTCCCCGGTATAATAGGCTTAGGGCGGGTGGATAGTTTTCCTTGTGAACTTGGATATACCTACCTGAGATTGACTTTTTCTCCTAAAATTAAACATCTAGATTTATATCAATTATAAGCCCAAGAGCTAGCGGGGGTAATGCATTTTATTATAGGTTAATATCACTAAAAATCTTAAATTGGTATACTCATGACAAATTTACCCCAAGTTAATTTTTTGACCACAAAAAACTCCAAATTAGTATATTTATGACATATTTACACCCATTAGTTTTTGTTAAATTGGATTAATATTATGAAAAAGCACAAATTAGTACACTTGTCAACTACTAGATATCATCTAATTTAGCAATTTGACGGTAAAATTTAACTAAAATTAATAAATGATAAATTTGTCATTGGTGTACCGGTTTGGAGTTTTTGGTAGTTAAAAAATTAATATGGATTAACTTATTATAAATATATCGGTTTGGGATTGTTCGTGATATTAACCTTTTATTATATGCATTTGGTACTGGGCATATTTTATTTGTGCCTATATTTTACTCTTATGATATTCCCAATAGAAATTTTTGTTTACTTCTTAAGTTAAATTTATGTCGGCACTACTTCTTCATCTAATGTTAATGCATTTCCAATCAATTTCTTGTATCTTAGCCCCTCTCAAATTAGGTTATTGCAAATTTTTCTCTCGCTCTTAAGTTATAATTACACTTCGTAAGTTAACAATTTTGAACAGTGTTTTGGTCATAGCTGAGTATATGACCAGAAAAAGATATTATACATCATGTAATCCTCTTTTAATTTTAAAATATTTACAACATTCTCTACATAATTCAATTAAAATTAGCCAAATATTTCTCCATAGCGTACATACAAATAGATAGCTATCTAATGACTATCGTTAAGATATTTGATTTTGAAATAGTAAACATCTGAAGTCAATACTTTACACAACAGATATTATTGGGTTAGTGGTTAATATGAAATGAAGGTAAGATATATATCTAATGGCCACAAAATGTTTGGCCCATATAGATACCGCAAGATGTCAGCATAGATATTGATAGACATAATTCTTCATATATAGAATAGACCCATTTTGGTCTGGTGATCTTTCTCCTTGAGCTTTTCAAAACGAGACAAGTATATTGAAGATGAAAAAAAGGGAGTTTGGAAGCGATGAAAGTTCTAAATGAACAAGAATGAGTTTTGGAATCGAAGCAATAGAGGAGAAGAAAGATTTGGAAAAATTTGGCGTACGGTTGAGGACGGAAGGCGGGTAAAAGTAGACTATAAATATGGGATCTTGCCAAGCCAAAAGAGGTACTGGCTCAGGAATATGCCTACTCAAATTTAGACGGATCCCAATGGTAATGGTCTGGGAAATAAGTCGATGGCGATGATGTGTCTAGATTTCACAGGGCAAGAAAAAGTAACTGTCGAATTACGAATTACGAATAACGAGTTAGAAAGGTGACAAGAACCTGGTCATCCTTCAGAAAGGTAATAAGCCTTTAATCCTTTTAAAATGGGCATATGTTAATACCAAAAAATGACCAAGTCTTCTAAAACAAAATGCCATCGATACAGAAAGGGATTATACCATCGACGAGTCGGGGATAGTAAAATGCTCGATGACCAAGATAATTGGCGACCATAGTATAATTATCGACATACGATCACAACCGGTCAATGACTGAGACATATCATATAAATAAATTGAAGGCGTAAACTGAAGAAAATAAAAATGCTGGTCAACGGTTAAATCCAGTGACAATTGAGAAGTCACAAGGGCTTGTAGCGAAGGCCGACACACAATTATGGAGAGTGATCATAGAGTCTCAAATATGAAGATGCAGTTAAATCTAATGACAACTAAAGAGTTGTAACTGCTTATAGATAATGTTTACATGCAATTATGGAAAGTGATCATGGAGCCTAAAAGTTGTGGCCTTTAATTTGGATATCAACCACTTAGGGCGCGCATGACAAAATTTCTATTTCTCGATTTTACGTTCCCGAGAACGGGTTTGGAACAATCTGTTTGGTAACGCAATTTGATTTCTCTATTTAAACAGATTTCTATTCCGAAATAGAGAAATTGAAGAAATTAAAAGCTGAAATTTTTAACTTCTCAGTTTCTGAAATAGAATTCAGAAGCTGAAATCAAACCATATAAAATTGTTAACTTAATTCACTCATAACCACAACTTCACAAATTATTGTTAATTTTCTTTTTCTTATTTTGCTCGTGTTTTTTTTTTTCAATTTTTTTTTTGATAACTTCCTCTTTAGGATGAAAGGCAATCGAATGGGTCCCCAATTTTCAAAAACGACCAAAGTTCTTAAATGCTTACTTAAAAACAATGAGGCTATTTCCTCCTAGAAAAGGGCACGCGCATGGCCAATTGAAGAAACAGTTCTTATGTAATAGATGAATAAAAAACGTGCCTAGAAATTTAACCTTGTTTCTTTACGGATTCAAAATTCTTGCAAAATCAAAATAATTAGATTGTTACACAATCTTGAATTTTAATTCAAAGGCAAGAGATTCAAGAGAATCTCTCTCTTTGCTGTGCAAGGGCCATTAAAGGTTCATTGAGCAACGATAAAGAAATTAGAGATGAGCAACTGGACTGATTCAATTCGAGAATTAAAATAAACCGACCTTCCCCCAATTGGTTCCTAATCATAAACGTTATTTCAAGGTAGAATTCTCATATATTCCTTTACACCATCAATTTTATTTTATTGATAATCTTGTATAATACTAGTCTTTGATAAAATGACAGGGTTATATAGGCGCTATTGATGGCACCCATATTCATGCTTCCGCAGTACTTGTCTGAATCTACGTAGGATGAGCTTACAAACGATACATTAACTGATGAGGGAAACCAAATAAATACGCTTAAGAGAACCATTGCCAATAAAATGGCAAGGGATAATAATATGCCGGAAATTCCATGAAACTGTATTTTCGACTTTTGTAATGTATTAGTATTATTTCGACTATTATTTTGTATTTGAGGATTTCCTATGTTGTTATCTAATCAATTTATATTCCTATAAATAGAAATTTTATTCTGTTATCAAACGGATTTCTGTTTCAAAAATAGAAATTTTGAGTCGTTATCAAACGGGTTTCTTTGCTCAGAAACTTGTCCGGGGAATAGAAATTGAGAAATTGATTTCTGGCCAGAAATCAATTTCTGTTTCAGAAATTTTGTCATGCGCAGCCTTAGAAGCGGTTACATTTTGCAATAAGCTATATGAGCCGTGTGGAGTTGTGTGGAGCCGTTGTGGATGAGAGACAATGATCAACACAAATTATACCTTTCAGTTTGTCAATTTATCTTTCCAATTCCTACACTAACTTTCCTTTAAAACAATTTGTTCAGGTTCTTGGTTACTCGTTCTACTTCCTTACAATTTTCCACAGAAGCCGATTTAATAAAAACCAAGAATCAAAGTTCGATAAAAGATACTTTGTCACGTGAAAATTATACAATAATTTTCCAGAGAACTGATATCTCAAATTAAAATTAGGCTCTATCGGTATAACAACTCCAAAACAGTCATTGCCTCCATATATCAAAGTTCAAGCGCTCCTCACTCATTATTGCCAGAAGTTACTTTTTTTTTTTTTGTTCCGACGTACTTTCTACATAGGACATCTAAAAAAATTCCCAGAATGAGTATACAGCCTTAAATACAAAAGACACCAAATCCCATGCATGGCCTAATTGATTTTTCTACATCTGCATCTGAATAGCTCAATTTGACGCCCTCCCACACAGCATAACAGTTTAAAAGAACTGAGGAAATCATACTAAAGCATTAATGCTGGAGCATTATGACATGATCATCAAAATCATGTACTTGAATCATAAAGTTTTGCTGAGGATCACTTGAAATCTCTATGTAAACACACAAAAAGGCTAACTGGTCATAGCAATCTCGTCCATGTGATACGAGGCGCAAATCAATATGAACCTTGTCGCCGGATTGTTATATGACTGTTTTGCCAGAAACTAACGAGTCATTACCACGATCATAAAGAATCCAACTCACATTACAATGCAGTGGTGAGGATTTTCCTCACTAAGATGATGAGCGAATTTTTCAAACTCCTGAGGAAGCACCGAGTTATAATAATCAAACTGAGGCAGCCTTCGATCCGGGGGTGGGCTCACGGTCAGTTGAGGTTCTTCTCTTTGTTTCGGGGCTAAAGTTACCGGAGTTTTCGCAAACCCTCTTGGGCTTTGATAATCAATCGAGGTGTGAGAGAACGTGAACAAACGATGATCTCCTGCGTCATGAACCGATCGATCAGATTCTTTTTACCGACTTATACGTGAAAAAAGTATAAAAAAAGTGACTTTGGCTGACCTCTTGAGCTTTGACCGCTCGGGGCAACTTGAGGTTTCTGTCCTTCCTTCTTCTCCTTCCTCTCCTCCTTCTTCGGCTTCCACAGCTTACTGTAACTCACTATTTTCTTCGGCGCCATTGAAGCACTTCTCGAGGCCTAATAAGTGTCAATGGTGTTAAGCGTTGTTAATTTTATATGAAGTTGTATGTTTTTAGCGCTAAGCAATTTGTGAAAGTATGGCATGGAAGAGATATCATCGTGAAAAACAAAAAAGTTTCCGAAAGTAACGCACTTAATACAATATCATTATAGAAACTTCTATGCGTGTTTAGATGACGTAATATACACCTAAAAGGTATGACAATCCCGCCTGTATCGCGTATATTCAAATTGGAAATTGGTTGTACATGTGTCGATATTTATATAGTATAGTTCAGGTCATTCAAGTTGTTCAAGGATAACTTGTGATATTATTTCCTATTATTTCTAATCCTTTTGTCCGTCTGACCTATAGCTTGTCATATAAGTTTGGAAAGGAAAAATGAAATATTTCGATGTGGGCTATCTTTATGTGGTGAGCATCTGTGTGGGTGGTATTATTTTTCACCAATTTTAGTGTAGTTTTTCCCCTTCGAAAGTATAGGTGTATGTGGCAAATCAGAATCATCGATATTTGAAATTCGTATCTGCCATCTGAATCTTGTAATTGCCTCCCAAGAAGGATCTCCAACAGCATATGCGCTCTTAAAGCAGTTAAGAACAAAAAAGCTATATATCGAATTTCTATTTGAATCATAGTACCTCATGAATCGAAATCTTAAATAATGTTTGGTATATGGTCGAGGAACTCTATGAGAATGCCAATTTATTATGTTCAAGAAAATAGATAAAGGGAAGAAAAGTGGAGAAATAACATGGTAGACATGATAAAACTGATCGGAAACTTGTATACATGCATTAAAATATAGAGTTTAGACTCGGATGAAAGAAGGATTAGCATTCTGGTGATATATTTGCAGCACAGCAGCTTTTTAACTAGTCAAGTTCTAGATTAATTAGTCATTTAATCTCACAAGTGCGAGCTAAGCAAATCATGATGTTGAATTTTTAAATTTGTATAGGAAAACTTCAAAGTTTTAAAAGATGAATAATTGTAAATATCTAAAGTCAATTTGAAATCTTTACAATATTTCAATATTTAAATAAGCTTTTTTTTGTAGTCACTAATTTTTGGTTGGATGCTAAGCGAAGCCAAGCATACAAATAATTATATGGGATAAGTGTACTAAAAGTACTAATGCAATAGAGTCATAAAATTTTTAAAAAATACAATCAAATCATAAAACTTGTTAAGTTAGTACAATCAAGTCCTTCCATTAATTCCGTCCGACTTGACAAATGAAAAATGCTAACAAGTTTTAGGATTTAATTGTACTAAATTGACAAGTTGTAGGATTTGATTGCACTTTTTGAAAGTTTTATGACTCAATTGCGCTTTGATGACATGTTTTAGGACTTGATTATATTATTGAAAGTTTTAGAACTCAATTGTGGTTTAATAATAAGTTTTAAGACTTGCAGTGCTCCTATCCCTAATTTTATACAATAAACTTAAGACAACATATTTAGAGAATCACAAAAACTACATAAGTCGTAAAAATCAAAATAACTTTACACATCTTTTTCAAGAAATTCTCTATTAAGGGAAAGAAATGAATATTTTGAAATGAAGATGAAAATAAAGGCAGCTAAGAACCGTAGAAAGCGCAACTAGCAATTTTTTTTATAAAAGTAATTAAATTGCTATCCTCAATGAAAAAAATAAGCCAAAAGAAAAGATGAGGTGAATTGTGAAACTCTCTTATTCTGTTTTTTTTTTTTTCTTTTTTTATATACAGATGTTGAATATAAATACAAATTAGCTACTAGCTAGCCTAAATATCGTTACCTTTTTTAATATTTCATAAAGATGGACTTTCAGTGACAGAATTAAAATCCACATCACAACTTGATTGGCGCCAATAACCATATGTTTGAATATAACTAAGATAAATTTAAAACATTCAATTTCGACAATGGGCAGTAACCATATTTTTGGCACAACAGATACGCTATACATGGTATTTATAAATAATCACGAACACGATAATTGTGGATACACCATATAGGTATTTATTAAGATAAATTCGTAACAGCCATGAACTTAATCAAGATAATTTTATATGTAAACATGGTACGCTTAGGGTATTTATTAATAATCGATTAAAGAAAAAAGAAAAGATAGAAAGTTGGATTAGCATAGGGAAAGAGGAAAGATTGGTGAGAGTAAAAAAGTTCAAACAAAAAGTATGAACAGGGTTTGATTATTTGCATAACATATATTTTATGTTAAATCTGCTACCACTTTTTTTTTTCTTTGGCTTCACGAAGGATACACAATTTTTCATAGGGGCACGATCGTTATGATATTAGGTTGTGTTTAGCAATTACAATAAAATTCGGGGTAGGATATAATTTAATGTATCATGTATTTGATGCCTACTCAAGATAGGATAAAATAGAATATAAAGAAGATATAAATCGGATAAAATTATCTTATGGTGGAGATGTGAGAAAAATGGATAGGATTTCTAAAAAACTATAATAGGAAAGTCTTTTCTCAAATAACAAACTTCCTAAATTAACAAATAATAATTATATTTCAATATAAATATTATTTGGATTCTAATATAAGAAATTCAAAATAACAAAAAATAAAAAATTAGTTTTTAAATTTAATCTTATTTTTATTTATATATTCGAATTTAATTCTATCTTATAATATAAATTCAATATATACATATATTTATTACATATTGTAGGTGTTTTAGTATTTTATGTATATTAGTACAATTTTCTATTTAATAAAATTTTATTAGATAATGATGGAAGGGCAAGAAAGAAACCAAAAAATTAATTAAAAAATAGAGGAAAATAATATAAAAATAAAATAAAAATAAAGTAGACAAGAGTGTCATGAGAGATTTTTACCATCTCCATTTGTAAAATTTGTGATTCATATAGGCGTTTATAACAAACAATATATATAATATGATGTAAATATATCCGACTTTATTATTACAATCACCAAACAGTAGATAGAATATAGCAAAATCCAATGGATTTCATACTTTATCCTATTTAGTCCTATCCTGATTAGAAATGCGGACGACCAAACGTAGCCTTAGATCTCATATCATGTCCAGGTCAAGTTTAGGAAACATGTAGAAAATCTCCACACGCATGACTATCTAGTAGAAAAAAAGTAACATTTTGGAAAAGAATGTACAAATTAAAAAGACAAGGAAAATAAATAAATTAAAACTACATGAATATTTACTAATGAATGGTCCAAATAGTTATATACAATAACGAAAATGGTAAAAAATAGAGGGAAAAGAAGGAAATTATGCTGATTGCCATTATCTACGCCATTTTACTGGCCTGTCTTTTCTCTTTCGGGTATGCAAAATACACCTGCTGATAGAAATATGAAGATGTGCCCGATTGCGATGCCTATTGCCATCTTGTGGGATTTGCGGGAGCGAAATTGTCTTGAGCCACTTTTCCAATACTATTGCGGCAATGACTAAACTCTTAGGTTGCGTTTGGCGGTCGGAATAAAATTCGAGATAGGATATAATTTATCCTATCCTACGTTTCGTGCTCATTTAGGACATGATAAATTCGGTTATAAGGAAGATATAGACAGGATAAAATTATCCTATGTGAGAGATTGGATAAATGTGGATAGGATTTCTACTGTTCATAATAGGAAAGTTATTTTTCTAGAATAAAAAACTTATTAAATTAACAAAATTGAAATTATATTTCAATATAAATAATATTTGAATTCTAATTTAAGAAATTAAAAATTAAAAATTATTTTTAATTAATCATATTTTAATTTATATATTCAACTTTAAATCTATCTTATAATAAACATTCAATCTATAAATTAAATATTTATATTTATTATATATTTTAGGTATTTTTGTATTTAAGATATGTTAGTATAGTTTACTATTTGTTAAAATTTTATTAAAGAATGATGAAAGGGGAAAAAAGAAATAACAAACAAAATAATATAAGAAAGAGGAAAAATAAATTAAGGAATAGTGTTACTAGAGATTTTCACCATCTCCGTTTATGAACATTTAGGTTTAGTTATAATTATATGCCGTTTATATAAAAAAAAAATATACATGATATAATATAAACATATTCAACTTTAATACTGCGATTCACCAAACAATTGATATGATATAAAAAAAATTCCAGGATTTCATATCCTATCTTATCTAGTCATATCCCGATTAGAAATGGACGACCAAATGTAGCCTTAGTTTCTCCTCCGTTTATATATATATATAATATGACTGAATAGTGACGTAATATGATATTTAAATAAAATAGTTGAAATAGTTATTTCTAAAAAAGAAAAAAAGATTGTGGAGTTGCGGAGAATTGATGTTGTGTAGAGCATTCATATATCCTAATTGGTCCATAACTCATTAGGTTCTCTCTTAATTATATCTTCAAGTGAAAGTATCGGATTTTTGTTACACGCTTCCAATAAATGATATCAAAGACAATTGTTGATTGGTGGCTCATACCTAATGTGTATCAGTGTTTGATGAATATCTCAATAAATAAATACGATGACCAACGCGGTTTCGGGGTAAGTGGGTATTTTGGCAATGTAGCAACGTGGTCCCCCGATGGTTCGGTTTGGAGGGAGTTGATAGAGATTCAAGTTAAGATAAGTTGATGCAAAGGTACCACAAAAGGGGGAGATTGTTGAATTGTATAAAATTGATGTGGTGTAAAATAGTTATATATGCTGCTTAAGCTTTTGGATGAATGTAGGTCTAACTAGATATGTTAACAGGTTCGGATTTGGGTTCTCTCTTAGTAATCTCCTCGAGTGAAGGTATCCAGTTTCTATTGCGTGCTTCCAATAAATTGTACAAAGTTGATGGTTGATTGGTGGCCCACTTCCAATATGTATCGGTGTTTGATAAATATCTCAAGAGAAATCTAGTGACCAATGTGATTTATGAGCAAGTGGGTGTCGTGGCGGTGTAGCAACGTGGCTTGATGGTTCAATTTGGATGGCGTCGATAGAGATTCAAGTTGCGATAAGTTGATACAAGAGAATATTACATAAGGGGGAGACTGTTGAGTTGTATATGATTGATGTGGTGTAAGTAATTATATATTATAATTGGCTCATAATTAATTGGTTAAGCTTTTAAGTAAATGTGGATCCAACTAAATATGTTCGGCTCGAACTTAGGTTCTCTTTTGATGATCTCCCCAGTTGACAGTATCGGGCTTTTGTTGTGGGCTCTCAATATTAAAATTTAAAAAAAAAAAAAAAAAAACACACACACACACAAGTAAAAGGGACGAAGATGTATGGACTGAAAAATGAGAATGTATGTGAAATTAAAAAAGAATTTTTCACACTGAGGAACTGTAGACATCGAGCTTACTAGTTGCCTAACATGGCTTATAACCAAACAAATATTTTATTAGATGTTTTGAATCATGCATCTTAATTTTTTTTTTAAAGTCTACAAGAAATCGAGTAAAAAAAAGAGAAATAAACGATATAAAGGGAGAAAAAAAGCTCAAAGTGGAGTAAGTGAACCCAACCCCACTATCATCTATCCTATACTCTCGCTACTCTTCCCAAAGAGCCTAGAGAAAAAAACCTACCCTTTAACCCTTAATTATAGATAGAAAGCAACAAAAACGATGAATAGATATCTGATATATTTGTTCAACCTAATTTCACCAATAGAATTCTTGATTATGAGAAGGTTGTTGCCAGAAAGGGAGGGTCTTGTGCAATTTCCCAAATTTTGTATAAAGAATGGACATCTATACTATATGTCGCTTTCATTGCCCTTTTCTCTTTACTGCAATTCTGCTTTTATACGATGATTCCATATTTTAGTTGTAAACGCATTAGACTAGTGAAAGGAGTGGGGATGGGTAAATACTACTCAAGAGGTTCACTTCCGACACTAAACCAAACTTGTGAGTTCATCGAAGACAATGCGACATTACCCGCACTCTCTGACTCCTTTAAAGAACTTCATCCCAAAGACTCGCTGTATCGCGCAGGCACAAGTTGCGTCCACACATGATGTGGAAAGAAAGATTCTCAAAGCCTTCTTTCAATTATTCATCAGTCAAAATGAGTTATTACTCCTTTGATGGACAGAACTGTTAATCTAACAACCATAAGAACATATGCAAGCGGCCCCATTGCACTTGCCAAATGCCCAGTTTCCCCCGACCTGGTATTTATGCCTACATTCCGAGTCGCACGACTGAGCCACACAGCCATAATTATGTAACACGTCCCTGCACTCGTTGGAGCCGTTCGCATTCACCACCACATTGCCTGCAAAATACGAACCAAAACCTCAAGTTATATCTTCATTGCAATCTTATAGTGAAAAAAGAGAATGTTAACATTCGCAATATGGTCACAGATTAGATTCTTATAGCGAAAAAAGAATGTTGGCATTCGCTAGAGTGAGTGTGCAAAACACATAAAGTAAACCCAAAAAAGATAATCAGCCCTGATTTAGTAATGTAAAGCACGGTTGACATTCTCCATTCGGGCTTATAAGGAAATATCTTGAGCGAGAGTTAAATTCCAGATTTTTAAGGTTTGTTTTGCACATGCACGCTCTTTCTCGGGTTCGTGCATTCGTATCGCCTCATGTCGGTTCATTTATGGAAAATGACTCTTGTGTGACGATGTCATGTGAGAAAAGAACCAACTAGGAAAAAAGTAAAACTACAAGGAGAAAAGGAAAAGGGTTTGGTACCAATAGTCAAGAAAACAAAGAAAAATAGGAGGAGCGCACAGCTCGAGTTCCGACCCATGATGAGCTTCGCACGCCGGATTACAAGCTATGGAGGATGAGGGGATGGATTTTCAAGAGAGCGAAGGTGGAAATTTACTTGGAATTGAATTTTCGCAGATTTTGGTGTGTCCTATTATAGATGGGACTAGTCCTCGGTAAGACCTTAAACTGCAGCGCTCCGCAGGGAGGAAAACCTGCGATAACAAAAAGCCCCTGGGCACGGGTCGGTGTCTCACCCCCGCTATTTGGTGGGAACCGGGGTGCACAACCGGGTAGAGGCAGCTCCCACGCCTCGAAAAATATAGTGGCTGGAGAGAGATCTCCGTAAGACACGGACCTAAGCAGGTCCTTAAAAGGCTCAAGCCAGAAACCGGAGGGATAACCTCCCTAGGGTGGGAGTCCCTTAACGGTCTGGCATATTGGCCGGGATCCGGGCCAAGAAAAAGATTCCGGCCCCATTGCCTGACCCGTCCAACTCCTTTACGGAGAAGGGCAGGCAGCCATGAGACCCGCGATGCCTTCCCCAGGGTTTGCCTGGGCGCGGTACAGGTCATGTGAGAAAAGAACCAACTAGGAAAAAAAGTAAAACTACAGGGAGAAAAGGAAAAGGGTTTGGTACCAATAGTCAAGAAAACAAAGAAAAATAGGAGGAGCGCACAGCTCGAGTTCCGACCCATGATGAGCTTCGCACGCCTGATTACAAGATATGGAGGATGAGGGGATGGATTTTCAAGAGAGCGAAGGTGGAAATTTACTTGGAATTGAATTTTCGCAGATTTTGGTGTGTCCTATTTATAGATGGGACTGTGTAGGGTCAAGGGGGAAGGTTGACGGTCAGATCTAGTCCTAGAAATCTGCCTTAGATGACACGTGTGGTACTACTAATAGAGGGTTAGGATTCTTGAATTTATTGAGTCTGAGGAAAAAGACGAACAAAATCCGCACTAATTAGAACAATTACTTCCAGAATCTGCCAAAACTGTCCACAATTAAAGATTAAAAATATAAATGTTTTTTAAATTTTTAAATTGAAGTGTAATTAAATTCAAAAAATTTTAAAAAAATATAATTAAATCCTAAAATCTATCATAAAATACAATTGAATTCTAAAAATTATCAAATTGATCTACTTAAATCCTTTTTTTATTGTAAATTTTGAAAGTGTTAGGACTCAATCACACATCGTTATATATTTTAGAACTTGATTACACATCTTGAAAATTTTAGAACTTAATCGTACTTTCATAATAAATTTTAAAACTTAATTGCCCTGTTTGAAAATGTTTAGAGCTTAAGAAAATTTTAGGATTTAAGCACCTTTGTGATAAATTTTCGAACTGCACTTATTCCAACAAAAAAAATGGTAAGTTACGATATACACTTATCAAATAACTTATCAATTTTGATTTATACGCTAAAAATTTTTCTCCCAAACTAACAAGCTCCTTGTCTTTTTGCTAGCACTTTTTGCTATGTAACCCGTCTAGGTGGCTAATAAACGATTAATGGGAAACCTAAAAACTTGCCTCTCCGGCATGAAAAAATATTTCTTTTAACAGACATTATTATTATGCATGTGAAAAAAATCATAATTAAGCTAATTTAAAAATGTAATACAGTATATGATTCTCAAACATACTAATTTTAAAAAGAGGCAACTATTATAGTATATGATTCTCAAACAAGCACTGCTAGCTAGGATGCTTTCCGATCAGGGAATTACAATCCAGTGTTTTCAGGAAGGGAAGGTAGAGTTGTATTTATGATTGCTATAATTGAAAGATAAGCCCTATTATGTGATCATACAAGGAAAATATTATATTATACTAATTATTACATCGGTAGGTAATCATTGTTGTAATAATCTAAATATGTTATTCTGATATTAATATATAAAATTTTATCTGATATTTAATGGTTAGTTTATGATGATAATACGAATTAACCATATGATGTGTTACTATCCTAAGAAAATATTATTTACTACATAACTAGTAGTATGACTGAACGAATAATTATACAGCAATTTGAACATTAATTCTATACGTAGTAATTAAGACAATCATTATATTATGAACAAATTTTAATATAATAATATGTGTATGACAAGGATAACATAGTTGTTGTTATATCTAGCTATAATTGATGTTACCACCATAGTATCAGCGTAATAAAATCATTTATTACTAATACAAAATTTAATTGTAATTCATAATCTAATATTGGTAAAGTAATTGATAGAAAAGAGACATGGTATTTTGAGGCTGTAACAGCTATTACGCGAGGAAGTCAAGTAATAGCTCCTATTGCCAAAAAAAAAAAAAAAAAGCACAATGGACAATCAATCTAATATAGACATGTAATGTAATGGCTACTTTGTAACCAGATGTGCTGTGACTAACTCAGTTCTACTCAAGTTACTGAATAGAAAAGGGAAAATTTAGCACATTAGAAAACAAGAACACTAGATTTACCGAGACAAGTTTATAAAATCAGTTTACAAAGTAACGTGTCAAAATATATTTTATCTATCGAATATGACTTGCTTGTTTAAAGGCGTACTTGCAGTTCGGTACATCATTGAGTGTTGTAGATTGGTCTTAATAAAGACTAGCATTGCTCTATAGAATTATTACTTCAATGCCTTGATGGAGGAATTCATTAAAATTTACCAATAACATTTATCCTCTATCCGATTAGAAACATCTCATGACTGATGGGCCAAAGGCATTTGCGTGCTTCTCACAAACAACCATTTGATGAGGAACACCCAAATACTTGAGACCTCCTCTGATGCATTGGTAGGGGATCATTACGCGAATTCTAATTCTAGGCAATTTTCATTTGACGTAACACAACTCTTTTCTTCAATTGATTGGTTGAAGAAGAAAATTCAATCTTTCTGACAAATGCATTTGATATGTTCTCTCTCTTTCCACCTCGTCATGTGATCCTCGACCATTGCTATCATAAGCCCTTGTCATTGCACCTGAACAACACCTTCACCACACGTTGCCCGCTCAAGTCAACCCTTGTGCATAATTAGGAAACTGAAATGTCTTTTTCTCTCTTCTCTCTCTTTTCCCATGGTCTTCTTCAACTTTCAACCGTGGAGGAGGGTTTGAGCTAGTCTCATCCTCCCTCTCTCTTTTACTGATTTTGTCCACGTTTTATTATTCTATCTTATTTTTTCTTCTCTCCCAATTTAGATTCGGGAGTTCTCTTCTCCTAATCTAGTTCTCGATTTGAGAGTTTGAACTCTCTCAATCTAATTCTAAATTTTGGTGTTATCCTCTCTTGATCTAAATATGAGAATTTAATAAATAGGCCTTTAGGGATTCGATGCCTCTTTACTCTGTTCATCTACAAGTTCTTTGCCTCTAGTCTCAATAATGATCGCGGAAGTTTTAGCGTCTTGTTAAATTACAAAGATTTTATCCTTCACATGTTAGATCTGTGTTTGTTTAACCTATTATAGTTGTTTCCATACAACAATGGTGTAGAGGAAGTCAAACCTAGGCACACATTGCCAACTGGTAACGTCGTAGTTATTGAAGAAGAAATTTCCGGTATGTGTTTATCACTAACAAAGACACGAGATCCAATAATTGGCCGCCAATTTTATTTGACAGATCTGTTCATGTGGAACGAGTTTGTGCTTAACTTTGCAAATGCTCCATCGATCCTTCTTATGTTCTAAATTTGGCTTTGTTTTTCTGTATTCACGCTCTATCTCGATTTGCTTTGTCATGAAAACTATGTATTTTTGCATCCTTTTGAGTAATGAATACAATTTTCTTATGATAAAAAAAAAAAAAAAAGTCATCCCTTGGAATCGTAGGCATTTATTAACAAGTGATTTAAAGCAAACTTCCAATTTCTCATGCATCATTCTTCTCATGTTATGTGTAATTGACACTTCGAAAATTGATTAAGTATGATTTACAATTTTTCCAAGGGCACTTAATAATAAGACTTTATTTGAATATTTTCTATTTTCCTTCCACGCCATCGATAAGCAAGGTCAGCAATCCCCATGCCGGCATTTCCCACTCAAATAGTTTTTTTCATAGCTTCATCAGGATTAAAAAAAATCTAAGCATGACATCGAACATCTAGAAAAAAAAGGTCACGTTCATGTATGCCTCTGGGGCAGTTACTAAGCATGCTCAATCAACGAGCAGTTACTAAGCATGCTCAATGAACGAAATATTCAATTTTCGATGTATGGTGAACACACGAATCATGTTTCACATTGGAAGTTAGGTAGAAATGTGTATATTTTTATACTATTGCTCAAGAAGGTCAAGAAAACGAAAGAAAGTAGCTCGAGTCGAGACGGGGCACCTGCCCGAGCAAATCCTTTGGAAAAAGTCATGCGTTCACTCTGTCTCTATGCATCTTCCCCCTAAAATTTGACTGGATCTCTCCAGCCGCGTGGTCAACTCTGTTGTGCCGGACACGGTCACCGACCCCACCACGCTGCACGAGCCCAAAAGCAGAAGCAAAACAAACTACTTCTCCACCTCCACCCACCTCCATGCCTGCCCATTTCTCTGACTTCATCAAGCTCCCACCTCCCCTCACCGAATACCCACCAGAAAAATCGGACCTTTCTCTCGGATTCGGCCTCGCCGCCACCTAATCTCCGATACCCAGGAAGGGTTAGGCCTCGCTCGCTCCGAGTTTCCCGCCATCCATGGCCGCGTCCGCCGGGTTCGCCGGTCCTAAATTGGAGAACTTGAGGCTGCGGGAATTCTCGCCGGCGCCCGCCGCGTGCTCGCCGTCGAGGAGCTTCGCGCCGCTGAAGAAGGTGGGGCGGGGACGGCGAAATGGAGGAGGAGGAGGAGTGAGGTGCGAGGTCTCGACCGCGAAGCAGGACCCGCAGCTGATGATGGAGCTGTCGGGCGTCTCGGCTCTTGAGCAGCTCAAGGCGTCTGCTCTCGACAGTAAGTCGCGCCCCTCGCGTTCCGATTTCTGGGTTCTTTTGCTTCGTGAGTGATTGCTTTTGGTTTCTTGATGGGGAATAGTTGTCGACTCGTGCGCGTGGAAAGGTCGGATTTTGGAATCAGTCGCCCTGCGTCGAGGCTCTTTAAGATATATTAGCTGTGGAAACTAAGGGAAACTCATGAAAGGAAGATAATTGAATAGTTTCCTCATAGTAAATTATTCGGACCATTCATCTCTTGCCATTTATCTCTTTCCTTAGAATGGTGTGAATTTTGACCTCCTCTTCGGTCGCAATTGAAAGTCCGCCCTTCTGGTCGTTGAAAATTTTTGATGTAGTCTACGGTAGCTGGCTACATGCCTTAGCTCGATCCGAAGTGTTTGGAGGTCGTCGTATCATTGTTGTGATGATTCATGTAAAATTTCATTTGCTACTCGGACGAGATTGATCTAAGTGCAGTGCAGACCATATTGGTTGCTTTGCCTTTCTATTGTTGCAAGTTTGCAGCCATAATCACTAGTTAAATTCCGACAGTTGCTGATCCTAACTTTACCATCCAAGATGCTTGAGTTTCCATCCAGTGAGTATACCTGAGCTTGATACGATTTGGTTTTGCTACCACCATCAGGATATACAAAGGAAAGAAGCAGTATTGTGGTTATTGGGCTTAGCGTTCACACGACACCTGTTGATATGCGTGAGAAGCTCGCCATTCCGGAAGCAGAATGGCCCCGAGCCATTGAGGAGCTGTGTCACTTGAATCATATAGAAGAAGCTGCTGTTCTCAGCACCTGCAACAGAACAGAGATATATGTGGTGGCTCTGTCTCAGCATCGTGGAGTCAAAGAAGTGACCGAATGGATGTCTAAGGTGCTTGCACATTCCCTTGTGTCTGTTCTAGCATTCGTGCTCATTAGGGACTAAATATTATAGTTCTCTTATAGGAGAATGATATGGCATAAGCTCCTGTCATAGTTATATAAGAGCCCAAGGACAATGCTACATAGACTATCATCAAAATGCTAATAGAATATTTCACTCTTTCATCTTTTGCTGGGTAAGTTGATCTAGATGTTTTGTGGATCTTCTTTTACCGACTATTAAATTCTCCTTAGATGGTTATGATTCTCTTTGATGTGGCTAGATTGACTTTTACTTTTCACTTATCACCTAATCTAAATCCTGCGGCAGATGCACTTCAACCTGTTTTTCTTAAATCTGAAATAGCTGAAATTTCATTGCAGATTAATGTTGACATGGAGATCTACCTATAATTTTTCTGTGGTGGAAAAGCAAGAAGTATTTTTTTTCTTGTGCTAAACAAAAATGCTTTGATAACCATTATATGTTCTTTTGCACAGTAGGCTTTATAAGGATCACCTTCTTGTTTACAGTTTAAAACTTGCCATGATTTAATAGGGTATAACTCAAAATTGTGTTTATAAGTTCTGATTGCTTTTTCTCATCTGGCAGACAAGTGGAATCCCTGTTTCAGAGCTTTGTCAACACCGGTTTTTGCTGTACAACAACGATGCTGCACAACATCTTTTTGAAGTCTCGGCGGGTCTTGATTCCCTTGTCCTTGGAGAAGGTCAGATTTTAGCTCAGGTTAAACAAGTTGTGAAAGTTGGACAAGGAGTTGTTGGATTTGGGAGGAGCATCAGCGGACTTTTTAAGCATGCCATCTCTGTAGGGAAACGGGTCAGAACCGAAACACACATTGCGTCTGGTGCAGTTTCCGTTAGTTCTGCTGCTGTTGAACTTGCATTGATGAAGATTCCTGAATCATCGCATGCTACGGCTAGAATGTTAGTCGTAGGTGCAGGCAAGATGGGGAAACTGGTGATTAAGCACTTGGTGGCAAAAGGGTGCACAAAGATGGTCGTCGTAAATAGAAGTGAGGAGAGAGTTGCAGCTATTGCCAAGGAGCTAAGAGGTGTGGAAATAACCTATAAACCCCTAACTGAGATGCTATCTTGTGCTGCTGAAGCGGATGTGATTTTTACAAGCACAGCTTCTGAGGCTCCTTTATTTTTGAAAGAGCATGTTCAAAATCTTCCCCCCGTGGGTCAAGAAGTTGGAGGTTTGAGGCTTTTCATCGATATTTCTGTACCTAGAAATGTGAGCCCGTGTGCTGCGGATATTAGAGGATCAAAAGTATACAATGTCGATGATCTAAAAGAGGTCGTTGCTGCCAACAAGGAGGATCGGCTCAACAAAGCCATGGAAGCTCAGACTATAGTTGCTGAAGAAACGAAGCAATTTGAAGCTTGGAGGGATTCGTTAGAGACGGTACCTACCATCAAGAAATTGAGAGCTTATGCTGAGAGAATCAGAATTGTGGAGCTCGAGAAGTGCTTGTCCAAGTTGGGTGACGATGTACCCAAGAAAACAAAGAGAGCCGTGGATGACCTTAGCCGTAGCATAGTTAACAAGCTCCTTCATGGACCGATGCAGCACTTGAGATGCGATGGGGATGATGGCCGTACGTTGGGCGAGACCCTCGAGAACATGCATGCTCTCAACAGGATCTTCAGCCTCGATACCGATATAACACTGATGGAACAGAAGATCAAAGCCAAAATCGAACAGAGCCAGAAGTAAGCTTCTTCCAAGATCCTTTCGAATACCCTTTTCACGACCTCAGGAGTTAAAATTGGAGGAGAGATTCTTTATGCATCTCGGCAATGGATTTTTTTCGCCATTGTTGGGATATCGATTAAGATGGAGAGATAGCTGTTCTCAAATCATTCTTTCGTTGTATTGATTCAGAACACACATGATGTGCTGACCTCAAATTCTTTCGCATGATTTATGGTGCCAGTTTGGCTTTGTCGGATGAGATAAACATACTTGTAAGCTTAACTTTAGTCAATTGTATCAAACCATTGTCCCTCTTACCTCAGGGTTTCTGTTTGTCGTACTTACGTGTTCGCCTTGGTCAAATGCATCAAACCATTGTGAGTTGTCCCCTCTACCTCAGCATTTTGGACTCGGGCATATCGATTTCCACACCCTTTATCCCACTTGTCGTGGTTTGCTATGGGCGTGTTTGGTAACCATTTTGTTTTCTGAGCAAAAAAACGCGTTTCATAACTGCACAAAATTTCTAATTCGGAATAAAAAAATAACGAAATGCATTTGGTAACTACATAAAATTTCTATTCCAATTCTTTTTCAATTACCTTTTTGATATTGAATTCTCATGGAACAGTCACCAATATAATTATCTTCTTATGAGTGAAGAAATCATATTATATTTTATTATATTTTCAATTTCAAAAGAATTCGAATTTAGAGTTCTATTCCATTCTAAAATTTTATCAAATCATAGAAATTCTATTAATTAATTATATTTACACTAAGTAATAAAAATATTAACTAATCAAATTTTTATTAAATAGTAAATAATAAACTATAGTATAAACTATAAATATAAATACTAAATAATAAATTACAATACAAAATTAAATATGTATTCTATATATAGCAAAATTTCAATTCCTACTTCCAATAATTTTTTTCCTTTTTTTTTTTTTTTTCCCTTTCTTTCTCCCCTTCTTTTCTTCTTCTTCTTTTTCTTCTTCAAGGTGGCTGGTCGTCGGCCTTGGGATGACCGGCGGCCCGCCGACGAGGGCCGGTGACCTCATCGGAGCGTCGCCAACCCTTGGCAAGGCCGTGTCTCATCGACCAAGTCTCGCCGGCAATTGGGTGAGGCTCGGCCGAGCCTTGGCTAGGCAAGCTTGGCCTTGCCAGATCTGGGCAAGGCTCGCCGGTGGCCGGGGGAGGCCCGCCTGGCCATCGGCAAGGCCGAGCCTTGCCGATGGCGGTGGGCGGTGTTCAGCGAGGGGTGGCGGTGGCAGCAGACAGCAAAGGCGGCGGTAGCAGCACTTGAAGAACAAGAGAGAGGGAAGAAGAAGAAGAAGAAGAAAAAGAAGAAAGAGGAGGAAAAAGAAAAAAATAGGTAGACTTGATTCTAAAATTGTTCCCGGGAACAAAGAATCAAATTTTTTTTTTATTCTTTATTTTACTCCAAATTTGTTCTTGGGAACAAAATTTTTATCAAATGCGATTTTGTTCCAAAACTACTCCGGGGAACAAAAGAATAGAAATAAACACTATTTGACCGGCTACCAAACAGGCCCTATGCTGCCAAAACATGTAAACATTAGACCGACCAAAGCAGGCATGGTGATTTCTCTGCGAAACATCAGTTGAGTTCATGATCTTCAGACGGCATCTGCTTTCCTTGCTTGAAGTCATTTGAATTAGGGATGAGCAAGACGGACCGACCAAATCGAGACACGCCCAACCGAGCCAAATCAGCTGATTCTGGGTGATTTCCGTAGGTGTCAATCTGATTTTCTGATTTCGATCCTCGATTTCAAGAGAAATCGGACTATCCGGACCAAATTGATTTTTTTTTTCTCATGCAAAATTCTTTTCTTTCCCTTTTCACATGTCCCACTCTTCGGGGTATTATTTGTAAATCAATCGATTCCATTAGACCGCCCAAGGACTAAACTAGATCATCCGGTTCGGTCCAATCCCAAAACTAGGCAATCCAATCCCCTGTTCTAGAATTCGGGAAGCGATCTTTCTGGTCCGGTTCCTAATTCGTTGGTAGGATCGGACCAAACCAAGCACCGATCAGCGCAATTTGAATGAGGGGGGGGGAAGGAATGAACTGTTTCTCCAAAACTCACCACTCTCATCTCACATCTCTTTCTATGCCACAATGATGACTTCCTAAAAGCTACAATACCACACGGTTCCTCTTTCTCCCTCAGGAGAAAAAGCCCAGAGACTAAAAGCCCAAACCAAGCCCACTCAATCAACACCACTTCGTTGACCAGTCAAAATAGATACAATACAAAATGCCCAAAATATCAAATCTCCAGCTTTTCCCCCTCCCTTTTTTTTGGTTCTATTTTACATTTTCTTCACCTATTTTCTAACGCACCTTTCTAAATATCTAAAGAAAAGAAGCCCAAAAAAAAAAAAAAAGGAAAATCATCTTTTCTACCTAAAACCTAGCATTCTCAAAGCCATGCAAGTCGCTGACTCTCCTCAGCGACTTCTTCATGTCGGCCAGCTTAGCCAGCTCCTCAGCCGCCCTCCAAGCCGACGTCGGCGTCAGCGGCTCCCCGTTCTCGTCCACCAACCCCGCCGTCGCCGCCTCCCTCCGGTCGTTCCCGCTCCGCCGCTGGGCCGTCCTCCGCCGCTCCGCCCGGTCCTGCCTCCTCCAGCACACCTCCGCCAGCTCGGCATCGAGCGCCCTCGCGTGCTCGTCGGCCGACGCCGCGCCGGTCCGCATGACCAGGGCCCGAGCCGACGCCAGCAGCTGATGCGCCGTGCCGTACTCCTCGCGCTCGACCAGCCTCCTCGACTCGGCTAAGGCCCGAGTCACCACGAAGAGGCTCCTCAGCCGTCCGATCTTCGCGTCTTCCGATCCGAGGGCTCCCATCTCGGGCACCGCGAGCGCCCGATCCCCGCCGTCCACGTCTCCCTTCGTCGCCGGGTCCTTGTAGGAGCATCGTACGGTCAGGACGTGACGGGACCCGGCGGCCGACGCGGGGACCCGCAGCTCGACGAGGAGCTCCCTCTCTTCCTCGGCGTACAAGTCGCCCAGCCGAACCGACCCGGAGCCGACGAATCGCGGCCGTCCACCGGACGAGTAAACGGCCGCGATCTCGGCCGGAGCCGAGCCGGCCGCGAAGCCGAGCTGGATCCTCAGGTCCCGCACCACGACGCTCAGCAACCCGCCGACGCACTCGGCGAAGGCGTCGTCCGCCGGCTCCCGGCAGCAGCCGCCGCCACCGCCGCCGCCGCCGCCGCCGAGCCCGGTGGCGTGCACGGGGATCTCCACGTGCGCGAAGCGCGTGGACGACTCGTGGCTCCTCGGCTGCCGTCGATTCGCGTCGCCGCCGCCGCCGCGCGCCCGCTCGTCCTGACCGTCCGATAGGAGGATGATGCTGGCGACGGGGTTCCTCTCCCGCCTGTCCTCGAGCACCTTCGTGGCCTTCCGCAGCGCTTCGCCGACGCTCGTCCCCTGGCCGCAGGCGAGCCGGTCGACGATCTCCCGAGCCGCGCTCCGGCCCCGAGCCGTCATCCGCCTCAGCGGCAGCAGCCTCCTGGGGGCGGCGGAGAAGGCCACGATGGAGAGCCGGTCGGCCGCGCCGAGCGACGAGACGACCAGCCGCACCGCCCGCTTCAGCATCTGCAGCTTGTCCCCGGTCATGCTCCCGCTCACGTCGAGCACGGCGACCAAGTCCACCGGCGCGCGGCTGCGCGCCGATCCCCGCGGCTTCTGGGCCGGCGGGGCCTTCACCCGCAGGGCCACCACGCGCGTCTCGAGCGACTTGGTGGCCGACACGACGGCGGACTCCGGCGAGAGCGTGACCTCCACCTGGGTCGCCTTTGGTTTCGCGAAGAAACCCTGAAATTCTTCGGCTTCTTCCGCTTCTTCCGCTTCTTCCGATTCCGGTATGGGAATGAACCTCGGAGACGACAGTGGCTCGTCGTCGTCGTATCGGCTTCTGGGACCGGCGGAGTTCGGCGTCCTCGGCGACGACGACTGGATCATCACCACCTTCTTGTCTTCTGCGGGGAGGACATCGTCCCCTCTGCTGTTGCTCTCGCGGATGGCGAGCAGCGGGACGTCTTTCCAAGCGGCGCTGCAGACCGGGCAAGCGAGAGAGCCGCTGCGTGCGCCCTGCTGCACGAGCGAGGCTACGCATGCGAAGTGGAATCCGTGGCCGCACTCGGCCGTGTAGATGGCCGTGCCTTGACCCGCCTTCAAGCTGTTCGAGCAAATGCCGCAAGCGCTCTGCAACAACCGAACAGGCCACCATTTTGAATCAGATTCATCAGTCGAAACATGTACGAATGTCAAGAGTTCTTTTCGCTTTTACTTACTCTGAACTTGAAGCTGTTTTTGAAAAGAGAGAGCTTGAGAGGAGAGCGCGGAGAGGATGGAGTGGAATGGGAACCGAGCAACGTCCTCGAGCTCTTGGTTGACTTAAGAACGGCGCGTTTGGTCTTGCATTGGAGATTGGGACTCTCCTCCGCCGTATCGTCAGCCACGTGAGCAGCTTCCGCTATGGTCCTGCAGCGCAATGTCGGGGTCGAAACAGCTTGCGGAGCCTGAGCCTTGCCCGAGCGAGGCGTGGACGGGTTCGAGAAAAAACTCAGCTTCGTGCACCCCGCCAGCGTGGTCGGGCTATTGGGTTCCTCGTCGGAGGGCGACGTCGTGGAATCCAGGTCTTTAGGGAGCGTGGAGCAGAGAGCTCTTCTCCAACCAGTCCCCATTTTACAGCCACTGAATATGGGAAAATCTCCACTTTCCAATGCACTCTGGACTGGGTCTTTTACAGCTCCCTCGGTCAAGAATGCTGTTCAAGAAGCACCTCTGTTTTTCGTATATTCCAGAGGTTATGAGGAGGATCGTTTATATGGATTGGTCTCTGTATGGAGCGATAATTGAAGAGCTGACGCTGACACTGAACACAAAAAGGGACAGGATTGAACCGTATTCTGCAGTGAAGACAGAGCATGGGATGGGATGGGATGAGATTTTGGAGAAACGAAGGGGATGGGGACAAGAGATTTTTGTGGAGATGATGAAAACAAGCTCAGACAAAAGGCCTATCTCTTCTTCTTCCCCCCCTGCTTTTCTCCAATTTCTATATTGCTCTCTGCGGATGACCCAGGACGAGATCTGCAATGGAAAGGCTGGAGATCTGCTACCACTTCTAGTTCTACTCTCTCTCTCTCTTCTCTGTTTTGGAAGGAGCAGGGCTCTGTTCTTTTCATTGGTGGGGGATATTTATATTCGTTGGAGAACGTAAACAATGGGGGAGTTGGCGATCCCCGCGTTGTCTGTTAATCAGAAGAAAAAGGGTAATCATTCAGCGGCACGTTATCGCATGAAGGCTTTGTTTCGGGCCAAAATGGAAAAGCATGGAGAAAGTCAAAGCTTGCTCAAGAAAGAAAAAAAAAAATATTTGAGAAGTCAAGCGATGCCTGAGCAGAATTTTAAGTTAAACTTGATTATCAGGCAGTGCTCTGTTTCAGAACTCTTGTTTCTATACATAGAGAAAGAACCTGCTTATTTGTCATAATTAATTATTTAGCCTTGATAATTAAGTTAGTGAAATAAGTACCTAAGTTTCATCGAGTTTCATCTTGATAAGTATGAACCAAATAATAATCAGGGTCGTGATTGGAGCATGCTTAATACGATGTGAAATCATGTGGTGTTTTTTATTTTATTTTATGTATCCTTAATTTTTTTGTATAGATAAAAGAAAATTAAAGGGTGGCATTTTCCTTCGTCTTTAGCTGAAGGAAATTTCCTCTAACTGTATTTTTTATTAATGGGTGTGTATTATGACGTCACTCACTTAGATGGCCTTAGATTAATCATTTCTCATATTATCAATATTCGAGTCTTGAACACAACTTGCGGGTTATCAACATGTATTTCTGTGTATAAAGTTAAAAAAAAAAAATACTTTTACTAGCAAATCAAGCTGAGATTGCTATTATATAGTCTGAGATTTCGTAGATCACGTATCATAAGAGCTTAAAAGCTCAATTATATTTCATATGCTCTCTATTGAGGCGACGGCTTCTTTTCAACAAGATGGTGAGTGACTTTCTTTAATACGACAAGTAAATAGATGCTATACTCATTTTACTAAGAAGATTCAATATAGGGGACTAGAAAACACGACATAATAAAGCCCCCATTGCTTGCTTATTCGAATATCACTATTTTTTTTTTTGTCATTTTACATTTTTAACTTTTACTAACAAAGCTTGGTTAATACAGCAAAGCAAGTAAAAACATTATTAACGAAGCAAGAATAAAATGCACCTCTCTCTTCTGCGTAATTCCTTGTTCTGGGAATTGGACCATTCTCCTTATCTATTATAATTGATAATTAACATATTTCATTTCCCATCTCGAGCTTGTTTTTCAAAAAAAAAAAAATCTATTTCGATAAGTAGGAAAATCCCCCCCCCCCAAAAAAAAAAAAGGACATTGTGGAGTGGGCAATGTAGGTGGGGATCGCAATGAAATTGGATAATCATGGACTGACCATTTTATTTAATTCCCCACACCAATTAATTATGAGCCGCTGATTAGGTGGGGCCCAACTTGTCATTTGGGGGATGAATACTTACACTCGTATAATTGTATCAGCCCAATAAGAGGAAGGATTTGACCAAATAATAATAATAATAATAAGTGGATGGAAAAAAAAATGAAAATAAAAGAGGATGGGGCTTAGTTTGGTAGGGTAAGGACCACGGTAATTCTCGTACTCCTTCAGTTTCAGAATGGATCGATCTAACGTTTTAATTTATGATAACAGCAACGCAATGAGGACCCTAGGATCGCAATTGTAGTGGTCACCATACAACGACATCCTTGAGAGAGGTTTTTTCTAAGGGTTCTCCCAAAATGTCTTTTTTTTTATTTGTCGGTGATAACATAACATGACGTAACGAACTAATCATTAAGTAGCTGATCACGAAGCGATGTGTGAAAAAATTTAACCTTAGTTAACAAGGATATAATAGAAGGCATAAGGTTCATGGCTCAAAACTACATTCATAACATTAGCTAAGGTTTCTTGATTATGTTGATAGAAGGGTGAGTTAATAACTAATCGTCTTCTAATGATCTTTTGTACATCAGTAGTGTCCTCTATGTTTTGTTTTTTTTTTTTTTTGGAGGGGGGTCATTAGGTTAATATGAACATTAAACTATTTAATAGGGAGAACCTAGGATTCATATAACTACTTGATTCTCTCTCTAATTTTTTATTTTATGAAACATGAATTTACATGATTGGTTTTTAGCTTAGTGGCTTGGGGACCGGCATATATAGAAGAGGTCCCTCTTGTAGGTGCGCTGCACAATCCAGCATGAGGTCCCAAATCAAATTCGTTCTCTCTTTTTCCAGCTTTTTCACGGGTATCGTTGGAGGCTTTGCTCATGCTATATAGAAGGTTTAATCTTAGCTAAGCTGAAACACATAAGTTGTAATTATTTCACTTCCCGATATGCTTAAGCACAGCCGGTGTCGAACGGCGTTGCGTGAAATCCAATTAAAAACGAACCCCACCATGGCACACGGGAAGTATCTCTCATCAACTATAGCAAATAATCTAGCTGAGAAACCCTAAAAATGGCCATGAAAAAAGGCCACGAAACCAAAAACCTCTTTGCCAAGATGACCCGGGTAGCTAGTAGCTGTATTGCGCCGGCGTCGAACCAATGAATGTGGAGGCTGAGGCAATAACGACGGATCGCAGCTATAACCATTACGTGACTTGCAGTCGGATCGAGCTGCATTATTATTTACCAACTCCGACGCAAATTTAATTGTCGGGGGCAAGGGATCACGTACGGCTGCTGCAGCGGCTAGCTAAGAAGGAGGGTGCCCTCCCTGTGCGGCGCAGAGCATCGCAGCCAGGCAGAGCCACGCGAAGTTGGAGAGTTCTCTTCGACAGCAGTAAACTCAGCATGCGTATTAAACGTGTACGCACGCCCACAACTTTTATGTTGAGTGTGCTACGATGGATGAACGAATTTATAGTTTCTCCTCGCCGGCGGTGGTTGGCAGCCCTAATGTCGAGGTCTCCGTGGCGGCAACATGGGTGTAAGGTTTTGTATTGAGGTGGACATCGAGAGTCGATATATTTTAGTTCCTTAATCATGACTTGTTTGTTTAAATTTTGGCATGAAAGTGAGTGTTGCTATGTATTGTGATCGGATCAAACTTAAGTTCTTTCTCCATGATTTCTCCAAGTCGAGGTATAGGCACTTTAGTGGTGCATCCCAACATCTATGGGAGTTTGGGGAACACCTTTGGATCGAGGCAAACGAATGTTGTTGTGAGCTTAGATTGGGAAGCAAAGGGTGGAGGGAGGAGAGGGAGAAATGGACAAATAATGCATGAATTCTAGTAACAAAAAAAAAAAAATGCTATGGTTCAGAGTACGAAGATTACTCATTTTGTAAGATGTATTTGTGTTCTTAACTTCATTTCGAATTAATGAACAAGTTATATGTTTAAATATACTTCTATCACCGTTGGCTCCTTTTTCAAATCCGAAATCATTATGAAGTTTGCCCCGAACGAACATACACACCCTAAAAATTTATTCAAAGCATTCTATCTTTATTTCTTTCATTGGTTCTTTCATTAAAGAAGACATGAAAATAATTTTTCTTCATATTTTTGTCAAATTGAAAATTAATAAGTGACAAAACTTTTCCGACAATAAATCAATAAATTAATTGTAAATGAGTCTATATGGACCATGTGGTAAAACTACGTCATTTTAACTTGCGACGTGGCATGTGAGTACATGAGCGAATAATTTCACTATTCTTGATTTAGTTATGTATATAATAGATAGATGTGATTTAAACTATATTATATATATACACACATACATATATATAATATATATATAAATGGGAATACACAGCCCAAGTAATTCCAACACACTCAGTGACTCTTTTCCTCGTTTCAAGGTCAAAAAAGCGGGCGTCCCAACACAACGCCGTTCATCCATCTAATCTCTCTCTCTGTCTCTCCATCTGCTTACGTATTCAAGCTCATCGAAAACATCAAATTTTGCTGAACTGCGGTACCATCAAATGTCAACTCACAATCAGAACGAAATCATGATCTTATCTCAACCTAATCATTTCTTTAATCCCTAAACTTTCCCACCGTTTTTCCCATTAAGTTAGGCGAAAGCTTCGTTCGAAAAGCTGCTTTCAACTTTGCACTTTTATATTATATTTATCTTCCACCGGAAAGCTTCCATATGGAAAGTAGAGCAGCCTTGAGTGATCTTGCTTCATCGTCTGCGTCTATTTTAGTCCCTTTTTCCAAGGGTTTCTTTACGAGGGAGCAAGTTTTCTAGTCTCGCGCGATCTTGGGGGCTAGCAAACTCTGACCAGTTTTGCAGACTTAATTAGGTTGAGGGGCATTAACGGGCTAGAATGGTATGTGTGGATGAGAAGAGACTTTAGGGTTTCGAGAATAATTTGTTGAATGTAACACTTGTTGATGACTCGAGCTAATGGTGTTAAGTTAAATTATAGATGGTTGACAGTCTGAAGATGTCAGCCGACTTAGGTTGATTTTACACGAAGTGGGACCTGAGATTCAATTATAACATGATGCAATTTCTTTTAGGACGATTTTACGGAAAAGTTACTCATTGAAATTTTTGTTAGAGATTGTGTGGATAACTTTTCTTCGATGAAATCCCCCAATTGATCGACTTGATTGGGTAGAAGGTTATTTATAATAATAGAACAGAGAAAAGAAAAAGGAAATAATGTCTAGTCGCTCTTTTTTTCTTTTTCTTTTTTTTGTATATATTTGGTTTATTGAGACAATAGTTTACAAATTTTATTTAAGAAATCAACACAATATTCTCTTATCAGGTGCTAAAGTCCTAATTATGTCTAATCGCCAGTTTAGTTTCAAAACCAACTTCATACACCGATCCTTTTGAGTTCGTAGTACTAGTAATGTAGTTAATTCAATACCCTAAACTTTTTTTTAATTAAAAAAATCTCCATGTGTAGTCCCCTCTCCATATATAAATTATGCAAGTTCTACATTCATAAATTGTAAGGTTCTTTGGGGGTAAAAAAACCACATATATTTAGGCTAAAAAAGTGTAAAAGTTATTTTCGACACTTCAGAAAACATTTAGAAACTTTCAAAAAAAAAAAGTCGATCATTTTGGCTTGTCTTCGTCAAAGAGAATGCCTAAAATCAAAATAAATACGAACTTTTATTGTTAGAAGATTTTAATAGGCGGGAAAAAAAAAAAGAGGAAAGATATGTTAGGGGGGAGCTTAGATTAGCCAAAAAATTCGAATACCTGCCCCATCCAAAAATCAAACGAAATAAAAATGAATTATTAATTACTTAACGACGGCCCAATTTGACCCCAATCGAGTCCAATCATTGTCTCAATTCTCAACCTCTTATGGAGAAGTTATTATCCTTATATGCATATTAATATCTTAGTGCTAAATAAAATACGAATTTCTCTCTCACATCCTTTCAGCATATGAATCTATACGAGAAAAGAAACAGCTGCATATGCCTGTGGAACCTCCATGCCGTCATCATATAGTTCAAAGGGGGATGTTTCTTGTTATTCTCTTAAACAGAATTTGAATTTTCTTTCTATAGGAATTTTGCCTCTTCAAATACAACAAACGAGTACCGACCAAAAATAAAAATAAAAAATACAACAGACGAGTAGCATCAACTGAAATCATATGATTGGTTCCCAGCAACCCTTTGACCAACCAAATTAAATGACCGGCACTAATCCGCCCCCATGGATCACATATAAATAATGCGCCACTTACATCGTGCTATGTGTCGTGTTATGAACGAATCATCTCAATTTTGGGATGTTGTACAATTAGCTATCATATAATATGCGACAAACAACATGCCGAATGAGTTGGTAATACTTATACGAGCATATCGCATGATACAAACATTATATGATGAGTTTTAGCATCGAACAAGCCTTTTTACAATCGATCGGGATATTTGAAATCCTTTTTTTGAGGTCCTCAAAATAAGAAGAACATGGACAAAAGGTCTGTGTATACCAAGAATATTGTTCATTGGTGGCCATAAGAGATACTAGAATATGAACGAAGTGGAATTTGAGAGCACATGCACTGTTTGGATTGATGGTCTACACTGATTCATTGCCACTTTAATTAACGCGGTGCTTCAAATTGGAACGACTGTCCTGACATTGCACCATGACGTTTGTGATGGAACAGCCCCACATGGTTTGACATGCAATGCTCCCATAGCTTTTTAATTAATTAAGTGATTGATTTATACATCATTTCAATGTAGTTGATATCTCAAATTTTGCCTAATTAGTAAGTAACCCAGTTCCTTCACACGTACATTTAGGTAGTTGACTTTCCCATCACCATCTCTCTTTCAGTATGTGATCGACTTAGATTTTCCAAACTAAATTGGTTGCAATTCAAGTCTAACATTTAAGTTTATGATCATTTCTTTTGCATCCTGCGGACTACGCGAACCTAGAATTTGGGAAGGTCCAAGGAAGTAAGGTGCTATCAGTTGGCGACCTCAAATTCAAGGTGCTTACGGATGTATTACGAAAACATGTTTCTATGTATATGTAGCTAGAGCCAGCTCCCCACCACACATCTACTCCTAACCACCACCAAACCATTCAGCCGCCACCTCTTGCACGCCACCGTCTCCATCGTCGCTCCACCACCAAACATATTTTTGGCAATGACGGACCTCGGAGGGGCCGGCGGTGGCCCTCGCCTCCTGAGTAGAACTATTCTTAATATTATTGGACAAAATTCTTTAAAAGACCTATACTATATGATATTTCAAGTAATTATTGCCTCTCCGCCCCCGCCTCCGCCCCCAATTATAATCAAATTATTGGTCCTCCGTCGGTCAATCGGCGGTGAGTCGGGACATCCACGAGAGAGTCGAGCAAAGTGGGGTCGCATCGACGGTGGGGCTACCGGAGACAAAGCAGCAGTGGCGTGTGGCCGGAGGCAAAACCAGCGGTTGAGGGCGTAGACGAGCGCAAGAGAGACTCCTTTCCTTTTTGCCTAAACGAATCGCCCACGAATCAGGAGAAAAATCTGCTCAGAGCGAACCTCGAACAAGTTGGAGATCGCTCACCAATCGGAATAAGACCGCTGAAAACCTGAAGTCACATGCAAATGGCCCATCACTCACCGTATCAAGAAATCAAGGGCTGATACCAGAATGTTTATGGAACTGACAAGAATTAGTTGAGACTCAGATAATTGATTGGAGATTGACTTGTGGGCTCAGAAATGTTCAAACTCTAATTTATGGGTGGTGGGTGGATTAATTGTTGGCATTAGTGTGGGCACATGCATTGAGCTCATAATCACTCCTGGGAATCCCTAACCACCTTACATTGCTTGAAAAGTTAAATTGGTCATATGTAGATGTGATCAGCATGACTGTATGATGAGATCGATCAATTCCTTTTACTACAGAATTAGGGACCATGCCTTCCTAATGTCATCGGCGTTGGATGAAAGCATTCAGAGTTCCTGAGTAGTCGATGTTAGGGGAGGAAATCTCAAAATCTCTTTAAACTTTTCGAGAGGACTAGATTAAAGAGAGTATATTAGGGAGCAAATTTCTTTGAACTTTTTTAAGGGTATTGAAAAATGAGACTATCATATGAATATAGATGTTTTAGATAAAAACCTACGTGAATTTATCGTGCTTAGTTTCCAAAAAGTCCAATTGATCTCTCTCTCTCATCCCTGCCACCATCAACTCTCCCTCCTCTACTCAAATGGCGCCATGGTCGTCGCCAGAGAGCAGCCAACCAGTGGCGGAGCCACTTGAGGGTGGGCGAGGTCAACCTCGAAAAAAGTTCGTTAACCTTCAATAGTTGCAACATATGTGACTTTAACCTCAGCTTCTTCTATTTTAGAGTCAACACAGCTAAATTTTATTAGAAATGACAAAGTTGACTCGTTGAAATTCAACTAGCTCAAGTGATGTGGCGGGGATACAAACATAATTAAACGTTCCTTATATAAACTTCATCCTCGAATAACTTGTTTATTCATGTTAGTTTTTCCATTAAAAATCTAGAAAGAAAATTGCTTATGTGATAGTTCATGTCAACATCACGTCATGGTTGGCCTTCCTCAATATTTTATGTGAAATAAAAGCAGAAAAAATTAGAACTTCTAATCATGGGAGAGAAGGGAGCAGTCGGTGACTAGAGGGGGGTGAAGTGGGGTCGACGGGGGATGCCGGTACGGTAACAAGGAGGCATTTGGTATGGTGTATTCTCAGTGGATAGCAATTAGCTTTAGGTGCCACTTTTATTAGGAAAGTACAAGTGACTAGAGATTGGCGAAAAGTGGATAATAGAAGCCAGCGATGGATTGAAAATGTCTTATCCTTGCTTGGTGAGAGCTGGCCATTGGCACTGATGGTGCTAGCGACACAAGGAAGCGACGACAAGCAATCTACAAGGGGAGAATGTCATGGTCCTAATTCTTCCCTTGCTTAGAGTATGTGCACAAGAGCGAGTATTTTGGGTATCATGGTGCAGTATTAGGGACGCAATGCGGAAGATACGCTTAGGGTTTGAAACTCAGACAAGCAATCTATTTTGATCTACTCATTTCTTGATCCAGTTGCATGCTTTATCGAGGTAAGCTCAGCCGATCTTGCTTCTAGCCTTCAGTGGAGTTCTACAGAAGAGCAAGAAGGATCGTTTTGGAGCCATGCCAGACTCGGTAGTGGTAACGGTCATACCAAGTGATATTTACACACGGGGAGGAGTCAAGTCAATCAAAAACACGATGCTTTTTCGAAATTCATATGCAGAAATGTTTGGAACGCGTGTTAGAGAAGTTTTTATCGATCACATCACGTCTGTCATGCGACTGGACACATGAGAAGGCAGGCATGCATTGGCTCGCAAGAGCACACGAGCACTCTCTGTCCTCCACCAGTGAAATCAGGTCCTGCTATGTGATGCAACCCTGGTTCACGCCTGTGGCTTTTCAGAAGCAGCTCGATGCCTCCAATCAAAGACACGACCGTACGTCTTCACGTGAGTCTCGGGATGAAGAACATGTCCCTATACATGATAGGACGGTCCAACCATTGCGAACGTATGGCTCCTTGCTGAACGAGTGGAACCTTCGTTGGTGTACGGCGTACATTACACCACGACATCGCTCAAGAGGCACGCAGCAATCAAACATGGATGGCAATAATGGAGCTTCGGTTTTCAGGTCAATTTGAGCACGTGCCGACTAGAATAGAAAAGATTCACGCCATCGCGCTGGGGTCGAGAAATCGTTGCATGTTTCTAGAGCGGACGACCCTTCTTTCGGTTCACATGACAGTGTATGAGCTACTTCGCAACTGAGCGGGAATGGGTATTTCATGCATCGGATGCACTGAGTGACGATGAACGGAGGGAAGGAAATATCATTCAACCCTAGCCAGGAATGGGGGGAAGCATGTGCTCCGAGTACATGATGTAACTTCATGAGATGAAAACGTCGATTCTTACTTTCAATGGCAGTCGACGAAAGTAAGATCTGTCATTATCGATCTAACAAAAGATCTAGAAAGAATAAATCAAGAAGTATTTATTTTATGAGGGCCTACACGTTCCAATCATCGAAACTAAAGACAAATAATCGACTGCACGATGTAGAATGGACATGTCGTTATCAATTTATTCAAATGAGTAAGAAGGGTTAGCTAAAGGAGTGAGAAGGGTAATCCCATCAGATAATGACACGGATCATCTTCATTTCCCCTCTAGAGACAGCGACAGTCCACCCATAGAAAAGATAATCTATGGCAATAAAGAATGGACTATACTAAAAAGACAAATGTTCGTGTATTTTTCAATAATGTTGCTAACCACTACGGTTGATTTTGAGCGTACCAGACGAGACATTGCCACATACTCAGTGATGTTGATCGACTAAAAATGATTCTTAGTGATGCAAGACGAATTTGGAATGATCTACGTGTAATTCCATAGATTTTAGAGCTGTAATCGTGGATTTTGAACGTACTAGATGCAATAAATGGGGCGGTACTACAAATGAACGATGAATGTTATGAGTGGAACATCCAGTTATGCATTATTTGCTTCCTCACTCCAAGCAAAACCTTTTTTTTAGGCAATCCTCGAAGGAGACTTTGCCGTACAATACTCATTCTACTGCAGCTGATTTCAAGAACAAAGATATTTCGACCACACGGGTAACTACCGACGGATTAGGTGTGTAGAGCATACCAGACACATCGGCTACAATCATGCGGGGCAGTAACACGTAGAAGAGATCGAGCCGAACAGGGACAGGTTTAAGTAGGGTTAGGCCCAATCCAAGAGAAGAGGCATCTGTAGTAAAAAAGAGACATTCTATCTTTGGACCTGGCCCGATGGAGCAAATGAGGCAATCTGAAAGAGCGGCAAACCAATGCATCTTTCTTTCAAAAGGATAAGCCCCTTTCTGGTCCATGAATGCAGCAGTAGAACAATACTAATAACAACAATTACACCAACAAAATCCATTAAGAAACATCATTCAGCCGTAGTATCCCTAGTGCTGCTTGCTCATCTTGAACAATCAAGACAGAAGCATCAAAACTCATCCAGGACTAGGTTATCAAGAATACAAAGCATGGAAATTTTTTGTTACTGCACAAGCACAGAGTAGAACACACTTTTAGACATTAAGAACAGGCACGTTTACATAATTTTCGAAATTCAGGAGCAGGACATACTCAAAAAGTCTTAAACACAAGTCTTGACAGTTTTTTTTTTTTGCATAAACTATAGTAGAAACGTGGTTCAAGGGATATTTGAGTCCCTCACAAGTGAAAGGAATTACTTAGCAACAGAGTAGATTAGCCATACACGGTCCTTAGCTGATCTGATGTTTGTCTGTCTTGTCAACTTCCAGTCTTTTTCTGGTTCAAGTGACTTTTCGACTTGAGCTGACTTCCACCCCACGGGCTACCTGATATCTTTCATCGCGAGTGATGTTAGCTAGTTCTTGTTCTTGGACTTCTCCACTGCCCTGGGTGCTGTAGAGAGAGAGAGATTCTCAGTGAGAGAAATATTTATTTTCTTCATGAAATCTAGGGACAAAAACAAAATACACAGGTGGATAATAATTCATCACCAAATTCTGCCGATCTGATTTAAATCTGGAAGTGCGAAATTCTAATATGGTTTTGTGCCATGCAGTAAATTTGGTGGATGCCGACTTTCCCCTTATTCTGAGTGCGTGTTTCAATGTACAACATGGAAGAGATCAGATTTACATAAGATATCCTAGATTTATTTAGTGTTCATTCAACATATTTTGGGGATGAAGAGACGGAAAAGAAACAAATTGAAACAAATTTATCTTCACTCCAGTCGAAAAAACTCATGCAGGATACCACCATGTGCAAGCATAATGATGTTAGGCTGGTAAGCAGAAAGCATCATCATACACAAGCACCAGGTATTGTATTTAAGCATACCCAGATGCCGGCAGCTTCAATGTGGCGAGAAAAAGTGAAAGCTTTACGTAACCAGGCATCATAAACAAGTGAGAAGTCGGATAAATTCAAAGATTTAGCAAGATATTATGCCATAGAGAAATCTATGAGGGTGGCCTAAATCAAGGTAAGCTTTCTCGTTACTGACAGTCAAAACAATAATTTGTAAACTATATTGGTCTTCCGCTTTCATTTGCAGCCCTGATAATTCTTCTAGACCTCAGACAGGCCAGAAAGTATACTATAAATAAAAAAATTGTAAAATAAATAAATACATAAGATTTATTTATTAAAAAAAAAAACACGTTTGTCTGGCACCATTTATAATGCAAAGTTGGACAATAATAAAATCAGAAAACCTGTGTCATTGTATTCAAGAGGAACCACATGCCCTCAACCATGACCTATGGAGTCATTTTCTCTATCTTTACTTGAAATTCAGACCCCGAAGTACATTTGCTTCTGGAGGGATCTCACAACTTTACTCTGCATTTGGTTTCTAATGGTATCCAAATTTAGCCCCCCACTGTCTACGTGATTTTTGGAAAAAAAATAAAAAACCGACATCTTCTACTTCTTCTGAAAAATTTGTACAAAATATGCCAAGATAGTGACACATCCACCTGTTAATCAAATCTAATATAATCCGACCAAAAAAAAAATCAAATCTAAAATAAATTATTAGAACCTATCACCAAGAACAAATCTAATGCTGGAACCAGGTACCTGCATGAACCTGATATGATTTTTGACAATAGAAGATTAAAAACATAAAAGATTGTTTTTCTCTTGTGTTTGTTGCAATAAGCTGGTTTCCGATTTCATAAGTTGGACGTTTTAAACTCACAGGCAAACGCTATGAGAATATCCACAGCATACATCAACAAAATGTGTATTTTTCCCTTACTATTATGGGAAGCTTCATGGAACCTTAATAAAGTCTCCAAAGAAGCTTCACATTTCGATCAAAGCTGAAGTATGAAAAGTCAAAAACTTCAAGACTTCAAGTTTCTTATATAACATCAACAAGAACCCAGAGTAGAGCATAAAAATGAACAGCATACGTACAAGAAAAGGAAACCACATTTTTTATCAATTGACGTAGAGCTGAACTTGTTTCAATGGAGACCTCTCCGAGAAATGTGTTGCTTTTATTTGTGTGAAAGCCAGTTAATTTAGAACATTCTGCAGTTGGAGTTGCTCCTTGATTGTCAAATAGGAAAGAGATTAAAATCTTGAAAACATCTCACGAACCAAAAACATCCCTAAGTATTCAATTTCATTAAAAACAGAATTGATTAGGAAAAAAAATTGAAATCCTCCAATATTTTCAAATTCTTGAAGAGCAGAAAATGATTTTTTAGAAAACCAGCAAGTTCCAAATGTTCAAAATTGTTTTGAATCTTCAAATAAAAAGACAACTATTTTCAGGGAAGATCTTCCCACCTATTTCAAACCAAAAGTAGAAGAAATTATGAAAAACAAGTTGTCACAAAAATTAATAATTAGGCACCAAACAGTTTTCCATAATAAAGCAGGGAAGAATATAAAGAAAAAAAGAATACAATTGATTGATGGAGTTCCAAGAAAGTATCAGTCATCTGCACATAGTATGATCAGAGGAAAGAAGAGAGTTGGGGTCCTTGGATTGGAAGAAAACCAGGCTTTAGATGCTTCCAAGATCAAGCTAACAAAGGACCCACCCAGTATTCTTCTATTTCAGTCTGAACAGAAAGTAAGAGAGAGGATAGCCCAGGATAGTGCTCCCAGCAAGTGAACTCGTAGATAAGAGATAATATTTGACATTCTAGATAGTAAGCAGCAAACTAAGTAATAAAAAAAGGGATGGGCACTGATCTTTCTTAAACTGTAAGGCCCTGGCTTAATTGCATAGTTTTGGTGGTAAGTCTTTCAAAATTATCAAAACCTTCTCTATGGAATTTCAATCTAAAAAAGTCCAGGTATCAGTATAAGATTTTCAGAGGGCAAGCCTCAGGGTAGCAGTAAAAGGTTAATCCATTGTGGGTTGAATTTATGGGGTCAAATCACAAAAACAGCCTCTCTGGAAATCAGGGTAAGGCTATGTACGTCAAACCCTCCCCCAAACCCTCATGTGCAGAGAGCCTTGTGCAGTGGAACACCCTTTTTTAATTGGTATATGGTTCTCATTTCATCTGCATATAGGTGGAAGAAAAGGGGATGTGATTCTATTCAGCCCTTCCATATGACATATGCAGCACTTGCTCTTCATCTTCAAGAATGTCAACATGATCAGATCTGTAAAATTCTATTGACTTATACACTACATTGTTTCAAGATAATTGAAAACAAATAGGCCTACCTAGTCCAATGGCATCGCAACTCTTCATGATCCGAAGTCTCTTGCATGTGTCCAAAAACATCCTGCCACAAACCTCAAGGGTGAGCCAGATAGGAGAAGCTAACTGTATAAACATGGCAAAGATTTAGCATATCCAAGCATAAAACAAAAAAATATGAGGCTAAATGGAACTTAGTGGCACATACCAAGAAACTATAGTCAGGCACTTTTTACCAGACAGGCAATCGCAAAAACCAGCCCAAAGGAAGGAAGTAAATGCTTTGCAAAGGTTGACGTTACATTCTTGCGGTCAAAGGACTTGATATAGGAATAAGATTGAGTGATTTGAGTGACATAGACATTGGACCAACTCCTACACGCTAATAGCAAAGCACCTTGAGAAGAAACAGAAATATCCACTTCTCATCTATCTAAAAAAATTAGCTGCCACCACAGAATATAGCACTGAGTAGATTTTTTGATGCATCAAAGTAGCAATAACCCTTATAACTAATTTATTGTGTCCATGCTTTGGACTTAGGAGTGAGGCAGTCTACATTACTCATTTCTGATAAATAAATAAAAAGCCTGTAAATTAAGTTGGCCCATCTTCAACCAAAAAAAAAAAAAAAAAAATTGATGTTACTTATGCGGTCGTAAACAAGGCAAGTCAGTTCATGCCGAAACAAATTGAGGAATTTTTTATTGCAATACAAAAACAAACCTATACAAGCAAATAAGAAAGAACTCGAAATGATGTACTTTTAACTCAAAAAAGGGATAATGTAAATCATGCAGCTATTGTAGTCCCTGTCCCTTTGTACCAGTGCTTTCTGTACTCAGTGTTATATTTAACTATGCATTGTTTGTGATTTGCACGGGACAAGGAAAAAGTATACAAGGCCTTTGAGCGTACAAAGACCAGATGATAGCCACAATCTAGATTTGGTAGCAGAGAAGCAAGGTGTAGGAGGATGAAAACTTACTGCCAAGGAACATCACCCACAAGCATCCAGTCACCATCTTTATCCTCGTAAGTCAGAACATACTCTGCTCCATCTAAAAGATCTTTCAGCTTGCTCTCACTTAGCATCTCCCGGCTCAGAGCACCTGACACCACGGAAAAAGATAGCACTAACTGGAAAAACTATAACCATATGTGGCGAGACACATGAATAATTCGTCGCTATTTCTCTCTTCAACTTCATTCTTTGCCATCAGATCAATATGTGGACATATCTCACCTATGGTGAAACAACTGAACATCTTTTCAAGGGCAGAAGACAGCTCCTGGTATGCACTGTAATGTTTCAAGTCAACTTTCCTCAGATATGGAGCGCCATCCATGCTGACTTTGACGAAGAAAGCACCAGATCCTAGTTTTCCATCGACTTCTTCAGCATTCTTCGAAGTGGTAGCTAGGGAATTCTTCCTGAATGATCTTATAGGTGGCCACCCTACAACTTGTGCCCTGCCATGAAAAGGCAATTAGTGACCATAATTAAGTCAATCACAACCATAATTCTGATAGCTTTATGCTTACTTAGGAGCAGGTGAGCTGGCATTATTACTTCTGGAACCATCGTTAGGTCGGGTTTCCTTGGTAGAATAGGGCTTTTCTGGTGCAACCTGTGCGGTTGGTATCTCTTTGACTTTGGCAGGTCTAGATCCAAAGCTTTCAAGGCCAGAACCATTTTTCAGTCCTAAATTGGGAGATGGCCTGGGCGACAGCACGACATTCGCCTCTGGATTTGCCATGAACTTTGCCTGCATATACAGCTTCTCATCATGAGGAACAGGAGGAAAAGAATCAAGATGCATTCATTCAGCAAGAGCTTTTCCAGCTTTGGTTTTGATTTTCCAGGAAACCAAAACCGACAGGAAACAAGCTTGGCGGCCCACCTTTTGTTAAATTCTTGAAAACTAGAAACAAATTTCAGAAGGTCGCAGAACTACAATAGCTGTTTCTCATTTTTCCAAATTGAAATGAGAAGGAACGTGAATTTCACGAAGAAGCTATCAAAGTCACTTGATTTTCAATCACAACAACATTTAATGGAAGAAAACAAAATAAGTCAAAAACAATTTGACAATGCACAGGGCCGCTAAAGTGCAAAATTTTTGTGGAAAATTTCAAAAAGAATAACAGAAATAAAAGGTTCTTCCAAACTGACCACAACCCTAAAATTTCAGATCCACTAAAGCAGTTACTTCACCTCTGAATCACCACACATAGCATCAGCAAAGCCTCTCTTATTGCCTGAGACAACAATTTTCTGCGAAGAGTAGTGACCATCATTTGAAGGGTGTAAAGGAAAGAACGGCTTTTCATCAATCTTCGCTGAGCTTATGGCACAAAAGTCTGCATCTCTTTCTGGAGACTGGGATCCAGGAAGTCCGAGCCTCAATTCAGTAGCCCTCAGGTTAAGGGTGATCTTGCAACCATCAAAGGCATTGGGGATGACGGAACCATCTGTTGAAGGATGATCGCCCATGCCCATGTAGTTACGCTCTTTCAACTCAGCGTTCTGGCATACACTTCCCAAGGAGGACGGAGAAGCCAGCAAAGTGACATTGCTCTCACACTCCTCCTCCCCAACACTAAGAAGAGGTGGGGACATCAAAGTTTTTGATTTCTATTTATCGTCTCACTAGCTGGAGCGCCAAAGAAACCTAGGAAACCGAAACATCGTTATGTCAGGTTATTGAAAAAATATGGACTAGTCCATAATACCCACAAAATTAAATGAACCAAAAATCAGAAACATTCAGAAATAGCTGCCAATGTTTGTCTTGCAAACTAAAAAGCAAAGTCAAGACAATAAGTCCCTAAATTAATTGATACATCACGAGAATAGCAAACTGCTCCAGCATTCATGCCATCGACTAAAGCTTGCTGAAGGCAATTACACTCAACGGTCACAGACCAAAATTAAGTGGATCACTCATGCTTGCTGACATATTAAGCGATAACACAGATTATCTTCAACAGGATCATACTAGACAATCGTTGCACAGCAAACACTCCTCGATTCACCCAGGATATGCGAAGAACAGAGAAAGTGGACGCCAAAACACAGAGGCATAAAAGTCAAAACCCAGAAAAACATCAACTTACTAAAACCTTTCCACAGTCAAACTAAAATTCAAAAGTAGGGGCAGATAGAAACTGAGTCTGGGGTAGTTAGCAACTCAGCCACTGCAGATTATCAATAAAATATGTAAGTGAAAAGGAAATTCAAAAAAAAAAAAGAAGAAGATGGAAGACAACCATATTTCGTTAAGGCAGTTCAAGAGAGAATCTCCACAGAGAGAAAATCCCTTGAGGCTAAACCAATGGATCTTGGGTTTCTCAAAGTTTCAGACACTAGCTAAACATACACGAGCCCGTAACCTCTACACAGAGCTATTGGAACTGTATTCCTCAGAAACAGCTTGCAGCACAGAGCCTAAAAGAACAAAGACTTAAAATCTTCCCATTCTCCACTGTTCACCCTCCAATCAAGCAACAGAGCCCAAGCAAAAGCGAAATTTAGCTCAAAACAGCTCCTAAAAAAAATACCCACATGAACAAAAACGGTAAAGAAAGAATCTTGAGGGGGGAAAACGAGGTCCTGCTCAAGGAAGCTGGAGACTTTGGCAAAGCTGGGGTAGATGGGAATGAGAGAGAGACATTACCTGACGAGGTTTTGGGGGTAAGAATCTAGGGAAGGAGGAGAAAGGGTTGATTGAGTGGTGCGTTGGGTTAGTGCAGCAGAGGAGGAGGAGTGTGCTCCGAGCTTAGAGAGAGAGAGAGAGGGGAGAGAGAGAAAGAGGAGAGAGAAAGCTAAGGACCCTCCATTTGGCACAAAGCAGCAGGGAGATGGTTTTGGCTGTCCGACGTGAACCTCTCCCCACCATCATAAAATATGCACACGCTTTGAGGCAAATGTGCCCCAAAAAAACACACCCTCCCTTGTCTCCTCTCTCTACCTCTCCCCCGGTCAAATGACCAAAATGCCCTTCACATTTTGTTGGGTTTTTTTTTTTTTTTTCTTTCCTCTCCCCAAAACTATCATTGTCTGTCTTGTTTCTTTACTATCGTTTTCGTTCTGATTCGTTTTGATGGTGTTCTTTCATGTCCATGTTTTGTGAAATTATTAAAAGTCTTACTCAAATTTCCCAAATTCATATCGTTAATGAATTTGGAACTTCGATTACATCGATCGAAAGCTTATATTTGATATTGGGTTAAAATTAGTGTTCTTGATAAACTCTCTATAAGTTATGAAAATTTTCTGATTTTCATCATGGGTTTTTTTTTTTTTTTGTAATAAGAGAATTACTAGCTTTTAGGCATGACTGATGATGTAATTTCAATCGGACGGAGAAATCATGTGGGGGTATTATAAGTAGGAAAAATTACCCGACGTGGTTTCCTATGCATGTCGGAGCTAAAACGCAAGAGACGCCCCTCTTTAATTCCCGAAAGTGCCAAAATTCTCTTTCTTTATGATTCAAGGCGGATAAACACGAGAGGTCCGAGTCAATTATCTGTCAATCTTCCCCAACAGAGTAAGGATAAGATGATAAGAGTCAACAAAAAAAAAATGCCATCCCCTCTTTGGGCAGCTACTCCTAACTCCATTATGGATATAGAATCCCCTACAAAGACCATCTTACCCTCCCAACAAATAAATAAAAACATACACCGAGCCAACTTTCGTATCTAAATTATGTCCAATCTGAGAAATCTGAAAAACACTCATTAACCATCTTACAATTTTATCCCGAGAAATTGCTTGGGAATCGAAATTGAGACATCATGAACTCTCCATCTCTTTCTACTTCTTGAAGATAACCCCATTGCTGTATATGATGTTGGGGAGAAATTATTAGATTAGATTGATTAGGTTGGACCTATGCAAGTCCTTGAAAGGCCTACAAGAAAACAGAGGGAAAACCCTCCATGGAAGGGTGACCCCTTATGCTCCTGTTGCAAAATGATGGGGCTTAGACTTATGGTGGGTATAAGTCAGTTGATTGCCGTCAAACTCTATTTGAGGAGTCCCCCGGCATTAAACTCAGGGGATAGATGCAACTCCCATGCCTCGATAAATATAGTGGCTAGAGACCTCTTCGTAAGACATGAACCTCTATAAGTTTTTGAATTGTTGCATCCAGGGTTCAATCTCTAGACCTCGAGGCATCCTGGACATTAAGGATCTGTAAGATGTTCCCTCTTCCTAGGGAAGACAAATATATAGAGGGAAATTAGACGGATTAAGCGTGTGGGTACCGACACGTTAAAATAAGGAATGTAACCGTCAACCCACTAAGTTGCTTGGCAGGCGAGGCAGCCCCGACTCGGAAGGTCACGCTTCCTATAGCTTGGTGAGGTTATTTTGTAACCAAACATCAAGGATCCAAGTTGTACCCTCTGATTCTCTCTCTTTCTACTTCTTGAAGATAACCCAATTGTCGTATATGATGTTGGGGAGAAATTATTAGACTGGATTAGGTTAGATTAGATTATCCTCTTCCCTTACAAAAAGCCATCAAAAAGAAGAAAATACCCTGAAGATAATGAGGAACCGAGGGAAAAAGAAAAGGGGCACCGGCCAGCCATGTCTGGCCATATATATCAAATTCAACCACTCCACTCATTCCTCTCCCATCTTAAACAGGAAGATTCTCTTATTTTCATATGCCCATGTTACTCCAAAATTAATTATTTCTTATTTCACAAGAAAAAGGGGGAAGGGGGGTGGGAAGACGAAATACTCTTCCCACTCACTTACACTAACATGTACGAATTGAAATAGATCCCCACCAAAACTGCAATCACATGCTGTGTGTAGGCCAACTAAATCAATAATGCAAATCCTCCTGCTTTGTTTAAAGATACCAGAAGACTATTGAGCTCCCACTTTGAGCTCAAAATATAATATAACTTTAGAAAATGAAATTGATCTGCCAACTAAGCATTTGCACATCAAATTTTTTTCATTGCCTTCTAAAGAGTTACTTCATGTCCTATTAGATGATAAAATAAGGATAGCAGATTTACAAGTTTAATACTTGTATTTGGCTAATCAGCTTTAACCGTTTTTACATCCAAAAAAACAAAAAGTAGGAGACCATTGAAGTATATGCAAGCTTAAAAAAGGAGCCAAATTAGAAGCATATTTTGACATGATTTGTCCACATAAAAATGCGAGAAATTTGAAATAAAGGTCTGAAGTTGGGTCATTTTCTCAAAATACGGTCTAGAGTGTATATTATTTAAAATATATATTCACATTAGTTGCATGTGAGCTTTGGGAGACTAAATTAACTATTTTGGGACCTCATTTGAGATATTATCTACTTTGAACATTATTTTTTTAGAAATGGTCACACTTCAGTTTCTTATCTAAAATTTCCGTAGAACACGGAAACACCACGAAGCTCTCGCGAAGGTGCACATTTCCTTTTAGTGGGAGGCGAAAAGAAAGTTTGTTCGTGCGTCGCAATCACGTTTAATCTTCAAATGTACCCTCTTCGAGAATTGCCAAGTTCATTGTTCATATTGTTCTTTAAAAGCTTAGTAATGTCATTGCCTTTTGAGGTCTAGCTCCTCGTGAAAGTCATGCCTAATCGGATGTGAGGTATATGTGGAATTTAGCGTTCTCAATCTCACCCACTGGACCCTGGTCATGTGGTCGCGTCCAATCGTCAAATCTTAGTCATGTAGTTATGTGATTTTGAGGCCTTTGGCTCGAACAGACCTGAATTATTTCAATCCCAAGCCATTTTTTGTTACAGGTCACGTAAGGCTTTAGAAACTATAGCTTGAGAGTTTTGCCTTAAACTGATTTTCTATAAAAGAAAAGCCTTGCCCGTGAACTCATTCTCGCTCTACAGTAAATGGCTAATACAAACAATCAACCACATTTCTTTTGTAATATGCATCTAACTCATCTCGGATTTGCCTATTAAAATATCTTACTCGCCATTAATTTGATTCCGTGCCTCATCGAGGATCTCAAAGCCTCGCCGCACCATCAAGAATGACGCGATTGAATGGAGCTACACTAATCAATGTATATATCGAATACCTTATCAAACCCAATTGCATCGGTTTTATCGATCGATCGCTACTATAGTCCGATCTTTAAGGTGATGTGCGTCACTTTTACGTGGTGTGTCTTATGTAAGCACAAAAAGTAAAAAATATATATCCCTTGCGATCTTCATTTTTTCTCCTAAAATATTGGGGAGAGAAAAGAGGAAAAGGGAGAAAGAGGGAGGAGGCATTAAAGAGGGCGATAAGGTGAAGGGGACAAGGAAAAACAGGGGCTCAAATCATGCGTCGGGGGAGACAAGAAAGCGGCTTTTTTCCTTTGGCTTGCCGGGCCACGACGGCGACGGCCAACCTCCCCTTCGCAATTTCCCCCGCCACGCGCTCGTAAAGTAATACCAAAGTTGAAATCTCTCGGTTCGACGCTCGATTTCCATGCGGATTTTACTAAAATTGGCCTGTCGAAATCGATTTGCTAAGTGATGTTAGCTACGCATCATTCCGCAAGTCAAATTTTGTAAACTAATCTTAATATATCGAGCATGGTACGGTCCTCGGTTCGAACCCTTTGAAGAAATATCAATCTCGAGGCCTCTTGTGAGAGCAAGCCCCGTACTCTTGACGTATGTAACGACAGCAACCTCCCTGCTCATACTTCGGAAGCTACGAGTGTAACAAAAGCGGCCGTCCACTAAAGAATCGCCCTAAAATGAGACGAATCAAATCGGATGATTTTATTTCTTAATCTTTTCGGACTTAATCTTACAAATTCGAGAAAAAAGAGGATGGTCATTCACAACCGTGATGAAGGATTCCTCGAAAGTTAAGGATTACATCATTGGAAATAAATTAGTCAATAAAGATAATATATTTTCACTTTCGACGATACCTTATATCTAAACATTTTCGTAGCGATATAAACGAACATGAATTTTTTTCAAATTATTCATTTCCAACGACACAAGCACATCCTTAAGATCGAATGAATTCGGTCCTATACATAACACAACCATATGAGTTCTTTGTTTTTTCATCACCTAGCTAGGAGCTGTGCGAGATGAAAGTCTTGTACACGGTCCGCCCCGTATTTCTTTTTCTTGTTATTATTATTATTATTATTATTATTGTTATTGGTTCGAGTGGGACCCAGGCATAAGAAGATCAATTATGGTGCTTGGACTTTAGTGGCGTGGGAGAGATGGAAGTGGGGGGCGGGGGTAAAGTGGGACGCGCGTCAGGTGGTTCGTGAAGCCCAGTTGCCAGCAAATCGAAATGATTCCTTCCGGATATTTTCTTTTTCTTCTTTTTCTTCTTTTTCTTTTTTCTTTTTTTTTCCGGCTTATTTTTTATTAGTGACTACTGCCACCAATAGTCCGCACGCTTGGATCCGTGGAAGATACACCATAAGTACATCGACATCGGCATGTGACATGATTGCCATGCAACATGATGATGATGATGGTGATGATGACGACTTGGGCGACATCATCATCGTCATCCATCATCCATCCATACACATTACACTCCGCCGGTGAGCAGCGTGTTTTGCATGCCATCATCATTGCCTTTCTCCTCCTCCAATTAATTGAAAAAAGATTCATAAACTTATTATAGTTATATCAATTTAATCTTAAATATTTTTTACCTAATAAATTCTAAACATTTTGTATTTATATTAATTTAGTCCATTTAATTAATTTTGATTGATCGATACTACTGAATGCTATTTTTTTATGTGGCTATTGATGTTGATGTACACAATTTTTAATTTTTAATTTTTTTAGTTTTTTAACTCTCTCTGTCTCTATATCTATCTCTCTCTCTAACTAGACTAGCGACCAATTAGAGGCAAGGCTAGTGAGGTTGACCTTGTCGGCCTTGGGTGAGCCTCCCCCCCTCCCTCCTCTAACTTGACCATTGACCGGTTAGAGTCAAGGTTGATGAGGTCGACCTCGTTGGCCTTAGGCGAGCCTTGTCTAGTCCCAATAGAGGCTTAAGCCTTGCCAAAAGCCATGAGGTAGCAACCTCGCCTGATGGAGGAAGAAGGAAGGGAAGAAAAAAGAGAGAGAGAGAGAGAGAATTTAAAGAAAAAAAAGATTAAAATATTTAAAATATTATTAAAAATTGTCTATATTAGCACTGATAACGCCACATAGGATAGCCAACGTCCATATCAATATTGACCGGATTAAATTGGTATAAATGCAAAAGATTTATGACTCATTTGCCAAAAAAGAGGTTTATAATTGAATTACCATAATTGCAATAGTTTATGACTTTTTTATTTAATAATTTCCCCCTATTAATTTAACAGAATAACGATACAAATAATTCTTGAACTTCGACTTGATGTGTAATTTAATTCATGAACTTTTAATTTGTTTAATGCAATCCTTAAACTTTAGCTCAATGTACAATATTGCTCATGAACTTTTATTTTGTCAATATAATCCTTAGACTTTTTGTATATGTTTAGATTACTCCTCGAATTATATGAAGACGTCCATTGTTATTGTTCCATGAATTTAACTTTAGGAACTACATTAAATATCCTTATGTAATCTGGAATTAGATTAAACATGTATAAAAAGTTTATGGATTAAAGTGAATAAATTAAAGGTTCAGAAACCACTTGGATATTAGACTAAAGTTCAAAGGCCACATAAAATAAATTAAAAGTTCATAGACTATATTACGCATCGATCCAAATTTTATGGACCATTTATATCATTTTCCCTAATCGAACATGTGAAAAATTGCACCAAAATCAATACATTCTGACTTTTCATTTCTATGCCTAAGCTTGTATTCCAATTTTTCCTTTTTTCATTTTGCGATATAGAAGACATGAATGGTCCTTATATCAGTCGATTTTTTTTTTTTTAATTTTTTTATTCTCATCTCATGATTTCCAATTTAGACACGAAATTTCACCGAAATTTTAATATGACCCCAAAAATCATTAATTTTATTAAGAAACAATCAAAGTAATTTCCAACCTTTTTCCACAGTCATTGTGAATTGCCTTTCTTTTATTGTATATTTGCTTGCCTTACTCATCGCATGTACTATTTCCTTTACATTTTGTCAAATATTTTTATATTAATAGGATGTCCGAGACTTTTAAGAACTTGACTAATTCTCACTAGATGCAATAATACTATTCATACATGAATAAGAATAACTGACATTTTGTCATACTAGTTATTTATGCTCCTCCCTTTTATAGTTGATATTTTGCTCTTAAAATGGTTGTGGAAAATGGTGTACCCAAAAGATGAAATGGTAATAGCGAGTTGGTAGTGCTATTTATATTTTTCTATGTCTAGACACATTTTTTCTCTTGAACATGCAAATATTTGAAATGAATGACAGTGATTATTAGAGATTTTCAAGTGCATATTGTCGATTTTTTAAAATGATGTATGTGGACTAATAATTTTACGTGTTCCTAAAACGTGTGACTTTTCATTTTTCTTTTTGGTGAAGTTATCAAATTTACCTTTCATTTATACCCTTTTAAGATTGGGCTGTAACAGAGGCAACTTAGGCAGGTAGCATCCCCACAAAATTAGGAGATGCTCTTTTAATTATGTAATAGAGAATAATTGGCAAATTCGTGTGCAAGCTGGTGGTATGATGCATGTTTGATTTCGCATGACGTCATGTATAAATAATTTCATGTTTGGGTCATCCACTGAGGATAGATGATTAATGTGCTATTTGATCCATGTGATTGATAGAGCATTTAACGAGTTAGAATTCAAATACACTTAAGTCGGAATCCCATTAAAATAATTAAAAAAAAACAAGAAGACAATTCTTGCACCATGTCATGAAACTCGAATTTCGATGCTACTTAGTTTTATGCTTCTTATTGAGGAATTATAGATTTCAACATTAAACGGATATAAGCACAGGACTCATCATCTTAGTTCGATTGAAAATAAGTCTTGCCACACGATGGGATTTCACGATGTGTATTAGAAACTTAAAAAAAAAAAATGATATTTTGCAAATCATTTGTAGCTAAGTGAAGCTTTATATCTATCCATTAATTTGCTTATTGAAGCACCTATAATTTTCAAATGAAGTTACTCTTACGTGTTATCAATCGACTTTCTTTTGTAGTGATTACGATGGACGATGATGGGAAGATTGAAGGACGTGACCAAAATTATCTTTCTATAGAGAGAGAATCTTCTCTATGGACCCTCGCGAGCAGATATTACGGGATGTTGTTGCCACCCGCAGGTGGGTCCAATTCTTTCTGGAGAAGCTTTCCCCAATTAACGGGCTTAGAATTCTATTCAATGTATTCATAGATGGGCGCTACAACAATTAGGGTTCAATTATGTTCAAATTGGGCCTCTAGGATAGGAATATGACATTTCTATCTGGCCCATCCCATCGCGTTATTTTTTTATTTTCTTTTGCACGAAAGATGCAGGTGAGATGCACGGTATAAAGACCTCCAAGGTAGGAATATGAATTTACTGCTCAGCCCATCGCGTTTCACCATCTCTATTAACTAGCAAATGAGGAACAAATTGGTTGTGTTACCACATTGGCGGACCAAAAAGGACTATCGGTCAAAAAAATCAATACATGAGATTTCAATGGAAAATTTATTGTCTATCCCCTAGCCTTGAACTCTCGGTTCGACATTGGATATGTGTCTGGATAATGTACACAACATGGGTTTGATTCCTCAATACATCAAAGTCCATGTCTTAATTTGGTTCATGAGGAGTGCGATATATTTCATGGACTTGCATTTACCTTCCTTAATGAGCTTTTCTATGATTGTACGGACAAATGTAAAGTTCAGAGGGATAAGGACATAATAAGTGCTATAACTTTTGTACGGCGCTCACTTAAGTAGCATAAATTTTTTTTTTCAACTACTTGAGTGCCATAACTTTTAATCGATCACGTGTGTGCCACAACTATTTAAAAAATGTTCACTAAAGTACTGAAAATTTGGTGCAACATAGTACTTGTTGTAAAACTTTTTAAATGTTATGATACTCAAGTTATCGATAAAAATATTATATGACCCTAGAGTGATCATAAAAGGAATTCAAGACACCCAAGTAAATGCTATACATAAGTTATGGTATTCAAGTGATTGATAAAAAGAGAAGTTATGATACTGAGTGTCATACAAAAGTTATAGAACTTGAGGTGTCCTTTTCTAAAGTTTAGTGGATCGCTAGTGCACCCTCCGGGGATTTGTTTTGATGGTTCAAGCAATTTTGGATATTTAATTTGGAGAGAAATGGTGTAAATAAAAGAAATAGAATAGAAATGCTGATCCAAAGGGACTCTCTCTTATCTTTTATTCTTTCCCCTCTTTTGGTTCATCAAGATGAATTTGCATTTAAGAACCGGGCCTCAGTCTAAAATTGGGCTTGGTTCATGGCTATTCCATAGACAAATAGCCCATATGGCTAAGCAATATGTCAAGTGGAAATAGCTTGGATCTTCTATCCTCTTCACCATGCCCTTCCAGACAAGGTCTACATGATCTGCAAAGCTTTTGAATCCTCTCCCCATCTATCCGTATTTTCAAAACGATCAAATGAGCTTTGTCATCATTTCTAGGCTAGTGAAATACGGTGATCGAGAGAAGATCGAAACGCATTGAGGGAATATACGATCTCCATACCATGAAACGGAAGGAGAAGGACGGGACGGTCGCCCGGCATTTATTCCATTACATATTTTAATCTTGAAGAACCACGAGCACGGCAAAGGGCATCGTTCAAAGATTCCATTGACCATCAAGAGACCTGATTAAACAATGAGCGGGAGATTCGGGGACCGCCAAGTTAGATCTGCAGTCACTGAACTTGTAGACCTCGTTCCCTCGTGGATTCCTAGAGTTCCGTGCGTGAAAATAATAGACGCGGTCCTGTTCTGGTGATTCTTTAACAGCGTCGGTGAATTTCAAACCCGGTCGGTAACTAAATTTTGACTGGCTAATCGTTTAGCTTGTGACATGCTAGTAAGTTACCGACGATTCTAAGGAAGTGCCCATAATCATTTAGCCCGCAGCCTATTAGCAAGTTACGAACTGTTTTATAGAAGTGCCGACAGTTATTTGATTGTTATAAATTAGCAGCTAATCCTATAAATTACCATCATTTACTTGCGTAGCTGACCAACGTTTTAAAGTCATTACTTTCAAAGAACATTACCAACTCTTATTTGAGTCAATTGATCAACTTCTATTCAATTTTCCCAAATTACCAATTGTTCCAAGAACGTACAAGTATAAATTTACTGAGGTTACTGTCATACTAATGCTACTAAGTCTTAAAGCAAACCACCAATATAATTTAAGTGATTTACTAACTCAACGCGGATTAAAATCCTAACTATTCTTTGATTTGAATTACCAATGTTTATTTAATTATTATGAAGTTATCTATTCTGATAATTTGTTGACGTTTTCTTGCGAATGTTATCGGCATGTTAATACTAGCTCTTATAATTTTTTTTGCCAAACTCTTATTTTAGTCTTCATATCAATATTTATTTGACTGCAACACGCATTCATAAGCTCCTCAAACAAATGTGAGTAACTTACTAAAACAGTTGGTAATTTTGAAAAAATTAAATAAAAGTTGGTAAGTGACTCAGATAGAATTGGTATTTCATTGTAAGAGTTGGTAACTTAGGACGCGTTTGGTAACGATTCTGTTCTGGGAACAATTTTTAATCAAATTTTTAATTAGAAATGGTTTCTTCTAATTCTGTTTTGGGAACAATTTTTGAGCAAAAGAATGCGTTTGGTCAATTCCCAAAATTTTTATTCCCAAGATAGAAATGCGTTTGGTAGGAATAGATGTTGGTAAATTATTGGGATACACCAATAATTTTGAAAAAAGTTGGCAATCTCGCATAAGAGTAGTAAGTTTAACGTTTTGAGACGCTCTCCAAATTAATGTAGGTTAATTATTATTATACTTGAAAATATCCAATAAAAGTTGATAATTTTGGATATAAGGCTTCATTTATTTCACAAAAAACGAAAATATTTTTGTTTCATTCATTTTTTTAAGCAATTAAAATGATCGTTTTTAGGAAAAAAATATTTTCCAAATCATCCATTTCCTCCGAAACAAATAAACCCTAATTAATTAACCTTTTTCCAGTTGGTAAGTTTCTTGTTTATTAGACTTGTTGGTGGTTTTGAAATAATCGATAGATGTTGGTGACTAATTAAAATATCAGACTAGTAGATTCATTTGAAGTTGGTAGATTAACCTGTGCAAATAGATGTAGCTAAATTATTGGAGAAGTTGGAAGTTTTGTAAATAGTATATAATTTCCTATAAGGGTTAATAACTTTAACACGTTGGTAATTTTAACAAATTAATGTTGGTAAAGGAAGAGTCTAAGTTAAGTTGGTAAATAGACTCAAATAAGATTTGAAATTTCCTAGATGAGTTAGTAACCTAAGAAACTTGATAAGCTGAGCAAATAATGGTGGTAAATTAATGAAACGGTTGGCAATTTCAAAACAATCAAATAATCCTCAGTAGTGACTCAAATAAATGCTGATGCTTTTCCTATGAGAGCTAGTAAACTTAACATCCTAGTAACTTTAATAATTAGTTGTTGTTAAACTACCAGAACACTGTCGGTAACTTCAAACTATCAATTAAACATTGCTAAAAAGAACTTAAATAAGATTTGGTAATTTCCTATAAAAAGTTGGCGATTTAAGCTCTGCAAATACATATCGGTAAATTATTATAACCATTGATAATTTTGAAACAATCAAATCGATATCAGTAACTCCCTCAGATAAAAGTTAGTAAAGCTAATTTGATAATTTTGAGAAGTTGGTAAATCACCCAAATCAAATCCGGTAGTTTTCTATAAGAGTTAACAACTTTAACGGATTGGTAACTTTAACAAAAAAAAAATGCTGATAAATGATTAGAATAATAGGTAATTTCGAAACAATCACATAAAAGTTGGTAGTGGGCTCAAATAAAAGTTGGCAATTTTCTATAAAAGTTAGTGATTTTTTAATATACACAAGTAAAATATCGATAAATCATAGAAATAATTGATATTTTGAAGCAATTCAGTAATTGTCAATGGTTGGTAACTTACCAACGTGTTACCTATTAAAGCAAGTTACAACCAAAATTCTATTAACAATGAATCTTGACAATTACTAATGCCTGATGTTTTATCAACACGAAACGGTCTTCCATTTTTAAAAATTTGTAATAGGGTAGTCGTGCCTTTTCCTCAAATCTTCGACAAAGTGTGAAAGTTTGTGTTAGATAAGCTCAGGATGCAAAAAGTAATGGTTCTTCAAATAAAAGTTATCTCAGCAGCTTCCTCAGCTGCTGAGGGGGAAAATTCCCAGCTTCTTCCTCATGTTGGTTGCTTTTAAGTAACATGAATATTTATATATCTTCTTTTGAAAGTGAGGCCACATCTTGGATCTTATCAATCAAATAGATTCTCACAAACTCTTAAAGACTTCTAAGAGCTGGTTGGCCATCAGTATAGTCACCAATCAGACCAACCCACGAGGAGAAGACATTGAACCAATTGGAAAAGGAGAACAAAAATACAAAGTATAGTCACCAATCAGACCAACCCACGAGGAGAAGACATTGAACCAATTGGAAAAGGAGAACAAAAATACAAAAAGCAATGGGAGATAAGACAGAGTAATCAATATATAAAAAATGAAGGGGGCCTGCCAATCGAATCACTCAAGTCTCTATTTGTTTGTAAAGTTAAATGCATCTTGGCATGTACTAATATGAGGTTGATGCTTCCAAATATGTCATTATAAGGAGGTTGAAATTCCTTTTAGGACTTTGGACTTGCACTCTTGTTAGTCATCTATTGCTTTCGATGTATTGTGTACCTATTCTGGACTCACTCTTTCATGCTTTCATCTTTTTCTATCCCTTCTGTTTTATGGCGCAGAAAATTGAAAATTCCACATGGGTTTTGTCACTAATAACCTCGACGAATCTCCTCCCCTCTCCTCACATCAAAATTCACTTGCTTTTCAATTGATTAAGTGCGTTTTTTTGGGGAAAATGTAAGCCGATTTCGAAATTCTGGCCATTTCGCCTTGCTAAAGGAGGAGGAATGGAATATAGGGGGAAAACTGTAAGTTCTTTCATTAAATTTATGGGTTAATATTAACTATTGAGATGAGAACATCTATTAAAAGAATCGTGCCCCAGATAAATGCAAACAACAATTTTGTCACTTATAGCAATTCAATATTGAAAATTTCCATCACCATGACCATACTCGGTAACAGGAAATCAGAAGTTATTAGTCTCCTGGATCTTCATCTTCACATGTAACAGACATTACACTGCTCTGTTAGTCAATAAAAAAAAAAAAAAAAAAAAAACCATAAAAAAAAAATTGTTCTAGCCTCAGTCTCACTACAGCCTCACGTTCCCAAAACTCATTTTCAAGTACCAAAAGCAGAAGCATCCTTCACCATCACAAGCACCTCCCTCCATATCCTGCATTCCTGAATAAAGCTTGCTTCATATCTTCAGAACTGACCAGATTTCTCTGCTCCAATCCCTGTTCCCATAAAAGGGAAAACCACAGATGTAAGAAGAAAGAAAAGATTTATTGGACCCACTAAAAAATCAATTCACTTGCTCAATGCTAATTCAAAAAAAAAAAAAAGAAAAAAAAAATTGTAAAACTTGGAGGATCTTGAATTGTTTATCTGTACCTCTGAACAGGAAGCTTGGATTGCAAAGTCATTGAAACAGCTGATAACGCAGTGCTCAATATCAAGCCCTAATGCTTCCATGGTGGATATGGTTGATAGCAACAATCCTGGCTTACCCGCACAGCAAATCTCAATCTTTGTGTCCTCATTTCTTCTCTCCACTTGGAACTGCAATGGCAGAAAAGGAAAAAAATATATTTATTTTTTCCCCATGGTTTCTTGAAACTTTCATTAGGGCTAACTTCCAACTGAAGTCAAGAAATTTTCATAATACTGATGTTACTGAAGAAGCACAAGAAACGGGGCATGCCTGTGGGGAGTTTCTGACCGACATTTCATTTGGCTTCGTCTCCTTGAGAGGCGCTAACACATTCAGCTGCTTCAAATCCAGTTTGCCCTCTTGTTGCAAACTGCTGATCTTGCCATTAAGTTCTTTCACGTAGTCGATGGTGTCTCCAAGAATCGATGTCCTGTCCATCTGCAGAGCAAACAAAAGATAACACATCACGACATCAAAACTCAATTAGTCCATTGCCGCTCATGTACAGGTGCAAAAGCTCAACACGAATAGTTGTTGAACTTTTAACAGAATTGATGCATAAACTGCAAGTTGGTGGCATTCAAACAATTGGGTCATGTTCAGCTTCAACAAAACTCCGCCTTATTGCTCTGCAAATCGATTTTGTGAACCGGCTTCGGAATGCGATGGTCATCGGTTCGATTCCGATAGCCCTTTTTTTTTTCCACTCATTCACTGCGTAACTAATTAAAAATCCATTACCAATATCTGAATCACACACCTTGCTTATCTTGGGAACAATGGATCGGAGCATCGAGAGGCGATCGTTCAACCGCTTTCTCCTCCTCCTCTCGGCCATCAGATTTTTGGAAGGTTGGCCCTCCAGCTTCTTGGCCCTGCTCTTCCCTTCCAGACAAGAACCGCCCATGTTGAACACTACAGGAGGAGGTGCTGCTTCAGGATATTCCTGATGTAGAGGCTCAATCTTGCAAGTCGCTTGTTGTAAATGTAGGCTCTGGAAATCGTCCGTCACTGTCAGAAGCGGAACAGGACCCGGCTCGTCTTCCTCCATCAAAGGATTAAGGGGGCACTGATCTTCTTGAACCCCGGCATCGATCTCGTGGGGGCTATAGGACGAGTCAGTGAACTGTGCACCCGTGACCGGGCTGTAGGATGAGTCGCTCATCATGTGGGGTTGTTGCAAGAAAGCGTACTCATTGCCAAATGAGAAACACAAACTGTTGAGGTCATCTTGGTCAAGAGAGACAGGGAAGGGTTGATCATCTTGGTCAAGGCCTGGAGAGACAGGGAAGGGTTGAGAAGGAGAGAAAAAAGATGAGCTTTCGCCTAAGCAGCGATGGTCAAAAGCCCAGGCATTGGAGGAGAGCTCGTTCATCTCTGTGGGGATGGTCTCATATAGGTGGTCGTGGCTCCTTTGAGGCCCCAGGAGATCCTCCAAGAAACCAGGCTCCATCTCTCTCTCTCTCTCTCTCTCTGGGAGACCCTGGAAGAGTGTGTGTGCTGCTTTGCTTTTGTCTGTCAAGAGAGAGCTAATGGAAAGAAATGCCTTGATATGAAGAGGTTGGCACTAAGTGGATGTATATATAGGCGCTTCACCTAATTATTAGAAATGCATTATGGTTTGTGTTACCTTCCGTTTATTAGCCCCCTCAGTCTAAGATTGAAATGGAATCTGCTTTTCTGTCCATCTCTCTCTCTCTCTCTCTCCTCGTGTGTGCGAGTTTATGTGATTTGATGTCCTTTTCACCGAAATATGCAATCAAACCAAAGTGAAATAATACAATAATTCAGCGTTCCTCTCTGTAAAGCTTTGACCCACATGTGTGCCTCTGAAGCGGAGGAGATATGGAGGTAGGGAAATACCATCGCAGGCCCTGTCAGGTTCTTTGTATGAGCCAGGCCAGAAGCTCTCTCTCTCTCTCTTTCTCTGCGGAAATGGGGATGAAAGAGCGTCCCTCTCTCCGTCTCTTTCAGAGAAATAATGCTCAGCTGGGGTCCCATTAATGGAACGACGTTGCCCTAATGCTGGTGGTGGCTCTCGGTTTGATTAGATGCGGCCACGCAATATAGTCAAGGAATTCTCACATGTCCCTCTAATGCCACTACATGGAGGTTTAGCACATTAACAAAAGTGCATTTTGAACGGCATAGATTTTGTTCTCTTTGCTTTTTCTTTTTACTATCCTTACGCGTCCTTTCCACTCTACCCTTCTCGTCCATCGACACGTGCCATTGAGTCTTTCGTTGTTGCGTCTTTGCCTATTGCCATCTATATCCGTTCGAGCCCTACGACTCACCGTCCGCCTCGTGATTTCGCCGGGGTAGAGAGGAGCTTCATGATAAATGTTTCTAAAGATAGGAGCACGTTATGATCCAAATATGATCCCCATACGTAAAAGAAGTTTAACTTTATTTCACTTGGTATGATCCAAAATTACCAACACAATAACACAGATTAGTAGCATCAAATGTCACATAATCAACCCTCTCTTTTTTTTTTTTTCTCTTTATTTGGAGAAATTGCCAAACACATAGTTAGAAAGTTATCATCATGAGCACTTTATCTTTTGGTGACCGACCCTAGCATTTTGCTATCCAGATTTTCAAAGGCAGGATGCTCGAAAATCATCATGGCAGATTGTTCTTTAGCTAATATATCAATTTTTAGGTGCACTTTTAGTTAAAAATTACCATTGTTGTAATTTTTGTGGGCCATGATGACGAGGCACGACATTTTATTTGATGTAAAATTTGTGCATAAATTTTAATCGTGACCGCATGTAACATTGGTGTTCCAGGTACTGTGCATAACTCTTATAACTTGTGTATTTTCTTTTTGAAAAAATTCAATTTGTGACCTATGAAAAATGCTTTCCATTTCAATTCCCTTTTCCACATTAGGTTGAACTATGCAACGATTACTCAATTCAACTGGAATAGTCGGCCTCCTACATTCTCCTTTATTTTATTTAACCTATAGTCGAAGTTCACAAAAATCGATTGAAAAGAAAATTCTGCCATTCAATTATTTCATCATGGGTTTATCTAATCTCAAGTTGTCTTCTAGTTTATAGGATTTAGATATGAGTGGCATATTCTCCAATTCCATTGCCTCCTTCATATAGCAAATAGACAATAATATATATTCCGTACATGTATAGATCTTCAATCAACAATTATAATACTTCGCCTATACTTTATTTATTTATTTATTCTTGTAAGGCTGGATTGGCTCTACACTGATATAAATATGATCAAATGGTATTTTTCTAATCTCCTGTTTTGGCTCATGCGGTCGACCAACTTTGGCTGCATGCATGAAGGGTACATTTTTGCATGGCATACGAGATTAAGGTTTCGTTCGTTTCAAAGAAAATAATTTCGGAAAACGTTTTTCAGATTTTCTGGCATTCATTTCACGGAAAATTAATTCATTGGGGAAAATGTTTTTCATGAAAGGAAAAAAATCTTCTAAATTAGAGGAAAATGTTTTTCATTTTTGGAAAGTGGAAAACATTTTCCTCACTTGATCTCTCTTATTTCACACCTCTACAAATCATCACTTCTTCCTCCCATTTCTTCTTCTTCTTTTCCTTTTTTATTCGAATTATTTTTTAATTATAATTTTCTTTTTTAATTCGAATTATTTTTAATTTCCTTTTCCTTTTTCTTTTCTTTTCTTTTTTTCTTTTTCTTTTCTTTGTTTCCCATCTTCTTATTTCTTAGCTAGTCGTTGGCCGTCGCAGCAAACCTCGAGCTCGTCGATCTCAAGCGCGCGCTCGTCAATCCGGGTGAGGTTCAAGCTCGACGCTTTCGCTCGCCAACTGGGAGCGGCGAGCCTCGTGCTCGTCGGCCAGCTCAAGGCTTGCCGATGGCCGGTCGCAGGCCATTGCTGTGGCCGGCGATCGGCCAAGACGAAGGAGATGGAAAACAAAGAAAAAAGAAAAGAAAAAAAAAAGAAAAAAAATAATATATTTTAAAAATTAAAAATAATTAAAAATCAATTTTCAAAAAATATGAAAAATCAAAATTTAAAAATATGAAAAATCCATTTTAAAAAATAATATAAATGAAAAAGAGTATATGGAGGAAAACATTTTCCATACTTGAACAATGAAAAATATTTTCTACTTTATTTTCAAGTTTTATCCAAACACCGGAAAATAATTACATTTTCCCGAAAAATGACTTCCTGGAAAATATTTTTAAACGCCATATTTTTCGTGAAACGAACGGAGCCTAAGTTTATTTTCCTATGTATTGTAGGATCTCGTGGATATGACCTAGCCATTTGATAGCCCTAACAACTAAGTGAACTCCAAATTTGCGAATTGTTTTCAATTATTAAGACTTGTTAAAAAAGAGAGTAAACTTTACATCGTGTATCAAGACCTCTCTCTCTTTCTGTGTTATGTGTACTTACTGCTTGTACTCCATGAAAATTATTTGTCTGGACCTCTGTGTTATGTGTACTTACTGCTTGTACTCCATGAGAATTATTTGCCTGGACCCTAATTTAGTGGACCGGATTAACCATAATCGTCGGTCATGTGAGTCCCATTCTTGACTAATGATTGTTGTGTCACTAGATGTGTGGATTTGAATCTGGACATTGTTCTCACCTACTCCACAAGCAAAGATCCTGCCTTTCATCCATTCTAACTCAATTTGAAGGTTGCATCGAACCAAAGTTAGAGGCTACATGGCACTTGCACTGCATTTGGTTATCTAGATGTCTAAACCGTGTATGATTAGGAGACATGGTATAAAATCCCTCAAATTTCTCATATTCTTTTAATGAATGACCAAATATGATACTGAGCATACGCATATCACATGCAATTAAGTGCTTAGGGTGTGGATTCTTTACTCTACGTGGTACGTCCCCAGAGTGCCTCAATAAATCTTAACGGTAAGAGATTTATTGCAACACCTCGAGAAGCATTGTGCAAAGGAGAGGATCTTCACCCAAATGGAACATTCTAGGTGTGGGAGTTCGACACGAGGTCCTGTTAATGAGTTCCCTTCGAGCACGATTGCTGCACTGATACTTTTCACATTACGATATATGAACACATGCCAAAAAGAAAAAAATAAAAATTCACGTATTCATGATCCCTACTACTATCAAATTAGCAAGCTCCCGACTATTATTGAGGGATATGCTGATATTTGGGTATAAGGTCTCTCCCAACTTGTCTCATGTATGATTTTGCAGAGTCGCTATCAATCCATCTAAAAGTTTAAGTGGGTAGACAAGCTGAAATATACAAGTTAGACAATAATCATCAATTTCTTTATTTTCATCTTGATTACTAAAATGGAATTAACATGTATATCTATCTATCTATATTGACTATCTAAGAACAAAGCTATATCCAAAGAGCCCTTCCATGGAAGCTCCAGGTGCCTTTATCTGACTTCTGCCATCGAGGATCGTTGATCTGATTATACTATAGTTAGGCACAGTAACTTGATTAACTTCTTTGTCGTGTGGTGATTATTATAAATACCGTACCAAGTGTAGTTATTATAGAGTTTAGCGAAGTAGCGTGTCTCTATATGCTTGTTGCTATCGTAGAACGGAATTCGATTCGCTGCAAGAAAGCATCTGAGGGTCTTCTCTAGTGTTTTTTTTTTTTCAAATATACAAAGCCATGGAGATGTCATTAGCCAGAGTGTACAAAAACTCAGTTTAATCATGACAAATGGTGAATCTTTAAGGTTTAATCCGAGGCAAGGCCCCCTAAGTGGAACGAATCTGAGAGCCACATGCTACCATGAAAAAGCAAATTTTGTTCGGGGTTAATAATTATTAGCATTGGTGTGAGAATTCCAGACTTGTGGGGTCGACTCCACGAATTACCTCGTCTACATCACTCCCGCTCCTTATCTTTTCCTCTGTCTTTCAGCTCCAACTTTTTGGAGAAGTATGGAACATCATGTAAATTTCATGACTCGATTAAATATAAGTCCTCGGCTCATATAGGTAACCCTAATCCGGAATAGTCCATGCATGATTCGTTGCGTTTGAACATGCGACTTCCAATTCATGAGCAGAAAATTTTCCCGATGTCTCGGAAAACAGCGCCCAGCCCTAGAGGGTTAAAGTGAAAAACTTTATACATGCCCACATTTGCCAGTTAACTTGGTTCTCGAAGCCCATAAACACACCAGAGGAACTACAGTTGAGATTAGCAGCTTTTGGAGAAAAATGGTTTTTCGACAAAACAACCAAATATTCTTTCTAAATAAGAGAAGTTTTCAGATTAATTCCATATAAACACTTGATGAACTACTTGAGATCGGCAGCAAATTATATGAACAAGATCCCATTATTTCAAGTAGCATAAAAAGAATTTTTCAAGCGAAAAATTGCAATCGTTCAATTAGCGCAAAAAAATTTAAAATTTATGTCATCGATCACGTTTGCAATCAGCCGACCCCCACATTTTCCACAGCAGCCAGCTGCACTTAGCTTCTGCAAAATGATTAAGCGTGTAGGATTATGATGGCATTATTCTTGTTCGATCATCATATTCATCTGCTAATAATAACTTCTGAGTCGCCTTTTAGAATATAATGATGACGCCGTTCATTGCCTCGAACATGCATGAAAAAATCCTTAAAAAGTATAAAATGAAATTGATTATTATAAAATAAAAAACGACCTGTGAAATAGAATAGTATAAAATAGTATGACAGATTTCGAGAAAGGGCAACAGAAAAACACGAATTTCCTCGAGGGAAGTTCACGAAGCCCGGACCCAAGACGACAATGTTGTGAATATCTCGTTTGACTTGCAAGTGTCGGAATGAAAAAGGAATAAGTAAATCGATAAGAACAATTTTTTTATATTACCTTGACTAGTGGGCATCTAATTATTCACCTCCGTGTCACATGCATGGAATCTCCTCAAGAATTGTAAGCATGAAGCACATTGTAGTAGTAGTAGTCGTAATAATAATAATAATAATAATAATAATAATAATAATAATAATAATAATAATAATAATAATAATAATAATAATAATAATAATAATAGTGGTGGTGGTGGTGGGATTGGATTATTACGAGAAGTTTTTGGAAACCCAGAAGGCAATTCAACACTGGTTCAAAGTTACATTTTACTTTATATTTTCTTAAACCTGCCAACTTTGGCGTTTGGATTTTTACTTGACGCAAAAGAATAAAAAGGAATAACTCAACAAATTATAATTCTTGAGGCATACGACTTCGTATTGATATTTTAAAATCCAAATTATTTACGTTGCCTTTTAGATATTAAAAAAAAAAATCCCTCAAACAAGCCTTCACGGAAACAGACAAGTACTTGCATTGTGTGTCCTCTGAGTGCAAGAAAACAAATAGCCATTTAGCAAAAAATTCCAAATAAATAGATAAATAAATAACAATAATGCAGCCAAAAGATGTCAGCGACTTGCAAGAGAGGTCGGGAAAGCGAAGCAAGCACGCAGAATCTAAATGGCTGATTTAAGCAGTACTTTGCAGGCAATTACAATGTTCTAACTTGGGTGTCGGTTTTGGTTCTTGGTTTAGGGTTTTGGTTTTTTGCCCTTTTGCATCTGCTTTGTTCTTTTCCCATGCCGACTATCCTAAGGATTTTGTCAGTTCTTGTGACGTTTTCATGTCTTAATAGCTACTACATTCATGCACATTTTCTGTTTCGATGACATTCTTAATTTTATGCGAAGTCTCAATCTCATCTTGTCTCATGATGCTTATTAAAAAATGTTAATCAACTAACTTTAGAATGTGAGAGCAACCTCCATATGATGATCATACAAACTTCTCAATAAAATCGAGTCATAATGTAATGATGAGACATATTGTGGATATGAATTATAATAAATTTTGATATTCGTCTTCTAGGAATAATCGTTCTAAAAAAATAAATGCCCGTTAATGCTTAGACTTATCGAAATGTATCTTTAAATTCTTGTCATGACAAACATTAACCAATTTATTTAAATTTGCAAAAAGAATTACGCAAGATTAAATTAGTTTTCTGACACCGCAACCCATACCATAGAGATTGTATTAACTTTATCAAGAGTTGATAAGTGCTGCACAATTGATGGAAATCAGATGTTCGAGAATGATGGAAAAGTGAATGGTGAAAGTGTTGGCAAATGCGACTTCTCTTTCTCCCAACTTTAGATACTCTCATCACCATTTGAAAAAGCCTAATAATCCAATTGTGCTACCAAAACCATCGTAATACCTTTTTTTTTCTTTTTTGTTTCTTCATTAGAGTTTGTCACTCAATTCCACTTTTTTTTTTTTTTTTTTTTTTTTTTTTGATCTCAAATTTTCCCTCCAAACAAGAGCTAAGCAAGCTGCCTCGAATTGTCGGTAGATTGTTGTTTGTGACCGGTACCTCGGTCGAAGAGGATGGGGGAGGTTTGTCCATTGATGATATCCTATGATGCCTGAATTAATGGTAATATATCCTAAACATGCTCGTTCATTAAAACACGACAAAAATCACTCCCACCGCATTTCTTCGTACGGCAGTAGTGATATGTTCATGGTTCACAACACTTTGCATCGATTGGCCCATTCACGGTGCCTATGGATTTAGTGGGGGCGCCACGGCCATAGACCCGGGTCCAGTCACAATGTAGGGATCGATCGATCCGAGCCTGCCCGAATTATAGAGAGAGAGAGAGAGAGAGAGAGAGCAAGGGCGGGCGGAGGACGAGGGCCGTGACGCAGCCACACACCAACGCACAGGAATGTACTGTCGTTGTCACGAAAACCGCGGCCATCTTGATTCGCCACCAACGCCCGACATCAGCGGTTTCACCGAAAACCCTCTCTCTCTCTCTCTCTCTCTCCGTAGAAAGCATGGTGCTCAGCTTGGACAGCAGCCCACAGGAATCTAATGGAGGGAGGCTTCTACCACTCTTCTCTCTCTCTCTCCCCCCCCCCAAGAATTTGTCCGTTTTCTTCTGGTTTTTGTTTGTACCCTCGCGTCACTGCTCACTACCCCTCCAAGGGTGCTATGCATAGCTTTTCGTGTCCCGACTCATGTCGGAAAACCTCAACATCTCTTCTTATTAATACCTGGAAGTAGAAAGAATCGATTGGGATGTTTTGAGCGAAACTCTTGATTCTCTTCAACTCAATTGATGATTATCTCTGTGGGTTTTGATTTTCACCTATCTATCGGTATATCTTTTAGTTATTATACTTCGGGGGGATGAGTTCAAAAGCTTTGCTATTTCCAGACCCATAGAGTACTCCCAAAAATCTGACGAACTGGTTATATTTGGACTTTTGAACTGTATAGATAGTCCCAATCCAAAGCGGTTACGTACTTTGTGAGATTTGAATAGAAAACCTCCAGTTTCCGAGTTCAAATTCCCCTAATTGTTAGAAATCGCATTCGAATTCTAGATATCTTAAGCATGAAGATCATTACGGATAGAAAAAATAAAAAATTATGGCTTTCGTAGGAAAACCATGAGAACAAAGTGTTAAAGGGATTCAACATAAATAAGACAAAACAAGTTGCAACTCTTCTATCAAGTCACTTCAAACTTGTTTGAGTACTCAGGTTTTGAAAGATGAGATGGTGAATCCCATATGCATTAGCAGTAGGAAATTTAATGTATGCTATAATAAGCACGAGACTAGACATTGCATAGGTAGTGAAAGTTATGAGACGATATCTATAGAACTTGGACAAAGACCATTGGCGCTTTTGGTAGTATCAAAGCCAATAGTTAACTGGTAACTCACTTCCAATATGTATTAGTGTTTGGTAAAAATCTTAATGAAGAAATCTGGTGACCAACGCATTCTAGGCTGTGGATGTTGTGGTGTAGCAATGCGGGCCTAATGACAGGCTTTAGGATGACGTTGCGCCTTGATGGAGATTCAAATTGTGAGATATCTTGATGCAGAAAGATAGTTGGATTAAGGGAGAGTAGACCTAACATCAATGACCTAACTATTTGTGTTTATCTAGATGCCAATCGATAATAAATATTACCCTAGTGCTTGAAGTGACTATGATTGACTATGTTATATATATATATAGAAATAAGTTGGTTGTCTCAAATATATATGACATACTATATAATGATCTTCAGTAATTAATGTGCACATTTCAAATATCAATTGTAGCTTTCATATACGACCATCGAATGTGGGACTCTCATTCCATATCAGTCTTTTTCCCTTAATGTAGCATGTAACGCAACGCAATCTTGAAATTAGTCAACACTCGCATTAGATGTTTTGACTCCTATTGTCGTTAGTAGGTTAACACAAGGCTCCTACTGTGCAGGAGCTCTACCCTAATGTGGGATTCTTGTTGCTTATCGAAGTCTTCCCTCCCTTTAGTGTAACTTATAACCCAACGCAGTTCTCAGGATTGGTCAACACTGGCGTTAGGTATTTTTCATCGCCAAAATCTGTTAATAGTGTAGTGAAAAGGGGGAACTCACTCTTGACTGAGCTCCTTTTCTCTTCTTCCCTTCTTCCAAGATTCTTGCAAAAATTTCCATTATTACGAAATTATCAATCCTAAAATGACCTTGCTTAAGATTCTCCATACATCATTTGAGAAGTTCCAATCTAAAAGGTTAAACGGTTTGACGAAAAATTAAAATTTGATACATAGATACAATAACAATTCCTCCGCTCATGTGTAGACGAGCAACGAAATCGATCATTAGAGAGGCAAATAAAGAGTGGATATGGCCCGTAACACGATGCTCTTTACTATGCTAGAAATCCTCAGTTGAAATGCGCAGAATGTATATTTAAATGCCTTTGCAAAGGTGTAGTAACCCTTTTTCCATGACAGGTATGTGGCTGCTGGCATGTGAACAGTGATTAGCTTCTTTTTATGAGGCAGATGTGGTGGTGGCGAGAAATTTAGTGGGAAGTGACATTGCGGAAAGCTCCCACGTCACGAGCCGTTCGTTCGAAGAAGGTTGGCGCAAACAGATCTGTCCACACCCGAGATACGGTGCATCTCCAAGACAAAAATTGATGCATGATGATGCATGCCAACGTCCATTTTCAGAATGAATTCTTGTTTGTTAATGCCTTGTTTGGGGTCCATACGTTCGATGGCTATGAGGGATTAGCGCATGTGAACTCGTCGAGAATTTACCCTCTCATCGATAGGGTTGGTTAAGTCTAATGTCCTCGAGAAAAGAGCAATACTTTGATTAAGACAATGTATGAAATTGTTTATTAAGTGACGCGACATTACTACAAAAAGGTAACTATTTAGGCGGGTGCATTTAAGAACCAAAGAGAATAACCTAGTAAATGGATGTTATGGATGGGTCTCTTCTTGAGAATCCTACTCTTTGCCACCGACTAGTCGATAGCCTTATATTATATTATATATATATATATACACACACGTATTATCTTTACTCATGTTGACACGACATTTGCTATCCATGTTGTCAATCTTTTCATCACTGCACCGAACACTGCTCACTGTTTGCCATGTAAAAGGGTACCTAATTTCATGCTTCTCGCTTCGTCGCTTAATCTGCCTTTGCAGATTGGATAGCTAATCCTTATAAACGTCACCGACGACGAGTTTCTTAAGGCGCGCATGATAATTATCTTATTTCTATTTCAAAATTATTTTTTTGTTCCTGACTTATTTTTAAAATAGAAATCCGTTTGGTAAAACTATTTCATTTTTCTATTTTTGGAATAGATTTTTACTTTAGAAATAGATTTGGAACAAAAAATAAGTAGTAAAACTTTTTTACTTTTCTATTTTCGGAACATAAATAAGAAATAAAAACTCTTCTCATCATTTGTTCTCGCTACTAGCTGGTCGCTCATCCGCCGCCTTCGACCGCCATCCACCATTCACCAGTTGTTGTTCATTGACCGCCGCCTACCATCCGTCACCGCTCACCGTCCGCCATCCGTCACTGCCCACAGACCGCCATCTACCACTGCTCGGAAGAAAGAAATTTTGTATCGTTATCAAATGCGTATTTTTTCTTAAAAACTAATCCGAGAATAAAAATAAACAAATCTATTTTTCTTTTAGAAATCAATTTTTGACCAAAATAGTTATCATTGGCGCTCTTAATGATTCTCTTATATCTTGGTATAGTAAAAAGCAAATCTTCGTAGCACAACTCTTGTTAATAGGGCTTTCGAATTACTCTGGTTACAATTATAACCACAAGACAGGGGAGGTTCCTCATAGTGACGCGACAACCATCTCTTACAACAATCAAAAGTGTATTCAAATGCCAGGAAATGATGTTTTTCATTAGTACACTAAACCTATTGACATTGACCGTCACTTTATGCAACATCATGCACTCCACACAGCAATTTATCTGGTTTTCATTCCGTCTATCAGTGGACACATCTTCACGAAGGCACATCCCCTAAGACTTTTTGAATCTTCTAACTAAATTCCAGCTAATCGCTTTCCACGTCACCGAGGGTTTGGTAACATTCTAGAGATATTTTGATACCTTGCCTTGATTGATTGTGAATTGTGATTATGAGATTCACAGTGAGATTGGATGAATTGTGACTGATTGTACGTGGGGACAGGATATGTTTAGTTATATATACTTGATTGTATGTAGGGATATGATATGTTTAGTTATATATAATTCCGTCAGACTCTCTAAGTTTCTTAATAGGTCTCAATTACTACATGTATCTCTCACCTTTGGAGAGTATAGAATTATATAAAAATGCACACATTCTTCCTTCTGCATATTTAATCTTGAACAAGCCTTTGTTGAAGCAAAAATTAGACGTAAATATTCATCGTCACGGACATGCACAAATCTATTATAAGAATCAATTATGCACGGATTGGGTTTGTGCATCGTTAAAAATGTCATAAATTAATAATAGAATAGGAAATATGCATTTTTACCGAGAGATATTTAACTAGAATACACAATGCAACTCCAGTAAATAATGGGGTTTGTACAATTTGTCTTGACAACTTATAATGGGAAAATTGTCTAAAAAGTCTTAAATATATTGCATTTTTATTAATTTAATTTTAAACGTTTTCAAATTAATCAATTCGATTAATTTTCAAGGGAAATCACTGACATGAATGCTAGTAGTGTCATATAGGACGGCTAACACTGACGTAGAAATTTTTTAATAATATTTTATTTTTTATATATTTATATCTATATTTATGTTTATATTTTATTCTTTTTCTTTTACTTTTTTTTAACTTTTTTTTTTTTTTATTGATAATGGCTGTTGGTCAAGGTCCAACAATCCCACCGGGCACTAAGCAAGGGCCATGAGCCCTTCTACAAAGTGATCGGCGAGGGCTCGTTGCCCTTGCACATGACCAGTGAGCCTTCGCCCAAATTTTAGTGATGGTCACGAGCACTCGCGGCTTTAGCGAGGCCTTGGTGGCCTTTGCTGGCTAAGTGTGTTTGTAAAATTCTAAATGCAGGCGAACGTGTCGAACAAGTAATATAATGATGAGAAAGAGTATCGTCCCAGAGATCGATGATTAATAAACTAATTAAATACTAAAATAGATTAATTCTAAAATTTATCTAATAGATCAAACTATAATTGAGAATAAATTAAAAATAAAATTTGTAGAATAAATGCAGTAAATCGATCAGATAAATATGTTAGAGCATTCGATTTCACCATAACCACTAGATATGAATTTCAGATTATTGTGGGTACAAGAACGATATTAAACATGTGATAGCGGAATTTCCTGATCTATTTACTATCATATCTCTAGGTATAGCAAACCTACTCAGTTTATTAATCCACTATATCTCTATGTGAATTAAAATAAACATAAGTGCATGAAAAACTATGAATATTCCCAGTTTACAATGAGTCTTTTGGATCACCTTATCATCGAAAGCTACACAAATAACACGGTATATCTCTATCCACGTTTAATTCATGGTTATATAATATAATGAGCAATTGCATATTATCACTTCTCAGTCTCAAACATGCACATCAGATCATTCCAAGTGGTGACCAGTCACTCAAAAGCATTAAGCACAATAATATATAACTCACATGAATGAAATCAATTGTAAAACATAAAAATCATGAAATTCACATCATCATGATTAGGCTGCATCGTAGCCCTAACAAAAGAAAATTAGAACATAGTAGAAGAATAAATAAAAATATAAATTAAATTCAGCATCTTGAATCAAAGAACAAGAATTATGTCACAACTTTTGTCTTCTTTTCAAAATACTTGAAAAACTCTCAGAACAATGAAAAACAATTTGGCAGAAAAATTAGGTAAAACCTAGCTGCTCTCTCTCCCTTAATGTTCTCCTCTTCATAGGATATATCCAAGATCCTTATCTCCAAGCAATTGCGCTCAAAATCAGGAGAGTAAATCAGAGGATTTTGATTTGATATCTTTCTCCCATTTCGCCGCTTGATTTAAATTTCTGAGTTTTTCCATTTTTTCCTTATCTTCTCCATATATCATTATTTTGCATAAATAAGGAAAATTCAAATAATCAGAAGGAAATCCAAATATTTTCTCATAGATATTGCATTAATTGTTGCCTAAAATAGGTAAGATAACTCTATTTTTATAGAGTTATCAAAGTGCAAGGGCAACAAGCCTTCTCCTAGCTATGAGTGAGGGTCACGACCCTTGCCCAATGGCCGGTGGGGATCGCTGAAACTTAACCTATGGTTGGCGGCCCCTACCGAACCTTAACAATAAAAAACATAATAATAAAAAAAGGAAAAAAAAAGAAGAAAAATTATTAAAAGATTAAAAAATATTTAAATATTATTGGAAATTGTTCACGTCAAGATCGATTACGTCACATAGGACACCCGACATTTACATCAGTGATTTTCAATCAAAATTGGCCAAATGGACTTTATTAATAAAATGTGAAAAAGTTTAAGACTCAATTTGACAAAATCGCAATATATTTAAGACTTTTTAGACAATTTTCCCACTTCTACTTGTTCAAGTAGTGTTTAGTTGGCCAATTAGCACTCAACATCGCCCAACATCTAATCTTCAGCAATAATAGCAAGGTGCATCAGAATCGACCCACCATCTTTCTAGTCGCGGTTTGTTAGCTTGCTTAATGACACAATCCAACGTGGATTAGGATCCCTAATTACAATATTGTCCACCCCGATTGATTCGCTCGTTTGTCGCGTGGGGTTCGTAACCAGAGTCCAAAGTCGAGATTTGTACGCTTGCGCGGATCTCCTTACCGCAGGCGAAAGACAACGCACGGAATCGAATCGGGTCTAAAACACGAGGCAGAAAAACAGAGCAAAGGACATCGGAAGGTGTCAATCGAGGATCCGATTTAGCATTGCATCAGGAGTAAAATTTAATTTCCACTTGTTCGAGTGAAAGCTACAACTCGTGACACCTAAAAGTTGAAAAAGTATTCGGGGAAGTTAGGGTTAGGCCCCTCTTTGAAAAATGGATGTTTGATATGTCAAGAATCGGGGGTTCATATTGGATACTCGAGTGTAATGGCATGTCCCACTTTTGTTTGTGTGTTATAATTCAGTTGTTGGTTGACAAGTCTGACTATGATTGTACATGCCCAGTTTGGCGGAAAGGCAATTATAGAGTACACCGTCGTCAAGTTGAGAATTTAAAAAGAAAACCTAATATCGACTTCGAGGCTATTATCAAGTCCAGATCAGTGCGTAAGAAGAGATAGTGGCATATTCATTATTGGATGGATGACGTGTTTTGAAAATTAACTTTATTAAATCTACATGCCAATATAAAAATGCGCATTTCCCTTCAATTAGATTTAGAAGGTCAATGATTGTCTTGGTCGATAGACTCGAGTGAGGTTGGCAATCAAAAGCTTGGGTTGGATTGCAAGAAGCCTGCAGAATGGCGAACTTAATGAATTGATCCTATTTGAACGGGGGATTTGGAAAAACTAAGCAATAAATGGAGAAAACAACGCATCGAAATTTATATAATTCGATTCGGGTGTCGAAAACTATGTTAAGTGGAGAGTGAATAAGATGAATCTACTATGGACAACGAAGAAATGAGCTTAGATCAAAAGCTCTCTTACATTCAAGTTTCCGGATTCCCAATCAATCTCACACGGTATTTCACTCAATCTCTCAAGTGTATTCTTCACAAAAGTTTCAAAGAGAAATTCTAAAAATACCCTCAAGAGTCTTTGATGTGTACTCTCTCTCCCTCCCTCTCCCGAATGCTCATCAAAATAGGCCAAAAAATATCGAGTTTGTGAATAGACACATCGAGGTTTGGGTGCCTGCCCGCACTTGGCCGAGATAACAGCAAATGGGCATCAGCTAGGGGCTTTCCAGGCCCCTGGCTGGGCGACCGACCATGGCGAGGGCAGAGCCAAAGCCAGGCTTTGATGCCACGGGCATTTGCCTGGCCGCCTCCTAACAACCTAGTCCTCCATGCCGGGGCACTCTTCCACCTTCGAACACCTCGCCAAACTCTTGAAACTTTGAAAAACATAAGAAACTTTAAAGGAAAAATGCTTTTTACTTTTATTTTAAGTCCAAACAATCAGTCCCTAAGTTCTTGCATGAAGCACGGCGATAATTGAATACCATTGATACTAGGTGCACTTGTTCCTCAAATCAATATATCAATGTCGATAATTGAAATTAAAGCTAGATCTTAAAGGGTTGATGTTACTTTCATGCTTATATTTTCCAAGAACTAGACTTGCACTCAACATATATCAATCAATCAGGCATAGTACAAAAGCTGGAAAAAGAGAAACTCTTCATTCCAATCAAACCTCGTCAAGTTGCATTATGATCTCATCTTTGCTTACACAGCAACGGAGAAGCTTCTTAAATATCTCTTCCGTCCTCCTTCCTAGTCGGGACAAAACAGAGTGTGCTCTCCCCTTAATTTACGCACTAGGTTGTCCTCAAGAGTCTCTGCCTATTTTGAAAATTATGTGGAGCTCTTTTAGGTAAATCATTTCCTTTGGCTCTAATCACGATTGAAAAGAACGGTCTCATTCTCCCAAAGCCAAACGCCACCTTGATTCGTTACAAATTCAATAGTACAACACAATCTTCTTGGGAGGATCTTCTTTCATGGGTATGTGTTGACCTACAGAGCTTTGAGCACTTGTTGGGCAGTCAAACTTCATGTATAGCTAATTATCTAGGGTTTGTCCTTCCAAAAGATCTTGAGCTGCAATTGATGTTCTGAAAGGCACTTTAAACCTTAATATACTCAAAAGAGATCGACGACTTTGCGTAAGAAATGAAATTAGTGGTTGGGTATCGTATGCATTCATATTATATGAGTTTTTTTTTTTTTTTTTAAATGTGATCTTGGTACTAGTTGTGCTGCTTTTATTGACTAAAACGCAATAATAGCTGCAGCTGTAATGAAGATCGCAAATAATTGACCACTTGATCCCATAGTTCTAATGTGAAAAATTCTCATTAGCGATGCTAATCGGTCTATTTTAGTGTCTAAAGAGGCCCATTCAAGTCTACAAGGCGTTGTTGTCTTCGTCACTCGACTCTTTCTTCCAAATACGGACGATTTTCTTTCGAATTTTTAGGCAGTAATCCTAGTCAAATTAGTGATGGGACCATAATGAGATTAGTCACGCCACAAGATCAATGCGTGTGATTATTTCCATTGGCTTCTCAATTCTCTGGGGAAATTGAAGTTTTGGACAAAAGGGATTTACACGTTCATGTTAATTCTGGTTTCACTTGTAAGGCTAATTTCCTTCATTAGGATGTCGTGATTAGCTGTCCGAGGGGTTATTGGAGATTTTTCCTGAATAGCTGGGGATTATGTGAATAATTATTTGCACTAAACATGATATCTCTGACTCATGTAGTTCGAGGATTGACCAAAAATTGCGGGGACGTTGACCAATTGGCTTGAAATCCTCTTTTTGGGCTTTCCTCATGGGTAAATTACCCTAGAAGTTGGCAAAGTCAAGTAACTTAAAAAAGGGCAGAACATCTTATTATGGAGGTGGAAAAAGGTAAGCCATTCTTGTAGAATCAAATGAATATTCAAGTATTTGCGTAGTGAAGTTAGTCATTTGTAGATATTAACTAAAATCTTTTAGTTGTCGATTATGTGTGCTTTCTTTTGAACATAGAGAAGGCGAATAGATGATCATATATATAAGTTAATTGATACCACGTCGAGTGTCATTGTGGTCTATGACATTAATATGGGATTCTTGGAAGAAACGCGATCAATTACAATCCATGACACCGTAATTTCTCTTGCTTTTTTCTTCGTTCCAATGCGTGATCCTTTCTCCTGGTACATAAGCCATTCTGGTTATTGCGCGCATCTTGAAAATGCACACTTGATGGGTTCAGTGTCGTCGCATACGCGTGCTACACGATACATAATCTTCATATGATATACTTTCATCTGATGCACATACGAGCGTATTGGACTAGTATCGTATCTGAGGATGGCCAGGTGTTATGGTGGTCATAAGTGAAACAAAATCATTTGCATCGGAACTTCCTGGACGGGACAACCCTACCCACACAAAATGGTTGGATCGACGACCATAGTATTTTACACAGGGACTGCAATAGAATCCCAATACAATAGTTGTTTAACTTACATTAATCAATTATCTCGAAATGGAGGAAAATGGTTGCTGATGAATTGTTTCCAGAAACGCTACTACAAACCCCAATATACAAAAAAAAAAAAAAAAAAAAAAAAAAAAAAAACGCCTTCATAATTGCTACACAGCGTAATCAAGCATAGAAGATAGGACGCTAAATGTAATCAAACATTTGCCCATAGAACATGGTCTGAGCATGGGGTAAAGGGACATACCCTTAAGAATGGCGATCCTCCTCAACTCATGAATGACCAAATTAACAAAAGTGGAGATGGAGTCCTATAAATTCTCCAGTTTTCTCGGTCATATTCTCTTTTTCCCGTCCTTTCCTCAGGAATTTCTACCAAGACAACTTATTGGGTTGGCATGAAATTCATGAAGTACATGGACATTGCACAGCAGCTTCATGTTCTTGCAGGCTTCACTTGTTTCTGCCGAAGTAGAAGGTTCCGAATTTCCAGAGAGTTGACCAGAAAAGAAACTGTATTTCGTTATATAAGGACTAAAAAGGAATATAACAATAGTGCTTTTCCAAGAAGCTTTAACTGATCAACCTGTAGAGAGAGGGTGTCTAGCAGCCAAGTGAAGTGATGCAGCGTTAAGTTGTCGACCCACTATAAATCAAGTCCGTGTAGAACTTGAACCATGATTGACTGCTCCTCACCCAGCCATTATTTTAGATAAGCGTATAATACCCAGTAGCACATCACTCTCGTTTGCAATGACTCAGTCACAGATCCTAAAAAACTACAGATAAAGCAAAGATAATCTCAATGTGAGAGAAACTAGAAAACCTGCGAAACTTCCAGTGAACACGTATTTGAAGATACTCTTGCTAAAAGAATTTCAAGATCTGGCTGAAAAAAACAAAAACCCCAGTAGAACAGAGAGGAGAAGCACAAGAATAGCGGCCACAGTGTTAAAACTGGATTGCTTGTTAGATTTCTGGCTACTTCCCTCACTCTTTGTGTCAGCACCAGGCTTTTCTGAGAGAGATTTAGAATCCGAATGCAAAGGTGCTGCTACATCCCAAAAACCCTTGGCGACAACTGCAGGGGCTTCTCCTTCCGGTTCTAGTATGTTGGAAGAATCTGTGAGAACTTCCATAGACATCAACTCAGCACAGTGATCCTTAAGAACCTACAACATTGCAAGAACAGAACAAAAACCATTTTAACCACGCTACTCTGAATCTGAAGACAAACTTTTGGTGGTTCGACTGCTTAAGAACACAGTTGAACCACTCGTTTATCAAGTCACATGCACAAACCTCGAGCGTCTCTGATGGTTGTAAATAGTCACAGATGAATGTTCCAGCCAACCAAGGAGCAAATACTCTTCGGGGAAATGAAAGACCGGTTGGTTTCCTGCTTTGATCATGGATATCAAGTGGGAGCCAACAATATGAGACCACCAGGACAAAAGAGACCAAAATAAAGATGCAATTTCAAGGTACTAGTTTCATGGTTCACATAAGCAAGCTTAAGGAATTAAGCACAAAAAAAAGTGAGAATGAAGTTAAAAGAAGCAATTAAATCAAATTGAAGAGGAAAGGTAGAATGTGACAACATAAGCTTGAAGACAGGTTACAGATTTCATGTTAATTAAGTGCCTTCTGCTGCCAGACTAAAAACTTTCCCCAAGAAAGCTTCTGAAGTAGACAGCAAGGAAGAACAGAGCAGCATTCTTAAAACCATATCATCATTCCAAACACAAACAGAAGCAAGTATAGTGGCCAAGGATACCAATTGAAACAGACATGAATCCTGCTACATATAATCCAGTGTCATGTAATACTAAATTTTTAGCGGGGCATGGACCTAAATGTACTTGAATTACTCATAAACTAATCAAAGGGAACTCTTCATAGACATGGATCCATGTTTCTCTCTCCATTATTGAACATTGACTAGGATGATTGTGGAAAGAAAGATATTTGAAAATCTTGCAATCCACATCTCAATTCACATGAAACAACTAAAGTCATGTTAATGACACCGAAGACTTCCAGTGCCATCATTAGTTCCTCCAGTTGCTCAATATCATGATGCAGCTATAAATCTTACCCTTGAGATAATACGGGTTTTGCTGTAAGACCTCAGAAATACATGCATGTAAATAGAACAGCATAAACTATCGTCAATTAAAATTTGTCAGACCAAACAATCAAACTCTGGTCAACAAACAATTTACACGTGGATATGAGATTATTTCAACCAGTTGTTATACTGGATCCTCTATTGACCCAGTTTTCCTTTTCAACTTCCATGACAAACCAGAGTTCATTCAAGCTTGGTTTTGTAATTTCAATGATCCAAGTCCGTTCACATTTCCTCCCCTTGTACATCTTCAAGACCAGCTCCTGGTCCTTGCTTCTTTTGCCAAATAATTATTGAGGAAATTCACTGATCTTGTTATGAAAGAAACGATTCCACAGATAATACGACAGTTGAAAAATGGTAGAGAAAGCAAAAGAACAGCACAAAACAAGACACTGGAAAATAATAAGTGCTAAACAACTATAATAACAACCAAAGTTACACTAGCAAAGCTATAGAAAGAATATAAGGTGGTTGGTAGCACACCTCAATGACTGGAGGTCAACTTGTGAAATATGATTTTCTGTTTGTATATCTGGGCTAGATTCCCTGCAACTGTTGTCCGACTGACTTAGATCTGCATCTGCCTCATCAAGGATTATGTCTAGTCTACTTTGCAGACTTGTGATAACATCTGCCTAGAAGTACATGAAAAATCCATGATTGCTAAGGAGAAAAACAATGACTGAAAAAAGGATGAGATGTTTTTCTTGAACATTTTTCTTGACGGAGAAAGCTCCTCGAATGCCTGACAAAGGGAATTAAATCTAGAGGTTCGTACTCAAGAGTTGAAGAGGAGGCTTGTTCAAGGAATATACTAAGCTATGTTTCGGTAGGTTGGGCTTCACAGTTTACGTCAATTTAAAAAATATTATTCTAGAAGGAAAAAAAAAAAACTCTTTCAAAGCACAAAGACAATTTAGCAGTTACCAATGAAATTTTGTAATTCATCAGAAAACAAATGGATTGCACTACTAAATACAAATAAATGGTGTATTGTTGTCCTTTGTAAACATGGGGTTTCAATACCAATTGTTAAAGTGAATGCCAAACCCAATGAACCTATGCATGCATGCATCCGCACTTACACCTATATGCAACAAAATCGTTTGAGGGCAAAACGGAAATGCAGTGAGACACATGCAATAAAATCGTTTGAGGGCAAAACAGAAATGCATTATTAGCTTCATGCTACAGAAAAAGAACAATTAATGGGTCAGAATGCAGTGAGACAATGGATATTACCTTGATATCAGCAATAGCTTGCAAAATTGACTCTTTTGAACTCAGGAAAGCAAAGGAACACACTGAGCCACTGAAGAGAAGTATGCCGACAACATTTTCTAAGCTGCTTGCTTTACAAGCATTGAGACAGTGGAAAGAAGAAAATTAGATTGACATCTGGGGCAGCTTTTGGGACAATTAAATCCAGATTCAAGTCCCACTCACCTTCCAAACACGTATCATTCATAAAAGGCAGAAGTAATTCAACATCATGAAAACCCTCTGATGTGCATGGCTCATCATTAGTGACCTGACATTGAGAAATAGAGAGAGAGAGAGAGAGAGAGAGAGATTAACAAATGAAGCTCAATATGCCAATCTGTCAAAGAAAACTGCTACATTGCATACTGGAGGCCAAGATAATTAATTACAATAAAGTAGCAGTAAAATGAAAAAGCATCAAGCTTCACCAAGACTTAAAATAATTCACATTAGTTGATATATGACACTAGACATGCATCTGGAATTAAGATTAACAAAACCTTGAGGTGGTATTTTCACAATTGAGCATTCTTGAAGCTGGTCAAACATTGGGGTATCATGCAGCATCGTGCTATGCCTTAACAAGCATTTCAGATTGCAAAAACAAATGCATCAGTACACCTACTTAACCATCGTCCCAGAAAAGATCACAGAATGAGACCTATGTACCCCCTCCAAAACATGAATCAAATCATCAGTGACTCAGTGCAAACACGAGTTAAAGCAGTCCATATAGAGGACTCAACATAAATCCCATCCAACACCCTAACCGGCCTATCCCACCAAATAAAAAAGAACAAAGAGAGAAAAATCCTCCCTTGGGCCTTGTTTGATTTACTGTTAAATTGAATTACTTAAGGAATGACATCCTATTGCCAGAATTTTCATGTTGCAAAATCCAATTCATAGATGAAGTTTCTATCCAAACATGAAAAATCTTGTATTAAAAGTTCGAATAATAACTAGTCGAAAAGAGGTCTTAAAGATTTCAAGGTTCAAAGGTTCATGAGAGGGAGTCATTTTCAGGGAAATCACTATAGATGTGCCCAAATTACAACCAAGTATATATATGATGTGGTTCAAAGTTCAATCATAATTCTGCTGACTACAGCTGACTCATTTCATAGTTTTGCCCCAAAAGTTCAGTCCAGCAAATGACTAATTAATTGTATCTGATTTTCCTTAGCGTGTATTCCATCTCTCTTATTAAGAAATATCGATACTCTTCACCTTCTATATGAATGGGTTTTTAAAACCCTTTCCCAATTCTTCCTTCTCAAGACAAAATGCTCTAAAGGCAAAGCCCATTTTCACAGGATCTTTTTCCCATCTAATCATAGTGGATTTCAAATTATTGGGACTATGGAGTATGGGTTTATTGCTTGAAAGAGTAAGTGTAGTTTGCAAAACTCTGCAATTTCTATAGCTTTTGCAGGCACAGTAAGGTTACCATTCTGGCATTCCCATCCTAAAACTGACAATCAAAGAATTTATGCATGTAAAAAAGATGTTATGAGGTAATGATTTTGACAGAGTAGATGATAGACTTACCAGGTTTCCATCAACTATGGCCCTTGCACTTCTTAGCTCTTTAGCAATGACTGAAATTCCACTATGAAGTACATCACCAAGCTTCTGGGCATCAAATGTCTTCTCACGGCTCACAGGCAATCTAAATTAACATTTTTTTCATAGGCATAAGTGATTCAGCATTACCACAGAGGTAAGTTTATTCCTACCCATTAACCATTGCATGAAACAATGCTGAAGGCCACAAGGGACAAAACAAATAAAAAAAATTCTGACAATAATGGCTAGTCAACTTTTTTGAGTCTTTCTGAAAAAGGGTTCTCTTCTTTTGATCAGGTCAATAAGTTCTCTTGCAAAGGCTTCCAGAGTTTTAACTGGAAAACTGAAACTCCTTTGGTGAAAAACGGTAAGAAAAAAATAAAGTCAACTAAATCATCCATTGTTCAGAAACAGAAGATAAACATGAAGTGTAACATTACCTCAGATTGAAGTTGTAAGTACACCTAAATTTCTGAAGAGAACTTAAGACTTTTCCCATTTTGAAATCACAAGGTTTAAGGCTGCTAGACGTGATATTTGATGCCAGTACACAATTTCGGCATGTCCACCTACAAATTTAATCTGTTAAAGCAAGTACTGCAAAGGTCAAACATATCAGGTGGACTTGGAAGAATAGGAACGAATTATACCTCCTTGGACTATAAGAAATATGTATAAGTAGTCTCTCCTCAGTATCAGTCCCTAAGAGGGGTGGTGCTGCCCCTGCAACTCCTTTTATCGTCTGCAAATGCCATTTTCCAGCAAGTCAACCCAAGAACATGAACTCTGCTCTAGAAAAGATAATCTCTTCATTCCAAAAGCAAGAATATATCAGTTTACAACTCAGCCTAGCTCCTAGGGTAAAATTAATTATGAAAACTCGCCAGCATAAAATGCTGATTTACCACAAGTGGAGTAAAATTCACACATTTCACTTCCTATCCTGCAGTTTCTAAAGTATGACTAACTTAAATTACACTTTTCACTAACGAGATTATGGAGAACATGTTCATAGATGCAGATCAACTAAAAATCAAGTTTCAAATGAAGAACTAGAAGCAAATGACTGAGTACCTGGTAAAGTTCTACGGTCGAATTCTTGAACGCACTCTCACTGGCCCATACATAAATGCCAATCACCCTAATGCCACCCACAAGCATTTTGGACACCTGAAACTTACTTACAAGACTTAGTCCATGTCCTTTTGGCATACCATTGAAAAGTAACTGTCAATAACCACTGACCCATAAAACAACATAATTCGCCTAATAATATATTGCAACCGAGAATTTGTCCCAGAAACCATTCTGACAGACTCGATCAATTATGACAGGACCTACATTACAGCAGAATACACATCAAAGGCCTGAATCCTTGTATTCACTCCACAGCATCATCAACAAATGCATGCAACAATAAGTCAAAACACTCCTGAATCGACGACATCTAACAATTTCCCAATTACTCCCAAAGAAAAGGAGCACTAACAACCAATTCACAACAATACCATCAAAATGGGAGATAAAACTACCTGACGCGCATGCTCAGCGACCCAATCTTTGTCTATCACCACCGACGAAGAATCCGAAGATCCCTGCGACTTGGATTGCTTCGCACCCTTCCTCCTGTCATCTTTGACCGGCTCGAAGAGGGAACAAGCGGGCCGCCCCTCGTCGTTCGGCGGCGTCGGGATCAAGCTGAAAACGAAGCCTCTGTCCAGGCTCGAGCTAAGCTTGCCGATCACAAGACCGACCTGCAATTCGACACGCCCGGCATTTTCCCAAACAAATCCAATCGAAACGAAGCAAACCGCACATCGCGAAAATCAATCGGGCGGTACCTGGGCGGGAATCGCCGAGCTGGACAGGCGGTCCTCGGTTGATTTCAGCTGGGCCTCTTCTCCGACCACGGCTTTCACCATTCTTCCTTTTTTTCCAGCTCGCGAGCAGAGCCGGCTTCGCCTTCGATCGATCGCCTTCTCTTCGAACGCGTCGGAGGATGGCCGGCGTCCTCCTCCCGTCGGATCTCGCCGGCGCCGGAGCTGAGGACCGGTGAGCTGCGCGTCCGCGACGACAGGCGGCGGAAGAAGAGTTTACGGTAACGAAGAAGAAAAGAAACGGGTCAGCGGCGAGCGGAGTTTATTAGTATGGACCGACCGGATCCGGTTCGGTTCGGTGGCGCGATAAAAAACGAACTAATCCGATCCGGCGAAAGCATAAACTTCCCTAATTAGCTAATCCAATCTCAATTTTCCTTAAAAGCCATTTAAATTATGGATTGTTCTCTAATTTTACAACGTGTATACGATTGACAGTATGATTTCATGCTTAGAATATGACTTGCAATCACATAGAAAATCGTTAATCCGATCTCACACCCGAAATATGATTTGCGATTTTGTTAAAAATTAACTAATCTAATCTCACGCGCAAAATATGATTCATCAATTTATTTCAAAAATTAAATGGATATCAATGATACATTGCCCGATTTGCTGCCGTGTTATTGTATGTTTGGATTGAAAGAATTTATTTATTCCGAATTTTTGAAATAAAAAATACCAAAAACATTAATTTAGGATGTTAGATTTTCTTTTCATTAATTTAAATTGCACATTTAATTATTAGGCAATTTTAATTTCGAATTTTATAAAAAGAAAAGAAAAAAGAAAACATAAAAAATATCATGCGTGAGTCACCTAAAATTAGGTCATCCCTTACACGTCATCTAAAAAGTCTGCGTTAACATTTTATTCCTAAGAATTTACGTTTTTTTGTTAACAAAAAAAAAACGTAAACCCGTTTTAACGCGTCAAGTTAATTTCTATTCCCTAGAATAGAAAATTTACCCGGGAATAAAACGAGAAACAAAAAAAAAAAAATTACTTCTTATCTGAGGAACAATTTCTAGAAATAAGTAAATTTTCTTTTTTATTTTTGTTTTATTTCTCTCTTGCCGTGCCACCTCCAACCGCCGGAGCCACCACCGACCGCCGCTTGCCACCACGGGCTGCCCTTGATGGCCGTCGACCGCCGCCATCGACCATGAGCAAGAATAAAAAACAAAGAATAAAAACAAATAAATAAAAAAACAAATAAATACAAAAGAACTAAAATAAAAAACAAATACAAAAAAAAAAAAAAGCAAGAAAATAAAAAAACAAATAAAATACAAAAAAATGCAAAAATACAAAAAAAATACAAAAACAAAAACAAAAAAAAAAATAAAAAACAAAAAGATACAAAAAAAAATAAAAAACAAATAAATACAAAAAAAAAACAAACACAAAAAAAACAAAAAAACAAATAAAAAACAAATAAATACAAAAAACAAATAAAAAACAAAAATAAAATATAAATAAATACAAAAAAAGAATAAAAACAAATAAATAAAAAAACAAAAAAAAAAAAACAAATAAAAAACAAATAAATACAAAAAAGAATCGTTGCGTTACTAAACGCATTTTTATTCTTTTTCTATTCCAAGAAAGTAGAAATTTTGTGCAGCTTAACAAACGGTTCTTTTCTTTCGTAAACTCATTTCCGAAATAGAAATAGAAAAACTATTTAGGAAAAAAAACTCTTCCCCAGCCAATAAATTTTACCATGCGCACCCCTAGTCATTGCACGTTTGGATCATTTGAGTACATGACATATTATAATAGTTGCGTTTAATATTTTACTGTTATTAGATTATGTTAAATTATCAATGACGTGTGACATATAGTTTGCATAATATATTGCATGTTACATACCATTTTAGTTTTCATTTTGTACGTCATTGCCATGCATTGTATGTAGACTAGGTTTCATTGACGAAATCTGATTTCTCTCATTTAACCCACTTTTTTCCTTAACGTATTCTGTCTTATAAAGGGTAGAATATAATGTTTTTCTTCTCATGTTATGAGTGGAGGGATGACCAAACTCTTATTTATACATTCTATTAATAGGTATCTTCCATAAAAAAATGTTTTTTAACTTCTATGAGAGTCGCACCTCTTTGGAAGAGCCGGGAACTTCTCAATAATGATTGTACCCTTTTATTAAAGTCGTAACTTTTCATAGTCAAATACATCTTTGCATTTATATATTTTATTAAACCATCAATTAATAATATCACATGAGTCACACAGTAATTCTTACAATCTCCCACTTGGCCCATATAACATTCCTTTCATGATTTAATAAAGATCAGAATGTGCTTAGTAACATAATGCTAATTTTTTTCTTAAATTAGCTATCGCATAATAATCATAATTAAGTAAAGAAAATTAATGCGAGTCATAGTGGTTGTATGTCATTAATCGATATAGTCATTTCGATGTACTACAATATAGCTCTCTACTTAATATGATCCATAAATGAAAATTATAGTAATGGTCCAACCATAATGTCTCTGTTAGAGATTGTCCTATTTAACATTCATCTATTTCCATAATGTATATTAAATAGAAAATATGAAATATCATAAACACATAATTAAATTAAGAGTGTCAAATACACAAACTTAATGCAATCATAATATAATCATTAATAACACCTATAATGCCTATCCTTTCAATATGTTTATTAAATGTTTTGGACGACAATCCTTTTATTAAGGGATCTGTTATCATAAGGTTGGCGCTAATATGCTCAATTAATACTCTGTGTTTTTTAACTTTTTCTTTAATAAACAAGTATTTGATTTCCATATGCTTAGCACTTTTAGAATACTTGTCGTTTTTAAAGAAGAAACCTGCTGTAGAATTATCACAATAAATTTTCAACAGCTAGCCAATACTATCGACAATTATAAGCCTTGAAATAAAGTTCCGCAGCCATAATTCATGAATAGTGGCTTCAAAGCATGCTACAAACTCAGCCTCTATAGTGAATACAATAATAAGTAACTGCTTCACACTTTACCATGATGTACCTCTCCAGCCAAAAGAAACAAATAACCAAACATTGATTTTCTCGTATCAACACATCTGGCTAAATCTGAATTCGAATATCCAATCACCTCAAGATAATCGAATCTTTTATAAGTGAGCATATGATTCTTTATTGTTTATAAGTATCTGAGAACTTTCTTTACAACCTTCCAGTGATTCTAATCCAAGATCACTTTGATATTTGCCCAGTATTCTGACAACAAAACTAATGTTTAGTTTGGTACAAATTTAAGCATATATTAAGCTCCAAATAACAAATGCATAAGAAATATTTTTCATTTATTCTCATTCTAATTTACTTTTCGGACATTGTATAAGGCTAAATTTGTCACATTTTTTAATTGAAACTATTCTTGCTGAACATTTATCCATATTAAATCTCTTTAAAATTCTTTTAATGTAGGCTTTCTAAGACAATCCTAACAATTATTGTGATCTATCACTGAATATTTTTATTCTTATCATATACGTTACCTCACCCATATTCTTCATTTCAAAATTTTTAGATAGAAACTTCTTGATTTCATGTAACAAATCAAGACCACTAGTAGAAAGCAAAATGTCATAAATATACAGAACTAGAACGATAAACTTGTTCCCACTAATCTTCATATATACACCAATTAAAAGTGTTTTCCTTAAATCAAATGAATTTATGGTATTATTAAACTTAGGGAAAAAGTCACGAAAAACCCTAAACTTTGCTCAAAGTGACACATTTACCCCCAAACTTTTTTTTTTGTGACGTGAAAAACGCTGAACTTTGCCAACCGTGACACATTTACCCCAAACTTTTTTTTGTGATGCAAAAAACCCTGAACTTTTGTTATGTGACACATTTACCTCAAAATTATAGGGCATTTTGGTCTTTTCATTTTTTAAAAATTTTTTCTTTTTTTTTTTCTTCTCTCTTCCCTCCGCCGGCGTCCGGCGAGGGCTGCCCTCGCCGGCGTTGGGCTAGGGCGGCCCTCACCAGCATCGGGCGAGGGCCGCCCGACGCTAGCGGGGAGGGTGTCCCTGCCGTCCTCGCCTGTCGCCGGCGAGGGTCACCCTCGTCGGTGTCGGGCGATCGCCCGACACCGACGAGGGCGATCACCGGCTTGCGGCCCTCCGCCATGGCCGGCGGAGGGAAGAAGAAGAAAAAAAGAAAAAAGAAAAAGAAAAAGGAAAAACCATAATAAATAAAATGACAAAAATGCCATTGATGGGGTAAATGTGTCACGATTTGAAAAGTTTGGGGTTTTTCACGTCACAAAAAAGTTTGGGATAAATGTCTCACTTTGAGCAAAGTTCAGGGTTTTTCGTGGCATTTTTCCTTAAACTTAAGATACCATTGTCGGGAAATTTATTTAAGTCCATATATTGATTTCTTTAATTTACACGTTATGTGTTCATTTCCTTTAATTGAAAAGCCCTCAAGTTAGTCCATGTAAACCTCTTTTCTAAATTTACATTAAGAAATGCGGTTTTGACATCCATTTGGTGTAATTCTAAGTTATAATAAGACACTAAAGTCATAATGATTCTTCTAAGCGAGTCTTTCTTAAAGATCGATGAAAATGTCTTGTTATAATCAATGCATTCTTTCTGAGTAAAACCTTTAGCAACAAGTCTAGCTTTATACCGTTTGATATCGCCTTTTGAGTCGCACTTGGTCTTAAAGGCCCATTTATACCCGACCTTTTTACATTATTTAGACAATTCAACAAGGTCCTGGACTTGATTTTGATGAATAAATTTTAGCTCTTCTTTCATTATATTAAACCTTTCATTAAAATCTTCACATTCCATGGCTTGTGAAAATGAACCTGGATCATTTCTAATTCCTAAGTCAATGTTTAATTCTTGTAGATAAACCACATAATCATCATCAATAGCCTACATCTTTTCTCGTTGAGATCGTCTTAATGCTCTTTGTTATGGCTCAATTATTATGAGTTCAATATTGACATCTTCATTATGGAATATTTGATCATTTATATATTGTTTTTAATTATTATTGGGCTGAACTATAATATCAAGAACAACAACATTAGAAGTTTTAGGTATACAAACTTTGACCCTCACTTCTTGAATGCAAGCATCTCTCGCATTCTTTCACTTCAACTGATGTCATCATTTTCAATGAACTTAACGTTTCCAAATTCAACAATTCTCGTACTATGATTATGGCAGTAAAATCTATACCCTTTAGATTTCTTTGCATACTCATTGAAGTAACCACCGATCGTTCTTAAATCCAATTTATGTTTATGTAGATTGTAAATTCTTACTTATGCTAGACAACCCTTCGTAAACTAGGATTCCTTCCAATCTATAATTCAAAGGGAGTCTTTGGAATCGCCTTACTAAAAGCCCTATTTAATAAGTATATAGAAGTCTTTAATGTATACATCCACAAAGATAAAAGAAAAAAATGAATTACTCATCGTACTTCTAACCATTTGCATTAAAGTAAGATTGTGATTTTCTACTATAACATTTTGTTTTGGTGTTCTCAGCATCGTGTATTGAGCATAAATGTCATGTTTTTCAATGAATTTAGTAAATAGACCGAACATTATCCCAATTCATCATACTTTCCATAATATTTACTATATCTATCCAATCTTACTATTTCACATTTTTATCTAATTATTTTTTAACCTCTTTAATATATATCTCAAGTGCATTCGTCGATTGAGATTTATCATGTAATAGATTAATGTAACCATAATGTGAAAAATCATCAATAAAAGTGATGAAATAGCTTTCTCCACCAAAAGATAAAACATCAAAAGGATAAAATATATCGGTGAATATAATTTCAAGAAATTTTGTGCTTCTTATAGCACGTTTCTTAGTATGTTTTATTTATTTATCTTCAATACAATCAATACACACTCCCAAGTTAGTAAAATCCAAATTCATTTTTCACTAATCTTTGCATTATTTCCTTGGATATATAACCCAAACGTTTATGCCACGAATAACCATAATTCTCATCCATTAAACCTTGTTTAGTACCAACATTATAATGGAAGGTCATTAAGGTCTCAATAAAAGCATTATCAAGTTTAAACTTGTAGAGACTATTACATAATGTTCTAGTTTCAATAAGATTATCATTCTTAAATAAATTGAAAGATCCACAACCAAACTTATAAGAAAATCTTGCTACATTAAATTTTGGCAAAGAAACTAAATTGCGAGAAAATGTAGGTACATAAATGGTTCAAAACAAATCCAAATAATGCTCGGTATCTAAGACCAAACGAAAAGTGCCAATGCTTTCAATTGGAACTTTGTTTCTATTTCCCGTGATCATATAACTTTCATTTGGTTTTAGAGTTTGAATGGTGAGAAATTTCTACATCGTATTTGACACATGAGTGGTGGCATGAGAATCAATCCACCAAATATAATGAGAAATTTCAATAAAACTTTATTCAAACCATACTAAAGCACAAGGCTTACATTTCTTTTCAAACCAAACTTTACGCTTTAGATAATTTTTCTTCATGTATCCAATCTTATTACAAAAGTGACACTTAATAAGATTGTGTTCATTTTCGCAGATTTGAGAAGCATTTGAAGATTCATTTAGGACGTATAATTCTTTCTTCTTGCTCATTCCACTTTTCTTTTTGAAATTCTTTTCAACTTCTTGATTACTTAGAGATGAACGGAATGAGCCTTTTGATTATTTATCCTTGTTTCCTCTTAAACAAGCATATTGGCCAATTCATTCACATTCCACTTGAGGTAAGGAATTAATTATGAATTGTACTAAAAAAAGTACTCATCCACGTTCATTCCCAAGGTTATTAACTTTGTTGTTAAATTCATTATCTCAAGTACATGTGTCACGCCCCGAGACCCCGAGCACGCGAACAACCTGCCATGGTCATGAAAATGTGACATTCCCAGGTAGTGTCGCCGACCCCATTCATTTATTATGCGCATGCGGAACGTATTGTAAAATCCCTGACACTAAAATACGGGATAGGAAATCATGAAATAATTTCACAACATAACACTTTCATAAATCAACAGAGTTACAAACAGAGGTCTACGGCCAAAAGTCTATAAAAGACCGGGTCATAAAAATGAACTGTCCTACGACCTACAAGTCGGACACGCTCTCCAATCCTCATGACTTCACCTCTGTAACTCCACAAGGCCAACCAAAATGATATGGCCGCTCCGTCCACTAAGGACTTGAAAATGTAAGCCCACAACCAAGATGAGACATTGTCTCAGCAAGTTCAACCCCCTAAACCCCTATTAGAAAGAAAATATGCCCAAGGGTGGTCTAGCCACATCACATAGAGAACTTACCTCACCTCAGTTCCTTCCTGCAAGTTAGCATAATTCAAATCACTCAAAATATGAACTTAAATAACTGGAATGCCAACAATTTCATTTCAAACGACCATAGGAGTCCGGATTATAAGACCAAACCGTTATGACACGTCCCATACCATGCCACACGATTTCGTCCCATAATCCGACACATCAATAACACTCAGCATGCGTTCCAATTGTTATTCACTGCCACACAAGGGCATAGCCTACTTGCAGTTCGGCTATCTACTGACATTAATGCCAGGCATCGCCTCCCCATCTGGAGCACGGCTTCGTCACTACGATGACGGCGTTCTCGAAGGAGTATAGGTCCAGTTGGCCTAGCCTCTACTGCGACCCGAGCCTCGTCACTATGTTGACGACGTTTCTAAAGGAATACATGTCCAGTTAGCCTAGCCACTACTGCGATCGAGTCTTTCAACCAGCACACAATAATTCAATACCGACCCCGAACACTTTGCATCTCACTCAATACTTCCACTTAAAATAGTGATCCCGACCATTTTTTTTCATATAAAAAATATTCCAGAAATTATGCACGTGTGTGGGGGAATGTTAATTTCGAACCAGAAAGCCAATATCTCACTTTTTCAAACCCCACTATTTAATATTATCCTTAAAATCCAATTTTGGAATCAAAACCCGACACTTGGGATTTTCTGACTAAAATTCATATTTTTCACAATCAACACTCAATTTACAATATTCATTCATCAAATTCAAAATCTGAATACATAGCAGCGATCGCGAAATTCGAGAAAATAAGGTCTCGAAATAATTTTCGGAATTTATTAAATAATAAATTTTATTCCGAAAATTAATTAAATAATAATATTTTAATAATTTCGAATAATAATATATTATTAAATAATTATATAATTTCGAAATATTTATTTAAATAAAAAACAAATCATTTATGTCCAATCAAGGCTTATTCTAAATAAACCTACTTATCCTTAATTAAACATACTTTAAATTAAAACACCACCTTAATCTAATATACTCTTAAATAACTTAAACTAACCCCCTAATAACACTTATCATAAACTAAACCTCCCTAAGCATAATTAACCCTTTAATCGAGATTTAGTGAGCTAAACTCACCGGAATCACTTTCCGATGAGTCTCCGGCGAAAATGATGGCGAGCCCGACGACAAACCTCCTCAGGGCAAGGCCAAAGGGGGACCGAAAGAGCTTGAAAACGGCCCTTGAAGTTCCGGTGGAGGGCTGGTCGATGGTTGCTGTTTTGAGGTTGGACGATGGCGGCTCGGCGGTCGTTCGGACGGAGGAAGACCGGCGGGCAGCAGCTACTGCTCGAGGCGGTACCGGACCGCTGACGGCCACGCCGAAGGAGACTTCGGCGGTGGCTGGCGTCCACGAGCAATGACGGACGAAGGAGACGGAGGCTCAGCGGAGGTGGCGCGACGGCTGGCCGGCGAGGCGTGCGCGCGGACGAACAGCGACCGCGACGGCTCCGGCTCCGGCGACGAATGACGAACGGCAAAGAGCTTCGGCTAGCGTGCGTGCATGCGGGCGAAGGGGCTCTGGTCGGTTGCTGGTTTCTCCTTTTCCTCTTTCAAAAATTCTAAGAAGCCATGAAGAAGATGATGGGGATGGGGGGATGTGACATCCCACCTTTCCAAGAGCAAATCCCACCCTGCATGTGTCAAGATCTCTTTCCCTTGGGCCTCCAACCATGATGTCATGATCTACTATCTGTAATCCTCCACAACATCTTCCAATAGGTTCAATTTCATTTTCCGCCGGAGCATGAAATTCAAATCTTGCAATTTCATTCAATTCTCTTATAATTGAACCAAATTGAAGTCCATAAAATTAATCCAATGTTACCACACTTAAATTCACATAGTCACTTGACCATAGAACCAACTTGGGTCCAAAAGTTGGTCTACTAATTTCTCGAGCCAAATTAACCATACTTTGATTAATTTGTCGAAAACTCGGTTTGCATGACAAATCATCCGAAGATGAGTCAATGTTCCTAACATGATTTGTGACACACCACAATTTCTAAATTTGACTTCGGTTAATTTCTAAATTTGATCTCTTTTAGAAACGGTTCGGTTCCGTAACCTACCCTCAGTACAGTTCCTCAATCTTTGGAACCACGGAACCTACCCGTCGAACCGAGAACCCGGAACCTACCTCGTCACGAGGTTCCGGATCGGTTCCAGGTTCCAACAGGTTCTTTTTCTTTTTTTTTTTTCGTAGTGGGCGCGAATATCGAAATAATTCATATTGTGGGAGAAGCAATTGCATGGACTCTTGTAAATACACTTCATTTTGCGGTTAGCACATCACAAATAATTGCGATCCTGAGAATATCAAAACATGATACTTTATATCTTCAAGTTATCTCGTATGCTACTCAAGATGAACCGTAGCTCTATTTCATCAAATCAAAATCGAACATGAGCGAAGATAACATGGGAAATAATCTTTCTTCATTTCGGTATAGTAGCCAAACAAGCGATAAAAGTTCATCGTTATAGCTCTCATCTTGCAGCCTTTGATCCAGCCAATGAGAATGATCGACAAAATCACGGCTCACGAGATCCGAAAATAGAGAGCTTCTCTTTTACCTCATTTAGCTCGTCTCTTAATTCCTCCTCAAGCTCCTCCACCTCGCACTTCAACTCCCTAAGATCAAGCATAAATAAGCCATAACATGCGACCAAAATCTTATGATGACAAGTCTATGCTTCACCTCGCCGCGCACATTGTTATTATACTCGGCATCGAGAGCGGTAATCTTAGATTTGAGAGCCGAGATCTTCAAGCTCTACGGCTGTGCTCGCTCGAGCCTCAAGCACCTCTCTTCCATCGACTCGATGGCCGCGTGCTTCGACTCCGGGACCAGCGATTTGGCGGCTTGCGGCTCTCTCTCCGCCGCAAAAATTTCCAGCACCTCTCATCCGCTACCGATCCAAACCGATCGCCTCGCGAAGAAAAGTTCGAGAGATCGCGTCGCGGTGGAGTAGACTGGAGGAGAGAGAGGCACCGGTTCCGGTCCGGTCCGGTGTTCCAGCCGCTCGCCGAACGCCGCGGAGAGCGACAACTCCGTACGGACTGGAAGCTAATCTCAGGCGGTGGCGGCAAGAGGTGGTGATGGTGGCTTGGGGACGGCGGCGGTGGCTCACAGCGGCGAGGGGCGGCGTGGATGGTGCGACGGCCGTCGGGCTCAACGGCGAGACGGCTCATCGGACGAGCGGTGGGTGGTGGTGGTTCGGTGGCCAAGAGGTGGTGGCGAGTAGGGCGTGGGGCGGCGGTGTGGTGGTGGGTGAAGCGGCGGCCCGGCGGGGAGGAAGGAAGAGGAAGGAAGAGGAAGAAGAAGAAGAAGAAGAAGAAGAAGAAGAAGAAGAAGAAAGGGGTGGAGTTTCGGCCGAGAGAGAGGGGGAAAGAGAAGAGAGAGAGAAAGAAAAGAAAAAAGTTGGGGGCGAAGTGACGTGAGAGGGAAAAGGGAAGAGAAGAAAGAGAGAGAGAGGGAAAAAGAAAAGGGAAGGGAGGAAACCAACGTGGATTTTTTTTTTTTTTTTTTTTTTTCAAAAGGGTAGCTTTTAGAAATTTTCATGCATTTGACCTGTGGTTGATCAATTCAAGCCACAATGTGCATCTTTGACACATTAGCGACTCTCGATTGTCGCGGTAACCTCAAGGTTTCAAATACGGATACAGGGTACCCAATCGACAGAAAAGTCGGTCCAGTGTCGATCGACAAGAATTGTGCGATCTCACACTTGATCACATGCCTCTGTCGAGTTGACCTATCTCCGGTCTCTAATAGATTTTTAACTGTGCCGTAATGACCCTTGCAAATTAGCTCGGTCGAAAGGTCGCTTCCTGATCAAATTCTCGAGTCTGGTGCATTAGAATTTCTTAACGGTTTCACCTGATAGACTAGTTTTCACATGAGTAGCCGACTCAAGGAAAAGAACTATATATGTGCAGATGAAATGCCCGTCTCAATTTATTGAAAATAAAATTGGAAATTCGGGATGTCACAACTCTTCCCCTCTTATAAAAATTTTGTCCTCGAAATTTAAACCATTACAATTCTTAAGCAAAAATGTGGGGGTACAATTGTCTCATCGACTCTTCAGTTTCCCAAGTTGCTCCTTCAGTACCGTGGTGTTACCAGATCACTTTGACCAATGGGATGGTCTTGGTGCGCAGGACCTGCTCCTTGCGATCCACGATCTGGACCGGGTTTTCAACGTACAACACTCTGTCGTCCACGTCTAATTTTTCAAAATTTAGAACGTGTGTCGGATCAGGCTCATACTTCCTTAACATCGACACATGAAAGACGTCATGCACTTGTGCCAACCTCGGCGGTAGTGCAAAACGATACGCCAAAGTCCCAATTCTTTCCAAAATCTCAAAGGGATCTACGTATCTTGGACTCAGTTTCCCCTTTCTGCCAAAGCGGGAAGTACCTCTCATCAGTGACACCTTCAGAAAGACGTGTTCACCAACTTGGATTCCAATGGCCTTTGACGCTTATCTGTATAACTCTTCTGGTGGCTCTGAGCGGTCTTTAATCTATTTCTAATAACAAAGAATCGCCTCCACCGATCGCTGAACCAACTCGGGCTCCGTGATCTTTCTTTCCCCGACTTCATCCCAACACACAGGTGTTCCCGCACGCCCGCCATACAACACTTCAAAACGGGCCATATGAATACTCTGTTGATAACTGTTGATGTAGGCAAACTCGACCAGATGAAGCTGTTCTTCCCAGCTTCCTTTGAAGTCCAAAACACAAGCTCGCAGCATGTCTTCGAGGGTTTGAATTGTCCTCTCAGACTGGCCATCAGTTTGCGGATGATAAGCCGTAATGTACTGCAACTTCGTTCCTAGAACGGATTGCAAGCTCTTCCAAAAAGCGGCAGTGAACCTCGGGTCTCTGTTTGAAGTAATCGTAACCGGCACTCCATGCATACAAACTATCTAGCGCACGTATAAATCTGCATGCCTATCCAAACTCAGGTCCTTTCGCACTGCCATGAAGTGAGCCGACTTTATTAGTCTGTCGACTACTACCCAAATCGAATCATTTCCTCTCTGGCTCCTCGGTAGTCCAGTCACGAAATCCATTGTGATATGCTCCCATTTCCACTCGGGATTTCAAGAGGTTGTAGAAGTCCTCCCGGCTTACAATGCTGGGCTTTGACATGCTGACATGTCAAACACCTGGCGACGTGCTTGGCGATGTCCGCCTTCATGCCACACCACCAGTAGTGTTGACGCAGATTTTGATACATCTTGATACTACTAGAATGAATGCTATAACTAATACGATGAGCTTCTGACAAGATCTCTTCTTTAAGTGCTACATCGTCAGGTACACACAATCGTCCCGGAACTTTAGTGTTCCGTCATCAAATATGGAAGTCAGGCTTCTCTCTTTTCTGTATCTGCTTGCACGATCTTCTGAATCTTTGGATCTATCAGCTGAAGTGTTCTGATTTTGACTTGCACTTCCGGCTCAATTCTGAGGGTGGCCATAAGAGTCTAAAGGTGGCCTACCTCAAATTTAAAACCCGAATCTTGTGACTTCTCAATTAAAACCCATTCCTTGAGTACCATTTGCGTTACTGATGACTTCCAACTTAAGGCATCTGCGACCTTGTTCGCCTTCCTGGGGTGGTATAAAATATCACTGTCATAGTCCTTCAGGAGTTTCATCCAACGACACTGTCTCATATTCAATTCCTTCTGAGAGAATAAGTATTGGAGACTTTGCTAGTCAGTGAAGACTTGGAATCTTTTTCCACACAAATAGTATCTCCAAATCTTCAGGACAAGATAATCGCCGCGAGTCCTAGGTCATGCGTCGGATAATTCAACTCATAAGATCTCAAACGGGATGCGTATGCAACAACCCTATCTTGCTGCATCAACAAGCAACCCAATCCTTTAAACGACGCATCACTGTAGGTCTCGAATCCTATTGGACCAGATGGTATAATAAGCACAAGTGCAGTAGTTAGTTTCTGCTTAAGCTCTTGGAAACTACTTTCGCACTTAACTAACCACACAAACTTTTCTTCCTTCTTCAGAAGTCTCGTCAATGGCGATGCTAACACTGAAAAACCCGTATACGAACTATCTGTAATACTCTGCTAAACCCAGAAAACTTATGATCTCTGTCACTGTAGTCGGTCTTGCTAGTTGATCACGGCTTCAATCTTGCTTGGGTTCACGGATATTCCTTCTCTTGAAATCACATGTCCTAGGAACGCAACACAAGTTAACCAAAGCTCGCACTTACTGAACTTGGCGTACAGCTTGTGATCTCTCAAAGTCTGGAGCACTATCCTTAAATTCCTTTCATGATCCTCAGTACTCCTCGAGCATACTAGGATGTCGTTGATGAAAACAATTACAAATTGATCCCAGTACTCCTTGAACATACGGTTCATCAAATTCATGAAAGCAGCTGGAGCATTATCCAAACCAAACGGCATTACATTAACTCATAATGGCCGTATCGATTGTGAAACACTGACTTCGGTATAACCTCATTTATAATCCCTAGCTGATGACACCCTGTCCTCAAGTCGATCTTAGAGAATCTCGACACTCCTGGAAGCTGATCAAACAAGTCATCGATCCTCCGCAACATATACTTATTCTTGATCGTCACCTGATTGAGTTATTGATAGTCGATGCATAGGCGCAACGAACCACCTTCTTTCTTCACATACAGAACTGGTGCTTCTCAATTTGATGCACTAGGGCGTATAAATTATTTATCCGACAACTCCTGTATCTGCAACTTTAGTTTTTTCAGATCTAACAAAGTCATCCGGTAAGAAGCCTTAGAGGTTGGCTCTGTCCCGGTGCTAACTCAATCACAAACTCAATTTCCCTTTCTGGCGGCAAACTTGGTAATTCCTTCCGAACACACCTGGAAACTCTCGAACCATTGCGATACCTTCTAACTTTAGCTCCTTTCTGTCGTATCCATGACAGTTGTCAAGTAACCTTGACATCCCCGTCTAACAAACAGGTTGCCTCCAGCGGCAAAATTAGAAAGGGATCGAGGTCCTTCTTGACTTTTAATATAATTTAAACTTTTATCCGTCAACGGTTCAAACTGTATCACATTACGACAACGATTCATTACAACAGAAAGCTCCTCGAGCCAAACCTCTTTATATATGATATCAAGGTCATACATGAGCAAACTAGTCAAGTACAACTCTAGTTAACGATTCTTCTTTCTACGGCCGCATTACAACAACTGAGGTTCTTTAAACTTAACCAAGATTATGTTGTACTACTCTGATAAAGTCACCCACAAAACATTCCTCCCCTGATCGGTGCACCACTTGATTCATCTCTCGATCCATATTTGCTTAAGTAATGGGCTGCAGGAAAGTTTTGTCACCATCAAAAAGGGGGAGATTGTTGGAGAAACTGTTCAAACCACCCCGCGGTGCACCGCGGCGCATCTTTATTCGAATCAAGATTGATTGCGAATCCTCTTTTCTGACCCAACAGTGGTAGTGGTGGTAACTGTTGCGGTCTCATCGAATCTTCGGTGACAATTCTTAACTTTATGATCCTGTCGGCCACACTCATAATAGGCATCCGTCCTAAAATGGCACGGGGTTGGTCCATGCATTTTCCCACAGGCACGACGCACTCCCTTCAGGTTGGATGTTTGCTTACCAATCTCACTCTTCCTGATAGGTGGAATGGGATACTCTTCTTCTACCATCAGTCTCTTCCCAACCCTATGATATACTAACATACAATAAACCATAATGATACTAATAACTTTAATTTGATAATTATAATTATATATCTCATTAAAATTTATTTGTTATCTTTGGTTATACAAACAAATTTAACAAGAAATATTAATTACTGACTGTTATGTCTATGAATTATAAGAAATTGATTAACCTTTGGGTTAATCCCTAAGTTCTTATAATAAATGAAATTCAATATACCCATGATATCGATAAGGATATTAACATATCAATTTCAATCATAACACCAATTAATCATGGGTAATTGAATAAAATAATTTACAATATCAAAAATTCAAAAGACCTTAAGGTTTGGCCACTTTTGTGACTAAGGACGCGTTTGGTAATCATTATATTCTTAAGAACAATTTATTATCAGAAATGATTTTTTTTATTCTGCTCTTGAGAATAATTTTTAAGTATTTTAAGAACTAACCAAAATTTATATTCCAAGAATAGAATTGCATTTGGTACCGTCCTCAAAATTTATACCCCAAACCATTTTCTTTTAATTTTTTAATAATTTTATCACTTTTTCCCTTTTTGTTCTTTTCCTTTTTTTTTTCTTTTCTTTCCCTTCTTATTCTTCAAGCTCAAGCCAGCAACCTCACTGGAACATCATCGGCCTTTAGTGAGGTCGCACCTCGTCGGCCGAGCCTCACTGGCAACTGGGCGAGGCTCAGTCAATGGCTAGGCAAGCCTCGCCAGTGGCCGGAAAGAGGCCCGGCAAGGCTTGCCTGGCCACCGACAGGCTCGCTAAACCTTGCCCAACTAGTCATCGGTGACCGGTGGCGATGGACAACGGCGGTGGCGACGGCAGTGGAAGAAGAAGAGAGAAGGAAAGAAGAGAAAAGAGAAAAAAAAATGGGTTGGTTTGATTCTAAAATTGTTTCCAGGAACAAATAATTAACTTTTTTTTACTTCTTGATTCTATTCTAAATCTATTCCCGAGAACAAATTTGTTCTCGAGAATGAAAAATTTACCAAATAAATTTATGTTCTAAATTACTTTTGGGAACACAAGAATAGAAATTTTCACTATTTGGGAAATTGCCAAACGAACCTTAACAACCATTCTTAATTGATTTTTTTTTTTTATACTGTAAAACACAAACATTCACCAAATTGCACCTAAGAGTAAAACCATAATTAAAGCATTAGGGTAAAGTTGTAAAATCATAATTCTATAGGGGTAACACTGTAAATTTAACATCCAAGAACTACGTGATGGTTTGCTTATTTAACATAGTATCGGAACTAAGAAATCTTGAACTTTGCTTTTGTCATAAATAAACTGTTTTCATTACTTGAAATTGTTGGGGCTAATAATACAATTTGAAAGGGGTGAGTAGGTTTTATGAAGATTTTGAAAAACTTTTGCAAAATATAACAATATGTATCTCAACAGCACCAAAAATGGATTAAATATATTATATACAAGTCCTACTAATGAACATATGCTGATAGTAATGAGCAAAAGATTGATATGCAAGTGCTACTAAAATCATTTCTTTTTCGGCGATGGGTAGCGGAGGGAAAAAGAAAAAGAAAAGGAAAGGAAAAAAAAAAGAAATTCATTAAGTAAAAAAATTGCAAAAATTGTCCACATCAACGTTGGTTGTTCGCCGGCCATACTATGTAGGATGACTGGAGCTGACTAGACTATCAAGTCAACGATTACGATCAAAGTTGATCAAAAAAACTAAATTGATAAATAATTAGAAGATTTAGGATTAAATTGGTAAATTACTAAAATATTCATAACTAAATTGACACAATTAAAAGTTTTGAAACTTAATTGACTGCCGTACAATAGATTCAAACTTTTTTTGGATACCCTTTCATGCACTCAAAATTGCTATTTGGAAAATGGAGACCTTTCATAACTGGAAGAGTTTTGGAAGATCGTGAGAACTTGTGTTCTCACTATTGCCTTGTTAAATGCAAGCAAGTCCTTGAAGCCCATTGCCCCATGCTCTTTTCTTTTTTCATCACCTCCCATTCCTTCTGGTGCAGTCCTGATTTTGATTCACTTTTTTCCAAATGTTGCAATTTTCTGCTTGATCATCGACATCTTCCTTCCCTTTTCTCTTCTGTTATCCGTGACACAATTCAACAATTCTTTTAGGTACACATATCGAGTTCTAAATTTCACGCTATAATCGATCACTACACATGATTGATTGCACATATAATAACATGATAGCAAAGTCTCTCAATGAAATTAAGGTTCAGTTTGAAAATTTTGTTGCTGATAGATGCACTTCCAATCTTGAGGAAAAATGAAATTTTGGTGAGGTATACAAACTTTATAATTTTGTGTGCAAAACCATCTCATCTTATAGCTCTTTCTAGATCCCACTATCTAGAGCAAATCAAACTCAATGAACATCGTGTTAAAACATGATTTCTTACCTCTTTCTCAGTTTCAATATTTTGCAAATTTCCTACTTACTCGTGCTCATGGAGATGTCGCTTAATCATATAGATATATGAAAGATGAAAAACAATTATCTATATCCGAGCTCATCATAGTTGTTGATCATGTGGATATCATGTGAACTTAAGTACTAGTCAGGAAAGTAGCAATCAACATGAATTTAGTACCCTCCTCCCCTCCCTAAAAAAAAAGACAAAAAAAAAAGAGGATGTTGCAAATTTTGGGATCATATTTTGACTACTCTCTCTCAGTTTTTTTTTTTTTTTTTTTGACATTTCACTTAGGCTTTGACGTAGTACTGGTCAAAATAAGGAAACAACACATGTACGAGATGTTCTGTTACCTTAATTTTTTTCCTCTAGGATAATGACCGCATGAAATGATGAGAATATTCTCGAACGTGTGCAAAAATATATCCCAGCATAATGTTAAGTTGTTAACCCCAATAATTGGCCTTCGGAGCTTCTTCATCAATTCAAATCCCATATTTTACATTATCCTCTCCTCCAATTTATACAATAAAAAGATGTCACAGTCCAAAAACTATATACAAAAAATTAAAAAGGAAAAAATTATAATATTATAAAGGAGTACTTATTTTGGGGGTATTGTAAACGTGTAATTGAGCAACAAAGAAAGAAAGGGTCGCCCGCAAGGCATAACTTGCACGCATCCTCGCTCCCTCCGCCTCCCCTCGTCGATTCAACCAGGTGGGCCCGGCCCAAGGGAAGCAGGTGGGCCCACTGGGCCCACTAGCCCCACCCGACGGTGTACGTGGCCACTGCAATAATTGAACGTAATCGTGATGATTAGATTCTTTGTACACTCTTATTCTCGACAATTCGACCATGATGGAGGGCGATGTAAATCCCCTTTTTCCTTCACCATAAACATGATTTTGCAATTGAGTTTAAGGACAAATGATTTGGAGAGAATAAAAAAGATAATAGGGACAATTTCGGATTTGTAGAGTTCCAACCATGTTCATAACTGATGAGAATAAAAAAATCGACTTCTATTTCCATAAGGCACTACATCTGATTTATTTCAATGATGAAAAAAAAAGAGAATATGGCATGTGTTGTTACGTGGAGCGATGCGGCGACCTAAATTATTTAGCCTACCTGAATATCCTCTTGATCGAAGGACAATGACAAATCAAAATAAGGACATTGTACAAATGGCCCAAATGGATAACCGATGGGTGCATCAAACTTCGCTTTCAATGCCTATCGGCCTTAAAGCTCGGACAAGTAAGAATGGATATGGCAGATGATGTTTTGAAAACATTTGCACAAGTGGCCTTCGGTTTTTTTTTTTCTAAAGTTTTTTGTCAGACTGAATTTAGCATATCTTGTGTTAATTGAGGGGAGACTATTAGATCCGTAGGTATTGATAGATGCATGATGTGCGGCATATGGACTCCTTCTACATGAGGGTTGAGCACAATTTGGTCCGAATTGCCTAACCAAACTGAACTGAACTATAATTGTCAATTTAATTTTGTTTGCAAAGATGCTTTCTTGAACTAAATTGAAAGATAGTTCGATTTGATTTTTTGCCAAATTGAACCGAACCACCAATTCTAAACTACATATCCCCGAGCCCTATTATCATGTTTTTCAAAAATGGAGACCAACGTGTAAGGTGGTGGGCAATTGTGTTTACATTAGAACTTCAATTATGTCACGTAGTTTCATTATTAAATAATAGCTTGACTTTCTTGGCCAATTCATGTTTTGATAGAGTCAAACGTTGTGAGAGTTGAAAGTATTAAGAAATGATCATTTCAATGTTAATGGATGGTGAAATTTGTTATAAATATACTAGTTTGATTTTTTTATAATTAAAAATTAATTTTTGGTAAATTTGTTATAAATTATCGGTTTGAGATAAAAAAAAATTGTGCTTAAAAATCATTTTAAGTAAATTATCATATACGTACAATTTGAGATTTTTGTGATATTTATCTTTAAGAGAAATAATCATTTTAGTTCCCCTCCATACCAAATCTAATCGAACCGAAAAACTCACTGGTTTTCGAACCCTTATGTAGTTCAATTCAGTTCGGCATAAATTATTATTATAATTTCAAGCTCAATTTGATATTTTTTACTCAGATGGGACTGAACTGAAACGTGCTGGCCCCTAATCTACTCTCACACCTAAATCTAAAACTCCCTCGGAATTTTCCTTCCTAATTTAGAAAAAAAATTAAATCAAAAACATTATCTCCGGCCGTGGGGCCCACCGACCAATATAAATCCGCCACGTCAGATAGATGACAGGTATCAACTTCGTCTCTCTCTCTCTCTCCTCCGTGTTCGGTCTCGTCGTGCACTCCCAACAACCAAGCCCCCCTACCACTCCAAGCTTCATCGTCTCCCATGGCGTCCTCCTCCTCCTCCTCCACTCGCTCCTGACCTCGAAACCCTAGTGAGAGAAAGAGAGAGAGAGCACTAGAGAGAGAGAGAGAGAGAGAGAGAGAGAGTATCGCCGGCGCTCCGGCCATGGACAGCAACGCGTACTCCCACTCGTCGTACCCGGACTCCGGCAACTCGTCGCCGCGCTCCCGCGACGTCGACCTCGAGACGGCCTCCTGGGACGACCCCGTCCCCAACAGCTACCGCGTCCGCTTCATGTGCAGCTACGGCGGCCAGATCCAGCCCCGCTCCCACGACAACCAGCTCGCCTACGTCGGCGGCGAGACCAAGATCCTCGCCGTCGACCGCGGCGTCAAGTTCGCCCCCTTCATGTCCAAGCTCTCCTCCCTCTGCGGCGGCGGCGGCGGCCCCGCCCCCGAGCCCTGCTTCAAGTACCAGCTCCCCGGCGAGGACCTCGACGCCCTCATCTCCGTCACCAACGACGAGGACCTCGAGCACATGATGCTGGAGTACGACCGGCTGTGCCGTGCCTCCGCCAAGCCCGCGCGGCTGAGGCTCTTCCTCTTCCCGGCGACCGGCTCGGCTCCCGCGAGCTTCGCGGAAGGCGAGGGTAAGGCCGGGAGCCAGTGGTTCGTGGACGCCCTCAATTCGGTTCAGATGCGGAGCCTGGATGGTTCGCCGCCCCCGGAATCGACGGCGGCGGCCGTGGGGCAGCTGGATCCGGACTTCCTGTTCGGCTTGGAGAAAGGATTCCCGGCGAGGAAGCTGCAGGATCCGCCGGCGGCGGCGGCGGCGGCGGCGGCTCTCGATAGGGACGTTACGGCCGGATCGGACTGCGGATCGGAGGACCGGCACGTCATCGGAGAGCCGGTGATTTCGCAAGCGGAGATTCACCGCCAGATTCAGGAGCTGCGGAGGATGCAGATAGCCGGACACGAGCAAGTTCATTTTTTGCATAGAAAAATGGACGACGCAATTGTCAACCCTAGGGCTCCCGCCGGTGACTACTACGGACACCGACCGCCGGAGAAGGTAGCATCGCCGGCTCCGGCGCCGGTGGCTTTTCCGGTTCCGATGCAGATTCCGGCGAATTTCCCGTCGGAGCGCCACATGACAAGCGGGACTTATTCAATTGCGGGAGCCGGAAATGAGCAGCCAGTTTATTATATACAGGCTCCAGCAGGCAACTACATGGGCGCACCGCAGGGGATGCGTCCGGGGACTGGACAACCTGGCCAGGGGCCTTTCTACGGAATGCAGAGGGCGATGCCGGATATCTTCCGGGAGCAGCCGGTGTACAATGCAGTGCCACAGGCACCAATTCAGCAGCAGCAACAGCAGCAGCAGCAGCCGCCAAAGCTCATGGCTTATGGCACAGAGGGAATACAAGTGATGCAGGCACCGCCAAAGGTCCCGGTAGCCGAGCCGGGTTTCCCTCAGGTACCTCAGGTGATGTATGATGGGTCGGGCCGTCAGGTTTACTACACAGCCATGCCGGGATCAATGGCGCCACCATATCAAGCGGCAGGTGAAGGGAGGCAGGGCGGCGGTGCTGGGCCGGCGAATCAGGAGGGCAAGGTTGTGGGAAGGGGTGCTCAATCTTCTCCGATATGATAGAAACTGTTGTCTATATTGGTGAATTGAATATATATGAACACCTTTGAATATTGATTTAATCGTCTCTGTCCAACGCGGGTTCAATCTTCTCTTATTTAATTATTTGGTGAGCGTTCTCTTCTCTGCTATCATGTTCTGGCCCAGGAGTGAGATTGGAGTCCATTAACTTGCAACTCTTTTTCCTTTTCCTTCTTCACACATTCAATCTGCATTCCTTGTGGCTTGAAGAAATTCCTGATTCCTGAGTCACCCATCGAGACTCTGTACCCGTAAAGCTTTACATGAATTGAATTGTGAATGTGGGGTTCCATATAGTGTAACATTAGTCAAGTTCATCACATGTCTAACTGCTTGTCTTCTTCAGCCAGAAGATTTTCGAATTGCTTAGTTCTGCTAATTCCCGGCACATGTTGAGAAAGGAAATTGCGAGCAGTGCTGCAACATCAGTAACATTATTATCACGTTTGAAAATGTCTTGATACTTGAAACGAACTATATAATTCAGTCTGAGTACTATGCACTGCCAGGACCAGAAATTGACATGACATACTATTAGTTTAGACTTCAACATCAATCATATATCCCTTCTAGCGACCTCCACTGCAACGGCTGCTGCAACCACCGCCTCCACCACAGCCACCTCCCCTGCAGCTCCCCCCACCGCAACCGCCGCAACCGCCGCTACAACCGCCGCTGCATCCACCACCAGCCACCATTTCTGCCGAGGAACCATTGCGGTTATCTGCACCGGGGCCACCTTCATTGTTGCCACTAAAACTCACTCGTGTTTCTATTTGTTCCTGCACAGCAACTGCATCGACACAATTTGAAAACATGATGGGGGTCGCCAAAAATTGGTAACTATCTGCATAAACGTCACTCGAATATTTGCCTTCCGCCTCTTTTCTGTTTTCTTCCTTGTTGCAGACACTTGTATCCAGAGCATCATCCATCCATTCCCCATTCTCTTTGTTCTTCATATTGTGTTGCAGCATATTTGACAGTATGAATGCTGATATTACCGCGGGCAGTACCATCCAATCTTCTTTCACCTGTCAATCGAAGAAGATATCCTAGCAATTCTTCTTTTTTTTTTTTTTTTTTTTTTTTTTCTGGAAATGGTCTTAACGAGTAAAAGATGGTCGTTTTTTACCTTCAGTATGCCACATTTCAAATTGAGCAATGCCACCGACTTCCCATAGGGATATGCCGCTGAAAATTCCACTGCTGTCATGAATCCTTGTTCATCTTCCTTCTCACAACAGTTCCTAACCTCATATTCTAGCTTTTTCCCAGGATATATAATGACCTGAAGAGTACAGAACGCTCGATGAGTTACTAATTGATAGCCTGGACTCTTCCAGAGTGAACTGTAATTCATTGTGAAATGATACATAGTAGAACTTGTGGAAGGGCTTGGTAGATTGCAAAAGCACTTGTTGCATCATCATTTAATCTCTGGCTGAGACATTTCTTTGCGAGCAGTTCTACACGTACAGAATATGGACTATGAATAAGATTAGAAGGATAAAAGATGCTTACTTGTCTATCACCCGTGAGCTTAAAAAGATGGCTGTCTCCTGAGGAATCTCTTTCTAGGCAAAAGAACCATTTTGAGTTCATCAGAGACCATCCTGTTCCTTGTAATTCTGCAAGTAGATATGCTTTCCCATCTTCTGCTGTTCTAATCAGCTCTCTTGGAAGCCGATTTTTGTCTGCCACAACTACTTTGGAATCCCTATCACAGTCAATACTGAAAAGTGATTAATAGTTGCATAATCGTGCACGTGTGAGGTTATATGGACAGCGGCCATTTGTATTTCCAAGGGAGGAGAATGCAAGCCTTGGGAACCAATAATCAGGATGGTCTGGATCCTAAAACCGTAGTCAGTTTAAATAGGTTGCTCAATGTAACTTAGATTCATGCATCAAACCATGTCGTCATTTCTAGTGGCTTGGCAAATTCTAGCAGTGAGTTCCATTCCAGTAAATTGTATTCTTTGACTTCGTTATACTAGAAAGAAAATGCAAATTAATTATTGAATGACATAGTTATTCAGTAATGCATATACCTCATCTGCATGTTGATGATTTCCTTGCCTTCCTCTTGTAGGATAACTGTCCAGCTTCTGTCAAGATTAGTCCTCCTGAGAAGTGGCAGGAAGCGAGCACTTTTCATTGATGGATTGGCAGGAATCATTTGTAACATGTATTCCATTGGAACTGGAGGAGTGAAAGACATGGCGATACGGATGCTGATGGGGCTGGAATCCAAATTCTCCGAGTCTGTTAGGAGCTCAAACCAATCGTCCATCCAGAGGGGAGATCCAGGCTCCAACAGTTTGGTCAAAGAGACAGAAGTTCTCCCCAGCGGTGTTTCTGATTTAGTGTAAGTTGTATAACGCATGAGTTCGAAAACGAGCTCTCCTTCAAGTTCACAGTGAAAGCTAGCGACCTGTTTGTACCCTGATTCAGACTGTATGCTTAGTCTTGTTTTAGTGTTGAAGTGCACATCTGGCTCAGCTTTTCTTAAGGTTACAAAGAGATTGCCTTGATGCCTAACTGGTAAGTCTTTGATTGCTGCAATCTCCACCATGACCTTTACAACAATTACAATATTAGGAATGAGATTTTATCCAATTTATGCATTACAAGGTAGTGAAAGTCACACATCCTCTACCTGGTGGTGCGCCCAGATTTTCAGAACTTATAGGATTGTCTATGAGCTATTTCTAGCATGAAGCTAATTGTAATGCAATTCTTCAGTGTTCCAAATTCCAACGAGTATACAAGGAAAGAGTTGCATTATACTTGAGCAGCTCCCCCTATATATTAACAAAGTATATGCTATAGATAGACTTGACTTTATGTTGAAATAAAAGAACAGAAACAGTTGGCGTCCCAGTTGCATTTGAAGTTCATATAGTTCTTCCAACATGCGACTAAAGAGTTAAGTGGGGGCAGCTTTTCTGTATTTGGACAAAGCCACACATTGAGTGCAGCTTCTGCGGTCAGATAATAGTACATGTGTATTTGGGCTGAGCACGGTTTCATAGTCCTCGTCATGAGGTTTGTGCCATACGGTAAAGGAATATAGGAAAGATATGGATTGCTTCGGAAGTTTAATTACCTCTACTAGCTTTTTCTGGGGAAGTGGAATGGTATTCTGAATCCTGCCGGATGAAACCGCCTTCTTGGCCACTGTATTAAGCTGAATAGGAGTTATTGTCGGTGGAGATGGAGCGCTGCCTCTATGCATTGCTCCTGCCTTCCAATAGCTCATACCAAATGTCTCTTCCCACAACTTTGTGGTTTGCAAAAACCCCGCATTGAGCTTCCCACCCTTTGTTCGATTAGAATCAGTATCATCATGTCCTAACACCTTTCCGATGATTGCCACTGTATCTCTACAGTATGAAGCGGGGTTTAACTGGTGAGCGTGCCAGATGAGATCAATGTCGTAAGTCGGGACACAAAAGCATTCGTTTGCCTTTTCTCTGTTTCTCTTGATCAGATAGAGAAAAGCCTTGTATCTGGCCACGGCTTCTTTAAGAAGTACATCGTCGTTCATATAGGGACGGGACACCTGACAAGAGAAGCAATCCTGTGAGTAATTGTCCACTGCCAAAGAGAGGTTAGACAAAATCCACGTGCCAAATGTGCGCTTCGATGGATTTCACCAGGAAGTGACCTGAGCTTATAGTTATGTGGCAAGCAAGATCCATACAAAACTGGCCAAGAGCCAAACTTAACAGGTTTGAGTAACATGAGTAAAAGACACATCTTTAAATAGGCCATTTTTATGTTTCTTCTTTCCTCTGACAATCCATAATATGGTCGCTTCGTATACCTCAAGTGTCTACAAAACAATATCATCCCCAAAATTCAGGGTTCAGTTCAATTAGTTAGATAAGATTTTAGTTTCTCTGAGTTACTTGTCGTACCTCCAGTATCCCCAGTGCTAGAGTTCATTAGATGTGAACAACTTTAACTGGGAAGGGCGATATATATGAATTCAAATTTGGGGAGATGTAGAATGATCAGTGAAAATAGGACTTAAGGAGTCAAGAGATCATGTACAATGATCCTTCCGAAAGAATCATAGCCTTTAGGTGATAAGTTACTGTGATGCCTTGATAAATTCATCCCTGTACCTGGTAAAAGAAAGAACTCTGCCTCTTGACAGCTGCAACTAAGTCATAATCACTGTCTCTTGGAGCTCCCATGGTATTTCCAGCTCCACTCTTTGACAGGTTGCCATTAATGTTGAGTTCATAAGGTTCACTTGGATACATTCTGTTCCAGATTGCTTCGGTTTGTTTAGTGCAGGTTCCTTGGACAGAAGATAAAACATTCCAGTTGTCCAGAATGCTCCCATACAATTCCCGACAGTCGATCTTATACCGCACCTGGGGACCAAAAAACGTGAATAGCTGGGAAAGTTTCCCTTCAATGGGTAAAGAGCAAGCAGAAGAGGATGATAGAGTTCTAGAGAGCAAGACACATGTGCCTCATTATATTTTACCGGGTTAAGCCTATGACAGTGCCATATCCATTCGCAGTCAAAAGGCACCACCAGGGGTCCTTCAGAAATCGGAGAATTTATGTGCTTGGCGAGCAGGGGAAGCCAGCAATGCTTGTATCTGAATTTAGCACAAAATTGAAAAATCTGAGAACCAGAAGATATTGATAGGAGTGCAAAAAGAGAAATATACCATCTTCGAGTCTCTGGCGAAGTTAATTATCTCAAGATGGGAGAGTGAAATTTCATTAACTTTGATTAAAACTGAAAAATTGGTCAAGAACGCCTTAAAGCTCCATAACAAGTTTTATCTTGTGACCATGCAAGGCGCAACAGATACTGTTAAAATCTCTGTATCTGGCTCACTCAATGGTCTGAGACTCATTCACTGCTCACCGACAAATGGCACGGTCCAACACTGGGCCGCCGTAGAGATGCCGATTCCTATCTACTGCTGCTAGAAACTTTAGTTGTTGCTTAGCACCCGCCACGAGGTCTGCGCTTGTGACTATCTGCTGTGCTTCAGCCCACTCCAGGTTCTGTTGCTTCTGCTCCATTACCTGCATAGAGGTCGGCAGCAACCATGGAGTTTCAGAATGGGAAAGAAAGTTCTCTTGCTGTTACGAGGCACATCCTAATATGCTAAAGCGATTGATTTTCTTTTCCGGAATTCCTCATGAAACTAAACTAAAAGTGACCCAAAAGGCAAAACACTGCATAGATGAATCAAAATCATGAGAGTAGAAGTTACAAGAGGTCATGCGGGTTCATTAGTTATTAATGTCTGCAGGGCCTGTAATGCAAATTAACTCTGAAAAACTAATGTAAGACCCGTTAAGCCATTTTTCGAAACTTTGAAGGACGAAGCTACGTTACCTGTATCGATTTTCTTTTTATTAGATGATAACAAATTCACGGTTCTATCCTACTCACAGTAGGCCATATGTAGGCTCTGTATCTCTAATTCAGATCTTCATTTCGCAAGTCCTAGGAATGTAAAATTGCGAAACTAATCTTGCAATATGCAATATTGTGCTATGCATGCGCCACAAATTCCTTACCATTGCTCTTTCTTTTTGTGATTCTCCGAGGAAAGGCTACAACTAAGAAGGCAAAGATGGCGAGGAGTATTGTGAAAGTGCAATATCTAACTGGATTTGTTTCTCTCCTGTTTCAGCTGTTGTCTAGGAGGTTGATATTTATGGATTCCCTAGGATGAACAGGGAGCGAGATGGAGAATGAACTTGATCTTTGGATATGGTTGAGAAAAAAAGAAATCTCTTCTGAGTTATGGTGCTTGTCACACTTTGGGCGCTTTATTGGCATTCGGTTGTAGTTCTGTGAAGAGTTTTCGGCCTGGACGCAAGAAACTTCACTTCTTGTTGGGTTTCATCGATCATGTCATAAGTTATATGTGATCTCTTCCAACAGCTCATTGGAGAGACAATTTGTCGTGTTAGTAACTAGTGCATCGGCATCGATCTTGATTCCCATGGTCGATAGATCCCACGATGGAACACTGTAATGGGAGACTGAAGCTCGGGGAGATGTCATATTCTCCTTTTTTCCTAGGATTGGATCACTAGCTGCGATTTTGTGGGGGCAGACAGAATTTCCATAGTGTTCTCACCTTCGGAAGGAACTTAAAGAGTCTTAACTATGAAATACTGCCCCATTTTCTGCCCTCAACTGCACTTTCGCTAGCAATAGCGGTATCACTGCAGTCCTAGGATCGTATACAACCTACAATATCTTGCGGGGAGGCTTCCGAGTTCCGACCACTATTGTTGTCATTTTGTTTCTTATGTATGAAAACTTCATCCTCTGAGGTTGAATGAGTAAAACGGTTGTATGACTGTGCAACCGAGGAGCACAAATCCAGGCTTGTGTATTACGTTAGAAAATCAATAGGCAACATGGCTGATGGATTAATTATTGTTTCCTGCTTGAAAGCATCACTCTCTTACTCTTGCCGTTCAGGCACCAGTTCCGTGACACACTGATTTGACAACCTGAGAAATCTGGACCATTCATCTTTTTAACTTGCAGGACGAGGAGGGAAGATAAATAGGATTGACGCTCCCTCCGTAGGAAAACTGTAAATAATAATTGGACTTCTGCTGCTAAAAGCGTACTTTCGAAAAGGAAAAGATTGCCGATGATAGATGGTGTTACGGTACTATTAAGTTATGCTTTTGGTCCGCAAACATTTCAAGGTGTTGCTTAACTCGACAGCCATTTTGGCGCATTCTTCCCTTTCGTTTTTCCCATCATCACATGCTCTTGTTTTCTCCTTCCAATACAAAGCTACGAGCTTCTTGTGGACAGCAAGCCTTCGGAAGGGGAATGCCGATAAGATGCTTTAGAGAATTAGCCTGTATAAGTCTGTCAGCTTTGAATATAAGAAACACTTCATGCAGCTCCTTCTTGTCAAAGTGCCTTGTGGTCTTTCCCTAACAGCAGTATACCATAACTCGGCACAATGCAGGTGTGGGCTTACTTCTCATGGCGCAAACCAACAAGCCATGAACCTGTGCATTTGGTGCATCATGCCCAGCTATTAATCGTGTATCCACTCTTGGGGAGTTCTTTTTTTGCAGTGCGTTCGAGCATTTAACAATGTCTTCATTCTGATCACCAGGCAAACGACGGCTAATCTCAAACCATTTCATTATTGCAAGAAGACATGTTTCTTATGTGTATAACAATGGATAGAAGGTGCCAACTTTTGATCTGGGTTACAGGCTCGCATTGCTGCTAAAAATTTAAAATTTTCATTCTGTGTCTTAACTTTGTCTACCCTCTCTGAGTCAAGAGACCAGCTGCAGTCTGATATGCCCCATGGCTGGAAGGGAAATTCCCTTTATTTTCCTTATTTATTGGGTTGATAAATGTACTTCAATTTTCATAACATACCATATGTTGAGGGACACAAATCAGACACTATCAGGCCAATTGCTAAGCACTGACATCAATAACACGCATGCCTGAGTATATAAATCTCCTGAAAACTGCTGCAGTAGAAAGCAAAATGATTTGAGTCCTCCGATCCACCAGCCATGTCTGAAGATCCAGCCTTTTTCACAAGAATAGACATGAGATGGCCTATGCGTGCAGGCAGCAAATCTGTGGAGAGCTTAAGGTATCAAAAACACCGCAAGGAATATTTAGGAGCAAGGATAATGCATACTGGTAACTTGCAATGCATAAAATAATGTCCATCCAAATTTGCAACCAGTAAAAGCACATTGTAAAGCAGGATATGCTTCGGTTAACCTATGTTATGAGCATATTGGACAAACAATTCTTCCACTTACAACAACTCATTCATTTGTTAATCATCTGAAAATCTAACAATGCCAGTGATCAAGAAGAGAACTTGCAACAATCCTATGTATAATGCTACTTCTGGATTTCTCTTTTATTGCCAGACAAAATGGTGGAGTGCAGAATATTGTTCGACCAACTTTTCTGACTTCAATTTCTAGAAAACGCAATGACTTAATAAATGTGGTTTGACTAATTAGTGAAAATTACCCACTGTTGAAGTTGCAACATTAGGATGACGCCTTTAGTTTTTGTATCTCATTGTTTCCTTCTCAAAGCCAATTGTTGGAAATTGCTTGGCATATTCTTCCACCTCTTCACGGAGTTTTGTAATTTCAGATTGAATATTGGCATCTGATTGCATGGTTGCCACAAAATCCTTCAACTTAGTTCCTGCATTGGAGAAAATCAGAAAAGTTGAGATAAGCTCACAAACAATGGATCATGGTGCCTTTGAAAATTCATTTATGTCAGCGGACAAAAGGCGAGAGTCCTTTAACCTTTAGAATTAGCCTTAACATTCAAGGCCAATTTGACAACAGCATCAAAAAAATCAGCTACTCTTGCAAAATCCTCCTCTCCAAAGCCCCTGGATGTGAGTGCAGGAGTCCCTGAAGCACCAGACAAGGTGAGATAAAAATTTAATTACTTAGAAGAAATAGCTTTAAAATAATCAAAGGGGAAAGGCTCTCACCCATGCGGATACCACCAGGAACCATGGCAGACACATCCCCAGGGACGGTGTTTTTGTTTGCAGCTATATGAACCGACTCCAAAACTTTCTCAACTCTAGATCCATCAATACCCTGCGAAAGGTAATAGTACCGGTTTGTCATTGAGATCCACTTTAAAATAAATATATTTTGTTTCCTCAAATTGTACCATCAATCAAACACTTAAAGCGTCAATATTATATAAGTAATTAGGATCTCCTGCAAACCTAGAGGCTGTGATAAACATCAGCTGAACTGTAGTGATAAGATTCATTCAAAGCACCTTAACATCCAATAAACAAACACAAACAATAGGAAAAGGGCACAAACAATCTATCTCGTCAATATATTACACTTTCCTCAATCGTCTTAAGTCCTACTTTAAGATTTAAAAAACAAAGTGAAATGCAATCACACTACTGAGCTTTAAAAGATTTGCTCCATGGCCAAAGGAAAGATTACCGAGAGAGTTGTGTAAGAGAGAAACTATCTTTCATAATCGGCATAAAAAAAAAGTTTTCATTGAAGATGTTAAACCTAGTGTAAATCAATCATTGATATCCCCGGTGTTGAAGTATGTGATTCGCAGATGAAGCAGCACATGAAACAAAAAAACGAAAAGGAAAAAAAAATTGACAAATTTATTTACCTTGTTCCTCAAATTTACCAAGACCAAATGGTTCTCAGTTCCACCTGATACAAGTTCATAGCCCTTCTCCAACAGACTCTGAACATTTAATGCCACAGTAAATGACACATGAAGTTATGCCGTGATATTGATAGAAACAGAAGGTAAACAACCATCAGGAATCTTGTGAAAAATGGGTTATGGCCCTTAATCACCTGAGCAAATCTTGAGCAATTGCTGAGAACTTGCTCTTGATAGGCCTTGTACTCAGGAGTCATGGCCTACAATCAGATGGAAACCCATGATTCAAAATAGTTTGCTGCAGTATGAAATGTACAAAACAGACAAAAAAATAAAAATCAATCCAAAAAATCCTTTCTGCTTGTGAAACCTGCTTGAGTGCAACAGCTAAGGCAGTAATGGTATGATTGTGAGGGCCTCCTTGAAGTCCAGGAAAAACAGCCTGATTGATCTTGTCTTCGTAGTCATAGAGAACCTAAAGAACAAAATTCCATAAATGATCAATCCACGAGTATTCACGAACCTAACTTTTACCCATTTGTGCTACAAAATTTTAGATGTTTAACATGCACAATAAGGAAGATTTGCAACCCACCTCTTGCCCTTTCTTGTTAATCTCTTTCACCCCCTTTCTGAAGAAAATCATTGCTCCACGAGGCCCACGAAGTGACTTGTGAGTGGTAGTTGTCACAACATCAGCATATTCAAAGGGAGATGGGATGACTCCAGCAGCAACCAACCCGCTAATGTGAGCCATATCTGCCAGCAGTATAGCTTTTTGTTTGTCACAAACCTGTGGAATCCAGTAGGGAACAGCATAGCAAGTATAAAAGGTGTTAGAGAATTGCGGCAAGGATTATGAAGCTGCATAATACAAGTGATGAAGGTAATTTACCTTTCTAATGCGTTCATAATCATAGAGTCGTGCATAGGCGCTAGCACCAGCTACTATCAACTTTGGCCGATAGAGGACCGCGCTTTTCTCCAACTGTAATGTTCAAGTAAAGTTGAATTCAGCCAATTACTAATTCCACAAGGTTAATGCTGAATCTGAAATTTTTTGAAGGAAAATCAGACCATTTGACTATTTTCAATGAAAAGCACAATCGCACTTTTAAGCATAAAAGTCTTCAGATTATTTTGGTAACTTTATTTCTAGTCGATGTCAAGCGTATTCCATAATATTTGACATAGTTCGAAAACCAAATATACTCATATATTGCCTTGAATCTAATTCGATCAATTGCTATAAGGGAAATAGAAAAGAAACTTTTCTAAAGTATAATGCGGAACACTGATGTGGCTCATTCACTGTTCAGCCGTCCTGCAATATTAAAGAAAATAGATGTTGCTTGCTACATCAACTAGTCTGCCCAACATACATAAAGAAGTCAGAAGGTAGTTAAATTCTTGCAGTTGAATGGTTTAATATATGCTCGGCCAAAACAAAAAGGGAAAGAATGATCTAATGTGTCATTGTGACCTTTGTGTTCCATTATTTGGTTATGTTTGTATTTATTTACATGTGGTATATATGAAAAAGAGAAGATTGTGACATAAGAAAACAGGACAGAGAGCCACGGCAACTAAACCATGACTCACATTTTAGTACAGGATATCATTGGATTCCTTATATGTAAAGTGTACCTAATCTACTGAATGCATCACCGATTCATTCATGCATAAAAACTCATGCATGGCAAACATAACATAGTTTTAAGCTAAGCACCCATTGAAATTGATATATACTTCCAGAGAATAGAAATTACGAAGTATTAAAGGTAGAAGTCCATATAACACAACTAAGGCATGCTGAAATGAAGATTTTCTTCACCTGCCCTTAATTTAGAGCAACAGATGAGAAACAACTCAAAAAGTACCTGGTCATAATCAATATAGCCAGTGGTTTCATTCAGTCTGTACGGCATTGTCTCAAAAAATATGGAAACTGCAGATATTTTCTTCGTGTCTGTCTGCAAAATAAGAATGTGACTATCAGAACCAGGCACTGTAAAGGCCAAACTGTTACTGCTTGCAAAAGCAATAATTTGTTAAAGTTGTAAGCCATTCAGTTTTATATTTTTTCGGTTAAATTGTTTTCATCACCAAAATTCTTCAGAAGCTACGCTGAACACCATAAATGGTATGAGAATCCTCCTTCTTCAATAGAAATAACAAAAGAGAAATCATCTTTGGTACACTGTGTTCCAAAGAGATAAAACACAATTCAGACTGCTTAACAATATGCCAAATGTCCACATGCCAGGGCCATCCTTTATTGTTTGAGAACAACTTACTACTGTCTTTGGGGGTCTATATTTCTCTTAATTAATCACTCTTCCAAGCTGAGGCCCTGTTAAGACTATGATTCAAGAGCAACTGTACAGCATTTCTGGTTTTTTAAAGTTAAATAGTGATCTACCTAAATTCAAGTAAAAAAAAAAATAGAGATTATGCCGGATATATTCATCAAGCAAAGCTTCAAAATAAAACAGGTACAGTATTGAGAATTTCTCCCAGCTTAAGCCTCCATTTAAACATCCCTGGAAATTTACTTCTGAAGAGAAAAAAGTTGAAGCTTATAAGTAGACACGGAAAATAACTAGCATATAACTTCTAATGAACCACGAGACAGCATGAAAGTCCTTTGTACGACAGGAGCATTATATTACCGAAGGATAAAAACATTGAAGATACTTAATTACCTGGTAACCATGTGAAAGATGGCCACCATGAGGAAGATCAAGTGCCATGATTCTCTCATGAGGTTTCAGCAATGCAGTATAAACTTGAAAATTGGCCGGTGATCCCGATAGCGATTGAACATTAACTGCAGAGAAAGACAAAATAGGCTTAACTTACTAAGGCCTTATGCTTAAATACACTCCTGCACAGTCTTATAGACTATAGATACAATACGCCCAACTTTGAATCAACTAAAAGTGGGAAAATAGAAAGAAAGAAGAGCATAAAAAACAGAGTGTTCTTCCATGTGCTACCCAAAATCTGCACGTTGATTTCTAAACACCATTTTCTCCGCAGTGTTGGATTTTACATTATTAATAGCTACATATTATTTGATCATATATTATAGACTATGGAGATACCCCTTCACTGGAGAGAAGGAAAATGTCTAGAGTCCAAACTAAATGTTCTCAGGGCCACAAAAAGTGACAACGATTATGCGAAGTTATAATGCATTACCTCCCCATTTTGCAGGATCCAGTCGAAAGGCCTCCAATGCACGCTTCTGACATAAGGTTTCTGCCTTGTCTATGTACCTAGCATGGAAACAGCAAAAATATTGACTCGAGCCGATTGATGATGCCCTACATGAATATCTAAAAAACAGTAATTGTAACGAACAACATCCACAATAATGCAGAAGCGAGGGGGCTAAACGTACTCATTTCCTCCGTAATATCGAGCGCCTGGATACCCTTCACTATATTTGTTAGTCATCACTGAACCGACCGCTTGCATTACCGACACCGAAGTGAAATTCTCCGAGGGAATAAGCTCAAAGCCCTGCAAATTAAGTTCTAAAGAAATCATAATTGTTTCAACGATCACATCAGATTATCCAAGGAGAGAAATTGCCACATCTATCCAAGATTGCAACAGGAGTCGATCCACATTCAACTCAACAAAGATAAAAAGAGCAACCCCATACGACGAGGCGACGCACCTTCCATTGCCTCGCTTTCTCGAGCTCGATTATGTCGGCTACCTCGGGATCAATGGTCTCCAGCGGTTCATTCAGCTGCTTAATCCACTGGCAAAATAACAATAAAAAAAAAAAAAAAGGACATCTCTTTTTCAAATCCCGCATTTATAACAAAAATATCAACCTCAACCGAATCGACAGAACTACTTTCCCGCCACCTCGACCCTCGTCGCGGATCTGGCAAAAAAGCACTCATCGAAAACAGAAAAGCCGAACCGAAAAACGGACCGCGACCGAGAGGAGCTTACGGTGGCGCGAGCCGACTCCTTGTCCTGAACCGCTTCACTCGGCAACGAAGACTGCGAAGCACGAATTCGAGATCGGGAAATGCGTCAACGAAGAGATCCAGAGTTCCCGATCGCCAACGAGCGATGTAAAAAAGCAAACGAAAGAAACCGAATCCAAACGGTACGGCAAAAAAAAAAAAAAAAACCGAGCTGGCCGGGCGCCGGGAGGGGGGCACGAACCGCGCAACGGAGGGAGCCGCCGCCGCCGCCGCCGCGGGCGAGGGGCCGGAGGGAGGGGAAGCCGGTCGCCGGCGAGGAGAGACGCCGGAGAAGCGATGCCATTGCCGCCATCCTCTCTTTCTCTCTCTTCTCTCTCGCTCTTCTCTGGATATGCAGTTGCAGTTGCAGAGAGAGAATCTGGTTGGGCCGCGGGAAGGGAAGTAGGGGACGGGGTTGGTGGCGAGGTTGATTTGTTTCTGTCCGAATAAAAATAAATTAATAAATAAATTTAAAAAAAAAATTGGGAAAATGGATAATCCACTTGAAGTTGGTGTGGGATTCTGACACGGGGTGGGGCCCCCCGGACAGACAAGGTGGGGACAGAGAGACGAGCTCCCTTTCCGACGCAGCAAGCGCAGATTTGTCTAATTTTGGCATTTTGCGTTTACTATTTTCGTTGGCTCAATTCTAAATCATTTGATTTTGTCAAATTTTCACTAATTTTTTTGGCCAAATTTCAATAGTCCTCTCGATCAATATTTTAGAAATCCTCACGTCGGCCATATTAACAATTTCAGGCGAAAATTAATCAGGAGAATTAGATTAGAATTTTGCATGCAGATTTGAAACTAAATTAACAAAAATAAAAAAAGACTGAATTAATATTCATATAATAATTTTATGATTAGTTGGATAATTTTCCTATCTTTATTTCTAACTCAAAACATTTGAAACTTTTACAATATGTAAATATCAATGTGTAAAGTCGTTTTGAAGTTTTTCCTTGATTTTTTAAAAATTGTATATGATATTTTAAGATTTTAACGAGATGGTAAAAGAAGGTACTTTTTTATTTTCATATAGTCCCAAACAAATAAACCAAACCCGGCTCTTATCACGCATATTAGTGCATAAGTATCATTAGAAGGCCAAAAACGAAATTTGGATTACACCATGTTCCTCAATTTATGCAATTTTTCTTTTCTAATTTTCATCACTTGCTCCTGACATCAATTGAATCGTTTAGCTCTTTGAAGGAATACATTCCATACCCTTTGCCTGGTACCGCTTGGAGGTCATCCACGCCACTCAAGGCTAAGTAGACAAGATCGCCATGGCCATCGTGGCCTCGTCTCAAAGTTGTCTACGACATCAACGACGTTGATCTGATGCCATTAACCTCATCTCGACGGTTGGTCAGTGTGGGAGTGGTTGAATGAGGGGATTTGACAAATTCAGGAGGGATGGTCAAAATAGTGCTAGCGGCTGGTTCCAATGGATGGAGAGAGCCTATGATCTGAGTTTTTTTGAGTAATGAAGTATGGGTAAACATAGTATTAGCCTATTAGGAATCTTTTCAATCTTGAAGGAGAGTTTCAAGGAGGAATTGGCCTCCTATTCTTTTGGGGCTTTACTCATGTAAAACGGGTCGGGTTTGTCACATACCGTATTATCACACGGCCCCCTTTAGTAGATGTAGGATTTAATTATGGGTTAAGGCCCAATCAATTCGATGAGGACGTGAAGTGATGAAGAAAGTGAGGGGGAGAGTAGTAACAGCAAGAGCAAGAGAGGCTTGAAAATGTGCTGACTCCTAACACGTTTATAGAGTGGCGAATTGGCACGCCAAATAGGAAAGTATATACTAAGGAGTAAGGAGGATGTCAATGCTTGTGGAGTAGAGGATGTAACACCCCCCAAATGTCATAAAAGGTCAAAAAGGTACTATGAGATGATTGATAGATAAAAGCCAATTTTATAAGGCCACCGTCTTTAGTATCGAGGGCTTGGCCCACGGGCCACATGGAAAAGGCTTGATTCTTGCAATTCTCTTTAGCCGCATGATGCAAAGTGTACTTTTTTTAAAGGGAAAATTACATAGATAGTTATTAAATTTTAGCCTAATATATAATATTGACTCTAAACTTTTAATTTTTTCAAGATGGTCATTAAAATTTTGATAAATATTCAATATATTCTCTATTAAGGTGATTGATTTTCAATTTGGTCTAGTCCCACTCAGGAATCGAGAATTGGACTGACTAGTCCGATTCGGCTTCCAGTCAGTCCAATCAGTCCAATGGAACTGATGAAATTTCTTTTCTCTCTTGGCTTGAACTTTTGTAGTGTGAAAACTTAGTGTTAGTTTCATGATATACGCTACTCCCATTACCCTTGTAAGAACCGAGCATGTGATCTAGGGCTCAGTTGCTATGCCTCAAGTGTCACACAGTATACAATTAGGATACAAGACGCTAGACAAAGAGAACGGACCCTATCATTGATGTCGACTATGCCGTTAATTGCTGCATGCACGATTCACAATCGCCAAGGGTTGGGTAGTTTGCATGAAACGAACACTCGTGCCGCGGAAGAGAGTCTCCAAAGCGAAAAACGATAAAATGGGGAATCTAATTTTGGAGATGCATGTGAAGCTCGCAACCCAAATTTGAAGAACGCCACACGAAACGGCAAAAAACAGAGCATTACCTTGATGAGATGCGAAAAACAGAGCAAAAGAGGAGGACTGCAAGAGAAAGGCGTCGACTCGAGCTCATGCGAAAGCGCCATTTGAGAGTCGAGTGAGAGGGACGCGATTCACTGACTTAGGCAAGAGAGGGAAAGACTGAAAAAGCAAGGCATAAGAGGCGAAAGGGAAAGAGAAGCAAGACTGAAGAACGAGGCGTGAGGAGCTTGAGCCGCATGAGGGAGATTAGGGTTTAGTTTAACAGTGCTATTCTTTAAGAAATTTAAAAAAATATATAATTGATCTAGGTCCCACTCTGAAATTGGAAACCAGTCCGAAAATAACCAATTCTAATTTTATGAAACTGGGAATTGAACTGGTGCCCCTAGAACTACTTAGAACCAACCAATCTCGATCTTAGCGATTTTTAGTTTGGATGGTCTTCTATGCTCACCCCTAATTCCCTAAACCATTCATATCATTAATTGAATGATTCGATGAGTTACAGTGAGAGCACCTTCAAAATTATCAGAGAGGCAATAAACACAAAGTAAAAATGCTCGAGGCAAATAAATCTGGGCGAGTTTTGCATCTTCAACATTAAATTGAACAAATCGAGTTATTGGGTTGGTAAGGATTTTTCCAAGTGTTTGTTTTAGGCCAACATCCCGTTTACTCATAAGGTTTAAAATTTTAGAGCAATTGATTGTGGTCCCTCAAAATTTTATAAACACTACCTATTTCCCTAATGTCTTAGTTGAGATCTTATTCGTGCTTTTTATTTTCCCCCTTGACATGAAGCTTCCAGTGATCAAAACAAAATCGTACACTCTCAATCGAGCAACAGCCAAAACGTCAAATCTTGTATCTGCATTGATGATCCCCATTAAGGACAAAAAAAAGTTCAGGTATGCCGACATTGAGCCTGCAAAAACAACTCTTTCATAGCTCTCGAAGTAAGAACTAACTCAGACAATTTCAGAGGCAAAAAGCTCAAGTGAAGTTGCCTAATTCCATGCAAACTAATCTGACAAAGATAATGGTGAAACGGGTACCATGTTCAAGACAAAGATAAAACACCAACCAAAACAAATTAGCACCCCCCATTGAATTATAATAATTCTTTTTAATTTGAAAATTCAATTGGTGATCTTCTCTCCTGTTTTTCGCTTCAATTAAGCAAAATTGTGCTATTTGAGTAATCAGGCAAGAAGTCCTTATTAGGCAATCCTACTCGATTCATAAGTTTTCATGTAAAAGATTGACTTTGCGGTGGACAATGAAGTATGAAAGGGAGAAAGCCGAAATATGCATGTCTAATGAAACAAAGTTATTCAAGTAGTGCCATTATCTGCCTATACCGATGTGTAATCACTAACTATTTAGGACATGCTTGTTTTACGGACAAAAAAAGACAATTTTTTTCCAAGAAATATATGTCCTATGGTTGGAAAATTAGATTTGAATTCAATTCAAGAGTGGAGAATCGGTTACCACATTCCGATGCTGAATAACTGTTGCTGTATGGTATAAAATGCCCCTTTTTTTCCGACGACACATTGGCTGACACATTACACCCTCCTCTCTCCTCCTTCACAACCCTCCAACGACAGAAAGCGACGGCTCAAGAGCATCCACGAGAATGATTCCATCGGCGATGCGCAACGGATGGGCGCCCCGTCTCATCTCAGCTCACGGGGCCGGCCTGCGTGCCGTGGAGGAGGAGGAGGAGGAGGAGGAGGAGGGGTGGCATAGCGGGTGGAGAAGCCACGGGAGGGGGCGTCGCCGTCGGCGTGCCAGCACCCGTCGTCGAAGTTTTGGGAGTAGCTGAGGGGGTCGTACCGGAAGCCGCCGACGGGCTTGGGCTGGGCGACAGAGAGGGTGGTGGTGATGGACTTGCAGTCGAGGTTGGTGGTCAAGCTCTTGGCGGAGCTCTTGTGCCGCCTCCGGTCGGTGCCGCCTCTCCTCGGCCACGGGAGCTTCAGCTTGAGACGACCCCAGCACGAGAACAAGAGGTTCTTGTTGGAAACGTTTTCCATTTCCATCGAACTTTCGGCCTTGTAGCCTGTAATAAGAGCTCTCTCTCTCTCTCTCTCTCTCTCGCTAGGGACGTGATAAAAATAGAATAATGTTTCTCTCTTCTTCTCAGATGGGAATGATTTTTAAGTGTGCGGTGGCCAAAGAGAGGCCCCACTCTTTTTTCTATTTTTTTGGTAGAGAGAGAATTTTTGTAAATAGGAGGAAAAAAAAGTAGCCCTAATAATGGAAAATGGTGGAAAAACAAGTGTCTATCCCGGTCTATATCCGGATCCTTATCACCGAGCTAACATCGTATTAGAATCGCGATCTAGTGTTGCATCGTCGAAGGCTAGACCATGGCGTCACTAGTTGCTTTGTCTGTTAAGGGCGTGTTTGGTAATGATTTTGTTCCCGAGAATAGATTCTGATAAAAAATGATTATTTTTTATTTTGCTCCCGAAAACAATTTCTAAGCATCTTAAGCCGTTTGGTAATTGTCAAAATTTATGATTCTGGAATAGAATTGTGTTTGGTACCGTGCTCATAGATTCTATTTTAAATCAAATTTCTTTTAATTTTTAAATAATTTTTTACTTTTTTCCTTTTTTTTTCTTTTCTTTTTTTCCTTTTTCTCATATTCTTCTTCTTCTTCTTGTGGCCGGTCGCTGGACCAGCAATCGGCCAGACGAGGGTCGGCAACCTCACCAGAGCGTCGCGGGCCCTCGGCGAGGCTGACCCTCATCGGTCAAGCCTCGCCGATAGCTGGGCGAGTGCGCCTGGCCACCAGCGAGCTTGCCGGACCTCGCTCTAGCCTGGCGAGCTCGCCGGACCGGTTGCCGGCAACCGGTGGCGGCGGCGGATGGCGGCGGACCACAACCGCAAGATGGTAGTCGATGAAGAAGAAAAAAAGAGAAGAAGAGAAGAAGAAGAGAAAAGGGAAGAAGAAGAGTTGGTTTTAATTCTTTTTTTTGTTCTTGGAACAAGAATCGATTTTTTTTTTATTCTTGATTCTACTCCAAATCTGTTTCCGGGAAAAAAAAAAGATAGAAATTTGTTCCCGGGAATAAAATTTTACCAAATGCGATTCTATTCTCAAACTGCTTCCGGGAACAAAAAATCAGAATCAGACACTGTTTGGATGGTTACTAAACATGCACTAAGAGTATCTCGAGCGCATGGTTGGCATGGTGGCTTCGATACGAGTCTAAATTGAAGTCAATGGATGGGCTTTTCTTTAGTGGTTCATATTTTCCATTTTTGGCTCCATTTGTTTTTGTGAAAAATGAAATGATTGCTTAAATCGTTTGAAATAATCAGTCAATGAAATATGTTTTCACTATTAACAATAATTTATATCGGGATAAGAACAGTAAGGATGCCATAATTTTCAAACGATACTCACTTGAGTGTCATAACTTTTATTTCGTTTATTTGAGTGCCACAATTTTTTTTTTTAAAAAATTGTAACTTAAGTGCCATTAGCACTTTATTATTTTTTAGAATTTAATTTTTTTTCCTTTTTTTCCTTTTTTTAGGGCCGGCGAGAACTAAAAAAGGAGAAAAAAAATGAAAAGAACAAAATTTAAAAATTTAAAAATTTTAAAAATCCACATATGATGATTTGCATAAATCAACACTTAAATGATCAATTTTACTCTATTTTTTTTCTGAAAAAGTAAATATAGGTTTCGAGTTGTAAAATTTCGGGGATTCTTCTCATAAATAAGTCAAGCTGAAGGAGGGATCCCCTTTTGTTATTTTTTAGTATAATTATTCGGAATTAGAATATACTCTAACCATTTCACTGAACATGTTTCTTTTCCACTTCGACTTTGTTCTCCATCAAAGACAATGTATAACAGCTTAGCTTCCGGTCCACAACCTATTAATCATCCGCAACTTCAAAGATTTGTTGGGCATATTTTCTCGGTTTATTAATATATTAAAAACTTTGGCTCATTGGATTAAGACCGGTTTTGACTTCTATCACTTCGTGGACAAATAAAAGCTACATACTCAGAAAGATGGAAAAGATCTTTGTAGAGGCTGATGACAATGGATTCTTTCTTTCTTTTTCTTTTCTTGGTCTTTTGCTTCTTCTTTTTTGAAGCCTAGCATGAGCTGTTTCGAAAGCAGAGCAAAATAGCATAAAAAGCAAGAAAATCTTCGCATTCAATTATTAAGCTTTCTTTATCATCGAGGATTCCGACTACTTAGCAAGTGCTCTAAAGTTCGACAACTACCTTTGCGTATTTTTCCTAGAGAGAGAGAGTAGAACCCAATAAAATCAATCGATCAGGTTTTGGACAAAACTTCCATCCCAAGAATGCAACATCAAAAAGCCAGATGACCAACTATAATTACCGGACAGTAACACCTAACAAAGCATCATTAACCTTAAGAAGTCACTAAACTACTCAAGAGCTAAAAGGGCGATCGACATCATTTGCAGCACACGGTTTTCCTCCTTGGATAGCAACCCGCACAATGATTAGCATTCGGAAGCAAGGATGAAGAATAACGCATGAGATCCGGGACCATTCGGTCACTTGGATTGGGAATGGCCACCACATCTTTGCCTTCCGCTCCTACCCTTTTTTCTCAATAATATATATATGCAAAGGGAAGTTCCAGATTGAAGGATAATCCTTTAGCCGTGTGACTCAGAATGGCCCTCATCGAGCTCATCCACTTTGGCAGGGATCAGTCCCTTTCCCACTTTAACGCAACCAGCCGAGCAACTGCATTCTTGGGGGGGGGGGGGTGGGCCTCTTGAATGGTCGAGACGCTAATCATGAAAAAGTCGGATCAGCATGGCGCAAGAGCGCACCGCAACGCTGTTGAATGACACCAGTAACTTGTGGTGTGCAACAGAAAGAAGACCACGGCCATGTCGGGCTCAAATTGACATGAGCGAGTGCCGTGTGCAGTCGACCAGCAGGCAGCAGAAAACGACGACGCGAAAGACGGAGAACGTTCGGATTAGGCTGAATAAAAGGGTCCACCTCGTGCCATCAAAAGGCGAGAGAGTCTTCAATTTGAAGCTCGATATGGGATATTTATAGAACCCCGGGGGCCTAGCAATACTGTTGTGTGAATCGGTGATGAATAGATACATGCTAGAGATTTTGGCTAAAGAAGCCCATTCGAGAACAAGGGCAAAACATCACATATAGACGAACCAACCCAGGTGCTTCTACTGTTAAAAAAAAAAAAGATACCTCGTTGGTTAAATTAACGGAAGGCTAACAGTGTGCATGATTCTTCTCTGGCCAGGAGATGACCCAATCAGTTGGTAAATGATGGAAGACGAACGCCTCGTGGAGACAGAACAATCAAAACATATCGAGAGTCAAGTTAAGCAAACTAAACAAGCATCCGTGCCTCCAAAAATGCACAAATATCACGTAGAACACATAGGCCAGACAACCCACCGTGCTGAAGTCAGTTTCTTCCAATTTAGTGGAGAGTAAAATAACCAAAATTTGACATTACATTAGGTAACTAGATGAAATTGTTTGATCTGTGTAAAGGCAATAAAGCTTCCTCGATCACCGATCAGCAGAATTGGAGAATAAGACTATCTGTTGTCTTACCGGACTATAGTACCAACAGCAAAGGCAAACATTACAACACAGATGGGAGCAATTTCGTAAAGTGATCATCTGCAACTTGCTATATTAGGAACAACATGACCTACTTTTACCATGGATAACTCAAAGAACAAAGGTGCACTCAGTGTAGTGATACCGCCCTGTAATGTTATACTGGATCCTGCTTTAGAAGGCAATATATGTTTTCAACCTCCCTCATGTGATAAGTGAAAAAAAGGCTACACATTCAGACTCCCGAGAGACAGTGTGCCCCAAAAATTCCAGAAATCAGGAAACAGAGAACCAGAACTCTCTAATGACCATATACTTGTGCGTTTTAGGCTACATCTTGACAGCTACCCGTTCAGCAGAACTCCTTTTAACAACTCCTCTGGTACAAAGTTCATTGAGTAACTGAAGCGCCTCCTTGGCAAACCCTTCATGAGCTATGCCCTCAATGAGAATGGTGTAGGTAGCTTCTGTTGGTTTACACTTTCTGGAGACCATATAATCCAAGAGGTCGATTGCCCGGTCAGTTTGCCTAGTCTTACAAAGTCCCAGCATGATAGAGTTGTACGTAATAGCATTAGGTTTCACACCAAGTGTTTCCAATTCATGAAAGAACCTGATTGCTTCATCAACTTTCCCTTCTCTGCTAAGACCTCCTATGAGTGAGGAATAGGTGATAATGTCAGGTCTAAGACCCTTTTTGCGCATCTCATCCAAAAGATCAATAGCACGGTCAGTTTTACCCACTTTTGACAACCCATCAATGACTGTATTGTAGGTGATCAGAACAGGCGAGCAACCTTTAGTGCTCAGCTGATTAAGTATCTCAACTGCGATATCAACTTTCCCATCCTTACATAATGCCGTGAGCAGAGTGTTATAAGTAACAATATCAGGGTAACAGCCTCGGGACACCATTACATCCAAGTATTCAATTGCCCTTTTCATCTTCTTCTCCTTACAGAACCCATGAAGCAAAGGATTATAACTCAATGAATTTGGAGTGCAACCATGATTAGGCATCTTCTCCAAAACGTCAATTGCTCGACCCAACAAACCCTTTCGGCACAAGAAATTTATCAGAATATTGAAAGTAACAACACTAGGAGAACAACCTTTTCGAAGCATATCGGCCAAAAGCCTCTCCGCATCCATCCACCTCCCAGTGCTGCACATGCTACGCAAGATGATATTATGAGTTATGACATTAGGTTGGCAACTGTAGGAAGGCATGTTATTCAAAAATTTGATTGCCTCATCCAACCGTCCCTCCTTGCATATCCCATTGATAAGTACATTATATGTAACGACGTCAGGCTTGCATCCTTTGATCCTCATTTCATCTAAGAGCTTCATTGCTTGCCCAACCCCACATTCCTTACAAGTAGCTTCAATCAATATGGTGTACGTAATTACATCGGGATAACACCCCTTCTGCAGTTGCAAGTCTAGAACTTGCATTGCTTGTTTCAGTTTCCCACTGTCACACAAGGTCCTCAATATAGTATTATACGTGACGACATCCGGATCAACACTCATTCGTTCCAAAACCTGCAAAGCATTGTCAATCTCCCCTGCCTTGCAATATCCACTGATCAATACATTGTACGTGATAACATCTGGAACAGCCCCCGATTCCTCTAGAATTTCCATCACACGAGTCGCCTTCCTAGTCTTACCAAGCTTACAAAACCCCCGAATCAGGCTGGTGCAAGCAATGACATCGGGAATATCCCCACGATAAACCATGTTCTCGAGAAACTTGAACCCTTCTTCCAGTTCGCCGTTCCGGACCAGCCGGCGGAGATGATTGTTGCTCTCGAATTCCTCGAGGGAAGAAGACGAAGTGACCAGCGAGGAACTCCTCCCATTTATATACCCACGAGGGGTTTTCGCCAGAATCGAGGATCTCCCATTAGAATCCAACATTTCGACCCTCGAAACGGCGAAAACACAATCCAGCCTCTGTCTTCTACATCCCTCGGAAACCCCGAAACCTCTGCTCCCAACACCATCAACAGACAACACAATCAAGCGCGCCCTGCCGTCGCCAAATGCCTTCACTCTGCCGAAGTTCGAATCAGAACTCGCCCTAACACTCCATTTGGAACCACTATCCCTTCTACTTTCCCTAGGAAACTGGTGAACAGAGCAAAACCCATCATGGGTATGCTTGGCAAGCACTGCCAAGTCCATAGCTTGATGCTTACCCTATAAACTCTCAACAGCAGAAGCGCATATTTCACTAAACCCTCCACACTTCGGAGGTCGGGGACCAAGCTGCGGGTGGGGAACGACTACCAAAGCGTGTCTCCGTGAACAAGGAGGCGACTGAGAAGTCAGAACTCGGCGCAAAAGTTAGGATTAGAGATGAAGAAGAGCTCACCGACTTGAAAAGAGCGCGACCTCGAGCGACATATGCGAAGAGCTGGCGGACTGCTGAACGCTTATCCAACCTCTGTCTCCTTTTGCGAAGGGACTGATGGGGATTTGGCGGTTCACGGCGAGGTTGAGGACTCGCGTGGGATTGGACTAGGAACGGCGGAGTAAGGCTCGTGCACGGCCCAAGTGAATCAGAGCCCAACCCAGTAGGCGAGAAGCATAGCTGATTTTCTCTGATAAACAACCTCTCGTACCCCTTCAATATTATTAGGGTTAATATCACGAAAAAATCTAAACTCATACATATATAATAAATTTATTCATTAATTTTTTATCATAAAAAACTTTAAACTAGTACATTTGTGATAAATTTATTATTCATTAATTTTCATTAATCATGTACCCGATTAATATATCTTTATGTGTCGTATTATACTAACAGTTGACATGATGATCCATTGGATAATCATGTTAATCAAGTCGTGTCATGTAACCTCCTTTTACAAGGCATGTTGTGTTCGTGGCCAAACGGTTCGACACATTGATTAAACATATCCAGCCATGATTGGAGTAGCTGTATTCATGTTATGCTTATGTTTCCATTGTCGCGACCTCTTTTTTTTGGCGCCCGCAATCAGGTACGGGCGCCTAAGGAGGCTAATGGCTCGGCTGAATTTATTATGCTCGGACTCTCCCAAGTCCACCAATTCACGACTTAATGGTTCAAGTTTTTAACCCGTAAATCAATTTTTAAAATGGAGTCGCCACTAATCGATTTGGGGTGGGTTGATTAGAAACCCAAGCGAAGTATTGGGAGAAATACTCACTCTGCGTAACCGAGAGAAATTAGGATCGGGGACTTGATTACACTAGTTAATCACTAATGCCCTTTCGGTACCTAATCTTGTTTAAACCTTGAGGTTTTTGGATGTTCAAGGGATTTTCCATGCATTTTTGGGAGGAAAAACATTTCTTGAGTCTTTTTCTAATTTTTTTTTTGGACATAAAAGGGATTTTTTGGATTTTTTGGTATTTTTTTTGGAAAATACAAGTCTTTTTGGCTTTTTCTGAATTTTTGGCTTTTTTTTGGATTTTTGGCATTTTTTGGAAAATATGGAATATTTTTGATTTTTTTTTATTTTTCGGAAAATAAAATATTTTTTTAATATTTTTCAAAATAAATTATTTTTGACTTTTCTCGATTTTTAGAAAATAAAACATTTTTCAACATTTTTTAAATATTTTTCGATTTTCTGGAAATTAAAACATTTTTTAATATTTTTTTTGAAAATAAATTATTTTTGATTTTTTTGAAATATTATTTATTATTTATTATTAAAAATATTATAAAAACTGACCCGGGTCGGATCCGTTGGTTGGGTCCGACCGGGCCGACGACCGCACGTGGACGGGCCGCGTTGCGGGCCCGACTCAGATTTTTTTCTTTTTTCAAAACGGCGTCGTGGCCGGTGTTTAGGGATACCCGGCCCGGCCCGACAACCCGGTCCAACAACCCGCTCCCTCCGGCAAAACCCTACCCGACCCGGCTCCAAAGACCCGACCCAACTCCGCCCGTGGATCGCGAACCCTACCCGATTTTTCGGGTCCGGATCGCTTCGCGACCGGAAAATCGCAAACCCTAGGGTTTGCGGTCGCGGCGCCGGGGACGAAAACCTAGGTGCTTCGGCGGCGACGGTGACTACGGTAGCGGCGGCGGCGTGACGAGAACGGGACAACGGAGAGGGCTACGATGGCGACAGTAGTGACGACGACGGAGATAGGCTACCTGGCCAAGACCGGCAACCGTGCTCGGCGAGAGACGGTGACAACGTCGCACGGTGCTCGACGCCCTTTCGCCTTCCCCGTGCTCGATCTCCCCCTCTCTCTCTCGATCCACTCCTCCGGCAACGCCCCCGGATCTCCGGCCGCGAGCCCTCGGACCCCCGAAGTCTCTCGGTGGGTCGTCGAGGTCTGCGACCTCAATCCGCTTCTCTCTCTCTCTCTCTCTCTCTCTCTCTCTCTGTCTCTCCGGCAGAACTTCTCCCTCTCCCCGTCGCGAGCCTTCGGATCCGGGCTTGCTCGACCTCGGCTCCCCTTCGAAGTCTCTCGGCGGAAGCTCGAAGCTTTGCGGCCTTCAATCGTTCTCGGCGTGCCCCTCGTCGTTGGAAACGGGGGCCTATTTATAGGCGAGGGGGCAGCCGGTCGACGGAGCTTCGATCGCCGATCCCCGTGCGCCAAGCGGCCTCTGCCGGCCTCTCCGGCGTCCCATCCGATGCCAGCTGCCCCTCCCACGTGGGTCGCCGTCCGCCTGCCTCTCCGGTGTCGCGTCCTCTGCGCGTGTGCTGCAGAGGCGCGAGGAAGGAGACGACTGGTGGGGCCGGGCTGAAAAGGGGAAATGGGCCGTAAGGGCCCATTCGAGGGCTGCTTCTCTTTTCTTTTTTTTTCTTTTTTTTCGCTTATTATTATTTGTTTTTTTTTGTTATTTATTATCCGAAAACGGCAAAATTGACAATTAAAAGAAACCTAATTAATTTATTAATTAAAAAAAGAAATTTAGGTGTCAACATCCATACCACACAATTAATGTGATGGTGACATCTTCTAATATGTGAAAGCTTGTGAGGAATGATATGTTAAAATTTAATTGGCATGGACTTACCTGGTTTTATCCAATTTCCCTAAATTTGCCCTAATAGGCAGGATGGCTAATTCTCAAGTAAGTTTTTTTTTTTTTGGTAAAGACTAATTCTCAAGTAAGTTTAGACCAAAAAAAACAAAAAATCTCAAGTAAGCTGGCTAATTTAGAAAAGATTACTGGATGGGAATCCTCTCCAAATTCTCCTTTTGGTTTGCCATTTATGCAGCAAAATGAATATCGAGATCATCTACTTTTCTTGGAGGAAATTATTGCTGCTTTGTGGCATCGACAGATCTTCCTGGCAGCGGGGGACGACGAACTTGCATGGTCAAATCAGGCCACTCGAGGTGCAAGTTTCAGGTGCTACTCTTCTCAAGCTTGCTTTGAATGGATGCATCTATTATGTTTGGAAAGCTAATAACGAGCTGTTGCATGATTGATCAGATTACTCTTTCCATACATCCTATAGCCGAATTAGTGTCCTTCATTCTCAATGGCCACTTTGAAGGGAGAAAATATTAGATGCACTAGTTGTGCCGGCACAATAATTGAAAACTCATTCATTGAGCGACATGTATGCATAAAGAGCTCACTTGTCATACTTTTCTCTCTCCTTCTTGTTGGGATATAATATGCGGAAACGACATGATCTTGCAATTTATGTTAACGCGAAATCACCGAAAAAATTAACGAGAAATAAAAATGACACCAGAAATTTACGTGGTTCGGTCCGAGTATCGATACCTACGTCCACAGGGAGATCCAGCAGCAAATAATCCACTATAATCGGAGAATAAGAGTTTACAATCGCTCAAACGCTCAAGTGTTTCTCACACCTAGATTTAACCCCAAACCCAAAGTGTTTATAAATAACAACTCAATTGGGTATAAACTCACGACGCAAAAATACCACGCGTTCAAGCTCAAAGTATAACGCGCGCGGCTTCAAGAAGTTGCAGCTCTTTCTCAAATGGCATGAACGTTCGACTCCTTAAGTAGCTTTGGCGGCGTGTTCCTACGTGAAGGACTTCGGTGGCATCAAACGCAAGAAGAGAAGACCTGCAAAACATTTCCCTTTTATACGTGTTGACCTGGGCCCACCTCTCTCACTTGCAGAGGCTTCTCGTGGTTTTCCTTCATATACGTGTGTGTATGCCTAGCAAGTCAAAATCTTGACTTGGGCCCCACGAAGAAATAATAATTCGGCTTCTGCAGGCGTGTGCCCACTTGGTTTGCACGTTCGAAGGTTCTTCATCCGAATTATAATCTGCTTAGGAAAAACTTTATTAACAAATTCGGTTTAACGAATCATTATCCGAATTTAAACTCGAGACATTAATTTAACAATTCTCTACCTTGGCTTGATGTTTGAAGCCAAATTATAGTGCTCATCATCCATGCTGTTCTCCCAAAGCCCCGACGGACGCTCACTCTCCATAGACACCAATAGAGCTCAAGCAGAGCTTGAGCTTTGCCAAAGGAATAGACTTAATCATCATGTCTGCCGGGTTATCTGTTGTAGCAATCTTTTTAACAGTAACAATACCCTTAGCTAAGACATCTCGGATGAAGTGGTACCTGATGTTGATATGCTTCGTTTGCTCGTGATAAACTGGATTATACGCCAAATATATCGCACCTTACTTATCACAGTGTATGTCCACACTCTTTTGTTCTAACCCAAAGTCCAAGAGCAAACTTTGTAACCATATCGCCTCATTCGCTACAAAGGTTAGTGCAATGTACTCTGCCTCAGTCGAAGACAAGGTAATGTGATCCTATAAGGACGCTTTCCAACTAACTGCACCACCCGCTAGCGTAAATACGTACCCTGCTAAAGATCTGCAATCATCCAAGTCACAGGCGTGATCCGAATCCACAAAACTAGTGGTCTCACTGCCATTGTTGTCCCTCCGATTTACTATACCCACGTCTGTTGTCCCCTTCAAATATCTAAGAATCAACTTCACAGCTTCCCAATGAGCTTTACCAGGACGCTTCATATAGCGACTAACCACGCTTACAGCTTGTGAAATATCAAGCCTAGTGCACACCATAGCATACATAATACTACCCACGGCACTAGAATAAGGAACACGAGACATATGCTCCTCCTCCTCCTCAGTCTGCGGTGATAATTTATCTGAAAGTTTAAAATGCTTCGCTAAAGGTGTACTTACAGATTTTTCAGACTGCATATTGAAACGTGCCACAATCTTCTCAATGTATTTCTTTTGAGATAGACGTAAAACTCATGCAGTCCTGTCACGCAAAATTTCTATACCCAAAATTTTCTTTGCAGCACCTAAATCTTTCATCTCAAATTCAGCATTTAATTGCCTCTTCAGTACATCAATATCAGACATATTCTTAGCTGCTATCAGCATGTCATCAACATATAAAAGTAGATAAATCAAAGAACCATTCTCCAATCTCCTATAGTAGACACAGCTAGCTATCCATCTGACTTTTCAAGTAATCTTGACTACCCATGAAAGCATCAAAATGTTTATACTACTGCCTAGGAGACTGTTTCAGCCCATACAAAGATTTCTTTAACAAGCAAACATGATATTCCTTACCTGGAATAGCAAATCCCTCTGGTTGCCTCATGTAAATCTGCTCATCCAACTCACCGTGAAGAAACGCAGTTTTCACATCTAGCTGCTCTAACTCAAGATCCTGCGAAGCAACTACCTGCGAAGCAACTAAGGCAAGTAAAACACGAATTGAAGTATGTCTTACCACAAGAGAGAACACCTTATTGTAGTCAATGCCCTCACGCTGTGTATACCCCTTCGCCACAAGTCTCACCTTATACCTCGCTGCCTGACACCAGGAATGCCCTCTTTCCGTTTGAAGACCCATTTACTTCCGACAATTTTTTGGCTCTTTGGTACTTTGACCAACTCCCATGTCTAATTTTGATGGAGTGATTCCATCTCTTCACTCATAGCCTCTAGCCATTGCGATGACTCCGAACTAGCCATCGCCTCAGAGTAAGATGAAGGCTCATATGTCTCCACCTCATCACCTACAGTCAATGCATAAGCAATATCTGTATAACCATAACGTACCGGTGATTTAATGTGTCTTCTCTGTCTATCTGCGGCTATAGTCTGCTGCGGCTTTGCTGGTTGTTCACTATCACTGACTTCAGGAATTGCGGCTTCATCTGCAGTCTCAACTTCTGTTACCTTAGAGGTCTCCGGAGTCTCCACCTGAGCTCCACCTCACTAATGACACCATGATCTGTTTTCTCTACTGGTTATGTCACAGAATTCCTCTGTTGAAGCATTGCAGTCTCGTCGAAGATCACATCTCTGCTGATTAGAAAATCGGGTGATTCGGGATCAGTGCACCACAGCTAGTAGCTTTTCACCCCATGTGCATAACCCAGAAATATGCACTTCTTCGCCCTCGGCTCAAGCTTACCATCACTCGCATGAGCATACGCAGGATATCCGAATATACGTAATCCGGAGTAATCAACAGGTTTCCCCGACCATACTTCCTCAGGAGTCTTCCACTCGATAGCAGATGATGGAGATCGATTAATCAGGTAACATGGCATGTTTATTGCTTCGGCCCAAAATTCCTTGCCAAGTCCTGCATGGGAAAGCATGCATCAAGCTCGCTCAAGCAAAGTTCTGTTCTTCCGTTCTGCCACACCATTCTGCTGTGGTGTCCCAGGTATTATGCGGTGTCTTACAATACCTTCTTTCTCACATAACTCGGTAAAATCTTTACCACAGAACTCCATACCATTATCGGTTCTCAAGCACTTGATTTGCTTATGTGACTGCTTCTCAATCAATGCCTTAAATTTCTTGAACCGATCAAACACTTCATATTTGTGCTTCAGAAAGTATACACATACATTCCTTGAATAATCGTCAATAAATGTCAGCATATATCGGGCACCTCCTTTCGAAGGAACCGAAGACGGGCCCTAGACGTCTGAATGAATATATTCAACTGGTCGTTTGGTCGAATGAATAGCTGTAGTAAACTTAACTCGGTGCTGCTTCCCATAGATGCAGTGCTCACATAAGTCCAACTTCCCTGTCTTCTAACCCTTCAACAACCCCCTTTCACTCAGCATTGTCATACATGTCTCGCTCATATGCCCTAAACGCACATGCCATAATTGAGTCAAGTTAGAATCTGACTCACCTGATGAAATTGCAGCGATTCCGGTCACGGTCTCTCCCAGTAGATGATAGAGAGTATTCACTTTCTTCCCCTTCATCACTGTCATGGCACCTCGAGAGATTTTCAGTACTCCACCTTCAACGGTGTACCTACACCCGATGTCATCAAGTGTTCCCAGAGAAATAAGGTTCTTCTTGAGCTCCGGTGTGGCATTCGAAATTTTAGGTGACCCTCAAATAGGTGGCAGTCACCAAACCGTGACTTTGTTTGTATTTTTCAATTATGAATTTGTATTTGTCCATTTGAATTTTGTATTTCAACTTTATTCTTTTAAACTAAAAGGATGGGATTTGAATTTTGTATTTCAATTTAAATTTTATGTACAAATTTAAATAGTATTGGACGAGCCGCGCTATTTTTGAATATATATATATATATGTATTTATAAAGTAATCTGAAATTTTGCTATTTAATCAAATTAGGTAGAAATTATATACTAATAAAAAAAAAGGGATTAGGGCCCCATTTCTTTTGGACTCTTGGGCCCAAGCAAGGCCCAAAAAGCACCCCGCGGGTGCCGCACGAAGCAAAGGGGGAGGGGGGAAATTTCTTGCATGTTTAGTCCATTTGTCCAACCTCCTTTGCCATCTGTCCATTTCATTTTATTGATTAATTAAGAAAAAAAAAACCAAGGGGGAAAGGGGGCTTCGCACGGGAGGAAGGAGAGACCGAGAGAGAGAGTGAGAGGAAGAGAGGGAAACCGGAGAGAGGAAGCCGTGCGAGCGAGCGAAGGGAGAGGAGGAAGAGCCGTGTCCCACCTTGCCCGTGTAGTCGCCGTCGACGTCACCGGACCCCGTCGCCGACCGGCCAAGCCGTGACCGCCGGACCTCCAAATTTCGGACAACTTTTGTGTGAAAGACTTCAAGGCAAGCATTTGTTCTTCAATCTATGTTGTAGCAAGCTATTTTGCCTAGAAAAGAAGTGAAATAGGTGAGGAGAATGGAGTATATGAGCTGCATGTGGAGTCTTTGATGTGTGGGAGGGTATTTGATCAAGAAGATTGGCTGTGGAAGGGGTGCATGTGCTGGATTTCGAATTTCATGAAGTGTGGGTGCTGGATTTTTGAACTTGCAAGTGAAATCAAGTGAATTTGAGGTTCTGCCCATGAGAAATCTTAGTGATAATCATGCTGTGATGAAGTGTATTGTGTGTATAGACAAAGAGTATAATGATGGGAGGTCGAAATCTAATGTATAGGAAGAGTTATGTGGGCTGGTGAACTGTTTTCGTGAAAATCAGTGTGACCTCCGGCGACGTTTTAATTTTCGGTAATTATCTGGCCATAATTTGAGTTCTAGCCCTTAATAAAAGTTTTAGAGCACATCTTCATGAATAACATATCCAAAATTCAGAGAAAACGAACAAAGAATGACCCTTGAAATAATTTTCCTACAAAAATATGCAATCTGAAATTTTACAGAATGTTGGGTAGGAAGAAAATCGAAGTTTTACCCTCGGTGCCTATGGAATCTGACCTAGTGGCCTTCTTGAGATTTGTTCCTCTAGATCTTATTGAAAACGTGTCAAAATTTCGTAATTTTCTGAGTCCGTTTAGTAATTAATTTGGAATTATTTCTAAAACTGTGCAAATTGTAGAAATTAAGTTACTGTTTCTAGATTTTTATGGGATTGTCCTATGTGAAGTATAATTCTCGAATTTGCCACGTGACTTAATGATGCTGATGATGGGAGGTTTGTGACTTGATGATGCTAATAGTGGAATATTGTGATTGATAAAAAGTTTGTGAGATATCTTGTTTGGCATATGATGATGCATTTGTGAAATGAAATGTGAATTGTTATCCATTGAACCCTCGGGTTGATGATGCCCCGGGAGTCGGGAAGTCCAAAGGGTCGAAAGAGTCGATACCTTGTGGATGCCCAGTGGCCCTATGTGGCTGAATGCTGGAGGTATGCCCCGGGAGCTTCGGGATGCCCGGTTGTATGCTTGTCAGTACGTAAACCCGGATGGCCGAGCAACCATTCTCATGGTGAGCTTCGGAAGTTTTTCTCGTGATGCCAGGTGGGGTACGAGATGCCTGGAGGCGTGATTCGCTCCAGATGCCCAGTGGCCTTATGTGACTGAATGCCAGAGGTATTCGTGATGCCAGGGTGGATGCGAATGTTCAGAGGGACGCAAATATTGGTCCTCTGAGGAATGAAATACTGTGATGGCTATATAAATGATATATGATCTGATTATGTGGTACATGATGTTAGTAGAATTGCAATTGCTTATAATATTGAAGAATTTCATGATATTGATATTCATATGTTCCTTGATTCCTCGCTTTGTCTATCTTGTATGAAACTAGGTATATATAGTCATGCTTGATATAGCTTGTTGAATCTCTTGCTGCTGAGTGGTTGTACTCACCACGTTTAGGGACTAACATTTCAGATTAAGATGCCTCTGCTACCTGTCTCTCGCGGCACTTTTTACGGCGTACTGATCGATGTGGAGTGCTCGTGTTCGGAGCACATCTGCGTCGGTGTGCGAGGGTTGGTGTTTGTTCGGGTTCGAGTCCTAGTTATGTACGATATTGGCCTACCTAGAGGCCCTGTGGTGCAGGAGTTCTTGTCTGTGCACATCCGCCGTGACGGTGTTATAATGGGGATGCTGTCGCCACCACCAGCCGATGGACCAGGCTGGGTGTGATCGACCCCGGGCGATGGGTAGCAGATGAAGCTTTTTTGACTGCCGACACTTTCTGATGGATCAAAGTTGATGGTCGCTGTAGAGTTGGTCGCTTTTGGGTCTAGCCGAGTTTTAGTAAAGCCTTGGCCTTTTGATTGTACCAACTCGTGTAATCCATCAAATTAGATAGATAAAAAAAGTGTTCGGTTTATCTTATAAAAATATTTAGTAAGTGTGCATCATTTCGAAAATTTTGAGTTGGGGAGATGTGAAATCGCTTCCGCTATACTTTTATGTTGTGCCGGGACCGTTAAAAAAAATAAATAAATTGTCGAACTCTCAGGACGTATAGACCTTCAAGTCAAGGAAACCGAGTGGAAAGCGCACTGTGGCGGCCCTATTGGTTCGGGGTGCCACATCCGGTACATGCCTCACATTTGTCAATATGCGTACTACCCCCATCGTGCATTCGAATCCGAATTGTCCCTATCCCCACAGCCTTACAGACTGCATTATTCCCCAAAAGAACTCTACTACCATGTGCAGTCTGGTAAGTAATAAACCGGTTCTTATGAGGTGTCATATGATAAGAACACCCCAAATCTAGCACCCATTCGTCTCTTGACGAAGTAGTAGTTACACATAAGACAGCCTTTGCATCACTATTGCTCCCCTCGGCAACGTTTGCCACACTACTTGTGGCATTCTGCCTATTAATTTTATTCCTCCGCTTAGGAAAGTCTCTCCTGATGTACCCCTCCTTGTGACACTCAAAGCACTTCACGCGTCCCTTGGAATTTCTATGGCGTGATTTCGATTTGCTTTTACCTCTGCTGCTACTAGGCCCTCGATGTTGTTCTCTACCCAGAATCGTCAGTGCTTGCGTCACTCCTTGCGCCAAACTATCATCTCGCAACTTTCTCTGCCACTCCTTAGAGAATAAGGCGAACTTTACCTCTTCTGAAGCAATAGTAGTACGCCCCTGCAACAGTGAATCAGTAAAGTGCTCCCATGACTCTGGTAAAGAGGCTAACGACATCATGCCCTGCTCTTCATGATTAAATATCTTACCGACGTTCTTCAGATCCAACATGAGTTTATTAAATTCATCTAGGTGGGTTCTGATAGACGTACCTTCAGTATATCTAAATTGAAACATCTTCTTCAACATGTACAAGCGATTGTTCAAACCTTTCTTCACATAGAGTGCTTGAAGTTTTGCCCATAATGCTGCGGCATCCTTCTCCTCAACAACCTCTAGTAAGACATAATCCATCAAATTTAATGGGATTATACTCTTTACTTTTTCCATCAGCTCTACCCTCTCTGAGGCTTTCATTATAATCGGCAACTCATCTTCACCATCCAGTGCCTTGGCCAAACCTTGTGTTGTCAATAATGCCTGCATCTTGAAGCTCCATAACACAAAGTTGTTGCTCTCGTTAAACTTCTCAATTTCAGATTTCCTCTCAAACATAATTGCAGTGACAGAATTTCCAGATAATAATCAGACAAGCAAAAGCTCCAAATCACAATCAAGAAATCCAACCCCAAGCTCTGATACCAATTGTTGGGATATAATATGCAGAAACGACAGGATCTTGCAATTTACGTCAACGCGAAATCACCGAAAAAATTAACGAGAAATAAAAAGGACACTAGAAATTTACGTGGTTCGGTCCGAGTATCGGTACCTACGTCCACGGGGAGAGCCAGCAGCAAATAATCCATTATAATCGAAGAATCAGAGTTTACAATCGCTCAAACGCTCAAGTGTTTCCCACACCTAGATTTAACCCAAAACCCAAAGTTTTTATAAATAACAACTCAATTGGGTATAAACTCAAGGCGCAAAAATACCACGCGTTCAAGCTCAAAGTATAACGCGCGCGGCTTCAAGAAGTTGCGGCTCTTTCTCAAACGGCATGAACGTCCGGCTCCTTACGCAGCTTCGGCGGCATGTTCCTACGTGAAGGACTTCGGTAGCATCAAACGCAAGAAGAGAAGACCTGCAAAATATTTCCCTTTTATACGTGTTGACCTGGGCCCACCTCTCTCACGTGCAGAGGCTTCTCACGGTTTTCCTTCATATACGTGTGTATGCCCAGCAAGTCAAAATCTTGACTTGGGCCCCACGAAGAAATAATAATTCGGCTTCTGCAGGCGTGTGCCCACTTGGTTTTGCAAGTTCGAAGGAGGAAATCCAAGAAAGAAATTATTTCTTTCTTCTTCATCCGAATTATAATTCGCTTGGGAAAAACTTTATTAACAAATTCAGTTTAATGAATCATTATCCGAATTCAAACTCGAGACATTAATTTAACACTTCAGATCTTTATTTGAAAAAATGAAGTCTTCATATCCTTATTTGAAATGATGTTCACTTTATACCCTTATTTAAAAAAAAAAAATGAGAGTATTTCAGACTTCTGTTTGAAATTTTTTCGAAAAAAAAAATTGGGCCATTTAAGTGTTAGAGTGAGAATAATTTGAAATTTTTTGTGGTATTAACCCTTTGTTATGTAGCATTAGGTGATTGGGTTTATATTCTTGTATCGTTATGCTGTTGTGTTTTGTTATTAGTTGTCTAGTGCTGAGGAATGATTGCCCAGTTGTCGTGGCTTGGAGTGGGATTGGCCAGCCCACGTTATTATCGATGGAAATTCAGCTTTAGCTTACCCATAAGAAACAATTCCATTAGAGCATCTTTTACTTTAAAAATAGTTGTACCATAGTGTCTTCCTCCTCCTTAAGATGAGCTATCGAAAAGACCAAGGCATTCACTCTCACATTTGATGATGTAAATGATTGTAAATAAGAATACATGGAAGAGAGAAACGTATAATTTGCGTATGAAGAGCTCATGATGTATCTATACGAGCTTTACAATATGACCATTTAAAATAACAAAATATTGTAATGTCAATTATGAATATGCATAATTAAGGGAAATGCACGTACAACCTTGATAAATTTTGAGAATTAAGGGATTTGTGAAGGATCTTCTAGATATATACCTCTATCATCCCCTCAAATGTTCAAGGTTACTCATAAGAATTCAATTAAAATTTGTAGAAAGTGTCCAAAGAGAATGGAACAATTGAGTGGATGTGCCTTAATAAAGGCATAAGGAGTTTGATTGACCAGTGGTAGATAACTAGTCCGGTAAGACTACAGAATAACTTGTTACCATGGTTGCTAGCACGCTTGCTGACATGGTAGATAACTATTTGAGTTCAACATGGGTAGGCCACACGATAACAAGACAATGCGATTATAGATATGGCTGAATCCATAAAAATAAGCGAACATGTGGAGGCTATGCGATAATAAACTAACATGGTTATTGACGTGGTTGTTGATGTTATCATTAAACGAGACGAACAATGTTGAGAATCGATGTCGAGAGGGATCTACTAGTGTCAACACCTGATTTTGTCAATCCCTTAAGCCATCATTTTTTATTATATATAAAAAAAGGTTAAATAAATAAATAAGGCATATATATATATATATACTGGAAGCCTGGATGACTAGTGCATGTAGCCCAATTCATAAAACGAGGCCCTTCAGCAAACAAGGCCCATGAATCCGCTGCTTCTGGTCATCAGGGCTTCAGTACGTACATGGGCCCTTGACCAGCCCACAAGCCAACATTAAAAGGAAAAAAGGCCATTGACCAGCCCACAAACCATGAGAAGCCCAGCTCCCTTTCTCCATTTCTGTTCTCCTTTCGGCCGAGCGAGTGAACGCTCGCACGTGGGACAGGCCCACGCACGAGAGCTTCTGGAAGGTGCCGAGCGGGCGAGATATTTTCTCTCCAATGACTTCTGTAGAGCGGAAGTTGACAGATTTTGTCTCGGCGTGGACCACACGAGGCGGCTCGGCGTCGAGGTATTGGAATGAAAAAGTTAAAAAAAAAATAATTATGATAAATTTATTACAAAATAATTTTTTAATCATAAAAAACTCCTAATAACTGTAATTATTACAAATTTACCATCTGTCAATTTATATTAAATTAAATTCACCATAAACTACCTATGAAAAACGGAGTACAAAATTTCGAATTAATACATTCGTCAACTCTCATCTTATTTTATTAAGTAATTTAAATATAAATTTAATAAAAATTAATTGAAGGTAAATTTATTATAAAGTGAGATTTTTTTTAATATATTAACTTCAAGAAAATAAAAAGGAAGTGAAGAAAAACGAGAAAGGGAGAAAAAGGAAAAGGAAGAGAGGATTCTAGAGCGTTTCTTCTTCTTCTTTTTTAATCTTTATTCACCATCTCTCGTCATCACAACTCCACCATAGCCAAAGGTTCCTCGTGACGCCTGTTTTGATCTTCAGTGCGTACGAGAGAGAAAACGAAAACGTCACAGAGTGGAGAGAGGAGGTGCTGTCGTTCCGGAAAGAGAGACCAAGAGAGAGTGCTGGCTCGAGGGAGAGGGAATCACTTTTTCTTCTCCAGAGAGAGGCCCGAGAAATCGCTTCAGTTCTTCCATCTCTCCGGCCATCAATTGCAACGGCCACTTCCTCGCTTTCTCGGCACGCTCTGTAACCGGCGGCCCTGTTCCGCGTCGGAAGGTCTCCAAGTGACGGGTTCCCAGTGACGACCCCCGCTACCGCTGCCCGGTCTTGTCCGAGACGTTCCCCGGACCTCTTCACGTGCCGATCCTCCAAGTGACCTCAACCAGCTACCTCTCTCCGACAAGGTAAGGCGGGATGCCCTGATTTGCCCTGTTTTGTCTGGATTGGGCCGAGACTCGCCATGTCCTGTTCTTACGCTTGCTGAGATCGAGTGGGTCCTCCCTCGTTCATCTGATTTGTTGATGGTTGGTTATGCTTAAGCCCGGATGCGAACTGGAGTCCTTAGTGAATCTATGTTCCCACTCGAGTGATGCCCCGGACATGTTTGATGAAATGTTTGAACCTCTCTGATTCTGGGTTTCGGGCAAGTGTTGTTCTTTAAGCAAGTTTTCGTCGCATCTCATTGCTATGGTTGCTCTATTTCAAAGCTTCGTGTTCAATGCCCTGGATATGTTTAGTAGTGCTTGCCGTCGATCTGTATTGCTGGTCGGTGACCGGCTCTCGGGTAACGTACTGCGCCCAGAATCGGTCGCCGAGAGGGGGGAGTGACGCCTGAATCTTGGGGGGTTTTGGCAGCGACGGGACGAAGCTGGACCTGCTCGGCGGAGGAGGAGGCCGGCCATGGGCCTGGGTTCGTGGCCGACTGTGGCCGGTTTAGGCCTTAGTAAGTTTGGACTTGGTCTGGTCGAATTAGAGGTGGACCTAGGGATTGGGCTACATGAAACGTGGTTTGGGCTTAGGTCTAGTCCGGGCTTTATATGAGAGCCCAATCCACGTCACAGCCCGGCTCGGATAGACCTAGGTTTGGGCCTGGTCTGGGTTTAGGGGCTCGGCCCAGGTCCATCTTTGATATAAAAATATTTTTTATTTAAAAAATCAAAAAAGTCGAAGTTAAAAAAAAATTACAATTTTGGTTGGGAAAAAGCTGCTTCTTGTCTTTTTAGTCTAATTAGTGCCCTTGCTTATTTGATTGTTTAATGTTTCGTACGTCTAAATTGGATGTTTAAGTTGACTTTGCATGTGAATGCCTAAATTAATGTTAGGACTTCAATGCATGCCTCTTGGCGAGTAGAGGAAGAAGGTAGTTAGAACTTAATGTTAGCTATTATCTTGTAAACGCAAATGGGGGTTAATGATCATTAACCATAATTAACTAGGCTCTAGTTTGATTAGGCAGTCGCTGGGCCGATAGAATGGCATGGCTAGGATCAAATTCTCGAGACGGACTTTATTTGCAGTTGATTGATGAACTTGCTAATTGACTGCTTTGATTATATGCATGATGTGACTGTCAGACAAGATGAATGTTTAACACCATTGAGGTTGGTAATTACGAACTCCTTGAAGACGGAAGGCCAACATCGGCAGTCCATGGTGGCCCAAGGCGACACTTGGCTTAACGTATCTAGGTTTTTTTTTTTTTGGGTCGAATAGGCTAGTTAGTTTAATTAGGCCAATTAGTTATTGAAATTTCAACTATTAGTTTTGTTTCTGTTCAATAAAATCAAATTAGACTTAAGATCACTTTCTAAATAGATAATTAGGATGGCTTAGATCAGTCTACCATCATAATGTGTTTAGATTCAAGCTCACCATAGTTAGGGATCCAAGCTTCCGAGGGATTATGTCTCGAGGTTTATGACAAGGCTATGTATATTCTTTACCCAACTCGCATCGGATTCTTACCTTCCGTACCATTATCTAGTTGGTTTCAATTACTTGAGTGTTCCTTACCACACTGCATTTCAATAAATTGTGTGTTAATTTCTTTTCTAGGTCAGGCTAGATCTGGTTTAGACTTTGATAAAAATAACTCTACAAAAACATTTGCATGGTAGCTCGAGATTTTTAGGTTCATAATTGGTAATTAAGAATGTGTGACCACTTAGATTACACAATCTTCTAAGTTAGAGATACCGAAATAGCACTAATTGTAACGTTAGCGTAATTAAGCCCCCCTGCTTATAGACTCTTTGGTTTTGTAGGAATTGAGATGATGCTCCCACATCTCAATTGGTTTCTAGCTAACCCCAAATGGTTGGTGGTCATCTTAGAAAGTGCTTTGGTTGTTAAGAACGTAAAAATGAAATCAAAGTTGTGCGAAGTATGGGTTTGGAAAAGCATGCACGTAATCAAGAGTCGGTGGCTCGCCTATGCAGTACACCTAAACTTACATCTTTTCCTCATTCGAATAGAAAAGAGAGGTCACGACAAATAGCGATTGAAAAAGAAAATGACACGAGATTAGATGTGTGCTTCATGTGTGCGCTTGAGTGCACTCGCAATTTCCTCATATATGAAGATATGAATATGCGGATATAATTTTTATGTATTTCATGATGAAAAAGTACATAAAATATTTCTAACATTTACAAGATTCTTTTTAAAGTAACAAGATATTGTAATATCAATAATGATCAATCGAGGATATGTTTGATTGATGGACATGTATACACAATCCTTAAATATGTGACATGCGAAATTTTTTATGTTCATTAATAATTTATAGGATATAAAATTAATTATCAATTAATTTAGAATTATGGATGGCACATATGAAATCTCAGGTGTAATACTAATTTTGTGATGTGCAGAAAGTTAGAAGGATGATTTTCGTGTTCGCATATTGCAAAGCATTAAGATTAGATTGATAGATATTGATATATACATTGTGTAGAGTAACAATGATTAACTTTAAACCATAATAATTGTTGACAGGGACCGATATCCTTGGAAATACGTATTAGATAATTTGCAAAATTCAATGTTTATTGAGTTGAGATTTTCTTTATGATGGATAGCTTTTGTAGATAATTTTAGTGAGTTCAATATAATTTTCCAGAATTATTGGTGTTTAAACTGGACACTAATTTCCTTGTTTATTTACTGAATTACAAGATACATTAGTAACTTATCAAATACCTTTTAAATTGAACATCCATTTGTCCATTTTCCACCTAGTATTTTAACTCCAATGTCATCATTGTTTTTAACCTTGGTTAATTGTTCTTGTCCCTTTATAGCTCTTATGTAGTCTCCCAAGCACACTTCCCTTTCGATCTTATAAATCTACCACACAATTTTCAAATGTCAAAAGAAAGAAAAGAAATCACACGTCACTTTCCCCTTCAATTTTCACTCTTCAATCTTTCGAGTAAAAAAAGAGACCTAATGCTTCTATCGCTACAGAGCCTAACTCCATTTTACAAGTGCTTACGGGGTGATTAATGGGCTTCACTACCTTTTTATCAAATTAGTTTTGCTGCTTTAAAAATTGAGAGATTGTTAACTTTTGTTCTTATTTATTTTGCTTTGAAGGTAGTCAAAGTTTTGAGTTGTCTAATTCTTTATTTAAAGTAAGAGAAATCTAAGGACTTGGTAGATCAAACACATCTTACTTCCATGAGGTTTGGTGGCATTTTGGATGGGAAAAATGTGATAAGTATAAAAAGTGACCAAGACATTAATATGGAGACTAAGTGTAAGACTTGACCAAGTTGTCAATTTTGACACTAAGTATAAAATTGACTAATTGTTGATTTCTTTTTACTAAGAACCAAGAAAATAGTGAACCTAGAATTGCATGTTCAAGGTTTATTAAAAGGAAGAGATTTTGTTAGATTAAGCCTTTTTTTTTTTTTGTGTCTTTGAACTCTTTCAATTTATCGGGAACCTAAAGGAAGGTTGGCCAAAGTAGCAATTTGGGAAATAATTATTGGTTTTCTAACTAAGTAATCAATTGACCATCCAAAATGGTCAGTTTTTGTGTCAACAAGAGTATAAATTAAATATTCACATTTCTTAGAATTGAAAAATTGTAAGAATTACTTAAATGTTGGGAAAATGGATTTATATGATAATTTATCCCGATAATTTATGAATTTACAAAGGTACTATTGAATGATGATTGCTTCATGAATAGGTTTGAAAATCATGGTAAATAGAAAAATGGATTTCATTTTCAACCTAGCTAGTTGATATTATGTGCAAATATTGCTAGTATCCTATTGCGATGTACATAATTGTTATATTATAATGATTTATTTATCATTTATGCCACATGATGAAAACCTTTGTCACAGTTTATTTGCAAGGGAACAAGGGAGCGAACTCTATTGTATGAGTATGTATATAAAATTCTAGAGTCAATCAAATATTTTACCGTTTGGAACAAGTCTCTAGAAGGTTAAGAGAACATAAAGTCTTGTGATTTATATATAATATGATATGTGGCTTAAGTAGTCTATAAATATTATTTAATTCGTTGTTCCAGAAGATTATGTGCATAATTTTCCAACCCATCTTGACTAATGCTCAAATTCACATTTATGATATCCTCCTCTACAATCCAGCCGAGGATTCTCATTGTAAATTATTAATCCAATTTGCAAACTTGATGTGAAAGCATGGCATCATGCTATTTCAAAAGAAGATGATTATTACCTAGAAAGAAATTGAATTTGTTGCATGCATCTTAAAGATAGAACTTGTTATCATGGTCCTCATATTGTTGAGGAGTTGCAAAAATTTCCTAATGAAAATCTCTTCCCAAGCAGGTTCAACAATTCCTTGGGATTATAAATTATCTTTGGAATTTTATCCCAAAAATCACAGAGTTAGCTTACTTCATGGGGATCACAACAGACTAAAGGTCTGCATGGTAACGTTTCTGTTTCTCTCAATTTCTGTTCTTTTGATCTCCGGAACAAAAAAAGAACAAAAATTTGTTTGGTAACGCTAACTTATTTTTCTATTCCCCGGAATAACAAAAGTAATTGGGGAATAGATTTAGAATATTAAAAAAAAAAAAGTTGCTTGGAACAATTTCTAGAAATTTTTTTTTTATTTTTTTCTTTTCTATTTTTCTTTTGTGCTTCTTCCTTGTCGCGGCCACTGCCAGCTGCTCGCCAACCGCCAGCCATTGCCGGTCGACCGCCATCGGCCACTTCTCGGCACAACCATCGCCCATAGCCCACCACCTGCCATTGGGCGACCGTCACTGTCGCCCGCCTCCCGCCTCCTGCCGCTGCACGACCATCGACCGTCATCGATGGAGGTCAGTGGTCGGCGGTCGTGCGGCGTCGGTCAGCGGTCGTCGTTTGGCAGTTCATGAGCAATGTTATCATGCACACCCTAAGTTTGTACGCAGGCTTAAAGAAATGCTACATCATCTTCCTCCTTTGCAAATCCCTTTTATGGAAAAAAGGATATGGCAAACAAATGCCAATGATAAATACTAGGATCTCTTTTTTTTTTTTTTTGAAGAAGAAGAAATAGATGGAAAGCGACGAGTTTGTGGACATAAGAGTGGAAAATTCACGCAAACGGACAAGCATTATCACTTCATGTTCAAAGAAATCTTGGCGGTAAAATATGGCATCAAGAAATTTAAATTTCATCTCATAGGACATCATTTCCATGTGGAGATGGACATGTCCTCAACTTCTCGAATGTTGAAGTTCAAACACAAGCAAATTCCTTGTCCACAACTTCTTAGGTGGGCAAAATGGTTTTCAAAGTATTACTTTGAAACCAAACATATTGCGAGAAAAAAAAATGTATTTGCTAATTTTATGTTCAGATCAAAAGAATTTATAGCTATCATGTCCAAACATATATATGTGGTGAGAAATTCAAGAGGTGATTTTAAGACCTAAGAAATCAAGCTCAAATAGCCTTCCTATTCCTTGGACTTATCCAAGACAATGTTCTTATTTAAAATCTCAAAAGACTTATATGGCAGTATCATTTCTAGATTTTTGGTAAATATGTTGGTCTTTCTCCTTAGGCCAGATGGATTGCACCCAAAATATCTATTTTTTCAGCTCCTCACTTTCTTCCCAAAAGAGGAATTTCTAGAAAAACTCAAATGGTTTTATTGGTATTTATTTAATCTTTATACCATTACCATTGAGTTTTTAATAGCCAAGATGCCTTTTATTATAATTAGTATTATTCAAGGAGAAGCCGAGTGTAAATATTCTGGGGAAATGCTTAGTTGGCTCAAATCATTAGGTGCATGAAAAAATATTTTCCAAGCCCAATTCTGAGCATGCTGACTTTTGTTGTCCTATTTTTTAGACCATGGGTATTTCTCCGACCTAGTGGAGACGTGTAAAACTTCGGTAGATATTGGAGTATCTACATATAAATCCCAACCTATTTGAAATGAGATTTTTATAACACTTCCTTGTCGAATCTCAACTTATCCTCGATAGTATTGAGAATTATAGAGGATATTGTGCCAATGAAATCTAGTTATTCCACTAGAAGCATGGCCAACAAAAGATGATCCCATTTCTTGGGATTACAAAGATGACTACCGTGCAACCAATCTAACGATCGATGCTTACCTAAAAGAATATTACGGAATGGATGTATCAAACGTTTCTAAATCACCAACAAATTCATAGGATCCAGCTTCATCATCACAAGATCCATGAGGAGAACTACTATCACAAGATCCATGAGGAGAACTAGTATCACAAGATCTTTTTGACTATAGTGAATTACAGTTTGCGCTCAATGTAGGTCTTGACAGAGAAAGTCTATCCCTCCAGCTTGGGTATCTACCCTAATATGGTATTCTAGCAAATTCTATTGATACTTCGACAAGTTCTCATTAGTAATCCAAAAGACAAAGGCTGGTTGAATTAGATGTAGAAGTTGCTCCAGCTATTGAAGAGGTAGAAAAGCTCCTCGAAGCGCTTAAACAACACTATTAAGAAAAAGCACTCCCAATTTTCCCGACATTCCATCTAGTTTATACTAGCTTCTAGATGATAATATCTTGAAACTCTAGAAATTGAAAGAATGCTCAAGGAATATTGAAGGCAGAAGTATGGAGAAGACTCGGATGACTTGGATGATAGCACTGAAGAGCCTATGTATAGGCATAATGAAGTGAAGGAAAAGCAGATTATCCCAGAATCCTATTAAAGATAAAACAAAAGAAGCAGATGAATCACGTGAAAGAGACGAGAAATTTGACCGTTCACGTACTGTTTAGCACTGTTCATAGACTGTTTGGTATTGTAGTGTACTATTCATGGTACTATGGCATTGTAACAAAAGTGAAAAAATCGGGATAATGAGTGAAGAAGTCAGTTCGTCAGTAGAAAGCTTGACTAGTGCAAATAATTGGCTTTTATTGGCCAAACGGAGTCTGTAAAATTCTAGCGTGTCATTTTATGTTTATAAAAGGCAGCATATGTATGCATTAGGGGGGCAGAACGCATCCTCTCAATAAATAATATTGTATGGTTTGTTATGAATTCCTAGACCTTTCTCCCCTCTTCCTTTCTGCTTGGTATAATTCTTTAAAACTAGAAATGTTTTGATCAATCTTGGTAGTATGCTCTGCACTTACCATAAATGTGGAACATTGCATAAGAATTCTACTATTCTAAAATTTTCCATGATATGAATAAAATAAAAAAAAGAAATTTGTTGGCTAACAGACAATTCCTATTATAAGGCCAAGGAAGGGCTATGCGTGTGGGATGGCATATTTGCTTTTATTTTACTTGGCTTGTATCATAGACAAATTTTCCATTCCTTGTAGAAGCTCACTTTATCCTCAACAATATCGGGAATTACAGAAGATATTGTGTTAGCGAAATCAAGTTATTCCATTAGAAGCATGGTCGACAAAAGATGATCTCGTTTTGGAGATTCGTCAATGATTGAAGCAATTGATGTAGCTCTAGAAGGACCCACGTCCATTTGAATTGTTTGCCAAGATCGAGAAAATGTATCTAGAAAAGGGGTAAATTTTCCATCTTGTAGGAGCTTGATTTGTTTTCTCAATTTCTCCATTTTAGTCGTTTGGTCCTCAAAATAAAGATGAGAAACATATCTACCAAATTTCATCTGATGAAGTTTCTTTTGGAATGTCTCTAAGTAATTGATTTGTGACCAAAGCCATTTGATCAACCTTCTAGTCGACATGATCAAAAAGGGCTTGGATAGTTGGAAGCTTGGTATCAATTGTCTTGATAACATCATTTTGGGCTAAAGCATTTTCTGATTGCCAGTTCATGATAAATCAGAAATCGTAACTTTCTTCTAGTGTAAAGAATGGGGCACTGGAATTAGATCTTTCCAAAGGTGTAAAGTTTTAGGATTAGAACATACGGACAAATGGAAGGATAGGTGGTAGTTCTTGTTTTGGGGAACATGAGGACTTAAGTGTTTTGGGTACTTTAAGAGGAAATGAATTCTTTTTAACCCAATTGTGAATTGTGAATGGGTTTATATAAGGGTGAGACAATTAGCTTTTGGGGTGAAGGTTTCTTTTTGGGTAGTGACTGAGGAGGTGGAGGAGGTTCACATGATTCAAGGATTTTTGGAGGAGAATGTGGTTGAGGTGGTCCGTATGAGGCCATGAATTGATATTTTCCTTCATCTTCACCAAGAGGTTCGATAGTGGGATCTTCGTCAAGGTATCTTTAATAAATTTTATCTTTTGATCATTTCTTTTTTCTAGACGGTCTATCGTTTTCTTCATCATCTCAGGGATTTGTGCAAGGAGAGCACTAACAATCAAGACCTCGGAAATAGTGTCCTGTATGGGGATTTTTGTAATGATGAATAGGGGGGGTCTCTCCTGATCAAAAGACTAAATCATAAATTTTGGATCTGGATGGCTATCATCGACTGGAACATAAGTTGCACAAGGTTGCATCATAAAAATAATAGGAAAAATAGAAGATGTGGATTCTTCCTTTTTCTTGCTAAATTTGATGACAACCGTGCCCTCTTTTTCTTAGTGAACTAGGACTCTGTGGATTGAATTGGTCTGGAGTTCTGGTGGATTGTTTCATAATTACTTACCCACATGTTCGAGAGTAACTTAACTAATTGATCGCGAAAGATCTGTCTAGGAACATCGATATAGGAGATTTGAGCATTATCCGCATTATCCACTGAGATGAATAAAGCACTTCAGAACCAAGGAAGTTGAGGTCAATAGCATGATTCTAGACCCGATAAACCATTTGGTAATGTAAGGTAGCAATAATAGAATATGGAGTTTGAGGAGCTCCAGTAATTGCTAGACCTTAAGTGCTGAAAGAAGTCGGTTCGAGAGAGCCATATTAAAGTTAGGAAACAGTGTAACAAACGCCATTCTTGCATTGAGGGTGGTTTGAATGGTACCAATGCAAGCATGCCGATAGTCCAAAAAACGGGTGTCTAAGAGTGCCATTTGAGTAACCACGGGTAACATTTTCCTTCCGTGAAAGGATAAAGCAAGTCTAATGGCACTAAAATGAAGGCGCGTATAGCCCTGCTGTATCCACTATCTTGGAAAATCATAAGGGATTTGAAGGATGACAAAGTGGTCATGCTGAGTAACTAGAATAGGATGCTAGTGGAATTTTGAAGACTAGATGTACTCTTTTAACTTTTTTAGGAATATGTTTAACAAGTTGCTAGATATAATAGATAACAGGGAAAGAGGATGGTTTAGCAAAAGCAAAATATGGATGGAATATGAGTCTGGGAGATTTTGCCATCTTCATTGAGGTAGAAACCTCATAAAGATAGTCAATCTTGGAGACATTGGAAGTGTAGAGTTCAAGAGAAGGACTACGAGAAACATGAGCATTTATAGTGGAAAGTGTGGAAATTTCGGAGGGTTCAGTCATGCTAAGGAAGTTCTCCCCCTTTCTGCACTAAATATTCAACTTCAAACTAGAAATACACTGACTCTGATACCAGAAAATTTGCCTATAATACAAGCTAAGGAAAACAAACACAAAATTTGTGGCAGTCATGCTATCTCAAACGCACAGCCTTTCCTTGGCCTTAGAATAGGGATTGCCTGTTAGCCACCTAATTCATTTTCGTTTTTTGACTCATATCATAGAAAATTTTAGGGTAGCGGAATCATGATGCATAGGTTCCATATTGGTGGTAAGTGTAAAGCATACATTCGGGATTGATCATAATATTTCTAGTTTTAAATAATCATACCAAGTAGAAAGGAAGATGGCAGAGGTTCTAGGGTTTTAAAGAATCATACATATGATAAATGGGTGGCAAAGAGGTGTATATGATTTCGTTGCCTATGGTTGTTGGTGATGATGTCTCGTTAGTCGATATGGGTATTGGCTAGTGACACTAGGGAATATGCGGTAGGCACATTACGAAATAATATATCATGTGCTTGTATATGAATACTTTATGATAGTGCATTTATTCATTCATTTAGTATATGCCAAGTATATGAATACTTAATGATAGTGCATTTATCCATTTATTTAGCATATACCAATTTCTCATACTCGTCCTGATATTATGTTGTCTTGTTGATACTGAATCGAGGAGTAATATGATTTCTTACCTTAGATTTAAAGATTTTATTTACTAAGTTTTGGCTTCCTCCTCTATTTTACAAATATGTAATATGGATCCTCATTCCATGCTATGATTTGGAGTACCTACGTATTATGAAAGTGATTATTAGAATGTACATGTACCGGAGTTCATATTAGCGTATTAAATGTACTTCCACTATTTGGGTTGAACTAGGGTTGCCAGGGTTAATCCCTCATCATGACGTGTACTTTGACATTAATGTGAGATACTAGGACCATTGAAGGTTTCGATGGTCCACTTGGTCATGACGATACCCGAGGTCATAAACCCTTGAGTTGGACAATGATTTGAATAACGAAGAGACAGTTTTTTGGCTAAGTATGGGTGCAATGATGCTAGTGGATTCAACCTTCTCCCAAGGATTAATGTGTTGGTTTCTATATTATTTCGGATGCTCATATTAATACTTGGAAGATGGACATAAAAGAAAGATGCATAGGTGTATCATTTGAACTTATTAAATTTTCGTTACCAAATAATGTGACTATTCCACTATTGTTCCGTGGGTTTTAGGGGAACAACAACTAAATTAAGGAAAGATCTCATGTAATGTGTGATGTTTCGATGCATCCATCTTGAAAGCTTGCTTAGCTCAAGGAAAAGAAATAGGTGAGAGATCCGCCCGAGAATAGAAGATCTAGTAATGTCACTTTCGCATTCCTATTTGAAGAAAAGTTTAAGGTAGACTCAGGCTTTTCAACCAGCTGTAGTATGGTACCCTTGGTCGGAAGTTCTGAGAATCAGAATCTATGCACATTGTTTAACATGTCAATTTCACGAAATCAAACTCTCTTAATTTATTTCGTATTATAATCGGTGCCAGCTACGGCGGGAGCAGCAGCATGTCCAGGGGATCTGTTCCCTAATCATGATTAGTTACAGATCGTACAAGCTGCTTCAAACCCTAATCCCACGCTTAACCCCAGAACCCGTCGAGATCAACAGATTCGTTTATGTCGACAGCATATTTAATAATCCACTTTCCTCCTCTTCTCTCCCGCCTCTCGTCGGTCCTTCTTCTTCTTCTCTCTTTTCTCGCTCGCTTTCGTTCGGCCAGGCCACGTGTCCTCCGCGTCTCCCTCGAGGAAGCGGCCGCGCGGAGACGGAGCTCCGTCCTCTCTCTCTCGAGCGCCGCCGCGGCTAGCCCGTGGAATCGAGGCGCGCGGCGGAGCGGCTTCGGGCTCGCGCAGGTACGACGGCTTTGCGCCATGCGCGATTGGATCGGCGGAGGTGTGCTCCGGACGCGGTTCGATGCCGTTCGCGGTTTGATTTTTTTATTTTTATTTTTTTCGGTCGGTGTGAGGTGTGGCTCGCGATTTCGGTTCGGAATTCCGTTCGATGTGTCCGCGAGGGATTTTGGTCGAAGAGGAAATCCTCGTTCGATGATGGCTTCTTAAGTCTAGCTCGGTTAGGGTTTTTCGGGCCTTGATGATGTCGCTCGACGCGAGATACGTCGTGCTCGAGCGTTCCTGGTCTTTTAGTGCGGTGCATAGCTTCCTGGATTGTCCTAGCTACGGTTCAACAAGAACTGAATACTGAGAGGGAATATCTGTTCTATAGTTTAGATCGCCATACGTTTCGAAGCGGTCGGTTTGGGGTCATTTACTACTAGTGGCAGGTGTATGTTGCTTCTTTATATAGGCTTTGTCTTGAAACTACATATGCTGTAGAATATTAGCTGGAGTGCTCGAATAAGAATCACTCAAATTGTGTGTGTTTGTTTTGTTTTTTATTTGTTTTTGTTCTTTTTGGAGTGCACAAGGCTAAATTAGGTTAGAAATGTATGACAGATAAAGAATGAGCCAGCACCAAAAGATTTCTCTAAATCCCTTTCGTGGTAAATAGTATTGTCTAAAGTGCTTTCCAAGACTTCATTATCTGTTCGCAGTATTTGGTCAACTCAAGGAATCATATGCCTTGGAGTATATATCTGTTACACTTTGGAGTTGCTTGGCACCGCCTACATCCTCCTCTAGGGCATTTGTGTCGCCATTCTGTGTTGTCCGTGGGAAGTTAGAGAATGATCTTGAATTTGCAGCCTTTGCTAAAGGAAATACCAGAAGTGTGAGTTAGAATTGGTGGGATCACTTAATTCGCACTCGAATGTTAATCTCAATACATTATTTCTTTCGGTTCTAGGGGGCCAACTGACTGGAAGTTCTTGCAGCTTATGCATTTTATTTTTTGGTTGGCTACTTCTGTACACAACAAATTTCTTCCCAAATTCCTTGAATGCCAGGCTATAGATATATGTGAAAGATGAAGGTTTCAGCAGAGGAAGAAAAGTCCATAGTCAGTTGTGTAGTACTTTGTGGAAACCCCAGGTTCAAAAGGGGGAAATCCTAAACGGTGCATGATGAGAAGCACATGAGTGAATTTTTTACCTGGGAATTATGTTTTAAGTCTATCGATTCGTGGCCTTTTTATATTTTATGATGTAATGTTTGGACTATGTAGTGTAATTTGCTTGTGTTTGCTAAGTATTTCACTTCTTCATTTGGCTGGTATTCCTTTTGTGGAGTGAAGAAGAGCACACAAATGAAAAAAGATTTCAAATACACGGTGAAGGTCAAATCATTCATGGCTATGTGGCATCAGTAGAAAAAGGGGTCAAGGACTGGCGCTGTAGAGAGATCAGGACTGTGAATTTGGTGGCATTGGCAATAGTTTTGTTACCCTTCCAGGTTATTAAAATGGAGGTAGCAGATGGCTTCGAATGGTTAAACACTTAATACTACTTTTCAGTCTTCATTTGGCTTTCACAACCACTTTAGGGGATTTTTTATTCCTAGATGGCTCTTTTCGTGCGTTGTTTTTTCAAAAACCAAAGGATATGATCTCTAGCAATAGAACTAGAAATGGGCTCTAGAAGGCCCATTAGATTACTATTTACTTCAGTGGGAAGACCAGTAGTACAACTAAGTTGTTTTCATCAATCATGGGAAAAGGCATTTTGTACCGTACTTCTATCACGTGTACGTCATTTATATCCTTGATCCCCGTACGAAGATTCCTCCATGAATGTACCTGCCATGTAGTCCACGTAAAGAAATATAATGCAAAAGATGCCAAGATAAAGGGTCCTTGTGATGTATACTTTTTGTCTCAATCCCTGTTTGGAGTCTCTCTCAAGTCAAATCTTATGGCTAGAGAATTCGAAATTTGCCATTTTGATGTGGCTAAGTGCCCTTATATAAATTCAGAACTTCTGATCTTACACTTACGTGGTGCAATACTAACTTCTTCTGCAGCATATTTGTTTCTAATTGTAATTTCTATCATGTATGTATCTTTATCATGATGAGTTTTATTTTTGGTGTCTCCACACATTTAACTATTTTGAAGGTAGTGACAAAATGCAATCGAATTGGAACAAGTAGCAGTAATTAATGGCTGCATTGTTATATTACACACACACACACACACACACACACACATATTCTTTTCACATGGATGAATCTGGAGACTGATGGTTTTTTTAATTATTGCATCCACATGTTGGTTTTATTGGAACAGAGCTCTTGCTCTTTGCAACTCAGGTCTTTTGTCCCCTGAAAAAATCTTAATGTGCAGCCTGTATGTGTTATGCAGAATGGACGGGGTTTTAAATAAGAGAACCAGCTCTTCTTAACGGTATTCAAGTTTTATTATCTCATTAGCAGTTTTACCTAGTAAAGGTCCCAACATTAGCCATCTTGATTCTGCACCATTCATCCACTAGAGAAGTGAAATGTTCCTTACGAGGGCAAGATGTGGGATGAACTTGAAAAACCTCCAGTTGGTCCACTGTATTCTCTCTGTTGGATCCCACTCTGTATTGAATTTCTATATCTCAGGGTATCTTTGCCATCATATTCTATGGATTTGATTTCTTTAAGGCTTAGATGCTTGAGTATTATTTATTTATTTATTTGTAAAAGTTGAACCTCGTGATTAAATATGTTTTGGGGATGCTTATGCCCATTGTGCCATGGCACTCAAATGGCCCATGAAGACTAATTTAAACATAGGAGGACTATTTAATTATAAGACTATGATGGGTTCTAGCATCTAGAATTCCTCATGAGATCTTTTATCTTGGGGCATGCCTTAAGCCAAATAAATCTATTTGGGCTTAAGATGGATGGGTTTGTTTTCTATCTTGATCCTTTTGGGCTAGTAGTATCAAGGTAGGATATTATTTTTGGCACCCCACCAGAAAACGTTACCAAGTGGGATGCTGCCAAGTTGGGTATTAGCTGAGAATATGTTGAGAATGCTTTCTCGTGGAGGGATTGATTAATTGAAGATTCTTATTCCTTGCTATAGCTTCTTGCAAAAATGTTAAATATCTTCACATCAGTGCTCATGAGTCTAGTACTTGGACAAACTATTTCAGCAAAGTCTCCCATATTTTGTGACTTCAACAAGGCTCTTGTCAACTGCTTTGCTGGCATGCTTGTAATGACATATACTGATGTTGGCTAGGGAGGACTACGTTACCAAATTCAGAACACATTGCATGATGGACAAACCTAGTTGAATCGTATTCACTTCCTGGTTATGTTTTCAAGAAATCACTTGATCCTTTACTACATCATATGTTCATGAAAGATATAAAAATTAATCATATGGTCAAGTGATACACAATGCCATGAAGGACATCAAATTACCAATTGCTTGTGATTCAAAATGTAAAATGAAGCTTCAGCTCATTCTTTTTGGTTATGGTAAAAGTTGCAGCGTATCAGCTTCAACATTATTTAGCAGATTCTATTGTATGCTAAACATGATGTTACTAGGTGGCAAATCTTAATGGTAGGTGTGGCTCTTGGTTCCTATCTGCACAATACCAGACTTCTCTGCCGCTTTATATTCTCTACTTTTGCTGTTTCTGGCAAAACTTGTTATCGTTCTCAGGGGAACTGATAAAATGGTTTAGCAAGTGCAATCAATTTATATTTGACATTTGAGTTGTGGTCCACTTTGTATGTCACACACATTCATATGTAACCATAATGGAGCTTTATGGGCTAAAGAAGCCAAAATATGCACACGAGAAAGTGTCTATGAATTCTGTGAAAAATTTCGGCTTATTCTCAATCAAATAATTTCACGAGCATATGAATATGCTCAATACTGGAGTAGATTGTTGATTCCATTTTGTTTCTGAGATCGAAGTTTAAAATTCAACCCGGAAACACTACACCTGGTAGGTTACATCAACTTGAAAGTTATCTATCTGAATTGCAGTTGGTCATTAGCTTCTTTATTGAGGCATGTGCTTGATCTCCAGTTGCATCGTACTTTCAGAGCTCTTCCCGGTTGTCCCTGCATAAAGAAAAACATATGTTAATGTCCTAATATACAAGGTAACTTATGTTCTTGTAAGGATAGGGGAAGACTGTCTGCTGTTGGAACAGAGATTTAGCAGAAGTATGCGAATGTATTCTTTGTATAGAAGAAATAAAAAATTTGAGTGTGTTGCCTTTTGCATTCCCTGAGAACAATTTGTCTCTTTGGTGGCCTAAAAAGCTGTAATTAATAGTTCTTGTGTGGCTAAGTTTTAATGGAAAGAGGGATCTGAAGATGTCATTAAAGGTACTTCACATATTTCATGACATTGGCCCTGTTGTATAGAAGCAATAAAAAAATTTAGACAGAAGAATTTGAGATTTTTCTAGTGCCTTACATGATAAAATGGCGGGAAGAATGCTGCCGATCTGACTTAGATGATTTCTTTTTTAAGAGAAACTTTGTAATTCATTCATTCCATGGTTCTCTTTGTGTTGAGAAAAGTGGCATCTATAATTTTCTCATCAATAATTCTAGTTCATTAGACACTTGAGTCTGCCGTTCGCAGTTAACACGCATGTTCATGTTCTTCACCCGGCAAAAATGATCAGATCTTACATCGTTAGGATGGAACGTTTCAATGCTCGTTGTGTTCATTACCTTCAGCAATTTTTCATCTGTTTTATCTCATAAGGCGGTTTGCTGCTGCAACTTAGTTTGGGCTTTTTTGATGTTTGTTGAAAACAGCAGAAGCTCTAAAATAATCTCTGGGAGTTGCTGCATCATATGATTGTACAAATGTAAAGCTGAAAGAAATCTCAGTGTGTTGACATTTTCCAAGTGGTTGAATCTTCTTAGGTTTTTTGTTCCATGTAATTCTTAATTTCCTAGGAGACTGATAGATCAGATACATGTGCCTATATTTCCTCCCTGGTTTCACTAAGCATTGCATAATGATATTTCGGCTATTGAACTCGTCGTTATTTGTGACGGTTAATGTGATTCTCATGGGCTTATATCATTAACAGATGGTTGCTCAAAGCTAATCTAATCAACCCCTATGAACATGTCTGGCTGAATAGTTTTGGCTCTTATACAATATCTCAGTCAAAGAAACATTACTTTGTTTGCATGGTCCCTTGATAGAGACTCAATAATGTACTTCTGCAGTTGTTGTTCCCAGCTTGCTAATGCAGCTGCAATCTGTTTCAACATTGGTAAAGTAGAATTTGGTCAAAAATTTTGTAAGCATGCGACCTTCAAAATTTGAAATATATGTCGAGAGAAGCTATGTACCCTAAGTTTGTAGTTCTAGATGACGTCTCACAGTTCTGATGATGTGGCTGGCTTAGTTGGAGATGGATAGGTACTTGAGCATCTTCATCATGGCTTGGTCTATTTGGTAGAAGACTCGCGTGTGCTCTGTTTACGTTATTTGCATCCCTTGTGCCATAGACCTGGGATATGGAACATTTTTGTTCAGACAGAGTATGGCATCTGAGGTAAATAACTTTGGCAGAACTTTGTAGTATTAAGATTAATACCTTCTTGTGCAATTCCATGTTCTCTTGTTTAAATAGATTTTCTTTCTTATGCAGTTCCAAGTTTTCCTGGTGAAGGAGGTTTCCCTGCAGGGATTTGTGGTTGAAATTTAGCAGCCTGAATGAGGAACAAATAGCAAAGTGAGCAAGTCTGACTGAGTTAAATACTCTTACCTTTCTGTTCAGCTCCCGTACTTCTTCCATTAAAACTTGGTCCTGCAAAAGTAATGAAGCCTGTTTGTCATGCAAGATATTTGGAAGCAAGTTGGATCAATCCTATGAATAAGCATGTAAGAAGTGAACCTTTTTTGTGCGGACACCGCGGAGACTTATTTCCAATTGGTTCTCCAAATTCCGCAAATCTTTGATGCTCAAGCCTGAGAGTTCTTCTCCCATCATTTGCCTGGCAGCATCATGCGTAAGTATAGTTTAGCTGGCGAGTCTATCATCTGACCAATGTCTTAGATTCTTGTGGAGTGGAATATGAAATGAAATCAAATACTCATAGATACAAATCTGTAACTCAGAGGTTTCTCAGGGTCTGCAAAACGAAGCTTTTGATTTTACAACCCTTAAGTTCAGTCTGTCCTTACACTAATTGCTTTTCTTTATGGAAACATAGGTTATAAAGCAACAGGCTCATGGCTCATTTTCTTCCCATGATGCGGATGACAACTGCCACGTCGGCAACTGTTCCATTATCCTATGTGCTGCCTGTCCTTCCATTTCCCTTCTTGTGAACATATGATGTTGAGCTCTGCCACAATTCAAATTCCGTTTTTATTTTTTTTGGGGGGGGGGGGGGAGGAGTCTTAGGAATTTTCCACATTTTAAATGAAGTTGTGAGGCCTTTAACTGAACTGGATCCTTGCACCTAGCGCTGGAATTCCAGGATCTGAAGACCTACCTTGGGATGGCAAAGGAGTTTAGGCCGTGGTACCTTTAGGAAAAAATAAAAAAAATTTGGACCTCTTTAAGACGCATGAATGAGTTTCCTATTACCCCCTTGGCTTGCGTGCATTTATTAGTGCTAAAAGTCGTGCCTTTTGAAGTGCTCAGAGATTTGTAAGGTCGGAATGCAGAAGCGGTGAGTTGTTTTCAAGTGTTCTTTCTTGTTTTTGGACGTGGAGATGCATAAGGGGTAGAAAAGTTAATGTGTCCTTTCCTTTAGCAAATCCAAGGAGGATGCATTTGCAAGAGAAGCATGACGGCCCGGATGCTTAAGAGTAAATATCTAATGCAGTGAGGGAAAGACATGCTACATATCAAAACCATTGCGAAGGGGTTTCTAATAAACAATAATTTAGCTTTGAAAAATCGTGTTCTATGTAATGTCATGCCAGAGACATCAATATTTATTCCTTCGGTATATGATTCTTTGTCCAGATACTAATGTTCACCTAATGTTACTGTGATGTTTTTCGTTAGCAGAAAAGCTATCTGTCATATCCAGGCACCATGGAAGCATTGCTATAAGAAATGTGAAGAAAATGCTTGAGAAGAGAAGATGCACCGGTGGTTTTCTTGGAGATGCTGCAGTTGTTGCCTTAATATTGCCGCTTCCCTCTGCCAATACTGCGGAACAAAACTTGCATAAGTTAGTTATACGCCGGGATTTGGGCAGTCGAAATGTTTGATAATGTCGTGTGCTAGAAAGGGGATAGTGTATATATGGTGTATATATGGAAACGCATGGTCGTTTGATAAATCAAAAGTCTCTCCAGGCAACTACAGAACACATTCGCTTACAGGATACCACTTGCTTAAATCGTTAATTATCATTCTTCTCTCTCTCCCCTCTTCCCCACCCCACCCCCTCCCGCGGGCGCTTCCCTTTCCCCTTCTCTCTTCCTTCCTTACTCCCCAGTTGAATTTGATCCATACTCTAATCTAATGGTGGCTCGATAATTAATGTCAAATCGAGAACTGGGGCAAAATTAGTTTTTTTTTTTTGGGGTCTTTCTACGACTTTCCCCGGCTTTCTACTTTTTTTTTTTTTTGGGTTTTTTTCAGTCCGAAGCTTTCTACTAAGTTGAAATATTGGGCAAACCCAGTTTTCAAGCTTGATTTTTCATATTTGTTTATTATGATTGTCTTTTGTCCTATCGTTTATATAAAATTGGAAGAAAGGATATAATCAGCCTGTTTCAGGAAAATGCACTTCGCACCCTCGAAAGTCATGCATGGCACATGCCAATAGAAAAAAAAAACATTAACGAAATCAGTGCTTGTAACTAAATGGGTGGGGGGTAATTTGAATTTTTTTTCAAAGTTTGGTGTTTAACGAATTCTTACCCAAATCTGTGGGGAAAAATCAAGGTTTTTTTTTTTTTTTTTGAATGATAGACCAAATTTCATTAGGCGTCAAAGGAGCACTGCCCTTTACAAAAAAGGCTTCCAGTCACCCACGCAGTAAATTATGCACGAAAGATTTCTTTCCGTTTTGACAAGGGAAATGAGAGGATGACGACACCGATACTCGTAGGAGAGTAACGGTACAGTCTGCACCACATATTTTCCCAAAGAAACTAGATGACCCTGGGAAAATCATGAATCCCACTGGGTAGGTCACCGAGTGGAATTTCTTATATTAAAAAGAAAGCCAAAATAAAAATAAGGGAATAAAGAAAAACTTATTAACATTATCGGTGTCAGATTTTTTTATATTAAGTGCAAAAAAAAAAATTAAACATTTTTATTTTAAGAGAAAATAAATGTAGAATTAACATTAGCAACAGCACAGATGCAAAAAAAATTTCACACTTGTAGTTTCTTCAATCAAGAATTTGTCCGTTTTAACGAGAAAATAGAAAAAAAAAAAATTGCAGCCCAAATTGAAAGACGTAGGGCTAGTGAATCAATTTGTTTCTCTCCCAAACCAAAAGTTACCCTTCCAAATCGTTGATTTTCAATGAATTTATGAATTGTAGGGATGGAAAACTTAATGGTAGGTTACTTTATCGCTTAAGTAATTCATTGAATTTCAGATCATTTAAAAGTGAGATTATTTTTGTCCTATACGTAATCCATGTATATTTTTTTTTGGGGATTTGGTTGGAAGCATTATAAGGGAAAACATTTTTAATGTCATTAAATAGAATTATAAAAGATTTGGTTGGACAAAGATAGAAAAATAAATTGTGACATTTGTCCTTAAATAAAATAAAAACACCAAAACCCTCCCTCATACAATTCTCCACTCCGATTGCCACCTTTCACAAAGTGAAAATTGTGGTCAACATGCAACCGTCAAATTTAGCATGACCGTACTGTCATGCTAGCGGGCCCCTTTCGAAAATAATGAGGAGCTTTACAGCTTAATTATGAATTATTTGTATATGAAGAAGGATTATGCTATTTTCGCTCCTCAAATAAATCTTAAAATTTAAAGATCGATAGAAGAGGGAAAATTTGCTTTCGATATGGATCAAATCATTTAATGATTTTAATCAACCTTTCCTAAATTGCTGTTCCATCTTCTTTGATATTCAAGTAAGAGAAGCTTATATGTTCATTTATTTTTTACAAGAAGGATATAACATTCAAGTCTTTTCATGATATTTAATGATCAAGATTCTAATTTAAAATAATACTAGTAAAGTATATTTATTAATAATGTTTTTCTAAAGTTGAACAAGGAATAACTTCTTGTAGTATACAAGGAATAACTTCTTACCCTTCACCAAAAAAAAAAAAAATTCTTGTAGTATACAATTCTGTACTTCAATTTTTATAAATTAACATCTGTTAAATATATCAACAAGGTTCAAACTCATTACAAAAAGAAAAAAAAAAATCTTTATAAAAATCAGCTCGATCACATTGATAAGTAGAAGAAAGGAAATGAGTCAGCATAAAAACGAATGGAAAATAACAAATGGAATAAAATGTCATTGTTCTTCTTAATACTGATAGTCTTTGTGTTTTCATGACAATGTGTGATTTTTTGCATTTCCAACAGTAGTAACTTTCACCCTTTCCATTTGTGATTTTGATTAATTAGTTCTTTTGAGGTAATTTTCGTCAACTCAACAAGTTTAGGAGTGTTAGAACCATTTAGAGGGTGGAAATATTTCCACAGCGTGAGTCCATTTTGAGAATATTGATTTATATTACAATAAAGTTCCTTTGCATAGGTTAGGGCATTGGACCTACTTTAATTGATGGAACAGTTCATCGTTAATTTTGTAGCTTCTAGGTGTCTGCCGATAACCCCAAATCACTCTATAACTGCATTTGATCTAATAAAATGCAGTTGAATAGGAACATATGAAGTGGTACAAGTGGAATGGTTACAAGCACAAAAAGGGCGGGCATGACGTTTTTCGGGAGTTCTTGTACCATACCGAATTGAACCATGATATAGATAGGGCAATTTAATCACCAATAACAACAAGAACAAGAACAATCCCTTTTCCCATAAGTCGGGTTGGTCACGGTGAATTCTTTTTGATATTGTGCTTTTTTTCTATCTTGTGCCACATCCTCCTAATATTCAACACCTCAGAAAGTATCGGCTCTCATCCTTCTTAGCCTCCCATTTCCCCCTTCACCCTACATCTCTGTCAGTAATGTATCATGTTCTAGATCATTAGAGCCTCTACTGTTTCTATATTTTAAGCAATTTGCAAACCATCTTAGAGAGTTTCTCTCGTCTTATCTTCAACGGAAGTCATACCAACTTATTCTGGAGCGCGCTCATGTGGACTTTATCTTCATCAATATCTATACACCCACCAGAAGATTCTCATCTCTACTTCAATCATTCTGTGCGTGTCTTGGTATCTGACCGTCCAACATTCCTTGCCATCTACATTGTCAGCCTTGTCGTTGTCTAAAAGACTTTACGCTTAAGCCTAAGTGGCTGTGTGATGGGAGATATACTTTCCACTTCTTTCATCCCTGTCTGCATCTAATACTTCTGCCAATTCCAAGACTGTAGAAGCTAACTCTCATTAATACCGGATGAGGAACAAGGAATCTGCAGTTAGTTTTCAGAAAGATAGCTTTCCTAACCAATTTTACTTGACATGAAATTTCATAACTTCCTGACACATTCTATTTCTGGAGACGTCAAATTCTAGAAAGTTCAGAAAGGGAGCTAAACGGTGTTAATGAAGATGACTCAATCCTATTGCTAGTAGGTCTTTTTGAGTTAAGGTGTTTCCCAAAAGATGCTAAATTCTCATTTGCAGAACATCACATCTCAGAGTAACAAACCTTTAGAAAGGGACAAATATAGCGTCATAATGAATAAAGATCTGTATCGATTTAAAGTAGCAACATTGGGCATACGCAAAGATCTTTATCATAGAGAGCTCAAAAGCAAAATGACAACGATGCCAATATGATCCTATTACAATTCAAATTGATCGCCTGAATTTATTTCTCCTTGCTTGCTAATCTTTGATGTTGGCATGTTGCTTGCTTCAGAATAGGCTTGTATTCAATATTTCAAGATTTGCCCAATTGTAGTTTTGAAATGTCTTGCTTTATGTCTCAATATATATTGCCTTCATTTTCGAGGTAAATTACACATAGATCAAGGAAAAGTCTTATCCATTGACTCCATTTGTTCTAATGAATCATATTTACAAACTAAAAATTCTGGAGACAGACCATACAGTAAAATTACGCACGAAAAGGTCAGATGATATTGCACAAGCAAATTAAAAGATTGGCAAAGTGGACAATACCTTAAGTTCAGCCATTGGGCTCGCAGATTGATCAGTCTCTTCTTTTAATTTGTCATACCGCTCAATTACCTTGCTCATGCTGGTTGAAGAAAATGTGTTCAAAGTATTATATTGACGCTTTTGAGGAAGCATATCATTAATTACTGCTACTACTGAACAATTGTCAAAAAATGCTGGAGGCAGAAACAGATGCTTAAAGATTTTTTATGTTCCTCATACCATGATCACGGTTTATTATGCTTTTCATTGCACCAAAGCTTGCATGAAACAGAAGTCTCAAAATGAAGCCCCATGGCCAAAAGTTTCACAATCCTATTCAATTAACCTTCGATGAGCATATGGCAACACATGCACAAAACTAGGCACTGTTTCTTCGGTTTTAAGATTGAAAGACATCATATGTTGCTTACTTATACTCTCTCTCCATTTCTGTCAGCATTGGCTTGAGACCGACACTAGCTTGCCTATTTCCATGGGGTTATACTCAGTATAAGTTCATTTTCTTTTACTGGTATCATGTCCGATTCTAGCTATGATGCAGAATTTCCTTGTCCATTTTATCCTCAAGTTTCATGGTTCTTAAATTCAACAGCATACCCAAAGCTTGAAAGCATAACTTGGTTTATCCTTGACATAATAAAAGATAATTGATATGTTACAAGCTACTAATCATTTTTATCTGTGGATGTTCCAAATCTTGATGTGATTGATTAGATCTTAATACCGCGACTGTCCCAAATCTTGCTACTTAGGCATTTTCAGTACTTTGGTCTACAGGTTGAAGAAAATGTGTTCAAAGTATTATATTGACGCTTTTGAATAAGCATATCATTAATTACTGCTACTAATTAACAATATGGCAAAAAAATGCTGGAGGCACAAACAGATGCTTAAAAAAAATTTATGTTCCTCATACCATGAACACGGTTTATTATGCTTTTCATTGTACCAAAAGCTTGCATGAAACAGAAGTCTCAAAATGACGCCCCATGGCCAAAAGTTTCAAAATCCTATTCAATTAACCTTCGATGAGCATATGGCAACACATGCGCAAAACTAGGCGCTGTTTCTTCAGTTTTAAGATTGAAAGACATCATATGTTGCTTCCATATACTCTCTCTCCATTTCTGTCAGCATTGGCTTGAGGCCGACACTAGCTTGCCTATTTCCCTGGGGTTATACTCAGTATAAGTTCATTTTCTTTTACTGGTATCATGTCCGATTCTAGCTATGATGCAGCATTTCCTTGTCCATGTTATTCTCAAGTGTCCTGGTATTGCCGTCGCGCCATTCCAGTGGTGTTTGTGAATTAGTAGTTTTGAGGGGGGAGTGCATGGTTCTTAAATTCAACAGCATACCCAAAGCTCGAAAACATAACTTGGTTTATCCTTGACATAATAAAAGATAATTGATATGTTACAAGCTACTAATCATTTTTATCCGTGGATGTTCCAAATCTTGATGTGATTGATTAGATCTTTATACCGCGACTGTCCCAAATCTTGCTACTTAGACATTTTCAGTACTTTGGTCTACAAATTTAAGGAACTAGGACATAATTCTTCTCATGTACTTCTGGCTATTTCTTTATTTGTGATAATGGATTAAGTCGGTCTGCATATATAGAAATCAAACCTCATGTTTGTAAGAGTAATGCTACAATAGCTTGACATTATTGAGAATTGTTATTTCAAAATAGTTAGGTAAAGTCGATTTACATGAACTGTTTGAGTTTGAGTATATGCCCTGTGAATTACCGAGGTTTGTTTTTTGAAATAGATCAACTATGTTTGAATTCAGATTCTTACACAGTACCCACCTAAGGCATTTGTATAAGCCAAATTTAGAAAAAAAAAATACTTGCAATAAAATTTTCTAAACAACAAAGATCCATTCTACATTCGTAGTTATGTAATAGCATCTTCCCATGACAACGTATAAGGATAACCATGTAAACAAATTTTTTACACTCTTTTGGATGAAGTTAAGAATACTTCTAAAGGAAATATCTCCCTTTTCAAAAGAGACTTGCTTCCTTAAAAGAGTGAACAGATATTTCAAAATCTATCAAGAGAGCTTTCAGTTTTGTCTAAAAGCACCTGAAAAGTTCGAGACGGTTTGGAGAAGTCAAAAATCTCGTTCACAACAAGGTTTAATTCTGGTTAAGTTGCGTGGTTACTTTGGTGGAAGAGAGTTATGAAAATACACTTTAAAAAGGAGACAAATTTTACTCTTTTCCATGTGAGATGAGCTTCTACTTGATGTAGACAATTGCAATATTCTTTAATTGCTTTGGACTACAAGTGACTTAAGGATATCTTCACATAACTCGCATGAAACAGGCCAAGTCAATCTTTAATTACCTAACACGTACGCAAAGTGTAATAATGTTTTATTCATCATCTACTAAGAATTCTAAGCTCTCACTTAGATAATAGCAAAGCACTAATATTGCATAAACTTCTAGTGTGCTATTTCGTCTACTGTAGGACCCTTTACGGGCTTATATATTTGGATGTTTTAAAAAAGGATATGTATTAATTAACCTACATCGCCAATGTAAGAGTTCAACAAGCGGCTTCATCCGTCATTGTATTGGTGGTAAATAAAATAGTGGATAGTTACTATTGCTAAATCAATGAGGGATTGAGCCGTTTGTGGAACCATATTATTACACCAGCGATGGATGCTATAAAACTCCGATGGATACTGCTACGAGGAGAGCCTTGAAAAAGTAGTAAACTGACAGTAGCTTCTTCTCTAGCTACGCTATAGCCTTCATTGCCTGAAGTTGGACGGTACGCATACCAAATATCCCAAGACAAAGTCTTATTTCATGGCTTGCTCTTCTATATCGGCTATGTCTCCAGAAAAATGGATTAATCAAACTGGGATTTGCCTTGATGCTTGTGCATCTTTTGTAAGCATGATGCTGAAACTGGATCTCATTCTCATCTAAATTCTCTGACTTAATCATTTCACAGAGAGGTTGGAATCATTTGATGTTTGCTATATCGGTTTCATCGACAGACTGATGAGTTATAGGATGGAGTAGTCGCTGGGTATTGGAGTCTAGCAAGGGAAAAAATTTTCTTCTACTTTTCATCAGGATTGTTCTGAAATCTTACTCTATTTGAATTCTGGCGAATAAGAGATGACATCAGAATTTTCATTCTTCAACAGGCTTGCTCTGAAATTTTTTCTCTACGCAATTTTTAATATGATGAGATGATCTGTTGTTAGGAAAATAGTTGAAAACAGCGAATGCTTGTTGCGGAAGGTACGTGATAATGATGTACAACTTAGGACAGTTTGTGATAATTTTCAAGTCTTCTCCTATTCTCAATAAGATATAAGATCTTTTCAATGTTTATCAGCCTGTTTGAAATATTTCAGAGGTCCAAAAATTATGTCCTGATCAGACCAGCTTTAGAATGGATACCAATATCTTCGATCTTGCTACCTAAATGTAAAATATCTTCTCAAGGTAACATTTTTTGTACATTCATTTTCATTGGATGGCCACCTTACCTAGACACCTCGTCTTCATAATTACCGCTACATATAATTCGTCCTTTCTTAAATCACCTGAGATTACAACATTGATGACATCTTTTAAACATATACTTGAAACCTAATTTGTTCACAAAATCCATATTACTTTCTCTCATTATTCGTCTGTGGCATAACTTCCACCCTCTCTATTTCATTTGCATCATTTTAATGTCTAAACAGCAGAAGCCTAAACATCTAAAACAAGAATGTAGCTCACGCCATGCATTTCAACTCATCTCTGATTAATCTTTTTCATCTTCCAAACATCTTAGCAAACAGACAGATCTTATTCAAACCACATATGCCCGGAACCTTTTCTTCCTCGAGGTCATCTTCTATAGTCACACTATTATTTCTACTTGAACTTGGATATGTTTTTCCAGATAGCTTGGAGACATGGAGAACAGTTTAGTAGAATGAACCTTCCAGGGTTCATCAAAACGTAAGTTGTTCTCCCGCTCTAGTTATGTGTAAAACATTAACGTAATGATGATACTATCTAATTGCGCACACGGAATTCAATGTCATTCAAAAAAAAAAGCATTGTATTTTTATTCATGTAACATAATATATGCAATGTATTATGACATATGTACTAGTATTGTGTAAAATTCTATATCACGTTGTATCCTTTTGGAGCAGGATCTATTCCAGTAAGTGTGTTTCACTAACGAACCCAGCAGACACTAGTGGACCTATAATGATTGTGAGGGCGTGGAGAGTAAACTGGGCCCCAATAATAGGTGGGGTTTATGGCACGTTTCTAATGTCACAAGAGGATAAGAATGAAAAAAATCACACACCATATCTGGAGAGTATTGTGAGACATACTAGGTGATTTGATACGTGATTGGCTTTATGGAACAAATGATGTGGCATCGAGGTGATCAATGGAAATGTGTGGTTATTGGACGATGGGAAGTGTATAAAATAATACATGCCTTGCGGCAAAAGACTCGGTGTTGTATCAAGGTGAATGATTTAGTTCAATCTAGGAATCGCCTGGAATCGACCTGGCTGATTCAATTCCAAGTTGAATCTATTAAGAACTAATTCAGTTCTGATTTCGGGAACCTAGAATCAGCCTAGGACTGATTTGTTTCCCTGTTTAAAGGCCCTGATTCAATTCCAATTCCAGAATCTAGAACAAACGTAGACTAATTTGTATTCCTTTTCAAAGGCGATACTAGGGTTGAACTCGTGAGCCTTTTTTTTTTCTTTGAAAAAAAAAAAGAAATAAATTTGCAAGCATCGAAATTTGAACCCGTGGTCTTTGGTATGATTAACTGACCAAGAATCACTTGACTAATCAATATTTTCATATTTTATAATAATAATTTCCATTTCTATCCCAAACATAAAAATGGGGTGCTTCCAAGGTATTACTAGCTACAGCCGATTCTATTCCATTTCCAGTTCCACTCTTTTGGAACCGGAGGTAACAGAGTCGGCTGTCACTTCTAGACTAGAACCAATCCACTTTAGAACCGATCACTCTAATATTGTACTACTTTACTATATGAGATTTTCAATAGAGGTGACTCACAGCTTATTGATTCGATGAATCACTTATTGCAGAGGCTAAGTTTACTAACAAGCTTGTTTAGATTAGGGAAGAATTGAAGTGAACAAGATCTTAGAGCAATACAAGAGGTAGAGTAGATCTCTTTATTTTGAGATAAGACAATGTTCTAAAAATAACAAAATTATAGCATACATTGCTAGTATGAAGAAAGTTGAACACATAACATCTTAATACTCTTCATTTAAGGTTTTCAAACACTCAGTCTCTCACTGTTTATAATACCAAAAGTAGATTTGGGATTTTTTTTTTCTTTTAACACTGACAGTGTATGCTATAATTACTCTTGAAAATGCTCTGTATATCATTTCGGGTTTAAATTATAGTGGATTTGGATATGGTTGCAAAAAGATTCATTAAGATGGAGGATAAATATTAGTTAATTATCGTCTTCCACTAACTTAGATTCTCAAAAGTGTTTCCAAAACCCAAAAGTTGGTTTTGCAGTAAAGAGTACGAGATTGTCATTTGGACTATTATGCTAATGGTGGCCGGCACCGAAAGAAAATAAGAGAGCACATGGTGCACATGAAGAGAAAGGCGTGAACACTAGATTCGTTTCATTTGGAAGAGTGCCCTAAAATACAATACCAAAGTCCAAGATAGAGGTTATAAATAGACGATGACAGTTCAAATAGAGAGATGGCTAGAACTTTTAAGATCTTTCAAACATCTTAAGCTTTCTTAGGCACTAGAATGATGTCGCGTTCAAAGACTAACGGAGGTCGATCCTAGGTCAGTCCAATCGAAAACGATAATGGAGTCACCCTTAGATAAAAGCGAAGGCCCGTTCCACCGAACTAAAGTCTCAATAAAAATCCCAAACCATGTAGTGTTTCACAACTTTCAGTTACTTATCTCCGTCTCATCTTATTTGATCCACAAGGTTAAGATTGTATCTCATAGGCTGGGGATTTAGGGTTAATGTTGCAGGGTTTAATTGGGTTTGTATATGAAACTTTTGGCGAACAAAACCAGTAATTTCTCCACTAACCAAATCTTGCTCAATAGCTTTGAATCCTCTTGGACTAAACACGAAATTAGCTTTGCGACTCTATATGATAATGTCAACGTCACCATAAAAGTAGCATATCAGAGATGGCACAGGGAAGATGATCCTAACTGAGTCAAGTGCAGCAACCTAGCAACAACAACATCACCATCCTCATCATCATCATCCTCTTTCTCACCTCCCTCCAACTGAATCTCTATGCACCTGGAGATCTGTCAATGTCTAACGGCTAGAAATATGCTATGCCAAAGTGATTAAACCTCCGCCGATTGGGGATCGACACGCATCGAAAAACCACAGCGACCGCTAACGGCCACAAAGAACCTATTTGTTAAAGTGAAATGGTACAGAAAAACTTTACCTCTCCCTTTTTCATTAGAACTTTCTTGATTATCCGTGCGACACAGCAGGAAAAATAATCTTAACCAGACGTACGGATCATCGAATGCGTAAAAAGAGCTCGGAGACGAGAGAGGGAAGCCACTGACCTGGAGCTGGCGAAGTCGTAGAGCTTGCCGGTGCTGGAGAAGATGACGACCCCGACCTCGGCGTCGCACAGGATGGCGAGCTCCCTCGCCTTCTTCAGCAATCCATTCCTCCGCTTCGAGAACGTCACCTGCCTGCTCGTCGTGTTGTCGATCCTCCGTATCACTATCTTCCCCCTCCCCATCCCTGTCAAGCTTGCGACCGAGCTTCAGCTCCCAGAGAAGAGAGAGAGAGAGAGAGAGAGAGAGAGATTTAAAGCGCGTGAGATCGATCGGAACGAGAAGAGAGAGAGAGAGAGAAGGTACGAAAATTCGGGCGGAGAACCAAGGGAAGTCAAAATCGAAACCTATATTGGAACTGGAAACGAAAATAGCAGAAGAGATGGGGATAAGGCCTCCCGATTTACGCGAGAGTTTCATGAGAGAGAGAGAGAGAGAAAGAGAGAGGGAGAGAGGGAGAGAGAGATTTCAGCCGCGGGACTCGCGATCGGATGCGAGGAAAGAGCGAGGGAAATATCGTTTCAGGCGGCGGCGGCGGCGGGGAAGAAGAAGAAGGCGACGGCGACGGCGGCGGCGGAGCGCGGCCGGAGCAGGAAAAAGGGAGGAGAACTTACAGGCGCGACGGCGCAGCGGCGGAGCTTCAACAGCGGTTTCGCGGCCGTCGTTTTTGGCCGTACTTGCACGCGAGGGCGCGATGCTATATAAGGAAAGTCCTATGTGATGGTAGCTCCAAAACCGCTCTCCCTCCCTGTCTCCCCACCCACCGGCGGTTTTGGTTTTTATGTGACACGTGGACCAATCAGGTGCTCGGCTTATATATAATCCGGGGGTTTTCTGGGGCGCTGCGCCGGAGCGTATAGATCGTCGACACGTGGACACACCCACTCGAATTCTTTAGGTACTGTGCCGAAGCAAGGAATGAGGGATTGGGAGGGGGAGAAAATGATTGGCTCGGCCCCAACAAATCCGGAAATGCCCGAAGTGCCCCCCTCTCCTGGTAAGCGTTCGCTTCGGAACAACTGTGAAAATAAATCAGTTTATTGTGTATAATTTTTACAAGCCAATGCTTAAAGATTTTAATTTCTAAAAATCAATTTTTTTTCAGATTTATAGAAAAAGGAAAAATCCCAAAGTCAAAAGTATACTCGAGATGACGTAATGACTCATTATATGTTTTTTACCAAGCCCGTGAATGTGATTAGATAGATTTTCATTGACGTCGAATATAAATATCCAATTCTTCTTTTAAAAGATGTGTCAGTGTCAATGACAACCACCAGTACCACTGTTGTGATCGTCCAAGCAACCCAACTCAAGACATCGAACCCTTATTGATAGGGGGACATCCCACCTAGCCTTCCCTTCCTCCCTCTCACCCTCTCCTCTTGCTCTCTTTAGGGTTTGTATTTCTCAATTTTCGCCTTATGTTTAAGGCAAAATTAACCAAGTGTTAACACCGACGTGAATGGCCACGCCAATATTATCATTCATATATTTGTTGGAAAGATTAACTTGAAAAAAACGATAAAATGGATTAAGCATTCAATTCCAAACAAAAAGAGCTTTTAAGGATGATAATGAAGAGTTTGGAAAAGTTCAAGGGCAAGTGGTCCTGGTACTCTACTTTATCATCTTATAATCCACTCTTGTGCCTGAATAAATTAGCTGAATATTTATTTGGTTGCACTAGTGCCTCCAAACATTGAATGTAATAACTTTTTACCTCATTGAATTTCTTGTCCATGCTACCAGCTATGCTTAAAAAGATTTCACTTAAGGATTGGGAATCGATCACCTCAAATTTATCAAGATGCTTGTAAATTATAGGGAAACCACCGCATTATCTAAAACCATAACACCTCTTGCCACCCTCTCCCCCTTCCCTTTGCCTCCATTGGCTTGTTGTACTCGCCACATCGCCATCCCCTGTTACACACCATCGTCGTCATCTCTCTCTAAAGTCATCTCAAAAGATTGAGGTTGTGACCTCAGATCCAAGGTCAAAAGTCTTGGTTGATCTTCCATCTGGTTTTACCTAATCGTGTGATGCTTGTAATAACTACTTCTCTGTCCTCATTCAGAGAGAGGAAAATTATCCAAAAATTAATAAATCTATTATATTTTTACCAATTTAGTCATAAACTTTTTAATTATATTAATACAGTCCTAAATCTTTTACGTTTTGCCAATTAAATCCATCTAGTCAACTTTTGCTAAAAAAACGCTGATGTGAATGGCAACCGTCTTACATGGCACAACCGATGCTGATGTGGATATTTGTTAATAATATCTTAATACTTTTTTTTTTTTGAAATTTTTGCTTTTTTCTTTTCTTCCTCTTTTTTTCTTCCCTTCTTCTTCTAATTGGTCATTGAACCTCAGCGATGGCCAACATCTAGTCAGAGGCGAGTGCCGACAAAGCCGACCTCATCGTTGCTAATGGTTGGCCAAGCTGTGAAGGGCCGACGATATATTTGACCACTACTTTGTCCATTTGTGACTTGACTAGAACCAAATAGCAAATCGTCTCTGAAACTTGATTGTTAAAAGAGCAAACCCAATATTTGCCAATAGCTTACAAAGCTCCTTTTTGTTGCTAGTGATTAGGCGAGGCTTGCCCAAGGCCGGGGAGGTCTCTTGCCCAATGACAACAAGGTTGATCTTGTTGTTCCTCACCTCTAGCTAGTTGATGTTCATCATCGAGGCCTGGCAACCAGCTCGAGGAAAAAGGGAAGGAAAAAAAATGAAAAAAAAAAGAGGATAAAGAAAAGAAAAAATTGAAAAAATAATTAAAAATAACACTTTAGTACTGTCGTGCCACGGAGGATGGTCGATGTCCACATAAGTGATTTTCGATAAAAATTGGCTGGATGGATTCGAGTGAAAAGATCTATGACTTAATTTGAACAAATAAAATGCTTAAAACTAAATTAACAAAAGTGATTGATTTAAGATATTTTGGACAATTTTCACTTCAAAGAAAGTGGGGAGGGAGCAAAACCATAGAGCGGAGAGAGGTGATAAATAGGACTGGTGATGTCCTGTGGTAGAAGGGAGGTCGGTAATAATGACAACATAGCAGTAACAACAGCAATGTGGCAACACAAGTGTTTTCCTGAAACAAGGAAAAAGGATCAAAGAGGAAACAAGATAAGAAAAAATAAAAGATAAAAAAATATACTTTTCTAGATAACCTAATATTACTGCTGTGAAGATCAAGTTACTTAAAGGTTCGTGAGATACCCTGCAAGCCCCATTAATAGAGATAGAACGTGGATATGACTAACTTAAACATATAACGTTTTATGTTGAACTAGCTTGACACGAATGCAACACGCTTAATAAAGCAAATCACGCGAAAAGACATGATTAACACAATTATCAAATATGATACTAGTATCATGTGTTGACACGACATGATATATTAACATTTATACAATCATTCATCAACTAGAGTATCATACAACACATTTATGCATGATGGCTTGTTTTAATGCATTTAACATGTTTCTAGAAATGTGAGTAATTACACTTCATATTAAATTGAAAGTATACTATTGAATTAGTTTTCCTTATGTTTAATGGTTATTAAATCCATAAAATATGTCATTATTTTACCATTTATTCTCTTTGATATGTTGTTATCTTGATGAAATACTAAATATATAATGGTCTTTTTATATAAGTACTAAAATGTGCTAAGACGTGTTAGATTATATAACGTCAAAATAAATGACACGTTAACTCGTAAACTTAACGAGTCGATTCCTATCTAAAAAGCTTAAGTCGGCCATCCACGTAGTGTTTACGCCAAACTCAAATCTATTTAATTGCGTATCCTATCGTATCAAATGGGTCATGTCAAGAATTACAAGTCAAAAAATTGGTTAAATCCTGATAATTGGCTTATATAGATAATCTCGATCCATAAAAGTTTAAATGAAGTTGATTAGACTTATGACCTCTGCTATTTCACTTTCTAACTTGTTATCCACTCATCCTTGACCGAAAGGATATGTGAAATGATCGTGTGAACACCACCAAACACCTTTGAGAAGAAACGGAAAAAACGACGAAAGGAGGAATTATTTGTTCCTCACGTGTCGAAAGGTAGTTGGAGAAAGGAAAGTAGGGTGACTAGAAAAAGACCGCGCCCCTCCTTTTCCCACTCTTTTTAAGGTTACCTCCGGAGGAAATCGGAAGGACGACCAAGCCCAAAAACGAACAGTCCCACGTTTGACGACAGCACTACCACGTTCTCCATTTCGAGTTTAAGGACACGCACTGACAGAACAAGCTCCCAATCAGCACCTTATATGAGGATTCTTTGTTCCATGTGACAGGATGGTTGTCAAGTTGCATTTAGATAGGTGATCGAATGGTGGAGACTGTTGATGGGCAGACAAAAAAGCTTGTCCCCAAGTTGCAAATTTTTCCTGATTTGCTTTGTGGTTGAGATAATATATAATTGATTAACATACCGCTTTATTATATCCACTCCAATAATAGCGTGACGATTACTGTTCAATGACAGGTAATGCCAATATGTAGTTGGTATGTATTATGGGATCTTTCCATATTTATGTAGTTATCTTTACTCTAATGGTGAATAATCGCTTATATAAGTGCATACTACGCAATCATAATCAGGGTCAAATCACCATAAACACTTTATTGTTGTTCTCACGGGCAAAATAAAGATAGAAACATAATTGCAAAAAAGCCGCATAATACATATTAACTATATATTAATAGGTGAGTACTATAGTGTAGGATGAAATTCTAGTTAGTTGTATCCTATTTTAAGATAGTACTCGATCTCTCCTATTATATTAAGTAGTCGGTATTTTCCATCTTTCAAATAGGATTTTGAACCTTGAGAGATTATAAATAAGAACCATGTTTCCTCTCCTTCCTTCTCTTGTAGTCATTCTCAGTTCATTGTGCAATTATTTATCAAGGAAATAGTGAGAGAAATGAGGAAGAGGGATTATATATCGTATTGTGTGTTCAACTTGGTAGTACTATTCGACCAAAAAAAATACTTGGTAGGACTACCACGAGAGACAAAACCACATGGGTCATCGCTCATCCGACGGATTTCACACTGGAATCCACGGGTTCCTCGGAGACCCCGAAAGAGCTCATCTCAGTGCACCCACGTGTCGGTCAACACGTCAATAATGGGAAAGATTGCCCTTCATTTTCAGCTTTTTTGAGGCTTCCATATAAGGAAACGAGCCCCGCGTGCACGCACGTTAGTCCTCAATTTCGGTAGGAAACCACAAAACGAGACCTTATCCCTCCATTTAGCTAATGTTTGACCCACTAATTCATGCATTATCTCCTTCTCAAGCCTACATAAAATTGTACTAGGAGGTCTTTCGAACCCACCTTTAAACCCAAATTCTTCGTTTGACTAGCAACTTGTTAGGAAAAAGAGCAGGTTGGTTAGTCGAAAAATGGCTCGCCTCTTCAGCCTTCCGTCCGTAGATAATAACGTGGTGCGTTAGGTCAAACGTCTATTCTCATTTAGTGTACACCGACAAGCATGACAGTTTAGCTAAAGTGGCACAAAGAAATCTAAGTGGCATAGTTATTTTAAATTATCTCATCGGCATCTTATGCGTAATTTAACATTCAGCTTCGAATCAGTTCGCCGGCCCCTTCTTAGAAAATTGTTTGGTCTGACGCAAACGATGTGATTCTTTATGAACTCGAACCATTGCCATGATAATATTCTATAAGGTAGCGTGGTAGCGTCAGAGAGAAAGAAGATAGATAATCCATTCATCTCAACTATTTACCGTTCATGTCGCCAAGGGGAAAATTGTCCAAAAGGTCCTAAACTTATTGCACTTTTACTAATTCAATCATAAACATTTTAACATTGCCAATTCAGTCTTAAACATTTTCACTTCTTGCCAATTGAGTCTATTCGGCCAATTTTGGCCGGAAAATGCTGATGTGGACGCCGACAGTGCCACGTAGGACTGCGCAGCGCTGACGTGGACAATTTTGAAATAATATTTTAATATTTTTTTGAATTTTTATTATTTTTTCTCTTTTTTTCTTTCTTTTCTTTTTGGCTTTCTTCTTTGCCTTTTTCGGTGGCCGACCGGCCACAAGTGACAGCCAACCACTGGCCATAGCCGGCCATAGGCGATGGCCGGCCACCAGCCACAGCTAGCCAGCTAGCCTCGCCCGCCACGGGCGAGGGCTATCCCTAATGAGGGGAGCCTTTGCCCAGGCGCGGTCGGGCAAGGGTCGCCTAAGCAATGTCGACCTGCGCCCAAGCTAGGGCGGCCTCACCGAGCATCAGCCGAGCGACGACAACACCGAGCAAGTCCGCCCTGACTTGGGCGAGGGTCGACCTCACCAAATTTGGCGAGGAGAACCCCCGCCGGGGCTTGCCCTCGCCCAAGCAAGTGTCGGCCTCGCCTAGGCCAAGGCGGCCTTGCCGAGTGTCAGTCAAGCGACAGCGACGCCAGGCGAGGCTGCCCTAGCCTGGGCGAGGGCAGCCTTAGCGGGCGTCAATTGAGCGACGACGATGCCAGGCAAGACCGCCCTAGCCCGGGCACAGTTCGACCTTGCTTAGGCGATCCCTGCCTGGCTGCGCCTAGGCAAAGGCTCTCCTCGCTAGGGCTAGCACTCACCCGGCCGGGCCTTGCCTGTGGCAGGTGAGGCCAATGAGCTAGCTGTGGCCGGTGGCCAGCCGACCATTGGAAAAGGTAAAGAAGAAAGCTAAAAAGAAAAGAAAAAAAAGGGGAAAAACAGAAAAAATAATAAAAATTCAAAAGAAATATTAAAATATTAATTAAAATAGTCTATGTCAGCGCAAGTTGGTCTTACATAGCACCCCCGGCGTCCATGTCAGCATTTTCCAGCCAAAATTGACCGATTGGACTCAATTGGTAAGAAGTGAAAATGTTTATGATTGAATTGGCAAAAGTGCAATAAGTTTAGAACTTTTTTGGACATTTTTCCCGTCACCAAGGGTGTGGCTCTACATTACCGAACCAATTATGTATATGTAGACAATAGAGTCCACCTTTTTTGTTCTGAAACAACCCCCAAAAAAAAAAAAACCCAATGATTCATGCCATATGGTTCTCTCCTCTCATATTTCTTCAACATAAATTTTAACCTAAAAAGAGTAGTTCAACTAAAATGTCCAGTTGCCTAATAATGAAATGGATTGTTGAACATCCACCTTTGCGTATGTACAAAGAGAGAGGGTCAAATCATGGTAACAGTTTCACTCTGTTAGACTTACTATAAAGATTGGGAGATGCACAAGATCCCCCCACGAAGCTGCGAATAGTGTGTTATACCATTTTCTAGAGTGTCCTTGGCATATGATGTTCAGAAAGGGATCACAGAAAACTTGTCCTAAAATCTCTCCTTTAGTTTTCATGGGTCGCCCTATCGGAATTCGCTGTTAACACGTCATCAAGAATGTAACTTTTTAGGAACTTCTCTTTTAGATATGTGTTAACGCTCCTAGAAAAGTCCCCAATGACATCAATTATGTTGCTCTCTCATTCCATCAATTATGTACTAGCTCACACCTTTTGCTAGTGTCGCTAATGAAGTCATGCGTGTATGGAAAATCATGTATTTTGCTCAGATTGGCACGAGACACAAACCTAGGACTCTGCTAAAGACGACTTTGGAAATGACAGTTCATCTACTTCTTTCCTGCTTCCTCGAGAAAGTTGTTAGCTAAGCTTTAGTGCTCCGTACAAATTCTCTGTTCAAGAACCCCCGCAAACCTGGGAAAAACAATACGTTTTTTTTTTTTTTTCATAAGGTCTTTCTATTATGAAAAGATTGAAGGTTCATTTCATCAACTGGCACGCACCTGCTTCTTTGAGAATAGAATATGTATTAATAAGGCTCGATGAAGGAGTGATTGGTTGACCAAAGAAGACGCATGAGTAGTATTTTGCGGCATGACTCACCCCTATGTTATGCGAATATAAGAAAGGCTTGATTGGCACTGCATATTGTAAGCAATCACTTACTTGATCTCCTCCATTGCTTTCACCAAAAGAAAAGGTGGGCTCTTCCCTTCCAATTCAAAGATCAATTAATTCAAAAAATATCTTCATTGTGATGCCCGTCATATTCATATAATATTCTCGATATGCAGTGTCCACCTACCGCAATATGTGAGTATGATATGGTGAACTCCGATCAATAACTTTACTCCATTCTTGTTCATATCCTGTCCGTTGGTCGACTTGTGATCAAATGATCACACTTAATAAGCATGTATTAAACTTGGGTCATACTCATGCAAGGGCTTGTGTCGTGGACACCATGCACCCCATCAGGTACAGGTATGGGTTGGAGAATGCAAAGCTGTCAAGAATTTAGTTCCATTGCTATAATGGGGAATCATGTATCACTGACTATTGCGACGTCTAAAAAGAAGAATTTAACACAAGCAGAATCGTTTAACAAGGTTTGATGCTTGATGGAGATATGAGCTTGGACAAAGACATCGTTGACAAGTGAATGTTTTCTTGGCTAGAACGAATGTTCACGGTTGACACCACCGAATTGAAGGCAACAATGGCCAAGTTCGGTGTAGAGCTTAAACCATGACGGCAATAAGGTTGCGGAATTGAGCATGTCTGGTTCTTGATATCCTTATGAAATGCGGATATATGGGACCAGAGACCACCTAAGCGTCGATTAAGTGAGCTGGTATGACATAATTACGGACCTTGCAGCCATTTGAGTCGTCGATGATTATATTAGGTCACTTATTGATGTGATCACATTGGTCAATAAAGTTGAGATAAACGAATATGATACTTACATTATTTTATGTTTTTTTTACCATAATCGACCATAAAAAACTATACAGTATGCCATCTCATTTCCTTTCCCTTTTCGTATAATCCCTTTTTCTGCTCAAATCTCCACCCCTCTTCATCTCATGGACCAACCGTGTCGAAGGAATTAGGAAAACCCTTATTCAGGAAGAGTATGTATTGCATAGATCTAGTTTACTAGACTAAATTAATGGCATTCTAAAATTATAAGGGATCGCATCCAAAAACTAGAGTTTCTATACAGTTCCATACATTGTGATTAGCCCTCGCACTATATTGTTCATAAACTAACTCTATGTAGTATTTTATCCACCACCCAAATTTTACCGATCTTGACAATGGCCGACGACTAGCCATAGGGAAAAAGAAAACAATAGGGAAAAACAAAAACAAAAATCAAAAATTTTTGAAAAAATTGCATTAGTAGTCCACGCCAGCACCAACTATGTCATATAGGATGGTGATGCCCACATCAGAGATTTTCGTTTTAAAAAATCATCAATAGGTTTATAACTAAATTTGTCAAATTAAAAAGTTTTGGACTAAATTAACTATTGTACAATAGACTTAGAACTTTTTGGGCAATTATCCCTAAACGAGGGTATAACATAAATATGGCTAACCCAAATGCGGGAGATTTAATAATTGCACTTCACATTAAATTTAAAGTTTATATTGAATGAATTTTCCTTATTTTTTAAGAACTATTAAATCCCTAAAAATATGTTTTTATTTTATCATTTATTCTCTTTGATATGTTGTTATATGGATGAACTTTTAAAGATAAAAAAAAGGTCTTTAGATGTGAGAATTGAGCATGTTAAAACTTGTCTAATTATGTTGCATCAAAATAAATAACACTTTTAACTCATTAACTTAACATATCAGTTCCTGTCTAAATAGGCTAAGCGGGTCGATCCACGTACCATTTGTGCCAATTTCAAACCTATTAATCACGTATCTTGTCGTATCAAATATGTCAAAAATTGCTGATTTAAAAACTAATTAAATGTAAACATTTTACTAATACATATTGCAGTTGAACAAACTTTCTAGCGCTGCCAGTTCACTTTCTAGTCCCTTATCCTCTCGGTCTCCATTCAGAGTGGAGCACATGTGACATGGTCGGGTCAACATCATTAAATGCTTTTTAGAAGAAAAAGGAAATAAAATAAATAAATAAATAAATAAGCCGCTACCTGGACCACGAATTATTTGTTCTCCACGTGTCAAAGAGTAGTTGGATAGAAAAAAGTAGCGCGATTAGGAAAAGACGCCCCTTTTTCCGCTCTTTTTAAGGTTGCCTCGCGAGGAAATCGGAAGGGCGACCAAGCCCGAAAAAGAAAAGTCCCATGTTGGAGGACAGCACTGTGACGTTCTCCATTTTGAGTTTAAAAAAAAACATGCACTGACAGAGCAAGCTCCCAATCAACGCCTTATCCTAGGATTCTCTGTTCGATGTGACAGGATAACATTATATTCAGCAAGTGGGAGATCGAAAGGTCGATAGGACTGTTGATGGGAAGCCCAGGAAGCAGTTTCCGATGTCGCGATTTTCCCTAATTTGCTTTGGGGTTGAGAGAATAGTTAATTGACAGACATACCCACATTGTTATTTCCACTCCGATGATGGCATGATGATTATTGTTCAATCGCGGGTAATGTCAAATATATAATTGATAATGAATTATAAGGGCTTTCCTTAATCAATTTTTTATGTGTAAACTAATTTCAATTAATCGCTTATGTAAGTCCATGTTACGCAACCTTAATCGAAGTCAAGTTACCATAAGTACTTTGTCGTCATTCTCACAGTTAAAGTGCAAATAGAAACATATTTGGGCAGGATGAAATTATATATTAATAAGTGTAAATTGTAGTGTCAGACGAAATTCTATTTAAATATATCACATTTCAAGATAGTATTCGACCTATACATTTTATATTAAGTAAAGTATATCTTTTTCATTTTTTTCAAATAAGATCTTGAACTTTAAGAGATTATAAATAACAAAAAAACCTACATGATTTTTCCGCTCCTTTCTTTTCTTCTAATCATTCTAAGTTCATTGTGCAACTATTTATCATGGAAATAGTGAGAGAAATGATGAAAAGGGGGACGGCATGCCCATGTAGAATATATATAGTATTGTGTGTTCAACTTGGTACTACCACGAGAAGCAAAGCCACATGGGTCATGACCCATTCCTTGGGGACCCCAAAAGAGCACATCTGAATGCATCCACATATTAATAATGGGAAACATTTCCCTTGATTTTCAGCTTTTTTGAGGTTTCCATATAAGGTAAGGAGCTCAGCGTGCACGCACGTTAGTCCTCATTTTGGTAGCAATCCACAAAACGAGACCTCGTCCCTCCATTTTGCTAGTCCTTGACACACTAAATCATGATGTACTTATCAAGCCTGCATAATATAGTAACCTGTCGAGCCCACCCGCAAAACGTAATTCTTCATTTAACGAGCAACTTTCTAGGAAAAAAAGAAGTACGTTGGTTAATCGAAAAACGGTTCCATTTTAGTATGGAAAATGGCTTGCCTTTAGCCCTTTGTCGGTTAATAATAATATAACGCTTGCCTTTAGCCCTCTGTCGGTAGATAATAATATAACGCGTTAGGTGAAGCGTCTAATCTCATCTTGTGTACACTGACAAGCGTGACAATTTAGCTAAAGCTGCACAGAGAATTCGGAGTGCCGCTATTATTTTAAATTATCTCATTGGCATCTTATGCCTAATTTTTCATTCGGCTCTGAATCAATTTGTCAGCCCCCTTGTTAAAAAATTGTTTGGTTTGACAGGAAATGGTGCGATTCTTTATGAATTCGAATTGTTATCATGAATATATTTCATAAGATGGCATCAGAAAGAAAGGTGACAAATGACCCGTCCGTAACAGCTCTTTATTGGTAGGATCACCAAGTGTGTGGCTCTACAATACCAAACAAATCGTGAATATATAGACAGTATGGTCCACCTTGTTTATTTTGAAACAACACCCCCTCCCCCCCCAACCCAAAATGATAGTTCTCTCCTCTCATTTGGCTTTAACATGAACTTTAACCTGAAAAGAGTTGTTCACCTGAAACGTCCAGTTGCCTAATAAGGAAATGGATTGTTGAACATTCACCTTAGCATATGCACAAAGAGAAAGGGCCAAAACATGTTAAATCTTACTAAATATGACTATGACATAATGACATATATAGCGTACTTGTCGGTCTGATCTGAATTGCAAGCAAACGGTTTTACTCAATAGACTTACTAAAGGAATTGAGAGATGCATCGCTTGTTCTAAGCAATTACAAGATCCCCTTATTAAGCTGCGAAGGGTGCGTCATACTATATTCAAGAGTGGCCTTGGCATGTCATGTTCAGAAAGGGATGACAGAAAACTTGTTTCTAAAATCACTCTTCTTAACTTCCGCATCAATCGCCCTACCGGATTCGCTGTTAACAAGTCATCAAGAATGAACTTTTTACAAACATCTCCTTTTAAATAAGTATCAACGATCCTGAAAAAGTCCTTAATGACATCAATCATTTTGATCACTCGCTCCACTAATTATGTACCCACTCATTTTGCTAGAATAGCTAATAAAGCCATGTGTGTACGGGAAATCATGTAATTTGGTCAGATAGGCACGAGACGCATCCTAGGACTCTGCTGAAGATGACTTTGGAAATGATGGTTTATATACTTATTTTTTCCTGCTTCCTCGAGAAAGTTGTTAGTGCTCTATACAAATTCCCTGTTTTGGACCCCCCCCCCCAACAAACATAGGAAAAAGATAGAAGTTTTTTATAAGGGCATCAAACTCTTTCTATTTGTCTGACCGAAAAAAAAAAAAAAAAAAAAAAAGAAGAGAAAATACTCTTTCTATTAGAAAAGATTGAAGGGTGGTCAGTTCATCAACTGGTACGCGCCTGCATCTTCGAGAATAGAATAAGTGTTGATAAGGCTCAGTGAAGGAGTGATTGATTGACCAAAGAAGCTGAGTTGTATTTTGTGGCATGACTTACTCAAATCACCCGCATGTTATGCGAATATAAGAAAGGCTTGATGAGTACTGCATGGTGTAAGCAATCACTTATATGATATCCTTCAATGCTTTCACCAAAAGGAAAGGTAGAGATGGGGAAAAGAATAGGTGGGCTCTTCCTTACACCAAAACGAAAGGGAAAGATAGGGACAATCGCTATATATTTATAACACTCTCGTTATGCAGGGGCTCTTACCGCAATATGTCAGTTTGACATGGTGGACTCGGATGCAATGTTTTATTTAGTTCTTGTTGATATCCCAGCCACTGGTCAACTTGTGATCAAATGACCACACTTACCTTCCGCATGTTTCGAACTTGGGTCATACTCGTGCTAGAGAACCTGTAGTGGACACCACACACCCCGTCAGGTGCAGGTATGGGTCAGAGAATGCAAAGCTGTCAAGAATTAGAGGCTCCATTGCTATGAAGGGGTGTTATATATCACTGACTGCTGCGACGTCTAAAGAGAGGAACTTAATACAAGCAAATTTATTTAACGAGGTTTGATGCTTGATGGAGAGGGGAGCTTTGACAAACCCGTCGGAATTCATGGTCGAGACCATCAAACAGAAGGCAAGAATGACCAAGTTCGATGGAGAGCTAAAACCATGACGACAGCCACCAGAGACCACCTAAGCATCGATTAAATTAGCTGGTATTACAAGGTTGCGGACCTTGCAACCCTTTGAGTCGTCGATCATTAGATTAGGTCGCTTATTGATGTGATCACATTGGTCACCTAACTTGAGATAAACGACTATGATACCTTTATGACCTGTTTTTCTTTTTTCTTAACCATAATCAACCAAACTATACAGTATGCCATCTCATTTCCTTTCCCTTTTCGTATAATCCCTTTTTCTATACTCAAATTTCCACCCCTTTTCGTTTCATGGCATGGATCAACCGCGTCGTAGGAATTACGAAAACCCTTACTCGTGAAGAGTATGTACTGCATAGATTAAGTTTACCAGACTAAATCAATGGCATTCTAAAAGTATACGGCATCGCACCCAAATATTAGAATTTCTATACAGCTCCATATATTGCGATCAGCTCTCGCACTATATTATTCATAAACTAACTCTATGCAATATTTTACCACCGCCCAAATTTGACTCGTCTCAGCAATAGACAATGAGCGGCCATAGGCAAAATGACCAAAAAAAAAAAATTCAGAAAACTTTCAGAAAATTGCAAAAATCATCTACGTATATACCGACCATGCCATATAGAATAGCTGGCATCCATGTCAAGGATTTTGTACCATAGTCAGAAGAACTATATTGAAAAATCGTAACAAGGTTTAGAATTAAATTAGCCGTCATACAATACAATAAAGACTTTTTCGACAATTAATTATAAATTGAGTTATAACATGAATATGGCTAACTTGAACATGGCACATTGAATAAACGTTTTGAAATCACTTGGCACGCCTAATAGAACAAGTCACATAACACAACATGATCAATACGATTATCAAACGTGTCATCATGTCAAGTATCGATGTAACACGATAAATACACCTCTTTGGAAATATACATTTACTAGTGTACATGATAAATACATAAAACACATTTATACAGGATATCATTTTGTAAATATGTTTAACATGTTTGTAGACAATATGAATCGTTTCACTTTATATTAATGTACAGTGTATTATTGAACTAGCTTCTTCTTATTTTTAATGACTTTTGTATCCCCAAATATATTTTCATTTTACTATTTATTCTTTTTTATATGGGTGTGATTTTTCTAAACTTCTAAACATAAAAAGGTCTTTAAATATGAAATGAACTATGAATGTGTTAAAACGTGTCTAATTGTGTCATATTGAAATAAATGGCACGTTAACTTAACACGCCAAAACCTGTCTAAATGGGTTAAGCAAGTCATTCACGTCCTGTTTATACCAAATCGAAACCTATTTAATCGTGCACCTTGTCATGTCTTGTAAAGGGGTCATGTCGAGAATTGCCAACGAGAGAATCAGTTAAGTTCATGCATTTGGTCTGTGCATATGACTTTGATCGAGAACAGTTTCATGTAGTTAATCAGACTTATGCCGTTTCACTTATTCTAACATGTTATCCTCTCACAGAGAATAGGTTGGGAATGTCAATTTATCTGCTAAACAGAAAGAGGTCTTGTTCTTGACATAGGATTGTGGGAACGCCAAACGTTAAGCCAATACCCAGACGAGTTTAAGGTTACCACTTGAGGAAATTGGGAAGCGCGACCAAACAAAGGAAAACGAAAAATCCCAAGTTTGACGACGACACTATGGTCGTTCTCCTTTTTGGGTTAAGGACATGCATTGACAAAGCAAGCTCCAGATCGGCACCTCCATGGAGATTCTTTGTTCAATGCGAGAGGATAGATGTCAAGTTGGATTAGACTATTGAGCAAGGGGGAGATCGATTAGTGGACATGACTGTTGATGAATAGAGAACAAGCTTGTCCCAAAGTTGCAAGTTTTCCTGATTACCTTTTGGTGGAGGGAATAATCAATTGAGAAAGCACCCGCAACCCATGCACTTTGATGATGGAATGTCGATAACTAGTCAATAGACTTTATTTTGGTAAAAATTTTGTCAAGTATTGACCTTGATACGAAGAGTCAAAATAGTAAGACGCACAACAAGAGGTGGGGTTGAGCAAAAAAGAGGATAGAATAGAACAAATGAGTCGACAAAGGATACAGATCAATTGAATAGGGCAGACAGAATGTCGATCCGTTAGTTTTTTATCCTCGAGTTCATGTGGAAAAAAAAATAATAGACGAACACAATGTAATGTGATTAGGTATTTAGCCATTCAAGTTATATCGCCCTTTTATCCCTAGTTGAAGATTGGATTGATGGGTTACAAGTTCACAAATATTGGGATGTTGCCCCTTTTGAGTGATTTTCATACATATGACTCACTAATCAGAAGATCGGATGAAAGAAGATCCACAACACCACGAGTTGGATTAATTTTTGTTATATGAAATGCTATAATAAATGTAAAATATATTTTACGAAATAATACCGATGAGATTATGTTAATTACTTTTGTAATTGCTCCGTGAACAAAAGTTAACCAAAAAAAAAAGTGATGAGACGTGAACTAGAAGATTTTTAAAATCATCATACCTCATTAAATTAAAATAAAGACACTCATAACCTCATATTTAGGAGGGGAAGAGACAAAAAGAGATTCATAAAGTATTTGCTAAGAAATAAATCGAAACATACTATTGCAAAGGCATTAATTGATTCTTCCATGCATGTCATTATCTGATTAAGCATCAAAATCCTATGTAAATAAAGCAGATAACACGCAAATGTGTCTACATGTTCTATCCTAATTAGCATTGACTTCACTTGAGAGCTCAATGATTAGTTGAGAAAAATTCACGTTCATTTTTTTTTTTTTTTTTGGTAAAGAGAAAAATTCACGTTCATTTCTCTAGCTACAAATGAAAAAACTTCGAACTAATAAGCAAGCCTTTTGGCAATTAATATTAAGTTTCGTTTGCTTTGCGGATGATAAATGATTTGGAAATATTTCTAAAAATGATCATTTGTCTTGTTTACATAAATAAATAAATGAAAAATATTTTCATCGTCCATAAAAAATGCTTAGACATAAATAATTGTCAATGATGATAATATTTTTTATTGGCTAATTATTTTAAGCGGTCATTTTTAGGAAAATATTTACCGAACATTCATGTTTTACGAAACAATAGAAGCTTAAATATTTCTCATTTGACCCTTTATTGAACCCTCCATAGTATTCCTTCTTCCTTTTATTCCCATTGTAATGCAATGCAATTATTTAGCCATGATACTCGGATATAGTGAGAGAAATGACGAAAAGGGGGATGAGATGGCCATATAGATGATAAATTGTATTGTAAAATTCAAGTCGGTACTACCCAAAGAGACAAAACCACATGGGTCATGACTCATCAACAGACTCAACACTTGAATCCATTGGTTCCTCGGAGACCTCGAAAGAGCAGATCTCAATGCATCCACATGTCAATAATGGGAAAGATTGCCCTTGATTTTCGGCTTATTTGAGGTTTCCATATAGGGTAAGGAGCTCACCGTGCACGCGCGTTAGTCCTCAATTTTGGTAGGAAACCACAAAACGAGACGTTGTCCCTCCATTTAGCTAGTCCTTGACACACTAAATTATGATGCACTTCTCAAGCCTACGAAAAATAGTAGCTCTTCGAACCCACCCGCAAAACCTAATTCTTCATTTAACGAGCAACTTTCTAGGAAAAAAAAGTACTGGTTAATCGAAAAATGGCTCCATTCTAGTATGGAAAATGGCTCGCCTTGACCTTTCGTCGGCAAATAATAATGTAATGCATTAGATGAAGTGTCTAATCTCATCTTGTGTACACTAACAAGCGTGACAATTTAGTTAAAGTGGCATGAAAAATTCGGAGTGCCACAGTTATTTTAAATTATCCCATCAGCATCTTATGCCTAATTTTCTGTCTGGCTCCGAATCTATTTGCCGGCCACCTTGTTAGAAAATTGTCTACTATGACATGAAACGATGTGATTTTTATGAATTCAAAACATCACCATATAAAATATTTCATAAGATTGTATTAGAAAGAAGGGTGACAAATGACATGTCTGTAACAACTATTCATTATTAGTGTCACCAAGTGTGTGACTTTATGTTACTGAATAGATCATGGATACATAGACAATAGGGCCACCTTGTTTGTCTTGAAACAACCCCCCTCCCTCCCCAACCCAAAATGATTCATGTCATATAGTTCTCTACTCTCATTTGTCTTCAACATGAACTTTAACCCAAGAAAAGTGGTTCAACTGAATTGTCCAGTTGCCTAATACGGAAATGGATTGTTGAACATCCACTTAAGCGTATGTACAAAGAGAAAGCGTCAAAACATGTTACGTCTTACTAAATATGACTATGACCCAATGCCAAATATAGTGTACTTGTCGGTCTGATACGAATTGCAAGCAAACAGTTTTGCTCAATTAGACTTACTAAAGGAATTGAGAGATGTATCACTTGTTTTAAGCAATTACAAGATCCCCTCATTAAGCTGCGCATAGTGTGTTATACCATATTCTAGAGTGGCCTTGGCATGTGATGTTCAGAAAGGGATGACAGAAAACTTGTTCTAAAATCTCTCTTCTTTACTTCCGCATCAATCCTCCTACCAGAACTCGCTGTTAACACATCAAGAACGAACGTTTTACAAACATCTCCTTCTAAATATGCATCAACGCTCCCAAAAAAGTCCTTAATGACATCAATCATTTTGCTCACTCGCTCCATTAATTATGTACTAACTCATTCATTTTGCTAGTGTAGCTAATAAAGTCAAATGTGTACTGAAAATCATGAAATTTGATCAGATAGGCACGAGACACAATCCGAGGACTCTGCTCAAGATGACTTTGGAAATGATGGTTTATATACTTCTTTTTTCCTGCTTCCTCGAGAAACTTGTTAGCTAGGGTTAAGTGGTGCTTTTAAAATTTCCTGTTTTGAACCCCCCACATACATGGGAAAAAGAACTAGGTTTTTTATAAGGGCATCAAACTCTTTCTATTAGGAAAAAATTGAAGGCTCAATTCATCAATTGACACGCACCTGCATCTTCCAGAATAAAATACGCGTTGATAAGGCTCGATGAAGGAGTGATTGGTTGACTAAAGAAGATGCGTGAGTAGTATTTTGTGGCATGACTTAGTCAAATCACCCGCATGTTATGCGAATATAATAAAGCCTTGATTGGCAGTGCATACTGTAAGCAATCACTTACGTGATCTCCTTCATTGCTTTGACCAAAAGGAAAGGTAGAGACTGGGAAAAGAATAAGTCGGCTCTTCCCTTCCAATTCCAAGATCAGTTAATTCAAAAAAAAAAAAAATCTTTCTTGTGATACTCGTCATATTTATATAATACTCTCAATATGCAGTATCCACCTACCACAGTATGTGAGTATGATATGGTGAACTCATATCAATAATTTTATTCTAACGTTGTTCATATCCCGGCCGCTGGTCGATTTTTGATCAAATGACCACCGCTTCCCGTCCGCATGCATCAAACTTGGATCATACTCGTGCAAGGGCTCCTGTAGTGGACACCACACACACCATTAGGTACAGTTATGGGTCGGAGAATGTAAAGCTGTCAAGAATTAGAGGCTTCATTGCTATGAAGGGGTGTTATATATCACTGGCTATTGCGACGTCTGAAGAGAGGAGTTTAACATGAGCAAATTCATTTAAAGAGGTTCGATGCCTTGTTGGAGAGATGAGCTTGGACAAAGGCGTCGGAGACAAGTGAATGTTTTCATGATTCTCTTTTTTGGCTGGAAGGAATGTTCATGGTTGAGGCCACCGAATTGAAGGTTACAATGACCAAGTTCGATGGAGAGCTTAAACCATGAAGACAAGAGGGTTGCGGAATTGAGCATGTGTAGTTCCTGATATCCTTATGAAATGCGAATACATGGCCACTAGAGACCTCCTAAGCATCGATTAAGCATCGACAATAGGGTTGTGGAATTGAGCATGTTGAGTCGTCAATTATTGGGTTAGGTCGTCTATTGATGTGATCACATTGGCCACCATACTTGACATAAACGACTTTGAGACCTGTATTATTTGTTTTTATTTCCATAATCGATCATTAAAAACTATGCAATATGCCATCTCATTTGCTTTCCCTTTCCCTTTTCGTATAGTTCCTTTTCCTACTCAGATTTGCACCCTCTTCATTTCATAGCATGGACCGACCATGTCGGAGGAATTAAGGAAAACCCTTATTCGTGGGGAGTACGTACTGCATAGATTAAGTTTACCATTCTAAAAGTAAATGGCATAACACCCAAATACTAGAAGTTCTTTACAGCTCCATAGATTGCGATTAGCTCTTGCGCTATATTATTCATAAACTAACTCTATGCAATATTTTATCCACCGCCTAACTTTGACCAGTCTCATTACTAGTCAATGACTGGCCATAGTTGAGGAGTGCCCTCGCACCACGACCGGCCATTCAATTTTTTTTTTAAAAGTTGCAATAATCATCTACGTAAGTACTGGCCGTACTGCATAGAATAGCCAGTGTCCATGTTAGGGATTTTCGGCGCTAATTGGAAGGATTAGATTGAAAAATCGTAAAAGAGTTTAGGATTAAATTAGTCAAATTAAAAAGTTTATAATTTAATTAGCAGTCATCCAATACATTTAAGACTTTTTCGACAATTTTCCTTAAACTGAGGTATAACATAAATATAGTTTGTTCTATATTTATCAACAGCCATATCCACATGGGATTTAGCCATGAACGTATTTTGTGTTCATCATATAACACATAAAAAGCTAGTTCAACAGTATACTGTCGCAAAATATAAAGCGAAACGATTCATAGTGTCCAAAAACATGTTAAACATATTTACAAAAAGATATCATGTATAAGCATGGCTTATGTGTTTATCATGTTCACTGGTAAATGTATATTTCCAAAGAGCTGTATACCCCTAATTTCCTCGGGGTGGAGGGAATAATCAATTGAGTAACGTACCACGACATATCCACATGGGATTTAGCCATGACAGTCGGATATAGTGAGGGAAATGACGAAATTGGGGATGAAATTGCCATATAGATGATAAATTGTATTGTAAAATTCAAGCTGGTACTACCCCAAGAGACAAAATCATATGGGTCATGACTCATCAACAGATTCAACACATGAATCGATTGGCTCCTTGGAGACCTCGAAAGGGCACATCTCAGTGCATCCACATGTCAATAATGGGAAAGATTGCCCTTGATTTTCAGCTTTTTTGAGGTTTCCATATAAGGGAAGGAGTTCAGCTTTGTTAGGAAACCACAGAACGAGACCTTGACCATCCATTTAGCTAATCTTTGACAGACTAAATCATGCTCGACGTACTTGTCACGCCTACATAAAATTGTACTAGCAGCTCTTTCGAACCCAACTTCAAACCTTAATTTCTTTGTTTGTCCATCGACTTGTTAAAAAAAAAGAGTAGGTTGGTTAACTGGCAAAAGGCTCATTTTGAGTATGGAAAATGACTTGCCTTTAGTGCTCTGTCATGGATAACAATGTCGCGCGTTTAGGTCACGTTGTCTAATCCCATTTTGTGAACACCAATGAGCATGATAGTTTAGCTAAAGTGGTAAGAAGAATTCTCAATGTCACAATTATTTTAAAATATCCCATCCGTGTCTAATGCCTAATCTCCTACTTGGCTCCAGATCTGTTCATCGACCCCCGTGTAAGAAAATTATAATGTTTAATACGAAACGATATGATTCTTTATATATTAAAACCGTCACCATAATTTTTATAAAATGGCATTAGAAAGATAGATGACAGATGACCTGTTCATAACAGTTGTTTATTATTAGTATTGCCAAGTGTGTGGCTCCACCTTAGCGTGTGTACAAAGAAAAAGTTATATTTACTAGATATGACCGTGATACAATGCTATAAGTAGTTTACTTGTCGGTTCGATTTGAAGTGCAAGCAAACAATTTTGCTTGATTAAACTTACTAAAGGAATTGGGAGATGCTTCGCTTGCTCTGATCAATTACAGTATGCCCTCATTAAGCTGCGGAAGTGTGTTATACTATATTGTTAAGTGGCCTTGGCAGTGATGTTTGATAAAAGGATGACAGAAAACTTGTTGTAAAAACTCTCTTCATTATTTCCGCATCAATCGTCCGGTCGGAATTTGCTGTTAACACGTTATCAAGAAAGAACATTTTACCAACTTCTTCTTTTAATTATGTGTTGATAAACCTAAAAGGGATCCTTGATGACATCAATTATGTTGCTCCCTCACTCCTTTATTTTCCAGCGCTCTTTTTGGTCCTCCACTCACTCCTTTTGCTAGTGTAGCTAATAAAGGCATGTAAATATGGAAAAGAATGAGTTCTGGTCAGATCGGCACGAGACACAAACCTAGGACCGTGCTAAAGATGGCTTTGGAAATGATGGTTTATATACTTTTTTTTTTTTTTTTTGCCTGCTTCCTCGAGAAAGTTGTTAGCTAGGGTTTTAGTAGTCCCCTGTATGAATTCTCTGTTTTGGACCACCCACAAACATAGGAAAGAATAAAATAAGATTTTTTTCTCAAAGGGCATCAAACTCTTTCTATTAGAAAAAGATTGAATGGTCAATTCATAACTGGCACGCACCTGCATTGTCGAGAATAGAGTATGTATTCATAAGGATCCAGGACGGGAGTGATTAGTTGACGAAAGAATCTGTATGAGTTGTATTTTGCGGCATGACTTACTCAAACTCACTCCCGTCGCATGGGAATTTAGAAAGGCTTGATGATTATCGCATGTTGTAAGCAATCACTTGGGTGATCTCCTTAGTTGCTTTCACCAAAAGGAAAGGTAAAGACAGGGATAAGAAAAGGTGGATCTTCCCTTCCAATTCAAAGATCCATTAATTTGAAAAGTATCTTTTTTGCGATAGTCATTATTTCATATAATACAATTGATATGCTGTGTCCACCTAACGCAATATGTGAGTACGATACGGCGGACTCAGATCTATTATTTTATTCCATTCTAGTGCATATCCCTGTCACTGGCCGATCTGTGATCAAACGATCACACTTACCTTCCGTACGTTTCGAACATGCGCCATATTCATTTACCAACGGATTGTGTTTTGCACACCATAGACCCATTGGGTATGGGGATGGGTCGGAGAATGCAAATCTGTCAAGAATTCTCATTCCAATGATGGGGTGTTATATATCATTGACTACTGCGAAGTCCAAAAAGAGGAATTCAACATAAGCAAATTCATTTAACGAGGTTTGATGCCTTGATGGAGAGATGAGCTTGAGCTTGGACAAGGGCATGCAAGTTAATTTTGTTCACGGTTGAGACAACCAGATTGATGGCAAAAAAGGCGAAGTTCGATGAATAGCACAAACCAAGACGGCATAAGGTGCTGTCCTTGTAGTTCTTGACAGTGCCAAGAGAGAGTCAAGACCTAGTTAAGAGCTTTCTAATTTTCTTCTGATTGACTGTTCATAAATATCCTTATCAAATACAGATATATGGCCACCAGAGACCACCTACGCATCAATTGGGTGAGCTGGTAATACATGGTTTACGAACCTTGCAACGAAGTGAGTCGTCAAAGATTAGGTTAGGCCGCTTATTGATGTGATCGCATAAGTAACTATACTTGACATAAGCGACTTGGGTACCTACATTATCTTCCTTTTACCATAAGTGAACATCCAAAACTATATGATCCGCCATCTCATTTCCTTTCCCTTATCGTATCATTCCTTGTTCTTGTGTACATTTCCACCCCTATTCGTTTCATGGCATGAACCAACCGCACTAGAGAAATTGAGACAACCCTTGTATGTGAAGAGTAAGTATTGCATACATTTAGTTTATCGGATCAGTTCAATCGCATTCTAAGAATATATGGGGATGGCACCCAACTACAAAAATTTCTATACAATTCCGTACAATTCAGTTAGCTCTATGTGACATATTATTCATAGATTAATTGGACGCAGCTCAATGGGAAACCTCGAACGCAATGTCGGCCAATTAGCATTCTTCCGAGAAGTGGGATAGGGTTTTCAGCCCTTGAAAAAATTGTTGTATTATATGGGGACCACATCCAAATACAAAAAATTTTAAACGATTTCGTATGATGTGGTTAGCTCTATTTGACATATTATTCATAAATTAATTGGATGCATCATTAAATATTCACGTCATTGGGAAACCTCGTATGCAATGTTGGCCAATCAGCATCCTTCCAAGAAGTGGGATAGGGTTTTTGGCCCTTGAAAAAATAGTTGTATTATATGGGGACCACATTCAATTGCAATTTTTTTTTTATATAATTTCGTATGATGCGGTTAGCTCTGCGTGACATATTATTACTAAATTAATTGGATGCAGCATTATATATTCGTGTTGAGAAACCTCGGATGCAGTGTCGGCCAATTAGCAGGGTCCTTGAAAAAATAGTTGGTAGACAAGGGTCGATCATGGGCTCAATCACATCACATTGTTCGAGAGAAAGGAAAAGCACAATCTCCAAAAACCCCTTTCAGTTCCCATTTCGCTTGCCCTCTGATGACCAGTAAGAGCCGAAGTGTTCTTTCTCCCGAGTCACCGTGACGAGGGACATGTAGCGTCGTTTGCGGTTGGTGGATGTAGCAACGCATTGGATTAAGGGGAATTATGACATCTTCGAACACGTCGAGATTCCTTCTATAGCACAGAATACTGAGAGATTCCTTTTATAGCACAGAATATTGAAGCGTAAAAAAATGACTCTCATCCGCATGCATGGAATAAAGCTTTACGCATAGAGTCAAGCACGCATGTGATCCGTCAAATTACTTTGAATGAGAACCATTCAACTAGCTCCTTAGGAATCTTAGAGATCTTTTTCACACATATGTTATTGATTTTAGGAAAGTGTAGCGGAAGTTTTAAAACTTATCGTAAAAGTATAATTGAGTCCTAAAACTTTTCGATAGTACAATTGAATCTTAAATCTATTAAATTGATGCAATCAAGTCAATCCATTAATTCCGTCTGATTTGACTAATAAAAAATGTTAGACATTTTTACTGTTTTCTCAAGACATGTGGCGCCCCAATGTGCCCCGCCGAGCGCCACATTAGGAAAAATCTTGAAAACATTAGAAGGAACGAAGAAGAAAGGATCGAAATCAAAAGAAACGGGCATTGATCAAAAAAGAAAAAGGCTAAAAATTTGAAAAAATAAAAATAAAGAGAAAACGGGGGTGTTGAAAGGGGCGGCGGCATGGGCCTGCAAACCCTCATTTGTTCCGTCGTTTGTGGCGAGGGTAGCGGGCAGAGGCTGCCGGCTCTCGCCGGCAATTTAATTCAGGTTTGGAGAAGGCAGTGAAGGTTTGAGTGGGGGAACAAATGATTTTGGGCATTTCTGCACTCTTTAGTTAACATTGGCAGTCCCGTAGAGAGAGAGAGAGAGAGAGAGTAATTAAACAAAACAAGGTCAACATTTTTCACTAGTCAAATCTGACAAGCTTAACTGGCTGAGTTGATTGCAAAACATATAACAACAAATAAAATCAGAATTCTGCCTAGTTATCACAAATTAGAACAAACATGAGGAATATTTGGTTTCTCTATGTCAGTTTTCTCAGTGAGTTTTTCATGAGAAATTGTTAGATAACATTTGTGGATTTTGCCTCTGATGTAATTTAAAGCTGGAAAATACTTGAGCAATTATAATCTATAATTCTCTGTATTAATAGTGGAATTCTACGCAATTGGCTCTTTCTATGGAGTAGGTATCATAACTCCTGAACCATGTAAATTTCTTACACCCTTGTCGTTTTTCGTTGATTCCTCTAATAATTTCTTCTTCTCAAGTTAAACTTAAGTTGCAAGATTGGTCCGATTCCGTACTTTTTTTACAACAAAAAACACCTACATGATATTGAATTTTATCGTACTCGTAAGTGTAAGACCACCATATTAATGACTGAAATAATCATTGACCCCCGTAAAAAAAAAAAAATCAAGATTCGCTCTTGGTCATTTCAGCTCCATAATATCAATCCTCGGAAAAGCAAAACAAAAAAAATATAGGCACACCAAACTATTAAGAAGATCCAGTTAAAATGATTTGGGCCGATTTTTGGGGTTACTCTTTCTTAGTCATTGAGCCCAAGAGCCTGGTTAAGCAATGAGAAGCTCGAAAACAAATGAATCCATCGATGTAATTCAGCCCAAGAATATTCCATGCCGTGTCAGTTTAGTCTGTAAAACCCAACTTCAACGTCCATCAATTAAAAAAAATATTGATTAGGACGTTTGCATGTTGTGTTCTTGTCCAGTTTGTTTTGAGTCAAATTTTCAAGAGCAGAAGCATTTAGGTCTCTTACTGCTATGTATAGAAATAAAATGGAAGAATAAAGAAAAATGTGTTAAAGGAGAAAACGTTCCGTATAGGATTTTTAGTCAATGCATAACTTTATACTTAATCGGTCAATCTCACGGCACATGTGAAATAAGCTAACTTTTGACATTGAATATTTATAGGTATCTGAAGTAATCAACAATGCTTGATATGTAAAAAAAATTAAATGTTCCCCATCAAGGATGCGCACCTACTAACAATTTTTATATGTAATTGATTTAGCAATTGGTGGTCTTGTATTAGGTTCTTCCAATTCACATCTAAAAAATCCATTTTTATCTAAATTTTATTTGAAAATTGAAAATTCATCCTTAGAATTTCATCATTTTTTCCCCCGAGGACTGACATTACATTTGGTCCTTTTGTATGCACATAACCAGTGGGTTTTTCCAGTTTGTGCAAACTTGCGAGTTCAGTCTCTCTATTTACCCGTCTTTTCTACTATCTAATCGGAGGTTTCGCACGGAAGGTGAAATCCCAGCCAAACATCTCAAGCAGAAACAACCCCAGGTGTCCTCGAACAGCTTCGGTTTGCACTTGCCCAGTCAGAACTGAATTGGTGTTTTGAACTGAATTGGTGTTTTGGGGGTGGCAATTTGTCCCTTGTTTGGAAGAAATCGGTGCAGCTCAAGCCACATGGCATGAACATGTACTTTTCAAAGAGTGCTCAGACTTGTTCATCTTCTTTCCCCAAACTCACTTTGTCCCATTGCTCAATAGTCCAAAATAAGATTGCGGATTAAATCACTAAAGCCCAATTTTGTAACACTTTCCGTCAAAATTAGGTTTTCAATCCCTCTTACTTTTGGATTTGTTATGTCCTGAAACTCAAACTTTTTACTCCTCTTAAGGCACGTTTTGAATGAAATGAGCTTGTACAATAAAATAAAATAAAAATGTAAGGTTCATGAATTATTTCTATAATTCATCTAATTCATTACGTTTTGTAATCCTCGTAAATGGGACATGCCTACATCGAAGGGTAAAGACCATCACCGGGTCGGACTCCCCGTACCCACTTAATGCTTACATGGAAGAGTAATGACTTGAAAATAATCATTGCAAATTATTTACTCGCGAAAATTAACATTAAGCGCATTGTATATCCATGAATTCTTTCCAAGCCTTTCTTCGATTTTGCCCAAACGGGATAGTTAAATTACTTGATATACTCCAATATGTGAGACCATCTATGTTCTCCTTCTGGGCAGGTTACGTAGAATTATTTGGATTAAAAATTGAGGGGACGAGGTAAATTCACCGGTTGACTGCTCAAAAACGACACAGTATGAAGGCGCAAACTTGATGACGAAGCAACCCGAAGACGACGGACACGAGCACATGGTGACCTCATTTCTGAATGATATTTTGCATTCTCTAATTATTTTTTAGCTTTTTTTTCCCCCTTTGTGCACCAAGATCACGTACATTATTTGCCCACTTTTGCTCATTCTGTGCCAAGGGTGCGACAATAGGGCTTCCAAATAAACATTAAGCCCCCAGCCCAAATGTCTCATTTAAACCCATAAGACCATTTTGTAAGCCCTTCCGGTTTCGCTTCCGCCGGCTGCAAAGGGAAAATAGAAGAGTAGAAAAAGTCAAGAGGTTGTAATCCTATGAACAAATTCTCTTAATTAAGCTATAACTTCATGCCAGCTCCGGTTTTAGATTGCTGGGTGGATTCAAGAGGATATAATAGTATGAAATGTGTTATAAAGAAAGTTTAGGGTTTCGTGAAACTGTGAGATTTGACAGAAGTTGATCCTGAGGTTGCGATCCGGTCGGGATAATATTTTAAAGTTTATTGCACACTAATGGAACTAGATTCAAGCTAATGTGTTTGGTACTAGTTTCCACTCATCTCTAGCCATCTTTTGGATCAGAGGTGAGTTCACCTTTTAAGTATGTCGAGTTAACTATTCGATTATTCGGGACCCACTTGAAACAAGCGTCAATAGATTTCCAAATGGACCTTTCAAGTTTAGCGTTTGAGCTACTGACATATCAAACAATAGTAGTTGTCATACTTTGGTGAGCTTTTCAATTATGTGTTAGAGTTGTTTTGATACCGAATAATCTTAAATAGTGAACTCCTAGTTAGGGTAATTATCTATTTGATTTTTATATATGTTTCTCACTTAATTGATAGGATTTTGAATTTTTTTGGCTCAAGCTAGCTTTGGTTGTTTGGTTTTGCATTTTCAAGTAAGTGGTACTCATCTCTTCCATGATTTGTAAAAGAGGCATCAACGCATATATAATATTCATTTAAAAGAAAAAAAGGTGGCGTTTAAAGCCTATTGCATCAAGCTGAATCGATCATTTGATACCCTTTTGGTTATTTAAAATGACATTGTCAAGTATCTCTTGAAATCACTTTCAAGTATTTCATCCATCTGAGGCTTTTCTCTACCTGATGGTAGCTCCTCTCTACCCTAGGGTAGTTTTGCCCCAAAATCCACTATAAACCCTAACTTCATCTCAAAACCCTAAGTCCCACCCAGATCTTCATCATCCAGATCCACCCATCCCATCCCCACACCAAGTCTTTCATAAACCCAAATGGCCGTAATCTCACCCAAACAAAGATAGCCCCATCCGAGGTCCCGATTGATCATCCTCCTTCTCTTGGAGTTGAAGTCGCGTTGAATCATGGGTGCTGCGATCTGCGATGTGCTCCGTTTCCAAAGTGACGTACTCCGGATCCCGTGACGTGCTTCGTTTAGAGCTCCCTTCATCCGAAAAATTCATCAAAAGGGCGAGGCATCGCGGCATGTCCCGGCGGCCGAGGCCTCGATACTTCGAGTCTTCCCCAGCGCGCTCGTAGTAGCTGAAAGTGTTTGATGGCAAATCGAGAATAAAGAAGATAGAAGGTTAGCGGCTCTTTGTAAAAGCCTGGGTAAACTATGGTCGAAGAGGATGTGATTCATGTGAGAGAAAGTATTCCGATGCTAGACTAGCGAATGTAGATTAACCTGTTCGGGAAACTATACTCTAAGCCTAATGTGAACTTCCAAGCATTTTTGAACACGATGAAAAGGGCATGGAAGACGATGCGATGACATGCACTTTACTAGAACATGGTCTCTTTTCCTTCTCTTTTAAATCAGAGGCTGAAAAACAGAGAGTAATGGACTCAGGGCCGTGGTCGTTCTCAAGTAATCTACTAGTGTTGAAGCAATGTGAACCAGACACACCGGATATGTGTTACGATTATACCCAATGTCCCTTTTGGGTACAACTGTATGGCCTCCCATTTGGGAGAGTCTCAAAGGATATTGTAACTGAAATAGCATCTAAACTCGGAGAGGTTATTGATGTGAAGCTGGAAGCCAAGGGGAATAGCAACTACAAAGCAGGTAAAGCTAGAGTAATTCTGAACCTAGCTAATCCTCTCAAGACAGGCGTTGTGGTTAACCTAGGCACAAAAAATCTCTGGATAGAGTTTAAATATGAACGGCTCCCTCATTACTGCTACTCGTGTGGAAAGATAGGGCACTATGCAACGGATTGTAAAGAAATTCCATATGAGCGATCGGGCTTGAGGAAAACCTACCAGGAACCTATGGACAATGGCTTCGCGGAGGTGAAAGAACTTAGTCCATATGGAAAAATATTCTATGGTGAGCAAGGTGACATCGAAGCAACATCGTAAGGGGTCGAGGCAAGTACTAATGCCACCGAAAACAGACCAAATCAACAACTGAAAATCATCGATGGGAAGTCAAATCAAACAAGGGATGGACACCAAATTACGGTAGGAAATCGACAAGGAGGGTGAGAATTCCTCCCCGAAGCAGAAATTATGTTGGTGGATAACAAAGGCATCCAGAAAAGAAGCAGGAGCTGCTTGGATGAGGAATCTACCCTGGTCCTATATAAAGAACAGATGAAAGAAGTAGAAGCTGAAATGCTGGAAATGTCAGAAACATCTAATACCCTAGTCAGGTGTAAAGCTAAGAGCACCAAACTTAACGCAGCAAAGAAGGGCAAGAGATTCGCCCTTACGGAGCAAACTCTTCCAAATCAGCCTCTCTTGATGCATCACGGTTGGTGGATAACCCTATCACTCTGGAGGAAAAGGAAATCAAATGGGCTCTGGTGGCTAGCCCTAATAAGCCACCGGGTAAGCCATGAAGTTTTTAAGTTGGAATTGTCAGGGGTTGGGCTCACCCCTGACAATTCAAGCACTGAGAGTCCTAGTGACTCAGGAAAAGCCCAGTTTAGTTTTTTTAATGGAAACTAAAAATAAAGAGCAAAAGGTGATAAAGCTGAAGCGAAAGCTCAAATTCAGAATAGTTACCTGGTTAATCCGCTAGGAATTGGAGGGGGTATGGCTCTTTTCTGGAATGACCAGATAGTGTTAACAGTGGAAGCAGCTACCGAGCACTTCATTCATGTTATCTGTCACCTACAGGAGATCAGACAGATTATGAGAATTACTCTCCTACATGCCCCAACTGATTTTAAAGAAAGAGTCTTTGCTGTTGTGGGAGGAAATACAGAGAGTTAATGCGGCTAACTCACTACCATGGTTATGTATGGGCGACTTTAATGAAATTTTATTCCCCCGGGAGAAAGTGGGGAAGAAGAAGGCCGAACACTTTAGGCTCACGGCTTTTAGAGACTTCCTTAATGCCTGTTCTCTAATGGACATGGAATCAAAGGGGTGCGTTTTCACGTGGACAAATCGCGAGAGAAGGAGAGGAATCTGTCAAGAAGAGGCTGGATAGGGCTCTATGTTCAATGGAGTGGAGGGCTACTTATCCAGATCTTTGAAGTAGTAGCCCCTTGAGCCATTGGCTCGACCATAGCCCACTAATTTTGTCGAGTTTTCCCAAGAAGGAAAAACAGAAGAAAAGCGTTCGAGATATGAGGCCTTTTGGGATGAGGATGAGGAGTGTGAGCAAATCGTTAAGAGAGCTTGGTCCATTTCAGCGTCACGGGGAAGTAGATATAGTTGGGAAACTTACACTACGTCGAAACATCTAGCGGAATGGAGCAAAAACCGCTTCCCTAATGCACAAAAGAGAGTAATATGGCTGAGAAATGAACTCCAGGATATGCAAAACAGAGCAGAAACAGATGTGGATAACCAAAAAATTCAACAGCTACAAAAAGAAATAGAAACTCTATGGAGACGGGAGGAGATGTCTTGGGGAATGAGATCGAGGGTTAAGCGGCTGAAATGGGGAGACAGAAACACTAAGTTTTTTCATGCAACAACTATACAAAGGAGGACTCGAAACAGAATTTCTATACTTAAGGATGCGAGATGGGAATTGGGTCGAGATGAAAATACTATCAAGCATATGACCGGAGATTTCTTTAAGAACCTTTATACCACAGTGGGAGCTAGAAACTTCGAGCCTATATTAAGCCACATTCCTAGCTTGGTTGATTCAGCTACGAATAAAAAACTAACTGAACATATCACCATGGAGGAAATTACAGCAGCTGCCTATCAATTAGGGGCTTCAAAGGCTCCAGGACCGGATGGTATAAGTGGAAAATTCTTCCAAAAGCATTGGCAAGTGATCAACCAAGACATTTTCAAAGAGGTACAGCAATTTTTTGAGACTGGAATTTTAAACCCTGTACTAAACAGAACCAATATCACCCTCATCCCCAAAATACCAAACCCCGAAAAACTGGAACAATTCCGCCCAATCAGTCTTTGCAATTTCGCTTACAAAATCATATCCAAAATTCTTACAAACAGCTGAAACCTATACTCCCGAGCTAATAACAACAGAAACGAGTGCTTTTGTAGGGGCGGCGAGATACAAGATAACATTCGATCGTGCGGGAAGTTCTACACGAGTAAGAACCGAGAGAGCGGAAGAAGAAATTTCAAGCGGTTCTAAAATTAGATATGCGAAGGCATACGACCGTATTGAGTGGGATTTTCTCCAAGAATGTCTTCTAAAGATGGGCTTCTGTGGCAAATGGGTGCAGTGGATCATGCAGTGCGTCTCTACGGTCTCCTTTAGCATTAAAATTAATGGAGACCCCCTGCCATATTTCAAGCCATCCCGAGGTATCCGCCAAGGAGACCCACTTTCCCCATACCTCTTTATTCTAGTGGCTAATGTCCTATCTTATATGATGAAGGAAGCCATAGAAATGGGCTCTATCGGGGTATTACACCGAACGTAAAGCGCCCTACTCTCTCCCATCTACTATTTGCGGATGACTCTATATTCTTCCTAGATGGAACAATCTTAGAATGCCAAAATCTGTCATCTATTCTCGCACCAATATTGTTTTGCATCGGGACAGGCCATAAACTTAAACAAATCGGGAATCTACTTAAACAAAGGCTGTCCGGAAAGTTTAAAGAGGAATATGGTAGCCGAGTTGAGAGTTCCGAGAAATTCTTAAAACAGGAAAATACCGGGTATTCCGTCGGGACCGGGGTGCCACCAAGAAGGACATGTTTGCATGGATACTTGCGAGGGTCACCATGAAAGCGGAGAGCCTGGAAAGAAAATCTACTATCAAAAGCGGGGAAAGAAATACTTATAAAATCTGTAAGTGTGCAATTCCCCAATATGCGATGTCGGTGTTTAAAATCCAGTTTCCATTTGCAAAGCTATTGAAAAACAAATAGCTAATTTTTGGTGGAGAAATAGCAACAAATCCACTTTGGATTACACTTTGGAAAAGATGGGAGATTTTGAAGCTTAGAAAGGAAGAAGGGGGACTCGGCTTCAAGGACCTTCTAACGTTCAATAAAGCCATGTTAGGTAAACAAGCATGGAGATTATCCCGAATTCGAGATACCCTATGGAGCGAGTAATGAAGGGGTTATACTACCCTAATTGTGAGATTTGGCAAGCGGGGAAAGGATCGAACCCTTCATGGGGCCGGCAAAGCATATTAACCGGTAGAGATGTTATTGCCCCACAAATTATGTGGGCGGTCGGTAACGGAAAAAAAAATCTCTATTAGAGAAGACAGATGGCTCAAAAACGGAATCATAGGTGGCCCAGCAACCAGAGATGAGCCATCCAAAGTAGCTGAATTAATAGACATGGAAGCAGAGCAATGGAACGAACCTCTATTGAGGTCTCTGTTTGATGAGCAGATAGTATCGGAGATTCAAAGAATACCTATAGGCCTCCCGTCCACTGAAGATAAGTTAGTCCGGATGGATAACGTGTGCGGGAATTATACGAAGAAGTGGCTACCATCACAATATAAGTACTACAGCCAACCCTCACTTATTATCCCCAACTACATCCTACCAAGCAAAACCAGAACTGTGGAAAACTATCTGGCGATCAGTAATTTCACCCAAGATCAAATTCTTCCTATGGAACGCATGCCAAAATGCCCCGCCAACCATGGAAAATCTGTTTAAGAGGAAAGTAGTACTGCTCCCATATGCCATTTGCAAACTTGAACCGAAACGGTAGAGCACACTTTGTTATTATGCCCATGGACTTCTCGGATCCGGAGCGCCTATTCCCTACAAGGCAAAATAACAAGAGTGGGTTTAACCCGCGTTGATGAATGGTTATTCAAAGTAAGTGAAGAACCGGGGGCCTACCATCATTTGCCCGGATCGCTTCGGTCCTATGGTGGATTTGGAAGGACAGAACTGTTTTATATTCCGACAAAGATCCCTGAACCCGCTCAGCACCCTATTTAAAGCTTCAACATCACACGACAGCTTTGTACAGTGGAATGAAAAGCTAATGAAAAAACAAGAACAGAGTATCTCATCTCAGAAGTGGCAAGCACCAAACCCCGGATCGATCCTGGTCAATATTGATGCCTCCTTTGTTGCTGTAACTCCCCGGGGAATGGATCTTTCGCAAAAGAAAACTCACCATCATCGAACTTCCAAGAGGACCCTCTCTACGCCAAACCGATGAACCCCCAAATGCCTCATCAACATCAAATGCATTTCTGTGGAAAACAATAGCCGAGCCGGTATGGAGAAGAATAGATTCACTCGAAGAAGCAGTCCGGAGTGGCCAACGGAGGCTCAACATACCAAATACAAAACAAGCCCATCCTGCAGCTGACCTAAACAGGGGACCCGATCCATGCGCCCACACGGCCTCCCTAACAGAAGGAAACCTCACCCTACCGCCGAACCACCCCCTCGCTGTACAAGAAAACGGAGCTGTCCCCTGTACTGAGAACCCTCTTCATGAAGAACAATCGAGAAGCAGAGCAGTCACCCCTCAAAACCCTGTATATCTAGAAGATGAAGCACACAACGAACCCTCCAGATCTACCGAGGCAAGTCCTCTTCGCGGATCCTCCTCCAGTTCCGAGACAACCCGACCAAATTGAGGAGCTATTGCTTGCATCTGTCGTGACTCCATGGGCAGAGTTCTAGACGGATTTACCAAAGTCGTCGAAATCAACTCGGCGGAACAAGCGGAGGCTGCGGCCCTCGTCGAAACCCTAGATTTCCTCCTCCTTAAGCTTCGCACGAGCGGAACTCAACCGAAACTCAAAGTACACTCGATTCTTTGGGGTCTCGTGCGTAGTATCGAACATCCGGAGGAGAGTAGCTGGGATGCACGTCCACTGGTGGACCGGGCCAGAGCAAAAATGAAGGAAATTCCGGGCCTCACACTGGCCCACTGCAGAAGAGAAACAAACAAAGTCGCGGACTGGCTTGCTAAAGCGTATCGTTTAAATTTGCTTCCAACTAATTGGGTATCCCACCCCCCTTTTGCTCTTTTAGATTTATTATGCACAGACGCTTTTGATGTAAAGTCTAAGCTTTCGGCTAAGTAATATATATCAGCCAGACTTTCGAAAAAAAAAAAAAAAAAAAGTATCTCTTGAAATCATTTAGAAGTGGATTATTTGTCAAACGGTATTAAGCAATGCTTTATAAAATATATTCTTCTTGATGAAGGAATTGCGAAAAGCTATGTAGATATTGATTGATGAACCTGCTTTATAAAATATGAAATGTTTTATAATTGATTGGAGGATCGTGGTAGTGACTTTATGCTCCCATCATCATGATACGTCCTTATTGAAAGGTCGTAAGTATGCATACTGTTTTCAAAACGTTTTACTTGGTTGAGCCGCCGACTAATATGGGTGAAGACCTACGCCACAGGGAATCGAATCTTGGTAGTTTGTCAAGGGCGTTAAGAGTGACAATATTTTAACATTGAGCGCTCAATTGATCAATAGTTGGTCATGGGAAATCTTGGTTTGTCATGGGCTTTAAGAGTGATAATATCTTGTCGTTGAGCCCTAGATTGATCAATAGGTTGAATTATTGATATTTGCTTTGATATTATTGATTGAATGAGTATTTCTGATATGTATAAAACCTTGTTAAAGTGATGTATCTAATCTATGTTCTTGTTCATACAATATATGCTAGATCTAGATAAATCTATATTTGCTACTATTATAAAGGTGCATATTGGATGTTCAATTTCCTTAAAATGGATTTGTACTACGCAACAATAGTTTATCACTAAGCAAAACATGAGATAATTTTCTAGGAAGCTGCAAGTACAATGTTGTATCCAAACGCTTCGTTATGCCAACATTGGCAAGCATATCAGCCGGCCAAATACCTTCCTAGAAAATGTAACGAATGTTGAACTCAATATAAGTGGGCTATTTAGATTCATGATTGGTGGGTTTTGGCCATTGATGATGTAAAATCAATCGATAACATTTTATTTTTCAATATCTAATGAAAGAGAAGTGAACACAAAATGAAATATAAAAAGGTTTCTATTAGCTCAGATTGTCATCGGTGAAGTTCTTCATAGGTAGGTGGGAAAAATTGTCCAAAAAGTCCTAAACATTTAATATAGCGATCCATTCAATCCAAACTTTTGAATCGCGTCAATTTAGTCTTGTATTTTTTGACGATTTGTCAAATGTAATCCTAAATTTTTCAATCTTGCCAATTTAGTCACGAACCTTTTGACAATTTGTCAATGTATTATTTCGAGCCAATTATCCAAATAATAGGTTTATGATTGAATTGATAAATTTTCAAAAAGTTTATGACTAAATCACAAATTAAAAGGTTTATAACTTAATTGGTAAATCGTCGAAATATTTAGGATTCAATTGGCACAATTAAAAAGTTAAAAACTGAATTGATTGCCATATAATAGATTTACGAGTTTTTGAACAATTATCCTAGGTTTTCAAGAACAATTTGATTATTGAGAGATAGATTTAGTTGAGCTACGGCCAAACTCAAATTGTTGAAGCTCTTTCTCTTTTGTTTATTTTATTATTAATTCTTACTACTTTTACTTTTTATTGATTTCTTGGTGTTGTTTAGCGATCAATAGTTTTATGGGTTTCTTAATAATTATCGGGCAATCAAAATTCTGTTTTTTTCTTTTTTCCTTCTTTCGGAATCGAAAGGGCCTGCAACAAAAGATCTTTGACCAAATGGACGGGGCAGGCGAGTGGCGTACCGCGAAGGAAGGAGAAGGACAGGGGAAGGGTGGTCCGACCCGAATTTATCCATAATTTTTCATTATTTTCCTCTGCTTGCACGTGCTTTCTCTTACCATTAACTTCACCGAACTCTATATTTTATCTAGGGTTCTATATAAAATCGTTTTTATACAGCTAATTACTGACAAAAAAATAAAATTAAATGATTTTCTCCACTTTCTTGGTTTCACCTTAAGGGGGTGTTCTTTTGGGAATATCATATTCGGATGAAGAGTCTTAATTTCTTATTTTCATAGGGGGCTGTGAACATGTTTAGTATATTGCTAATGACTTAAGATAATTACCAAAGATGGTAGCAAGACTTTGATTCCATTTTTCTTCATGTGAACAAATTGAACATGAATAAGGAATGGCAAATGGTAGTACCCTATATTATTAATCCAAACAAGATGATAAGGTTGTGTTCGCAAGTTATTTTTACGTTCTCTTTCTTTCGCTCTAATTCCTAAATGAAGCTTAATAGTTGTTCGTTCTTTCAGATCGTGGGTGGTTCCTAAATTTAGCCTGAGAGCATATCAGTTGATGTATATTTTGCCCATCAATTTGGATAGAGAGGGAGTGTAGGGCTCTTGATTTTTTATTTTCTTTCATGTTATTGAAGAGTTGAACAATGAAAACAGATGGGATTGTCTGATCGAATTGATCGGGTCATGTAGGAACAAGGTTCAAGTCTAAGTAGTGGACAATTTTCTGTTTTCGATGGTTTTTCTATTTTAATCTTTGAAAAAGCTTGTTACAAGAAAAATAAATTACAATAGAAAATTAAAAGGATATATTTGTTTTTAAGGATAAGTATACTAGAAGATCTAAAACTTGTTACAAAAATTATAATTGAGTCATAAAATTTACAAAAATTATAATTGAGTCATAAAATTTATCAAGTTGGCACAATTGAGTTATCCATTAACTCCATCCAATTTAGTTAATGGAAAATATTATCACAGCTTTTTAAAAAATTTCCTATCTTTTACGTGGCGATGACGTCATTAAAACATCTAACGTAACGACGTTGTTTTGGTTTAAATGTAATTAAATGTAAATTTATTTAAAATAAATTTAAAAACACTAAAGAAAGAGAGTTTTGAGAAACTAGGCCGGCAAGGTTGGGGATGGCCAAAATGATGGTGCCGTTTTGTGAATTAAAATAAAAATTTTATAAAAAAATCATATTTAGACCAAAACAACGTCGTTTTAGGCTCTTAGCCATGTATGATAAAATAAATAAATAAACAAGCCACATCGTGTCATTGGCATCTCCCGTCAACATAGTAAAATGGTGATAGTGTCGTTAAAACATGTAACATAAAGTTAAAATAATGTTGTTTTGGTTCAAATCTAATTTCTAATGTAAATTTTATTTAATTTCATTTTAAAAAACTTAAAAAAAAAAAAAGAAGAAAAAGAGAGTTTTGAGAAACTGGGCTAGCAAGGTTGAGGATGGCCAAAACGATGACGTCGATTTTATAAAATAAAATAAAAAATTTATTAAAATCATATTTAGACCAAAACAACGTTGCTTTAGCCATGTCTAATAGGAAGGTCTGTTATCCCGATCATGATTTTTCTACTCCCATAGGGAAAGGTCCTTCCCCCCATTGAGGTTAATCAATGCAACTGCACAGTCCATTAACTATTTATCGGTTGAAGAACTAGTAGCTTATCACACCGTTCAATCAGCATTACCTTTCGTTTCCATTTAGTGACTTTCGCGGTCGCCCTCACTGAACCAACTTGAATCTGAACTACAATTCAAATCTAGTCTTACCGAAATCAGATTTCCTTTGCGTCCCATATGCGCTTAGTAAACAACCCACTCTCCCATCAACTTAATTGGATGGAGATAGTTGATGGGAGATAACGGAATAACTCGATTACACAAATATGATAAGTTTCATAACTTAATTATATTTTTTTATAAATTTTAAAATTAAATTGCACTTTCATGACAAGTAAATTGGGAGAGCAATTCATTTTCTATTCATTTGTTATTGACTTATTGAATAGGTAAATAAATCGAAGAAGGAAAGACATGCGATTACTTGTGGTGGGCTACCTTGTGGATGGAACGGGTTATACGCAACATGTACTTTTACCAATAAAACTCAGCGACAGTATGCCGCATCCTTGAATTAGAGGGTTACTATAGTCATTTAAAGAGCAGGCGCCGAATTTTAAAAGTGATCTTTACGTATAGCACAGATGTTTAATATTTGCCCAGTTAAATGATAAACGTGACGGTCGACATTATTCATCACACATCACGAGAAATGGTCAACATAGCATTTCTATTTGGTTTTTTTAATTAGGGTTAATACCATGAAAAATTATAAACTATTTTTTTTACTACGAAAAACTCCAGATCATACATCTGTAACAAATTTATTCCAAATAACCACAAAAATCCTAAATTAATATACTTGTGATAAATTTATTTTAAACAGGTACAATTGTGATAAATATACTCTCCATTAAATTATATTAATTTTATAAAAAATCATAAAACTAGACAAACAAAGAGTAAAATCCTAAACCGATACACCTATCATCCAACTCAGTTTTTTCACGGTAAAATATAATATAAACTAACAAATGATAAACTTATCACAAATGTACTGATTTAAGGTAAATTTATCAAATATGTATCAATTTACAGTTTTTGATGGTTAAAAAATTAATTTGAGGTAAATTTATCATAGATATATCACTTTGAAATTTTTCGTAGTATTAACCCTTTTAATTGGCATTTGCTCTACAAAATCCCAAAATAAGGACTTTTAGGATTTTTTTTTTTATAATCGAGTGCCCTAAAGACATTGACTTTTTGAGTAAATAATGTTGAAAGCTTACCATTTTTTGATGTACCAATTTTTCTCATTCGTTTGTAATCAGCATATTCAAAAAAAAAAAAAAATCAATTCTTATAAACATACATAAGAGGGGTATTGGAAATAGGAATAACAATTAGGCTTAATATTATGAAAAATCACAAAGGGTACCTCAAGCTAGTACACTTGTGACAAATTTAACCTTTATTTATTTCTATTAAATTTTAATTTCAAATTACTGAATTAGAGAATATATGGCGGTTAATGAGATGTACCAATTTAGGATTTTATCTTATATTTGTCACATATGTACTAGTTTGGGGTTTTTCGTTTGTTAATTTAATTTAACAAAAATTAATGTATGATAAATTTGTCACAAATGTACAAGTTTGGAATTTTTTACAATAAAAAAAATTAATTTTAGGTAAATTTATCACGTATATATCAATTTGATGTTTTATTGCAGTATTAACCGTAATAATTATAGTAATAATAATGTCTTGTGGTTTTTGTTATGCACAAACGCTCGAGCTAACAACTTTATTAAAATATAATCAAATGATAACACGATCACCGTCGACTCTACACCTCTTTCCATCGAGAAAAGGCGATATAGCATGCCCAATTTAATTTTCTTTTTTACCCAAAAGGGTTGAGAAAAAAAGATGAGAATTATTCTAGTGGAGCGTTGATTCCATTCAAAAGATCGTAGCTTCTCCACGTATAAGGATATCCATTGCGGAATAATTGATCAAAAAGTTAATATTTTTCTAGTGACGTCGCATGATCAACTTTATAAAGATTAGAAAGAGGGAGATGGTGTGGATAAGACGTCAATCAATTTCATTTTTAAAATACGAAGAAAAGGAGAGAAAAGATATGTAATTAAGCGAATGTTCAGTATAAATAAGAGAATATTCCATGGGGCTCGCATCTCCTTTTTCTTTCGTAGGGTCCCTGGACAATCGCAATCATGGGGCTCGCTTTCCCTAGGTTTTTGCCCTAATTTTGTTTTTTTTTTCCTCCCAAAATTTTCCTTGTTTTTATAAGAAATTGACCCAAAATAATTTGCAAAAAATTAGATGAAACGATTCCTGTGATTTCTCATGTTCTCGTCACTCATTTGTCGAGCCTTTGATAGAAAATAATTGAAATTTGAATGAAAATCGAGTTTTGCTATTATTCGGCTTCGAATGAGATTTCTTAATCAAATGTCCATTCTAAGTCTAAAGTAGCGGGGATATGATTGGCTTTGTTATTGTTGTTTGTGTTTACTTTAACAATGGCAAAGATAAGCATAGGCGATAATTTCATAGCGAGAGGACCACGTAACGTGATCATCTTGAGATAAACTTTCAAGGGAAGGCATTTGTGAGGATTATGATAATTTATATTCTAAATTTCGAAACTATAATAGAAATGACGTACTTTATTCATTGCGAAATTCATTAATTCTGAAGAATCGTCACAAGTATGTGAAAGACAATTATGCTCAAACTTTTTTTCAAGACTTTTTTCGAAAACCTCCCACGACTTTTTCTAAGGCAACAAAAAGTAAATGTTCACACGTGTATTAAATGATAAATCATAAAGTGCGGAACATCCTCCGACTTTTTAAAAGTGATTCAAAACTTTCGGAATAAAAATGCTATGAGCGCCTTAACTTTTTCACGACGGTGAGTGCCATAACATTTAAAAATCGTCAATTTAAATGTCATAACTTTCAATTAATCATTTGAAATATTAAAGATTCAGTTTACTTTCAAAGAATAGAGTCGCCCATTTACAATTATACTGTTTTTCAAGGAAAAATCTGTTTTTCATCCCTATAACTTTGAATTTGCTTTATCAGATAAAAAGGCTAGCCAAATAAAAAAATTAGGATATTTAAATGCTTTTTCTGTTCATAATCACGACGTAATTATAGCGAAATAATCGCCTGGCAAAGCTCCTTGCCAAATAGATAGGAGTGTCTCGTTGCGTTTCCGCGTTTGATTCTATTTTTTACTATTATTATTTTATAGCAGTTCTATAATACCGTTTATCGAAAATTTAAACTACACATAATGTTTTAGTAAATAAAATAATAGGAAATGATTTTACAAGCTTCGCCCCCGTAGATATTGCCAAGGAAAATTGCAAATGAAAGACCACCGTTTTTAAAGCCACAATAAAGGCTACGAGGTGGAAAAAGATTTCGTAATGAAATCCTCATATACGTAGAAATCATACATATACGAGAAAATAGAAAAATATATTGATTCTATTGCCGGCGAAGTCGGAGTCACAGTGGCGCCCCTTAAACGCCCCTGATCAATTGCAATCTCTCTATGGTTCCAATTTTGTATTTGTATTTTTTTCGTGTGTGTTGGCTCTTTTTATTCTTTTTAATCGTTTACTGGGGGAAACCTAGAACTATAAAAACTGCACTATTCTAACACAATTACTCACATAAAATTGAAATCACTTACATTATAACTTTTCCTTAATCTAATTGATGGCTTTATAAGAAATTATGCCCCTCTTTCGCTCCTCCATCTATGTATTTCATTGCTCCATCAAAAATTCTTACCGCCTCTACCATACTCCAAATTGGTAGTTTTCGCAATCTGGGAAATGTTCGTGACCCCGCTCTCTGTCTCTCTCTCTCTCACTTGCTAGCTCTTTCTCTATCATTTCACATTTCAACCATTCACGCAAGCATTCTTTTATTTTGACACGGATGATAGTTGTGTAACTTTATGCGAGAGCTAAACCCTAATCCAAAGAAAGGTAAAGAAAAGAAAAAGTTGGAAAAAAAAATGAGAAAAAAGAAAAGGAAAAAAAAAAGGAAAGAAAAGAGAATCTTCTTACTTTTGGCCGTGAAAGTAAAAAGGGCATTGAAAACAAACCTTCTCAAGGAGGTTATCAAGAGCCGGGCAAGTAAACACTGGACCCCAACAAATTTATTACCAGACCTTCTTAAGGAAGTCATCCAGCCACTCAGCTAGGAAATCTGTGGATTCCATCGATGTATCAACACTTTTCTTGGCCTACTCACAAAGTTGGTCCATCTAATATTGTCACTGTTCGATTTTGATCCCATACTTTATTTCGCGACGGATTTTAATGCTAAAACTGATCCTTCATCGCTATTACACGACACATTCCATATTCTTTCCAAATATCCACAGAAAATGCTGACTAAGCACCAGAGATGAACATGTGGCCCCAATGTAGTATGGACAAATAAAAAGTCGAGAGAAATTACAAAATTGGCCCTTGCACTCTGCTTTGGTTCACTTTGAATTCTTGAACTAATTTTCGGTTTTGATTTTAGGACACATTTTTTCCCATCCAAATGCAAGCAAAATAATGTTTACTAAGTGCCAAAGATTAATATATGGTGCTGAGACGTTATTGTTAGTGCAAAAATTGAAGTGACTCTTCCTAAATGATCACAACATCAGCATTATTTTCGAGAGATTTGGCCCATATAATTGGAGAGGCATTAAACTCTAGGCTAAGTTGCCCTCCAGCATGGTTAGTTCGTCATAAAAGGGCAATAGCTAGGACAATTGCACTGGTGGCTAGCAGAAGCAAGGTTGCTAAATACCTATAAGGAAAGCTGGGTCAGAATTGTTGGAGAAACATCTTTAGGAATTTTGATGATTCCAAAATTATCATTGGTATAATATTTATTATGATAAGTGCATATGTTCATGATTTTTTCATAAGGATAGCAGTGATATTCATGACGACTTTAAAGCCCAGCTCGTACCAACACTAATGATGAAGATCTTGATAAAACCTAAAGTAAAGCAATGTGGTGAATCCATCGTCATTAGCTTTTCATCACAAGACTTCTCGTAGCTGAGTAGCTCGGTAAGTTCAATAGAAAAGAGATTGCAAGTTGTCCTTATATGGCCTGTCTGTAAACGGCATTGACTGACTATTATAATTGGCTCGTGATGATGTTGATATCAAATACGAGAATATCAAGTCATTGATGATGCTAGTGTAAAGTAATTGATATTAGAGCATGCTCTTGGAGACTTAAATGTAGCCTTTGGCAACTGGAATAGTGCATTAGAAGAACCGGAAATTGTTAGAGAACCGAAAACAGCTTTTGTTAGCACTATCAGAGCAACTGGCAATGTAATAGCAACGGCGGAATCTATTTCAGGAAACCTTGCTAACATTCACAAAAAAATAAAAACAAAAAATGCATGGATAGTCTAGCTTTAGAACAACAGCTTGCAAAGACTCCTAACGGCACAAAATCTATTTCAGAAAACCTTGCCATTGTTCACAAAGGAAAAAAAGAAAAGAAAAAGAACAAGGAATGTATGGATAGTCTAATTTCATAACAACAACTTGCAAAGCATTCTAACGGCTCCTTGCTTCTATGGACTATCTCTAATGGGAAGATTGAAGATGTTTATATAAAAGAAGACCATTGAAGCCAAAAGGATTGGACAAAAAATTTTAAACAAGCTTAAAGTGTTCAATGCTGCATGCATTCCAATCATATAAGCTATATTTGGTTGTCTAGATTTCTAACTAAGATAAGACTGGATATCCTGGGATTTTGCTATATTAATAAATGAACCTAAAATTTCACAAAAGGAGATGTGAAAACCTTTCGCGACACTATTTCTTAATTTATTTTTACTTGTTTAATTTTTCCTCTCTTTTTTTTTTTAAATTATTTCTTTATTATTTATTTTTTCCACTTCCGTCATCCTAAAAAAAATATTAAATAGTAAACTATACAAATATACCTAAAATACAAAACTACCTAAAATATGTATAAATATAAATATATATTTATAGATTGAATGTACAATATAAGATAGAATTAAGGTCGAATTTATAAATAAATTAAGATTAAGTTAATAAATAAATTTTTATTTTTTGCTATTTTGAATTTCTTACATTAGAATTCAAATATTATTTACATTGAAATATAATTTCAATTTTGTTAATTTAATAAGTTTGTTATTTGAGAAAAATAACTTTCTTATTATGCACATTATAAATCCTATCAACTTTTATCTTACCTTCTTTATGAAATAATTTATCCTTCTTATATCTGACTTTATCTTGTCCTGAGCAGACACTAAATGTAAGATAAGATAAATTATATTCTATCTCGAATTTTATCCTAACTGTTAAACACAACCATATTGTTTCATTCTTCTGAAATCTCCTCAGTAATGTTGTTGCTACATTGTGATCGTAAGAAGATTAAACGTACAAGTGTGATTATACCACTCGAGTCCTGGTAGTGTGATATATCATTTGATAAGAGCAATACTCGATGATTATAACTTATCTTGGTGGTTATTAGTTTATAAAGTAGATATAGGCTTGGTGATAAACAAAATCTCTATAAGTTGCTACATGATTATTTTTTTTCTATCTAACTTATTGCACATCAACTTCACCAGGTCTCGTTAATACATGCTTCTTCTGGTTTTCGCATATTGATTGCTGATTTCTGCGCAATTTTCAAATTTTGTAAAAATAATCTATTTATCCCTTCTACGTTGCTTTAAAGTTTCCTTGCACGTGCTCATACATATGAAATCATTTAAATTTTTTCAAACTACCTTACGTATATTGCTTAATAATTTTTTCCCACATGTGGACACAGACATCTTAGAATCAAGATAAAATTCGAAGGACAAGTACAACAGAAATCCTAAAATTTGTCATAAAAATAGAATCGAGCCTCAAAATTATTTAGTTAATACCATCAAGGACTTCAGTTAGCTTTGTCAAATTTGATTAATAGGAAATGCCGACATAACATTATTAATATTTTTCGAGTATTGATGGTGCTAGTGCCAAGTGACTGTCACATAAGAAAAAAAATTAAAAACGAAAATGAAAAAAAAAAAAAAAAGAACTTGGAACTAGGGGGGAGAGATATTGTAGATATTGTTTAAGGGGCACCATCGCCTTTACAACTTTAACAGCAAGGGTTGGGCGGGGCAGGCGACGCTTGTATGGATACCACGAACACTCATTGGCAGAGACTTTTAACACCTAGTTGCAAAACCCTACCGAATTAAATTGAACCAAAATGTCTAGATCCGAGTGTGACCGAGGCGAGTGTTCTACATGAAATTCTCTAATCCCGTGGCAACGTCCACGTGAATGTTGGCCGGCGCTCGCCAATGGCCGGCAAAGTTGGAATGGCGGTGGCTCCCCTCAAACACTCCTGACCATATGCAATCTCTCTCCCCCCCCTTCCCTTCAGTTCTCGTTTTTCCTTTCCTTTAAATCTTTTTCTGACATGGCGCTGCTTTAGCTTCACTTGTCCTAAAAAAACATTAATAATGTCATGCAGCATTTTTCTGTCAATCAAATTTGACGGACCGTCGAAAATATTTGATTACATTTTTATTAGATAAGTTTTAGGACTCAATTATACTTTCGTGATAATTTTTCAAACTTTTAATGCACCAACTCTAAATTAAAATTAATAATAAAAGCAATATGTGAAACTTTATCAGCAATTTTGACTAGCGAGCAGTGCGTGCTGGACCACGAATTAATAAAACATTAGGGACAAATAAAAGTCTGAAAAACCATGTCGATTGGTGCAACATTTCCAATCCATTTTCATTTTTTACAAAAATCTAAAAGATCGAGGAGTGGGGCGAGCATTCAATGAGCCCTCAAATTGCGTGGTTGTTACAATCTCATTTTGAAAACTTAGGTCTAGGTCTACTGGATTCTTTAACCTAGTCTTGGAACTACCAGAATTGGACGAAATAAATTGATGAACTTTTATTTTTATTAATACTTATACCTCGATTAAACTTGCCTTATTGCAATTTCTTTTCCCTTTTAGGTTTTAAGTGGCCATGTGGTGTCCAAACCGGCTTTCACGTATTTTGACCGGTCCATATTTTTGGCCAATATTAAGGTAACTTTTCTTCACATCGACTCGGTGCATTAAAGAATTTACCTGTTTAATGCGACAAGATTTGAACCAAGACTACAAGGAGAGAAATAAACTCTCTAAGTCGATACAGCTACACTATCCTTGCAACCCAAGTCGATCCCTTGCTAACTTGCCTCCTCGCTATTATATAAAGCGAAGAAGACGATTCACTAATTTCAATTTTAAAAATGGAATCTTTTGTAATTTAAAGTAAGATTCGAAAAAGTTCAAATTTTGAAATATTTCTCTCCTTCCACGCAAGATCATCCTTTCATCTGTTGTACTTATTGGTGATATTTGTAACAGACAAAGCACGTTTGAAATAAATTCTTTAGTTACTAAAATATTTGTAACAGACAAAGTGCATTTCAAATTACTTTAGTTACTTAAATATTAAAAGAAATTCTTAATACTTTGAAGGATTCACTATCGAGTGACGACACAATGTGAAAGTGAGAATTCTAAAAATTAAAACTCAAGGAGCCACCTACCTATCGACATGCCTATAAGGATTGCAAAATAGTAAAACTAGATGCATTTAATTTCCTATTTTTAATTTTTCATTTATTAATTTATAACATACATACAGGGATGTGCAAAAGAATTAGAAATCGTTCTGAAATGGACTAGACCGGCCTAGAACCGACGATTTCTATAGGCATTGATCCGATTTTTGGTTCCAATTTGCTAGAACTAGTGAGTATTAGTTCGATTTTCGGTTCTAAGTGTGGAACGTCTATCTAACCACTTAGACCAAACTGGTACATGTATATTTTAATTTTCGTGTTTTAACTTTTTAGAGTCAAACCCTAAAATCCCATTCGTTTCTCGCCTCACTCATCTCACGTCCTCACCTCCCTCTCTTGCTCTCGCTCTTACTCTCACTCTCTATCCTTTGGCCTCGTTAATCGCTCATTCACTCTTACTCTTGATCAGCTGTGGCCTCGTCACTCTCACTCTTAGTCACCTCTAGACTCCGACCTCATCACTTAGGGGGTTTTTGTTTATGTTCTTTTTTTTTTTTTTTCTGTTTATGAACAAAAAATCTGTTTTTTTGTTCCCGGGAACAAAAAAAGAACAGAAACGCATTTGTTTGCGTTTTTGTTCCAAATCTGTTTTTTTGTTCCTGGGAACAAAAAAAAAAAGAACAGAAATAAGAAACAAAAAAAATTTATTTCTTGTTTCTGGAACAATTTTTAAGAACAAATTTTCTCTCTCATTTCTTTTCTTTTCTTTTCTTTCTTCTTCTTTTTTCTTTGGCCGGTCACCAGCCTCGGCCATGGCCGGCGATCGGCCGTTGAGGGTCGGCGACCTTGCCGGCCCCCAGCGAGGTCGAGCCTCGCACTGACCGGCGACGCTCGGCCTCGCCTTGGCTGGGCGAGCTCGAGCTCGCCCGGATCCGACGCCGCCGAACTTGCCCAACCACCGACGAGGCTCGGCCTCGCCGGATCTAGGCGAGCCCGAGCTCGCCTAGCCAAGGCGAGGCCGCCGACCAAAAAGAAGAAAAAAAGAAAGAAAAAAGGAAAAATAAAATAAAAATATTAAAAAATTAAAAGAAAAAAAAAACACAAATTTACCAAACATGTTTGTTCTTTTTTTATTCTCGGAACAAGTTTACCAAACGCATTTTTATGATAAAAAATTGTTAGAACGAGTAAATAAATTTTTCTATTTCTATTCCATGAAAATTTTTTGAACAGTAAACACAAATAAATGCACCCTTACTCTCAAATCTCACGCCTCTTTTGAAGTGGAGACATTTCGATCGATCAGTTTTAATATTTCGGAACCGGCTCTTAGTGATTGAATCCCGATTCTAGGGTGGGAATCTTCCACCCTCGAGCCGATCACCACTAATAAAAACGCCTAGGCATATTTGCTAGCTTTTGTTTGCAAGCACTATTATTTTTTTAGAACTAGAAAACAAAATCCTAAAAGATTATTTGACCCTATCTGGAAGTAATCATCTGATTGATACCTATGCTGGTATCACCTTTTAAACTTATGATGTAGGTAACCACCTTCCACTCCCTCCATTTTGAACCCATCTTTATCTTTATTCTTTATGTAGAACTTTGTTATTCTCTTTCCTAAAAGTCATATCATCTCTCTATCATCCATCGTTCTTAGCATCAACAGCAAAATCTTTTTTTTCCCCCAATGTGGGATTATTATTGCGGTGTCAAGTGACATGAATAATAGCGATCATTGAAATATAAGAAAATCGTGCACGCGACATGAATCAAAATGTCAATTAAAATATTCTTTCGAAACCGCTCGATTATCATTTTCCGGTGTTACTAATCCGCGACACAAATATCATTTTGTGTCGCCTAGACGCCGAAGGGAAAAGGTGTGCCTCGATGTGACAATTGCTTGAATAAGCACACGTCGCATGATTTGGTAAACAAATCCCGGCACTATCCTCCATGCGCAGCATTCCGCCCCAATCATAAATTAGCACCCCTTCTTTTATGGAGGAGCAAAAAGGGAAGAAAATTCAAACGTGGAAAAGGAAGACCGACTTCCTTATCGAAACCGACTTTGCTTTCCGTGGGGGAAAAGAAGGGGTGGGGGGAGGGGACCCGACCCGACCCGACAGCATCCGACCCGGCTGCATTTCCCCTCTCGCCCCGAGCGGAAAGGAGAAAAAAAAAAAAAACCCGAATTATAAAAAACCAAAGGCGAAGGAGGGAGGGGACGGCGACGACTCCACCCCTCCCCTCTCCTCTCCTCTCCTCGCTTCTTCCCCCTTTCCCCCTTCACACTCGACACCAAAACGCAACCTCGAAGTCTCTCCCTTTCTCTCTCTTTCTCGCTCTTTCTCTCTCTTCGCTCTGGGGTTTCGCTTCTCTCTCTTGGCTCTCTGGTGTGCACAGTCGAACGGATGTGCGCGCATCCGCCGCCTCCTCCTCCTCTCTCCTCTCTCAGGTTCCTTTCTCTCTCTAGGCGTGGTTCTGATCTGTGCGGGCTTCGGGCGGCGCCGATTTTAGGGATTCGGTTGCGGCGGCCGTCCCCGATCGCCGCCGCTATTTTGGGGATTCTCGCGGTCGTAGGCGCTGACGCGTTTTTTGTTTTTTGTTTTTTTTTGTGTGTTCGTTCCGGGTTCTCTTTATTCGGTCCGGGGTTTGCAGCTAGCTGCGAGTAAGAGGGCTCGGGCGAGGCGAGATGGCGTCCCTGAGATCGAGCCTGCCGTCGAGGCTCCGCCAGCTCTTGTCCGGCGAGACCGCCATCGGTCCCTCCGTCAGGATGGATTCCGACACTGTGAGTCGCTTTCTTTTTCGAATCGCTCTTTTTTTTTTTTTTTCCTTTTCCTTTTTTTTTTTTGGTTTTTTTGGGGGGGGGGTGGTTTGCCCTATGCGAGCGTGAGTGGAGGCGAGGTTGTTTGGGTTTTGCTTGCTTGCTTGCGTAAGAGCGTAAGAGCGTCTGTGTCCGCCCTTTCGAATTCGTTCGTGTTGTTCCGTGTTGCCCCGGGGGGGGGGGGGGGTTTCGGCTGAGTTCCTTACGTTATGTATTGTTGATTAGTTGGAATAGGGTGTTCTCTGATTGTTTCCTATCCGCAGCCTGTGGGCTCTGTTAGTCATTTTCTTTTGGCTGCTATTGGTGCTTCGTTTTGTTTATTTGAGGTTCTTGTAGGGTTCTAGCTTTGGCTCTGTGGTCATGTCGTTGTTTTTTACTGACGGCACATATAGACATGAAACATTTCTGGGTGTGTAGAAGGCCCTCGGAAAGTCATTCGATGGAGGAGTTACTTTTCTGTTGGGCACCCTATTCACAAAAATTGCACTTTCGCTCGTGCAAATATAAAAGTTAATTCCAGAAAGCCCATTTTTTGACCATTTTTGCGTTCTAGATCCTACAATATTTTCCAAAACTTCAAAACAAGCAAAATCTGTTTGAATAGAAAACACTGGGCGTCGAGATGAGTTTTTAGAAATATTTTTTTATCTCCAACTCCAATTAGATGAGAGCTAACATTAGTAGAAAATATAATTATAAGAAAAATAAAATTTTTGAAAATGTACCAGAAAATGAATGAAATTTTTGTTGAAAAGATTTCTTGAGATTCAGGGCATGAAATCTTGTGATTTGTACTTTGCTGTATAGGTCTCCAAAGGGTCTTTTGGCTTCAATATAGTTTTGGTGTTTTGCTGTATTTTATGGTTGAACCACAGCTGTATCTAATGTCATTCATTGAATGTGGTGATTAATTTGGCTGTATGAAGTAATAGGCAGATCTTATGTATGCAGTAGAATAAAGACTTCTCAACTATTTATTTTGCCTAAAATGGAAGTCATTTCTAGTGATTCTCATTTTAAAATTTTTGAGGTTGATAAATAAGGCCTGTGAGCAATTTTTTGGAGCAGACCATCACGGACTAATCCTTGCAATCTATCCATATTTTCTTTTCCAATGAGTAGTGTATCATTGGACTCCATCTGGATGACTTTGTATGTGATTCATTTGTTTTTCGTTCATGCTAGACCAAAGAGAATTCTTGTGTAACCCAAGAACCAAACTTCGGCGGGATTGCATAGACTGATTTCTTGATTACTTTTAGTACTGGTGGTAATTAAAGCCGGTTGCACTTAGAATAGGTTTACATAGGTTGTGTAATTGTTATTATATTTTCCCATTTGAGGCATATGGGCATAAGATTGAGGGTATGTGTCTATTCCGTGAGCGCAGGTACATGTCCCATGCCTGCTGATAAGCTGTCTTTTTTTTCATCAAGTTATGTGGCCTCTATGGTGTATCACATAGTTGGTGATTATAAGCACTAAGGAGATATCTGAAGTGAATAGGAGAAAGTAATGGATAGCTAGACATATAAAAATTTGCTCATGTCCAGCAAGTTACACTTTTATGCATTCACACTCTGTGAAGCACTGACCAGAACCCATTCCTAAACTGTTAAAAATAAAACTAAATATGAGGGGTCCAGGACTTAATTTCTGCTTATTGAATGTTAATCTATCATCTCTGTTGAAAATCCATTGAAATTTAGTTGTAGGTCTATGGTAATTCAAGGCCATGTAGTATGGTTTCTTTCATATGTTTTAGGTCATTTTCTAGTTCATCTTGCACCGTAGTTGATTGACCTACATTGGTTTAGACGTGCTAGATCTCTTATTATATTTGGGATCAATGCATTTATCGCTTCATATTGTCTCCTACTCTGGACATACTGCAGGTGCCTTTTTCAATATTTTTCCAGGCCATGTAGTATGGTTTCTTTCATATGTTTTAGGTCATATTCTAGTTCATCTTGCACCATAGTTGATTGACCTACATTGGTTTAGATGTGCTGGATCTCTTGTTATATATGTGATCAATGCATTTATCGCTTCGTTTTATCTCCTACTCTGGACATACTGCGTCAGTGCCTTTTCCGATATTGTTCCTTGTAGATAACTCAGCATCTTTCATGAGCTATGAATTGTGTTTGCGAGAATAAGAAATTTCTTCATTCTCATGTGATTGCCGGTATGGAGTGCTGACTGGTGATGGACCACTGCCTTGCTTACCTCACTAATGATTTGAAACTTTATCAAACATCATAAAATTTGGATAATAGTGAGTTAATTGAACTTGTACGAGCATGAGTTTAGATTAACAACATATGCCTTTCTGAGAAACAAAGCCAAATATGTGGATTAGGTGCTGTTTGATGTGTGCTTGCTTAGGTTTATTTTCTTGTCGATTATTTCTCTACCTGCTTTTGTTACACTGGCTTAGCAAATATGCACCGTTTTCCACCCAAGAAGTAATGCAATACTTAGTTTATTCGTCTTGCTAGCCTGTACTCCAGTTAGGGTCACCTTTTCTATGGTTGCTTTCTACCCAATAAATATTACAGCAGATGCTTGGTTGTCTTTCTAGCTTCTATTTCTAGCGATGGGTGGCATCACTATTTGTTTTTACCTAGGCAATCTGTTGAATTGCATTAGTAGGGTCCTTGTGGGGTTACTACTCCTATTCAATGGTTCTATCATTAATATCTAGACGCAAATAGACCTTAACAACTCTCTGTTGTTTGTAGGAAATCTTTATTAGAGTTGTGGAGTGAACATTTCCTATAAAAAAGAAAAATTCATATTGCTGAATCTGTTTTGCAAGCATGGTTGTTAGGATCGCGTTTTTGGAATGTAGGATTGGTGATCATATGACTTGAAAAACCTCTGAATGATTCAGATCATTAGAAAATCGTAGTCTGCTGGTATTGGGGTGGGATCATGCTGCAGATCTTAATAATCAAGTAGGATCACGATCCCATCTACAATTCCACCGATCCAGCTTTATAGGGCAATTCTGCCTTTCAGCAGGAGCGCCACTTTCTTCAGTCTTGAGGCAATGATGAGATGGGTCATCGACCACCTCTGTCTCTCCGAACTGTACTGTCCGCTGGAGACAAGAGAGAAGAAGCTTCTGTCCTTATGCAACTAGATGAGAGTGATTACCTCTGGAACATTCTTAAGAAATTGTCACCAGATTTGACTTGGCCAAGTAGTGCGGTTTTCTTGGGTGTGTACTGATTGGAATGTCAGCTAAACTCTAAAGAGCTGAAAACCCTAGAATAGCGAGTGAAAGTGAGGTTCGTTATGGACTATGGGAAAGTAAATCAGAGATTGTGGGTCCGACATTGATGTAAAAGATATTTAATCCTGTGAGATAAAGAAAGAGAAGGTATTTGTCTCACAAGAGAGGAGGAATACAGGATTTGAAATTTGGAAAAACTAGGACAAGGAGATTTTATGCTGTTACATATTCTTGATTATTATTATTATTTTTTTTAACCGAGTGCTTTGCTCGTTATTTGAAAATTGGCAAGCAAGAATTTAAACCTAAGTGTCTCTCGCATGAGGGACTCTACCTTTGAGCTTCCCTGTTTTTAAGGTTAATATGCATCTTATTGCACTTATTTAAGTAAGAATTGCATATTTTAGGATCAATTCAACAAATTTGTAGGATCTTACGATCTGTGATCCTATCCTATGATTCGATCCTCGAATATCTCCAAGTGATCCTAGATAGGATCCCAAACCTGACAACGTCGTTCGCAAGTTCCTTTGTGATTACTGGCAGGAGAATCTTAATGAATACTACATTAACTAATGGATGAGTTAGAACTTGGCTTGCATAGAAGAGGCAAGCGGGGAAAGGATGCGATTAGATATGTTGGAACGGATGACTTGAATATGCTGAAAGTTATCTTTTCAAATTTATGACTCACTGCTTGTGTGGGCGGTTTTATTGAATTAGGCACCTATTATGCTATTTTTTTTCTTGCTACCTTGCCCTTTTCCTCTTCAATTTCATGATTTTCCCACTAAACATTTGCCCAATGGAGAGGAAAGTATTGCTTTCATTCTTCTTGCCGTGGTATATATAATGGTATTACTTTTATGGCTTGCAGCCTCCCAAGGTCAAATCATTCATCGAGAAAGTTATCCAAAGTCCACTACAAGATATAGCAATTCCCCTTTCTGGTTTTAATTGGGAGTATGATAAGGTGATACATGGTTTTTCTTTTTGCAGTAATCAAAACAATTTTTTTCTACTTGTGGAATGATGTTTCCATGCTAACTATTGGGCTTTGCATTGATTTGTTTGTAGGGAAATTTCCATCATTGGAGGCCGCTGTTTCTTCATTTTGACACATATTTCAAGACTTATCTGTCATGTAGGAATGACCTCCTTTTGTCGGATAAGATTGGAGAGGACGAAAGTCCTTTTCCGAAACTTGCCGTTTTACAGATTCTGCGAGTGATGCAAATAATACTAGAGAACTGCCACAACAAAAGTTCATTTGAGGGACTAGAGGTAAGCAATCCTCAAATTTGATTACGTGACATGACTCTGTGTCGAGTTGTGATAATGTAACGTGAATGTCTGCTGCTGTTTTTTGGCAACATAACACGAGTCGTATTCGTGCAGCACTTCAAGCTCCTACTCTCATCAACTGATCCTGAAATCCTGATAGCCACATTAGAGACTTTGTCCGCACTGGTAAAAATAAATCCATCTAAGCTCCATGGCAGTGGAAAGTCAGTTGGATGTGGCTCGGTAAATGGCTATCTCCTATCTCTGGCACAAGGATGGGGCAGCAAAGAAGAGGGCTTGGGTTTATATTCATGTGTTGTAGCAAATGAGAGATTGCAAGAGGAAGGGCTTTGTTTATTTCCATCAGAAGCGGATAATGAATATGACAAGTCTCAATATCGGCTGGGCTCCACCCTCTATTTTGAGCTAAATGGTGTCTATTCCCAAAGTGAGGGAACTAGTGGTCACTCACCCAATTCTAGTTCCAGAGTTGTGCATATTCCAGATCTTCATTTGAGAAAGGAGGATGATCTTGTTCTTATGAAACAATGCATTCAGCAGTACGATGTACCTCCCGATCTCCGATTTGCATTGCTTACTAGAATCAGATATGCTCATGCCTTTCGCTCTGCCAGAACATGCAGGCTATATAGTAGAATTTGCCTTCTAGCTTTCATTGTGGTAGTTCAATCTAATGATGCACATGATGAGCTCGCGTCATTCTTTGCTAATGAGCCAGAGTATACAAATGAGCTTATTAGGATTGTGCGTTCTGAAGAAGAATCTATTCCTGGAACTATTAGAACGCTTGCAATGCTTGCTTTGGGAGCTCAGTTAGCTGCATACATATCATCTCATGAACGTGCACGGATTTTGAGTGGATCAAGTCTTAGTTTTACAGCAACCCACCGTACAATTCTCCTTAATGTGCTCCAGAAGGCTGTCTCATCTCTAAATGGCTCCAGTGATCCATCATCTCTTGCCTTTGTTGAAGCACTTCTTCAGTTTTATATGCTCAACATAGTTTCATCCTCAACTCAAGGTAATAATATCAGAGGCTGGGGGATGCTTCCAACATTCTTACCCCTTCTAGAAGACTCCTATCCTAGCCATATGCATCTTGTCTGCTTAGCTGTGAAGACTATTCAAAAGCTCATGGACTATAGTAGTTCAGCGGTATCTCATTTCAGGGAACTAGGGGGAGTTGAGCTGTTAGTGCAGAGATTGCAACTGGAAGTTACTAGAGTAATTGGCTTAACGGGTGGAAATGATGAGTCCGTGGTTGTTGGTGAATGCTCAAGAAACAGCGATGATCTGTTGAACACTCAGAAAAGGCTCATCAAGGTTTTATTGAAGGCCCTTGGATCTGCTACATACTCACCTACAAACCCCAGCAGATCCCAAAACACACAGGACACTTCTCTTGCCACCACACTTTCGCATATATTCGGAAATGTAGAAAAATTTGGTGGTGACATTTATCACTCAGCTGTGACGCTAATGAGTGAGATTATCCACAAAGATCCTACTTGCTTGTCCACTTTATTTGAAATGGGTCTCCCGAATTCATTTATAACTTCAGTTGTTGCTGGAGTTATACCATCTGCTAAGGCTCTCACATGTATTCCCAATGGTCTTGGCGCAATCTGTCTTAATACCAAAGGTGTTGATGCAGTTAAAGATACTAAAGCTCTACGTTTCCTGGTTGACATATTTACCAGTAAGAAATATGTTGTTGCTATGAATGAAGCCATTGTTCCTTTGGCAAATGCAGTGGAAGAGCTTTTGCGCCATGTATCATCATTGAGAAGTGATGGTGTTGACATAATCATTGAAATTGTCGATAAAATTTCCTCTTCGAGGGAGAGCTCTTGCATAGGAACTTCAGGAAAACTAAGTGGGACTGCTGCGATGGATATGGATGCTGAGTACAAGGAAAATGATGGTGCTTGCCGTCTGGTTGGTTCGGTCGATTTGGCTTCTGAAGGCGTCAGTGATGAGCAGTTCATCCAATTATGTGTCTTTCACTTGATGGTCTTGGTTCATAGAACAATGGAAAATTCTGAAACGTGCCGGTTATTTGTTGAGAAGTCTGGCATAGATGCGTTGTTGAAGCTTTTGTTACAGCCTAGCATTGCCCAGTCATCTGAGGGGATGTCCATTGCCTTGCATAGCACCATGGTTTTCAAGGGTTTTACTCAACATCATTCTGCTCCACTTGCTCGAGCCTTCTGTTCTGCTCTGAGGGAACATCTGAAGAAAGCTTTGGCTGGTTTTACTGCCTTTTCTGGATCTTTTTTGCTTGATCCCAAGATGAGCCTTGATGAGGGTGTATTTTCTTCGCTTTCCCTCGTTGAGTTCCTTCTATTCCTTGCTGCCTCTAAAGACAACCGCTGGGTTACTGCATTGCTGACAGAATTTGCCAATGGCAGTAAAGATGTTCTGGAAGACATTGGACGTGTACACTGTGAAGTTATGTGGCAGATTTCTCTGCTTGAAGATGCCAAACTAGAAATGGAGGAAACTGCGGGAACTTCCACTGAGCCGCATCAATCAGAAATCAACTTGAATGAAACTGAAGAGCAGCGGTTTAATTCCTTTAGGCAGTTCCTTGATCCGTTGTTCAGGCGGAGGTCTTCAGGATGGAGCATGGAATCTCAGTTTTTTGACCTCATAAACTTGTATCGTGATCTTGGTCGTGCTACTAGTTTTCATCAAAGAATCAGCACTGACGGTCCTACAAGCCTGCGAACTGGATCTACCAGTCAGACACATCATTCTGATTCTTTGGATGCTGCTGGTAAAAAGGAGCTTGACAAACAAAGGTCCTACTATGCTTCTTGCTGTGACATGGTGAGGTCACTCTCCTTTCACATAACTCATCTGTTTCAAGAGTTGGGGAAGGTGATGTTACTTCCTTCTCGGCGACGGGAGGATACCGTGAATGTAACCCCGTCATCGAAGGTAGTGGCATCAACCTTTGCGTCAATTTCGTCTGATCATATGGCTTTTGGGAGACGTGAGAATCCCCCTGGATCAGAGGTTTCTGTATCAACCAAATGCCGCTACTTTGGTAAGGTCATTGATTTCATCGATGGGATTCTGATGGACAGGCAAGATTCTTGTAATCCAGTCCTACTAAACTGCTTGTATGGACATGAGGTGATTCAATCAGTCTTGACCACATTTGAGGCTACCAGCCAATTGCTCTTTGCTGTTAACAAGGCTCCTGCTTCTCCCATGGAGACCGATGATGGAAATGTAAAACAGGAAAAGGAAGATACAGAGAACTTATGGATCTATGGTCCTCTAGCTAGCTATGGTAAACTTATGGACCACCTAGTGACCTCATCGTCTATATTGTCTCCATTTACCAAACACTTGCTCACTCAACCTTTGACAAGTGGCGAAGTTGCTTTTCCACGGGATGCAGAGACTTTTGTAAAAGTGCTTCATTCTATGGTTCTGAAGGCTGTTCTTCCTGTATGGACTCACCCTCAGTTTACTGATTGCAGTAATGACTTTTTGGCAACTGTTATTTCTATCATTAGACACATTTTTTCAGGGGTTGAAGTGAAAAGTGTAAATAGCAGTGTCAGTTCTCGTATTAGTGGTCCACCACCTAGTGAAAGCACTATCTCAACCATTGTGGAGATGGGATTTTCTCGGTCAAGGGCGGAAGAAGCTTTGAGGCAAGTGGGATCAAATAGTGTAGAGCTGGCAATGGAGTGGTTATTTTCTCATCCAGAGGAAACACAGGAAGATGATGAACTTGCTCGTGCACTTGCCATGTCCCTGGGAAACTCTGAATCAGACAAGAAGGAAGATTCATCGAGTGATAGTGCACGGCAGCTTGAAGCAGAGACGGTTCATCTACCTGCTGTGGAGGAGTTGCTATCAACTTGTGTGAAGCTCCTTCAGACGAAAGAATCGCTTGCTTTTCCAGTTCATGACTTGCTTATGACGATTTCTTCCCAGAATGAGGGGCAATACAGGTCTAGCATTGTCTCTTTTGTGATTGACCAGCTGAAGAAGTGTGGTTCAGTCTCTGATAGTGGACAAAATACCCTCCTTTCTGCACTTTTCCACGTTCTTGCTCTGATTCTTCATGAGGATGTTGCAGCCCGGGAAATTGCCTTAACAAATGGGTTGGTAGAACTTGCATCAAATCTACTTTACACCTGGTGTTCTGTTCCTGAAGACAAGGAGAAACGTCAGGTTCCTAAGTGGGTAACAGCAGCTTTTCTTGCTGTTGATAGGCTGTTGCAGGTGGATAATAAGTTAAGTACGGAAATTTTGGATCAGTTAAAGAAGGATGATGTGAACTTCCAGCAGGCACCTATCTCTATTGATGAGGATAAGAAAAGCAAATTGCCGCCTGCATTGGGATTATCAGCTAAGCATGTGGATATCCAGGAGCAGAAGAGACTGATTGAAATTGCTTGCAGTTACATTAGAAATCAGCTACCATCTGAAACGACGCATGCTGTTCTGCAGCTATGTGCCACTCTTACCAGAACCCATTCAGTTGCTGTGAGCTTTCTGGATGCTGGGGGTTTGAACTTGCTCTTTTCTTTGCCTACACATAGTCTCTTCCCAGGCTTTGACAATGTTGCTGCCACGATCATCTGTCATGTGCTCGAAGATCCTCAAACGCTGCAGCAAGCAATGGAATCTGAGATAAGACACAGCCTTATGGCTGCTGCTAACAGGCATTCCAACGGAAGGGTCACTGCCCGCAACTTCCTACTAAATTTGACTTCTGTCATTTCGCGGGATCCAGTTGTTTTTATGCAGGCAGCTCAAGCTGTGTGCCAAGTTGAGATGGTAGGTGAAAGGCCATACATTGTCTTGCTGAAGGATCGTGAAAAAGACAAGAGCAAAGACAAAGAAAGGGAGAAGGAGAAAGAGAAGCCACAAACTAATGATGGGAAGCTCTCCTTGGGTAATGTGAATTCGGTGACTCAGGGTAATGGACTGGGCAAACTTCCTGATTCAAACTCTAAGAGTGCAAAGGCTCATCGCAGATATCCTCAGAGCTTTTTAAGCGTGATTGAACTTCTATTGGAGTTGATTTGTACTTTTGAACCTCCATCGCAAGATGAGGGGACCCAGGGTGCCCCATCATCAACTGATATGGATATTGATGTTGCGGCTGTGAAGGGTAAAGGGAAAGCTGTTGTCAATGCAGTGGACGAGTCTGAAGGTTCTAATGTTGAAGCATCAGTGTCAATTGCTAAAGTTGTGTTTGTTTTGAAGCTTATGACTGAGATTCTTTTGATGTATCCTACTTCTGTTCAAGTTCTGCTTCGAAAAGATGCTGATCTAAGCAGCTGCAGGGGTCCTCATCAGAAAGTTGGTGGTGGAGGAATATATAATCATGTTCTCCGCAAGTTCCTTCCATGTGCTAAAACCTCCAAGAAAGATAAGAAGATTGATGGAGATTGGAGGCATAAACTGTCATCCAGGGCCAGCCAGTTTTTGGTGGCATCTTGTGTTCGCTCTTTGGAGGCAAGAAGGAGGGTCTTTACAGAGATCACTTATATTTTCAATGAATTTGTTGATACATCTAAAGATTGTAGATCAACAGGCAGTGAGATGCAGGTTTTTGTCGATCTTCTTAATGATGTCCTGGCTGCGCGTTCACCTACCGGCTCTTATATTTCAGCGGAAGCCTCTGCTACTTTCGTTGATGTTGGTCTTGTCAAATCACTCACACAATTTCTCAAGGTTTTGGACCTAGATCATGCCGACTCCCCTAAAGTTGTCACAGGGCTTATAAAAGCTCTTGAGCTTGTAAGCAAGGAGCATGTTCATTCTGTTGATCCTACCACAGGGAAGGGTGAAAGTTCACCCAAAGCTTCTGATCCCAATCAATCTGGTCAAACAGATAACAATGGTGTGGCATCAGAGTCCATGGAAGCAGCATTTCAATCAAATCACGAGTCTCTGGCTGCAGAGAATGCTGATCATAGCAATACTCTACAAACTTTTGGGGGTTCTGAGGCTGTGACAGATGATATGGAGCATGATCAGGATCTTGATGAAGGTTCTGCTCCTGGCAGTGAGGATGACTACATGCATGAATCTTCTGAAGAAGCTAGGGGTCTTGAAAATGGCATTGATACTGTTGGCATACGATTTGAAATCCAGCCTCACGTGCAAGAAAATATCGACGAAGAGGATGACGACGACGACGATGAGGAGATGTCGGGTGATGATGGGGATGAGGTTGATGAAGATGACGATGAGGATGACGAGGATCATAATGATCTGGAGGAAGATGAAGTACATCATCTTCCACACCCTGACACAGATCAAGATGAACATGATATGGATGATGATGATGATTTTGATGAGGAGGTCCTGGAAGAAGATGATGAAGATGACGAGGATGATGAAGATGGTGTTATACTTAGGCTTGAGGAAGGGATTAATGGAATTAACGTATTTGATCATATTGAGGTTCTTGGAAGAAATCATACTTTTCCCAATGAAACTCTGCACTTGATGCCAGTGGAAGTTTTTGGTTCCAGACGTCATGGGCGTACCACATCTATTTATAATCTTTTGGGTAGGAGTGGTAGCACTGCAGCTCCCTCCAGGCATCCTCTTTTAACTAGACCAACTTCCTCAGTTCACTTATCCTCTCAGAGACATTCAGGTGGGCAACCTCATTATAGCTTCTCAGTTTACTTTAAATTTTCTATTTTTTATTTTGATAAAACAGGTAGAGACTTCATTCTAGCTGTTGTTTATCTTTCATACAGTATCTTATTGGAAGTCTACATTATATGTCTCTGACAATTAACTATTGTTCCTCAGAAAGTGTGGCCGATATAGTTTTCTCTGATAGGAACATTGAGGGTGCCTCGACGCGGCTGGATTCTGTTTTCCGGTCACTGAGAAGTGGACGTCATGGACATCGTTTGAACCTCTGGGTTGATGAGAACCAGCAAACTAGTGGTTCGGGTGCAGCTATGATTCCACAAGGTCTAGAAGAGCTGCTTGTTTCCCAGTTGAGAAGGCCAACGGCTGAAAATCCCTCTGAACAGAACACGGCTGCAGAGCTTCAACATGGAGGCGAAGTTACTCAGCAGCAGGAATCTGAAGGTGTCAGGCCAGAGATTGCTGTTGAAGGCAATGCTAATGATGAACATGGGGATGCACCCGCAACTGAAATGACCGAAGGCTCTCAAAATGCTGATATGGGAAATGCACATGGTGAATCGATGCAAGAACCTGATGCTTCTGCTACGCAGGCTCAGCCTGTTGAGATGCAGTTCGAACACAGTGATGCCACTGTACGAGATGTTGAAGCAGTAAGCCAGGAAAGTGGGGGAAGTGGTGCAACTCTCGGGGAAAGTCTTCGGAGTTTGGATGTTGAAATTGGAAGTGCAGATGGCCAGGATGATGGTGGTGAGAGGCAAGGTGGTGCCGATAGGATTGCTTTGGGTGATCCACAGGCTGCACGCTCTAGAAGAACCAATTTGTCGATTGGAAATTCTGCCACTGCATCAGCTAGAGAGACATCACTTGATCGTGTAACAGAAGTTCCAGAAAATAGCCAAGAGGCAGAGCATGATGGCCCATCGTCAGAGCAACAGGTTAACAGCGATGCTGTTTCTGGTTCTATAGATCCTGCATTTTTGGATGCTCTTCCTGATGAGCTGCGGGCTGAAGTTCTTTCAGCCCAGCAAGGCCAAGTTGCTCAACCTGCAAGTGCTGAACCACAGAATACAGGAGATATTGACCCAGAGTTTCTGGCAGCCCTTCCCCCAGACATTAGAGCAGAAGTTTTAGCACAACAGCAAGCGCAAAGGCTTCATCAATCTCAAGAACTGGAAGGTCAACCAGTTGAAATGGACACTGTATCAATTATTGCAACATTTCCATCAGATTTGCGGGAAGAGGTAAAGTACAATCTGCGTTAGGGAACTTCTGCAGTAATATTCTATCTTGATTAATCTAATTGTTCTCTACAGGTACTTCTTACGTCATCTGATGCTGTTCTTGCCAATCTCACTCCTGCGCTAGTTGCTGAGGCAAACATGTTGCGTGAGCGATTTGCTAATCGATACCATAATCGTACCCTCTTTGGTATGTATCCTAGAAGCCGTAGAGGTGAGTCATCTAGACGAACTGAAGGTTCGGGATCCAGCATTGAGAGAATTGGTGGAGGCCTTGGTTCCCGTCGGTCTTTGGGAGCGAAGCTCGTTGAAGCAGATGGAGCTCCTTTGGTTGATACTGAAGCTTTACAATCAATGATTCGCTTGCTTCGTGTTGTCCAGGTATGTTGTTTTCAATATAAGTTCTGCTTGATATTGCCTAATATATGCTAATCTTCCGCCTTTTTTTCTTTTTGGTAGCCTCTCTATAAGGGACAGCTCCAGCGGCTTCTCTTAAATCTATGTGCTCATAGTGATACCAGAACTGCGCTGGTGAAAATTCTCATGGGCATGCTGATGCTTGATACCAGGAAGCCCATCGATGGTCTGAATGCTGCTGAGCCATCATTTCGTCTTTATGCTTGTCAAAATAATGTGATGTATTCTCGTCCCCAGTCTTTAGATGGTAATAATTTTATGTTAAGTTTCTGTGAGCCGGTCTTAGTCATGTCCTTTCTGGTGCTGTTAATTGATATGTTAATGATCCATGGTGATAATGATTCGTTTGTTTCTTCTTTTTTCCGAACAATGTTCCTGATACTGACGTTCCTGTAGCTCTTGTTTTACTTTTGTGGTTCATATTGATTATGGAACACATCTTAACAATCTGTATTTTAGGTTGCCCTGAGAAATTTGGCCTTATGCAACTTTGCTTTCATTTATTAATAGTCAGTTTTCTGAGGATATAACCATACATGAATTTATCTTGTGTGCTCTAAGATGTCATTAGTGCCAATTTGCATGACAAGTTTCTTTGCTTTTTTCATACTCGTATTTAAGTTCTTTCCATCTCTATGCATTTGGACCTTGTTAATAAGCTTCTGGTGGGCCCTCTTTTGATCTTTCTCCTATTCAACAAATTGGAATTTATTTAGTAGCAGATATTTTTCTTCCATTGGAAATCATTTCCATAGTTCTTTGAGTTGATTTGTAAGGTGCAATTGCTGTTGCTTCATTACCAATAGGAGTGATACCTCAATTATATTTTAAATTCATTCACGTGTGCCTTCAATGTTGTAGGAGTCCCTCCTTTGGTGTCCCGGCGAGTTCTTGAAACCATGACTTACTTGGCCCGCAATCATCCCTTCGTAGCAAAGATTTTGCTTCAGCTTAAATTGTCTCGCCAAGTCCAGCCTGAATGTTCTGATCAGTCACGTGGGAAAGCTGTAATGGTTATGGAAGAGGAGAGCCAGAATCAGGATGAGTGTTTGCCTATTGAGTTGCTATTGAGGCTTTTGAATCAACCTCTGTATCTGAGGAGCATAGCACATCTTGAACAGGTAGTCCATCTTATAGTTTTTTTTTTTTTCAAAAAAAGAAAAGAAAAGAAAAAACACTAATTCTTCTTATGTTTTCACGTTGCAACCTAAAGGATCTGACAATGTTCATTCTAATCCTGTACAGCTTTTAAGTTTATTGGAGGTGATTGTTGATAACGTTGAGAGAAAACAAAATTCACCTGAGAAGTCTGCGGTATCTGGCACAGTTTCATCCGTGCCTGAGGTTCCTACTTTGGATACCACACACACTGAACCTGTTGCAATGTCACCTGGAGTTGGTGTCACATCTGTTAAAATCGACAGTGAGAAGCCTTCGACTTCTGCTGAAAAAGATGAAAATGATGCTCACTCTATACTTGCTAATTTGCCGCAAGCAGAACTACGTCTTCTCTGCTCATTGCTCGCAAAAGAAGGGTATCGTTGAAACTACTTGTTTTTGCATTTATTTGCTTATTTTCTGTACTAATCTTTACCTAAATACATGACCACGTATGGTGCTCTGGATGTTGTCTTATCACCTCTCTCACTTGTATTCTTTTTCTGAAATCTTTCGTATGGGATTTAGAACATTTTTGTATTTCATTTTTATCTTCTCTGTTTTTTGTCTGCCTGCATTCTTTCCCCAGTGGAGGTCTGAAGGAGGGAGTCCATTAGCGTGTTGCACTATTTTCAGCTTTGGAGTCAATATAGGATGTTTAGATTAGTTTTTGAAATGTGATTTTAAATATCAAAGCCACATTCTCTCGTGGTGTCTATGGGTTACTATTATCCTTTCAAGCATATGCTTGATGAGTTAAAATCTCGTTTCAACGATCCTTTTAAACTGCTAGAATATAACTGTTTCTGTTTTCTGAATGCAGGTTGTCAGATAATGCTTACGGTCTTGTAGCAGAGGTTGTGAAGAAATTAGTTGTTGCTGCTCCAACTCATTGTCATCTGTTTATAACTGAGTTGGCTAATGCTGTTCAAAGTTTGACCAAATCGGCAATGAACGAGCTACATGTGTTTGGTGAAGCAGTAAAAAAACTCCTCAGCATAACTTCTTCTGAAGGAGCTGCAATCTTAAGGGTTCTGCAGGCCTTAAGCTCCCTTGTGGCCACACTGAGAGACAAAGAGAAGGATCAACAAATTCAGACTGTTCCTGAGGAGTATGCCACTGCTCTTTCTCAAGTCTCAGACATAAATTCTGCTTTGGAGCCTTTGTGGCTAGAGTTAAGTGCTTGTATAAGCAAGATTGAGACTTATTCAGAATCTTCGCTGGATTCGCATGCTTCTGGAAAAATTTCGAAATCTGTACAATCAGGCATGACGACTCCTCTTCCTGCTGGGACTCAAAATATCTTGCCGTACATAGAATCTTTCTTTGTGGTGGCTGAAAAGCTGCATCCTGGACAGACAGGTCCTGGTCATGACTTGGGGATCGTTGTGGTTTCTGAGGTTGATGATGTTGGCACAAGTACTGGTCAGCAGAAAGCCCTGTGTACTTCTGGAAGAGCTGATGAAAAGAATGTTGCTTTTGTTAAATTCTCAGAGAGGCATAGGAAGCTGTTGAATGCTTTCATCCGACAAAACCCTGGGTTGCTTGAGAAGTCCTTTTCTCTCTTGTTGAAAGTTCCTCGCTTCATTGATTTTGACAACAAACGAGCTCATTTCAGATCAAAGATAAAGCATCAGCACGACCATCATCATAGTCCTCTAAGAATTTCAGTTAGAAGAGCTTACATTCTTGAGGACTCATATAATCAATTGCGCTTGAGATCCACTCAGGATTTGAAGGGGAGATTGACTGTTCACTTCCAAGGAGAGGAAGGTATTGATGCAGGTGGACTTACGAGAGAGTGGTATCAGTTGCTGTCCAGGGTCATTTTTGACAAGGGGGCACTGCTGTTTACAACAGTTGGAAATGAATCGACATTTCAGCCAAACCCTAATTCTGTTTACCAAACTGAGCATCTCTCATACTTCAAATTTGTTGGCCGAGTTGTGAGTATTTAATGCACTCCCTTTGTGTTCGTTTGTGATTTAGCAAGTGTTAATTTTCTCCGTTTCTTTGGCTTTTAGGTTGGCAAAGCACTTTTTGATGGGCAACTCTTGGATGTCCATTTTACTCGATCTTTTTATAAGCATATCTTGGGGGCAAAGGTTACCTATCATGACATTGAGGCAATTGATCCTGATTACTTTAAAAACCTAAAGTGGATGCTCGAGGTTGGGCACACTCTTCTTATCTTTCTTTGTGCTTCAATTATCAAAACTATTGTTGTTTTTCTCCCACTTTTTCTTATGCGATCATCCTTGTATTGCAGAATGACATAACTGATGTGCTGGACCTTACATTTAGCATTGATGCTGACGAGGAGAAGTTGATATTATATGAGAGAACTGAAGTAATGTCTCTTCCAGCCAACAATTCATTAATTTATGGTTTTGTGTACATCTCATTTCATGTTTTATTAAATGCAGGTGACTGATCATGAATTGATTGCGAACGGACGGAATATTAAAGTCACGGAGGAGAACAAGCACCAGTATGTTGATTTGGTTGCTGAACATCGGTTAACAACTGCTATTCGTCCTCAAATTAATGCTTTTATGGAAGGCTTCAATGAATTGATTCCTAGGGATCTAATCTCTATATTTAATGACAAGGAGTTGGAGTTACTGATAAGTGGGCTCCCTGATATCGACTGTATGTTTCCTCCAGAATTGACTTCTTTTCATCTTTCCTTTCTTACTGGTGTCAAGTTTAACAAAATGTAGAAGATTATAAATAAAAAACTTTCATCAAGCGTTTTAACAGTTTGAATCGATTGTTACAGTGGACGACTTGAGGGCAAATACTGAGTACTCGGGTTATAGTGCTGCATCTCCTGTGATTCAGTGGTTCTGGGAGGTTGTGCAAGGTTTTAGCAAGGAAGATAAGGCTCGGCTCTTGCAATTTGTTACTGGCACTTCAAAGGTACCTGTAGTCCTCTTATCTTATGAAGTTAGATGTTATTTTTCTTGGTGAGCATTATGGATGTTGTTTTTCTTAAGTCTGAATGGTTTATTTGTTATATCTCCAAAGTGTTGGCTTCAAAATTCACAGCTTTGGTATACTTATGTAGGATTGTCATTCTCATGGGTGGCTTTAATTTTTCATGCTGTGAACAAAGTGTTCCTGCAGTCAAAAGCTGTTTTCTAAGTGTATCTTGAGTGTATTAAGGGTAATGTGTGATAAGTCTTGAAGCAAATGTGGAATCAGCAGGATTGTACTTATTTGCATTGAAAAGCCTTATGGCTGTTGAGGCATGAGCGCAAACCCAGCAAACCACTTTTTCTTCTTGTGGAGGCTGGGGTTTACCTGAGGCTGTTCTCTACGTAGATATGTTACGTACTGTACTTTTTTATTCTCTTGGGAGAGTCAACCGATTAGGAGGCAAGAATGCTGACAGTAGCAAATCTACAGAAGCTAAGTTCCCTTTTTGGAAGTTCAACTGACTATAGGTATTCATTGTCACAATTGCAGGTACCTTTGGAGGGCTTTAGTGCTCTTCAAGGTATTTCTGGCTCTCAAAAGTTTCAGATCCACAAGGCTTATGGAAGCCCTGATCACTTGCCTTCAGCTCATACTTGGTAATCTTTGAGAACTTAGTGCTCTCTCTCTCTCTCTCTCCCTCCTCTCTTCTCTCCTCTCTCCTCTCTCTCTCTCTCTCTGCGTATGCACGCCTAATGCCTTGCTCTCGATTTGTGTGAGCACTGCGTAGGTGACTTTTTCTCGGTAGCTAAAGCTTGCTTACATCATCTCTTGATATTTTACAGCTTTAATCAGTTGGATTTACCGGAATATCCATCCAAAGAGCACCTGGAGGAGAGGCTGCTGCTTGCAATTCATGAAGCAAATGAAGGTTTTGGGTTTGGTTAAGATCCGTTCGTGGCTCAATTAGTCATGTAGATAAATGCCGCAGATCAAAAAACGATTGAAGGGAGAGAATTGAGCGGGTTGGAATTTGAGATGTTTGGTCATACATGTTTATATCACTGTACAGTTGTATAATTGATGCTCAAAAGCATATGGCAATTTTTTTTTGCTTTGCCATCTCTTTCCTTGACATTTGCACTCCACAATTTGATTATATTTTAATTGTCAATTTCCTTTTTTTTTTTTTAATTTTTTTGGCTTGATAATAATTATGCACTTACAATTCTAGTGCTTTTCCTAAAATTGGGATCAAGGCACCGCTAGATTCTTATTTTGTGAATATATGATGTAGCTTTTGACGTTTGTTTTTACCAATTGGGTCCTTGGAAGTGTATTATTTTTTCGTTCACGTTCGTTCGTTAAATCTGTAAATGAACACCACAGATTTACCACATCAGCATAATGTTTCCGGTGTTTAATGGTCTATCAATGATGACATTGATTTGTAATCAAAACATAGAAATTAAAATGACAGTAGGGAAAAATTACCATCATTCATGTCGGAGCGAACTTATGATTGATTTATGTCTTGGACATTTGGTAATTTATGTGAAGAGATGCTTGACATAAAAAAAACCCTGGTAATTCATGTAAATCTTTTAACTTTAGAAAATAATCTGAGGAGAACTATTTTATCAAAATTATAAGTTGGAAAGGGTGAAGGTTGGTGTTTATTGAAAATGCAAAACTTGCCCATTGTCATGAAAATACAAGATTGTTTGCACTAGTCTAACTATTAATGTTTTATTCCATCAGCTTGCCTTATTTTCAATTCACTTTTATATGAACTTCATTTCCTCGTATTCACTGATATGGCTAAGTTGAATTTTGTAAGAGATTTTCTGAAATGAGTTTGAACCTTATTCGTAATCTTAACTAATCTACATTCTCAAATCTAAGTTATAGTTATTCAGAGTTTAAAAATCAAAGAACTCCGCTCAAAATAGAACTTAAATCACGGAATTATACATGAAGGCAAAGTCATTAGGCTACGTTTAGTCGTCCGGATTTCTAATCGAGATAGGACTGGATAGGATAGGATATGAAATCCTGGAATTTTTTTATATCCCGTCCATTGTTTGGTGAATCGCAGTATTAAAGTCGGAGATGTTCACATCATATCATGTACATTTTTTTTTTATATATATAAACAAGTATATCATTATAAATGAACCTAAATGTTCATAAACGAAAATGGTGAAAGTCTCTTGCAACACTATTTCTTAATTTAATTAATTAATTAATTAATTTATTTATTTTTCCTCGTTTTTATATTTTTTTCATTATTATTTATTTTTTCCCATTTCATTATTCTTTAATAAAATTTTATCAAATAGTAAACTGTACTAACATACCTAAAATACAAAAATACCGCAAATATATAATAAATATAAATATTTAATTTATAGATTAAATGTTTATTGTAAGATAGAATTAACGTTGAATATATAAATTAAAATAAGATTAATTAAAAATAATTTTTTATTTTTAATTTCTTAAATTACAATTCAAATATTATTTATATTGAAATATAATTTCAATTTGTTAATTTAATAAGTTTGTTATTCAAGAAAAATAATTTTCCTATTATGGACATTAAATCCTATCCACTTTTATCCCACCTCCCCCATAGGATAATTTTATCCCGTCTATATCCCCCTTATATCCGACTTTATCACGTAATGTAAAGCGAAGACTAAACGTAGGATAAGATAAATCATATCATATCCGAATTTTATCCCGATCACAAACGCAGCCTTAGAGAATGAACTTTATAGAGTGATTTTAGATAAATATTTTAAACATCACTTCAGTAATGTTCTTTTGAAACTGATTTCTGTTCATTAAGTTTATTAAACTACCCAAATCTTAGAAAATTCTTGAAAACGAGCAACTACAGAAGAGAAAAAACAATAGTCAAGCAAACCGAGGTAAACTGAGGATAGTGAAGGTATGCTTTTCATCTTTCTTTAATCTCATTATAGACCATATGGTACCAATTTTAAAACACTTTAAATTTTAGCATGTTTAGAAAGATATTGGAGGGATGGAAATAAAGATGATTTCAAAAATTAAGAATTTTGAGATATGAACAGTATCCTTTAAATTACAACTGCATATGACAGATTTGGGAAGAAAATCGCACGTGTTACTTTGGTACGGTGCTCGTTGAAGTGCTATAATTTTATTATTATTTGAACGTCATAATTTATGTATGGAACTCACCTTATTGTCCTATAACTTGAGTATCATAAATTTTTAAAAATTCACACCATGCTATACCATATCAAATTTAGACATTTGAATAAATGCTATTAAAAAGTTAAGGCACTCAAGTAATTAACGGAAAATCATTCCATTTAAACGAACATTTTTTTGAAGTTATAACACTCAAGGAAAAAAAAAAAAATTGCAAGCGTTTGAACATTAAATAGTGGTGTGGTCAAATCCGTCGTCTCTCTCCCTCTCCCTCCTTCCTTCTCTGCCATTGATGGGATTCTTGCATTCGGCGTCGTTTCCGCCGCCTCCCTCTCATCTCCTCCATGGCTCCAACCGCCCTTCTCTCCCCGCGATGTCGCCGCCGTCGTCTCCTCTCCCTCGCCGCCTCCCTCCCTCCGCCATTCTCCCTCCCAACCTCCCGCCGCTTCGCACCCGCCGCAACGTCGCTCGCCTCCTCCGGCGAGCTCCGGCCCCGAGGTCCCGCGCCCGCGCCTCCGGCGGCGGCGGCGGCGGCGCCCCTCCTCCGGCGTCTCCGGACGGTAGCCTGGCGATCGCCGGCTCCGCGGCGGCCACCGTCGCTCTCGCCGTCGCCAATCGCGTGCTCTACAAGCTCGCTCTCGTCCCCATGAAGCAGTATCCTTTCTTTCTCGCGCAGGTCACAACCTTCGGGTGAGTCTTTTCCGCCACGCGCCAGTTCTGAAATGGAAAATCTTTGATCAGTTTGTAGTGCTCCTTTTCATTGCTGCTACCTGCTTCGTTAAATGGCGTGGCCACGTTATCCATCAAATGCGACGTTGCCACTTCCAGTTCATACAGCTGCCGTGCTGACTGCTGAGCATAACTTCTTGCTCGCGTCGCTCGCACTTTCCTCGACCAATTCGTAAAACCCACCCTTCAATAATGTGCGTGTCTATTGGTGAATCGTAGGTACGTGGCAATTTATTTTTCGATTCTTTACATCCGCCATCGAGTTGGGATAGTTACCGGCGAGATGTTAGCACTTCCCAAATCGCGGTTTGTGGCCATCGGAATGCTTGAAGCCCTGGGAGTAGTTACTGGGATGTCTGCTGGAGGTACTATTTGGCATCTTGGCGAACGACTGTAATTATTTAGATGAGTTGCGCGGCTTTATTGGTTTTTAAAAGGTTGCAATTTATTGGTAGTCTGCAAAAGTGGTATGGATGTTATCGTGGTCTACCATGCAGAGGAAGAATCATCTCATTCATGCTTGCTAGCAAGGAAAAAAGTTGTCTTTGATTAATCCAACTAAGCATTGCCAAGAACTAGGGTAATTCCAACAGCTTTATTCTTCTCTCGGTTCTAATTTTGACTGGCTCTGTAATTTCAAAATTTTTCATTTGAACTAGTATTGGTTGAGGTTGCTCGTTATATTTCGATTATGGACCTAACAGGAAGCTGACACGACACATGACTGAGGCTTAATGTGGCACTTCTATTCTGTGTTGTGCCATGCCGTGCAAGCTTCTGTTAGGTTTTTACAAAAAAGAAACAGAGTTAGCACAGTGAAACCATGTTAGACTTACAGCAAACTGATTAGAAGTTTTGAAATTGTAGTGATCTGATCAAAAGTCATGAGAAACTTGAATGGCCAAGAAAGTAGTTTACCTTGAAGAAACATGACAGTGAACTTTGATGTGCTTGCTACAAAACCAAAAAGACAGCTCGAGAAGATAGATTACTCTTTTTTTCCTTTTGAAAAGAGAAAAAAAAGCTGTGCAGCCTACACAAAGTAAAGTAGAAGAAAATTCAAAGCAGTTGTTGAGTGGAAGGAGTCTATTTATGAAGCTGTTAATAACTAACAAGTTGGGATTCTGAAACTTCATGTCTTATGCAGCAATGCTCCCTGGACCCGCCATACCCATATTGAGCCAGGTACTTTTGATTTTGTGAAGAAATATAAACTGAAATTCCCATCTGAACACATGCTTATGAAATTTGTTATGTCCATCTGGGTTTACGAGAGCCCATCTGTTAAATTGTTAATAACATATATTGGAAGATAGAAATGAATCAGTGTCCTGTCAAGTTTTTTGGACATCTGCCAGGCAATTACCCTGAAATAGAAATTGTAAATATGATCTATTGACTTGTTCTGTTTTAATTACTCAAAAAAAGCGAATAATCTCTTAGAAAACCAAAGTGTCAATGGAATAGTTTGCATGTCATCTGGCAATGATGGCTTTCTTTTGATCCTCTCTGTAGAAGACATTTTTGTTGTGGCAACTGATTTTCTCAACTGTTCTTCTGGCTTTCTTTTTTTATCCTCTGTTGCAGACATTTTTGGTGTGGCAACTGACTTTCTCAACTGTTCTTCTGGGTAGGAAGTATTCATTAAATCAAATCGCTGGCTGCTTACTTGTAGCTACTGGTGTAGTAACAGCTGTAGCAAGGTATCCTAATCTCTTTTTGTTGTTTATGGCTCATTCCAGTTATCCAATCATCATGTTGATATGAAGTATCGGGTTGTCCTTGTTGCAACATTGGCCCTATATATGCATGGAATACTATCCTATTACATTGGACCTTTATTTTCTTCATTCAAATAAATTTGCAGTGAATATTTCCTTCCAACAGATAAACTAATCAAAAAATGTTTTCTCTGTCAAGTTTATAACTTTTAATTGATATTTTGCTTCGTTTTAAGACACTACTGTATCTGGACTCGTTTTCAACATCAACATGAAGAAAGCTATCTCATATGTAGCTTGAACCTTTTGTCTAATTTTGGCATCTTTCTGCATTGTGCTTTTAGATTTTTAAATGTTAAATATGTAGGAAAGATGATTCGAGAAATTTTACATTCAATCATGTAGATATTGCCTTAAAAGCGTTGAACTGCTTGTAAGTAACTCCTAGGAGCTCCATCAGTCACATATAAATCAATCCACCATAACATGAAGTTACAGCACCTATTGCATTGAGATAATTATTACCCGTATTTTATTCTATTGATTTTTTTTTCATTTTTTTTTTTTCTTCTGGGAAAGCTACCAGAATAGTCTATTCTAAGTTGTTAATGATCTCTCTACTCATGAATTTTTCCAGTTCTTTAATATGAACAATATTCACTTTCATCACATTGCTTCAACTTTCTGCCGGGTAATTTAATCATTAATAGTGAATGGAAGAAAAGCACTTGCTCATTGGTGTTTCTCATTTGTCATTTTAGCAATTACATCTGGTTGTTATATAAATGACTCAAATGATTGGTCATGTTTTATTGATGCACAATACGCAATAAATTCATTGAAGGAAGGAAAAGGAACCATTACGTTCTGTGCCGCATTCCAAAGATAGATCCAACTTTGTCTCTAGGTAAGGAAGCATGGGTAGTGAAGTATTGAGGGACCACTGCCAACTTACTCAATAACTTAAACAGTTAGGTAAAGACACGGTCAATATCTAAATACTCCAACTCTCCCCCTCATGTGTCGTTCTTAGTCTCATGAAGATGGAACTTAACATATAAATACTAACAGCGAGTGCCATGGGTACGACAGATGCATCCATTGATATGATAGCTAGCCAAGAGCTGATATAGCTTTATCGATTGTATGATTCTACTTGTAATGCCATGGTTGTAAAGGTATAGTTACCTACCTGCATCTGGGAAGTCTTGAGTTTGAGTCGTGAAAGCAGCCTCTTTGGCAAGAAGCAAGAGAAGGCTGTGTTTGTTAGATGACCCTTCCCCAACCCTGCATTGTGGGGAGGGAGCCTTGTTGACCAGGGACACGCACTTTTGTAAGGTTTTTACATGCAATAGACTATAAGTTACCAGCATTTTCCTGCTCTTTTTTCAGTGGGTCTAATTCTGGTCAGATTTTATCGGGAATTGAGTTTGCGTGGCCATTGGTGATGATTGCTTCCAGTGCTTTTCAAGCCGGTGCTTCTATTATAAAGGTCAGAAAAGGAAAAACTCTCAAGTCTTAACAGATTGTATTCTCATGTGAGCAAAATGGTAAATGTTAAATTTTCTTCAATGGGCAGGAATCAATTTTTATTGATGCTGCAAGACGCCTTAAGGTAGATGGTCTGCTGAATCCCAGTATCCAGTATAGGTGAAGTTGGCTAACTACTTATTGAATGTCTTCTAACTTGTATCCTTTCAGGAGAAGTCACTCGACATTTTTGTTGTCAATTCTTTTGGATCTGGGTTTCAGGTAATTCTTATTGTCTCCATTGAACTTTCGTGCTAGAACTTTGTCTTCATAACATGTCGTGATGGTAACTACCAGAAGCAAACTCTGTGTTTGGTGTTGAGTCTCACAGTCTGACATAAATTTATCAGTCAAGTGATGGAAACAGCTCTTTTTTGTTAAAGAAGAGCAACAATGTAATATATCTACGCCTTAGAAATTAAAGATGACCATGGTATATGAGCGTAGAAATGTCATGGTGCAATATGGGTGTGTATCATGTCTATCTTTCGTTGACAACCAAGTATCGCGCTTTCCCATAGGTAAACCTGTGCCAAATCTTATGTCAGAAGTAGTATCCCATTGGAGAAGAAGTAGCAAACGAAGACTTAGTCGTTTAGGGTAACTATCACATCGTATGTTGACTCTTTACAACCTTGATTATTGAAGTGTTTGATTGTTCATTTCTTTAGGCTTTTTCCATGAATTTTTTCAGACCTAGAGGGGACTGTGCGAGAAAATATATTGTTAAGGGGTAGACCATTACCATTTCTTGTTAATTTTGTCATGGTGCAATAACATTGTGACTGAAGGTAGGTACATGTACTGATTGAAAAGAAAAAGGATGGTCTGTACCTGTGATCATATCAAGAATTCTTATAGTGAATGAAAGTCATTCAAAGATTTTGCAATGACAGATATAGTTCTTCTAATGATGCATCACTTGCTGTTCATTTTGATGTCCTTTTTCAGGCTCTTTTTGTGCTTCTATTTCTGCCTTTTCTGTCAAATTTGAGAGGTATACCATTTGCCCAGCTTCCTCAGTATTTGAAAGAAGGAGCTGGTTGCTTAGTAAATATTGGAGCCAACACCACAGGTAAATCTTACATCTTTACGTAGCCATCTGAAAGATATGTTGTTGAAATACGGAAGAGGCACAACCATGTCTCTTGGTGATTATTTCCATAAACCCTATTACGTTGTCTACAATTACATGTCCGCAACCACTAACAGAACTCCTCATCCATCAGATGAGGGTCACTACTTATCCACCGTGGATAATCTTTATTTCAAATGGTGGTCATGTCCATCCATCTCATCTACCGAAGTTTTCATCTTTTTATTTTAAATGGGCAAGGTTTAGGGACAATCATCATTCTCTTGATTCAGTTAATTTTATAAGTTTTCAACCTCTCTCTAGTAAGAACATCTTTTCTGATTTTTCACATTATCTTGAATTATGTACATCTGCTCTCATCTTTGAGAACTAGAATTTAGTTCCTTTTTTTCTGAGTTTGGAACATGTTGTGCATCTTCACATTATTTGCACAAAGTATGCGCTAATAAGTAGCATCCAGTTATCAGGAGAAAGACTATGAACTCTTAACCCTGTTAAAAAACTTTGGATCGGTTTTCTACACGGACCATTTCTCTAGGTCTGTCTTGAGGCGAAATGGTAAAAATCCTTTGCTAGGATTATTATGCATCCCAATTTAGTAAGTTGCTCATGAATTTATGTGTAATTGTCCTATACTAGATAGTCCTTTGACTTTTTACAACCTTTGTGTACCTCCTTTGATGTGTTCCCTTTCCAATTAACTTCTTTCATCTAGCTTATGTTGAATTCTTCTTTTCACCTGTGCAATATGGTCAGGTTGTGATGGGGCACCTTGGCTTCCATTAATTTTTGTAACTACCAACATTATGTTCAATATATCGTTGCTCAATCTGGTGAAGATTTCTTCTGCTGTTGTTGCTTCTCTTGCCGTAATGTTGTCAGGTCATCTCTCTCTCTCTCTCTCTCTCTCTCTCTCTCTCTCTCTCGTGCACACAGATGCTTTTGTCATCACATGTTGTAAATATCTGACTGACTCTCTCTCTCTGTCTGGCAGTTCCCATTTCAATTTATGTCCTTTCTCGTCCATTGCCATATCTCCCCGAAGGTGCAAGCTTAAGTCCCTTTTTTGTGATTGGCGGAATCATTCTTGTACTAGGTCTTATTCTTTACAATGTACCCCAAAGGCAGGCTGCAAAAAGTGATTAGAACAGACTCATTGCCCATGAGAAAATGATAGCCTGGACCCTCAACTAATCCACTGGCATTGTCTTGTTCAATCGATCCAACTCTTTTTCAAGTGTAAATGTGGCAAAGATAGGATTAGTCTTTAGGTAAAATTCACTCAAATGAAAGCTGCTGAACCTTCATATTGCATGTCAAGTTTGTTCTTGTATAACTTACATTTATTAGTCCATATATGCAGTGTTCATGAAGTGATGTTGTCTAAGAGTATAATCAAATGGCTCTACTGTATTGACCTGATGTTGACGTCCTAGTCCCAGCTCTTCAAGTTTATGATTGACAAGATTTTATTTGACAACCATTTCTAACTATGGTTATTATTATTTTGAATTAAATTTTAAATCCTATAATCAGTCCGCTTATATCATTTCTTCATTGATTCATTTTTCCATATCGATAGGACATGTTTGAAACCTAACCGAGCACGGATCGCTCTAGTATGTCAAACGAAAACAGTATCCCTTGTCAAGAGTATGGTTTGACAGGCGCAGGCTTCTTTTGAGCATGAAGTTAGAACAGAAAGTGATTTATTAGTTACGATAAGATAATGTAGGTAGTATAATGTACTTAAAACACAGCTAAAGTCACTAAATTTCACGTTCAAAAAGTACTTTTTAGATATGTTCTCTAATACAAACTATTAACATAAAACTTATATCTTTGGTAAATAACATGATTATTTGTATTGAAAAGTTCAGAACGGAAAGTGCGTATTAAAATGTGAATAGCAAAAGAAATAGTATATGCTGGTACCTTGGTTTAAACGAGGGATGAGCGTGGCTTTAGGGTAAAACCGGATCAGTGGGAATTAGTGAGGTTTCGGGTTACAAGGTATGCACGGTGAGTTTTGGGTTTCAAAAATTAGGGAATTGATTTCGATGGACAAATTTTAAGATGAAACCTCATGCAAGTCTTTATATTTTTCCTGTTTTTTATGACATCCAATAATGAGTATATAATTTAGAACCACTAGTTTAAGTTTTCATTTCTAATAATATCCATAATTAAGGTTTCTGCTCTGGTAACATTTCATGTTCTACATGTGTCTAAATACAAGTTATGGCTAGTAGATTATAATAGTAAATGGTAGTCCTTAAGTGTAAAATTCTCTACAATCGTTAAATAAAAAATACAGGTAGCACCTTATGAATGCTAGAATCTCTAACAGGATAGGTTCAAGGTTCTAGAATAGTTTCCAACTTTCGAAATTGATTCCAGCGGTGGGTTTCAGGTGGAACCTAATTGCTCACCCCGAGTTTAAACTTTGAAATTTCTACAAACCGAGATTTTATCGATAAGAAAATGTTTATTTACCTTTTTAGATGCGACATAGGTCTTTGAAGGTCCACTTATTTTAAGTTCTAGTCAAATTCAACATAATTTATGACTCAAAAGTTTTGATCTGATTACACAAATTCGAACTTTCAAATCCTAGACCAAGGAAAGAAAACGTTGCACACAATTTTTTGCAGTCATTGCGAGGGGCTCTAAATAGTACAAACTCATTTTTTCCCCTAAAAGTATTCAGGGCAAATCCGTCAGCAGTGGATTGTGCAGTGAAACATTGCTTCTGATGGACAACATAGATCAGAAGGTGCTGGAAACATTAATCACAAAATTGCAGCACATGGACAGCGAATGTAGGGCTCCAACTGGGAAAAACGTTAATCACAAGATCTGCAACCTAGCCTTGACAATGTCATGTTCCTGAGTTCCGACAATGGTTTGATTACCAGCACATGACACGATCATATTGCAAACAAATTGAAGTACATCAACCAGAAAAGAAGCAGCTAGAGTATTCACAACTTCACCAATTACTGCAATCGGAGAATGCAGTAACATCAATATTTGCCAGAATGCATCGATTGGGTACTTTGGCCGTGCTTTTTGAGTAGTTTTTACAGGTGCTTAGACCCAGAATCCAGAAAGCTTACAATGGCTCAAAGGAGAATAACATATAAAAAATTCAAAAAGGAGACATTGGTTTGATGAAATCGCGATCTCACACGAATCATATACGAAATTTATGTAATATTCGAGATCATAATCAACTAGCCTTCTGTTACATTATGAAACCTACAACTCTTCCAGTGAACCAAAACTGCACCATCAACAAAATAGTATTCACTCCCCTCTGCCTCATTCTTGCTCAAACGGCAGCCATGCATCACAAGATATTTTCACAAAATGAAAAGCTCGCCTTCAATGCCTTCTCTGTAAATAGGCCCAAAGAAAATGTCACGAGAGAGAGAGAGAGAGAGAGAGAGAGAGAGAGAGAGAGGATACTAGCAAAAATAGTGTACTCTCTCATTTCAAACTTTCTTTCAGACGAGAAGGAAAAAACAAGAAACGATGTAAGAGAGAGGGAATCGCATGCTGCATGAATAACGTTTTGAAAAATAAGAAAACGGAAAAGGAAATGTCCTGCACAATAAAACACGACAAGCGACTAACAGATGTAATATCAATTTCCTCCCAGTCCTAAAAAGTCTTACACACAAATTGGCTCAGTGGCAAAGGAAGTTGGTCATGGTGTGGGCAAACTAAAAATGAAAGCAAATACAAAAGCAAGAGTACATATTCAAGAGTACCTTGTGCTTCTTAAATTTTCTGATCCCGCTGCTACCACCACCAAAGCCAAACATCTTTTCACCACCATCATCCTCTAAAGGCAAGGTTTTGATTTCGTCATAGAAGCTGTCAGTAAGGCCAAGCAACCTGGCAAGGACAGGAGAAGAAAGGTCAAAAGCATTCAAAACATAAATATAATAACAATTTTAAATTGAATTCCACCACAGGATGTAGAAAAACAGGGGATAAGTCACAAAGAAAATATATTAATTTAGCTCATTATAAGCATACCCATTTCTTGACTTCAATAAGTGCTTCTGCTTCTTTTTCTCCAACTTTGTAACAGGAGCTCGAGTGAAAAGCTCCTCTTCTCGCCTTGCACGCTCTTCCCATTTTGCCTTATATGTAGAAAGCTCCCTACTTTCGGTCCCAATAACTTCACGAATCTGCATATATCATCATCAGCCACGTCAGAATCATAGAATCACTAAATAAACAATCAAAGCAACCGCTACTTTATGGGCTGATATTACACAAGTAAATAATGTAATGATGCTTTTACAAGATATAAAAAGATACTCAATGCAAGTGGAATAGCTCAATATAGCTACATAAAATATCACAAAAAGAATGAGGGAAGATATTGTGTACCTAAATATCACAAAAAGAATGAAGGAAGATATTGTGCAAAATAAAAAAGGTAGGTTAATGATAAGTACCCCCCCAAACCCAACCTGTGGAGTATGTTGCAAACACTTCATCTTTAATATTTTCAAAGATATACCATTTCAAATAGATGAAAATACCCACACCACCCAAAAGGCTTAGAAAAAACACTTCAACTATTAGTCTTACACAGATTAAAAAATGACCCAGATAGGCTGAAAATAATAAAATAGTGAAATGCCCTTTGAAATTCATTAGAAAAAGAACTGCGCATTTTTTTTTACCCAAAATAAGATTGATTTTGAAGATTAACTATTTATTGATTTTGCGATAGTTCCAAATCTCAATTCTTTCTTTGGCTAATTACATGAATCGAGAGATAGTAAATAAAGCTACACAACAAAGTAAATGACATCTTAAATATGTTGGAGCTCACATCAATCGTTATGTAAAAATGCACATTTCTTCATCTTGGGGAATTCTTTTTCTAAGGGGACTAAAAGAATGTCCAAATAATTGTGTGCCTATTTACAACAATTTGAAAGGTCATGCATGTATTTGCAAAAGATTTGGACTACATATATCCGGCAAAAGAGAATTTCATCCTCCCTTATCCCAATGAGGATATGCTGCTCCACCAACCCAGGAAAAGCACTACTGAGGACGATAATCTATCACATCATTGAAGGATTCAGTCTTACCTCTTCAGGTTTCCCCTGCAAATCATCCATCAATTCTCTCACATAGTCACTCTGCCCAGCTTGCCGAAGAGTCTCTTTCTCCTTTCTTAAAGCATTTCTTTCTTGCCTTGACATCTTGTCCTCCCCCATTGAAGCCGGGGCAAACTTGGGAGGCTTATAAACACCACTACCGCCCTACACCATATGGCAGTTGATTTAGAAGTCGGACAGCATATTCTTTTCTTCAATTGGGTTGCCAAATAATATATAAAGCAGAGCTCAAATACAACTTTTGGTTAGAAAATCACCTCAGCAGTTGTATCTGATTTGCTGACAAGCATGTCTGGGTTTGGACGATATTTCAGCAAATCTTCAGTTCTCCGAGGAGCATCTGTTTCCTTTTCATTCAAGGCAGTGCTCTCTGCAGCACCTCTACCAATCGTCGTGAGTTTCTGAATTTGGTATTGGAGTTTCTTGTCAATGGGTCGGATCTGATTCAGCAAGAAGATAGCGATTTCATAAGTACCATATTTTAGGCGGTAGAAACTTAGACAAGAAGCAATAGGGAATATGAACCTTTTCCAAAAATAATCTTATCTCTACAAGGCTCCGAACAACCGGATGACCATCAATTGAAAGTCCTTTTGCCTTCCGCAGCAAATAATACACGAGTGACTGGCAATAGCTTAAAAGAAGTAGGTGTTTCGCTTCAAGGTAGCTTATCCCTTCTGCTGTTGGAAATTGACTTGCTTTTACCTAGTAAATGGTACAACTCCAAATCAATTATAGCATCAAATCAAGGAGATGTATTACTTCGGCACTCAAACTAAGTTCCAAAGGAAAACACATGATCACGCGACGACGACCTGATGATAATGTCATGTCCAAATTAAAAAGAAAAAAGAGAGAGAGAGAGAGAGAGAGAGAGAGATAATAAAATGAGGCGCACACACACAAAAGAAAACTGATGAAGTGCTCCATTCTCAACTATTTGCGCACTGGAAGAGATCATATTACACAACCCAATTGGGCTCCTTAATCTCGCCTACCTTTGCAGTTAAAGCTTGCACCTTTGCTTTCACCGTATCCAGCCCTTCTTTCATTTCCTTCAACGCTGCAGCCAACTGAGGGGCATCTCTGAAAAAAAAAATAAACAAGAAATTCATCATCACAAATTGTTGCTAAACTCCACAAAACCCACCAACTATCTCAAAGGGAAACACACACAAGAAAAGAAGCAGAAGAAGAAGAAGAAGAAGAAGAAGACATAATCGTCATAGCTAACTCCATAAACATGGGTTCTCATCAAATCTTGTTTCAGAAACCTCCTGGAGAGAAACAAAAGGCTACCCGGAACAAACTAACCTGTCCACGGTTTCCTTGTCGGGCGAACTGCTTGTCTCCTCCATGGTGGCTCGTCCCGCCAGTCTGGCTCGCGAAAATTCCCCCGAACGAACTTCGGGGCGCCACGAGAAGCAAAGCGAGAGAAGACCCGCGACGCTGCCTGCTCTCGCTCGCTCGAATCGTGGGCGGCGCGACCTGGGGAACGGAGACCGGAGGGCTCGGCGGGTGCTTCCCGATTCCGCCCGAGAGCTTCGATGGCGGCAGGCCGTCGGCTGGTTGCTGCGTAGAGAGAGAGAGACCGGCGCAGGATCGCGCGAAGAGAGAGAGAGAGACTAGGGTAAGAACCGGTTCCAAAACCGGTCCGACTGAAGCTACTTCGCAAAAAACATATTTAAATAATTATCAGCTACACATATTTTTCTTAGGGTCCAATATACATATGTATATAATTATATAAATTTATGCTTGAAAAAAAGAAAACAAACTCATCAAAGAAATTAATGAAAGATAACTACTAGGGAGTTTCCTTCATAAAAGATATTTCAATACATTTGCACAATCCCATTCTGTCTTTGGTTATTTCTGAAGTTAAAGTTGATTAATGATTTTTCCTGCCAAAATGAAAAATATAAATCTTAATTTTTATACAACACTTAGTGTCATAATTTTTTTCGTTCGCTCGAGTGCCATATTTACATAAAATCATTAAGTTAAGTGCTTCTTTTGGCAATTCGTTATACCTGGCATTTTACATTATATTTTCAATCACATGGCTTTAATTTAAGTCCACGTGGAAAATTCTCTCTCAGTGAAAATTGTAGATTCCAAAAAAAAAAAAAAAAAAAAAAACTTGGGAAGCTTTCTCTCTCTCTCTCCCTACCTATCTCTAGCCCTATTCAGAATGATATGGTCTTCTTGATATCCTCACGATTTTGTTCTCTCGACTTCACCTAGAAAAGGCTTTATAATGAGTTAAGATTAGTGCGACACCTTATATGGCACATTACCTTATCGTCCCCATGCGACTTGGATTAGGTTCATTCGTGGCCCTTTCGCTCCCATCTCTCGCAAGACCAAGTTGTTACAATTTCGCTTACTCTTGCTCTGTCTTTTCTTGCTTCGACTTGGAAACATAATCCGGTGACTTCGGCGATCGCGACGACGACGCTCTTCTGTCATCCATCAACGTCGTCTCTTCTCTATCCCTGCACTTGCTCTGAGAGCTTTAGATTCGTCGGCGGAGGAAATAAAGAAACGGCCATGGGATTCCTAAGAGAGTGAGAGAGTCTCTTTGTGAGTCAGGGTTCTTTACCAATGGAATGGCACAAATCCTCTCCCTCTCATTGGCTTGCGCCAAGAATCCCAATTTCGGCTTTGACGGATTTTGCCATAATTTTAGAGTTAGGTTTCTTCCCCAATTTTGATTGAATTTTGCTTTATTTTCTTCAAATTAGGTTAGGGTTATTCAAATATATCTTTAAACAACGTCATTTAGCATCTCAAGTGCTGACATCAACTTGTCGGCAGCCAACGTTGGATGGGTCTAATTTATTTTCATGCAACATTAGAGTTTCCAACGAAGCAAGTTCTCGATGGCACACTTAAAATTATTGATTTATCAATTAGACATTGCCTAGTATCGTGACGACAAGGGTGAGCTCGCCCGCGATGGTGAGGCCTCGCCAATGGCCCGTGAGGTCACATTGCTGGCCAAAAAAGAAGAAGAAGAAAAAAAAAAATTAATTAAAAAATTTGAAAAAAATAAAATATTATTATAAAATTACCACAATAGCGTCGATTTATGTACGGTCGGTATTTATTTTAGTGTCAGCCGGTCAAATTTGGTCGAATAGATTAAATTGACACAATTACAAAAGGTTTTGAACTAATTTGGCAAAAAAAAAAGGTTTAAGACTAAATTAGAAAAAGTGCAATAGATTTAAGACTATTTTAGTAGTTCCCCCTTTTTTTGCTCAAAAGAAAATTATATTTATTACTCAAAATGAGGCAAAAGTACATAATCTTCTTGATAAAGCAAATCGAAACAAAGTATGAATACTGAAAAACAAAATCAAATCCAAAACACAAGGATGATTGATGGAGCAATTGCAAAGTTAAACAAAAGCTTGTTTCACATGAACAAATCTGTCAAACAAAATCAGCGGCGGATTATTGGATCTCGTGTCTTTATCGGTAATGAGCACATGTCAAAAATTCCTTTTTCAAAAATTACGATGTTGTCAGTTGGAGGTGCGCACCTAGGTTCGGCTTCTTTTACACCATCATAGTACGAAAACAACCATAATAAGTTAAATAAACATATATCTCACATATGGAGCAGCAAATTTTCGTGATTTAATGAGATGACAAAACTCTTGCAATCATCATTAAAACGAGGTAGAAAATCTATATACAAATAGAGTAGAGGGGCATCGAATTCCCAAAAGCATATTTATTAAATTCCCAAATCTAGATCGAGAGAAGATATCACCCAAATTTAGAACTAGATCAAGAGAGTTCAAACTCTCAAATCGAAACTAGATCGGAAGAAGAGAACTCTCAAATCTAAATCGGGAGAGAAAAAAAGTAAGCAAATAACAATAAATGCAAATAAAATCAACAAAGACTGTACTTTTGATGTGAAATTTATGAGCATGTGATCAAAGCTTTTGAATCATGTAAATACTATCGTCATCAGCTACAAAGCTAATGAAACTATGTTGTGCTCATAAGTGCCCTATGCCCCTACGAAAGACCTTCCATAGCTCAGGAAGGCAAAATGCATACCCAGCGGCTCAAGATTCGCTTAAATCAAATATTGTCAAAGAGAGTCGTAAGAAATGAAGTATCCAGCCACTCCATCACCAAACACATCACTTCTGGTAAAGACCAATATTCCACTCCACTCAACAAAGCCTCATTCCAAGCATACCAAAGGAATCAATCATGCTGCATGCTGCACTATAAATTTGAGAATTTCTCTGGTTTAGAAATCTAGTCCAACCAAACAAATATGTACTTCTGATGCCTGAATAGATGAAAGCTAATTCAGAAACTTCAAGGTCAACCTCGGAGAGCGTTTAACATCGGACTAGGAAGTAAAAAATATAATCATCTAGTGGGAATGTCTTATGTAGGTGCATCTCCACCAGCATGCAGTTCCCAAGTTAAAATTCATCTCCCATTATCACTTAATAGATCCAGCCGGAAGCATGTACGTGGGCAGAATTATACCTCTAAATAAAGATATGCAGAAACTCATATCGATTTGATAATGCAAACCATAAATGCTCAGCAACCCTTTAATCTGCCTAGCATTATTACATCTTGAAAACTTAATAAAATTAATGCTAGGACTGAAAATTCAAGACTTCCATTTTCCTTCTTGTTCGTTGATCGAGAATCGAGACAAAATCTGGCACTAAGATGAGACGTGAAAACACTCGATCTTGTACCTTGATACGTGAACTGGTCTTGTGCCCTTTAACGAGGTCGATGGGGAGACGTCATCCAGTCCGGCAAAGAAATGCAAATTTTAAAAATTCTGCTTCTTCTTGTAGAAAGCGGGGGCAACCACAACGGAAAGAGAGATGGACAACAAATGGGATTCATGAGTTGTCTCTGCTTAGCTCCATAGTTTTGTATTAGGTTATTTCGGATGTCTGCTGGGATGACTGGCTATGACGATTACCACTAAGAGCACAGTGCTTCTTGCACTGTTTCTTTTCTTCTTCATTTTCCAGTTCGACCCCCTCGCTTTAAATTCATCTCAATTGGTCCTCGCACCTGCAAATCTTCGTCGCATTGGTTCTTGAAAGGTAGAGTCGATCAGTGGTCCGGTGGCTCGCTAACCACACAAGCTCAAAGTGCTAATCCTAGGCAAAAGAAAATTTCTTCTAGGGTCGGAGCCACCTAATTCTGCTCAGCCAAACTCAATCTTTCACTGAGAAAATTCAAAGCTCGTTCAATCACGGACGAAGCTGACCAGGAGTCTCCGGGCTTGACGATCCACTCAGCCCATCCATCGCTATCAAATGATCAAGTCTATAGATGGCTGAAGTATAGATGGAGAACAGATAAAGCTTCATGTGTGCCAGTTTGGCTGGAGGAGGCTTGCCACTAGGGGTCTGTAACGGGAACCGCCTGAACCAAATTGGACCAGCCGGTTCTGGGCGGTTCCCACTGGCGGCGGTCCGGTTCGGAGTTCCTATTTTGGGAACTGGTGACTGGTCAGTGCAATTCTTGGTTCTAGAGTGGGATCTAGATCAACTATTCATATAAATATATTATTTTAATCTAGTAATTAGAAATTTTTCATGCCTATATGGAGAGCTCCAATTGCTGCACCTTGGGTAAGTCGCACAAGATTTTTTGGATTGCGAGGAGGAAAGCAAGCCTCACGAAGTTCCTGCTCAGGCATGGGAAGTCCTTGAGCAAGATGATCCCGTGCTTAGAGGATGGCAAGGTCAAAGATTCTATTCTCAAAAATAAAATCATATCCCGAATCGTGCCATTCTCCAAGGCGGCTTCTAATGAATTCTATAAGCTATTTCATAGGTCGAGTCTTGACTGTTTCATACTTCATATTTGTTTGCATTTTGCCGAAACAAAACTATTTTTTTTATCCCTTGAATGCGTCAACTCATCACAAAATTACTGCCAACATAATAAACTTACTGGTTCCCAGTTTCAGGATTGGCTAGTCCAATTCCCAATCCCAAAAACTTGGCATCGGACTGGATCGAGAACCGATTACCTCTGCTTGCCACAAACAAGGCACATAAATAGGTCTAAAAATGACGTCGTCATCAGTTTTGATCAACACTTTTGGTACACCATTTTTATTTTCCCTTTTTGAAAAATCCACATAATCATCTTTCCAAAAAGGTCTAAAATCTATGTAAAAGAGCTTAGCATCGATCTAGGGTCAATCCTGACTAGCCCAACCCTGCCGGTCTTGATTCAGTTCCCATGAAGACTGGGTCGGTCCAACTCGGACCAACCCTATATTATATCTAATATATTATTTTTAATTTTTTTATAGAGAAAACCCTAAAATAAAAGGCGTCAACAATATTAAATAACTCCTTAGTGAGGAGTTCAAATACTTTTACATTATTCTCTAATAACTTAAATTTTTAATGTCTGTTATGATGTCAACAGCCATTATTTACAAAGGAGAAAAATGTTTTTGTAAGGAGTTCTCATAGTGTCCAAAAGGACATAAATAGCTCCTCACGACATCCTCATCTAGTACTCGTTCTCTTTTATCTTATTTGTCATCTTAGTCTTCAATTTGCCAAAATCGAAAAAAACTTCTTCGCTCTCTACTAGACACTTGTCTTGCTCGCTTTGGGTTACTCGTGCCGCTCGTCGCTCGATGTTTGTCTGGCTTGTTGCTCCCTGCTCAACGCTCGACGCTCACTCTGCTTGATATTCGACGCTCACCCTGCTCGACGCTCGCCACTCACCTCTCTTAGTTGACCTCACTCGTCATCAAATCCATTGGGTCGGTCCAATCCTCGATCGCTTTTTCAGGGAGTATAGAAAATGAAAAAAAAAAAAAAAAAAATCGATTGGTCCCGAGTTGACTCTCGAACTGGACCAAACCCATTAGGTTGGTTCGATCATCAGTCGCCTTTTCAGGGAGTACAAAAAATGAAAGAAAAAAATTATCAGTTAGTCTTAGGTTAACCCTAGAATCGAACTAAACCCATTGGGTCGGTTCAATCATTGGTCCCAAGCTCAATAAGATCGGTTCTCGGTCCCAAAAATTGAGGACCGATACTGTGCGGGTTGGTCCTAAGGTTAGGGGGTGGATCGGCCCAACCCGAACCATGCTCACCCCTACTATAAAGCATTACAAACCTAATTACACATATTTTAGCAAAAAAAAAAAAGACTAATTACACGTAAGTATCGTTGAAAAACGAAATGAGAAACTTGATGTTAAAAAAAAATTGTGGCTGGGAGATTCAGAATCGTAAGTCGACAAATTCAGCAATCGGAATTAAACTGATTTATGACTTGCTTCTAGCTACCATTGTCGTGACTAGGTTGTGTCATATTGATGAGGCCTATTTTCTTTCGTAGGCAACGTGACTAAGAGCCGTTTGCCGCACCCGTGTTGAACCCATTGGTCCGAGACACCATTACCACCTAATCCGCGTCCTTCAGTGTCAGCCGAGCCTTTGCCGCCCATATTTAAGAACTCCGTAAGCAAAAAATAGTCAAGAACCTCTTGTGATATGAGGATGTCTATTAAATTGATGATTATCTTGGTTCGATGTTACTAATTCATCGAATTAACAGCTTTTCCACTTTATACCAGAAATTTTATTAGGCTGCTCGATGGGGTGACCACTCTTTCTCCGAGAACTGACACAATCGCGAATTGGACATGAAACATGCTAAGCATACTAACGGTTGCTTTATGAGCCACGTTTGAACTCAAATTAATCCCTGAACATTCTCGTAGTTTTGATGCCTCAAACATCGTAGATGGGAACTTTTAGCCCTCACTTGTCGTAGAGCATATACTGGCCAAGCATCTAGTTCCCCAATACACATGTTTTACACAATTTCTGAGACAATGACAATTCTTAACCAATTCCATACACCGAAACATGCGTCCCAAGAACTAACCCTAGAAAATCCCTCGAAGAAATCATGACCAGTGACCACCAACCGAGCAGCCATCGTCAGCCCTTCTCTACTGCCAAGGGAAGCAATAATAGTTCGAGCTCTTGACAGATATTAGCCAGTAGAATCGCTTCAAACGGTTTTCTAAACAAACTTTCACTTAACGAGACTTGAAAGCAAAAGTCGCCGAAGAAACATGCTAATCCAAGAGCAAGACAAACTCTTAAATATCATTTCATTGTCAAGCCGATGGGGACCTAAAAATGGTGTTTTGAATCTGGGGCAACTAGAGGAGCTAATTTGTAAGGTACCCCTAATTAGTACATCAAAGAGCAAATAGCAAAGGAATAACAGTAAAATGATTTGTATTCTGCAAGCAGTTCGATAACTGTACATTTAATAGCACAAGCAGAAAAAATTACTGGACACGTCCCACTTGACCAACCCCTGAAGCAAGTAGTGTCCACTATAACTTGTAAACCAAACTTGGTTCAGCGTTCAGCTATCAAAGCTCCAGAGTCAGCTTTTGAGAAACTAACGAGACTGTTGTTTGGATGAATGCCAGTTCCAGAATCTGAGTTGTTTACCTCGCCTTCACACTGATTCAGAATATACATCATGTTAAAAACGATACGATCACAAGATAGCAGTGATAAAACTTGTTCAAACAAAACATGCCTGTTCAGCTGAGGTAAGTGAATGATCCTGGGTCCTCTTGGAAAGATCCCTCAAGGTCCCCTGCAAAGTCCATCAGAAATATTTGGCCCCAAAAATAAGTCCATTATGAAAGATACTGCAAAAGCTAATTGATGGATAATAAATGGGAAGAACACAACCAGTAATTCAGAATCAAAAAGACCACACTCCAGCACAAGTACAGGAATCAGAAGAAAGCCTATTTGAAGTTTAACCCACTTTAATTAATGCCTTTTTCTAATGCCACAACATCTTACTTAAGTCAACCCTATCAACTTTGTCTAATTTTACCCAGCATGTAGTATACAGGGAAAGCTAGTAGAGCCAACAAATCCCAGAGCAATATCAGCGTAACACTCAGTGTAGACTATAAAATAGTGGGACAAAGAACGACTCCAAAAGCATGGAGTACTGAAAGCCAAAAGTGCTGTAGACTGCATGCAGTTCAATCGAGATGTAACTGTGCTTCCCCTCAACACTGAACTTGCGATAATTTCAATAGCCAGCTCAGGTGAAGAAGATAATGACGGAAGATATGAATTTAGAAATGCTAATAATAAAATGGCATTGGTTAGACGATCAGCAAGAACCACTCTCCATTTGCTCTACAGTCTTCACTGCAATCATCTCTCACTCTCTACGATATTTAATACATTAATCTATCAAAAAGAAATAGACAGGCATAACACATTCCTTGAAAATAATGTTATAAAGAAATTATTGACGACAATATAAAGAGCCTGTCCATAATAACCAGGGCTTGGAGATATGAAAATTGTGATATTATTTCCAAAAGATTTTCTATGCTCAAGAGAGGAAATGCATTAAATTTAACAGCCCTAACATCTGCATTACAGTACTTCAGTGACAAATTTGCGAATAATATTTAAGAAATTTGGCAAATAATGCACTGCGAAACATAGCATCCTTGAGTTGAATCTCGTATGGAGGCATCAATATCCAAAAGAGAGCTCAAACAAGTAGCTCGTAGCGCATTCAACAAACTATAGCCAATTAAACATCCTTAATGCCATTAAAATGTCAAAAACAGGACAACAAGCCAAGCAGTTGGTAGCTCAGCAAAGCCATCATTGCAGCTCGAATTCATGGGTAGATAACACAAAACGTTAAAAGTCAACAAATGACATTTTCCCGCAAACCCTTTGACTAATTGTATAATTTCAACAAGACAATCAAGGCATTTCAGACCGTATTTGGCAACTCAAAACAGTTCCGATAAGAAAAAAGTGAGAACTAATGCAAGAGCATAGTTATGCATGCTCTCACAAATGCAACCATGTTGCGCACATATACATGCATATACAAGCGCATGCAGTGCCAACATAAGAAAAGAATTGACAACACGAGGTAGGAAAGCTACTAGCAAGGCAATTACAACTTGCTTTTCCTAAGTCCTAAAGGCCACATTAATGCAATTCTTGCAATGTGCTAGCCCAAGGCATTTTGTGATGACAAGAAATCAGGTTCACCAAGGCTCAATGAAGTATCATAAATTCATGCAACATATAATGTCAAATTTTAATAACAAAATATTAGCTAAGAGATCACAAGCATTCAATGACAATCTGAATAATGGATAAGATACAAACCCTGTTTGCCCAAAATAGACCACAAGCATTGCAAAGAGACCTTGGACCTGATGGTCCACGCCGCATCATTGGAGTACATTTCGAGCTTGTACCACAATGCATACAACTGATAGAATCACCACAAGTATACAATTGTTAATACAAACAGTATATGAGAACAAAAAAGTCGTTACTTGAGGTAGAATCAATAGAAGTCAAATATTAACAGTGACCAACTCACGATGTTTCTTGTGGTGTCTCATCTTGTCCAGAATCCTGTGCTGAGCCCCAACCAGACTCCCCTTCGGACTTCTTGGATGATGTGAATTGACCCTTGTTTCGCTGCATCCTGATGAATGAGATCATTATAATTACGGTTTGCATGTAATGGCCGACAGCAACAATAGTGAGAGTATAACAAAGAAAAGTAAAGTTATCACTGAAACAACTTATTCATTGAGATGAGTCAGCCTAGCCTGTCAAACCAAATTCACAGCATGTTAAACCATATTGTTACAAGGGAAAATTTGTGAAAATAGTATCATAACATAAAAGAGTTCATGCATGAAAGTGCATCTCATGAACAAAGGGGACATAAGATACTTTCACACACAAGATAACTTAGCCATCTCTGACTGACATGGTCTTCAGAAGAATTTCTAGTGGCAAGGGTATAAAGAGGATTCCAGTCATGATTTGGTTTAGGCTGATAGCAAGTAATGCACCAAAATAGGATATTCTCATAGTTCAACATGAGAAAACCTTACATTAACCATATATAGTACAATGAGCTACTATTTCTGCCACAGAAAATATCTTCCACAAAAAGACCACATTCTAAGGTGACCTAAATCAAGTTATAACATAACCTACTGATAGGACTTCCAATGCTGATTCAATTTTATAGAACTAAAAAGTTGAACGACTTAATGACTTATGAGAAAAACTGACATGTTTATCAATCGGCACATGGAAAATGCAAATGCAGGACCAGGAACCAAATAGATTATCAACTAAAACTAAGAACTTCCCCAGCTCAAACACATAGGATCAGCATTCATACTTCCTTAATAAAGATGCTTTAGAAAATCAATCAAACATCAACATGAAAAATATATCAATTATTCATTAAGCAGAAAAGAATCATAAAGGTAAAGGTACACCTACCTTCTCAATTATTTCTAGTACCAGATATTTGCTGCTTAGCAGTAAGATTGTTCATTCCCGACTAGAAACCAATGTCGCCAATATTTTAGCCTCATTAGTGTTACTTTCTATACCTTCAATAAGGTTAAAAAAGGGTAATTGGCACTTCCTTCTAATTATGAGGAAGCCATAACCATGAGGTGTCTAATGTCCAAGAATGCGTGATGCACACACAACCTTTCCCTAAAGATAAGGAGACGCCATTTCACCATTTCGAAGATGCCCAATCAAGATATGTAAAGAATACTTTATGCTTCAAGAAGGCCTGTTTCAAGAGAGAGAAAGAGGATAACCTTGCTGCGTTACGATTCGCCACTTTCACTGAAAGTATCCTCTCAATATAGATTCCCCATTTTACTTCCATTTATCATGTAATTATCTTTGTGTGTAATGCCCAATTCCACTGCGATTTCAGTTCCTCCATATTGTGGTTCTTAATTAATTCAATTCATCCATACTAGCTTTCTTATTTGGAGTTGCATTTGCAAACAATTTTGTGTCTGCAGGATTCAAATCAAATGCAAATCGTGAAAGTTACATGTTGTTGCTTGATTTGGAATAAGAACTTATAAATAATCATAGAACAGTTATTTCCGAATGAATTGAATCCTGGGAAAATCACTTCGCTTTCAGAATAATCTCCTTCGGGCTTCAAATCCACCATAATTAATTTCTGCTAGTAAATTAGTAAAACCAAGTATATGTGCTGATAAGCAAAATTAGTTGTTGGCATTTCCAATGGACTCAAGAGATGAATTCACTTGCAATTGCATAGAAATTAACATAATTTAATAAGGGATAGAACAGTTCCAGGATGGAGCTTGTCTTTTTCTCCATTCGAAGCCACTTTAAAAGACAACACTCAGACGCTTTAATGTTTCTTTTCTTTAAGTTTTAGCTGAATATCAACATAAAGAAATTAAAAACTTGTTTACTAATAGCCTATTGGAAAAATTCCACAAGACGACAGCATTATCACACTGATACTCATTCATCTTCAATGATAAACCCACCCAACAGGCAGGACCCATTCTACATCCAATGTTGGTCTTATAGAGTAAAAAAAGGCATGTAAAACACACACCGGCTATGACTGCAAAGATGAACTCTAGTAGAGTGAAAGAAGGATAGGAACAACACATGTGGAAGAAGGTATTTGACAATATCCGGAAAGAAAAGGCATTTGAATGATAAAGGTAAAGTTTCACTGTTAGTCCCTAAATATGCTAATGATTTCCAATCAAGTTCTTAAACTCTCAATTTTTCTAATCAAATTCTTGAACTTGCGTAACTTTTCTAATCAAGTCCCACCAACTCCAAACCCAGTTAATTGAAGCTAACATATATGTCGAAGCGGACAAGGGTCTCACGTGGAAAGTTCAATTTGCTCTTTTACTTGATAAATCTCATTGCTAAAGGCCTGGTTGTAGTCTTCAAATCGTCATCTTCAGAATGCTTTATATAATAAGGACCAAAACCCAAGATTTGCTATAACGAACCCTGAAAATAGGTTGATACCTTCACAAACGTTCTTGTGGAAGCGAGCATAAGTGCATGTGTAAACATAATAAAAATTCCCCTATATGTAACTTGTACCTCAAGATATCCATAGCACAACTTTGCACAAAACCAGTAAAGCCTTGAAAACACGGGCCCAATCACCACAACATATAAATTAAGAGCAACACGTAGACTCACTAAAATATACTTTTGAGTAACACAATCCCAGTGATACTAATATTTCCAGCACAGGCAACACGTAGGATTGGAAATCACAACAAGCATATATACAAGGGGCGACACATAGGCTTTAGTCCTACACACTAGCTGACAGTGGAAAAAGTTCTCCCCACATCTGACTCACAGTGCTTCTATTAACACACGGCTCTAGTAAATAGGATGCAGAGCCGGCAGCACTTGGTCAGAAGTGTTGTGCCAGATAAAAGACTTCATTAGACAAATTAAATATTCAGGACATCAATATGAAAAAGGAGCTAGTCAGGCTAAAGGTGAACCTCCACTGCTGGCAAATATTGCATAGACATCGCATAAAACTGCATAGCAATAGAAAATCTGAAGTCTACTTCAAAATCTGTGAGAGGGTGACCAGATACAATGGTGGTCGGGCAAGTATTCCACCACCATCTAATGGTTCACGACATCTCTCTTTCAAAAATGCAGCAGGGAATCAACTACCCCTTGGGGTAGGATACTAAAAAAGGAAGTTGATCATCAATTATCAATAAAGCCTGGCATGAAACGACCAAATGAAAAAACTCAAGAAATGATGCATGAAACTAACATAAAATCAGGTACAACAAAGATTTTGTCCAAATTATATCTTGTAGCCCGAAACTAGTGGGGGAAAGTGCTACAGGTCTAATGGCAAACAAGTGTCCTTCCCTAGCAGCAGATCCCAGTTTGATGCTCACAATCAGATCCCTACCTCACTAGACATATGAAAAGTTTCGCCTTCTACTGAATTACAGCTCATTCTTCACGGAAACTTCTATTGCACCAAAGAATTTTGTAATCATTACAAGATATGATGAATGAAAATGGAAATCTATCAGATACCAACCTGAGTGCAACTTCTTGACGCACACTGTATCGAACTTTCTTGTCAAAGCACCTCTCTTTTCTCTTCTGACGAAACCTATTCAAGGAAGCTGCCCTTTGTGGTAGACTACACCGAGGAGGAAAGTCCACAACGCCCTATGGAACACACACTTTTATTAAATCGAGCTACTGCGAAAAATACAAAAATGCCATGACTAAGGCAAACCACACACTCAATGGAACTACCCGTTGATTCTGCAAGGCCAAGTCCACGCCCTGCGTCCCAGATGATAATTCACATCCTCCCAACAGTAATAGTACAGCATGAACCTGAAAGTTAATGGAAAGAGACAATTATATGTTATTAAAAGAACGAGCATCACAGACCCACCTCTCTTTAATGGCAACGAGAGAGGTCACAAAGAAAGCATTCTTTCTCTCCTCCAGTAATATCCTCTACAGTGTGTACAACAAAACATGAATTAAAAAAAAAAAAAAAGAAGCTAAAAGGCAAGATAAAAAAACAACCTTCCCACTGTTCCCTCCAGAGCTCAAAACTGAAAAAGAATTCGGCTTTCAATTCCATATTCCCCCATCAAGTTTTTCCCAGAACCCAAAACGCATACCAGAACCAACTACAACAGGCAATCCTAATCACATAACGGGCACCACACAAACAAATCAGCACCTTTTTGGGCGTGACGGCATCGAACACGTAGACCTGGCCCCGGAACGACAGCGTGAGCTGGCTGGCCTCCTCCCCGCCGGCCATCCCCATGTCCGCCCCGGAGCCGGGGACGTAGACGGCGTCGGGCGGGATGTCCTCGATCATGCCGCCCATGCTGGCCCCGGCGGTGGCGCCGTCGTCCAGGGCCTGGGGCTCGTACCGGATGTGGGAGCCCTCCATGGAGTCGCCGCCGGAGTTCCCGGAGCCGTCCTCGTCGCCGGCGATCGGCTTGGGGAGGTTCACGTGGTGAGGGTGGGCGTACATTGGGGCGAATCGAATCCGGCAGCGCAGGGCGGAGTCCGGCGCATCACAGGGCGGGGAGGCCCGGCGGAACCCTAACGACCGCGGCGGGGCGGAGGAGGAAAGCTTCGATTTTTTCTCTTCTGGGGGGGAGGAGGAGGACGGAAGGAGAGAAGAGGGGAAGGGAATGGCGGAATTTGTGGGGGGAAGGGGAGGAGGACGGATTTGAGGGTTTGCGAATGATGATGATTTTTTTGAAGAGGGGGCTTAATTGTGAAAAACTGTGAAATGAGAGTGTGGAGGGGTGATGCTCCGTGTGTTTTAGACACAGAAAAGAGGCATTATTTAGAGAGAGAAAAAAAGGTCGCTTCTTCCTTTGGTTCGCGAGAGAGAGAGAGAGAGAGGGCTTGGGACAGTGCCCGAAAGGGTGCCGATGTTCACGAGTTACTGCCCCCCCCCCCCCCCCCCCCCCCCTCTTTCCTCTCCTCAAAGTTCACACATTGGTCCCCAAACAAAAACGCATTCTTTACTGTTCTGACAAAAAAAAAAAAGAACAAATTTGGGTTGTATTTGAAGAGGGATTTGTATCGCACCCAAAAACGAAAAACAAGACAGGTTTGTACCCACGATGTGATGAGTCGGGTTTTCCTCCGACCTTGGCTAGAGGGAACTTACTTGGCATTGCACTTCCGATTAGTGAGTTACAGTTTTATGTTTATATGTCATCATGTTTGCAATTTCTTTTACATAAGGATGTATCTTGTGCGATGGTATCACGTGAGTCGAGTCTGACTAATTTGGTGATTGATTGCATGGGATAAGGGTTTATTGTGCTTGGTCGTCTTAAGCGACATGCTGATATAGAACCATTAACCAATCGAGTGTTTTTATGGGTCGTGTGGCATATGGTGGTGCATGATATGTCCCGGTAGCGGCAGCGGAAAAAGATATGTTTGGTAAAATAAGGTGAGCGTGTCACTCTATTTGTGGCTCTATGGGCTTATTCCACTAGGCCCCACGAGCCTTTCTCACTGCACAATACGTCATCATTGGTTTCTCTATCTTCACACTTAGTCTTAGTTCATTTGCAACGGTTGATAACTCCTTTTGACTTCCTCTACCTCATTGCGAGTCTATCACTCTAATTATCTAAATCTCCTTGTTGTTACTCGACGCCAGCCGCCTTGGTGCCACTTTACCACCGGCATCCAATGATTCCTCTATCCTAGTTCTTGACCTCAACATCTGCAGTGCTGATCACAATTGCTCATTTATGGATTTGGTTGAAAATGTTCTAACTTATGATTAACTTATGATTTTTCATAATAGTTGTTATTTGCTGTCTTGCACTCACTAGAGCTCAAGCTGTCAAGGTTGCCACTAGAGGGAGTCAGAGAGTTTGATGTAGTTAGGATTTCCTTCGTAATAAGTCATTAGGGATAATTAGCAATTTAGGTTCAATTTGAGAACCAACCAAGATTGACCTGACTTGTTTGAGTCGAAGATGACTCCTAAGAGAGCCAAGTAGGTTCGTGTGTTGCAAACTTGGGAACTAGCTAGAATTTTACTTTTTAAAAACAAGTGACTAACTAAAGTCTACACTGAATAAAAAAAAGGGTCACGCTTAAACTCACACCGCACCCACGCTTAAACATGGAATTGCGGAAAAAAAAAAATGAAAAATTTAGGGGATTTGTTCGGAATTCAATCACAGAACCAATTGATTTAGATTTAAGATGGACCGGTTCGGTTTTCAATACGATCCAGTCCATGCTCATCCTTACAAAACCCTTTCTAATTCTTGGGTCATTTTCCAATCAAGTGGGCCAAGAGAATGGAATGCGGTTTTCATGTGAGAAACACATGATGCTCTATGCCGCTGTTTAACATGTGTCATGTTCTCCTTTGGGAACGCGAGAGAAACGCCCCCAGTAGCTTGTGTTGAAGAATTATGGGAGGCCTAGTCAGTGATGTCCTAATTTGCAAAATCTAGGGACAGTTGCAAAACGTCCCAAGGTGCTTCTTTGGACTAAAGACGTCCTTCACTTGGCGTGGTTTGTAAACCTAAGGACTTTCGACTCGAACATCAAGGTTCCTATGATCTTCTCTAATCCCAGATTCGAAGTCTTCACATCTATTCACTCTCTTCTCAGACTGGGAGTCTTAACTGAGTGCAAGAAAGGGGCCAAAAAATCCTCTTTCTCTTCCCCTCTCTTCTCTCTTCATTGTCTTCTTCAACCTTCGGCCATAAGAGTGTTTAGCTTGTCTCACCCTCCCCTCCCTCTCTTATTGATTTTATTGTCCTTTTCTTTTTTTTTTTCTCTTTAAATTTAAATTTGAGAGTTCGAACACTTCCAACTTAGTTTTAGATCTGAGAGTTATCCTCTCTCAATCTAAAATCTAGGAGGGGATTTGACACCCCTCTTATCCGTCCATGTATTGGTCATCTACCTCAAGCTTTAACAATAATAATAGGAACTCTTACGTCTCACTAAAGTGAAGAAATTTGCTCTTCCAAAAGTTATATCTATATTTCTTTATGATAATAATTTAGAATTAGCCAAATCTAGGCATGCACTTCCAACAAGTAATGCGATAGTTATTAGAGAAGGGATTTCCAACGTGTGCTCATTATTCACGAAGATACAAGGTCCAACGATTAGCTGTCAATTATTTTACTTAATAAATCTATTCTTGTTAAACGATTATATCCTGAATCTCATTATTTTCTAGATTTGACTTTGTTTCGCAGTATTTTGAGTTTTGCTCTATTTCAATTTGTTTTGCCATGAAGTTTATGTCCTTCTCATTTGGGCAGTAAATATTATATTCTTTCAACAATAAGAAAGCAGTCATTATCATTGTTATTCGAATAAATCCTAGGCCAACTAGACCCAAACCCAAACAACACAAAGGTCACCTCCTAGATTAGGCAAGCAATTTTAAATCCTAGTTTTTAAAATTATCTCCATATCATCATTTCATCATTATTTAGAATTGAACTTTGTTCTTAACCCGATCCTAATAACTCTAGAAAGTTGCGGTAATTTACATATTGAATCCCAAATTTCTATGATTGTGGCAAATTACCCCCACGTTTCAACTTTCGCAATTTACTCCCTGCAAATCGGTTACAATGTGTCCTATACATGTTGCTTTGAGCTCCGAATACTGAGAGCACATGATCATTATGCGGGGTTGACTTCGTCACTAAAAACACACATTGCAGAGCGCACGACCTATTTCCGACGATAATTGTACAAAAGTCAATACCAAATTCCCCTGAATATATAGTTCTAAAATATGTCTGAAATATCCCTATATTTTTCCTCACATATATAGATGATTGCCTTCCATAACTAGTCGCGTGGTGATCAGACCTGCAAGAAAAATTTACCGGTCAATGCTGGGGCACATTGCCACCGATTTTAAAAGGCCAGGGAGTAAATTGCAAAAAGTGAGAATTCAGGGGTAATTCGTATACAACCCAAAAGAACGTACGGGGCCAGATGTATAATTCAATCTAAGCAAAGGCCCTTCACCTCCCAATTCAAGTAAGGCGGCGTGCTTTGAATTTTTAATTCGCAAAATTCTGTGCATCACCCCAAAAAAGATAACAAAAATAAAATGAGGCAAAACTCCAAAGCCACAGACCAGAACCAGGATCGCATCTGCTAGCTCCATCGCCATGGCGGAGACGACGACGAAGCAGAGCGAGGGGACGGCGGCGCCGCTGCACGTGGCGATGTTCCCGTGGCTCGCCGTCGGCCACTTCATCCCCTTCCTCCGCCTCGCCACCCTCCTCGCGCGGCGGGGCCACCGGGTCTCCTTCCTCTCCACCCCGCACAACCTCTCCAGGCTCCCCAGGATCCCCGCGCGCCTGTCCTCCCTCGTCGCCCTCGTGCCCCTCCCCTTCCCCGACACCCCCGCCCTGCCCCCGCTCGCCCAGTCCTCCGCCGACGTCCCCAACCGCCACCAGCAGCTCCTCAAGCCCGCCTTCGACGCCCTCCTCCCCGCGCTCCGCTCCTTCCTCCAGTCCTCCCGCCCCGACTGGATCCTCTACGACTACGCCTCCCACTGGCTCCCCGCCCTCGCCGCCGAGCTCCGCGTCCCCCACGCCTTCCTCAGCCTCTTCGCCGCCGCCGTCCTCTCCTTCTTCGGCCCCCCGCGGGAGCTGGCCTCTGGCAGGAGGTTCCAGCCGGCTGGCGGCGGCGGCGGCGGCGGCGGGGACTTCACCGCGGTCCCGCCGTGGATCCCCGCCGGGTCCGGCCTGGCTTTCCTCCCGCACGAGGTCGCGAGGGTCGCGGAGAGGTCGGAGGCGAGGGTGGAGACCACGGACGACGGGGTGCGGTTCGGCGTCTCGATCGGGGAGAGCGACGCGGTCGTGGTTCGGACCTGCGAGGAGTTCGAGCCGGAGTGGCTCGGCCTGCTGCGCGAGCTGTACGGCGACAAGCCGGTTTTGCCGGTCGGGCTCTTGCCTCCGACGGACGAAGGGGATGATGACGAGAGCGATGACGTGGAAGGCAGAGCGAATTGGGAATTTATAAAAGATTGGTTGGATGGGCAGGAGGCCAACTCGGCGGTCTACGTGGCATTCGGCACGGAGGCCACGCTCGCCGGAGCCGAGCTGGTGGGGTTGGCTCTCGGGTTGGAAATGTCCGGGCTGCCCTTCTTCTGGGTGCCCCGAAGGCCGCCCGGGTCGGATCGGGACGACGGGCTGGGGAGCCTGCCGCACGGGTTCATGGAGAGAGTGAAGGGCCGAGGGCTGGTCCGCTCCGGGTGGGCCCCGCAGGAGAAGATCCTGCGGCACGAGGCGGTCGGGGGGTTCCTGACTCATTGCGGGTACAACTCGATCATCGAGGGCCTCTCGTTCGGGCGGGTCCTGATTACGTTCCCCGTGATGAATGAGCAAGGGCTCAACGCGAGGCTGCTGCGCGAGAAGGGGGTCGCGGTCGAAGTGCCGAGGGATGAGATGGACGGGTCGTTCACGGGAGAGTCGGTGGCCAGGGCGGTCCGGTTGGCCATGGTGGATGAGGCGGGCGAGCCGGTGAGGGTGGCGGCGAGGGAAATGAAGGGCGTTTTCGGAAATAAGGAGAAAAATGATGGCTACGTGGATGAATTTGTTCGTTACTTGAAAGAGCATAGGAAGCCAATTGACAAGATTAACATGTAAATTTGTGATGCTGTATCTTTCCACGAATTTATCAATGCAAAGGAAAAAACTATTCTAACTGTATTGTAACTTTTTTACGCGCTCCACACAAAAGAATCCTGGCCCGAACCTTTGTTTTTTTCTACCTTATCGCAAGTGAATTTACAGTGGAGCAACGCTCAACAAGGTGGCGCGGCGTGGCTTGATATCAGGGTCACGGGACCTTGCATAGGAGTTGCACACCCCAATGATCACGGTGAGATCTCGAACAGAGATCCTACCGCCTTGATTCGTCGTTGCGCAATCTCACCGAAGCGAATTTTGTCACTATTGAAGAGAGACCCAGCGAGAGGGGCAATGGTGGTGGTGATAAGAGAGAAAGCGAGGCATGATTGTGTGAGTCGAAAGTAGAGCTGGCAATATGGGTCATAAATTCATATTATGATTCATTTTTAGTTAAATTGGTCATATATGAGTTAAGTAAAAGCTAAATATCGGTCAAAAATGTGTTTGAAAAAATGAAGCACAAAAATAAATGGGTCTAAATGGGTTATTAGTAATAACCCATTTAGACCCACTTTCAACTCATGGACCATGGTCTTCTTTGATTTTATAAATTTTTTTTTATAAAAAATCGAAATTATAATTATTTTTTATATTTCAATTATTTTTTTCTTTTTCTTTTTCTTTCTTTTACTTCCTCCCTTAGCCGATCGCCGGTAGGGCGACGGCCGGCGGCGAGCCAGGCGAGGCTCAAGCTTGCCGGTAGTCGCCGACGCGGGCGAGGCCGATTTGGCGAGCTCGAGCCTCCCGGCCGGCAAGCTCGAGCCTCGCCGGTCTTCGGGCGAGGCCGAGTCTCGTCGGATCCGGCGAGGCTCAAGCTCGCTGGCGTCGGGCGGGGCCTCGGCCTCGCCGATGACTGGTGAGGCTCGAGCTAGCGGCGTCGGGCAAGGCTCAACCTCACCGACGACTAGCGGGACTCGAGCTCGGCGGGGTCGAGGCGCCGCCCGACGCTAGCGAGCTCGATCTAGCCTATGGTCGATTGCCGGCCATCGTCGTGGGCGGCCGGCTAAAAAGCTAAAGAAAAAGAAAAAAGAAAAGAGAAAAGAGAAAAAATAATAATTATTAAAAAATTAAAAATATATTTTAAAAAATCAAAAAATTAAAAATTATATTTTAGAAAATTCGATTTTTTAAAAATATTTTAAAAAGAATTATAACAAAATTTCATTAAATTTGTATTGCAAAAAAATTGTTAAAAATTTGTATTGCCTAAAAATATTTTAACAATACTTTTTTTTTTTATATAAAAATCATAAAAATGAGCTTTTTTAGGTTTAGTTAAAAAAAATTTCATGTTACGGTTTTTAGTTATTCAATGGTATGTTCACTTCAAATAAGAGAAGCATGTGCATAGTCTAATTCTTTCGATTTATAGGTTTTTTTTTTTTTACTTTTTTAATTTTATTTTATTTACTATTTTGAATTTAATTTGAAGTTTTAATCCAATTAGCATATAGTAGAAGTGGGTTTTCCTAGAATATTAATAGGTTTTAGCAATACGAGTTGGGTCAGGAATGGGTCGGGTACGGGTCGGGTTGGATATGGGTCACTAGATTTACACTACAAGAATATGGGTCAAAACGGGTTAAATAGGTCAAATATAGGTCGACCCATTTTCGACCCGACCTATACCCGACCCGACCCACCCATTTGCCACCTCTAGTCGAAAGAAAGCATAGCTTTACCATTCTTTGGCAGCGACCACAATGCCGGCTTGCAAATTTAGTGGTGGCGGCGGAGGAAAATTGTAGGAAGATATCTACACAAATCTCTTGCTCAGGAGCACTTGATATTATCTGCAAAAAGGCCTCGCTATAAGACCTAATATGCATTTGATAAATTTGGATAAAGACCTTCTCAAAGCATTCTAGGATGTTTTTGCAGGATGAATATTAGAGATGAGGGAGTTACTTTTATAAGTCGCCATATATATATTGGCATTAAAAAGCTACGTGAGATTTAAAAAAGAAAAGATCATTCCAAACAAAGTTAGATGGTTATATACTTCTCTTTTGGGCTAATTCCAGAAAAAAAAAAAAAAAAACTTAAAATTAAGGTCGAGTGACAATTTTGACCCCAACTTTTATTTGTCTTGTAAAAAAGTATAAATTTTAGGACGAGCAACAATTCTAGTTTAATTTTTTTTCTCTTTAAAAATCACCAACTTTCATCCTTATCCTAAATCTAGCCCCCTGTTGACTCTTTGGGCCCGTTTGGTTCGGCTTTGGGCAAATGCTATTGGGAAAATGAGCTAAAGGGGTTTGTGAAAATGCAAATAGCATTTGGTAAATTGTAGTTTTAAAGTGCATTGTGAAACGACTTTGGGCAACCGGCCAGATCTGGCTGTCGGACTGCCGGATCTGGCGGCCAGACCACCGGATCTAGCTGCCGAACGGCCCAATCGCCCCCAGTCGCCGTCGCCTAAGGTCACCCACCTCAAGCGCACGACCCCAGGCGTCGGTCGCGCGCCTCAGGCGGTTGCGACCTCAGGCGTCGCGACTAGGGGTGATCGAGTCCAGGGTGGGTAAGGTCTAGACCTGGACCCTGTACCCGACCATGTTATAACCGGCTCTCTTTTTTGGACCCTGTACCCGACCTTGTTTGCATTGGATCCTGTTCCCGACCCACCCTGTTTTTCCAGTCCGGGAACGGGGTTAACCCTATTTATATTGGAACATGTTTTGCATAAAAATTGATGTACAACACTCATATGTAAGATAAAGTGTTTAACTGTTAAACGCTTTATCTTACAACTAGTGACCCCTCTTAATGGGGCGGGAAGAGGAAGTGATGTCTGATAAACGATGTGACCACAATGTGAAATAAAGTGCGGTTATCATGTAATAGAACATGATATGCTTATTGCAATGCAGCCGAGTGAATAAAGTTTTGCATTTTCATGAGGCGGCACATCTCCTGTCTCATGTACAAATGAAAACGGTACCGAAACGAAAAGTATAATGTCAATGAAGTACTGAGGCCAGCATTATCTGCATCATAATTTTCTCATTTTGAAACAGTAAATATAACAATTGAAAGAGCAAATCGCTCACCCAAAAATCTTACAAAACCAGCCCTTAAATCAAATGATATCCTTCAATAACTTTATCTAGAAGAATACAAGCCAGATCCTAAACGACCTAACTAAAGACACTCTTAAATTATACTGTTTCCTAGAATTATTTTAGATTAGGATATGAGAGATGAATTGCATTTGACACAGAATACTGAAAAAACATCAATCATATGGCAGGCTAGCTTTCTTCTCCTCTGTTACCCGTTGGACCACGAAGTAAACATCACAGGGCCATCACATTATGCAACAATTTGGCTGAGCCTCCAGCATCTCAGGTGATCTACACAAGTTAAACTTTCGTAAGTCCATTAAATGAATGAGCTTAATTTGCTACTTGTTTACAAAGCACGTTAAATGGATGAAGCATTAAAGCACATTCACCAAAAGTTAAACTTTCGTAAGTCCAGACAGTTGTTTGAACCGGAGCTGCATTACTTCCACTTTCTTTATTGTCTTATGAATGTCATCAATGTGGTCAAGTTACTGTCTATGATGATGAGCACATCTAGATCATTAGACTGCATTGAGAGTTGTGAAGAAATTTGTAAAATTGGCAAGAAGTTTTTCCTTTTCAAGCTAGGCGGATCAAGGAATCTCTGGCTTCTCAATTAATACTAATACAAAAGCATTGATGACGAAACTGAAAGCTATCAAGAGCACAGCATGATAAACACACTATGTATTTTTGTAGACAGATGTTTGCATCAATCAGGTTTGCATGGTGAAGAGCTTTCTTCACAACTACCGACAGTAAGCTAAAAATTCTCGTTGAAACTTTGGATAGACAGTATAAACCGGCATTTCTCAATGAACCAGAAATCAAGACTTGAGGCATTCGGTTTCTCACAAGAAAGATGTGCAACAGCTTACCATTGGTGGTGGCAAAACACGAGCCTCAACGACAGCAAGTTCCTTTCTCACCAACATTCCAAAGAGAAATCAAACACAAATAAAGTCTATTTACTTACCACAAAATTGGAGTTTCCACAAAATGAAGTTTATTTTCCAATGATAATGTCCTTGGTAAGACAATCCAAATCTATAAATAAATAAAAAAAAGATTAAATAAGACATTCACTTAATAGATAGTTATGCGAATGAATTACAAGATAGAAAGAAATATATATAACTTACCCGCCTTAAATTGTTCCGCATTCTCGATGCACTCTTCAACATTAATTGGCACGCGAACAGCTCTCAACCAATCTTGAGTACAAATTAAACCTTCCACCACTCTAGGAGTCAAAGAATTTCGAAAGCCATCAAGTATACGTTCCGATGTACTAAAAGCCGACTACGAAGCAACAAGTAGTCACGGGAATAGACAAAACATCTCGAGCCATCAAAGATAAGATTTTATACTTTGACCCAAGTACTCTTCCACCACATCAAAAGACCAATATTAAGGATATCTTCACTTTCAGCTTCAAGATACCGATCAAGCTCAGATTTGTTTTCATCCAACACTCTTTTCTTCGCGTGGAGATAGCTTTTGTGCCAAGCATTGATTTCACGATCATTATCATCAATATCAACATTGGAAGCACTACTACTATTACTTACACTTGAATCACCAAATTGTTCTTACTAGAAGAGCTAACAAAAGATTGCTCATAAGATTTATACAAATTCTCCAAGGCGACCTTCACTTTATCATGCATCTCATCAGTTTTTGCTTCATCATCATAGATTTGTTCAAAACAGAACTTTACATAATTCAACTTATTTGTAGGATCCAATCCAACCGCAATCAATGCCATCATATTAACTTTATCCAAACTCTCATAATACTTGTCAAACTTCTCTTTCATTTTTAAACCCATAACTTGAAGTTTGGGTTTAAAGAATTCGTCGCATTATTCAAATACTTATACAACATAGCTATCCCCTTAAAATAATCATTGGAAATAACATATGAACTACCCGATATCCTTTTGGTTGTATCATGAAACCGTCTCAGAAATTTAGAAAGAATGATGGCATTTTCTCAATCTTCATCTTCAGGAAGATCATTGTCAATTTCCCTCAAGAAAAATAAAATTTCATCTTCCATTCTTTTGAAAGCTTTCTTGAACTTTATGGCGGTGTCTAACATCATGTAAGTGGAGTTCCATCTAGTGGCAACATCAAGACAGACTGAACCCTTGTATGCAATCCTCTCACTCTCAATGCAAGCTTTGAATGTTTTAGCTCTCGCCGGAGAACTCCTCACATACCTAACTATGCTTCGGATGCGTGCAATGGAATCACGACCTCATTCAATCCGTCTCTTACTATCAAGTTAAGTATACTATCAAGTTAAGTATATGAACCGTGCATCTCATACGTAAAACATCGCCATTCAAAATCAATTTTAAAAATTTTTCTTTCAAATAACTAACGGCCACATCATTTGAACTTGCATTATCCACTGTTATTGTGGACACATTCTTTTCTATTCCCCAATCATAAATGCATTTCTCCATCATTTTACCAATCTCCTTACCCTTGTGACTATGCATTATCACAAAATTGATTATTCTTTTTTACAACTACCAATGTTCATCAATATAATGTGCAGTAAGACACAAATAGTTCAAGTTTTGAATGGAACTCCACATATCCATTGTGAGTGCAATCCTAGATTTAAGCTTACCAAAGTAAGCTTTTAAACAAGTCCTTTCACTTAGATATAACTTCATACAATCTCTTGCCATTGTAAATCGTGAAAGATGACGGAAAAGAGGTTGCAATTCAGTAACAAAATCACGAAAACCAACACGCTCAACCATGGAAAATGGCTGTTCATCAATAATAATCATTCGAGCAAGCATATGCCTACAACGTTCTTGATCAAACTTCCATGTCGTTAAGACACTACCACTACTAGTAGTATTTTCCCCTACCTCGCCAACCACATCTTTGTCACGTGATGCAAACAACATTTGCTTTTTATCTGTACGAGGATACTTTTTGCACTTTCTTAAGTGCTTCCATATAGTAGAGGTTCCATGATCAACATTATACATATAATCCATCCCACAATGAATGCACTTCACCTTAACTGTTTTATGTGTTTTCTCATCTATAATTCTCGAAAAATGATACAAACAATCTGATTGATTAGCTCTTTTTTTACCCGAAGGAGGACAGGAGTTAGGTACCCTCACCTTATTTGTCGTGTCCATGGTCGCAGATTCCACTTCATCAGCTCCATGGAATGGATTCATTTCATTATGTCCCTCCACTTCCATTAATATGTTTTTGTCTTGATCAATTGACTAAAAATTGGAAAAAAAAAAAAAAATATATATATATATATATATATATATATATATATATAACATTAGGATTCTACAAAAACAGATTAGTTTTCATAGTAAATCAAATCTCTTAACATAACTTTGGAAACATAAAGTAATTCATTCATCCCAAGAAGTCACTCGCCGAAGCTGTACATTTAATAGTCGAGACAAGTGATCATTTTAAGATATAATTTTGCTTGAATATTAAAAGGAAGAGGCGAGTTTGGGTTTATAAGAGTACATTGGAGAAGAAAACCAGCAGAACAGCCTTCGCTCTCTTGCCTCTCTCACACACACACCCACCCGCACAAGTATTGTCTTCCTGTTGTGCGTGACCAAGAAGTTGAAAATGAAATTCCTTCCTTATCAAGTAGGATTAACGAATACTGTGACAGTTAGCAAAACCAGCTTAATAATTGTTGTATAATCTATCGATGAAACTCGAAAGCACCATAACATAACAGTTTCATAATCAATACAAAATCAATCGGTGAAACGTGAAAGGCAATGCAACCATTTTAAAACAGGAATTCATTAGTGAAACCGGAAAAGTAAAAAATGAGAGAGCGACTATTATCGCTCAATCGTATAACTAATCAATGAAGCTAATAATTTCTAATTACCAAACATCACTGACCGGCGGCGAGCGGAATAGAAGTAGCATCAGGGTTATCGCGCGGTGAGGATAGGGACAGCGGCGGAGCTGGGCTGTCGGCGGCAAGGGCGTCGCTTGAGAGTAGGCTTGGAGTATATCTGTTGGGCATCGAAGACTCGGAGCAGATCTGTCTAGCGTCGAGCAGAGGAGGACCTAGCGACGGGGCAAAGCAAGCTTCGCGGGGAGGGCCGCGGGCGAGCGGCGCCGCAGCCGAGGGGCTCGGCGGGACGCAAGCGACGACGTCGGGTCGACGCGGATCGGCCACAAGCCGGCCGACAGTTCTTTGCGGTATCGCGGCGGGTGAGGATCGGCACGGCTTCAGCGGGCGTTAGCGAGGGGGCTAGGCCAGATCGCGAGCAAAGTAGGGGGCGTCGTTCGGGCGACGGTAGATAGACAGCAAAAGAGCTCGGGAAACAGCGCGCGGTGAGAACAGGATCGGCGGAGGGCTACCGTGGGTTACTCGAAGATGCGACAAGGTGGGCTTGCGGATGCGAGATCTGCGGGTCAGGGGTGTCGGTGAGGCAACAGCAGCAAGTGGAACGGCGAGATCGAACGGAGGCGGCGTTGGCGCTTGGGTGCGAGCTCGGCGGGTCGGCCGGCCGTGGGGGAACCGGTGGAGCGGAGCTTCGGATGACCAGCGGAACGGCGGCGGCGGTGCGAGCACGAAGGGTGAGACGAGAGCGGTAGAGGCGGCATCGGCTTTGCGATTTCGAGAGGGAGCTCGAAGCAAGGCCGGCGAGCGGCTAGGAACCGGGATCGGCGGATGGGCGGAGGTCGCGAGCTCGGGGAAGATAGAAATTAGAAAGTAGAAACACCGAAGCAGATTATGGTTTTTTTTTTTTTTTTTTTTGTGGCTTACAAACTGGTTCTCCAACCGGTTCCCAAACTGGTCCGGTCGATCCGATTCCGGACCGGTTTAAACAGGTCTGAGTTTTGGGAACCAATTCCCAGACCGGTTTCAACCGGAACCGGTTCCCGACCTGTTTTCCGGGTGGGCTGGACCGGAACCGAGTAAACCCGGTCCGGTTGCACACCCCTAGTCGCGACCTCGGGCGGCCGACGCCCGAGGTCGCATGACCCCGGGCGTTGCGACCTCGGGCGGGCGACGCTTGGGGTCGCCCAACCCAGTGACGCGCGACCTCAAGCGGTTGTCACACGGGTCGGGCACCCAGCGACGGTCGCCGAGGTCGCGCGACCCCAAGCGACCGTTGCTTGGGGTAGCCCGACCACGGCGACCGTCACCGGGTAGCCCAACCCCGGCGACCGTTGCACGGGGTCGCGTGACCTCGAGGTGGCCTCGGGTCGCGCGATCCAGGCGACCGCCGGGGTCACACGATCTAGGCGGCCGACGCTGGGGTCACGCGATTCGGGCGTCGCCTGAGGTCCGGCGACGGTCACTGAGGTCAGCCGACCCTCAGGCAATAGTCGCCGGCGCGCGCCACCCCTTCGCTGGTGGTCGTCGGCCTCCGATCAGCAACTGTCAGTTGGAGAAATTGGAGAAGATGAATAGTAACTGAGCTACTTGCATTCCCAAAATACAACTTCCCAAAGCACCTCAACCCTTGCATTCAGCTAAAGTCTCTCAGAGCCATTTGGAGATGCAATTACATCTCACCAAAGTCGTCCAAAAAATCGAACCAAACGCGCTTGCATTTGGCCAAGGGACTTTAGAGTCCCAAAGCCCTATCTGAAAGTTGAACCAAACAGGGCCTTTGTCTAAAGTCATCTTTATTTTTGAAAAGCAAAAAAAGTATGTACTTGTGAGCTTGGCAAATCTCGTCCATGGCATCTCCCAATGGGCATTGGTCTACAGCTTTAGATTACAACAAAATGGCGAAATTTGGCCGAAAAGATTTAATCGGGAGATCTTTTTGACTTGTCAATGAGTGTAGGAGACAATGAATAGCTTCACCATTATTCTCCAAGCTATGGCTTAGAGAAGAAGCTAGTAAATAGTGCTTTAAATCCAGCAAAACAAGACACTTGGATTTATTGCTGAAGTAGAATAGTTAAATCAAACAATCAATGGCTCTAAGTTGAGGGGGACCAAATTTGAGATTTAAGTTAAAGCTGGTGATTTTTTACAAGATAAAAATAATGGGGCCAAAATTGTCATTCGACTTAAAATTTGATACTTTTTTTGGGAATTAGGCACTCCTCATTTTCATTCAAAATTGAACAGGAATATGGAAGAAGAAAAAAGGGGAAACTGGGCTTGCATCCGGATCCACAAGTTTGTTGATCCAACAAAGAAGCCCATCGAAGTGAGAGTTGACTACGTGCTTGGCAAGGCTCAGATTCTCCATTATCTTATTTTGATGCTCAGAAGTCATAACCCAACTGGTGGTGGGGTTACCTTGCACCTCAAGTACATTTTTCTGCAGTTTATGATTTGGTAGCTCTCAAAACAAGCTTCAAAACACAACCAAACATTAACTAAATTCAAGCCAGTTTTGACCAAAAGCATCAGCATCATCTATAAATATGGGACTCTTGGGGCCTGTTTGTTTGTGTTTCTTTTTTCTGTTTATGAACAGATTTTTTGTTTTTTTGTTCCCGAGAACAAAAAAAAAACAGAAACGCGTTTGTTTGCGTTTTTGTTCCAAATCTTTTTTTTTTGTTCCGGGAACAAGAAAAGAACAGAAACAAGAAACAAAAAAAAGTTGTTTCTTGTTTCTAGAACAATTTTTGGGAACAAATTTTCTCTCTCCACTCTTTTCTTTTTCTTTGGCCGGTCGCCGGCCTCGGCCATGGCCGGCGACCGGCCGTCGAGGGCCGGCGACGATGTCGAGGGCCGGCGACGCTCGGGCTCGCCCAGATCCGGCGAGGCCGAGCCTCGCCGGTGGTTGGGCGAGCTTAGTCTCGCCCGATCTGGGTGAGCCCGAGCTCGCCTAGCCTCGACCCGCGCCTCGAGGCTGGGCGAGCTCGGGCTCGCCCGGCCAAGGCAAGGCCGAGCCTCGCCGGGGGCCTGCGAGCCTCGCCGTGGCTGGGCGAGGCCGCTGGCCAAAAGAAGAAAAAAAAAAGAAAGAAAAAAAATGAAAAATAAAATAATATTTAAAAATTAAAAGAAATAAAAAAAGAACACAAATTTACCAAACATGTTTGTTCTTTTTTTATTCTAGGAACAAGTTTACCAAACGCATTTTTTTGTTCAAAAACTATTCTAGGAACAGAAATAGTTTTTTATTTCGTTCTCCGGAACAAAAAAAGAACAAAAACACAAACAAACGCACCTCTTGGTGGTCTTGAAGAAGCAAGAGAGTATGTGTGCTCACTTGTAATCTCCATCGTTTTGGCTGATTCGAGTACAGCTAAAACCAGCCGAAGACAAGGACAAAAGAGAGGAGGATCAGGCTTCTGAGATTTGATGATGGCTCTGAAATTCAACAAGAGGGTTGACAGAGTCACCATTCTCTGTGCACTCTCAGGCGTACTTGTGGGTGGTCTTATCAGCCTTTGCTTAAATGGGCCTCAACAGACCATGGAGAAGAAAGAGGCTGAAGGTTACTTGCGGCTTGCAGAGCACTTCGGTATGACCACTAAACATAACAATCAATCCAGAGAGATTATTGTGATCCTATCATGTTGGCCCCTTAGAACTGCTATGGATTCATTGTATCGACTAGTCCCTGATAAAATTTGTCTTACGGCATTTAAAATCCACTTTTGCAGGTAACTTGCTTGGAGTTGCCGGGAAGAGAACGAGCAATGAGCTCTTCACTTTGGGGATCAAGTCTCCATCTCTTCATTGCACGGTTGTTGCAGTTCAGATTTGTGTCACCTCTGCAACAAGAAACCTCGACGATGCCACTCGTGTTCTGGGTTGCACTTAGCAGGTCGATTTCTTCCATGTCTATGGACTAATGAAGAATTCAGAACTTCCAAAACATTCCCAACGCCCTCAAAGCAGTCAATACAGAAGAGAGCACGGCTGGGAACAAGAAAATATGAATCGTACCCAAAAAGGAAAGAAGAAAAGAGAAATGTTTCTGCTCGTGTATTATACGGTCCATTTACTATGATGTATTATGCCTTTACTTTTGACCTTGAGGCCTGAACAACGTGATAGCTTCAAGATCACAGGAGCTTTTTAAGGTGCATTTCTACCTTGAGATGTTATTGCCTTGTACATCTAAATCTTTCGGAAAGAGAACAAAATGAGAATGATCCAGTTGAGAGACGCAAATCGAGAGAAACTTCAACATAACGAGATCATGCAATACATCTAAATTTTCTTCTCATTGAGAATATTGTTAATTGTTCAGGAACAAGCATTCGTACCCAAAACGATAGCACCTATGTGGCTCCAGACCAAGTTTGCTAATAACTTAATTGTTCGGTCAAAGATGACAATAGCTCTATCCTTAAAAGAATAAAAAAGTAAACTTCCATTGAATAACTATCTAGCTCCTAATAATGATCTGCAATATTTCAGACACTTTCTTTAGATAAGTCAAACCCAAAAATCCCACTTGAGTTCTCCATCTTAGCACAGCCAGAGGCCACTTCATCAACTCCAGAAATGTTATTTGTCTCCCTCGACAAAGCACTTGCATCTCCATGAGGGACAAGGAGCATACCTTGAGTGTCGAGGTTGCCTTGATTGGTATTGGAAGCTGTGCACTGCAAAATTTGAAAATTAGGAGCATTCACATTAGCAATGTCCACACAGCTTTCATTTTCATTTCCATTTGTATTGAGCCCCAAGTCCCTCGCCAATGGTCCAGATGCACCTTCTGAGACTCCAAACGGAAAATTTCCCATATTCTGAATTTGATTATTGCCTAACTTATCCACGGAGAACTTCCTTTTTGACGATTTCTTCTTGAAGCGCGCTTTCTTTGCCTGTGGAGGATTTCCAGTGTCCTCAGCATTAGTAGCCGTCTCTGTCCCTCTCTTTTTGCATGGAACGACCGTCAGCTGAGAGTTGGTAATCGGTTTCTCACATGATGTGGGTGTACTCGACTGTATGGCAAGAAGAGCCGTTCGAGCAGCTTTAATCTCTGCTTCTTTCTTGGTTTTTGCAGTGGCACCAATGTAACGAATTCCTCCAATCTCAACAGTGCATGAAAAGAGAGGCACTCTCCCTGGTGCCTCATCCTTTCGGCATTCATACAGGGGAATCGCATAATTCATCTTCTGTGCATATTCCTGAAGAAGGTTTTTGCATAACCCTGTTTCATGCTGCAAAGAACAATCATTGTAACAAGTCCAACTCATATAGGCACAGAAATGGGTCACAAACTAATTTAAATGCAAAGAATGATCTGGCCCAAAAAAAGAAAAAAGAAAAAGCAAAGAAACAGCCACAAGGGAAACAGTGAAACAGAATCAATCTTGCAGTCACAGACTAAGGAAAGATAAAAGGATCAGAAACATCCCTAAGAGACTTCACATACATACCGACGTGGATTATATGTGATGGAAAAGGTCGAAGATGGATGAGAAAATTCTAACCAGACTAGATGTACTGACATCGATCTTGTTAATTGCCAAGGCCAATGCCAGAAACAAAAGAAGAGAATCACGGAACTGAGGAGGAACTTGTAATGAAGTCTCATTACTACTTAATAAGCATGTATCCAGCAGTACAGTAGACCATACGTCATTCAACTACATCTTGGACTTGCAAAAATGAATTTGGAATCTAAAGGAATGCAATTTGATTGCTTAATGAGGCATAGCAGGATTAAGTATCTTTCTCCTGCTAACCAAGATAATCATACAGCAACCGCTAAACAATCAAATCATCTCCTCAATATCAAGTATGCACACGTACAGCAGAATTCTTGTGCATGACACATAGAATACTATCAATATGATCGGAGTAGGCTAAATAATACTTCAATTGCTTAATGAGGTCTTGCAGGCGTCATAGCACACTTATAATTAAACTATTCAGCAATCATAATATTAAATCAGCTCCTCATTTCTAAACTATACGTACTAAATCTGCAAAATTGTGTTCCATTACAAAAATAAGGAGAACAACTATATTATCATGGGTGTGCCATAAAATATATTTACAATTTAATTCTATTTAGTAGTGCCTATTGAACTTACAACTGGTTGAGAAATGCAGTCACTGATTTCACCAGACTTCGCTAACTCCAGCAGCGCAACTTCAGCAGCTGACTGCTCGGCTGCCTTCCGATTAAAGAACCCAGGTAAAGAATCATATCTGACATCATTAACAATCACCGTTGATCTGAATGAAGGTTCATGTGAAGGACCTTCTTTTATGGTCTCATAGACTGGAGTTGGTCGTCCCACTTTTTGTGCATACTCTTGCAACCGACTCTTGAAGACGTAGCAATTTGAGACACCTGCATTTTATCCAAAAACACATCATCAATGATTAAATGAAGTTGGAAATTCGGAAATATCAAAAAGGCAATTAAAAAGTGGAAATGCCCACCATAGTGTACATGGGCACCGAGAGAGGGAGAGAGAGGGAGGGAGGGAAGAGGGGGGTGGGGGAGAGAGAGAGTTCTAAGCACTGCACTAAAGGGAAGGGAAGAAGATTGATCTCCATCTTTAGAACTTTAAGTAAAACAAGAAAAGAAGGATTCCTTCTTCGAGGTTACCACTTCAAGAAACAAGCATGCACAGAAATTTCAATGAAAGATCAGAACCAAAAAATACTACACCCGGGGATGAAATTAGTGGGCATCATTCATCCCAAATTTCTTAGTAGGAGTCACTGATGTTCCACAAGAAATATCAGGGGAAAAGATCAGCAATTTCTCAAGTGGAGAAAAATCTCCTCTGTAAAGTTTTGAAATTTGCCAAAAAAAGGGTATCAACCATAATTTCATCATTATTATAATTTTAAGGAGTACACAAAAAAGATTAACAATGTGATCATTCTGCTCAATGAACGCAGAATTGACGAAGCGCCAGAGAGATTACATCCCCTTTCACGCACGCTGGAAATCAAAAGAAATCGTGACAGCAGTGCTCCACAAGAACAAAGAAGGGAAGGGGCAATAGAACCCCTTGAACAGCAATGCTTTACACACTCGAGCACATCAAAAGTCAGCCGTAATTTACTCAGCCTATAGTCATTCCTCGCAAAAAGAGGGAGGCTCGAGAAGGAAAGACTCCAACTTTGACAGCGTACATGATCAGATTTTCAGAAAAAGAAGCAATGGTCCATCTGGGTTCTCGCACATGATGCTACCCACCAAGCGAAATGAAAGATAAAGAACAGGGAACACTCTGGAATTTTTCACAGAAAGACTCCAACGTCGGCAAAATATCCTCACAGAGACAAAGAGCGAGAGTAAAATCTGCACATACCCTTTTCGAGATGAACGCACGAAGCAGAGAATCAGACACGAAAGACAAAACCTTTGGTACCTGAGAAGCCTTCGCTGGCGGGCATCGTTTGTTTTGAAACGACGACGACGATGATCAAGCGCAACGAACGGACTGAGAAGAATTTCTGCTTCCTCGGGCTCTCCTCGCGGGTTCTGGGCACAGAACGAAAGCCAAAAGGAGGTGAAAATCGCGCTCGGAACGCTGGGAACAGAATCCTTCTGCAACCAAATGCTGCGAGGTTTCGAATTCGAGAAAGGAAAAACGAGAAAACCCAAGAAAAAGAAAGGAAGAGGCGAGACAAGGACTGCACTTTTGCACGCACTCCGGACAGTCCGCGAATCTGACCGCCCGAAGGCTAAAACCCCAGGAAGGTTTTTTTTTTTTTTGGGTTCTCCCCATTTGCCAATAATTCAATACAGAATTTTCCCTTTTTTTTTTTTTTTCTATTCAACTCATAATTACTGGAGAATTTTTTTTTTCTCTTTCTATGCTTCCGCCTTTGGGATTGTTGTTAATTGCCCCCGGATGTATTTTAAGAATCCATCACAAGGTGTTGTTTACCGTTAACTCTTATCAAATTTTGCTTACAATGACAATACCTAATAAATTCGTCACATATATATAACTAGAAGAATAATTCATTACTGTATTGTTATTTACGGCTGTGATCGTATGACAAGATGTAACTAATTATTAATGATAAATCCGTCATATAAATATATATAAAATTGAAAGAATAGTTCATGTGACTGATTAATAATAATGAATTCTTCATTTAAGTATACATACAAAATTGGAAGAATAGTTCGTAAATGTATAATTGTTTTACAGCTGTGATCACGTGACAATATGTGATTGATTTTTGTGGATAAGTTCGCCGTATAAGTATATATATATATATAACTGGAAGATGGTTCGTAAATGTATTATTATTTACAGTTGTGATCACGTGACAACATGTGACTGATTATCGATGATAAATTTCTCATAAATATATAAAACTAGCATAATAGTTTACAAACATATTACTAACAAACGTCAATATATTGTTTTGAAAGTAGTCCCTTAATCATTCCTCACATATATAGATGATATATGACTAATTGCATTTCATATATAATCACACGCAATCACGTGGCCCAATATGTAACTACAAGTTTGTTACAACTTTTTGGGGGCACATCGTCACCTCATAATGGACTTTGAAATTAGTAATAGGCCCCTATAGAATTGGGAAAACTTGGCCTGCAAGGAAAAGAGGAGGCTGAGTTGTAAATTGTAGAATTTCCACCGGATGATGAGAAGCTGGTGAAGGAAGGAGATATGAATGAACTTCAGGAGTCGGTACCTTATCAGATTATGGATGAAATTGAAGGCATTGAATTTGAAAATAGAGAGAGGGGAAAGGGAAGAAGAGGAGGGCGGCAGGAAAAATTAAAAGTCCGTGAATGAAGTGGGAGGAGAAAAGGTGGTGGAGGAAGCAGATAATTGAAGTAGTGATCGGGGAATGAATGGAATTTATAGTCCATGAAACACATGTTTTTTGCATATACCTCTGAAGGCTATGGTGGCTGGCCAGTCTTGGCCACCCTAGTGCCATGGTCTTCATAAGTTGGAATAGTGGAGATTTTTAGGCCTACTTCAATAATTCAAAGGTCAGAGGCACTATGTGGATAGTTAAAGCCTTCAGGTATGTTTCTTATGGAGACAACATATAAGAGCAGCAAGGTGGAAAGGTGGAGGAGAATTGTGAGTGTATAGCAGGCAATTATGTGAACCCCGATGGAATCCCTTGGGATTTGGCATTATGGTGGAGGAAAAAGTGGATGTGGAAGTCTTGCAGTATCCAATTCATTGATTCTGAGGTGACTAACATGGATCAACGGCACTTGAGGAGAATTAGTCGGACTCGTATTGATCCAGATTTTGAGAAGAGATGTTTTTTGTGGTAAAAAATTAAGAAATTTACTGAAATAGTCCATGAGTCCTGGATGTGTATCGGAGATTTAATGGAATTAAGAAGGGGGAGAAGCAGGGAGGGAGTTGCAAGGCGAAAAGGAATGTGTACTCTCTCTCTCTTCTGCTGGTTTGATTGACGTCGGCTTTCATGGGCAGAAGGTCACATGGTGCAGTAACGGGGTAGCAGTAACGGGGTAGGTGAAAATAGGGTGAGAGAGGGAATTGACGGAGTGGTAAATGCTGAGTGGGATGTCTCAGTGGTCTAAGAGGACTGAGGTCTTCCACCAACCTGCCATGGCATCAGATCATTGTCCTTTGATGGTCAATACTAACATTCAAGATCAGAGGGGGAAGAGAAGATTCAGATTTCAGAGCATTGGGGGCCGCTTTTGAAGAGAATAGGGAAAGTAATAAAGAACTCTGGAACGTTCAGAGTACTTCTCTTAAAGAGGCAATTAAAAAATTGGTCGATTGTAGAAGTGCTTTGATCGAGCGAGATAAGAGCTCTGGCCCTGTCAATAATAAGAAAATTAAGCTATTCTAGGAGCTACTTGGGAAATTGCAAAGATGGGATGGTCGAGCGGTACGAGGAAGACGAGGAGCTAGGTGTGGAACTTAAGGAAGTCAAAACAAAAAATTGGTCTGTTCCAGCTGAGCAGAGACTTCAGGTCCTGACGGTTGCTTTGGGATCTTTTACCAAAAACAATGGGATGATGTGGTTGGGGAATTAATTTCAGCTCAGGTTAGCTTCCAATATCTCTACCTGGCAACTCAGTACACCACTCTCTATTTTTTTGGATTATCCCGAGATCCGGACGAGAATCCAATTGAGTGCGTTTGGGAAGGTTTTTGGGAAAAGTTTATGAGAAAATGTAAAGGCCCTTGAGTTAAAAGAATTTTTTAAAATGCAAATTGTGTTTGGTAAATCATATTTGTGAAAATTCATTGTGAAGTGTTTTTGAACAAAATAGTATTTGGACAAATTAACTTTGCAAAAGACTTTTGTCATTTAAAAAAAGGAAAAAAAAAAAAGGAGAGTTGGCCGGCCAAGGGCTTGGCTGGTTACTGCCGACAAGGGGCAGGGGTTCGGCGAGGGTCGCTGTGCGGAGGATGCGGCGCGGTAAGGTTCGCGCAACTCACCGCGCCGCGACCTCCGTTTGGAGGTGGCCGAGGCTTGCGATCTAGTCTCTGTGACCCAGATCACGCGACTAGATTTGCGCACGATTTGGGTCGCTGGAGGTCGCGCAACCTAGATTTGCCGGGGGTCGCAGCGTCGCTAGGGGTTGCAACGGTCACACAACCTTGTTGCGACCCAAATTTGGATGGTTGCTGGGGGTCACGCGCCAAACCTTTGGCTACTCAAATCTGGTTTGCAACAAGGTTGCAGCGACGGTCATGGCGACGCGACTTGCGGGGGGTCACTGAGGTCAAGCGATTGGCCGCCGATGGTCGCCATGACCACATGGGCCTCATGCCGACCTTTGTCCAGCTCGTTGCCGGCCCCTTGCAACTCTACGCAACTTCGCCCGCCAACCTCAATGAAGAAGAAGGTGAATAGTCATAAGGACAAAACCGGAAAAACGAAATGTTAGCGAGGATATTTGTGGAAGAAAATTTTTTGTCTTACTCTCCCCTGAACATTCCGAGAAGGCTGAAAGCCCAAGGCAGCCCCTGTGACATCCCGATTTTTCCAATTCTATTTTCAGTAAAATTTAGATGGGCATTTCATCTTTGCACATATTGTTCTTTTTCCTTGAGTTGGCCACTCATGTGAAAACTAATTTATCGGGTGAAGCTGGTAAGAGATTATAATGCATTAGACTCGAGAATTTGACCAGGAAACGATCTTTCGACCGAGCTAATCTCGCAAGGGTCATTATGGCGCAGCTTAAAAATCGATTAGAAACCGGAGATAGGCCGACTCGATAAAAGCGGGTGATCAAGTGTGGGTGATTCCACCAGATTATCGACTTGTTCTTGTCGGTAAGACCGGGTCGGCTTTTACGTCGATTGGGTCCCCGTGTCCGTAATCGAAACCTTGAGATTTCCACGACAACCGAGAGTCGCTAATGTGTCAAAGATGTACATTGTGGCTTGATTTGATCAACCACGGGTCAAATGCACGAAAATTTCTAAAAAGCTACCCGGTACATTAGGACGCGCTAATATCGTCTTTGGAGTGAAATTAACCATGAAATTGAAAGTGAATTCAGCAATTGGAAGTCCCGGGGTGTCACATATCTTATGAGGAACATGGATTAATTTTATGGATTTTAATTGGACTCAATTTGAAGAGAGTTGATTGGAATTGAAAGAATTGTTGTACAAGATTTTATGCCCGCGGAAAGTGAAATTGGACCTATTGAAGATAGTTGTGGAAGTTTGAATTTTAGTGGAAGATGACATCACCCTATGTCATGGTGGTTGGCCAAGATTGAAGAAGAAATGGACAAGTGGAGGGTGGAGATGGCTTCTTGGAAAAGTGAACACCTATCAACATCATCTTCAACCTTGAGAAGAGAGAGAAAGAAGGAGGTAGAGAGGAGAAAGAGGGGCTGCTCGTGCGAGGCAATCACCGCCGGAGCTCCTCGCCGTTCGCCCGTCGCCGCCGCTCGCCGCCGGAGCCCGCATGTCGCCGCCGCCGCCATGCGCCCGCTGGCCGCGCGCCCGGCTCGCCGGCCGGCTCGCGCTCGGCCGCCGTCTAGCCCGTCGACCAAGCCGCCCGAGCGTCATTGCTGCCGCCGAAGGGTCGCCGGAACCGCCGCGTTCGCCGCTCGAGCCGCCGCCGCCCGCCTCCGCCGGACCCGCGCCCGAACCGCCGCCGTGCGGCCGCCGTTCGGCCTTGGATGAGCCGGATTTCCGGCCTAGATCTAGGACTTCAAGGCCCGCTTTGGGTGTCTTCCCGGCCTCCGTTGGTGTCGCCCCGAGAAAGTTTGTCGTCGGGCTCGCCATCCTCTTCGCCGGGGACTCGTCGGAAAGCGATTCCAGTGAGTTTAACTCACTAAACCTTGATTAGAGGGTTAATGATGCCCTAAGTGTGCTTAGCCTAAGTTAAGTGAGTTTAGGTGGTTAGATTAGTTTATTTTAATTGTGGATTAGATTAAGGTGTGTGATTAGATTAAAATGTGTTTAATTAAAGTTAATGGAGTGGTTATATTAGTTTAATCCTTGATGGGACATAAAAGGGTTTATTTTTTATTAAATTAAATACTTCGAAATTCTGGAGATTTTTATAATATATTATATTCCGAAAAAAAAAAATTAAAAAAATTATTTTTGACCTCAATTGCTTAGAATTTCGTGCGATTCCGTCTTTGTGCATTTAGAATTTGAATTTGATGAATGGATGTGGTAAATCGACTATTTAATATCATAAATAGGGATTTTACTCATAAATACCCCAGAGTCGGGTTTTGATGTAAAAATTGGATGTTAATGTTTAATGTTGTGATTTGAGTATATGAATGAAATGTGGAGTGTTCGGAGGTCAGTTCTGATTGTCGTGTGCTGGTTGAGACTCGGGTCACAGTGGAGGCTAAGCCAACTGGACCTGATTCTAAATTTAGTGACGAGGTTCGGGTCTTGATAGAGGCTAGGCCGACTGGACCCATGCTCCTTCGGGAATGCCGTCGACGTAGAGACGATGCCGCGCTCCACGGGGGGAGGCGATGCTGGCGCCTAATGTCGTAGATAGCTGAAATTCGAGTAGGCTATGCCCTTGTGTGGCGGTGGTTAATAATTGGAATATGTCTTGAGTGCGATCGTGATTTATATTAAAGTGTTGGTATTCCAATTGTTTTAAATTCTCATAGTCGCTTGAGATTTTGCGATATAAATTGTGCTAACCTGCAGGGAGGAATTAAGACGAGATAAGTCTTCTGTGTGAGGTGGCTAGGCCACCCGGGGTGTATTGTCTTTCTAATAGGGGTTTAGGGGGTTGAACTTGCTGAGACATTGTCTCACCCCGTTGTGGGCCAAAATTTCAGGACCGTAGATGGCAGAACACCCGGAGCGTTATGGTCTTCCCGTGCATAGTACGGCGAAGTTCGGTTGTCCCGATCCCGAGGGCCATTGGATCTATGAGCTGGTTAGGACCACGGTTTGGGTCCAGGAGGGCTTGGCCGTTAGGGTACCTCATAGATATAGGGCTTGGTTTCGTTTTGGGCCCAATGGTTTCAGGATTGGTCCATTTAGTAGTTTTGATATTCCATCTGCTGTCATGGAAGCCATCCTAGGTGAAGGAGTAGACGACCCTCCCGATGGTAGGCTGGAGGACCCCTCGTCTCCGGAGGTGCTCATTTCGAAGTGGGATCGAAGAGCGAGTCCGACTAGTAGTCTTAGGATCGCTTCTTCTTTTTGGTGAACGATCCCTTTTTGTAAGCCGACCTTGTTGGAATATATGTAATCTATGGATTGATATTTATCTATGTTAGTACGCTCGTTCATGAATGTGTTGATTTCTTGCCTTCCTATCTCGTGAGTTTTTGTCAAGGGTTTTATAGCACGTTCCGTATGCGCATAATGAATTAATTGAGTCGGCGACACCACCTGGGGATGTCGCACTTGTATGACCATGGCGGGTTGTTCACGTGTCTCGGGGTTCGGGGCGTGACAACCCCGTTTAAGTGGTATCAGAGCATGGTCTATGTATGGAGTGATAAGGTGCGATGAGTCATGGGATAGTTGGTAGGAAAGGCTTTTAATATGCTTTCGCATGTGTTTGTTAGCTGTTTGTTAACTCGTTGTTGAGGTCACTCAGGTTCTAATGTGGTATTGGGATTTGCAAACAGGTATCTATATTGAGCTTGTAGCATGAGTGACCGAGTGCCGAGAGCTGCTAGGAAGAGAGCAGCAGGCCCCGTGTTCCAGGGTGGGCCGTCGTTGAGAATCGGTACTCGTAGTTCCCTTGAGAGAGAGCCGGCTGAGGCCAGCGCAAGTGGTGCAGCATCGCCCCCAGTCGATGCTAGGGTAGAAGCCCCCGAGGATCCGAGGTTTGCTGGGATAATGAGGATGCTTGAGCTGATGGGTGACAAGATGGACCAGCAGGCCGCCGCTTCAGCCGCCGCTACCGCCGCTACTACCAATGCCGCCATTGCCGCTAATGCACGCATTGCCGCGCCGCCGCAGCCGCCGCCCCCGCCCCGCCGCACCCGTTGATGAACCTGAGGAAGCACTCGGTGAAGTCCCACCTGGGAACGTGGCTATTGGGAGGCCTATGCATAAACTAGTGGAGCAGTTCCTGAAGTTGAACCCGCCGACGTTCACGGGAGCGGGAGAGCCCGAAGCTGCAGCACTGTGGGTTAAGGAGTTGGAGAACGCCTTTGATTTGTTGATGTGCACCGAGGCAGAGAAGGTTGTTACGCGGCTACCTATCGTTGAAAGGGATTGCATGTACTTGGTGGAAGACTACGAAGGGGATAGCTTTCCCTAGAGGCGTAGTTCCAGAGTGGAATGCCTTTCTCGAAGTCTTCAATGAGAAGTACTTTTCTGAGTGTGCTAGGGAGGTGAAGATGGCAGAGTTTCAGCGCCTTCGCCAAGGTACGATGACGGTCGATCAGTATGAAGCGAAGCTCGCTGAACTGTCGCAGTATGCCCCTAATTTAGTTCAGAGACCATCAGCCCGAGCTCAGAGGTTTAGAGATGGACTCCGACAGGAGGTGAAGAGCTTGGTGGTGCCACTAGATGCGAAGGAGTACAATGCCATCTACGGGCGGGCCCAACTGATTGAGAAGAACCGAACGAGAGAGCCGCCACATCCGGGTCGCGGTTTAGCTCGAACGGGGAAGGTAATCGGTTTGGGAAGAGACCGATGTCCGGAGGGAGGTATCTGTTCCACCCAACAGCGGGGGTGGGATAGGAAAAGCCGCCGAGATCGAATGGTGGGTGTCGTCTCCGTGGAAGGAGACATGGTACAGCCCGTGCCCCCTAGGACGGGTGCCCGTTATGAGTGTGGCCGCGGGGTCACATCGCGAGGTTTTGTCCTGGGAAACGAGATGGGATGGGAAGATCGTTGCCGCCGCCACCACCGTTGGGTCGAACGGAGGAATCGCGCCGCGGATGATGCTTTGCGGGGTGGGATGACCCGACCTCCGGCTCGGGGAAGGACGTATGCTATCACGGAGGACGGGCGGAGGATGCGCTCGATGTGATCACGGGTATGGTTTTGCTGAACGACCAACCCGCTTATGCTTTATTTGATCCTGGAGCTACCCATTCGTTTATAGCTGAAAGATATGTTAAGTTGGTAGAATTAATTCCTGAGTTGTTGGAGTCAGTGATTAGTATATCTACGCCGTTGAAAGATAAAGTGTTAGCTTTAGTGGGTTGTCTTGGTTGCAAGTTAGTGATTGGTGAGCGAGAGGGGAGGATAGACTTGATAGTCCTGGCCATGTTTGATTTTGATGTGATAATTGGCATGGACCGGCTCACCAAGCAACGAGCTAAGTTGGACTGTTATCGCAAGGCGATTCAGTTTAACCAGTTAGGGGGTGAGAGCTTCGAATTTATTGGGAGTCGAGGAGGACCCTCGATTTCCTTAATCTCATCGCTCGAGGCAACTCGTTTACTAGACGAGGGTTGCCAAGGTTACAGCGACGTCGTGGATACGACAAAGTGGAGGAATTAAAGATAGAAGACATCGTTTGTGGTGCAAGAGTTTCCGGACGTATTCCCGAAAGAGTTACCGGGTTTGCCGCGTAAAGAGAGATAGAGTTTGTGATTGAGTTGGTCCCGGGACCGAGCCAATCTCTAAAGCTCCTTACCGGATGGCCTTGTCGAACTTAAAGAACGAAGGTGCGATGGGGAGTTGTTGGATAAGGGATTTATTCGTCCTAGTGCATCACCGTGGAGAGCCCCCGGTTACGTTCGTGAAGAAGAAGGATGGTTCATTGCGTTTGTGCATTGATTATCGACAACTCAATCGGTGACAATCAAGAACAAGTATCCGTTTGCCGAGGATCGATGATTTGTTTGATCAGCTTCAGGGAGCGTCGATATTTTCTAAGATCGACTTGAGGACAGGATATCATCAGTTAAGGATCAGGAAGGAAGACATACCGAAGTCGGCGTTTCGCACTCGATACGGCCACTATGAGTTCACTGTGATGTCGTTTGGGTTGACGAACGCCCCAGCTGCTTTCATGGATCTGATGAACCGTGTATTCAGGGAGTACTTGGATCAGTTTGTAATTGTTTTCATTGACGACATCCTAGAATACTCGAAGAGTACTGAGGATCATGAAAGACACTTGAGGGTAGTACTTCAGACCTTAAGAGATCATGAGCTGTATGCCAAGTTTAGTAAGTGCGAGTTTTGGCTGACTCGTGTGGCTTTCCTAGGCCACGTCATATCCGGGGAAGGAATCTCGGTGGACCCGCCAAGATTAAAGCGGTAACTAACGGCCGAGACCGACTACAAGTGATGAGAAATCGGGAGTTTTCGGGTTTAGCAGGGTACTACAGACGGTTTGTAGAGGGGTTTTCAAGGTTAGCATCGCCGTTGACAAGACTTCTGAAGAAGGAAGAAAAGTTTGTGTGGTCAGATAAGTGTGAGAGTAGTTTCCAAGAGCTTAAGCAAAAGCTAACTACTGCACATGTGCTAACTATCCCATCTGGTCTAGGAGGATTTGAAATCTTCAGTGATGCGTCGTTTAGAGGACTGGGTTGCGTGTTGATGCAGCATGGCAGGGTTGTTGCATATGCGTCCCGCCAGTTGAGAACTCATAAGCTGAATTATTCGACGCATGACTTGGAACTTGCAGCGATCATCTTTGCCTTGAAAATTTGGAGGCATTATCTGTGTGGGGAAAGATTCCAGATCTTCACCGACCATCAAAGCCTCAAATACTGTTCTCTCGAAGGAGTTGAATATGAGACAAAGACCGATGGATGGAACTCCGAAGGACTATGATTGTGAGATTTTGTATCACCCGGAAAGGCGAACAAGGTTGCCGATGCACCGAGTAGGAAGTCTTCGGTTGCACGGTTGGTACTCAAGGAGTGGAGTCTACTTGAGAGAGCACGAGATTCGGACTTCAAATTTGAGGTAGGCCACCTTTCAAATCTTATGGCCACCCTCATAATTGAGTCGGAAGTGCAGGTTAGAATCAGGACTCTTCAGCAGACAGATCCAGGTGTTCAGAAAATCCTACAAGAGGATGCAGAGAAAAAGAAAGCTGACTTTCAGACTTCTGAAGATGGAACATTGAGGTTCCGAGGACGATTGGTTGTACTCGACGATGTAGAGCTCGAGAGAAGAGATCTTATCGAAGCGCATCGTAGCAATTACAAAGCATTCATCCGGTAGCACCAAGATGTATCGAATATGCGCCAACACTATTGGTGGTCGGGTATGAAGGCGGATATCGCCAAGCATGTTGCCAAGTGTTTGACATGTCGCAGGTCAAGGCTCAGCATTGTAAGCCGGGAGGACTTCTGCAACCCCTCGGGATACCCGAGTGGAAATGGGAGCACATCACGATGGACTTTGTGACGGGTTTACCGAGGAGTTAGAGAGGGAATGATTCGATTTGGGTAGTGGTCGACAGACTGACAAAATCAGTACACTTCATTGCGCACGAAAGGACTTGAGTTTGGATAGACATGCGAGATCGTATGTGCGTCGGATAGTCCGTATGCATGGAGTGCCGGTTACGATTACTTCGAGATGAGACCCGAGGTTCACCGCCGCCTTTTGGAAGAGCTTACGGAGCGCCTTAGGTACCAAGTTGCGAAGACAAGACGGCCTATCATCCTCGACGATGGCCGGTCCCGAGAGGACTATCCAAACCCTCGAAGACATGTTGCGGGCTTGTGTTTTGGACTTCAAAGGAAGCCGGGAAGAACAACTTCATCCGGTCGAGTTTGCCTACAACAACGGTTACTAGCGAGTATTCGAGATGGCTCCTTTTGAAGCATTGTATGGCGGAGCGTGCGTAACGCCGGTGTGTTGGGACGAAGTCGGAGAAAGAAAGATCACAGCCCGAGTTGGTTCGGTCGGTGGAGGAGCGGTGGCGTTATCAGAAACAGATTAAAGACCGCTCAGAGCCGTCAGAAGAGTTATGCAGATAAGCGTAGAAGGCCATTGGAGTTCCAGGTTGGTGATCACGTCTTCCTGAGAGTGTCACCGATGATAGGTATTTCTCACTTTGGCAGAAAGGGGAAGCTAAGTCCGAGGTACGTAGGCCCCTTTGAGATTTTGGAAAGAATAGGGACTCTAGCGTACGGTCTTGCACTACCGCCGAGGTTGGCACAAGTGCATGACGTCTTCCACGTGTCGATGTTGAGGAAGTATGAGCCGGATCTGACGCACGTTCTAAATTTCGAAGAAATAGACGTGGATGACAGGGTGTCATACGTTGAAAGCCCGGTTCAGATAGTGGATCGCAAGGAGCGTGTTCCGCGCACCAAGACCATCCCGTTAGTCAAAGTGGTCTCGGCAACACCACTAAGACCGAAGGAGCAACTTGGGAAACCGAAGATTCGATGAGACAATTGTACCCTCACCTTTTAACTTAAAGTGTTGTAATGGTTTAAATTTCGAGGACGAAATTTTTATAAGAGGGGAAGAGTTGTGACATCCCGATTTTTCCAATTCTATTTTCGTAAAATTTAGATGGGCATTTCATCTTTGCACATATTGTTCTTTTTCCTTGAGTTGGCCACTCATGTGAAAACTAATTTATCGGGTGAAGCCGGTAAGAGATTATAATGCATTAGACTCGATCTTTCGACCGAGCTAATCTGCAAGGGTCATTATGGCGCAGCTTAAAAATCGATTAAAAACCGGAGATAGGCCGACTCGATAAAAGCAGTGATCAAGTGTGGGTGATTCCACCAGATGACTGTTTTCTTGTCGGTCGGCCTAAGACTGGGTCGGCTTTTACGTCGATTGGGTCCCCGTGTCCGTAATCGAAACCTTGAGATTTCCACGACAACCGAGAGTCGCTAATGTGTCAAAGATGTACATTGTGGCTTGATTTGATCAACCACAGGTCAAATGCACGAAAATTTCTAAAAAGCTACCCGGTAGATTAGGACGCGCTAATATCGTGCCGGAGTGAAATTAACCATGAAATTGAAAGTGAATTCAGCAATTGGAAGTCCTGGGGTGTCACATATCTTATGAGGAACATGGATTAATTTTATGGATTTTAATTGGACTCAATTTGAAGAGAATTGATTGGAATTGAAAGAATTGTTGTACAAGATTTTATGCCCGGCGGAAAGTGAAATTGGACCTATTGAAGATAGTTGTGGAAGTTTGAATTTTAGTGGAAGATGACATCACCCTATGTCATGGTGGTTGGCCAAGATTGAAGAAGAAATGGACAAGTGGAGGGTGGAGATGGCTTCTTGGAAAAGTGAACACACTATCAACATCATCTTCAACCTCGAGAAGAGAGAGAAAGAAGGAGGGAGAGAAGAGAAAGAGGGCCGCTCGTGCGAGGCAACCACCGCCGGAGCTCCTCGCCGTTCGCCGTCGCCGCGCGCAGCCGCCGCCGGAGCCGCCGCGGTCGCCGCCGCCTCCGTGCGCGCCGCGCCGGCTCGCCGGCCGGCTCGAGCTCGGCCGCCGGCCCGCCCGTCGACCAAGCCGCCCGAAGCCGCCGGCCGCCGAAGGGTCGCCGGACCGCGCCGTTCGCCGCTCGAGCCGCCGCCGCCGGCTCCGCGGACCGCGCCCGAACCGCCGCCGTGCGGCCGCGTTCGGCCTTGGATGAGCCGGATTTCCAGCCTAGATCTAGGACTTCAAGGCCCGCTTTGGGTGTCTTCCCGGCCTTCGTTGGTGTCGCCCGAGAAGGTTTGTCGTCGGGCTCGCCATCCTCTTCGCCGGGGACTCGTCGGAAAGCGATTCCGGTGAGTTTAACTCACTAAACCTTGATTAGAGGGTTAATGATGCCCTAAGTGTGCTTAGCCTAAGTTAAGTGAGTGTAGGTGGTTAGATTAGTTTATTTTAATTGTGGATTAGATTAAGGGGTGTGATTAGATTAAAATGTGTTTAATTAAAGTTAATGGAGTGGTTATATTAGGTTAATCCTTGATGGGACATAAAAGGGTTTATTTTTGATTAAATTAAATACTTCGAAATTCTGGAGATTTTTATAATATATTATATTCCGAAAAAAAAAAATTAAAAAAATTATTTTTGACCTCAATTGCTTAGAATTTTGTGCTGATTGCTGCTGTGCATTTAGAATTTGAATTTGATGAATGGATGTGGTAAATCGACTATTTAATATCATAAATAGGGATTTTACTCATAAATACCCCAGAGTCGGGTTTTGATGTAAAAATTGGATGTTAATGTTTAATGTTGTGATTTGAGTATATGAATGAAATGTGGAGTGTTCGGAGGTCGGATTCGATTGTCGTGTCTTTGGTTGAGACTCGGGTCACGGTGGAGGCTAAGCCAATTTGGACCGATTCTAAATTTAGTGACGAGGTTCGGGTCTTGATGAGAGGCTAGGCCGATGGACCCATGCTCCTTCGGGAATGTCGTCGACGTAGAGAGACGATGCCGCGCTCCACGGGGGAGGCGATGCCCTGGCGGCTAATGTCGTAGATAGCTGAAATTCGAGTAGGCTATGCCCTTGTGTGGCGGTGGTTAATAATTGGAATATGCGAGTGCGATCGTGATTTATATTAAAGTGTTGGTATTCCAATTGTTTTAAATTCTCATAGTCGCCTGAGATTTTGCGATATAAATTGTGCTAACCTGCAGGGAGGAATTAAGACGAGATAAGTCTTCTGTGTGAGGTGGCTAGGCCACCCGGGGTGTATTGTCTTTCTAATAGGGGTTTAGGGGGGTTGAACTTGCCGAGACATTGTCTCACCCCGTTGTGGGCCAAAATTTCGGGACCGTAGATGGCGTAACACCCGGAGCGTTATGGTCTTCCCGTGCATAGTACGGCGGAAGTTCGGTTGTCCCGATCCCGAGGGCCATTGGATCTATGAGTGGTTAGGACCACGGTTTGGGTCCGGGAGGGCTTGGCCGTTAGGGTACCTCATAGATATAGGGCTTGGTTTCGTTTTGGGCCCAATGGTTTCGGGATTGGTCCACTTAGTAGTTTTGATATTCCATTGTCATGGAAGCCATCCTAGGTGAAGGAGTAGACGACCCTCCCGATGGTAGGGAGGACCCTCGTCTCCGGGAGGTCGCTCATTTCGAAGTGGGATCGAAGAGCGAGTCCGACTAGTAGTCTTAGGATCGCTTCTTCTTTTTGGTGAACTGATCCCTTTTTGTAAGCTGACCTTGTTGGAATATATGTAATCTATGGATTGATATTTATCTATGTTAGTACGCTCGTTCATGAATGTGTTGATTTCTTGCCTTCCTATCTCGTGAGTTTTTGTCAAGGGTTTTATAGCACGTTCCGTATGCGCATAATGAATTAATTGGGTCGGCGACACCACCTGGGGATGTCGCACTTGTATGACCATGGCGGGTTGTTCACGTGTCTCGGGGTTCGGGGCGTGACAGCCCCATGGTAGCGTTGGGCTTTCAGCCTTCCAAGGGCTCACTTTCCCCAAGCATGTTTACAAAAGAAGTTTCCAAAAACCATTTTTTAGCCCAAAGAGCTTTGGATGCCCAAAGTGTCTTAGCAAAGCCACTCCCAAACGCACCCAAACCTTTTAAGGATTTGCTTTGAACCCAATTAGTCCAAAGTCGGCTTCCAACCATATCTTGACTCTTTTGATTCCCAAACTTAAGCACCTTGGAGAAATTATCTTAATTTCGTCCAGTTAGCAACTGTTGCTCTCATTTCTCAAAATCAAAGTGCTTTTCTCTACAGTAGGATGATCCAAGATAGATGGGGTAATGTCTCGGGTCAAAACTATGTCTCATGACCTGCTGCTCGTAAATGGAAAGATTGTTGGAAGTGCTCATCCTACTAGAGGAATCCTTATTTTTCCCTTTTATTTGTTGACGTGCTGTGCTTTCTTTGAGCATTTGCAAGTCTTTCTAGCAATATTATACTAGAAATTCTAAAAGTTTCCTATAAGAAATTTACCTATATTTGAGACAATTATGAAATTACTATATAAATTACCTACATCTCTCAACATTGTACATATATTTCCATTAATTCTCTACCTATCTCGATTTAATTGCCTTAAATAATTATTTCATAAAAGCTTATAAATAGACCGATGTAATCTATAAATAAACTGATGTACTGTTCGCTATGATATATCAAATATATATAAGAATTGACATGACTCTTATCTTTCGTTTTATCATTTCTCAACACTAGTCTTATCTTATGTTGTCTCATCTATTTTTTCGGATGGATCTTTATTTTTCTTTCGAAACTGATGAGGGTAGCTGCTCAAAGCTCAAAGGAGTGTCGGAGAGTTATAGTGTTTGCTTTAGGGCGACAGCTGGATCAACCAAATGTGATGGGCATTAAGCATGAGCTCGTTGTCTTATTTAGAGTGCGATTAGAATGAATCCGATCGAATTTTTGGACGAAAATATTCGACGAAATAGAGCTCGTGAAGCCAAATTTGAGATACGGTGGAGGTGGGAGCTTTTTGAATTTTCTTTTTCATTTCAATTGTGTGTTTCTCAAGCAAAATTATATGATAGAAACCTTCGAATTTTGAAGAAATCATATGACATTTTACAAGTTAAAATTTGTAAGTTTCCGTAGGGTGCGAGCATTTAATGTTGGAAGCAATTATAAAATGCGAGTCGCATGATTAAAAAAAAAATCGAAAAGTAAAAGGAATTCTAAATAGGAAAGTGATAATTTTGACTCATGAATACTTGAGAAGTGTGGAGAGAGGGACAAATTCGTCGTATTTATTAGAAGTAATCTATTACAGGGTAGGCTAGTTTCTATCTTGAAACCGAAAACCATATTAGAAAAGTCAATTTTCAGTTTGTAAAACTAGTAATCGGCCCACCTAACTCTAGAACTAGATTGATCAATGTAGTTTAGTTCCTAGGCGAGTCCAAGAGAATTGGTGTGATTTCTTTCTTTGTTTTTTGTTTCCTCTATTCCTTAACAAGGTCTGGAACAATGGAACCGGACAGGGGATTAAAAAGAATTTGTTTTTAAACTCTCACAAGGAATGAAACATTCTCACAGAGTGCAAATGTGTTTATAAACGTCGTTTCCGTTCTCTTCTCTAGTCCTTTGGCAATAAAGAAGAATCATCGATCCGGTCTGGATGGTTCGGTCTATACCTAAAATCGTGGACCAGACCGATTTATACCGACTTCAAATTTTGTGAACCGAGAACCATCCGGAGCCAGGCGATTTCAATGCTCATTCCAAATATTCATGGAAGTCAACGTACTCTGAAAAGTTGGGGCAACATTGTGAAGAAAATTGAAAGTTGAGGGTGAAATTGAGAAAACCCAAAGATGACAAAGCAATTGGGATTCCGTGTCTCTCTGTATTTCCTCCTGCCTTTCCCCAGAAAGAACAACCCGGCCGAACGAGCCGTCTCTCCCGCTCCCACGTCGGCTGTCGAAATCCGAAACCCGAAACCCACCAAATTCCCCGACCCCTTTCTCTCTCTAGAGACAGTCGCTTCTGCTGAGTAAAAATTCGATCTTTGGGTTCTCTTGCCGGTTCAATTTCTCGGCCCCGCGAGCGCTGATTATTGTTCCGCCAGTTCCGCACTCATACGATGCTCGTTCGCCATGAACGAAGCCGTCGTTGAATCGAAGCCCCAGAAGAGGAAGGGCTCCATCAGCGAAGAAGACATCTCCACTCTCTTGCAGAGGTTCGCCTTCTTCTCTCTCTCTCTCTCTCTCTCTCTCTCGCTCGGCTTCCGTCGATTTCATGGCGTTTTTTGTAATTTTTGTTGGGTCCCCGGATGAGATTGGGCGTGTATCAATTTTGGGTAGGAGGTCGTTTAGTGTGCTTCTGGCTGATGCGAGAGTGGGTCTGCTTCTTGGGCAGGTATTCGGCGACCGCGGTGCTGTGTTTGCTTCAGGAAGTGGCGCAGTTTCAGGGCGTGAGGGTAGATTGGAATGAGCTGGTGAAGAAGACGTCGACCGGGATAACTAATGCGAGGGAGTACCGGACGCTGTGGAGGCACTTGGCTTATCGTGGTACGCTGCTGGAGAAATTGGAGGACGGAGACGAGCCTCTGGTGAGTTTTCGGGTCGTCTATCTTTCTCGGCTTCGTGATTGGAGGAATGGGTGGGTTTGCCCTCTTTTGCTTGTGGATGGATTCAAAGCTGCCGGACTGATTTGTAACATCTGTATCGTGATATTCTTGAGCTATAATTGCTTTAATGAGTTGGTAACGTGGGTTTAGTTAGGAAGTCCTGATTGTAATATAAAGATTGGTGGGTGTTTGTTTGACTTTTAAATCGGTAGCGTCATAAAAACGCCGATTCTTTGCACGTAAGTACTAACTGGTTGAGTGGAGGAATATGTGCCCGCTAATATGCCGTGATTAGATCAACTTTCTTTGTTGAAAACTGAGGACATTAATTGATCATCCTATCTTATGCAACATGCAATTTGGCGAAAATTTCTAGAGTAGCAAAAGTGGCTTGTTTGCCACCAAAGCGTACTCTCAATGTTGACATCTCAGAGTTAAAAGTACCACCTTTGAACCAGGGTGACCGGACCCTTCTCGGAGAAGAATCCCTATGTTTTAGTCTTCGAGGATCGGACATGAAAAGAAGTGGTAATCTCTTCATGAAAAAGGTTTCCTAGATTTTGGAAGTCATTTGTCTTGGGACAATATGATGAACTGACGTTGCTGGTCTTAGCCAGTGGCAGTGGTTAACTAAGAATCCCCTGCCATGGCTTGACTCATCAAAGCAGCCCTAGCATCCTACATGTCTAGAAAGCTTGAGGATGGATTGAAGAATTGCGCCATTCAAGGTTATCAGAGTGAAAAATGTGCCTTTCAAGCTGGACAGTCCTTATGCCTTAATACAGAGTTTTGAGTTTTATCTTTTCCTTTGATGAAAAGCAACATTATGCTGTAACCAGTGATTCCTTGAACTGGTGTAGCCTTCTAAAGCCCTGGGAAACTAGTAGAAATAGATGATAGCACCTATTATACTATTATGTTCCTTACAATTAGATAATCTTCTCTAATGGCCTTCACTTCCACCGGACATAAACATGAAAATAAGCAGTTGTTTCTTCATGAAGAAACATGCTTGGATTTTGGAAACCGTTTCTTAATTTATGTGATACAAGGCCAAATTAGCGTACTCGGTCATTGGTGGTTCAATTAGCTGAGAAAAATTCTACTTTCTGTGTGCTGTGGAGTTTCCCTTGAATGTCACTGAGAGACAGTTGAGTGGTTCATTATCCTAGAGGCAAATACTATAAAGAACTCTGTAGTAAACAACCTTCTCTCTACTAGTTGTCAATTAGGTACTTTCTCATTCATCATTTGTTTTCATATGGTCAGAATTATAATATTATTTAGTACTGCTGTTTATATGCCTTTTGGTTGAGACTGTAAGCTTTCATTGTTAATAGCAGAATCTATTCTTCATTTTCTGCATCTCCTCCTCCTCCTCTTCTTACTGGTGGCTTATTAAGTAAAGATTTGTCATTGTTTCGAGCACTTTGTGTTTCCTTCTTTTGTGTCATGTAGGTTAAAGGTCTGCCTATCTAGTTTACATCTTATATTCTATCTAACAAGTGTCAAGTATAATCATGTTGTGCACTACAATTACTGAGACCTGGCTCTTTTCCGTATAGTAGTAATCAGAATCTGTTTTTCAGGATGATGACAGTGACCTAGAATTTGAGCTGGAAGCATTTCCTGCAGTGAGCACTGAAGCTTCGACAGAGGCTGCAGCCTGTGTCAAGGTTGTTTTTTTTGCAATTTATGCTCCAACTTATTTACGTCACAGCTGCAAGAGGAACCTCAGTTAACAATTATTTTTGGGCAACTTATTGAGATATCCATCACAACGTGCAAGTGGAATTGAATTTACTTTAGTTATTTGGAAATGGTATGCTACTTGATGGTAGTACAGCTGAACTTTTCAAACTGCATAGGGTTGGACCTTCACAAGTACCGGTATTTTGGGGTTAAGGGAAATGGGGGTTAGTTGATGGATCTCAGAATGACGCTTACTAAAAAGTCCAACCCAAAAGCTTAGCCGATAGATGAAGGGAGATAACATGAATATAAGGCCTATTTTAACCTCATGGGCAAGCTATTTAGGATATTTTAATGCTGCCTCTAACTTGCAAATTAGACTTAGGACGGCACGTGGAATTGATGGATGGGACCCTTGTATACAAAATAAGTTTAGGGCGAAAGCTGGGTTTGATGTCCTACTCAAAAGCTTAAACTAATAGTGGGAGGGAGAGGACATGAATATAAGGCTTGAAAACCCTATAGACAAGTGATATTGGATACTTTATGAAACGCTAAAACTATTGAACAGGATGAAACATGTGACTCCTTAAATAGAGATTCCAGATATGATATGATGTATCTATATGAATGGCTTTTTTTTCTGAGTGTGAAGATATGCCATTTTGTATCCCAAATTTTGTAGAAGATCAGGTTGAGTCTTGAGGATGTGGTGTTCGATATAGGTATTTTTGCTCATGAATGATTCTCTATGATTTGTGATGGTCCACATGTTACTGTAGCCCTTGTTTACTTGATGGGGATGTGAAGCCCATGAAAGGCTGATTCTCCTTGGAAGTCTTTGCTCCAGCAAATATCATTTCGCTCATCATAAGTTGTATTGAGTTAAAGAAGCAGGGTCTTTTCTTTTGCGAGCTCTGTGGGCTGGATCATCATATTCTTGTTAGATGACATCCAAATGAGCTCATATCACATTCTGAGAAATATGTCACTCCAGTTGTATTTGATTCTTTTGGCTCATTTTCTGAAGCCTAGAAAGTGGCACAGTAGGCTGCATGCATGCTAGAGATATTATTTATCTAAACAACATACAAGTCAACAGGTAAAAGTTAGTTGTCCAACAGGTGGCTTGGTTATTATGCAGATTCTGTACTGTTAGGTAGGTACTCTTAGAAGATTGATTTCATTGGACAGATGCATGTGCGCGATGCTTAACATCCTTTGTGAATTTTAGGTTTGAATCAGAGCTTTGTTCTGGTTGTCTTTAAAAAGAGACTTTGTTTTTTTTTTCCATGCAGGTTCTAATAGGTTCTGGTATAACAAGTGACCCCAGCCTCCAGAGTAACTCGACCGTTGAGGCCCCATTGACTATAAATATACCAAATGGTCAATCATCTAGAGTTTCTGAAAGTTCCCAACCTCCTTGTTATGCACAGGGCATGAATATTACTGTACCGGTTTCTGTTCAGAAGCAGCCTATGCCTGCGGTAACATCTAATGAAGGCTTGGATGCAAATGGATTTGCAAGTGGCAACAATGCTTCTCGAAAGAAAAGAAAACCATGGTCTGAGGCAGAGGACTTGCAACTCATTGCTGCTGTAAAGAAATGCGGTGAAGGGAATTGGGCAAACATTTTAAAAGCAGACTTTAAGGGAGATAGGACTGCTTCACAGCTTTCTCAGGTTTGAGTCCTCTCTCTCTCGCTCGCCCGCGCGCGCGTATTTTCTTCTCAGTAGATGGGTTGAGGTTTTGTTGTAAAATTAAAGTCATCAAGTGCAGTTCTCTTGGTTCATTTTCCTGGCCGATGAATAGCAGATGTAACCTGTTACGGTGGGAGATTAGAGAAAGATTTTCTGATGATAATTCTTGGTTTAGGATTCTTTCCTTTTTTAATGAAATGTTTACCTTACATGGTTAGGTTACGCTGGTTTAATAAGTTGTCTTTGCTTTGCGCTTGCTGTTTATCTTGGGATTTCCTTTTCATGTGCAGAGGTGGGCCATTCTAAGGAAACGGCATGGAAACTTGAATGTGGGAATTGCGAATTCAACGGGGCCACAGCCTTCTGAGGCACAACTGGCTGCTAATCATGCAGTGTCTCTAGCCATCGATATGCCTGTGAAAAATTTAAGAACAGGTTTGCTCTATCTGCCTGCAAAGAATTTCTTCCTAAATGATTTGCAGAATGATGGTTCAATAGTTATTAATTAATTGGTTGACTTTCATGCACTTTGGTGCATCCCTCTTGATTTACTTACTGCCTCATGATTCATTGTGTCTCACTTTATCACAACTCTTTCTTAGCGTGACTACCCTTTAGTATCTGGTGAAGTGAATCTTGTAGTAGGCTTACTTGTTTGAATGAAGCGTGGTGTATCTAGACTTAATTGCCTGTGCCACAATTTTGAGCTGCCTGGCTTTGACTTTTCTACACCAAGTTATGTAGTTGGTCTTGTTTGTATAAATCTGCTTAAACATGTATTTTTCTTTTTTTCCTTTAAGCAGGAGCAACACCAAATGGTACCTTTGGTAACTCTACACGGCCTGCTGCCGCTGCTGAATCTCCTTTCCCAGGGAACATTGCTGGGTTGGCCCACCATCAAACTCAGCAAATTTCACAGCAAAGATCTTCTGTGCAATCTTTAAGTATTGCACCGAAGTCTAGGGTTCCCCCGAAAAAAGCATCTCCAAAAGCTGATATGAGTCCCGATTCTATGGGACTAAAAGCTGCAGCAGTCGCTGCAGGGGCTCGGATTGCAACCCCTTCAGACGCTGCTTCGCTTCTGAAGGCTGCCCAGGCAAAAAATGCTGTACACATAATTCCTTCCAATTCTTTAATTAAACCTTCTTCTATTCCTGGTGGCAGTGCCACCCAATCCAGGCCCCATCCTGGTGTAAACTTTAGAAGTACTGGGCTCGCTGTTACATCCAGCCATGCAGGCTCTGCTGCTGAGAAAGAATCGACTTCTGCAACCGTCGGCATTCCATCTGCTCCTGCTAAAGCACCAGCTATCTCCTTACAGAAGAGTAATATTTCCTCGGCTGTGGCCACCGAGCTTCCATTGAATCAAGAAGCCAAAAATGATGAGAAGATGGTTGATTCTGTAGCGAACAATGTGATGAAGGAGCCAACCAAAGATGGAACTTCTGCTTTGGACGATGCTGCAAAGCAGGTTACTGAAGATGACAAGGTTCTGGTAAAACCAGAAGTAGAGCAAGGAAATGAAACACCAGTTGAGAAGTGTAATGTGGCATCGAATGCACCAGTGGCTGTAAGTGATCAAAGTGCTGTGGTGAGCACCCAGACTGAGGGTGGAAATGAAAATCGTGACAAGAACTGTGAGAACGGAAGTTTGCAGGTTGACGTGCCAGGCTTGGTGTCTATAGAACATGGCAAAGAAGTAGAAGGCACAAGCTAGTTTGGTGGATTTAGATGATCTAGTAGATTAGAGATTGTTATGCAGGTTGAAACAGAGAAATTTTACATGACCTTTTGCTTCCAACTTATTATTTTTAAACTTCCAGCATTTGGTGCTCGCCGAGCTTTGTAATATTTCTCAGAATATAGCAATGAAAAAGCAAATGATAGTTGTCCATCGGTGTTGTTTTGTCTATCTGTCTTTTAGTCTATTTTTCTATCTGAATAGGTAGATCTATCATCTGTGAGCGAAGTGGTGCTCTGGACAAGAGCCTATCGTATGAGGTTGACATATGGTTTCGGGCCGCTCTTTGGATCATTTTATCATTGAAAAGATCATGTACATCAGTGGGCTTCATTTCTTCAGAAAACAGAACTAATCCACCGATTTTCCATGCATATCGGACTTTTTAGCAAGTACTCCGTAGAGATACCTTAGGACTGCATATGCATGCCTCGTTTTTTTGTTTTTTTTCCCTGATTATGCGTGTATGTTTCTTAAATTTGTGCATGATTCATCCGAAAATAAGGTAAAAAATTACTGGCCCTCTATTCTCTTGTCAACACCAGGCTTCGATATATTTTCTTCCGACAGGAAAGAGAAGCAGAAGCTGCCAGTTTGATTCCCGGAAATTGTGCTTTCTAGTGGTAAGAAAACGCATGAACACCCCGGATTCATGCAATGACGTGTCCGCAAGATATCAGCAACTTGCATCAGCGGCAATATAACTGCGGCCCATTCATTCTGCACAATATTCTATGCTATCACAACCCAACATTAAGAATTCGAAAACAGATCATGTACATGTACGATTCAAACAAGTACGAAGACTCGAGGAATCAAAGCTAAGTAGGCAATGCGCCGCCTCCGAGGTCGCTGTCCTTCTTCTGCATCGCAGGACTCACGCATGCAAAGATCGATGGCTGCTTCTGCTTCTTCAGCTTGACCCCGAACAAGAAGGACCTCAAGGGTATTCTTGACCTGTGGGGCTGATGGCTTTTCGATGCCGAAATTCCGAGATACTCATCTAGTCTTGCAATGGTTGTCTCTATCTCGGCCTTCAGCTTCTTTACCCGGTCCAGACCAGCGTTCAGTTCGTCGGCGACCCTGTTGTTCTCTTGCTTCATGTTCAGGACCTCGCCCTGGAACTTCGCGGCCTGATACTCACTCAGAGAGGGATCTCTAGCAGCAGACCCCGGGTCAGAAACTCTCGTTATCTCATCCTGTAACCGGCACAAGGCAGAAAATCGACTCTCCAATTCGTCCTTCAATAGCGCATTTTGCTCCAACCACAACTTGAGTTCGGTCTCTATCTCCCTCAAGTGTCTGTATATCGGCCGAGCTTCAGACTTCAAAGATTGGTGCTTAAAGCTTGAATCTTGTTTCTTGTCATCGAACAACTTTGATAACTCAACTTGTAGATCGCGGAAACTTGTTTGGAAAGTCTGCACCTGATGGATCGACGTGCTGAATCTCAACCAGAATTCAATGTTTTCCTCTAGGAGCTCGTCAATCTCCACTCGGAACTTCTCTTCCATGGTAGTAACAGCTGGAGCTCTACTTACTCTGGTGTCTACCTCTCTAGTAGAAGGATTCTTCATGAAACCTTGGAAATTATGTTGAAGCAGCAATTTGTAGAGCGGCTGTTTTTTCTTCGGCAGCGATGATGGACTCAATTCTTGAGAGCTAGATCCGACCGGGATGCTCTCTTGGGGATTTTCTTGATTCGTAGCCTTATCTTCTGATGCAACAACGTCTTCAGCACCATCCGGCTTCCCATTCGGCGTGCCTAATTTTTTACGAAGAGCCATGATCTCCTCGTCCTTTGAAGCATTCTCATTTCGTAATTCCCTTATCTGCATCGCCAATTCAAAGAGGCCATCCCTGTTATCCTTCTCCACGTCGCTTAGCTTCTTCCTCACGTCCTTGTAACTCCTGAGAGCCGAAGTGTACTCCCCTAGTAAAAACTTCTCTCTGTCCTCTACGCCAGTCAAGAACATCTGCCTCCAGTCGGGATGATCTTCGCTGCCATCCTGTGAACCCTGAGTCTCGGTAAACAGATCATGGTTCTCTTCCTTCTCGTGCTGCACCGATTCTTGGGGTCTCTCAGACATAACATCAAACTCGCTAGCAGGGCCAGATCCCACATACATCTCTTCCTCCGCAGCTTTGATGGGATCATCGAGAGTAGGAACACTGTCCTTATTCTCCTCTCGCTTTGCCTCCGCATCGCTTTTGTTGTCAGAGACGTGCCGCACTTCATTCTCTTCAATCTCCTTTCCTTGTTTAGCGTTTGTACCAGCGGTTATTGTTTCATGGAATAATGTTCCGCCATTCTCATCCTCCTCATCCAGCTTCACATTCTGCAACTTCTCCGAGAGATGGTCGAGGTTCGAGCTGGCTTCTGTAAAATGAGAGATGAGGTTCTGGTTTTGGTCCTTGACATTCTGCTTCAGGGTCTTGATCCGGCGCATTTCCTTCTCCAACTCTTTAAGCCTGCTGTTCATATTGTCCGAACCTTCCATCAGAGTTTCCTTTTCATCTTCGAGGGTCCGGATGTGCGTGTGCAGGCCATCCGTCTCCAATTTCAATCTCCCCACAAGAGCGGTCTGGGAAGAAACCGCGGTTTCCAAATTGATAACCTTGTCGACCAGTTCATCAACTCTCTCTGCTAATTCCGACATAGTGAGCGCCGCTTTCGAATCAGAATGGAGAACTTCCTCTGTTTTCTGACTATCCCAGCTCGACTCATCGTCTTGTTGGACCGAACTCCTTGATTTTGGACTGGTACCGACCGAATTTTCTTCCTCCACATTGTCCTTAGTGGTTCTCTCTTCAGAAAGAAATTCGCCTCTGAGAGATTTGAGCTTTTCGTGTACTTTCTTGATTCTTTCCTGTTCCTCTCTCGCCTCTTCGGCTGATTGTTCCTGTTGCTCCTGCATTTTGGACAAGGCCTCCTTGCAAGACTTCAAAGCTATCGTGGCCATTAGAGTCCGAGCCTCGTTGTCCTCGATGATGGTACCGATTCCAAATTCATCCTGCAGGCTGCATACTTTGCCTTGCATTTCCATTACCTGGTTTTCTATTTCCCAGTATCTCTCGCGCCCCCGCTCAAACGAGCTCTTCACGAACTCCTTCTCGGTCTGCAGCGCTAAAATTCCTTTCTGAAGCTTGTCGATCTCCTCTAGAGCCTCAGCTTTGGTCAAACCGGAAGCGGGAGTGACGGAAGTCTTGACGCCGCTCAAGTTCTTCTTCAGCTTTGTTTTCCTCGAGCTCAACATCGACGGGCTGCTGAACTCTTTCGCAGGGAGCTTTGGCACTTTAGGAATGCGCCGTTTTGCGGTGTCAGGAGGATCACTGCCGGACGGCTTCTCAGAGAAGCTGCCGGCGAAGCTTTGCTCGTCATCGTCATCATCAACGTCAAATTGGACTTCATCGGGAAAAGCCGTGGCTATTTTGCGGTTGGCGCCTTGAAGCTCTCTGGATAAGAGGTCATATCTCTCAGCTAGAGCTCGGTATGCCCGGTAGGTATCTTCCACTAAGCCCTTGAGCTCCGGCCTCTTCTTGTAGTACATTTCGGCTCGCTTCGCGAAAGAGTCGCCATCGCCATCGATAATCTTCAGCGTGCTCTGGACCTTGTCTTCAATATCTGCAGTTGAACCTCTGCATATCAGTGCTTTTGGATTTTCTCTACACATAGATACATCGACTCAATCATGTCGCGACCGTAACATTCACAACTATGACGCCCGTTAGGTTGGCTCTTTTGGTTCATTTACTAAACTTCTGTATACCTCATCGTACTGCATCCTGTAAACTCTGTTCATGATGCACTTCAACTCTTTTTTTTTTTTTTCCTTGGCAAATCTAACATATATGTACGCAGAAAATATCACAACATCAAAAGTAACTAAGAAAGATACAGTTTTTTTCGTCTGCAGGAATGTTGAATTAGTTTTTGAAATGGCATTTTTCTACAAACGCGCACATCGCGCAGGTACGAAGGCTAGGATTACATAAATGTCTGCAGGTTTAATGCCGATTTTAATTTGAGACTGGTTTAGGTTTTATGAACCTCAATCTTGGTTTCTGTCGTCGATCTTATGTTATTTGAGATATAAGAGATCTCTCTTGCCCCGTCTATGAAGATCGTCCATGGACTGATCAAAAGATTCAAAACCTGTGGTAGGAATAAATAAAAATCTTTATTCCACTAGAAACATCGCGAACTTCATCTATTCGAATCCTATCGTAACACTAATGATCCCCGCTCTATCTCATTCCGCATCTGGAAACCCGGAACTGCAAAACAGGCCTCGGCTCCATCCTAGAAATCAATCATTTGAATTATACTCCCTCCTCTCTAAACCACCACATTCATTCACTATTGTTTCAGGTCCAACATTTTTCTTCCACATAAACCAAAAGATCTACAAAACTATGATTGCCACAAAGCACAAGTTTCTAAAAGATGAACAAAATGATGGAGGAATTGGATTGGAAGCACCACCTTGGAGGCTCTGCTCAAGCCATTTTGATTGCTTGGTCCTGATGTGGCTTGCCCACCACCATGAATATGCGTTACTTGCTGCTCTCTGCAACATCCTCTCCCTCTACTCTCCTCTATCAAGGCATAAAATTTGGAAAACGATTAAGCAAAGCAAGATTGAAGTGTAAAGTTTAAGCCATTACAGAGAAGCCAGGAAGATGATGGACAGAGACAGGTCTCATGCAAGGGAGAGAGGACAATGGAATGAAACTCCTTTGTCCCATCCAACGTTGCCTAAACATGGAGCGGAGGATCCGCATTACTTGTCAAATCCTTTGACATCCTCTAATTATTATTTATTTATCTATATACCCAAAAGGGTCAAAAGGCCAAAAAAGAAAAGGAGAAGAAAAAGAAAATGCATGCCCACGAAGCAATGCTGAGATCTGCCATTTTTGGACAGAGGATGAAGGAAACAGTAAGACAGAAAAAGAAAAATGCGTGACGTTCTTAATTTAGACATTTGCTCGCCCAAACACATCTGGATTTTTTTACCTTGATGTCTATCCTTGTCAACTCTAGGATTTTATTGCAAAAAAAAAAAATGATTTTTTTTTATCGAGAATAATGTTGAAGAAGTAGATCCCGAGCATCTGAATTGATTTATTTATTTTAACGAAATTATATCCGTGTACACTATCCAAATCGATTAGAGAGTATTGCTTATATGTTACTTTCGAATAATTCATTTTAATGGAAAGAATATCTTGACCCCCATCATGACCAGCACGACAAATTTGATACTGGCACTCTGCTCTGAGATCTGGTTTTAGCGAAAATTGGTGATCACGTTGTCAAAAGAACTTGGTTTTTATATGGATTAATGTTATTACATTTTGGGAAGTAGAGAAATCAGTTCTTATTGGTGAAATGGGAAAAAAAAAAGAAAAAAAAAAGAGGTCTTGTCCTGAGTTGTCAGTGACAAGCTTGCATAAGCGCCAGCTTTCCATTCTATATTAGACTTGCCGGAAACAGAATCTAGAATTTTAGATTAACTTGGCAAAATATTCCATGGCTATAATTGGACTAGAGATCAACAACAACATATACTGAAAAAGGATATTCTGATGCTTCCTCTTAATCTAATTAGCATGCTAAAGATAGATTTCACAGTTCTAGAATAACTTAACAAAAAAAAAATTCTATATTCACGCATGAATAGACTGCCTCCATTTACTAAAAGTGTTTTTGATATGACATTTTCGAGTTTGAGATATATATTCAATTCATACCATATCTATTACTTTGAAACCAAATGAATTGCTTGGATTACTATTGGTTTCACTAATACCAGCTATGGTAAAGAGGAAGATATGACGTGTGAAAAATAAAACAAAGACAACCATAAAAATTGTTCAGAAGGAGTTATGGTTTTTTTTATTTATTTAATTCCGAAATTTGTTATTTCTTCCAACGGTTATCTTAGAATTCGTATATGTTCAAACATAACTTCTTAATCCTTGAAAGATTGTGTCTGTTTGGATATAACTTCTTGTTTTTACTATAAATTACTTAATGTGTCTGTTCAATAAAGATCTTATTCTTCTTTTTTCTTTTTCTTTCTAAAGAATATACCGTCATTATTTCTAATTGTTTCCTAAAGATACATTGGAGAAATATTAAAATTAATATATAATATTCTCATTTGAGACTTTATTGTATTTTGGAGGAAATTTGCTAGTGACCATTAGCAAAATTGTAGAATAAATAAATCTTTAAAAAGTAATATCATGCCTCCAAATCTTACTTGATTGCTCTAAAGATCCGATTTTATTGTTCTATCCAATTTAAAGCCATGTTTTCCCAACAATCTTAACGATTTAATTTGCAACGATGGAGTCGTCTTCTTTCCAATGCCTTCATCTTTCATCTTTTGACATCAGTTACAAAGGCTTCCCTTCCACGACAATGGGCGCCCAAACCCGAGACCAAGAGTACATGAAAATCAAGGAATCGCAACCTGAAGTGCCAAGCCTAATTTGATTTTTACTCGAGAAACGTCATGGCCCAGTTGCCTATCTCCGGGGTGCCAAGATGCCCACACGCTAAAAAAACGCTTATTAAATAATCATGGAGTTCCGAGAGGCCACATTCTTATTCAACATCAGATCACACCAGCAACGACATCCACTAGTTAGCGACGATCTCCACAGTGAATAGCCACGACACTTTGCCATACTCACGCCATTGCTACTAGAAGGCACGACCAAACAAGAAATCAAGTGTACAGTTTGGCATTGCTTGAGACAGGGTGGGGAAAAGTGTTAAAAAAGTCTTAAATTTTTTGTATTTGTGTCAATTTAGTCATAAACCTTTTTTGGTGCCAATTTAGTCTTAAACCTTTTTACTTAGTGCCGATTAAGTCATTTCCGGCCAATTTTGGCCGGATTTTGCTAACTGGGTATTGGCCGGCTGACGTGGTCTGATCAGTGGTGACGTTGACAACTTTTAATAATATTTTAATATTTTAATATTTTATTTTATTTTATTTTATTTTATTTTTTCTTTTTTCCGTCCCCTCCTCCAGCCGGTCGTCGGACCTTGGCGATAGGCCAGAGGCGACGGCCGGCGAGGTCGACCTCATCGGCCACCTCGCCAGCCCGCCCAGCCCGCAATTCGGTGAGGGTCGAGCCTTGCCCATGGTAGGTGAGGCTTGACCTCGCCAAATCCGGCAAGGGTGAGCCTTGCCAGCTCGGCGCTAGGTCTCCCTTACGGCCTGGGCGGCTTTGGCAAGGCTCGCCCTCCCGGATCGGCGAGGTCAAGCCTCGCCGGCCATAGGCGAGGCTTGACCCTCGCTAGATCCGGCGAGGGCGAGGTGGCCGGTGAGGTCTGGCAAGGTTGACCTCGCCGGCCGTTGCCTTTGGCCGGTCGCCGAGGTCCGGTGATCGGCTGGAGGAGGGGAAGGAAAAAAGAAAAAGAAAAAGAAAAAGAAAAAATTGAAAAATATTAAAATATTATTAAAAGTTGTCTACGTCAGCAATAATCAGGCCACGTCAGCCTGCCGGCGTCTAGTCAGCAAAATCTAGCCAAAATTGGCCAAAAATAACTAAATCGACACTAAGTAAAAAGGTTTATGACTAAATTGGCACAAATACAAAATATTTATGACTTTTTTTTAACACTTTTCCCGACAGGGTGAGATGAGGAGAGCACGAGATCTCCATTCCTTCGTCTCTATCTCTTCCTCATCTGGGTCTCATTGATCGATTCATTCGAAGAAGGAGAAGGAGAAAGAAATGGAGATGGTGTTGATCTACCAGTATGTTGTGGGGACTTTCCTCACATCTCTGGTGGGCCTCGTCCTCCCACAGTCCTGCACAGGAGAAATGGTGATGTGACAGCGAAGGTTCTGAGGGAGGACGAAGATTACGTCACTACCCATGACGCGTCACCGTGTGATATTGCGAACGGCGATTGCTTGCCGGAGAATGGCTTGATGCTACCAATGTAATCATATCAGCATCAGAGTTGCCGATTACGCTCTTGCGCACACCCTCAGCAAGGTATGTGATTTCATTGTTTGAAATTTGGGAAGAAAATGATCATATTGACTGTGATAATATTCTCGATTATTTGCTTCATTCCATTTTTTATTTCGTTGGTCTAGAGTTGGACCTTTGCCAGGTTGAATTGGACTGAGTTGCTCACCATTGTTGAATGTTGCTAATCCCACCGATATCGTCGAGTTTTTTTTTGGTCGAAAGATACTATATATTAAAACTTCGAAAGAGTACAACCACATGAAACAGCGTCCGCGTACACGAGGTCTAGAAGAAAGAAAGGGGGAAAGATATTCCAATTGCGGGCCTTACCTAATCTTCCATGGGCCTTTGCAGCCTAGTCCGCCACTGTGTTGGCCTCCCTTCTGCAGAAACAGAGCTGCAAATTAGGGTAAGAGGGAAGCAGATCGTTGACCTCGTCGAACAGCACTCGATCTTCCCACGACGGCGGTTTTCGCTGGTTCAACGTTTCGATCAAGATCAAGCAATCCGATTCAATCACAAGGTGATCGTTGCTGAGGCCTTGTTGCAGCAAATGGCGAAGAGTAAAACTGAGCGCTTGTACCTCGGATTGAAGCGCAGAGACCACTAGAAATTCTCCAGTTAAAACGTCAGTAAGAATTCCTCTGTAATCTCGACTGATGCACGCCATTGATCATGTGTGACTGCCTGGCTTGTAAGCCCCATCTATATTACATTTCAGGGTGCCACGATAAGGAGGTCTCCATAGGTATTCGGTGTGGAGAGCAGAGGGCTCTGGTTTCTGACGCTTGGGGGCAGAGCTTTTGTAGATTTGGGTCTGTGTTAAAGCATCTTCAACGGTGATGTGGGGATTTGGTTGCTGATGTCTGAAGATGAAGTTATTGCGGCCACGCCAGATCTGCCACAAGACGTGCGCAATGGTCTCTATTCCTGGTAATGTATTCTGAACTGTTACCCTTGCTGTGATCCATGCGTCCAGGCGATGAATTGAATGAGGTGTGATTAAAACCTTTAGATCAGGGTGATTCCAGACTTCCCTTGTCCATGAACAATAGAAAAAGAGGTGTTCTATGGTTTCCTGAGCATGTTGATTGCATAGATGACAAATAGGATCGGATGTGATATGTCTATGAAACAAATTTACTTTGGTTGCAAGTGAGCTATGGTAAGCTGACCATAAGAACATATGGATTTTTGGTTCTGTTTGCATAGTCCATATTCGCCGCCAAAGGGTTCTGCTATGCTTGAATGATGTAGAGGCTTCATTATCGCTGCTGTTGATTGCCGTGCTGATGATAGAAGTATAATTACTCTTCACCGTATGAAGACCATTTTTTGTTGCTGCCCATACTAATTGGTTAGAATCAGAATGTGGTCTAATAGGGATTCGAATGATTTCATTAATGACCAAATCATCATAATGCTGCTTGAGAAGAGCAAGATTCCAGGATTGGTGGTTAGGGTCAATAAGATTGGCCACTAACTCTGGCTCCTCTCTTGCAGCTGGTCCTTCTATAGTTCCAATAGGTAACCACCGATCCTCTCGGATTTTGATATGCTTGCCATCACCAACAGACCATCGCAAGTTAGGGATAATGGCCTCTCTACCAATAAGAAGGCTTCGCTAGCCCCAGGATGGGCGATACCCTTGATCCGCATGGAGGAAGTCTTGATTAGGAAAATAAAGCCCCTTAAAGATCTAACTCCATAAAGAGAGTGGACTATGAAACAATCTCCAGGCTTGCTTACCCAGCAATGCTTTATTAAAAGCTATTAGGTCTCGAAAACCAAGACCCCCACTATGCTTGCTGATTTTTAGTTCATCCCATTTCTACCAATGCACCCCTCGTCTGCTTATGTCGTTCTTCCACCAAAAACTGGATATTCGCTGTTCTAGCCCTTTACAAACTGATTGAGGAAGATTGAAAATAGACATTGCATATTGTGGAATAGCTTGCACAACAGATTTGAGTAGGATTTCTTTACCCCCTTTAGATAATAGTCGTTCTTTCCAGCCTTCCAATTTTGCATTTACCCTCGCTGAGATCCAAGAGAACATTTCTCGTTTTGATCGTCCTTAGTCCAAAGGTATACCCAAGTATTTGCCATATCTTTGCAACACCGGAACTTGGAATTCCCTTGCCAAATTTTCCTGCAAACTCATAAGACAATATTTACAGCAAAACATGTCAGATTTATTTCTGTTGATGACCTGTCCTGTGGCTAGACAATACTGATTTAGAATATTTGACAGGTTCTGACATTCAGTGAGTGTACCATCTAGAAAAAAGACTGAGTCATCGGCGAAAAATAAGTGTGAGAGAGTCAGACATGACCTGGCAAGCTTTATCCCTTTAAGATGGCCTCCTTCAACTGCTTGGGAAATTAAGGTAGAAAGAACGTTCGCCACTAGTACGAAAATATAAGGGGATAGTGGATCACCTTGACGGAGTCCCCTTGATGGCTGGAAATAAGGTAGTTGTTCTCCGTTAAAGCATACACTGAAAGATGGGGTAGTTATGCATTGCATTACCCAAATAACCCATCGGTGATGAAAGCCCAATTTTATCAAATAGTCTCTAAGGAAACCCCACTCAACTCTATCATACGCTTTGTGCATGTCTGTCTTGATTAGTACCTTGTACTTTCGCTTCCATTTCCTTGTCTTGAATTGATGTAGAACTTCCTGAACGATCAAAATATTGTCTTGGATTTGTCGTCCACTCACAAAAGCAGCCTGTTCCTTAGCTATTAGATCAGGAAGCCATGGTTTCAAGCGATTAGCAATAACTTTAAAGATGATTTTATAGGCGTAGTTGCATAAAATTATGGGCCTGTACTGATCTAGTCTTTCAGGGTGATTGGTTTTAGGAATCAACGCAATAATGGTTCTATTTAGTTTGCTAGGTAACACACCTGAATTAAAGAAATCCTGCACTAACCTTGGAAGATCAGCCTTTATGATATCCCAGTGTGTTTGGTAAAAAAGACCGCTCAAACCATTCGGGCTCGGAGCTTTAGAAACCCCCAATTGGAAAGTCACCTTGCGCACCTCTTCAAGATTGACCGAAGTAGTAATTGGTTATTCATATCTGGAGTGACAACTGTAGGGCATTGATTCAAAACATGGCCGTAGTCTCGATACCCCTCTGAAGTATGTAAGTTTGAGAAAAAAAGTAGTCATCTCCCTTAGTATTCGAGGATCCCGCACCCATTCCTGATTTACATCCTGAAGCATTGTTATCCTGTTTCGTTGGCGTCTTTGGATGGTGGTGGCGTGAAAAAATTTCGTGTTCTTATCTCCCCAACGCAACCAATTGATTCTAGACCGCATGGCCCAAAATTGCTCTTCTTGCTACCATATGTGTCGAATTTCATCACGAATAATAGAAGCTGCCTCTTTATCATGGCTGTTGATAGATGGTCGATTAGTGATTTCCGCTAGCCGTTGGTGTAATGCATTGATCTGCAAGTCGCCATTCTGAAATTTTGAGCGACTCCAGCCTTTTAAAGCCATAGAAATAGCATGTAATTTGTGCATTAGTATAGGATGATGTTGCTGAACTAAATTCCATGCCTTATAGATAATCTTCTGACACTCGGGATCCTGGTTCCAATAAGCTTCATAAACAAAAGGTCTGCTGCATTTTCGAGTCGGTGCTGTTGTAGTTAGCAGTAGGGGACTGTGATCAGAACCCACAGCCAGTAAAGCGAATACTTCAGCCTCAGGATATAATACTCGCCATTCTAGTGTACATAGAACCCGATCTAAACGTTCCTTTATTAGTTCATCCCCGGATCTATTATTCATCCAGGTAAACGTACAACCTTTGCTTTCCACTTCCATTAGGGAACATTCATTAATGAAGGATCGAAAGGAAGATAAACGAAAGGAAACAGATGGCCTCTTTCCTACCTTTTCCCATGGGTAGAGTATGTCATTGAAATCTCCTGCACAAATCCAAGGCAAGGTGTTTGAGATGCTGATCAGTCTTAGTTCTTGCCATAATAACTGCCGCTTGTGGTAGGAATAGGGGGCATGGACACAGGTAATGCGTGTTGTTCTGTCTTCAATCAAGTCGCTGCATATCATATCAAAATATTCCTCGGAAGAGTGAATTATATCTAAAGATAAGCTATCATGCCATAGGACCGCTAGACCCCCTTTCAAACCAATAAGGTTTCGAACAAAAGCATGCTGGAAATTTAAACGCCGCTGCAAGCATTGTAGTACTGATTCATTATTCTTGGTTTCCATTAGAAAAACCAAGTCGGGCTTTTCCTTGGCCTTTAAGGCTTTAAGAGCGTGAATTGTCAGGGGATTGCCCAGACCCTGACAGTTCCAACATATTAGCTTCATTTGCTTGGGGGTGGCTGTTTAGGGCCAGCCACCAATGCCCATTGTGCCATCTCTTCTGCAGCATATACCGGAGTATCCATGAGGTGAGTATCATCAAAATCTGAAGAGGCTGAGTGGCGCATCTCATAGGGTGAAAACCTTTTCTGTTTTTTAGATGTGCCCACTGTATCAGTACTTCGGGTAGTCTTTCTCTGTATTTGAGGTGTCTTGTCCGGTTGTTGACTTTGAATTGCCTTTAATTTTGCCGAGTAGGAACCAAATCAGTAGTAGGCTGAGCCCCCTGTACTAAAGCTGTCATTTGGGTTTGCTGATGAAGCATAACAACCGATGACTTGTTTTGATTTTCAGGTGGAGGCAATAGAGGGAGAGTCGGCCGCAAACCGGGGGGGTCTCGTGTACGGTCTCATCCATCAGTCCTGTAGTGTCCTGTGGGTTATAGAATGTTTGCCAATATGGACTATGCTCTCTGACTTCAACAAGTAACCATTGGCCATATGCCATCTTGTTTTTACCATCTATTTGTGCCTCATCATAAGGGTACTCTTTGCAATGCATCGCATAATGCCCTATTTTCCCACATGAATAGCAGAAGTGAGGCAATCGTTCATATTAAAATCAAGCCATAGAGTTTTCCCATCTATCCGAATTAGCTTTCCAGTTTTCAAAGGTTTCTGCAAGTCTATGTCGATCCTAACTCTGCCATTTCTTAGATCTGATCCCTCTGTTGTATGTGAATTAACTGCGACAACATTACCAACCCGATGAATTGCCCTTCGAATGAGTTGTTCAGTGCTCCATTCCAAAAGTAATCCATAAACTTGTACCCAAAAGCGCAACAACTAAAATTATAACAGTGCAAAGGCGTGTTAGGTATCCATTGCTTAAAAATAACTAAATGTCTAGAAAACAACCAAGGACCACCTTCAGCTATTCTCTGCTTCTCGGCTTCTAACTTAAATTTTGCAATGTACAGGACAGCGTCCCTCTGGGATATCTCGACTTAGTCTGTCCTCCATGCCCGCTTCATGGTACTTTGGAAAGCTTGCAGATTGACAGATGGATTGGAGAAGATGGTCCCCAACTAAAGTTAAACGACACTCCTGCAGCCTTTCCGGAGGGGGTTCTTCATCCGAAATTTCTACTTCTTTTTCAGAGCACAAGCGACCCAGTTGTTGACACAGGGCAGCTAGTCGCAACAATTCTTCTAGCTCAGTCGAGGCCATTTGAACTAACCGACTACAATAACACCCTAATTTACTTGGATCAAGAAGCTGTGGCTAGCCCACCCCGAGCAATTCATCGTTCAACAGGGCTAAAAGGTAGCAGGAAGATTGCAAAGGAGAATTAAAAACCTGACAGTCAGGAACAACTGAATTGAGATGTCATTGAAGCCAAGCTTGAAGAATCGGTGACATGCAAGACCTTAGACCCACACGAAGTAGAGGTTGATCTCTCGTTTGATGTGCGACATTGAAGACGAAGAATAAACAAAGATGTCGGAAAACAGACAAGGAAGAGAGCAATGAAAGATTGAAGAACTCAAAAAAGTTGATAAAGGAGGAAAATTAGGGTTGAAAAGATGACACCAAAATGAGACTACCCATGAAAGGTAGACAAAGCTCTACATGACAAGAGGAAAATTTGGGGTTGATATCGTCGAGTTTGATGTGGTCAATTAAATAAAATTCGGATTGGTCATGGGGCAAGCAGGCAAATGGCCACCAAAGCTTCCTCCAATGCAGGTTCTTGTTTCTAACCGAATTGAAATTCATAGTGTTTCATGCATGATTAGCCAATGGTGACACCCTGGGTATGTTTCTTTTATTGAGACATTCGTCTGCATGTGTTTATGTTCTTGCTTCTCTATAGCAAGATTTTTGTTATGGATGGAATTTATGTATGTACATGGAATGAACCAATTGGTCAGAGTAAATTGAAGGGTCTGTCTCTAATATATCATTTGCACCATGGGATTTTTATTTTTGCATATAACAGTTTCTAACCTATATCAGCAAAGGGAAATCGATACTTTGAAATGCAGAACTTTGGTGTTGTGTGAGTGAACGGGACATTTGGTCTTGATTCATTTCGTGCTTGAGTATATTTTGAGTCATGCATTCAAGCACAAGATTAATTGGAATTGACCCAATTACTTGATGTCCCACATTGATATGTACATGATTGTGTATGTCATTATGGGCTCATGCAAGCACATAAGCAATGGCATGGAAAAAAAAAAAAGGAAGAAGAAGAAGAAGTAAGCTGAATAAGCATCTATTTGTGGTTTCTTTCGTGCCATGATTAATGATGATATGCTTATTTTTTGAACCAATATGACTAGAGTTATCGAGACTAAGAAGTATCTAACTTTCATTTTTAAAATGAGAGATTTGGGTGAAATGGATACTATCTTAGGTATTAAAGTTAAAACATAGTGGGGGTTATTCTTTGAGTCAAAGTGATTACATGGTGTCAAAGAAATGAGTACTTCATTTGATTTCAGTATCAAAATTTAATTATAATACTAGTAGAGTAATAGCACAACTTGAATATGTGAGTGCTATATGGTTTTTAAAGTATGTGATGCATTTTACTAGACCCAATATTACTTATTCCATGAATAAGTTGAGTAGATATATTAGTAATCCGAGTATAGAACATTGGGTTATCTTAAGAAGACTACAAATTTGAGATTGTTCGATAATAATTATTCAGTTGTATCAGAAGAATACAGTGATGTTAGTTGGATTACAAGTGTGGGTGGGTGGATTTTCACGTGTTGTTTCTTGGAGCAAGAAACAAATGTACATAACTCACTCAACTATGAAATTTGCAGAAACTGGGAAAGAGGCTAAATGAATTTGGAATTTATTGTTGGATGTCAAATTATAGTCTAGTCCTATGCCTCCTTTTTTCTTTCCATTGCGATAGGCCATTTAGCAAGATCTTATAGTAGCACCTATAATGGTAAATCTAAACATATTAGTCTAAGATTTGAATATGTGAGATAATTGAATAAAGATAATATCATAACAATTGTCTCAAGTAATAATCTAACTGATCCCTTGACAAAAGCTTTATCAAGAGACATGATAATAATGACCTCATAAGAAATAGGGCTGAAACCCTTTAATTAAAGTCATCAGTAATGCTAACTCGGCCTTTTTCTATAACATCACTAGTTACAAGACAATTTACAGAATGTTGATATTGATGCTGGTCATCTGTTATGTTTTGTAAGTTAAATTGAATTCTTAATGAAGTATAATATAAATTTGTAATGTGTTAATAGCAACAAAAATACATGATAGATATTTCACCTATATGAACTTAGAAGTGGTGCTGCTTCTTACGAAAGTTAGTGTTGCTTTCTAGAGATTTCATGAAACAAGATTGAGCACAATATCATAATAGTGCGGAGTAACATAGAATTTATCGTTGAAACAAAATGTTAGTATATGTGTGGTATGTCCGATTTTATTATTTAAAAGTATATATTTAAAGCTGAGCTATTTGTCACTTTGATAGAGTGTAGAGATACTTACACTAAGACTCCGTTCGTTTCGTGAAAAATAATTTCCGGGAAAACGTTTTCCGAATTTTCCGGCATTTGTTTCACGGAAAATGAATTCCCATGAAAGAAAAAAAGTCTTCTAAATTAGGGGAAAATGTTTTCCACTTTTCAAAAGTGAAAAACATTTTCCTCACCTGATTTTTCTTATCTCACACCTCTACAAATCTTCACTTCCTCCTCCCCTTTCTTCTTCTTCTTTTCTTTTTTTATTCGAATTATTTTTAATTTTCTTTTTCTTTTTTATCTATTTCTTTTCTTTTTTTAATTAATTTTCTTTGTTTCCCATATTCTTCTTTCTTGGCTAGTCCTTGGCCATTGCTAGGCGAACCTCGAGCTCGTCGATCTCAAGCTCGCGCTTGTCAATTTGTCGAGCCTCGTGCTCATCGGCCAACTCAAGGCTCGCTGGTGGCCGGTCGCGGGCCATCGCCGTGGCCGGCGATCGGCCAAGAAAGAAGGAGATGGAAAACAAAGAAAAAAAAGAAAAAGAAAATTGAAAAAATTAATAATAGATTTTAAAAACTAAAAATAATTGAAAATCAATTTTTATAAAATATGAAAAATCCATTTTAAAAAATAAAATAAATGAAAAAGAGTATATGGAGGAAACAACGAAAAATATTTTGCATTTCATTTTCAGGTTTCATCCGAATATCAGAAAATAATTACATTTTCCTAGAAAATGACTTCCTGGAAAATATTTTCCAGAAACACCACATTTTCCGCCAAACAAACGGAGCCTAAGTAAATGTTTAACTCGAAAAAGATCTTTATGTATGTATATTAATCTCACGGAAATTTTGGCCATATATTTTTTTTTAACGTTTTATTTTTGTATCTTTGTTTTACAAACAAAGTAGGGTATCGTTGGTAAACAAACTAAGAGGTGCCTTGTCCCACATTGAAAAAAATGTGAGTGCGCACGTGGATAAGTTTTAGCACTAACCAACGATTACTATTTTTATTTATTGGAAAATTCGGATTTATTTTTATAAAAAATTAACCATTGAAATAGCGCAACTGTTCAGAAGGAGTTATGGTTATCTTAGAGTTCGTACTTATTCAGACATAACTTCTTAATCCTTGAAGGTTGTGTCTGTTCGGATATAACTTCTTGTTTTTGCTATAAATGACTAAACATGTCTGTTCAATAAAGATCTTCTTCCTTTTTTTCATTTTCTTTCGAAAGAATATACAGTTATTGTTTCCTAGAGAAATCCTGAAGAAATACTATAATTGTTATTTAGTATTCTCATTTGAGATTTTGTTATATTCTGGAAGAAATTTGCTGGTGACTATTAACAATATTGCAATGCAAATAAACCTTTAAAAGTGATATTACACCTCAAAATACGATTTGATTGCTCTAAAGATCCGACTTCATTGTTCTATACAATTGCCATATATTTTCCCAACATTGCCTACCGAGTGACGCTCGTTCATTGTTTATTTCCATGCGAAACTGGACTCCTTGATTTATCCCGCTATGTTCCTTCGTTCATTCTCCCCCGTTGCCGTTATTCACCACCACCTTTGTCGTCTTGCTCGCGGCGGTCCACCGAGCCACCACCAACCACTGTCTCCCCCACCCCCCTCCTCAGTGTCACGGACTCACGGAAGGTGGAGCAAGTCATCCATGTAGTCGCCGGCGACCGCTGAACACCTTGAATTTGAGGTCGTCGATGTCGTGGACGGCTTGCAAGACCTAGATCCGAGGATAGAGCAGAGGGAGATGGAGGTCTTGGCGATCTCGGTGGCGAGAGGTGGTGTGGTGGCGGTTTCGAAGCCGCAGCTGCGGATTGTGGGCGGTGGTTTCATACCGCCGCCATGGTCGTGCGCGGTGGATGGCGGACGTGGTGAGCATGAGTTATAATCGTGTGTACAAATCCATATCTATTTCCACAATTCAGCAATTAAAAACTAAAACGCCATACTAAATTATACAACAAAACAAAACAAACAAATGTAAAATAATATTTTAATCAGGACGTGGGGTGGGGGGTCAGTGTATACATACGTACGTACGTAAGTACACACACACATATATATATAAATCAACACCACATAATCTATATAATCTATTGAGGTGGAAAAATTTTCCAATCAGTTATAAATCTATTATACATATATCAATTTACTAATAAACTTTTTCAATTTTGTTAGTTTAATCTTAAAACTTTGTGAGAAATTTCAATGTAATCTTTTCAACCAATTATTGTCGGAAATCGCTAAAGTAGTAATACGTCACATAGTATGGCTATCGATGACCGAATCATCACATCAATAATTTTTGACAAAAATTAATCGAAAATACTACATTAAAATTTTACATTAAGATTTAAAACTAAATGAGCATAATTGAAAATTTTATAATTGAAATGACATCTGTGAAATAAATTTAGAATTGATTAAATAATTTTTGGGGCCATGTCGACCAAATTTGTCTTCGGTTCATTTTCATCACCCCTACCAAATAGCTAAAGAACTCGAGCCTATTTGGAGTGTGCAATTCACATGAAGACTAGGGCCCATCACACTGCTAACTATGCAAAAGTCAAAAGTGGGCTTTTTATGTACTAAGAAAGAAGAGCATCCGTTGCAGGCAGAGTCAGGGGACCGCCGGTGTATGGTCTGGAGCAATGGACTTATATATTTCGGACATAAATGATAATTATTTTATTATAAAATTAATTTATATTTTAAAATAGTTTTTTTAATTTCTATTTTCTAGATGAGTTTCTGAACAAAAATATGCATTTGATAATGACGAAAAAATTTTCTCTCTCAAGCGGTGGTGGCAAAGGTTGGCCAGCAATGGTTGGCGGTGTGCGATGACTCACGAGCAACTTCCGATGTGGACGGCAATTGATGGCGTCAGATGGTGGGCAACTATAGGTGGGCGGGCGACTAATAGTAAGGGCGAGCAATGAGAAGAGTTATTACTTCTCATTTAAAATTTTTGCTTCTCATTTTTGTTCTAAACCTATTTTTGAACTAAAAATTTGTTCCGGAAATAACAAAATGAAATTGCATTATCAAATATATTATTGTTCCAAACCTATTCCCGAGAACAGAAAAAATAATTATTATCAAAAATAAAATGGTTATCATGTGCGCCTTTACAGTAAAAAAAATTATGCTGGCAGCATGTACCATCGTATGAGGCGAGAGCCACTAAGGGTGGATGTGCGGCGAGGCTCGCTGCGTGCTTGGAGCGTGCAAGTATGTCTCCACGGGACATTAGCTCTTTCGGCAGGGGTTTCATACGGATTACAAAGGCGGCACTCCAAGCAAAGAAGACAAAAGCGCAAGTGTTGTGCACTAAGGTTAGCTTTCTTTTTACTTTTATGTTGGTGGTGGTGATGGAGTTCAAGTTGTGATGGTGGATTCATTGAAGCCGCTTTTTGGGAGCAGTGGCCAGGAAGGGAAATGGTGGTGGAATCATGAATGGACTTGGTATGTATGGACGTCAATCGTTATTCACTATCAATGCATTGATCTGGCAAAAAAAATTAAAATAATAAGCGAATGCTCTTGAATAAAAACTCTTTCTCATTGTTTCAGCATTTTATAAGTTATATCAAGCGAAACTGTTGCTTTTTAGCTATTGTCGATATCACTCCCACCTGACATTCTATTATCTGTAACCTTCGAAAATTCAATTAAACAATAAACCTGTGAAGCCAGAAAAAAACAAAGCACCCAAAGACTGGCTGTCATCAAACTCCATTACCAAGCATCATGGAAATTTTCTATACATCCTTCTGAAACGGCGCATTATTTTGCACACAAAGATTCAAGCAGTGACGAAACCTACCAATTTCCACGAAGCTGATCCGGAATGCGATTGAAACTGACCGGGTTCTTCCTCCCCGAGGGGAGATCTAGCTCTAGGAGGCAGGAAAATTCAAAATTGACTTAGGTAGATAGACAAGTCGAATGAGAAGCTCGGTTTCCAGGAAACTAAGGACCGGTAGACTCGGTAAAGACGCCGGGCGGGCGTGGGACGGGTCTTCGTCAATGCGTATCGTTCAAGCCTCTTGCCCCCTCGCCTACCATTTTTCTCTTTCCTTCTTTATTGACTTTGCTCTTTCTTTTGGAACCTTTTTGACTCGGTAAATGGACGCACTTTTGAGTCGTGGGAGAAAAGCAAGAACGCGCAACAGACAAGAAGGGTCCCTGGATTAATTGTTCGAACCGACCTCTGATGAGGAGCACCCTCGACCCTCGCTCCGAGATTCGCGTCGGCGGTCACTGTCTGAACCGGTTTCGTGGGAGGGTTCAGATTCGCGAGAGGCAAGCCTCACGCGCACATGTATCTATAGTTTTTTGACATTATACAATCACCGACGCGAAGATTTGACCATTTGAAAACCCATAATATACCTTTCGAGTCTTATAATCCAAGTAAGTTAAGATTTTGTGCCCGTGCGGGATTTGCCCCGACAGCTGATCGGGTTGATTGGGTGAGTCCTCAATCAAGAATCCCTCACACTCTTAACTAATTGTGCCGAACATCGTTGAGCGATATATGCGCATTGGCATGTCCCTAAATGCAAGAAAATGCCATCGACATGCGTCGGATGATAACGGAGCGCATGCAGAGACTGTCCGACGAGCAGGAAGAACCCACATTCTACTCCCACGTTTTAACTTCATTTTGTAACATGCAGCTCTCTCTTCGAAGGAACTTCACTACATACACCTGGGAGCTATAATGGCCATGCAAAGTGAACTTTTCGAGAGAGAGAGAGAGAGGGGGGGGGGGAGGAGGAGGAGGAGAGAGAGAGAGAGAGAGAGTACTAATAACAAGATATTCACATTATTTACATACTATTCACAACAGGGGAAGAAGCATTAGGCCTCTTCTTTGGACGATATGTACACCAAAGAATTTCAAGCGCGCCCACACCCACACACTCTTGCACACCACCTCCCTCTTATCCTTCTCATTCACCTTCCTCTAGCCCCACTACCATAGAAACACATTAGCAATTTCAAGTACTGATGCTGCCTTATGCAGCAATGAGTTTGCTCCGAGTAAGTCGGCTTTCTTAGTAGTAGTCATAGAACAGAACGGTATCTTTTTATTGTCTTTATCTACCTTCCATGTGCTGATCATTGTAATCTGACGAAGCGTGGTTCGCCTGGATTTGTACCCGCAGCACATGGGGATCATAGTCACTTGGAACTTCTCAATGTGTATCAACTGCTTTGGAGGGTAACCAGCCACTGCTCCATATACTTCTCGCTCTCTGATGAAGAAGAAGAAGAAGAAGATGTGGAGTAAGAAGAATTATCAACTCAGCATCATAAAAAAAGATGTTAAGGACTCCCTGAATAAAAGATGCCTGAGGAAGAAGGTGTCGTTTGTGGTACTCTACTGTGGTAGACATTTTCTATACCTCGAATTAGCAGTCAAATTACAGTATTTCAAACAAACTAATTGGCAAATCATAATGTTCGGCTAGAAGTATCTTAAAACAGAATGGTTGAAATAGTAAGAGGGGTGGCTTAAGAATTGCATAAAGAATTGTTCAATGAGGTAAGGATCGGAAATCATGACAACTATTGGAAACATCATTAAAGAAACTATCTCTCACACATACATTCTTGCAGAAGAACAGCAAACTTAATGACGTGGGCATGAAGACCACTGAATCAGCAGAAAAAAAGGATGAAATGAAACAAAACGGCATTACTGCAGGACATTGTAAACCAACAGACATCTGAAATGTGGATAGTGATGTGGTAGCGTCTCTCACCTTGCAGAATTTTTAGACAATGTATAGAAAGTACAGTTGCCAGAGAAAATTCGGACAATCTATATTTTAATTCAGTTAATCATTGACAATTAGCTTAAAAGCAATACTCAGTCACTCCACAGAGAAGTACCCATCTCTAAGTATTTAAGGATCTACATCATAAGATGTTCTACTGATACTGAAAACAGCTCTATCTGAAACTTTTAAATCCAAAGACAGAATATAGCAGTTTGCCAGTTCCATTTCTCCTAAAATTAGTACACTTTCTACCTTTTTCGGGCAAGCCTTTGCAAATAACAAGATATCCCTGTAAAATGGTTGAAGGACCAGCATGACAGACCGAGCAGAATAATTCAGAGAACTCTGAGACTACCATAGTAGTGGCCATATCAGAGCAAGTATGGCGAGTCAATTTCAAAAATTCCTTCAGAAGGTGATATTATTACTGCTTTGGAGGAACTCCTGATATACAGTTCTTCTCAGGAATTATGTTTAAAAAAGAAAAGAAAGAAAGAAAACCAATGTCCTACAACACACCTGTCCCAACCATCACCACGACAAACATATCAATGATATCAAACAGCTTCTCTAGAGACAGCTCGCAGGAAATTAGAATCACATCTGACTTAACTACTTTTGGCGGGACTGAAAACTCATCAATCAGACTAGATACACTTAACTCGACAAGCTATTTCAAAACTAGAAGTTCTATCTTGGTCTAGTGAATAGCTATCAACACTTGTGCAAAATCTTGAGATTCAACAGAAAAGAGACCCAAAAGAATATTATGAATGGCAAGATTTCATGATTAGCACAGGACAACCATCACAACAATAAAGAGCATTTCATCTGTTTATCTGCCGAGTTGACTGTTCTTAAAAAGAAAATGTGGAGCTGGAGAGAACATACCAACAGGATAAATCTCAGTAATGTGTGCAACGGCACCCACAATCTTGCTATCTGAATCCTCTATCAGATAGTCATGCACCTTTCCATAGCATGGAACCAACACAGCAAAACTGTCATCAGAGTCATCGTCACTCTGGAATCCAGGTCCATGAGGTTCCAGCCATCCAATTGACCATTCTAAATCATCAGATTCAGAACCTGAAATGCAACCCCCATCAGGAGGCACCAGAACAATATCATACTCTCTGTCAATCTTTCGTTCCTCCCGACTGCGCCATTTTCTCTTGACATTTCTTGATGAGGAGACAGCCCTACTCTTTGCCAAAGGAAATTTAAGATTATCAGATTCCATGCCCGCATCGGACACAGAATTCCCAGAAGACCCATTTGGTATCCCTGGCTCCTTGTGCTTCCCACTCGGCAACCACCACGAGAGATTGGTGAATGCCAAAGCCATATATCCAAAAAAGATTTGCTCTACAAACAATTGTTATGGACTCCAAGCCCAGCAAATAGTCAGTATTCCTCACCTGCTGCAGGAATCAAATTGTCAGAACAGATGACAAAGAAAATCAAACAAGCAACTTTGAAACCTCGAAAATATAGGTTCTATCCTAATATTCAAAAGGGAATTTTTGCCGACAGGATCGATAATTGCACTTCCTTTCTGTTCAATCCCCAAAATAACCATACAATCATATCCTTAGAATCTTGCACGAATCTTCAGCGAACATGCCACGTTCTCTTCATGATCAACAAATCCAAACAGAAACAGGGAAGAAGAAAAAGAGGACCCAAGATCTTATCATCCTTCCGCTAGAAGCAAAAGCAATCAATCACAGGGGACAAAAATTCCAGCACATGAGGCAATGCAGTTCTACTGTATAAACAGCGAAGCTAGACGCTAAAACGAAGCAGAAGACAACAACATCATCAACTAAAGAAAACTAATCCAGCCGGCAAGCCCCCATATTCCCCGAATGTCTTCCCTTTTCATCTTCACAAGCCCCGGGGGCCAAGCTAAATATAGCAAAGCTCAAAAAAAGCAACCCCAGAATTAATAATAAATTCTCCAGCTACTGCTCCAACAAGCTAGCGCAAACCATGACGCGCACGTCTCCTGTCAAACCGACTTCACGGGAAAAAAATCCGCCATTTAAAGCCACCCACGCAACGTTTAATTCAGTTCGAATTACCCAGAAAGAAAAAAAATCAAAACTTTCGTCTTTCTTCTCCACTTTTCAGCTCAAAAACACAGCTCGGGACGACCCTTTTGGGTCCTCGACCGGAGGTCGACGCTCGAACTTCGAATCTCGAGCGAAGATTCAAAAACCAGAATCGGCATGAAGAAGAAAGGAAGGAAAAATAAGAAAAACCGAAACGTCGTCCAAAGCAACTTTCGCAGCGGAGATACCTCGAGGCGGACAAAAAGAAGGGGTTGATATTTATTGCATCCTCTGCAAAATCGAAGCGATGAACGAATTCAATCTCTCTCTCTCTCTCTCTCTCTCTGGATCAGCAGAGAGGAGGAGATATCGTTTTGGGCTGGAGGTTGAACAAATGGAAGCCGAAATGGATTTTTAATTCTTCCCCTTTGCCTTTTTGTTCTCGAGTCGTGCACATATATGACATATATATATGCAATACATAATTCCCACACAGAAATTATTATTATTATTTAACGGGGGAAGCAAAAAAAGGGAATTTTAATTGCACTTCTGGAAGTTTCTATCGCCTGCGGTCGGGCACAGCGAGAGGATCACGCGGCCCTCTCGCTCTCAGCACTTTTTACAGAATAATAATTTGATAAATGATCGGATAAATATCATGGAAAAACCCAAATTAACATCCTTCCTAAATTTTCATTAAATTGGACTATTAAATTATTGAGTTAACAACATGTGATAGTTAACGAGTTTCAATCTCTTTTTGTAATTAATTTATGTTTTTTTATAATATTAATCTAATTTAATAAAAAATAAATCTCTCGCATATATGTCAGCTTTAGATTTTTTTTAGTCACAAATTTGTGAATTTAGAGTTTTTAATTGTCAAAGAATTAATACCATATTTTTCTTATTTGAAATGAGTGATTTTAATGTTGTAATATTATTACAAAGCCCAATTTACTAGTTTCTTGTGGCCGATGGGCAGGGGCACTCTGGGGTTTTCAGTGCGCACCGGATTGGGTTTTTGGTCCAACAGCTGGCGTGCGGAGGTTGGGGGGGGGGGGGGGGCGCGGGCGAATACGGTGGAGTTGCGCGCAAGGGAGCGGAGGCCCTCCTCCGGTGCCACGTCAGACCCTTGGAGGCTTGGGGCGGTGACGTGGGCGGACCGAGTCCATCCATTTGCGTGTGTCGACGGTTCAAGTTTTAGTCCCAGCCAAACCGGCCCATGTGCTGCTGCACAAGCAGCTTCGCAGGACACGAGAGAGAAAAAAAAAAAAAAAAAAAAACACGAAACATAGTGGAAGAAATCCGAACACCGCACCACGTGACGGACCGCACTCATGTGTGGAGATAAGAATGGGTGAGGAATTCATCGTGATTCGATTAATTTTACGGGAATTATGAGCACAGTCATGATACCTGGTCGGCGGGAACTGCCAGTTCACCTACTCGTTAGGAAAATTTCGCCTATTGATTTTAGAGAAAAGATCATCAAAAAGTGATGACTACAAAGTTTATCACTCAGATACATTTATACCCATTTGACATATTTATTCCAAACTTTTACCTGCGTAATGCATTTATCCCTAAAATCTTTTAACATGTAAAACCCCAATATTTTTTTATAACACCATATTTTTAGGGTAAATGCGTCACACGGATACAAGTTTGGGGTAAATGTGTCACATAAATACAAGTTTGTGATTTTTGATATTACAAAAAAATTCTGGAGTAAATTTGTCAAAATGGATATAGTTTAGAGTTTTTTTTTGTGACATTTACCCTTGATCTTACTTTTAGACCCTTGGGAATTTGCTACATTACTTAGGTTTTCCTTTTGAGCAAGAATTTCATAGCCGTAGTACGTGTATTAAATTTGATATGGATTGTCAAATTTAATGAGACCCACGTGTGATCCACCATATTTAATGTCCAGATTTAGCTTAGTATATATACGAGATTCGTATTTATCCTTTTTCTATGTATTTAAATAAAAATAATAATTGCTCATTTTATAAGAGGTGAATTACGACTAGATGTTAGTTGGAGATTTTATTTCATTTTAAGATTGACTCAACTCTCGTAGTTCTACGGGACAAAAGGTTTCAATGATAGATGTCTTCACACACATGCTGATTGAAATGAATGGATGATAAGCATAATGTTGTCATCATAGTGACACCATTGGGACACGTTTGTTGTACCAACTTATTCAACATTCCTAAAGTCTAGAGAATTTGAGCGTAATGTTTACTTTAAATCAATTACTAAATAACGATGTGCTACATAAGATGATCGGCAATAATTGGACCATTACTTCAACAATTTTCGGCGAAGATAGACCGAAATGATGATATTAAAATTTCATGCGAAGATTTGTGACCTAATTAATAAAATTTGAAATTTCAAGGCTGAATTGGTATTCTTATAATAGATTTAAAATTGAATTGGCAATTTTTCTTCAATTTCAGGCTGTTGAAGATATAAAAACAGATTATAAAAATATTCTAAAAAAAACATATTAGATAGATAATCTGCTGGGACTGAATAGATAGTCTATCTTTTAGATCTAGAAAAAATGGACGGCTTCTTTGGACAGTCAAACGGTACCAAATTCTCACTATCCTCGATAAATGAGACGAGGTTATCCTCTAGTATTATGATGTCAAGGTGTCAACACCTAATTTGTCATTCCTCTCTTTCTCTTTCTTTTGCCTATCCTCCTTTTCATTTAATTTCATTTCTTTTGTAAAAAATATAAAATAAAATATCGGCACCATCTATATGGGGAAAAAAAAAAAAAAGCTCGTAGCGTCACTACTCTCGCATTATGTAATGCTAAGTGTCAAACAAATAGGGGTCGTGCCCTTTTGCTTCCTTCACTTTTCTTCCCCCCCCTCTCTTTTTTCTTTTTTTTTGGGGCCAAGTTCCACGTGGAACGCGGGTAAGTTTTGCACACTCATTATTGTGATGAGGTAATGCCTTCCCCATCATAGATCAATCTCATTTGCAAAGGCCGGCGACTCCCGAAGCCAATGATGAAGTCGATAATAGATGCGCGAAGTTTAAACAATCTTGAATAGGCATTTCTAATCAATTGCTCTTTCAACATCGATGGAGTGCTCTTCGATTATCAGATAATCAGAATCGCGAGAAGGTTTGACTTAGTTGTCTTATTTATATGTCTATTCAAATCTTTACGGATAATGTCTTCCTCAAAGCAGTTATTTTTAAATTGGGTAGTCATCATAGTTATCACATAACTTAATGTGAACAATAAAACACTAACCAATTAATGTGGACAATATTAAATTGAATGTGAGATCATATTAATAATATTATAACGTACGTGATTCGCATTTATGCTTTTTCTATATGTTTAAAAAAGGAGTAATTGCTCAATTTACAAGAGGTGATTAACGACTAGATGTTGGTTGCAGATTCCATTCATTTTAAGACCAACTCAAATTAAAATACTCTCTCGTGAGATTCTTTAGCACATAAGGGTTCAATGATAGATATTTTCATACACATGTAGATTGAAATGAATGTATGATTAGCAAGGTGTAGTCATCATATGACATCGTTGGGACCGTATGTTGGACCGACTAGCTCAACATTCCTAAAGTCAAGGTGTCGAGAATTTGAGCATGGTATATATCTTAAATAAATCACTAAATAACGGTGTGCCTCGTAATACAACCGATGATGATTGGATTATCACATCAGTGATTTTCGGTAAAATTGATTCGAATGGCTATATTAAAATTTCACGCGAATATCTATGACTTAATTGATAAAATTTGAAGTTTATGTTTAAATAAATATCCTCACAATAGATTCATGACTAAATGAGAAAAATAGATTATAAAACGATATTATAAAAAAAATAGATTAAGGAGTCAATTCCACGAGGCTGAAAATTATAAAACGATATTCTAAAAAAAATGTAGATTAGATAGATAATTTGCTGTGATTGAAAAGATCTAGAAAAAAGGAACAGTCAAACAATACCAAATCCTCACATTCCTTAAACGAGGCTATCCTCTAGTATTATGATGTCAATGTGTCAACATAATTTGACATTCCTCTCTCTCTCTCTTTTCTTTTCTTTTGTTTCTCTCGCCTTTTCATTTCATTTCATTTCTTTCTTTTTTTAAAAACAAAATATCGGCACCATCCATATGCGAAAAATAAAATAAAAATTATGGAGCATCACTACTATCGCATAATGTAATGCTAAGTATCAGACAAATAGGGGTCGTCCCCTTTTGCTTCCTTTTCTTTCCTCGTCCCTCTTTTACACTTTTCTTCCCTCTTTTTTTGCAAAGTTCCCACGCGGAGCGCAGGCAAAAGAAAAAGGTCTTGGTTTCGCACATACTCATAATTATAATAAGGTCATGCCTTCCCCATCATAGATCAATCTCATTTGCAAAAGCTGGCAATTACCCGAGCGCGCCCCCTCCTCCACCACCACCACAATATTTTATCTCCCGACACGTCCCGATCCCGAATCCTGACCTCCAAATCACCAAGCCCAGAGCGGCGCGCAAATACGCTTTCTCGTGACAGCCCACGATGCTCTTGTCCCCTTCGAACTCCTGGGGGCCAATTTGATGAGTGGGGTTTAGCAGTGAAGCCGCAATCCCGGTTCTTGCTTCAGCCTCTTTTTCTGCTTCTCAAGTTGCCATTGAACATGAAAGCTAGGCAACAAAAGAGCACCGCAGAGAAGGACAAGACGAGAGGGAGTGCGTGTATGAGGGGCCTGGCCTGGCAGCAATGATTGGTGGCGATCCAGTGGTCAGCTTCTCTTGAAGTATTTGGTGGCTGGTTTTGGCCTCACGGCTCATCCACGTCCACTTGATAAGAACAACAAAAGGGGTTATGACTGACAAAGCATCTCCCTTTGAGTCTCATCTGCTCACACAAGGATTGGCCCACCCATTTCCTTCTTGGGTTCTGTCTCTGTCTCTCTCTAGTTTGTTTGTCCAATCATACATCACAATGATGATGATGATGATGCTTGCTATAATGTCTATGAATGGGTGATGGAGTTAACCTCATGATTATCCCGAGATGTGATGATTGAAAACTATTTCTCGCTTTGCATATGTGAGCATCTTTCTTTTTTGGAAAATTTTTTGTACTCTGATACCTAAAGATACTAACCGCCAAACGGCCCACTGATTTGTTTCTAAACGGGGAGGTGAAAGGTTGGATCCTCGTTTACGGGATCGGAGATCTTCATGGGTTTATTCCCAGTTTAAATAGAAACTCATTAGTGTACCCAAAGAAGAAAAATACGGATGCCGTTTCAATGGACGCGAGTCCCTAAATGAGTACATATGGACTAGGACTCCTCTTTGATGGTACGTGCCAATCGGAGTCATATGGCCAAAGAAGGCACAAAAAGTGATCCTCATCATGCGCCCCGTGGACTTGTTAGTCCGATAAGACTGGAAAACGAATACCGAATGCTCAAGTACAAGATTTTAAGTATCGATAATTTCAAGTTCTATAGTAAAATACTTACACGTATATGTTTTTTTTTTTGGTAACAAAAAAAAAACGTATATGTTTATACTTGCACTTTGAAGAAATACTTCTATATCTCACACTCGCTGAACTGAGGGAAATTTTTGGAATGAAATGAGTTGTACATGTATAAAATCACATGGCATGCTATGCCAGGTAAAATTCAACTTCTAAATTTATATCTTTTCATTGGTTAATTGCTAGTGTAACATGTTAATTATCATTTATATATGAGATACAATTATAAAATATCATTTTCAAATGAACAAATGGGTGATTTCTCATCAGATGGGATGGGGAAGTGGTAAAATTCATTCGTTAGACTCGATAGTTTTTTTCAAAAATTTTGTAATTTAAATAGTCTTAGTTCTTGTTCATGATTAACATCGTTCACTTCAATGAAAATAATGATTTAATTTTTGAATGTATTGCTAAACTGAGGTTTTGAATGCCAAATTAGATAACGAGGCTCTTTGGTAAAAGATGAGAATTGAATAACGAATGCAATGGATCCCTTGCCATGCATTGAACTCTTGATATTCTTGGTGGATTTTAACAATACACTTGCAATTCCAATCATGAAAATATTTAGCTATTATCAAGCGAAACTTAGGGCCTGTTTGTTTGTGTTTCTCATTTCTGTTTATGAACAAATTTTCTGTTTTTTTGTTCCCGGGAACAAAAAAAGAACAGAAACACATTTGTTTGCATTTTTGTTCCATTGCTTTTTTTTTTTTGTTAGGAACAAAAAAAGAATAGAAACAAGAAACAAAAAAAGTTGTTTCTTGTTTCAAAACAACTTTTAAGAACAAATTTTCTCTCTCCACTTTTTTCTTTTTCTTTTTCTTCTTCTTCTTTTTTCTTTGGTCGGTCGCCGGCCTCGGCCATGGCCGACGACCGGCCGTTGAGGGCCGGCGACCTTGCCGAAGCGTCGCCAGCCCCTGGCGAGGCTCGGCCTCTCCTTGGTTGGGCGAGCTCGGCCTCGCCTAGATCCGGCGAGGTCGAGCCTGGCCGGTGGCTGGGCGAGCTCGGCCTCGCTAGATCTAGGCGAGCCCGAGCTCGCCCGGCCTAAGGCGAGGCCGAGCCTCGCCCAACCATGGCGAGGCTCAGCCTCGCCGAGGGCCGGCAAGCCTCGTCGTGGCTGGGTGAGGCCGCCGGCCCTCGTCAGCCGGTCGCCGGCCATGGCCGACTCCGGCGATCGGCCAAAAGAAGAAAAAAAGAAAAAAGAAAGAAAAAAAGGAAAAATAAAATAAAAATATTAAAAAATTAAAAGAAACAAAAAAAGAACACAAATCTAATAAACATGTTTCTGCTCTTTTTTTATTCCCGGAACAAGTTTACCAAATGTATTTTTCTGGTCAAAAATTATTCCCCGGAACAGAAATAGTTTTTTCTATTTCTGTTCCCCGGAACAAAAAAAGAACAAAAACACAAATAAACGCACCCTTAATCACTTTTGAAGCTAAAAAATAAATTAAAACCAGATTATTTAGCACAACTTCTTTGGCAACCCTTCAAAATTGGATGCCATGAAAACTGATCACAACAGAGATTAGAAAACTTATGGCGAATCTCCCTTTCTCTCCCTTCGTTTCTCTCTTATCATTGTTGAAATTAATCACAAATGACATGAAATGGAGAAATTTGGGAAATTGGAAATTATATTCCTTTCTATTCTGAAGCCTTACATGTATACAAAGCCTTATATATAATACAAAGAAACGCAATGTAGGAAATAATAAACAAAACGATATATTTCTATTCAGCATATTTAGTTTTCAATCCTAGAGATTGATCGAATCAATCAATCAATTCAAAATTTATTCAATCAATCTAAGAAAGGGAATCAAATATATCTCCAACACTTCAAGCTAGCGGTTTGTATATGTCAAAGATGACTAGCTTGTTTAGTAGATATGTGTGTTATCTTTAGCATAGTGTTTTGATAAAAATATCCATAGGCTATTCAATGGTTTCAATTCCTCTCGTTGTGACTATTCCTTCTTGGATTTTCTCTCGAGTGAAATGATAGTCGACCTCTATATGCTTTGCTTTTGCATGGAAGACTTCATTCACTAGAAGTTTGAGCACAACATCATTGTCGCAAAACAACATAGTTGGGCCATCAACTTGTATGCTAGTGTTTGAAAGTAAACCCTATATCCAAAATATTTCATAGATGGTCTTCGCCATAACTTGATATCTAGATTCGACTCATGAAATCAACCGTTTCTTTGTTTTTCATGAAATCAATGACTTTCCCTATTTGTTGCAAAAACCAATAAAGGATCTTTAGGTCATTAGACAAATAGCATGGTCCACATCACAATGGGCTGTTATCTTCATATTGTAATCTTGAGATAAAAGTATTTTAAGTCCTAGACAATCCTTCAAGTACTTCACAACTTTCATTCAAGTCAGACTGCTTCGGACTATGCATAAATTTGATTGAGAATTTGCACTGCATAGCATATATCATGTCTAGTCATGGTAAGGTAAATGAATTTTCCGACAAGTTGCTGGTAGCTTGATGGATTTTTAAGCAATGGGTCTTCACTAGATGTTGATGATGATGATAATCCTATGTCATATTCAAGCACCGTCTTGCTCAATCACAATAACAACGGGCTTACATCCTAACATACCTACTTGTGATATGATTTTGAAAACAAGTTTCCGTTGGCTAAGGCAGATTCCTTGTCTAACCGGGCAATCTCAATACCAAGGAAATACTTAGGAGGTTCCAAATCTTTAATTTGGATAGTAGAGTACATATATAATTTAACCGGGCAATCTCAATACCAAGGAAATGCTTAGGAGTCCCAAAGGGTACATATATAAGTATACCATCAACATATATCAATAAATAGATTGATAATGCACCCTTTGTCCATGTAAATATGGAATAATTTTATATGGAATACCGAAATCATGCATCTTTGAACTTGGCGTATTAACGCTGGGAAACTTTCTCAGTTCATATAGGTACTTAAAAAGACGATATACTCGAGACTTCCCCGGTCTACGTGAACTCTATAGAAGATCCATATAGATTTTTTTGTCCACATCATTGTGAAGAAAGGCCATTGTGGACATCCATCTAGTGTAAGGGCCAATTGTGAAAGGCCGCAATGGATAAAAAGGAACGGACAATCATCTCCTTTGCTACTAGGGAAAGAGTCTTATGAGGAAAGAGTCTTATGATAATCAAAATCCTCGTATTGTGTGAACCATGTAACTACTAATTGAGCCTTGTAGCACTCAATAAAATCATTTGCAACCAATTCATTTTCAATGTGGACATAGCGATACAATATTCCAAATATGATTTTTCATGAGGGCATTTTAATTCAACTTCCATAGCTTGTTGCTAATGTGGGTCATAAGCTTCTTTATCATAGGAAGAGGGTTCCTTTTCCTCAGATATGCAGCTAATACAATACATGTACTCTGGTGATAGTCGACTAAATGAAATATAAGAAGAAACGAGATAATGAATACTTGGAGAATCCAAATTAGGGCATATATGATCTTTGGTCCACGTGGGAGGATGAATATTGCGATGGGTTCACACTTTCACCTACTTAGGCTAACTCGGAGGTTGCAAGGCGTTGATTTTCCTCTTGAACGACAAGTCGATATTCTCAACTAAGTGGCGAAATGGGCTCCATGGCAAGGTCTGTGATTAGAAATATGAGTAACTATTATTCAGAATTAGTAAGAACCGTGTCACCTTGTCTCGTTCCTTGATGGTCCAAAACTGTTTGAGGGTGCTTTTGGGTCCTCAGCCACCTTAAGCTCGTTCCATAGAGCCAAGAGTCGATTGAAGCAAGTAATAATTAAAAGGTTCCCTTACTTCAACTCTAACAAGGTCTAGGTGAGTGAAAACTTTTTCACTCGATTCAATTTATCGTACATTTCACGGATGTTTTCCCGCCTTATTTTTGAGTCCTCAGTTGGTGGGATTTCGGCCACAACCTTAGGAGCAACGCAATTTGCAATCCATGTGCGTATAAGTTGGTTGCACTTGTGCCAATGTCGTTGGTGTTGGCCGCCGGTTAGGATTGTCTTCATCTCTCGTCACAAGTGCTTGCCGGAAATCCCTAGACTAAGTTGAGTAGTTGTCTGGCCCGACCAGCTATTAATTGATGAACCGTAATTACGGGCCGTCAGCTGTTGATGTGTAGAGCGAATAGCTAGGCTCTAGGTGGCCGTTGATGGTCGAAATTGGGTACGACAGATGCCCGAATTGGAGGGGAAGGCAGGGATTTGTCCTAAACCCCACCGCAACTGATTTAGGTATCTAACCTGGAAATGACCAACCCGACCCACCATTTTGGTTAGTCCCGAAAACGAAAGGCCCGCCTCCATTGGGTTGGGCTCCAAGGGAGCAGCCATATCTCCTTCGGATGTGCCCTGTTGAGTCGATTCTTGGGCTGAAAGTTGGGCGGCCCGATTGTCCATTGGATTGGTTGGCCCTATACATAAACTCATGGACTAGTGGCCATTGGGTCAGGTTGAATTGCCCTTGATGAATTGTTGGGCCAAAGCCTGTTGCTCATGAGCTGGATCAGTTTGATCCAACACTTGAATCTAAGGCGGGTAAGAAAGTTCTTTCAAGATGGGCGTATCCAGATCATGGCTCTCCAGAGGTCAAATTTTGGTTTTTTTTTGCATGGTATCAGTGGGAAAGAAGGTTGGTTCGGTCTATTGATTCCTACATAGAATGAACCTTGTTTTGCAGGTTATTATGTTTTTGCAACAACTTTGTTAGAAGACTGACCAGAGGCAGTCGGAAAGATGTCGTAGAAGCTAGGCCAGAAAATGAAGGTTTTCATACCATGACATGAAAATGGAGAAATTTGGGAATTTGGGAATTGTATTCCTTTTTGTTTTGAGGCTTTATATGTACACCTATTCATATATATATATAAACAATGCAGGAAATAATATACAAAACGATTTTTTTTAATTGCTGCAGATTTAGTTTTCAATGCTAGAGTTGAATAATTCAATCAACCAATCCAAGATTTACTCAATCAATTTAAGAAGGGAAACAAACCATATCATCAACAACAAGCTTTTCAAATTGTCATTAAAATAACTTAATATATATATATATATTTTATGTTAATGCCGATGCACTGAGTAGAAATAACACAACAAAAATGGTGCATTGAAAATGACAATTTTTCCTATTCATGTGTTTAACAAAATAGTCAAAAGTTTTCCAACCAAAAGTCCAAAAGTCTAGAAAAATGCTCGAGCACCAAATTTATTACAAACTTTGAATATTATAGAATAATTGGTAAAGAGAAATTACAAACTACATTAATCGATGCGCCTACTCTATTCCAATTCTTGTAGCCAAAATAAGTCGAATTCCACTAGGCCAGAGTACAAATGTCAACTCGTTACAAGTGCAACTCTTGCTACCACGTAGAACCCGACTTCCTTATCCTCTGTATAAACTAAGTAACTATCACCGCGGGCTAAATCTTCAATTAAGGAACTCCAACAATATTTAAATCTATAGGCGGAAGTATTCATCAACAAACCCAATTGTTTTGCAGAACCAAGTATTCTGTTCCAACACTTCTTCCTTCGTAAATTTTCCAAACTTAAGGAAATTGGGTTCATATGCTTGCAAAATCACAACTAATCGATATATGGTTAAATAATGAGCTTTCCCACACATAAATAATTTAAATATTTGGATCAAAAGGGATTTTAGAAAGGGTTTTGGAAGGAGGGAAGGAGAGATGATTAGGAGAGGTTTAAGAGATCATTATGAGGGATTACGGAAAATTTCACATTTTTGCCAATTTTTATTCCTGTTTTGTCATCCATCCTACATTCGTGCTAAGGACCAAGGATCATTCGAGAAGATCGGGTCATAATTTAAGGTGTGCATGATAACCATTCTATTTTTCTATTTTTTCGATCTTGAAAATAGATTTAGAATATAAATTCGTTTGGTAATGTAATTTTATTTTTTTTAATTCTAAAATAATTTTCTAATCCAAAAATAGATTTGGAACAGAAATAATAAGTAAAAATCTTCTTTATTTTATTTTTGAAATAAATGAGAAATAAAAACTTTTCTCTATCGCTCATTCTCGTTATTAATCAACCGCTCGAGAGAAAGCTAGAAATAGAAATTTTATATCGTTATCAAACTCGTATATTTGCTAAAAAATTTCTCCATTGAGTAGAATTAGAAGTCTATTTCTAATCAGAAATTGATTTCTCGAATAGAATGATTATTATTCGTGCTCTTAAAGTTCCAAAGTTTCTTGTGTACTCTAGAACGTTTCTAGGTGCGGGTAATATGGGAATTGTACACTATTTTAGAGAATTCTTGTAGACAAAGATAGGGCCAAGGGTTTGATGTGTATTCTAAAATGTTCCGAATGCGGGAAAATACTGTACATTGTTCAATAGAATTCCTGTAATTAACGCGGGTAGATAGTAGACAAGAAAATAATTAAAAAAAAAACTTTACCATTAGATTAAAGTTGTGATTATGGGAATATTAAGGTAATCTTCATGTGTACCATCTCATAAAATAATATGAAAATCCAGGCTTCTCTCTCCCACGTCTTTCTCTACAGTATTGTAGCGGGAAGACAAAAAGATACACTGTGTAGCTACGCCTAAAACCCCGAAAATCCATCGATTCCCGAAAACCCCTCGTTCGGTCGATACGGACAAAGATTCGGAGCTCTTCTTATGGAGTCGACCGCCGCCGCCGCCGCCGCCGCTGCTCGCGCCGTCTCGCCCTTCTTCGCCGAATCCGCGCGCTTCTCCTCGCAGAGCCGCATCCTGTCGCGTCCGACGCTGAGCCGGTCGCCGCTCTCGTCTCTCTCGAGGAAGATCGGGCTCCGCGCTCCCCCGACCGCCGTCGCCATGGGCGGCGCCGCCGCCGACGAAAACCCTAACTCCAAGGAGGCGAAGCTGTGGGGGGGCCGGTTCGAGGAGGGCGTGACGGAGACGGTCGAGAGGTTCACGGAGTCCATCTCGTTCGACAAGGAGCTGTACAGGCAGGACATCATGGGAAGCAAGGCGCATGCGTCTATGCTGGCCAAACAGGTGATCGTTCTCGCGATGACGGTTTTTTCGTTCTGTTGTTGGCATTGGCGGGCTGGGTTTCGGTGTAGGAAGGTTTGGGTTGAATGTTTTTGGTCGAGAGTGATTTTGTGGAAGGAGATGAAAGTGTCGCTGGGGGCGGAGGTGAATGTGTTTTGTGTGGGAGTTGTCTGCTGACTGCAAGTTGATAATGTCGCGAAAGGAACACGGATAGAGGAGTTATTAGTAATGCGTGTGCTTCAGAGTTGCAAGCAAGGAGATGAAGAAAGCAGACTCTTTTTCAGAAGATGGTTTGCAGCCCATATTTACATTTTGTTTCGCAAATGGCATTTTGAATATTCACGAGACTTATACACAATCAAATATTGGTGGTGCTCTGTGTCTTTCTTGTACTCTTTCAATAGGTTCAATTAGTTTATAAACTTTTTTCAAAAAAATGCAATCACCTCCTTTGGATGGAGGTAGTTAAAATTTCCTATCTTTCTCTTAATAATTGCCCACATGTAGGATCTAAGTGCATTCTTAAAATAAAGTTTAGGACTTAAGCGAACCTATTGAATGGTTTAGGACTTTCTATGTACTTTTCCCGACACTAAAGTGAAAACACGCAATGCTTTGCAAAGCGTGAAAGAGTAATTATCCAATGGCAATTATCGTGTTCTTACGATTGCTCAATGATGGGTCGAGTAAGGCCAAACGGGTTTGGCGCTTAGTTCTTATGTCAGTGTTCTTGCAGGGACTGATTGATGACAGCGACAGAGATAAAATCTTGGAAGGACTGAGTGAGATTGAGAGACTGATTGAAAATGGAGAGTTTAAGTGGAGGGCTGATAGAGAAGATGTGCACATGAACATTGAAGCAGCACTAACTGATATGATTGGCGAGCCAGCAAAGAAGCTCCATACAGCTCGAAGCCGGAATGATCAAGTTCAGACCGATTTTCGCCTGTGGTGTCGTGATGCTATTGATAGGATCATTCCATATATTGCACATCTTCAGGTGGCTTTGGTGACCTTAGCTTTAAAGAATGAGGGTTTAATTGTTCCGGGATACACACATATGCAGAGGGCCCAACCAGTTTTGTTGCAACATCACCTCTTAGCATATGTTGAGCAGGTAGCCATACTCTATGTAATTGACAAGTCTATCTTAGGCTGACATGCTTTGGTTTAATTCTAAACATATGCCATATAGTTATGTTTTTATTCCTCTCTTGTATAGAAGCAGGTCCCTTAGAGTGACATTATTGGGCATAGTACTGAAGCCCTGTAGTACTTCCTAAATATGCCATGATTTATGTGATGTTATAAGGTGTTTAACCATGCACAGTATGGTAAATGTTGTCTCTTCATTTGTCAGAACACCAGTATCCATTTCTGCTCTTTAAAGCTAGTTTATTGGGTCGCTATAAAAATTAACCTTACACTGGTTTGTCTTGTAGCTTGAGCGTGATATTGGTCGTTTAGTAGACTGCAGAGCCAGGCTCAACTTCTGCCCTCTTGGGGCATGTGCTTTGGCTGGAACTGGCCTTCCAATTGACAGATTTATGACTGCTGACAAGCTAGGGTTCTCAGCTCCTATGCGTAATAGGTATGACTCAGTCATGTATGCAGAGTTAGATGCTGTAGCAATGTGCTTTCTGTTGGGAGATAAACCATTTTTTTTGGTGCAAATAATGTGGACTTGGTTATTTCGGTTGCACTGCATCGTATTATGTACATATCTTCTCATTGGCCTTGAAGTTGTTGTGCAAGATGTCTTCTTATTAAGTGAATCGGTCAGTCATGCATCTGGTGTTGATTGGCACAAGTTTCAGGGTCCTTCTTTCACATGAAAATGAATGAAAAAATGACATACAATTAATACTTAACTTTACCCTGACAACTTCTTGAAACAAGAAGGTTTATATGCTCTTTATCTCGTTCGAACTGACATTTTGGTGCCTGTTTGTTTTGTCAAATCTTCTGGATGTCCATGATCATCTTCTCATGAGACACTTTAGCAGTTAGACCATCAAGAGGAGAGGATTACTGTTTCTCTTGTACTTTTCTACTGTTAGGATGAAGTGCATTTTTAATCCTGTTGTACGTCTGTTTTTCATATCTAGTTCTTCATTTCCCAACAAGTGGCTCTGGGAAGAGATTGTTGATGCTTGATGTTTTAACCAGTATTGATGCAGTGTCGGACAGAGATTTTGTTATGGAGTTTTTGTCAGCCAATTCTATAATAGCTGTGCATCTTTCGCGGCTTGGTGAAGAGTGGGTTTTGTGGGCATCAGAGGAGTTCGGCTTTATTACACCAAGCGACTCTGTTTCCACTGGAAGTAGCATAATGCCTCAAAAGAAAAATCCTGATCCAATGGAACTTGTCCGTGGAAAGTCAGCCAGAGTCATAGGAGACCTTGTTACCCTCTTGACCTTGTGTAAGGGCCTTCCTCCATCTTACAATCGTGATCTGCAGGTAGATTACATTTGCTAATTTCAATTTATTGATGATTTTCTATGCCTGTCCCTGGCATTAGTACTTGAAGAAAACATTCCTGGCCTGTTGAAAATTTTGTGTTACATCCATGAAGTTGTCAAGAGGCTCTTCATAGTTTATAGATGGATACTAAGTTTGATCTTAAAACTATTAAATGCTGCTGCGATTGTGATGTGTTCATTGATAGAATAGTGCTTGAGGGGTCTACATATCAATTTATAGCTGGAAGATTGGAAAGACTTAAAGCATATTCTCTTGGAGAATCATGAAGTATAAAATAGACAATTTGTAGGAGATTGGTTATCTAGTTTGACAAAGCTCCAACTAGCTTCTATATGCTGAAGAACATTATCCTCTTTTATCCTTTCTCTCCATTCTGATCCTGTTATTTTCTTTAATGAGACAGGAGGACAAGGAACCTGTGTTTGATAGCGTAAAGACAATTGTGGGAATGCTTGAAGTCTCAGCAGAGTTTGCTCATAATATTACCTACAATAGGGAGCGTATATACGGGGCTTTGCCAGCTGGCCACCTTGATGCCACAACACTTGCTGATTACCTTGTAAAAAAGGTAATAAGTCTTGCATGATGTCTCACTGCCTTTCCTTTCATTTTTCTCTCTTTTAGTTCTGACCACGTGGTTATAGTCAGCACTGATAGGTATCTGGTGTCACTGACTCAAAACTTGGGCAGTGTTCTGAATTCCCTTTGTTAACTTTATGCCAAAGAAGTGAAAAGCATCTCTTGCATCTATTTGGTGCACGTGCACTCTCTTTGTTGCTTTTGCTGTTTAGCTTTCTTGCTTGTAAACTGGTATCTATCTTGCTTTACTCATACCCAAGAAAATGTGATTTACAAGCTTTGTGGGATTTTCGTCCTATTTCACAATAGTTTTCATGTGGCGGAGTTATCATCTGTTGTATCTTGGAATGTGCCTGAATTTTGATATTTTTTGGCAGGGTGTCCCTTTCCGAACCTCTCATGATATTGTTGGGAGATCAGTAGCATTTTGTGTCTCACAGAACTGCCAGCTTAAGGATCTCAGTCTGGATCAACTACGTAGCATCAGCCCGGTGTTTGATAAGGACGTGTATGAGTACCTCGGCGTTGAGAATGCGGTCAAGAACTTCTGTTCCTATGGATCGACGGGATCAGAATGTGTTGCAAGTCAGGTGGACTACTGGGTTAGGAAGCTCAATATTGAAAGAATCTGATCAGCCCGGTGTTTGATAAGGACGTGTGTGAGTACCTCGGCATTGAGAATGCGGTCAAGAACTTCTGTTCATATGGATCGACGGGATCGGAATGCGTTGCAAGTCAGATGGACTAGTGGGTTATGAAGCTCAATATTGAAAGAATCTGACCTGAACTAATTTAATGATGGCCTATCCCCAACCATAGAGAGGCATATTTTGGACAGAAGACATGCAATTTGTCGAAAAATTAATTCGTATTCTAGGAAGTTTTTTTGGCCAGCTAGATAGAACTCCTAGCATTGATTACTTGTACTTGTGGACAATCACAAGGATGTTCCATCTTACATTCGATAATTGGATGTAAGTGAAGCATAGAGTGATTGCCTTTTCGCTTCTGGTTAGGTCTTCTGTTGATTAATCAATGAAAGAATGTGGCATTAGAACCTCTATTGTCAAATCAAACTTCCTCAGCAACTTCGAAAAGACAACTTCTGTGATATCTTCGACTTTAGTTATCCAAACGGTGATCTACTGTAAGGTTGCTAACAAAAAGTAACAAACCGCTGGGATAAAACTGGGGGGGAACTTAAATAAGTTGGTTGGGCTTGCCAATCTCCTCCTGGGGGATGATATCTAGTCGAGCTTCGTCGGTCCTCGCCAATAGTAGACAGCTATAACACTGGATGCTGCTGCCCCCTTAGCCTTCAGAGTCGGGCTTTCCAGGGATATCAGGCTGTTCTGCGATTCAATTTCGCTACTTTGGGACCTCAATTTCGCCTTTTCCTTCTCTGGTTATGTTTTGAAGCAAATGTTTTCATCAGCACAGATACGAGGTCTGTTAAGGTCAGAAAAAATTACTCATAGCCAACAAAAATAGCAGACTAGGAGGTGCCTTGCTGTAAATATAGGTGACTACAAGGTAAGTAGGAAAATGAAAGAACCGAGGGTTCAAGGCTTCAAGCTCATTTAGCTCTAAAAGTTGGTATGGGAAATAATGGAGTACAATACTAGTGTGTTGGCAATATAATATAGAGGCATCTTCCTCCAATATTATCATTTATCTCGGAAGGCTCCATGACAGTTCTAATCAGAGGTGCGGTTGCATCTCTAGAATAAAAAATGTTGCTCCCTTCTCTGTTTCAGCTTTGCCTGAACATTTCGAATTTCCTTCAGCCACTTCTCTTGGGATAATTTCATCCGGCTTGACTGCGAGTTAGTCCCCGAAGTGTCATCACATCGTTAGAATCAAGGACCTTCTCTGCTTCCGCACTGCCTGAACATTTCAAGATTCCATTTCCTTTGGCCGCTTGTGTTGGGATGGTTTCATCTAACCTGACCACAAGTGAGCACCCGTTGGTGCATTTGGTATGCGAACGACCTCATGATGTCCCGCGGCAGCTCCCAGCCACTCGGCACTGAAATCTCATTGTCTTGTTGATAACTCTATAAAAATAGAGTTATTTTACCTATTTTAGGCAACAATTAATGCGATATCTATGAGAAAATATTTGAATTTCCTTCTGATTATTTGAATTTTCCTTATTTATGCAGGATAATGATATATGGAGAAGATAAGGAAAAGAAATTGCAAAACTCAGGAATTTGAATCACGCAGCAGTGGGAGATAGATATCAAATCAAAATTCTCTGATTTACTCCCTGATTTTGTGCGCAATTGCTTGGAGATAAGGATCTTGGATATCTCCTATAAATAGGAGAGCTAGAGAGAGCAGCTAGGTTTGGAAGCTAGTTTTTCTGCTAGATTGTTTTTTCATTGTTCTGAGAGTTTTTCAAATATTTTGAAGAGAAGACGAAAGTGGAGACAGAATTCTTGTTCTTTGATTCAAGATGCTGAGTTTGATTTTTATTTTTATTTTTTCATCTACTATGTTCTAATTTTCTTTTGTTAGGGCTACGATGTAGCCTAACTATGATGATGTGAATTTCATGATTTTTATGTTTTACAATTGATTTCATTCATGTGAGTTATATATTATTGTGCTTAATGCTTTTGAGTGATTGGCCACCACTTGAATGATCGATGTGCATGTTTGAGATCGAGAAGTGATAATATGCGATTGCTCATTATAATATATAACCATGAATTAAACGTGGATAGAAATATCTTGCGTTATTTGTGTAGCTTTTCGGTGATAAGGTGATCCAAAAGACTCATTGTAAACCGGGAATATTCATAGTTTTTCATGCACTTATGTTTATTTTAATTCACATAGAGATATAGTGGATTAATAAACCGAGTAGGTTTGCTATACCTAGAGATAGGATAGTAAATAGATCAGGAAATTCCGCTATCACATGTTTGATATCGTTTTGTACTCACAACAATCTGAAATTCATATCTAGTGGTTATGGTGAAATCGGATGCTCTAACATATTTATCCGATTGATTTACTGCATTAGTCTACAAATTTTGTTTTTAATTTATTCTCAATTATATTTTGATCAGTTAGATAAATTTTAGAGTTAATCTATTTTAGTATTTAATTAGTTTATTAATCATCGATTTTCGTGGGACGATATTCTTTCTCATCATTATATTACTTGTTCGACACGTTCACTTGCGTTTAGAATTTTACGAACACTTGTACAAAGATTTCTTACTACAAAAGCAGCATACGGCTGACGCATTCTCCCCCTCGGCAGCAACATTCTCACAAGTTTCTGCTTTATGTGTATTCGTTCACTGCTGCTTCCTACTGATAGGGAAGATTGACTCAAGTTCCACTAATTATCCAACAACACAAAGTGTGAATTAATTTCAAGTAGTTAGTTTGAACTTAACGGTCATAAGAAATTGGAAACTGAGGTGGACAAAAGGGTTTCAATCATTGCCCTATAGCCCCCAGGAAATGGACTAGGCTGTTGGCCAGCAGGCAGGAATCTGCTTGTACAATTGTGGTCAAGGAATACATTTAGTCTAGGCATTTATTGAAAGAAGAAATGCATAATTGGTATGGCCGGCAAGTTAAACTTCGAATCTCTACTACCCGCACGCTGTCTAAATCACTCTAAGGGTGCATTTGGTAATTTGCCTAATAATAACTGATTATATTCTTTTGTTCTTATGAGTAAATTTGGAGCAGAAATTTGTTTGGTAAATTTTTTTATCCTAAGAACAAAATCCGTTTTTTTTTGTTCTTGGCTTAGATTTGGAACGGAATTATAAGATAGTAAAAAGTTACTTTTTTATTTCCGGGAATAATTCTAGAATCAAACCCAAACTTATTTTTCTTTTTTCTTTTCTTCTTCTTCCCCCACTTGATCACCCATCACTGCCAGCCATCGTCGCCGTCGGCCATTGGCTAGGTGAAGTCCGATGAGCTTGTCGGACACTCACCTGGCCACTGCGAGCCTCAGTCTCGTAGATCGGGGCGAGGCTCCTCGGATCGGGCAAGGCCAAGGTCAAGGCTTGCGGTGGCTAGGCGAGCCTCCGACAAGTTCACTGGACCTCACCCACCTGGTTGTCAGCCACAAAGAAGAAGGAAGAAGAGAGAGAGAGAGAGAGAGAGAGAGAGAGAGAGAGAGAGAGAGAGAGAGAGAGAAGAAATATAATAAAAGTATTAAAAAATTAAAAGAAATAAAAAAAAATATGAGCTCTACCAAATGCCCTCAAATGCTTAGAAATTATTTTTGAGAATTAAATAGAAAAGAATCGTTTATGAATCAAAATTATTTTTGGAACAGAATAGTTACCAAACGCACCTTAAGGGTGCGCATGATAACGTTTCTATTCCAGGGAACTATTTCTTTTCAGAAATAGTTTTTTCTATTTCTACTCCGGGAACAATTTTTGAGTAAAATAAAGTGTTTTGTAATTATATAAAATTTCTATTCTTGGAATAGAAAAAGAATAAAAATGCGTTTGGTAAAAATTTTATAAATTTTTGTATTTATTTGATTTTTCTTCTTACTCACGGACCGCCGACCACCGACCGCGCCGCACGACCACTGCACGATCGTCGCACAACCGCCGCACGATTACGTTTCACCCCCATCTCGTCAATGTGCAATTCCACCAGCAGGAGTCATTTTTTTTTTTTTTTGAAGGAGCACCTCATTAGGCTGTATTGGCCGATGGGATTGGACCACCTACGCCTTTTAGACAGCGGTTAGATTCGGTTGACAAAATTGAACACATATGATTGCTTGTTCTTTATGAGCCAACAAGCGAACTGGTCGAAGAAAAGGATATGAGACAGTGTGTATAACTTGAGGAAAATGGTTGCTCCTAGCAACATGAAGGTCAAGCACAGATCCGCCTTCAAGTATCGTTTCTTGTCACTCAAAGAGAAGACCACTAGGGAGACACATATCGAGAATGAAATGAAGAGTCTACAAATAAAGCCCCAACTCGTATAGACCGCCTTCGCCTTTGTGTAGAAGACATCGTAGATGAGGCCCAGTTCAATTTCAATGACTTTAAAAGCCTCTACATTGTGTTTGTCGCGCACTAGCTCCCTTGAGCCTCTTAAGGACTTGCTCAGGTTCGACAATATCGACAGGCAAGTGTCGCATTCCTCCAAAGGTATAGCTTTTTTTTTTTTTGTTCTTCGATTGCCCCATTTCTGCAACTCTAGCCTTTTTTCGGGCGGCCAGGTGTAATCTTCCTTGGTGCAATGGATCATGGAAAGATAACCTCTCTTGGGCCTTGAAATTCTTGAAAGGTAAAGAATTCTACCATTCGATCGCTCGGTTCTTGTTTGGTGCCTTGTGTTACCTTATTTGGAAAAAAAGGAATAATATCATCTTCAGAGGGGAAGCTTTCGTTGTCTCGGCGATGAAAAATCACCTAATCAAGCTAGTTAAGGACAAAGCCTTAACTTTTTCTAATGTTCCAATCTCTCCAAGGGACAGTAAGATTCAGAAAGGATGGGGCCTAGACCCCTCAGTTTTCATTGATCGTCGCTCTCCCTCCTAGGTCTACTCGTGCCTACTATCTTCAGTTGTTGCCCAACTACTTCGGCTCTCTTTTGTGGTTTGCCGGGTTTTGTAGTTGTGGGTTTTCTTTGGTGTTTCGCTGTTGTAGTCTGTTCGCTGTGTTGCTTGTACCTTTTATCGGCTCCCTCTCACTCTCTTGCTTTTAGCTTCTAGAGTGTGATTTTTTTGGCACCGATCTTTTGTAGACATTTGTCCAAAGCTCAATATAATCTTATTCTTACAAAAAAAAAAAAACAAGGTAATCTCGGCACCAAAAACTTACACTCATTGTGACAAACATGTAAAAAAGAGTGGAAGGGTGCCGAGAGCAAAAGGAAACAGAAGACAAATGGGAAAGCCAACCCGGCAACTACAAACTAGTAGATAACGAGAAGGAACCGACACCAACAGGAGAGAAAATGGATGGGTCAAGACCCCAACTACGTTGCAACCTCCTATTTCTTGAAGTGTCCGCAATATTGTTGAAAGTCAAGGCTTTATCCTTGACAACCTTGACAACCTTGACGAGGTGGTTCTTCAAGGCCGGCACAGACAAGGCTTGGTTCCAAAAGAGAAACGAGCAATGCATTGATAAAAATCATCGCCCGAGAGGTATCTAATAGCCCACTGGAGATTGTCTGACCAAGACCTCGGAGCGAGCGAGTTGCTCCAAATAAGAGAGGATCAAGGGACCAAGTTTGTCCTTGGTCTAATAGCTTCCCACGCGGAGGCTACTGAAAAAGAACCAAAAGAGTTCTCCAGCCAAATGAAAGGGTCCAGGTTTTGAGATAGAATAGGTAGGGGGTACGCCCAAGATTCCAAAATGGTCTTAATCGCATGGCCTGCTGTGGAGAAAAGGTAAGCAACAGTAGCCTGTTTGGACAACCCTGAACGATAAATATGTGTGTCCGAGAAGAACAAATTTAGAGGGCCTCGAGGATGCCAGTAATCAAACCAAAGAGAAACTGAGATGCCCTCACCAATACACCATTGGAAGGACCGACGAAAATCCCTTCTAAGGTCCAGAAGCTTCCTCCAAGCCTAAGAGCAAAGGGTTGGGTTGTTAGCTATCCAAAAGTTTTTCCTTCTTAAATAAGTAGAGTGGATCCACTTGCATCATAAGGAAGCCTTGTCAATAAAGAAGATCCAAATGTGCTTAAGCATAGCTGTCGTATTACAGTCGAGCAGTCTACGTATGCCAAGTCCTCTCTCTTTTTTCTGGAGGCACACATCTTCCCAAGATACTTTAGCACCTCCACTTCCAAGGCTCGGGCCTTTCCAGAGAAATTGTCTCAGAATTTGTTCAATACAATCCAGCGTAGCTCTAGGAAGCATAAAAACACAAGCCCAAAAGACTTGTATTAAGTGGAGTACTGACCTAATAAGCTGAAGGCGACCAGCGAAGGATATGAAGCGCTAAGTCCATGATTGCACCCTTGTCGTTATAAGATTGATAAGTAAACTACAATCCGCCTTACCAAGCCGTGAGGTAATAATGGGTACTCCGAAGTATTGTACCGGCAAATGTCCTTCCCGGTACCCAAAGACATGGAGAATTTGGATTCGAAGTAAATCCGTTCCCCCTGCAAGAAATACTTCACTCTTGTTCATATTGGGCTCCAGTCCACTCCAAGAATAAAAAAGTTTCCAAGCCTTCCTTAAGGAGAGAGACTAAGGCTAGATCTGCTTCACTGTAAAGGAAGACATCATCAACAAAGAAAAGATGGGAAAGGCATGTAGATTTGCACCTCTAGAAGAACTTGAATTCTGGCTTCCTGGAGCGAAGGTGTAGAATCCCAAAAAATACCTCCATGGCCAAGGTAAATAAATAAGGAGACATGGGGTCCCATTGGCGCAATCCTCGGCCACTTGAAAAGAACCCATGCAGCTCCCCATTTATAGAGATAGAAAATTTTGGTGTGCGGACACAAGCCATGATAAGCCTGATCAACTGATCGGGAAACCCAACGGCAAGAAGTCCCAATCCAAAGTATCATAGGATTTTTGGAAATCTACTTTGACAGCACACTTTAGCGAGTATGTGTCATGGTGGAAGCCACTAAAAAGTTCTTAGGCTAGCAAAATGTTGTCTCTAATCCGTCGACACTTGACAAAGGCATTCTGAAGTGGACTAATTAAAGCATGAAGAGCAACAGCCATTTGATTAGCAATGATCTTGGTGATGTATTTATAAATTGTATTACAACAAGCAATAGGTCTATAGTCAGAAACTGTAGACGTATTGGAGATTTTTGGCACCAAGGCTATGATGGTATTGTTTATCTCACGTAACAATCTCCCCGAGATAAAAAAATCATTGATCGCTGCTAAAACCGACGGTCCTACAGTCTCTCAATTATGTTTGAAAAATTCAATGTTAAACCCATTTAGACCGAGTGCCTTGTTTATCGCTAGAGAGAAGAGTGTATCCCGGATCTCTAGTTCAGACACAGGTTGAGAAAGAGAACATACCTGTTCCACATTCAGAGAACGTTGAATAACCGCCTGGATCTCCTGCAAAACTGGCCGAGAAGGCAAAACCCGAGGCGCCAGGAGATCCTGGAAATGGGAAACAAAGAGCTACTGCACCATACACGGATCAATGACTAAATTACCCGAGGTATCCAGGACCGTTAGAATTCGATTCCTCAAATGTCTTTTGTTAACATAATGATGGAAGAATTAGGTGTTTCGGTCTCCTTCTTTAAGCCACTGAACCCTGGATTTCTGCCTATAGAAAGATTCCTCCTGAATCCGAAGATCCAAGAAGGTCCGAAGATGATCCTTCTCAAGCTCCGCAAGCAAAACACTATTCGGGTCCTGCTGGAGAGCATCCTAGGTGATCCATAATGCATTTCTCGCATTGGCTGTTCTGGCGGAGATATCAAAGAAGGCTTCCCTATTGAATTGCTTGAGGCGGCCTTTAAGGGTTTTTAGTTTGGAAACCCGCCTGCACATGGGTGTTCCCTCGACCGGGCTCTCCCAAAACTGAGCGACAATTGTATGAAAAGCTGAGTGCTTCATCCAGAAGTTAAAGGACTTGAAGGGTTTTCCATGATTTGAATGGGCCAATACTCGAACGACCATAGGGGTATGATCGGAGATACCCGGAGTAAGGAAAGATGCTTCCGAGAAAAAAATAGTCTTGGCACCATTTCATATTAACAAGCACCCTATCAATCTTCCTTATCTTATGGTTGGCACCAGAAGATGACGCCCAAGTGAAACGATAGCCAACGTATCTTAAATCATCTAACTCTACCTGGGGTAAACAATGCCCAAGCTCATCATAGGAAGGAAGCCAAATGTCTGAGCTACCAACCCGATCAGAGGGATCCCTGATAGCATTGAAGTCCCCAGTCACCAGCCAAGGAGAATCCTGCAAGCTAGTACTTAATAGATTAAGTTTCGCCCAAAGCGGACGGCGGGATACGAAAGTATGCTCCGCATATATAACCGAGAGGCAAAATTCCGAGCCCAAGTTTAGAAACTTAAGCTTTCCATGAATTGGTTGAGCATTGATCGATGAAATATCAAAACTTATAAGGGAGGGATTCCACCCTACCCATATTCTCCCTCTAGGGGAGTAATCATAGTTAGCACACTAAATCCAATCCCTCAAAAGTCCCGTTGAGATAGACGGGAATAGATTTGCAGGGACCTTGGTTTCCAACAATCCAACACAGCAAAGATTATTTTCGAGAGTGAGGTGTCTCACCTCAGTTGGTTCTCATCCTTCAGAGACTATAAGTGTAATAGGAGCATTCGTCGACAAAAGGATCACCCTAAGATGATCATCTCATGGCTATTGAGAACGAATCAAATCAAATGGTTCTATTTCTCAATCTTTCTGACTTGCTCCTACGGAACCAAAGTCGAAAAGATTGAAAAAAAAAACCAGTCATTCACAACCACTGATGAAGGATTCCTCGAAAAGTTAAGGATTAGTAATCCTTTTTAGAAATCAAATGTCTAATGGGTTTACTAGATTCCTAATATTCCATACACCCATGTACATAGATAGATAAGAAAAGTAAAGGCGGAGGAGTTACCGCCGCTTAGGCACCGACTTGGACTGGGCAAAACACTTAGGAGTAGAAGGAGCTGGATCTAGGCTAGGATCCAACAAGGAAACAGCCTGTTGATGAGCAAGTTTTTGAGCCGCAATATTAATCTCCTTTGGGGGGACATCTTGAGTAGCACGGATTCCATCCATAATATGATCATCCTCGCTCGAACTGCTCACTTTACTAGTATCTTCATTAAAGTCCTCACCCAAACTAGATGAAGGATCTGGTGTATCATGGCCCTCCCGACGAGCTAAGCCGACGGAGGAGGATGAGGCTAATATATCCTCTGCAATCTAGTCCGTCCTAGACGCCTGGGAGACTTTCCTGGATGCAAAAGAAAGTTTTGGATCCACTTGTGTGGACTCATTGAGCTTCTAAGCTTGGGATTTGGCTACAGCACTCAACCTTACAGGTTGAGCAGGATCTACCTCTTTTGGCAACACGGGTTGCTTCTTCTTCTTATACCCAACCTGCTTCCACCCTACCTCAGGAGAAGATGTCACTTCTGGAACGAGGGCAATAGCAAGGCTTTGGGCTACATGAACAGCATTGGGAGGGCTTTGCTGATGGGTATCTACTTGACTAACTAGAGTAGATTGGGCCACACATTTGTGGCCGAAAGTGTCACAACTTGGGCAAAAGATTGGCCTCCATTCGTACTCAATAGCCACCGAGCGTGTTTTCCCATTAAGGATAACATCCACCGAGTCACAACGAGGTTGTTTGGCGGATATCTTCACACATACCCTAGCGAAAGAGATCATTTTCATATGTTCCGTTTTGAGATCCACATAGAGCAGCTTCCCAATGGCGCTTGCCACCGCACTGATCCCTGGAGTTGACCATAAGGCATAGGGGAAATTCTTAAGCCTGACCCAGACGGGGACCGAGGCTTGGCGATCTTTCTTCAGCTCCAACAATGGGTGCCATTGTTGCAAAATTAACGGAATCTCGGCCATTGTCAATGGCCCATCATCCAGAATTTTCCTTCGAAATTCCGAATCAGGAACATGGAAGAAATAAAAGCCTTCATCATTTGCCAAGACTTCAATTAGTTTAGCTCCCCAGACATGCTTCAGGGCAGCTTCGGTAAGCTTGAAGGGGAGTTTTTTACCCACATAATAACCAACCAGGCATTGATACCATTTCGGGTATGTTGCTTCAAGGATCTTCTCAGACAGGTTTACTACTACTTTGTTATTAACAATAGCAGGAGGTATGAAGGTAAGATTGTACCCTTGCATGGCCGATTTGGCCACATTCACCCAAGAGCGATTGGGGGTGGATTAGAGCCCTTTGCTTGCTTACTCTGAGTCTGGGGGCAATTGGAGGGAGGCCTGACTCGGCTTCGATCTCGTTGAGCATCGGCATCTTGAGGGGCCTGTAGAGCACCTAGCTAGCCTTCATCCAAAGCAGACGGGCCTTCACCCACAGCAGACGAAAGATCCTGGGAACGTATAATGGAGGGCCTACTACGGCTTTGCCCTTGTCGGCCATCAACAGCTTGAGGGGCTTGGCTACGGCCTGCCCGATCTTTCTCCATAATAGACGAAGGGGCTTGGGGGAGAGCGGATGAAAGCCTACTACGGCTTCGACCTCGCATATCCTCATCTACTTTTGGGCTTTGCCCTTCTGGCCTTCGCTTGCACCAAACAAGGGGGCCGAGTTCTTTGTGGTTGAATCCATGGAAGAACCCACAAAACCCTAATAAGAACTGAACATTTACACACAACTAAGGCGTACTAGATAAATAGCTTTGGCGAGAATGTAGATAGGGTCAGGAAGAAGCCCGCCTACAAGCTATAGCTCAATCGGACGGCCAGATCTCCTGGAACCCGCAAAATCACGAGCTAGCTGAACAGTAACCACGGGCGCCTGTCTAAAGAGGAGGGTGAACAGTAACCCGAGTTTTTTGAAAAAGTTAACTTGTCCATTTATGTCAATTTTCACTTTGCCCCAAAATTTAAAATAGCATCTATGTTCCAAAAAATTACATGTGAATTTACATGTTAATATAAGACTAGTGTTAAATATTCAGCCCTTGCAAGCCCCCTTGCACTACTTCCATCTACTGACGAGAAAGGCCTTCGGTTGCAATGCTGATCTCGGTTGTAATGCAACAGACTCTCACGAGCAAGAGAAAGGGAAGCTGAAGCATCCATCTGCATCGTTTATAAACTGGCTTCTACCATTGAAAAAAAGAAGGGCAGTAGATATAACTCCTAGCATTCATCCAAAGACAAATTCTTATTTTAGGAATTTTTTTTAGGCAGGTAGATAGAACTCTAGCATTCTCATTACTTGTGGATAATCACAAGGATGAGGTGTAGTCCTATTCTGTAAGACAGCCAAGGATGATATAGTTCCCATTCCAGTAACTTCAATCTCACATTCAAAAACCAGATATAAGTAAAGCACAAAGTCTGGTCTTTTCACTTTTCGTTCAATCTTCTATTGATTAAACAACAAAGAATGTGGCATCAGAACCTCTGATGTCAAATCAAATCTCCTCATCAACTTCAAAAAGACATCTTCTGTGGTATCTTCAATTGTAGTTATCCAAACAATGATGTATTGTAAGGTTGCTCACAAAAAAAATAACAAACCGCCGGGATAAAACTGAGTCGGAGCTTATATGAGTTGGTTGGGCTTCACATTCTCTTCCTTGGAGAATGGGATGCAGTTGAGTTTTGTCAGTCGTAGCCAGTAGCAGATAGCTATACCACTGGATGTTGCTGCCTGCTTATAGTCTTCAGAGTCCAGCTTTCCAGGGACTTCAGGCTGTTCTGCGATTCAATTTTGCTACTTGGGGACCTCAGTTCGCCTTTTCCTTCTCTGGTTATGTTTTGCCGCAAATGATTTCATCTGCAACGATATGAGATCTGTTAAGCCCAGGAAAATTACTCATACCCTAACAAAAATAGCAGACAAGGTCTTTGCTCTATATATCAGTGACTACATGGTAAGTAGGAAATGAAAAAACCGAGGGTTCAAGCTCATTTAGCTTATAAAGTTGTTATGGGAAAAATTGGAATACGATACCAGTGTGTTGGCAATATCATATAGAGGCATCTTCTTGAGGCCGCAGTTATCATTTATCTCGGCAGGCTGTGTGACAGGTGCAATTAGAGATGCGGTTGGATCTCTAGAATCAAGAATGTTGCTCTTCTCTGCTTCAGCACCACCTGAACTTTTCGAATTTCCTTCAGCCGCTTCTGTTGGCATAGTTTCATCCAGCTTGACTGCAACTGAGTCCCTGTTCATGCTCTGAAGTGTCGTCACGTCATTATCATCAAGGACCTTCTCTGCCTCGGCACTGCCTGAACATTTCGTTCCATTTCCTTTCACTGCTTGTGTTGGGATGGTATCATCCAACTTGACCACAAGTGAGCTCCTGTTGGTGCATTTGATATGCGAACAACCACATGATGTCCCGCAGCTGCCCCCAGCCACTCGGCACTGACATTTCATCGTCTTGCACAAAGATTTCTTACTGCAAGAGCAGCATATGGCTGAAGCATTTTCCCCCTTGGCAGCAACATTCTCACAAGTTTCCACTATATGTGTACTTGTATTTGATTGTTCACTGCTACTCCCTATTGATACGGAAGATTGACTCAAGTCCCCCTAATAATCCAACCACACAAATTATGAATTATTTTCACCTTGCACAATGTAATAAAATTTCGTCAAGGAAAAACACCGTTGCTTCAAATTTCCCAGCAGAGCTATCAATCTCCATGATGTCTATCTATGGTTTCTTGATGATCTAATGGACACTGAAGTAAAGTTGTATAGCTATACTAACCTGCAACTCTTCCAGAGGTGGGAATTTTGCTTTCGGCATTTCTAGTTTGTGAAGCATATGACTCAGTTGGACTACATCTTCTTTTAAGTCTTTCAGTTCTGGATCTTCTCTACACTCAAGTTCTTTGTTCTCCACCAAGAGCCTTCAAAAAGTGTAAAAGAACAATGAGAAATGTCGGCAGGAAGCATTAAGGTTTAATTGCAACACTCATACCCAAATCAGCCCCAAGGCCATTGCACAAATGAATCATTCCCAATGCCAAAAATAAAGCAAAAAATTTGCTCACCTGAGGTTCTCTTGCTTTAGTGACTCAGCTTCTTCCTTGATCTTCATAATCTCGTCCGCCATCCTAGCAACAAAGGAGGCAAGAGGGAACAATTTTAATGTTAATCAAAAAAGAAAAATGAGTACAAAAACAATTTCATAAAAATCCAACAAAATGTGAGAATATCCACTGATCCCTCATGCAGAGAATCTCGGGCATTATGTTTAGAGAAAGTAAGCTTGAATGAAGATTCTAAAGAAACCACAGGATAAACGAGTTCCCTAAATATTCACAGGACCAGACTAGTTCTTTCAACAAGTTGAACCAAAAACTGAGCCTTGTTCTCATCCGCTTCCCCCTCCAAACCAGTTCACTGTAAACAATTTGGTCAGAACCGGGTGAAAACCAGGCTTCACCCGGTTCAATGAGATCAATTCAGTGAGCCAGTCAAGTAGTCAGTTTGAACCTAACTTCCATAAAAAATTGTAAACCATGGTGGACAGGAGGGTTTCAATTACTGCCCTCCAGGAAATGGAATAGGCTGTTGGCCAGAAAGCGAGGATCAACTTGGACAATTATATTCAAGGAATACATTTAGTCTTAGGCATCTATCAAGAAAAATGCATAATTGGTGTGGCCAGCAAGCTAAACTTTGAATCTCCACTGTTGGCACACGCTCTAAATCACTCTAAATGATTGACTTTTATCTCTATGCTTGTATAATCTTATATTTTGTATTTAGCATCATTACAGCAGTACACATCAAAGTGGCAGTCTAACCAATTGAACGGCAAATCATCAACTTGAGATATTAATCCACCGCTCTAATTCTGAAAAAACTGCCTAGAACCATATCTTGTGTATCGCTTATCGTATTCAAACTTTTTTTCTCAAATATATTAAAGATGAGGTATGGATATGACATGACTAACAAACTGAGTGATTAATACTCACCACTTTTAAGAGCATTATTCCACCAATACTTGGGAATACCTTGCATGATTATGAATTGCATCATTTCTATGGTTATCCTTGCCTCTAGATTACATTTCATACGTGACTTCCATTCTACAAATGAAAATCTCTGCTACATCTAACTTTTAACTATAAAACCTATACAGGTGAACATGTTGCAGAATAATTGTAGAAGTTACAACATAGAGCACTGGTTTATTTATCAAGATTTTGAGGAAGCTGACAATAACTTCTGGAATAAATAGATGTGAGCAATGGTGTGTATTTGCTATGTGTTGAAATTGCTTAACCATAATTGTGGGCAGAGCAAATTGAACAATTTCACAAGTTATCCAAAACGAATCCACAATATATTAGGGAAAGCATTAAGTACATAAAATCCCATTGAAGTCAAATCAAAAAGCAATTTGAGGTGTTCTTATTAACTATTATGGCCATTATGAAGCTATTTGTTGCTAAAATAGGAGTCAATTTTTCTCTAGAGCTACAACAGATGATACATCATCGCATCATTGTGTTTGTCATAGCTTATTAAATTATGCAAGTCATGCTGTGGTGATGCACATATGGAGTTTCAAGCCCATACCACAAAAGGTACAAATTTAGCTACACCTTGCAATGATCAAAACTTAATGTAAACTATTCTGGGATCTCAGCAACATGGAGTGGGAAAAAAGAAACAGAAAGAAAAGGCAAGAAGACACGTAAAAGGCAACAATGCTGAGAGTAGTCGAAATCAGATACACAAATGTTGGCAAATCCCTTGGTGCTGCATACCATTCAATTGGAGGTAATAAACATGATAACGCAGTTTTTTGCCGCTATTCTCTCTCAGAAATCCCTAAATACCAATATTTGAATACACAATAAAATAACAAGCCAATTTCAACAAGAACTAGACGTTAAAAAGAATTTAAGCTCTATTGCAGGAATTTCTATGACCAGGGAAAAGAAATAATGGACTTACATCTCTAATTGATGTTCATATTCAGCACATATCTCATTTATATGTGACGTGACTTCAAGCTCTTGCTCAATAGCCTGCAGCAGTGCCATCAATTAAAAGTAGAATAAGAGCTTCAAAGCTGACCATCTTAAATATCATTAACATTTACATGATTAATAAGTCCAATATATTATTTGTTCATCTAGCCTGGAAATTATAGTTATGAGTGGAAATTCTGGAGCAAGAATACTTCGTGATTGCATGCAAGGGCTCCACTTTCCTGAGTGATAGCTCTTATTCACTTGTGCATTGGAGTTTCCTTCGATGTGAAACCAAGGCTTACAGAACACTCATAACCTTGGCCCAAAAGAAATAAAAAACTCCATACCAGAATGCATAATGTGAATGGAAGTTCCATGAATAAATTGCAAAGAGGTTTTACTCCATTGTATTACAAGCACAACATGGGGAGGAAAACAGTTTTGAAGAATCTTTGCAATTAAAACATGGCTCAAGACTTAGAAAGTAGAAACCGACACATTTGGGTAGAAGATAGTTGCCAAGAAGATAAACTAGCATCTCATATATTCCACTGGAGGTATGTTTAAAGAATCAATCTGATCAGAGCGGATATGCAAGTTGTCAAAGTAGAAACCATCACATAGATGGAGGTATTTTCCATTCAATTCCCCGCCTTGATCAGTTTTCCATTGCTTTAGCATACCTGAATCCCAGAAGTATTTCCTTTCCTGGATCCTACATGAGATGTTTTAGATAACAAAAGGGTCAGGTACAGCATTGTACTCATTGAAAGAGTGTATGGAGCAATCAAACCACTTACCAGCTTTCATGTGCAATAAAGCCTTTCGAGATTCAACTAGTTGTCTAAGGCGATTCACAGCCACAGAAGATTCTTTTGTCTTTCGTTGCAAAACCTGACACAAAATCCTAGATGGTGAAAAGAATTGTTCCAGTAGTGTAACATATATGTCAGGAACATAATCTTACCATCTTTTGCCTCTGGTTTAATGCCAATAGTTTATGCATCTCATAGTCATTTCTCCTTCCCTCTTTCTTAAGCTAACAGAAAATAGATCAGAATGTAAGAATCTTTTGCACTATGAAAGGTATATTGAGTAACATATGGAGAACTACTGTTATAAGCTCATGCTGCTGAACACTCCTCTTCAATAAACAGTTTCTTATTTGAGCAACAACTTCGTGAGAAAGAAATCCTGAATTTGCAAGCAGTCAAGTTGTAGCGATTGATGACAAGAAAATGAACTTACGAAGCATCTAACCGTTTGTATTGACATCAGAAGAAAAGTGAAGGCTGCTTAAGGAGATTCCAAGCATCAAGTAACATTAAATTTAGCTTTCTCCCAACCAGAAGCTAAGGACATTTGTACCCTTACATTATCTAATGAATATGTTGACAGATATTTAACTAGGGATGAAAGAGATTCCATGGAACCAACTACAATGTGTCAATCAGATTCTTAATCTGATGGTCAAGTATGACCTGACGATTTAGTCAGACATCTCATTTGTCCCTATGTCTGAAAAATTAAACAGATACAAATCTAATGAGTAAGACATGAAAAAGGTTATGACAATTAGTTTATGCACCTGAAGGATTTCTTTTTCCAATGAAGCCTTGCACAACCTGGACTGCATGGATTCCAGTTTCATTTTGCATTGGAGTTGAACCTATAGAGTATATAGTGAAGCATGAAGTTATGTAAAGGTGAAATCAAAGAGCACAACTTAGTTGCACAACCCACAAAGTACCTTTTGAGCTTTCAACTTTTGAATCTCGTCCTGCAAATACTTTGTGCTCTCTTCACTTTTTCTTCTATGCGTCGAAAGTTGGGATTGGACATCTTGCTTCTTCTTCAACTGCTTAACCTAAATCCACCACCGCATAACATAATTAAGCCAGGTGCTTTTTTTATCATTTGATATCTTCATGTTCTGTCAGATAAGCAAATCTAATAGATGAAAATATGACCTGCTCTTCAAGCGCATTTAACTTCTGAAGATAGCCTTCCTTCATCTTGCGCATGCTGTCATTAGGAGTGACAGATGCATTGCTTAGTTTGCTTCTCAGTTCCTCGATCTCTTTCTGCCACAACACAAGAAAAAGGAGTTTGTAATGTCTTATGAAGGACCACATGCAAAAGTTTGGTCAGAAACACCCGAAAGCTTAAACTTATACGTAGAGACCGCATGAACATAAGCCCATTAAAATCCCATAGAAAAGCAATGCAAGATTCTTTAATAAATTTCATGATTCTCCTGGAAACAAGTGTAGAGGCAAATGGCATTCAATATCCTGGAAACAAATTCTGTGCTCTTTTGGTTGCCGGAAAAAGTAAGTCGCTCCAATGGCAATCAAAAGAGGATTTTCCCAACGGGAGACAAAACTACGCAACCACAGCTAGGTTTGGACTACAATATTTAGAACACAAACTGCGTCGCAGACTGGTTGAGACAAGGATGCGTGAAAGAAACGTCTATCGGGGTCAACAAAAGCAAAATCCCACATGCGCAGACACAAAAAAGAGGAGTGGACACGGATTCATCCAAAGGTCTGTCCTCGATTTCAGCAACTGAAGTACTCGGGTAATCGATCCCGTCACAAGGACATTCACAAACAATTTCTCGATCCTTAAGATAAGGCGATCTTCCAGCAATGGATGTAGATCCACACAATCAACGACCGCGCCCGGTGTTGAAGAATCGGGGAAATCATCGAATCCTCGGAAACTCGATGCCGAAGACAGTTCAAGCAAACACGCAATCAGCCGAAAACGATTTCACTCGCTCAAAGCACTCGACATCGATTAACGAGACGCGTCCAACGCCGGCATTTCCACAGGAAACAGATCGACGGATGGGCGAACCTGGTGAGCTCTGTTCTGCATCTCCAAATCGCGAACTCGCTTCTCGTAGTCCGCCTGCTGCTGCTGCTGCGGCGGCGGCGGCGGCGGCGGGGGCTCGTCGTCGCCGACCGGAGGAGGAGGCGTCGCCGACCGCGGCGAGGACGAGGAGGAGCTGTGCTCGGCGGGGCTCGCCAGCTTCGGACGCCGATTCCCTCTCGCCATCTCTCTCTCTCTCTCTCTCAACGGTAAGAAGGATTTGAAAATGGGGGAGTTGAAGAAGGGCTTTTTGTAGGAGGAGGATGGTGATGGCCTCTTTCGGTTTAAGCTTTTGTCTTCTCTTTTCCCTCCTCTCGATTCGCGTTTGAATTTCGATGGCCGTCGAGCTTCTTTGCCACGCGTGTGCGCACCTCCACGCGTGCGAACCCCCCCTTGAGATGTTTTTCTTCTAGACGGTTTTTTGGCGATTTGGGCCTTGGGATAAATTGCCATTACGAGGAGGAGAAAAATAAGAGGAGATGGAAAGAAACATCTCCACGTTAAATGATAATATAAATAGGACAAAAAATAATTTACGGGATCTAAATAAGGCTCGAGCTTTTTCCACACCATTTCTTTTTTTACTACAAACATCCTTTCCAATTTGAAATGACCGTATTTATTCTCTTCTCTCGCACTTAAGGTGCGTTTGGTAACATTGGAAACAATTTTTTATCAGAAGAACATGTTTGGTAAACTTGTTCTTGAAATAGAAAAAGAACAGTAAACGCGTTTGGTAAACTTGTGTAATTTTGTTGTTTTTTTAATATTTTTATTTTAGTTTTGCTTTTTCTTTCTTTTTTCTTTTTTTTTCTTTCTTCCTTTTGGTCGGTCGCCGGCCATGGCCGAGGTCGGCCACCGGCCAAAGAAAAAAGAAGAAGAAAAGAAGAAGAAAAGAAGAATAAAAGAAAGAGAAGAAAAAAACTATGAGAGAGAAAAATTGTTTCTCGAAAGTGTTCCGAGAATAAGAAATAAGTTTTTATTGTTTCTTGTTTTTGTTCTAAATTTGTTCCGGGAACAAAAAAATAGATTTGGAACAAAAACCCAAACAAACGCGTTTTTATTCTCTTTTTGTTTCCCGAAACAAAAAAACAAAAATTATGTTCATGAACACATAAAAATAACACAAACAAACGCAGCCTTATTCTCCCCACCTTTGGCATGCTTTTGGAACTTAAAATTATTCGATTACAATTTTACCCGACAATAGGTGTTAAAAACGTGGAGCCTACTCTTGATTTAGGATTATTTATTACTTTTCTTCTTCTTTTTATTTGGTTGCTTCCTTTTTTTGGCTTTTTTTTTTTGTTTGGGACGGAATCGGTGTCCATGTTTTCCAAAAGAAATAATTTATTTGGTAGATAACCAACTAATTATTGTGTTAACGTGTTGTATACTCTGATGAATGCATTTGGCTTAAGTATAAATCTAATATGTATCATTACTTAAAATACATTTATTTTAAATGCTTAACTTTCACTATATTCGATAAATCTATCATTCTATTTTTTTTCCTCGAATCATTACATGACTTTTTATAGGGTAAGAGCCACCAATAATTTAAAACTTGTACTCGTGCTACAAATATATCTCAAACTTTTACTCATGTAATACATATACCCTAAACTTTTTTTGACACCCAAAACCCAAAACTTATACTCATATTACACATTCACTCCATTTTGTTATGGCACCAAGCATTTAAACTTGTCCACACATGATGTATTTTACCTTTTGTCGAGATTCTTTTTCCTTTTTTCTTTTCTTCTTTCCTCCTTAGTCTTCACCGCTGTGCAAACCATCATTCTCAACGTCGCCAAACCAAGGAAGAAAATGAAGGAGAAGGAAAAAGAAACCCAAAAAAATTGCATACAACCACATCTGCATCATTTGCTTTTTGTTTTTCACGTAGGTAGTCACATAAGATTTTTAGTGGCATTCGTTAACATAATGGATATTAAATGTGTCACAGCAGGACAAGTTTGAGGCTTTTAATGTCACAATAAAAAAAATGTGGGATAAATGTGTTACATGGATACAAGCCCGTGGTGTCATAAAATTTTTTGAGATAAATATATCGTATGGGTACAAATCTGAGGTTTTTGATATCACAAGAAAGAAATTATGATAAATGTGCTACCGAGAGCATAGCTTTGCGTTTTTTGTGGTTTTTCCCTTTTACAAAATATTTTTCAAAATAAATTAAAAATTATGACTAAGCTAAGTATGATGTATATTCTAAACGTCTATTATTATCAAGCAAATTCAAAAGAAAACACTCCCCAAAACATTATTACATGGAATATTATCTCTGCCTTGATTATATGTACTTAGGTTAATTTCAGAAAGGAGAAACAAAATATACCTCAAACTACGTCTATTGTGACATATTTATCCTAAACATTTTCTTACATAAAAAATCACAAGTTTGTATTTATGTGACACATTTATCCTCTATCAAATTATCTTCAATGAGCAACGTTTTAAAAAAAAAAAAATACCTACATGGATGACGGAAGGCAAATTATGTTAAATAGCAACCATGTGGCTCATATGAAATAAAAATGGTGGTGTTTTTTGAAACTTTGACAGGTTTGGAGTTGTTTTTAACATCACAATGAAAAATTTAAGATAAATGTGTTATGATAGGTACAGTTTAGAATTTTTAATGTTACAAAAGAAAGTTCAATATAAATCTATCACAATGAACATGAGATTTTTGGTAACTTTTTTCGTTTTAAAATAATGATTGCACTAATACAGAATGAAAAAAAAAAAGATGAAATTTACCACTCATTAATACAATAAAAGTTGGCTATTTGCTAAATATTATTTTTTTTGGAAACAAGTGACACCGATTTTGTCCTAATGGGAAAAGAAGAAGAAGAAAAATAAATTGAACAAAAAGAAGAAAAAAGAGTAATAAATAATTCTAAATCAAGGGTGAACCCATATAGACTTAGGGTGCGTAGTTGGACTTTTGGGGAAAGCCATTGAGGAAATGCAAAGGACTTTAGATTGAAGGGACATTTCAGAATGCAAATTGTGTTTGTTAAATTACAATTTAAAAGTCCATTGTGAAGTACCTTTGAGCAAAATGGTGTTTGGAGGAATTATATTTACAAAGGACTTTTGTGATAAAAAATTATTAGAAGAAAAATAAAAAAAAATTGACCGGCAAGAGCAAGCGGCCGCCAATGATCAAAATTTGTCGCCGGCGGCCGCGTCTGACTTAGGCAGCCTCGGAGACAGCTGGGGAGGACCGCCAAGGGTTGAGCGACCCTTGAAGACCACCGGCGAGGGCTGCCTAGGGTCGGGCGACCCCCGGCGAGAGCCACCGGACGTCAGGCGACCTCGTAAGGGGACGAGGTCGCGCGACCTCACCGCCCTTGGATCCGGTTCACGCGCCGTGACCTCGCCGCCCCAGATCTGGGTCGTGGCAGGGTCGACGACCCAAACCTCGCCGCGACCCACGGCGATAGCCGCAACCCAGATAGGGCGGCGGTCGCACCACTCCCCAGCGGCAATCGCTTGGGCCACCGCGACCATGCCGAGCCGTCGACGGCTACTCATAACTTCAAGCTGTCAGCCAACCTGGAGAAGAAGATGAACAGTACAATGACAAGGGCAAAACCGGATAAATTGAGAGTAAGTGAGGATACTTTTGGAAGAAAAAAAAAAAGTGAACAGTGCCTCTTGTATGCCGAGAAAGCTGAAAGCCCAAGGCACCCTCACACCTGCCTTGGGCTTTCAGCCTTGAGAAGGCCAACTTTGGCCTAATGGGAGTTTCAAAGTTGTTCCCAAACACCCCAACTTTAGCCTAAGTATCTTAGAAGCCCAAAGATCCTTTGCAAAGCCAATTCCAAACGCACCCTTAGTCTTCGTTGTGTGTAGAATTAATTAAAAAATTTCAAGTCCAAGAGCATAATAAAGTGAGCAAGGATGACATGGTCAATTTAAGGCAGTAAGGAGGTCTCTACAGTTAAAAAAAAAATGACATGGAAGAAGAGCAAACCAATAGATAAGGGGAAAAGTACGAAAAATGTCATAAACATATTCATTAATACCAATTCAATTCTAAACCTTTCAATCGGCTCAATTTAGTCTTAAATATTTTCACATTAATATTAATTTAGTAAATTTGGCTCATTTAACCTGGAAATCAGTAATGTGAATGTCGAGGATCCTACATGGTATCACAGACACTCACATGGACATTTTAGAATAATTTTTCACTAATTTTCGATTTTTTTTTTTTAAAATTTTTTTCCTTTCTTTGGATTGTGACCGGTACCGACCATTGTCGACGATTGGCCACAAATATGGGCCAAGGAGGGCGTCATGGCCCTCGTCGGCCACAAGCAAGGGCCGATAAGGGCATTGTGGCCCTTGCCGAAGCTAGCAAGAGCAAAACCCTCGCAGCCTAAGTGAGGGCGGCCCTCGCCAGATCTAGCGAGGGCACAACCCTCGTGGCCTAGGCAAGGGCAGCCCTTGCCGGATCTGGTGAGGGTTGACACTCATCAAAACTGGCGAGGGTCACCCTTGCGGCCTCTGGTGAGGGTCGATGAGGGCAATCCTTGCCCAAGCGGCGAGGGGCGATCCCTTGCCTGATTCGACAAGGGCTGCCCTCACCTAGGCCACAAGGGTCTCGCCCTCACCAAATCTGATGAGGGCGACCCTCGCTTATTGCTGGTGAGGGCCATGATGCCCTTGCCGGCCCCCATTTGTGGTTGGTCACCGACAATGGCCAATACCGGCCATAGTCCAAAAATGGGAGGTCTATGTCACTGATTTCCGATCTAAATCACCGGATGGATTGAATTGGTACCAATGTGAAAATGTTTAGGGTTAAATTAGTTCAATTGAAAATTTTAGAACTGAATTGGTACTAATACAGTATGTTCAGGAATTTTTTTGGTACTTTTTCCAATAGACTAACATAGATACCTAAAGAGGCCCTTGAAAGTCGAAATGAATTGGGGTGAGATGAAATAAAGTAATTTCTGCGTCAATTACGTGACTAACCTGAACTAATCGATCAATCCTATCATTAAATTCTGTTCTTAGCCGTTAGGGTTATTTTTAGCTCAAAACTTGATCTGAACAAATTAATGAACCTTGCTTGAAATAAACAAACTGTAACTTGGCAGGCACTTCCTCTACTTAGCCAAAAATGGCGAACCTCATCTGACTTCACGAAACATATCTTTGTGATTTTCAAGAAAGCACCAATTCGACTTTGCATCAAATTGATATAGAGATAAGTCTTCCTTCCCACGTACCAGAGTGTTTTCCACCCCATTTGTGACATGACTTCCTCTTAAAGTGATCCATTTGCCAAAATCTCCACATGTTGTATTTATGTCCTCAAAGCATATCGATATACTTATGTTATTTCAAAGTTTATTTTCTACCTCGATAATTACGATATACTAATTCGTAAATAGCACCTAAAAAATTAAGGAAAATTCCAAATAATAGTATGAAATGCCCTCATTTCCTCATATAAAGGTTTGAATTTGATATTGTTTTAAATAAAGATTTGAAATGACCATGTTAGCCTCAAAGAAGGGCTTGAAGTGGTTATAACCGTTCCAAATAAAAGCCTACCTCATTGGCAAAAAATTTGCACCAATCAGGAATATTTTTGTCCAAATGCAATTTAAATTACATTAGATTAAAAAATTTCAAAAAGTTATTTTAAAAAAAGAGGAAGAATACTGGTGGTCGCCCCCATTCTTTGGTGGAGTGACAACGATGGCCGGTGAGGGTCGCCCGCCCGCCCTTGTGTAGCTCCCCCAGACTAGGCTGGCGAGGTCCGCGAGATGCTACGTGAGGGCAGGTGACCCTTGCCTAGATTTGGGAGAGAGTCCAACCCTCAAACTTTCCACTTTTGAAAAGACTTAATTGTAGTGCCCATTTCCAGCATTAAAAGAATTTATGAATGCTCAATGTCAATTCAATCATATGCCTAAGGTCCCGAACCCTACAAATGTTGATGATAATGAGAGACAAAAAAAAGGCACGGCTGCTAAGGTCGTTCTGAATTGGTAGTTAAAAAAAGGGATAAGTTCTGCGGAAGTCCTAAAACTTGTCACGAAATGCAATTGAGTCCTAAAACTTGTCAAAATTGTTCAATTGAGTCCTAAGTTAACATCGTTAGCCTTTTCCATTAAAAATGTTGACGTGGCATTTTAAATTATTTTTTATTTTCTAGCTGGCTTTTTAAAAATATTTTTTATTCATTTTTAAAAAATATATATATTTAAAAACTAAAATTCATTTTTTAAAAAATTGTTAAAAAAAAAAAAGAAAAGAAAAGGGCAGAGGAGGCGGCCGCCCATCGTTGGAGGGGCTAACGACGGTTGCCGGCCACCGCTCGACTAGGGCGAGCCCTCGCCGGCCGCCTCCTCTTCCCTTTTCTTTTTTTTTTTTCTTTTTTTAACAGCTTTTAAAAGTTTTTAAATATAATTTTTTTAAAAAAAATTGAATAAAAAAATATTTTAAAAAGCCAGCTGGAAAATAAAAAATAATTTAAAATACCACGTTAGCATTTTTAACGGAAAATGTTAACGGTGTTAACTTTAGGACTCAATTGAACCATTTTGACAAGTGTTAGGACTTGATTGCACTTTTTGCAAGTTTTAGGACTCAATTGCATTTTCGTGACAAGTTTTAGGACTTCCGCAGCACTTATCCCTTAAAAAAATGCTTTGGCCCAAAATAATGTTCTCAAGATCATTGATCAAACGGCGACGTGCGGACCCCTAGGGTGACACAACTTTGCACAAAGGGACACTTAAGTGCCATAACTTACGAAAGGTACACTTAAGTGCCAAAATCGGAGCAAAATGGATCACTTGAGTGCCAATTCGGCCAAAATCTGGCCAAATTGCATATGTGGCATTTTCCGGTGATTTCCGGCGACTTCTTTTACTGATGTGGCAAATGTTTTTTTTAAAAAAAAGCTGACGTGGACGACAAAAACGACGTCGTCCATCCACATTGAGTGCGCTGACCTAAACGACGTCGTTTAGGTCATTGTGTGCTGACCTAAACGCCGTTCCTCCCCGTCTGCGTTCACAGTAGATTTCAGGCCCTTCTCTCCGTCGCCGTTCACGCCCAGAGCTGGTCATCGGTCGCCATCGTCAGTCGCCGTTGTTGGTCGCCGTCGCTGCTCACCGCTCACCATCGTTGGTCGTCGTCACCGCTCACCATCGTTGCTCGTCCAGGTTCGGCCCCTTCTCCCCCTCCCCTGTGATGAAATTAGGGCTCGATTCTTTTATTAGGGTTCACTCGATTATTTTATTAGGGCTCGATTAATTTATTACAGCTCCGATGGAATTTGTGTTGATACACTTCAACAGAAACTTGCTGACATCGCACAAAGAGACCAGATTTCTCATTATTTTCGTGAATTTTTCTTTTAAGCCAATGTCAGAGTATTCTTTGATTGTTGAGTCACTAGCTATGCATCTCCTTAAGAGCATCCTAATAAAGCAAGTGACTAATGCATCTCCGAAAAGAAAATTAAGTCCTTGAACCACTCTGCTTGTGAGGCTGTATAGGGTATGTCCTTGAACCACCCTGCTTGTGAGGCTGTATAGGGTATGTTTATCAATCCAAAATCTTGAATGAGAACATAACAACTGTAGCTAGAATTTTATTGGTAAAGTTACAAACTAAGAAAAAGTTTCAAGTAGGAAGAATAAGATCTTGAAAGGGTATTGAAGCATGTTTTTGTGAAGCTATTTCCTGGAATTGGCTCTGCAGCTTGCGTCAGTCTTCTTTGAGAAAGGTATTGCCCGCTTGTCCAAATTTATTATGGGTTAGGATAGTCTAAGACTTTGGAGTGATGTGATCTGTCTGTGCTTCATTTTCTCTTTGTTTTTCTTTAGCTTTAGTGACATAAAATGCTTCCAAGTTTAGTTGTTCTAATTTTAGTTTAAACTTCTAAAGGAATTTGTAGGAGTCAGCGGCTGTGATTTGATTAAGTTGATGTCAGAGTATGCTTTGATTTGCTTAAGTTGATGTACATTCTCTCACATCGCAAGTTTAGTGCAGTAGACAAAATTGCTTGGGTTGTGATTGTTGTGGGAACCCGTGCTTGTTGTGGGGACCTCTGTTTTTGGTTAATATTTTAAGGGAAGGGAAGATAAATAATTAAAGTGCCGACCTCTTTTTTGGCTGTCATGTAGAGGCATATTGTCAGTGTGGGGACCTCTATTTACTAAAGTCCATGAGAGTGGAGGGACTCCCATGTGCAATTGTCTAGTGGTCCCAAAAAGTAATGATTCTTTCTTTTGTTCTTGGTGCAATAATGGCTCATGACAAGGATTCTGTCGCTGTCATAGTTTGCTACGATGGGGAATTTGTGATTGGGGAGGATGAGTGAGAGTATGAGGGTGGAAATGAGGGCACCATCTTTGTGGATATAAAGAAGGGATCTTATATAGGATTTCTTAGGGATATAAAGACTTATTTGCCTTGTAAAGTTCGGGGAAAGCTGTTTGTATTGTATTCCTGGGAAAGACTTAAGTGATTGGTTGAGATGCTTAGAAGATGATAATGGTCTTAGGGATGTTCTATACCATTATCTTCATGGTGAAGAGGTAAAAATATTTGTTGAGTACAATAGTGAAAGTGAGGATTAAGATGATGATGGAGAGGGCGCCGAAGTAGGACAAGAAGGAGAGGTATTCAAGATAGTACTGACGTTAGGGTCGAAGGAGGGCGGGATAGATATGATGGACATGAGAGAAGCGCAGATGCAGTTCACCGAAGTGATGATGACATAGGTGATCTCACAATCTCTGGATTAGATTGGGAAGTAGCTGAATTAACCGATGATGATGATGGAGGGTTGCCTGCTGAAAATTTTATAAGTGACGACGACGACGAGGAGCTTGTACAGTCAAGAATACAGCGAAGGGATTTTTTGATAGCTAAGTTTGCAGCTTTGCAAGTAGCCGATGAAGTTCCAAACAGTCCCGAAGGCCCTGCAGATGATGGTGTTGCTGGCGAGGAGACTGACTATGAAGAAAGAGTCGAGAATGCTACTTCCCAAGATGAGCTTGAAGAAGATGGACCTGTACATAGAAGGAAAAGGAAAAGTAAGTTTCCTTCTTATGATCCATCCGTTGCCTCTCCCACTTTGTCGGTAGGCGTGAAATTTCATGATGCGAAACAATTTAGAGAAGCTATACTGAAGAACTCCATTGCTACACAAAGGAACATTGACTTCATTAGAAACACTAAGACCTTTGTAAGAGCTAGGTGTTCGCAGCAAAATTGTCCATGGAAGATCTATGGCGCATTTGTTAGGAGAAGTGGATCTTTCCGAGATCGAGCCTACTAAGAGGAACATACTTGTTCCATTAATTTTGAGAATAAAAGGGTAACAAGTGCATGGTTGTCGAAGCACTTCTTTGAATTGATTAAGCCGATGCCTCGATGAATACTACTCGGTTCGGGATTTCGCGAAAGAAGCGAGGCATTAATATATCCAGGAATCAATGTAAAAGATCGAAGCAAAAGGTGATGAAGATACTCATTGGTCGACGGCGGTGAATATGGACAATTGTGGGACTATGCTTGGGAGTGTAGGCTGCAAAATCCTGGAAGTAGAGTGTATGTAGAGGTCGCGGAGAGACCACTTCCTGATATTGGGACGAAGTTCGATAAATTCTATGTTTGCTTCGATGCATGCAAACGAGGATTTTTATCTGGTTGTAAAAGGATTATAGGATTGGACGGGTGTTTTTTGAAGGGCTTATGCAAGGGAGAATTATTGGCCGCAATTGGAAGAGATGCAAACAACTAAATGTTTCCCCTGGCTTGGGCTGTTGTGAAGGTAGAGAACAAGGACAATTGGTCCTGGTTCCTCAAAAATTTGATGATTGATTTGGAGATAACAAATGGGGCAGGGTGGGCATTCATGAGCGACCAACAAAAGGTAATGTTTACTTTTTAAAAAGTTTGGTCACTTGTTTGCTTTTTGATATCAACATGTCATTTGCTGATTTTTTATATTTTGAATTATTGCAAGGACTGGTTCCAGCAATAGCTGAGTTGTTGCCTTATGCTGAACATCGAATGTGCGCGCGGCACATATACGCAAATTGGGCAAAGACCTATAAAGGGGACAAGTTGCAGGCGCAATTTTGGCAGCTAGCAAAGAGCACGGATATGGCTGACTTTAGGATGGCCAAAGAAGAGATGCTTCAATTGACAAAGGTGGTTATGATGCACTGTCCTAAACAGACCCGAAGCATTGGTGTAGGGCATTTTTCAGCGAGGAATTCAAGTGCAATAACATTGATAACAACATCTGCGAAGCATTCAATGGGAGGATAATAGATGCCAGATGCAAACCAATTATCTCGATGCTTGAAGACATACGGGTTTTGGTCATGACTCGGCTGCACAGACAAAGAGATGAGACTACAAAGTGGACTAAGCAATATGGTCCTAGGATTGCTAAGAAATTGGATGACAACTTGGCTGCAAGTAGTTATTGTCATCCCATTTGGAATGGGGATGAAGGATATGAGATAATAAAGGGTTCCGATAAGTATGTTGTCCATTTAGGTACGATGAAGTGTTCATGTAGAGCATGGCAAGTGGAATTCCTTGTGCACATGCCATATGTGCAATTCAATTGAAGGGCCACAACACAGAAGACTACCTTGATGATTGGTACAAGAAACCGAAATATCTTGCTTCGTATCAATTCATGTTGCAGCCAATTAGAAGTAGCAAGTTCTGGGAGCCAACAGATCGTGAAGCACCTCAACCTTTGCCACTAAAGAAGAGAATGGGAAGACCAAAGAAAAAGCGAAAAATGACGGAGGGAGAGGACTCATGTCACCGTAGGATGAATATGACAGGTGCACCGATAAAGTGCTCTTTTTGCCACATAACAAGGCACAATATTAAGGGTTGTCAATTAAAGAAACAGCAGGAACAATTGAGGCCAGCCGAAGGGCTTAGTGAAGGGACAGTTGGAGAAGGAGAAACAGAAAGGCGAAGTGAGTTGACTGTTCTTCAGTCGACGACAATAAACCTAGTAAGTCATGACAATTGTGTTTATGTTGCTTTATGGTTTGTTATGAATATGTACATAGATATAAGTGACATGTATGTAATGTCTTTGTCTTTGTCAGGTCATCGTGACACGTGAAGAATTGGCCGAAGCCCCTGCTATACCTGAAAATGAAGGGCCTGTTCAAAAAAGGCAAGGTAGAAGACAGCCAGCAACTGGAGGGCCAGTTAAGTCAACTGTTCTTCAGCAGCAACAGAGAAAAAAATACCCGGTCAGTTCAATGATTTGAGTTTACTTTTCATTTACGTTCTAATATGGCCTGATGTTATATTTATGATATCCTTTGCCTTTTTCTTAGGTTCGAAGAAGGCAAGCTAGAGCTCAGCTGCCAATAGAGGGCCCAACTGAAGGGCCACCACAAGATCCATCACCAAGGTCATCACAAAGGCCACTAGAAGGGTCATCACAAGGGCCACCACCAAAGCCAACCGAAGGTGTCATTGAAGTTGAAGGCCTAATTAGAAAAACAACCAGAAGAAAGCCAAATCAAGAGCCACCTACAAGAAGGCCATCTACAAGACGCCTAGCTGAAGAATTGGCCGAAGAAGCCCCTGCTGTAGTTGAACAGCCACAAGAGCCCAAGAAATCACATGCGAGAAGAAGAGACAACCAATCACAAGTACCTAAAAGTGACGCTCCCCTTCGAACAAGAGGGGCTCTTGGGAAGAGGCTAAAACAATATGGTTATGGCCTTTATACAGATGAGCATTCGGAATAGTTATTCTTAATGTAAGTTTTACTATAGGCTATGTTGACACCTAATATTTTAGAAAATAATAAATAAAATAAAAAATTCGGTTTTGGGAAATCTTTGTTGTTGAAAATATATCTTCATTTTAAAATTCAAAAAATTAGTTGTTATTTGATTTTGGAGCCATTTTTTTGTTGATGTTGTTGAGTGAATATCTCACTTGCAAAAACAACTTTGATTTTCCCTCTATAAATAAGAAGGCGAGGCTTCGGTTTAAAGGGGGCTTCTCTTCGTCTTCGTCGAAGGAGAAAAGAATACAAAAAGTGAAAAGAAAGAAGAAAAGTGAGGAGACGAGAGGGGGTTTCTCTTGCTTCAAGCAAGAAACAAAAAAGAGAAAAAAAAAAAAAAGGAAAAGTTAGCGAAGCTTTCTGCTGTTGCTTCGAGAGAGAGATAGAGACAGGTGAGAGAGAGTGTCGGGTGAGAGAAAAAAAAAAAAAAAAGGGGGAGGAAAGAAGAGCAATGTTCTTCTTCCTCGCTGGTTCATTCGGCTCTTTGCACCGCGACCCCTTGGCCGACGCCCCCTCGGCACAATACGACGCCGCCGTCTGCGCTCCGACGCCGCCTCGCCGCTCCATCGCACCTCGCATCGGCGAGCTCGTACCGACGCCCCCGGTTGCCGGTTCCCTGCTCGTCTCGCCGCATCAGCATCACCCGGCTTCACCGGAGATTTGCTCGCCGGCCTCGCAACGAACCGTGATCCACCGCTACTCGGAGCCGAAGACCCGTGCGCCACCGTCGTCCGAGCCTCCCGCAACCCGACGCCCGCGACGCCTCTTGGTTCGCCGCCCCTCTGCTTCCGGCGACTCGACGCTCCGCGGCTCGCGGGTGTCCTAGCCGCGACCCACGTCGTCCGAGCACCGAGGCACGCTCCGCCGCGCCCTTGACGCCGCGACACCCACGGCTTGACGCCGATCCGGGCCACCCTCCTCTCCGAGTGACGCCAAGCCGCTGCCGTACCCCCTATGCCGGGTTCTAACGCGCCGGTCCCCTTCGCGAGCTCCGACGCCGCCGCCGCCCCTCGCCGGACCTTCGACGGATTACCACGTTGCTGTTTTTTCACCTTCCCTTAGGTGGTTTAATTTTTAATTTTTATTCTTACTTTTCACTAACTTTTATCTTATTTTATTTATTTTGTTATTATTGTTCAATTTAGAATATTGAGATGTGCTTTTCTTTTATAAATCTGGTAGGCATTAATTGCAGGTATTTTATCCCAAATTATGGTAATTATTAATTTGACCCGTAAGACGTCGGGTCATTTTTTTAATTACTTTAATTTTTAGGAATTTTGATAGCATTTCAATTGTTAAATCATTATAGAGTTAAAATAATTGTTAATTTAATCCGTGAGACAACGGATTATTTTTTCGGTTATTTTAATTCTTATCTTCATTCTTTTAAAATAATTACTTGTTTGGAAAGATTAAAAAAAATCAAAAAATCAAAAAGTAAATATTGCATTAGAGCATTTAGGTTTAGTAAATTAGGATTGTATTTTTAGGGTTAGTAAAATTAGAATTGCATTTATAGGATTATAATTTTTAGATTATACTTTTAGATGGGTGATTTTTGTTAGAGCTAATTTTAAATAATGTTGGCATGTCTTGATTTTTTATATAGCTTTTAAGATAAGATATAGTTTAAGTTAATTGATTAGAATATCATTCACTTTAGTTAGTCTAATTAGTTTTTTTTTTTAAAATTCCGAATTTCAATAAAAAGAATCCAAAAAATATTAGGTACATATTAATTAACTTGCATAATAGGTTTAATTAGAATATTGTCATATCTAGAACTTAGGTCCATACACATTTCATATTAAAGCAACACACCTAAATATTTTTAGATTAAGTCAATTTTCATTTAGTAAAACAAAAAGAGGAACAAAAAAATGTTATGCATGCCATATGAATTATAGTTTAATCATTTTTTTAATAAAAAAGAAAAATGCTAAAAGATGATCATTGCACCATTAAGTTACTTTCTTTTCAATAAAAAGCATTATGTAAAAAAAACAAAAAGAAAAACTAAAGATCATTTCCTTGGTTAGTTAATAGGTTAATTCATAATTAATCTCATTTCATATCATCATTATTTAGCATAGGTTGCATATATGCATTAAAAAATGAATCATCATAAAAAAATATCATAAAAGAACATGCATGTAGAAATACCATGTCATTCATCCCATATCACGTAGCACATGCATATTGAGGATTATATAAATTAGATTGCATACATATAGTGATAGTTCAAGTTATGCCATATGAATTGCATCTCACATATCATTACAGTAAAATTCATGCATATCAAATTTAAATTAAGATTACATCTAATTAGATATCATGTCATTTAGAAATCATGTTTAGGACATGCATTTTTATTAGCTTTTTTTTTTTTTATTTGAATGTTATTTTATTGATTGTGCACCCGCATGACCACCATTTGCATGTTAGTAGCTTAAGTTTAAATTAATCAACATTGCCTGCAAAAAATATTTTTAAAATTAAAATAAAAGGTACCGAAAGGGCGTTAGACTAATCTAGCGTAACCATGTCCCCGGACCTACCGAATCTACGGTTCGCAATAGTAAAGTATTCTCCCATACTTTACTTGGGTTTCTAACCAGCCCTAACTGGTTAGTGGCGGCTCCAAATTGAATATAATTGCATGTTTAAATGAGTTAATTTCTATCAAGTCGCGATTGGTAGGACTTGGGAGGGTCTGTGCCAAGTCTTCGGACTTAGTAATCCATTAGCCTTCTTTAGGTAATTCACCCTCGGGAGGGTCGCGACAGGCTACATTTAATTTAATTTATAGTGTAAACTTTTGTTCATAATTGAGTTTTCTTTTTGAAGCCTGGGAGAAGTTCAGAGGTTCTTATCTCTCAAGGCTGAACTCAAGAATCAACGGCTGCGCCAACAAAGAAGAAGACATTGCCTGCGCCAACAAGAAAGAAAAGTAAGAAGAACCCGGTTACGGAGTCCATCGAATCGGTTCGGCCTACAACGTTGCAGCTCCTTCTGAATCAGTTTAGCCTAGGCCAATTGCAGCTCCATCAGAATCAACGCATCCCAAGACAGTTGAAGAAGAAGTCTCATGTCCAGTTAGAAAAAGTGAAAGGATTATGAATTAAGTGCGAGGTCCATCAAAACAAACACGAACAGGAGGCATTATGCATATTGATTGATGAAATGGGATGTGATATGGTTTGTGGGGCTGAGGAGTTAGTTGTAAACATATGTGGATGTTTGTTTTGTTTTTTGTTTTTTGTTTTTATAATAGTTTGTCATTGAGTTAGTTGAGTTTGTGAGACTTCATTTGTCATTGAGTTTGTGAGACTTCATTTCAAAATCAATGGAACGGTTGTTGCTTGTCATTTTCGGCATGCCTTTTTCATTTTTTTTTATTTTGTTTTTTTTTTTTTACTTTTACTTATTGCTACTTCTGGTGGTGGATATGTGGTGGTGACTGGGGTGCTCGTGTGGCTGGTGGTGGCGGCTAGTGAAGCCTATTGGTGGATATGTGGTGGTGACTGGGGTGCTCGTGTTGCTGGTGGTGGCGGCTGGTGAAGCCTGGTGGTGGTGGGTTGGGTTGGAGGTTTTTGCTGCACCTAGTGCAAGATGTAAGTGTGCAATATGCACAACTTGCACCAGGTAGTGCTGGTACAAGCTGGTGTAAGACACCTTATACTAGAAACTTATGCAGCAACATACCACCAGCATAGTGGTGGCTGGTGGTGGCTCAAGTGGATGCCCGGGATGCTTGGTGTGGCTGGTGGTGATGATGGCTGGAGGCCGATGGTGGCCAGTGGTGGGCGGTGGTGGTGGCTTGTAGTAGCTGATGTGTACAAAAAAAAATGGCACTTAACTGATCACATTCTAAAAAACCTAGCACTTAAGTATTCACTTTTAATAACAAGTGGCACTTAAGTGATCATTTTAATAATAATTTGACACTTAAATAACTCTTTTTTTTTTATTACGACTGGCACTTAAGTGATCACTAGATACAACTTATAGCACTCGAGTAATCACTCGTGTTTGTTCTATGTATATGGTGGTTTGCAGCAAAACATAGAAGTTCTTTGGTTTACACATTTGCTTTCTTTGGTTTACATTCAATTCAAGTAAAATAGTCACCACAACACATCGACCTAATATACATTCCATCATCACTGATTTATATTTGAGAATAAGCAAAAATATTGTACAAACAGTATTTGTCGAAATCATTCATTCATTCATTCAAAACAAGTACATTTCTCCACACATTTACAACTATGGCAGTCGAAGAAAACTTCTTCTCATCTTCCAGCACTTCACATTTCATCATAAAGTAGGATAGACAAAAAAACAACAACACAATAAACGTTTGGTAACACTTCCGTTCAATTTTCATTTTTGAAACTTCGTTCTTCAATTGGTTAACAAAAGATGCTTGAGCTTGAGCTTGCATTGAGTCAACATCGTCGAAATCGTCCACAAGTGTAGATGGAGGTTGATGACATCCATCAAGTAGGTCCAATAGCACCTCTGTGGCTCGGTGAGAGAATTTTGCATCGATCCATTTGAAATATTTGCACTTCGAGCCTTCTCTGTATCGGGCACATCCATAGAATCTTCTCCCGGGATTCATTCGAGTCCACGATGTTCTTCTTAGACTTGGTAACCCACAAAAACAGAAACGCTTGCCTTCTCCTTCGCTTTGGAGAGAGAAATTTGAGCCGCTGCTGAAAGTCCTGCTCTCCATTTCCAATATTCGGTAGTAGAATTTGGGGCAAATCGAATTAGGGTGCGGGATTAGGGCTCCAGCGCTTCAATGGCATTTTGCCCGATTTAGGGTTTTAGATTTAGGGCAAATGGGGAAGACGATGGCGTTTTCGCTGATTTAAGGGCTCTATTTTAGGCTAGCACCCGAAACGACATCGTTTGGGGTGAATTCGAGTTGACTCAGCTCTCCAGCGAGACACGTCGGCGAGAAATATTATTATTTTAATGCCACGTATGATTTCTGGCCCGCTTCGCCGGAGATGGCACTTAGGTGTCCACTTTTCTTAAAATGTGGCACTTAAGTGTACCTTGTTGGAGAAATCTTTCTGGAATATTTTGAAGCTGACAAAACATTTCTATCAGTCTAGTCTGAAGATTTGCGAGACTCTACTATTTAAAGTCTAAGGACCTTTTTGACCGCGGACTCAAGACTCAAAGTCTATTCTCATTGATGATCGTAGTTTGTCGAAGAAGGTCTATCCAGAACTATGCGTTTCGTAAAGGATTTGATCTTATCGACTAACGAAGATCTCTTGGCTGGATAAGACATTACGGATTCCTTTATTCGAATCAAGATTGATTGAAGATCCGATGATTGGTGAAGCATACTTGGAAGGTTCTACTTATGGAAACCGAGATCCTGATTGTATGGGCGAGCATGATTGATGGGCTATCGACATGTTCCTTTAATGGCTCGAATGATCTTTCTAATTGATTCGTCCAACGGGAAGATTGGAAGAATTCCTTTGGTAAGTGCCAACGGGTATGATGGCATAAAGGAGTATATAAGGAAGACGTTCCAGTTGTTTGTGGGTGTGCACGATAGAAGAATTCCAAAGTCTGAAGCTCCTTATTCTTAGTCAATTCATTTACTGAGCTGAATCTTGTACGCAAAAGAGAGTCTATATTTTGAGATACCTTGAGGAAGTGTGGTAAAATATCTACACTGTGGAATCAAGGGAAAGCATTGCTGTAACTTCTCTTTTGTTCATAGTGAAATCCAGTCGGTGGACTATCAATGCGAAAGAGTGGACGTAGGCTTGGAATAAGCCGAACCACTATAAATTCTGTGTTCAATTTTTCTCTTCCTACTCTCTGTTTATTTTGATCATAATCTGTTTTAAGAGGATCTTCTTTCTATTGTTTGCCTAGTATTGCTTTCGTATATTGATTAAATTTTTTTTTTACCTATTCACCCCCTCTAGGTGTTTATACTAGCTATATCAATTGGTATCAGAGCTTGTGTACTCATTTTGTTTGAAGTGTTTTACTTTAGAGTTAAAGATCCATGGCTAGTATGTTAGCTCTAGGGCTGGTGGAAGGACAAAGCAATACAAGACCTCCTTACTTTGACGGAAAGGATTACAACATCTGGAAAAACAAGATGAAAGCGTTCTTAAGATCAAAGGATCCTCTGGAATGGGACGTTGTAAAAAAAGGAATCACTCCTAAAGCTGCATCTATCTCGAGAGAGAGGAAAAGATACTATTGAGTCTAGTGAAATGACTCGGGAAGAGATAATCAAGAGACAAGCTCTTGATGCAAAAGCAATTTATTCTTTATATTGTGCCTTGTCACCTATCGAATATAACGGAATATCTTCTTGTATTACAACAAAAGAAGTCTCGGGATAGATTACATATTACCTATGAAGGAACCGATCGAGTGAAAGAGACCAGAATCAACATTCTCCTCGGTCAATACGAAGCCTTCAAAATGAATTCGGGAGAATCTATAATCGACATGTTTAGTCGTTTTACGTAAATCGTGAATGGTCGGAAAATCAAGGTCAACCAATTTCTCGATCCCATGAAAGTAAACAAGCTATTGCGTGGACTCTCTAAGGATTGGAATCACATAAAGACCTCAATAAGAGAGACACAAAGAATCATGCCACTATCGTCGATGAGTTGGTTGGAACTCTTGTCTTATGAAGTGGAATGAATCAATGAAGACGAATTTCCTAAAGGTAAGAAATCCATTGCATTAAAATCCAATGATGATTCTGATGTTACAGATTCTGAAGGCGATATGGATGATGAGGAGCTTGCACTTATAATAAGAAGATTCGAGAAAGCTGAACGAAAAGGAAGAAGATTCAATCCAAAGAAACAAAGTTTTCAAAAGCAACGAGACTAAGTCTGTTGAGGATGATGAATCAAACAAAGATATAGTCCGCTTTGAATGTAAGAAAAAAGGACACATCGACCCAACTGTCCTCTTCGAGGAAGAAGAAAGGAAAAGCTGAAAAGTATCGAAAGGCTCTTAAAGCGAAAACTGGAGTGATACGAGTGTGAAGAAAGTGATGATGATTATGCCAATATTTGTCGATGGCACAATCGGACTCGATTCAAACTCCGAGACGACTCGGACTCGGACTCGGACTCGGACGGTGAGTTTGAGGTAAGTAACTTTAAAATCCCTATTAAAGTTTCTAAATACATTGATGAGCTGTGTTCTAGTCTTAAGACTTCTCTTAAAAGAATTTCCGAACTCAAAAAGGAAAACTCTACACTAAAACAACGGGAAAATGCTTTGAAAGAAAAGTTGAAATGTTCAGACATGAATGTTTCTACTCTCAAAGAAAGTGAAGAAAATCTTTTAAAAGAAAATGAATTTTTAAAATTAGACATATCAAATATTTCAAAAAGATTTTCAATAGGATCTGAGAAACTTGAGAAAATTCTTTCAAAGACAAAGACCTTATTTCAATAAATGTCAGTGCGGGAATGACAAAGTGGAAACCATTCCTCTAATTGATTTTCCTAAAGTGAAGGAAAGAATTACGCAAAGACTCACAAGAAATGCTTACAAAAATCATTTCGAAAAGGTTTTTGTAAAACCAGTAGGACGAAATGCTCTCAGATGCTCAAAGTGCAATAGTACAGATCATTTTGAAAAGGAATGTTCTATGGTTTGGAAACCTGTTAAAAAGGAATGGGCAAAAATCGCATATCATACTAACACCAATGGACCCAAGAAAATATGGGTACCAAAGAAAGCTTGAGTCTCCATTTAAAATGCAGTCACTATCAAGAAAAAGGTAAAATGGTATCACGGATAGTGGATGCTCAAGACATATGACGGGAGATTCAAATTGCTTCATAAAGCTCGTTCAAATAAATGGTGGAAAAGTCTCATTTGGAGGAAACAAAGACAAAGGAAGAATTGTGGGGTTTGGAACTATAAAGATTGGAAATCTCACAATAAGCAATGTTTCCTTAGTAGAAGGACTCAACTACAATGCTCAAAAGTATAAGTCAACGTGTGATCTTGGTTTCAAAATAAACTTTCAAGAGGGAATATGTTCGGGAACCAAGTAAAGATTCTACTCGAGTCATTTATGGGTCGAAGACATGGAAATATCTACCTCTTGGACGTGAAACCAGATGAAACGCAATGTCTGATCTCAATTCAAGACGAAGCGAACTTATGGCACAGAAAGCTTGGGCACATCAATATGACGCATAAAGCTAAAATTTCATCAAAGAAGCTTGTTCGTGGTTTACCCAATTTATCATACCAAAAGTCTGATCTATGCACTCCATGCGTATTGGGAAAGCGGGTAAGAAATTCCTTTAAACCAATAAATCAAGTTTCAACTAATCGTAATGCAGCTTCGCATATGGATCTCTTTGGACCAACCGAACACAAAGCATTGGAGGTAAGAAATATTGCCTAGTAATTGTGGATGATTACTCACGATTTACCTGGTATATTTCCTGGCAAGTAAGTCTAAAACATTCTTTTACTTTGAAAAGTTTGCTAAAAAGGTTCAAAATGAAAAAGGATATGTTATTTCAAGTATTAGAACAGACCATGGAGGTGAATTTGAAAATCAAGATTTTACAAAATTTTGTGATGAATCGGTTTTCAGCATTTATTCTCCTCTCCATATACTCCAGAGCAAAACGGAGTTGTGGAAAGAAAGAATAGGTCGCTTCAAGAAATGGCTAGAACTCTTTTAATTTAAAAGCAACATTTCCTCGCGTTTTTGGGTTGAAGCAGTTTCTACAGCATGTTATATCATTAATAGAGTTTTTCTAAGACCAATTCTGGAAAAAAAACCCCCTATGAGTTATTCAAAGGAAAGAAACCCATTGTTTCATACTTTCATGTGTTTGGATGTAAATGCTTTATTTTGAAAAATGCAAATGATCGAGTTGGCAAGTTTGAAGAAAAAAATCGACGAAGGCATCTTCCTTGGATATTCTATCTCGAGCAAAGCATACGAGTCTATAACAAGAAGACTCAATCTGTGGAGGAATCAATGAATGTCAAATTCCAAGATTCTATGCAAAATGAATCGTTCGAGACTCATCTTGAAGAATCCGAACCGCTTCGAGACTCTATAAAGTCTAAAGAAGCGGCTCGAGACTACGAAAGACCAAAGCAACCGATAGTTATCGAAGATTCAAATGAAGGAAGTGATCATAAACCTGAAAAATTAATCGAATCGGAAGCATAAGTCCGGTCATCCCAAAGATCTCATTATTGGCGACATTAATGAAGGAATTCGCACAAGATCCAAAAGGCGCGAAGAGTCTAGTCTTTGTGGCTCTTATTTCGAAATAGAACCCAAAAGCATAGAAGAAGCTTTATCGATGAAAGCTGGATTGAAGCTATGCAAGAAGAACTCGAGACAATTCAGCATTAATGATGTCTCGGGAATTGACTCCTAAACCAAAAGGTAAATCTATTATTGGAGCTAAATGGGTTTTCAGGAACAAGATGAACGAGAAAGGAAAAGTCATAAGAAACAAAGCAAGACTCGTGGCAAAGGGATATACACAAGAAGAAGGGATAGACTATGACGAGACTTACGCACCGATAGCAAGGTTAGAAGCAATTCGATTATTACTTGCTTTTGCTTGTTATAAGAATTTCGAGTTATTCCAAATGGACGTCAAAAGTGCTTTCCGAATGGATTTATCCATGAGGAAGTCTATGTGGAACAACCACCTGGGTTTGAAGACCCAAAGAAACCAGACTCGGTATTCGATCGAAAAAGGCCTTGTATGGTTTAAAGCAAGCACCTCGAGCTTGGTACGACAGTGAGTAAGTTTTTAATTCAAAATGGCTTTGTTAAAGGTAAAGTAGACACTACTCTATTTATCAAAAGAGAAAGCAAAAGTTTTCTCGCTTGTTCAAATATATGTTGATGATATCATTTTTGGATCTTCTAATGAAAGTTTGTGCAAGAATTTCTCTAAGTCTATGCGAGAATGAATTTGAAATGAGCATGATGGGTGAACTAACCTTCTTTCTTGGACTTCAAGTGAAACAATTGAAGGAAGGGACCTTAATTCATCAAGAAAAATATGCTAATGATCTTGTCAAAAAGTTTGGATTGGAAAATTGCAAAAAGACTGAAATACCTATGTCAAGCTCTTTGAAGATAGACAAAGATGAAGGAGGAAAGAAAGTTGACTAGAAGCAATACAGGAGTATCATTGGTTCACTTCTTTATCTTACTGCTTCTAAACCTGACATTTTGTTTAGTGTTTGCATGTGTGCTAGATTTCAAGCAGACCCTAAAGAATCTCATCTAAATGCTGCAAAGCGTATTATCAAATACATTGCTTCAACTTCAAGCATCGGTCTTTGGTATCCTAAAAAGGGAGACCTTACTCTTCTTGGATACTCGAGACGCGAGATCTAGCTGGTTGCGAGTTGATAGAAAGAGCACTTCGGGCACTTGTCAACTACTTGGAAACGGGACGATGTGTCTTGGTTTTCAAGAAAACAAAATACGTAGCTCTTTCTACGTAGAGCGAGTATGTAGCTCTCGGAAGTTGTTGTTCACAAATTTTATGGATAAAACAACAACTAAGAGACTTTGGAATTGAAGATTCATGCACCGAGATTAAGCGTGACAACACCAAAGTGCAATCAATCTTACCAAAAATCCAATCCTTCACTCAAGAGCGAAGCATATAGAGATTCGACATCACTTCATTAGAGATCATGTTCAAAATGGAGAGATTTTGATTCAGTTTGTTGACTCAAAGAACCAAGCGGCGGATATATTTACAAAGCCTTTGGAGAAAAATCAATTTGAAATCATCCGTTCCGGACTCAACATCCCGAAGCTTGAAGAAGTTAAAGTCTAGAGACTTTCGACTCATACAAACAAGGTTCTTGACTCGTAAGTTATTTTATTTTCTCTAATTATTAATTCTCGGAAAGGTACGATCATCTATCTATAATTGATTTTTGCTATCTTCAATTTCCGTGATAAATACAATCTTTTCTTTTTCAAAAAGGAGTAAATATTTTAAAAATGGCAGGTATCTATTTTTGAAAAAGGCAGTTTTTTTTTTTTTAAAAGGGCATCTTTTACTTTCCTTTACGACGCTTGGTATACCTCTCTTCGACTGACCTATATACAGTCAGTTCCTCTTCGTTCAAAAACCCTAAAAAGCATCGATCTTTCACTCCTGTCTTCTTCACTTGTTTAATCTTCGAAAAAGTTATCATCTTTCTTGGGAAAAGTCAAGTTCGGGATCTTTCAAGCGAGAAAGATGCCGTCTTCAAGAAAGTCTTCGAGGATTGCAAGCGGAGACCACGGCAAATGAGTGAGGGGCCTACTCATTTTGATCTCACTAAGGAAGAGGAGTCACCCAGTCAGCAACAGAGCCCACAACATTCTCAGCAGCGTCATTCTTCTCCAACTAGTTCACAGGGTGCTAGTCATCCCGAAGAAGAAGAAATCGTTGAAGAAGCTGTTCCTGTAAAAACTCAAAAGCCCTCTTTTATTTATAAGCTTTACCGTGCTTTAAAGAGGAGCGGTACTCCATTGAACTACATCGACGAGTTTCTTAAGGACAAGGGATATGGAAATGAGTTCATCTTTTTGCGAACTATGGAGCGTTTGGGAATTGCTCCTAAGGGGATGGCGAAGAATCCCTTGCAAATATCCCAAGTGATCCGCGTGTTGGAGGACTGAATCCGATAGATGGGAATGATGATGATAAATTGTACAGTCAATTTCAACCGAGAATGGGTGTTGCGGCAAAAATTCGAGGAAAAAGGACAGACTTGTTTCGATCGAAGGAACGAAGGATCTATACTCCAAATTGTTAAAGCGTGGGGTGATAAACCCTAGGAGTGTGGATTTTGATTTCCTTGATGCTTGTGCATGTTAATTTAAGGGAAAAGTTTCGTTCTCTTCAACTTGAACAATTATGTTCGACACTACGAAGCCTATCCGAACTAATCGCATATTTCTATTCGAATCTCGGCTTCTTGGATGCGAATAAAATTTCTTTTAGTGTCCGAGATCAGGACTTTGTGGTGGATGTAGATATGCTAGCTGATGTGATTGGGGTTGAGAGAGGAAAATATCAACCAATTAATGTCTCTATTGCTCGTGCTACATTGGAACTTGCTAAGGACGGAAGAACGAGAGGGAAGAATTTCCTACTCAAGAATGCGTGCATTTAACATTACGCTTCACAAGATTGTGATAAATTGCCTCGAGACCGAAATCTACTTCAAAGATTGATGTCTCAAACTCGAGGCAAAAGCGATGTACGCCATCAATGCTAGAAAAAGGTTTTCTCTTCCTCACACTATTTTGTTCCACATGTATAGAGCAGTGGTGAAGGACAAGGGTCAGCTTCCTTATCCAGGTCTTGTGTCTAAGCTATTCAGACATTTGAATATTCAGCCTCCACAATTTCTTTGTGTTCGACCTTGTGATAAAATGGTGGTAGGACTGAAAATGGTGTCCAAAATGCGTACGAAAGAACTCAACGGGGCTTTGGAGAAATTCAAGGAGACAACCCCCCGCCAAACCTCATCAAATCTCTTTGGCAGCAAAAAGAAAAGGAAAGGAGCCTATGGTCACTTCATCCAAAAAGAGAAGAGCTCTCATCATTGAGGATGAAGATGATGAGGATGACATCACCATTTCTGCTATGGCATTGAAGAACCTGAGTCGTTCTGTTCCAAAAGCAATGGAACGACAGGAAAGAGAAGTAGAAGAAAAAGAAACAGAAGAAAAAGAAGCGGAGGAAAAAGAATCAGAGGAGAGAGAAGCTGAAGAAAAAGAAGCAGAGGAAGAAAGGCTTGAAAAAGAAGAAGAAGAAAGAGGAAATCCAGAGGAAGGAGAGCATGAAGAACACTCTTCTCCACCCGAAGGCATGGAAACGGGGGAGATGATGAGAAAAGAGGAATGTCCTCATATCCCGCTACCGGTGAAGGAGTCGGCCGCTCTCCGGCGAGATCCAGAGGACATTTATGCCTCTCAATTTCCGAGGAGGAACATGAAGCTTCATCGCCAAATCTGCGTGATTATGATGATGTACCATCGTCCGCTTTTACTCCATCTAATCGTGTCGAAGCCGTACTCGATCGATAATTCAGCAGACTTCCACGAGAATTCTTGATGTTCTCTTGGAAATGCGGGGTCGATATATGCTCCGGGATACGAAGTTCGAACTTGCGACGAATCTTTGGACAAGCTTCTTCGTTTCTTTGAATGATCATGTCCAAGCTCTTACTCTTGATTCAAGCCAATGCTAAAAGTGAAGAGGTAGCTCAACGAAGGAAGATTTGAAAAAGCTTGAAGGCATCGTCCGGTCATTGGGAGATTTCCAGCTTGTTCGTATTCCCAAGCAATCTTGACTTTTTCTCAACTTTTTTTATGATGACAAAAAGGGGGAGAGATGCAAGATTTGAAAACTTTGAACTTTAATCTTTTAGTTTGTTTGTTTTGATGTTTGATTTGATTGACTTGTGTGTCTATCTAGTTGTGGACTGAATTTGGGATTTGGATTTGACTGCTTATATTAAGTACTATTGATATCTTATAAATGGCTTTACACTCACTAACCTATTTTCTGTTATTGCAGATTCTAGTGTTACATTAATCTTTATGAGATATCCATATTTGCTTAAGTAATGTTTTGCAGGTCAAAGATATTCAAATCTGCAGGAAAGTTTTGTCACCATAAAAAAGGGGGAGATTGTTGGAGAAATCTTTCCGGAATATTTTGAAGCCGACAAAACATTTCTATCGATCTAGTCGAAGATTTGCAGACTCTACTATTTAAAGTCTAAAGACCTTTGATCGCGGACTCAAGACTCAAAGTCTATTCTCATTGATGATCGTAGTTTGTCGAAGAAGGTCTATCCAGAACTATGTGTTTCGTAAAGGATTTGATCTTATCGACTAACGAAGATCTCTTGGCTGGATAAGACATTACGGATTCCTTTATTCGAATCAAGATTGATTGAAGATCCGATGATTGGTGAAGCATACTTGGAAGGTTCTACTTATGGAAACCGAGATCCCGATTGTATGGGCGAGCGGGATTGATGGGCTATCGACATGTTCCTTTAATGGCTCGAATGATCTTTCTAATTGATTCTGTCCAACGGGAAGATTGGAAGAATTCCTTTGGTAAGTGCTAACGGGTATGATGGCATAAAGGAGTATATAAGGAAGACGTTCCAGTTGTTTGTGGGTGTGCACGATAGAAGAATTCCAAAGTCTAAAGCTCCTTATTCTTAGTCAATTCATTTACTGAGCTGAATCTTGTACGCAAAAGAGAGTCTATATTTTGAGATACCTTGAGGAAGTGTGGTAAAATATCTACACTGTGGAATCAAGGGAAAGCATTGCTGTAACTTCTCTTTTGTTCATAGTGAAATCCAGTCGGTGGACTGTCAGTGCGAAAGAGTGGACGTAGGCTTGGAATAAGCCGAACCACTATAAATTCTATGTTCAATTTTTCTCTTCCCTACTCTCTGTTTATTTTGATCATAATCTGTTTTAAGATGATCTTCTTTCTATTGTTTGCCTAGTATTGCTTTCGTATATTGATTAAATTTTTTTTTTACCTATTCACCCCCCTCTAGGTGTTTATACTAGCTATATCATACCTTTCGTAAGTTATGGCACTTAAGTGTCCATTTGTGCAAAGTTATGACACTTGAAGCGTTCTTTTGCCATCAAACGGCTTTTGTCGCAAATAAATTGCGACAAAAGAACCATTCAAGTGCCATAATTTGGCAGAAAGAGACACTAAAGTGCCATAACTTACGAAATGTACACTTAAGTGCCACATTTTAAGAAAAGTGGGACACCTGAGTGCCATCTCCGGCGAAGTTAGCCGGAAATCATACGTAGTATTAAAATATTAATATTTCTCGCCAATGTGTCTCGCCGGAGAGTTGAGTCAGCTCGAATTCACCCAAAACGACGTCGTTTCAGGTGTTGGCCAAAATAGAACTCTTAAATCGCCAAAACGACGTCGTTTTGGCATAATTTGAATTTTAATATAATATAAAAAGTATTTAAATTAAATTTAAAAATAAATTTATTTAAAACATTTAAAAAATAGATTTAAAAACTTTAAAAAATTTAAAAAACTTTAAAATTTTTAAAAAAATTTACAAAATTTACAAAAAATTTACAAAATTTAAAAAGTTTACAAAAAATTTACAAAGTTTACAAAAAATTTCAGCCCTCGGCTGCCTCCTTTTTTATTTTATTTTTTTAAAATTTTGTAAGTTTTTTAAATTTTTGAATTTTATTTTTAAATGTTTTAAATAAATTTAGTTTTAAATTTAATTTAATTAATTTTTGTATTAAATTTTCTACCACGTTAGCACCAAAACGACTTCGTTTCGGGTGTTGACCAGAATAGAGCCCTTAAATCGACCAAAACGACGTTTTGGCATAATTTGAATTTTAATATAATATAAAAATTAATTAAATAAAATTTTAAATAAAATAATAATATAATTTATATTTATTTAAAAAAAAACGGAGGAGGAGGAGGAGGAGGAGGAGGAAGGCGGCCGACGGTTGAGGGCGAGCCCTCATTGCTACCGCCTCCTCGCCGTCACCGGAAGGTGGGGGAGGGTCGGCTGGGGCCGCCTACCTTTTTTTTTTTATAATTTTTTTTAAAATTTTTTAAAATTTTTAAATTTTTTTAAATATTTTAAATATTTTAAATATTTTTTAAAATTTTTAAACGTTTTAAATACATTTAGTTATAAATTAAATTAAATTAATTTTTATATTAAATTTTTTACCACGTCGCATCAAAATGACGCCGTTTTGCACTCGCTTTGCCGGAAAATTGACACGTCAGCGTTTTGGCCGGATTAGCACTCAAGTGATCCATTTTGCTTCGATTTTGGCACTTAAGTGTACCTTTTTGCCAAGTTGTGGCACTTTAGGGGTCCGCATGTCAATAAATTGCTTAAGACATTTCAAAAGAAACTCCAGCAGATGGAATCTGGTACATATGTTTCTCATTGTTATTTGGAAGACTAGATGGCTGAAATAGAAAAATTGAGGAGACAGATAAGCTCCTGCAAGATGGAAAATTTGTCCTTCCTTCGAATATATTTTCCTAGCCTTGGCAAATGATTCCAATGGAAGTGGGCCCTTCCAAGGCCACATCAATTGCCTCAATTATTGAAGAAGCTCCAAAGATGGATTAAAGAGATATTGTTACGCTTCAAAATTATATTAGGGCAATGGAAAAGCAAAGAAAGATTAGTAAAGAAAATAAACCTTTTTAGGAGCGTCCCTTTGCTCATATAGTCTCAAATCCACTTGAGGTTTTTTTGTGAGATCAAAGCAAACAAGAGATACCAACTATTGCTACATTTGACTCTACCAAGCAAAATATTTTTGAATTAGCCTCAAATCGAATTCCTTTTCCTTTGAAAATACTTCACCCTCTGAGCCACAAACACTAGTATCCCGCTTACCTACTATCTTTGTGGCCAACCCCTATGAAGTAGAAATGGAATCAAATCCATCTAAGCCAAAAGTGGTACACCTTCATGACCCAAACCCAAATTAGAGGTCTTTGACCTCAAAATACTACTTCACATTTGATGATATCCCATATTTCAAATTGCTAGATAGATTATAAGAGTTTGATGCTTGGCTCAAACCTAGAGCATTTTTTGTTGAAAGTTAGTACGATATACTGACTGAGTTTGTGAGTAGATTACTAGAAGCTTAAAAGATTGGTGGAAAATTGTTTCTGATCAGGATCAACTGATAATTCTACTTCAAAAAATTTTCATTATGCGATTCGGGTTATCCACAAATTCTTTATTGGTAAACCAAAAGATCAACTAGAAAATTTGCCTATGATATGAGCAAGGGAAAACGAAAATAGAATTTGTGGCATGTATGATATCTCATATGCACGGCCCTTCCGTAGCCTTAGAATAGGGATTGCTTGTTATTTGCCAAATTCCTCTTCATTTGTTGACTCATATCATGGAAAATTTTAGGAGGTTCTACATTGTGGCGAGTGCAGAGCATACTACCAAGATGGATAAGAACATTCCTAGTTTTAAAGAATCATACCAAGCGAAAAAGAAGAGAGCAGAGAGTCTTTGGGGATTCATAGAAAACCACAATATTATTTTTTGGGAGGGTGTGTTTTGCCACTTAGTGTTTATAAGCACTGTCTCATATAGGTATAAAACAAACACCGAAGACAATTTTACAAACTTTTTATGGCCGACAATGACCAATTATTTGACTATTATATTAATAGACGAAGATCTTGTTTCTAACAGACATTTTTCACTTTTGCACGGTTAAATAGCACACGAACAGTGCCAAATAGTGTCAAATAGTGCCAAATAATACTTTTAAACCAAGTTTTTCTAGTCTTCATGTTGCTTCAAACTCCTTTTTCTTTGTGGCTTGAAATTCTTCGGACTTCTTTTTCTTTAATGCTTTAGACTTCTTAGCTATCCTAGCCATCTCTATCCTTTCGCCTTCTGTATTCTATGATGAGTCTTTCAACTTTGAAAGCTTGGACAGTTGAAAGTTTGGTGTCAATTGCCTTGAGGACATTATTCTAGACCAAAACATTTTCTGACTGCCAATTCAAAACAACCTCGGAAGCCATAACTTTCTTTTGTCTCCCATGATCATCAATATCTATAAGATTTGGGACCTTAGGCATATGACAAAACCAATGCTAAGCATTTGTAAATTCTTCTAATGCTAGGAATGAGGCACTAGAATTAGATCTTTCCAAAGGTGGAAAGTATGAAGATTGGAACATATAAATAGATGGAAGGATAGGAGGTGGTTCTTGCTTTGGGAAACATTGGAGCTAAGGTGAGGAAAAGAATTCTTAATCGATTTGCGGATGGGTTTGTAGAAAGGTGAGACAATTGGCTTTTAGGGTGAAGGTTTCTTTTTGGGTGGTTTTTGAAGAGGTGAAAGAGGTTCACATGGTTAAGGGATTATTGGAGCATATAGGTGATCGAGGTGGTTCGTACAAGACCAAGAATTGACATTTTCCTTCGTATTCACCAACAAATACGATAATGGAGTCTCCATCAAGGTAACTCTGGTAAAGTTTATCTTTTGACCTTTTCTTTCTCCTAGATGGTCTATCATCCTCTTCTTCATCCGGAGGGAACATTGATAATCAAGATCCCAAAAACAATGTCCTGTTCGGAGATCCTTGTAATAATGAATGGGTCATCCCTGTTGGTCAAAAGACTCAATCATAGGCTTTGGATTTGCATGGCCATCATCAACTGGAACATCAGTTGCACAATGTTGCATCATAAAAATAATAGGAAAGATAAAAGAAGTGGCTTCTTTCTTTTCCTTGCTAAATTTAATAACAACCATTCCATCTTTTTTTGGTAGTGACTGAACACTAGGAAAGAATTGTATGGTGATGAGTTTGCTTTGAACTTTTACAGCAAAGGTATATCCAAAAGCAAAGTTAAAATATTGGCTATATGAAGTCTAATATTTTTTGGAAGTATATTTGTATCAAGAATAGAAACATTGGCTCCAATGTCAATGAGGACAATAACAAAAATAAGCTTATGATAGCGAAGCCTTCTTCGTTGGATTTAGTCAGCTCGTTTATACCTTTGTTCCTATTAGTCATTTTGATCAACATGACTACAAGTGGACTATATTTTGATAGATGTATTTTAATAGGGAAATATGAGAGAATAGAAGGAGTGTATGCATAAAGATCTTGGATTCTTGGAGGTTCAGAGAAGACTGATTCCGCATCATCATCCAAGAGTGACACTTTAGTCTATGTTTTCATTTTCTGAATCAAATGAGAGTTTCTACCCCTGGCTTTTGGACAATTCTTTGCAAAATGTCATTTCTTGTTGTAGATATAACACTTGTCAAATTTTCTATGCTTTCCAGAAGAAACCTTTCTAGTGCATTTTTTTTCCGCAAGAATCACCATTTACGCCTTCTCCTTGTATGGCCTAAAGAGGATCTTCCGAAGTGTCTTTGCTTCTTACATCGATCACTACAAGAAGGATCATCACAATAGTCTTTCTTTGAACATTTGATTCTTAACTCATGCTTTTGACAAGCCCGGTCAAATTCTTTTTTGTTCTTAAGATAATTCCTAAAAGTCTTCATTCAAATGCAAAGATCATCAAGAGCCAAATGTATTTCCTGCCAGAGTTCTCCAAGAGCAATACTAACAATAATCTTTTGCTTATTTTGAATGAATCTTTCCACAATTTATCTAAATTCTTTTGGAATGAAGGTCAAGGATACTTGCTTCAGATTTGGATAAGCTCTAAGAGCATAAAATAATTTAAGCATTTCTTAAAAATGCTTATTCATATGCTTTTTTCTTAAGAAGTAGCATTTCCTCTAAAACAAATATCTTCTTTTAATCTCAAGAAGATCTTTTGGTTTACCAATAAATAATTAGTGGATAATCTGGATCACATAATAAAAATCTATTTGAAGTAGAAATGTTATTTGATCCTGATCAAAAACAGTTTTCCACCAATTTTTTAGGCTTCTAGTAAATCTATTCACGAACTCGGTCAATAAATTGTACTGACTTTTAACCAAAACTGCTTTAGTGTTGAGTCAAGCATAAAACTCTTGTAATCTTTTTGGCCATTTGCAATATGGGATATCATCGAGTGTGAAGTAGTATTTTGAGATCGAAGACCTCTGTTCTAGGTTTGGGTCCCAAAGGTGTACTATTTTTGGCTCGAATGGATTTGATTCCATTTTTGCTTCAGGGGGATCGACCATATTTGTGTTTGTGGCTTAGAGGTTGAAGTATTTTCAAAGGAAAATGAATCTAATTTTGAGGTCGATTTAGAGATATTTTGCTTAACGGAGTCGAATGCAGCAATTGTTGGTATCTATTGTTTGCTTTGATCTTGCAAATAAATCTCAAGTGGATTTGAGACCATATGAGCAGAGGGGGGCTCTTGAAAGGGTTCAAGAGCCGGTTTTTTTTTTTAAAATAATTTTTCTTTGCCTTTCCATTACTATGATACGGTTTCAAAGCTTGACAATATTTCTTTGATCAGTCTTTGGAGCTTCTTCAATAATTGAGGCAATTGATGTAGTCTTGAAAGGGCCTAGTTCCATTGGAATCGTTTGCCAAGGTTGGGAAAATGGATCCGAAGGAAGGACATATTTTCCATCTTGCATGAGCTTACTCTGTCTTCTCCATTTTTCCATTTTAATCATTTGGTTTTCCAAATAATGATAAGAAACATAACTACCAGATTGCCTTGCATAGGCATTGGCGACTCTGTCGGCAATGCCGGCGATGGGGCGGCGGCCTTAGGCAGGAAGGCTATGGCCTTCACAGCCGATGAGTTTTCCTTTTTTTTTTTAAATGGAAATAAAAAACAGAAAAAAGAAAGAAAAAATGAAAATTTTGTAAAATTCAAAAAGACAAAATTGCCCTTCTCAACTGGTGAGTTTAGGCTCTTATTGTAGACTAATATGACCATTTCGAACTCTTATTTGAAATAATATCTACTTTAAACTCTTATTTAAGAAAATAAGAGCACTTCAAGCCCTTTTTTTTTTTTTTGGAAAATAAGAACACTTCAGGTCCTTATTTGAAATTTTTTTTAAAATGAATTGGTAAGCTTAATTCCTTGTTTTCATGAGAGAAGAAGGGAAGAAAATGAGAGGCGTGTTTGAAAAGTTTGAGAAAATTCGAATGTTTCGTGGAAAGAATTTTCTTTGACTACTTCCACATTTTTCTCTTCTGTCTTCCAAACAAAGTATTATAGCCTTATGATATAGCAAATTATCGAAAAAATAAAAAGGAGTGCTTTTGATCAACATAAAAGTCTAGTCAAACTTATTTATTTGGTTAAAAAAATGGCACTTCGGATCTCAATATGGATGAAGCAGAAGTTCGACTTGTGGGGGCGGCTCATCTCAACTTTAGCTGAAAAGACAATCCGAAAACATAATAATTTATTATTTGACCCCATAAGTCTTTGCCTTGCGTGCCGTCGCTTTTGAGAAGCGGAAACTAGACAAGCGAAAATACCCAGAAATAAACAAAATAAAAAAGCCCAGAAATGGCAAAACCGTAAATATATCTCAAGAGAAATTTCAGACGCGAACCCAAACACGGAAGCGCGTCTATCCGCCACGTAAGCCACGTTGCAAATTCCGAAACTCCGCGGGCCCCACCTCCCCGCTCGCATCCGGAAAGTCGCGATCTCATTGGGCCACGTCGGCTCCCGGGGGGTTGGGATATACGCACCCTGTGCACGTTAGCGGGAGAAGCGCTACGGCGTCGCCACAAAATCTCGGCTGTTAGCGTCCATTTGAAGAAAACCGATCCGTCGACGTACCCGAGAGAGATTTTTCTAATCCGATTCGCACGCCTCGCTCGCGACTTCGCCAAGGTAAACGCCGATCCGCTCTCGCGTGTCCGGCCCGATTTTCCCGGGAAAGTTCCTGTTGATTTTCCGGGAAAATAACGTCGGCGGCTCCTCTCTCTTTGCCTCGTCGCGATTTCCTTCCTTGTTCGGCGGATTGGACGTGCTTTTTCGGAGCAATCTCTTCTGGCTTTTCCGAGGGATGATCGGAGAAGTAGTTTCGTGCGGGTAGAGGTCGGATTGCCCGAGCAGGTGCGTCGAGGAAGCGGGCGGCGATTGATTGTCGGTGCGCGTTTTGGGGAACGAGTGTTCGCATTTTCGAAACCCTAGCGTTTCGGCTGCAGAGTGAGCCCGCGGTTTCGATTGCGTACTGTTGCGAGACGACAGTGTCCTAAAACTGTGGAAACGGTCGAATTAGAACTTTGGAACAGTTTTTATTTTTCAAAGTTGTTGACTGTTTATGGGCCGGATTTGCCGGCAAGTGACTAGTGCAGAGCTTGGGATTTTACTGTTTCGAACTACGCCCGTTATTTTTTTGAGGAGAGTATTTTCATCACGGTGCATAGGGTTTATCATAAATCTTTTCTGGGGATGTACCTGTCTGGTGCGTAAAATTACGGATCACAGGATCGAGGGACGGTATTCTGCTGACTACGCGTCAGGTCTTAGGGTGCCGAGGCATTATGCGATATGTGTGCGGTGGCGGTCGCCAGAAATCACAGTTGATGTGCGAAAGTCTTTAACCTGTATGCTCTCTTTGCAGTAACGGTCTGTTATGAGTTCTTTGGATGCATGGTAGCTCATGTTAGGATCGAACCTTAGGTTTTGTAAGACGTGGCCAATGCTGTTTGAAGGAGACTTAAAAGGTTTTGAATTCTAATATTCCATGGCATCTGCGCTTTAATCTTATTGTCAGGTGTCCACATCTAATTTGTTTGGGGCTTTTAGATTCTTCTGCTAATGCTGGAAGAGTGTGCTTCTGTCGATTATCATAATAGTAGTCTTTAGTTTATTCTAGTCACCCTCATAATTTAATGGGTTATAGCTTCATCGTGATTGTCACGTACAGCCAGATTGAGAATGTATTCTATGCATTATAGTCAGGATGATGCTTGCTTATAGATTTAGATGCACGAATTTGAGACCTTTATTAATTGCTTAGTGCAAAACCCTGAATGCAAATCAAACACTGAACACGGCCTATTTTGGTATAAATTTAATTCCTTCCCCATAATCTTCTTACTTTTTGCAGGCGATATATTTGTTTCGGCAGTTTGAAATTTGGAGTGCTGATTCCTTACGAGGGCATTTTTTTGTGGTTTGAACTTATCTGAACTGAATCTGTGTCATCTATCATCTTCCTGGTGGCTTCTTCACTTCTCCTATGATGGCCCATTCTAGTTCCATGCAGTTTTCCCGTGAACTAGGGATTTCCCTCGATCCAAAATGCTGTTACCAAAACAATGTAAGAGAGGGTTGGGCTACAGCTATTCGAATTATTTTTGCTTTCTTTGTCACTGCTAATTTCATTCTTCTTTCTGCCCATTACGCAGAGTGTTCTGCAAAAAGGCCGGCTACTGTCCGTGGGCAACAATCTCTCATCGCATTCTTTGGTATGGATATGCGGGGTTTGATACTTGTAATCTGAAAATAAATCTTTCTGTCATTTCTGTCGTCATTAGTATTCTTTCTGTTACCTATTCTGCACTCTAAAAATAAATGATTTTCTGTCTATTGTAGCTGCGCATGTCCATGCATTCTTTTCTTTGTTTTTCATTTTCCTTTCCAGATATGAAGCCTGCTTTGGCAGTTATTTTATGATATTCTGGTGCTTGCATATCTATTTTGTATCTCCATGTATGTTGAAGGTTCGAGAATTTGTTGAACAATAGTTCAATAGACTGAAATTCTCTGTGGCATTTACAGCGGCAAGATGCATGGCGTCTTCGTCTTTTAGGCAAGGGACGTGGGCCAGTACGTCCCATAACTTCTAGACATAAAATTTTCTTCTGCCGGTCTTTTCTTGTGCCTGGTGGCGGAAAAGAAGTCCCAGTTGTAAAATCTGTTGCTCTAGTCTTGAAAAGGTATTCTTCTTTCTTCTCCAATTCACTACCTGCTAGATTGATGGCTTACTCCATGAGGTTTAGGGAACTGAGCAAGAGAACGATAGCTTTTTCAGTTCAATTAGGGTGGCCATTTCAGTTAAGCACTAAATCGAATCCCCGATTGTGTCAGACATTTCTTTTTCTTGCTTGTACTTGTCTAGATGTGACCCAAGCGGGCCCAAGTGCCTAAATAGCATATTTACCACCTCATATGGCTCCTTGAGGGCCATCAATAAATCTAAAGACCTAATATTTGTCTTGATATTATTTGCAATGTTCTCTCCATCTAAAGAAAACCCTAATTGGTAATTCAGTTGTTTCTAATTGAGTGAGGAAAACTTATTTCTCCATAAATGTTTCTAATTCTTTTTTTTTCTTCTTTTTAAATTTCTTTTAGCTGGAACAAAGTGGTGCTAATCGAATATGTTACTTCTTCAGAGTTCCTGATAATATTTATCAATTTGATTTTAATGTGCTATGCGCAGGTCATTTGACTCTCTGGGTGGAAGCCCTTTGGTATTTAAGCTGGTCCCAGCAGTTGGTGTCATTGCATTTGCTGCATGGGGTCTTGGTCCACTCCTCCGTTTTGTTAGGGTTGTCTTTCTAAATGTAAACACAATTTATTCTCCTATAAGTATTTCCTTTTCTGACAGATCTATTCATTAATTAGTATGCTTTAACATTTATTTCGAATTTATGCAGAAAAATGACAACAGTTGGAAGAAGAGCAGTACACACTATATTATGACATCATATTTCCAACCTTTGATAGTATGGACTGGAGTGACACTACTTTGCAGGTGCATACGTTAATTTATGAGTCTAGGTATGTGTTGGCATTTGTTCTATTCCCAGCAAGTCTAATTGTACTAAACTGGAATTGGTTATGTTACAGAGCATTGGATCCAGTAGTTTTACCAACTGAAGCTAGTCAAGCTGTTAAGCAACGGCTTCTTATTTTTGTTCGATCATTGTCGACTGTACTGGCTTTTGCATTTTGTTTATCAAGGTGAGTTTGATCTTTACGAATTGGTCTTGGAATCAAGTAAATATCGACCTGTCTTCAGTTAGTCAGGTGACTTCCAATGAGAACTTAAAAAAGTGAGAAGATTATTTGAGAGTCTGTCCATGATTCAGAATTACAATGCTGACCTTTGTTAGCCCTTCCTTTGTGGTAGTACAAGATACTATATGTTCATCTGTTGTGTTCCTATGTCTGATTATACTGAAACTTTTCAAGGTTTCCTTTTTTTAAGTGTAACCATTGCGATTAAGTATTTGGTATGGATGTCCCCTTTTCAGCATCATTCAGCAAGCGCAGAAGTACTATATGGAAGCAAATGATGCCAGCGATGCAAGAAATGTATGATTTCTTTTGCTTTCAAGTCTCGCTCATGAGTGTCCATTAACATTGATAGTAATGGCTATGCATCTGCGCATGTAAGTGCTATCTGTATCAGTTTCAGAGTATAGGAAGGGTGTAAAAATGTTTTACTTGTTAGCTGCAACATTGCGTTCGTCTGGCATTGGAGCATTATCACAGGATGAGACGGTTGTCTTGGAAGCTTCCTGGTAAAAAGGAAATCCCTCTTTGATGATTTTCTTCTTGTGTGGCAGATGGGTTTCAATTTTGCTGGAAAAGCTATTTACAGTGCAGTGTGGGTTGCTGCAATATCATTGTTTATGGAGTTACTTGGATTCTCCACACAGAGGTGGCTGACGGCTGGGGGTCTTGGTACAGTACTTCTCACCCTTGCTGGTCGTGAGGTGAGCAACTGTTTTTCAATACATATGATGTTGAGGAATAGGGATTTAATTATCTGTCTGTGACATCAGCTTTAGCCATTAACTTATTTGTGTAATGACTTCTACTTTTATTTATTGGTGCATTCAGATATTTACGAATTTTCTTTCAAGTATTATGATTCATGCTACACGACCATTCATCGTGAATGAATGGATTCAAACCAAGATTGAAGGCTATGAAGTCTCTGGTACTGTTGAGGTATGGGCTTTGATTTTCTTATCCTAATCCAGTTAAAGAAATCATCACTTGGGACTAATGTACAAGTATATTAGTTTTTCTTATTTTAACTTCTAATCATTTTGCTAAATTTGGAAAACACCAGCATGTTGGTTGGTGGTCTCCAACCATAATTAGAGGTGATGATCGTGAAGCAGTGCACATTCCAAACCACAAGTTCACTGTAAGTGTCGTGAGGAATCTTAGCCAGAAGACTCATTGGCGCATCAAGACACACCTTGCTGTTAGTCACCTGGATGTCCATAAGATAAATGTGAGAAAATCATGATTCACCCACTGATGTCGAGTTTTTTTTTAATGCTTTCAGTTTTTTGACTTGTCCATATTTTCGTTTGTACAGAATATTGTCGCTGATATGCGCAAAGTGTTGGCCAAGAACCCTCAAGTGGAGCAGCAGAAGTTGCACCGAAGAGTATTTCTGGAAAATATCAATCCGGAAAATCAGGCTTTAATGGTAATTCTTTGGCTTTAGTGTATCATCTGGGATATAAAGGACATTGATTTTTTGCAAGACAAATTCTATGTAAATCATTAATCTGACTTTTTGGTCATGAAACATGCTGTGGTACTTTGCCAAAGAGAATTACATGCTAAATGTTTGTTGAGAGTTTGATTGGCATTTTCTTTTGTTCGAAGTACCTTTTTTTCATTCTTTGAGGTCATTTTTTTCACATAAATCTGATTATGATGTAAACTTTCAGATGTTATAAAAACTATGTAGCCCATGTTCCTTATATTGTTTTGATTTTGCTCCTAATAGTGCATGAGGACTTGGATGTGGAAATATTTAAGGAAAATGACATTCTTCTCTTCCTAAATGCACTTTTTTTTTTATATATATTTTCTTTCCTATAGTCTTGGAGGGATGGATCACTACCTTATCTTCTTTTGATTTTACTCTCAAGAGTGAATAAAGACTTGGATATGATATATTCAATGTAATAAGTATAATTATTCTTCTCTTAGCTAATGCTACCTCTTGTACTATATTTATCTTCCATAGTCAAAGGACTCTGGCAGAAAAAGAAAAAAAAAAGGTCTTGGCATGATGGATTGCTGCTCTTTATTATATTATCTTGGCATGATTATTCTTGTATATATTGTTTAACCTTTTATCTGAATTATCTGGGCCTGCAGATATTGATATCTTGCTTTGTAAAAACATCACATTTTGAAGAGTACCTATGTGTCAAGGTAAATATACACCTATACACCTATGCCATTATGACTTTCGACAACATTTGTCATGATACTGCTGTTCTTTTTGTTGTTTTATATAGATGTTCGATTATCATTATGTCTTTATTCTTTTCCAGTGCTTGTTTTTCTCAGGGAAATGTACATTTGTTGCTTATTCATGTTTATGTGTAGCATACACTAGATTATCATGAAATAGGTTCATCAATATGAGTCTCGGAGGGTTTTTTAATGGTCAGCCTGTTCCATTTGGAACAAAGAAAGTAGTAACAATCCTGTTGAACTTTCTACATTTGCAGTATGTTGTGGAAGTTGGAATAAAGAAAATGGTATCTATCCTGTTGAACTGTCTACGTGCACCAATGATTGGAACTTATAAAAGTTGTGCAGTCCATGCAATCTAAAGCCTCCTTAATTCTACCAGCCACTTTCTTGTAGCATGACCCATATCCCTACATTTCCTGGGCTGCAATGGTTTAAGTTGCAAAAAACTGTACCAGTGTGTGGCTTTTGACTTTTGATTGGCTTTTATTCCAAATTATGCATGACAGAAGTGTCCAACTGTACCTCCTTGAGGTTGTACTATTTGTAACCATAGCAGTTGCAGTTTTTTCTCTTTCGTTTGGTTTTTAAGCCTATATCGCGATCAGTTTCTGTAGGGTTAGGATTCTCACAACCAAGCTTTTTTCTTCTTTTTGAGTCTGAGGGAACATTATGCAATATATATTGTTGGCCAAAGACAAAGGACCATTGTTTATTTGAGTTAAATTCTTGAACATAGCATATTTGGCTACTTGTATGCAATAAAGAAAATTGGTTATAAATTCTTCTGAGGGTTACCTAGCTGCTTTCATATCTCAGTGAGCTAAAGATGTTCGTTATTGAATTTTGAGTGTATGTTATTTATGTTATCAATACTTGTTATGGAAACTCTACTCAACATGTTGCAACGTTGCAATGAAACAGGAAGCTATACTCTTGGATCTTCTTAGGGTTATCAGTCATCATCGTGCACGACTCGCTACCCCCATCCGCACAGTTCAGAAAATATACAGTGAAGCTGACCTAGAAAATGTGCCTTTTGCTGATGCGATCTTCACTCGTTCCAGAGCAGCAGCAAATCGTCCCTTCCTTTTGATTGAACCTTCTGATAAAATCAATGGCGATGACAAAAGTAAGGCCTCAACCAAGGGGACCCGTGCCAGTGAAGATAAGGATACCAAGGCTGAAATGAGCTCAACTTCTGACTTGATAGAAGATTCAAAGGTTGGATCTACATCAACAGTTGACTCGAGAAAAGATGATAAAGTCAATGGACCAGCAACCCCAAACTCTGGTGCCAAGGTTTCAGCAACATCGGCTTCTGACCCTCAAAGCCAGATAAATACTGAAGTGCAGCAACCACAGAAGGAGAAAACATTAGAAGCCTCAAAGGATGTATTGAAAACGAATGCAAAGGATGTGAATCCAACAGGGGAACCTTCAGAGGATTCTGCAATTGTTATAACAGAAATTGGACGTGGAAGGGTAGAGCCTACTCCCAAACCACTGAAGGAGGATGGAGAAAGGCCCATCGCATCAACATCAATGGCGAGGCCTCCCTTGGAAGAGAATATTGTTCTGGGAGTCGCTCTGGAGGGATCGAAACGCACACTGCCCATTGAAGAAGAAACAACGCCATCTGCTCCTTCTGAGACGAAGGAATTGGCTGCCCAAAGGAATGGTGCTGGGCTGCCTGTGGGTGGGAAGGAGAAGAAAGATGGCCATGTATCATCTAGTTCCTAGCACCAACCGAATGTTCGTTGACACTATAGAGGAAATTGGTTAGTGCCGATTTTTCACATGATGCTGTTGATTGATTGGAATGGTGCAAAGAAGTGCATGCAGCTGTGTTTTTTGAAGGCTGCATATGCTGATACACTTCCAATTTAAATTAACTGCTTGTAAATAATCAATTGAATGAAGAATTTGTGCTCTGATCTAGCACATCTGAACTTGACAATGTGATGTGCCAATTCGCAGTTTTAAGTGGATATAGGTTCCCATATGACGTAGGATAAAGTAGGTCACGTAGTACGGGCTGACGGACATAGGTTGACGTGACTTGCTTTTTCACCGAAATCCAATCGCAACTTGACATGCAATAATGATATGGAAAAATATGAAAAAAAAATAAAAATCGAGCTGGAATTTCTGTCTTCGCCATCTCCTCCATTCACAGCTCCTAATGGCCACCGTCATCTCCTCAATCCAGTCACCGACGACAACAGGTGAGCTCTCATCCACAGCCCACGCTCAGGGCGTCCTCGTCAGATTCGTTCAGACTTCCAGATTGGTGGGAGTGATGACGGAGAGGCTTAGATGACGCCAATGACAGAGCCTTGGCTGCGAGCGCTTAGATTTGCAGATCCGTACTGGGCTAGTCGTTGCGCTGGAATCCTCCTCTCTGCTCTCGGCTTTAACAACAGAGAAGATGAATTCAGATTTCCTCTGTCTGCCTCCCAGGCATCCTCCACCTCTTCTGTATGGCCTGCTCATGATGTCTGCTTGGAGAAATAAAAAAGAGGGAGATCTGTTCCTTTTGCTCTGTCCAGTGAGGACCTCGCACGAGATGTATAGGCTCCAAAGGGGAATAATCCGGTCTATGCCTTCCCTATGCTTGCCTTGCCCGTGCCATTCGCAGAAGCAGCAGCATGGCTCTGGATCTAGCAAATGACGCGCCTGGCCGTGAGCCACGTGCTGGCGGCGGCGTGGTTGCAAGCCCGCAGCGATGACATAGGAACTGGCTCAGCCATGGCCGCTGGCAGTCATCAGCCCTTGCGGAAATCTGGAAATCCGAGCTCCATGGCCGCTGACAGAGTAATGGGAAGAGAGTAGGAGAAAAAAAAAAAAAAAGAAACGAAGAGTTATATTTTTAATTTTTTATTTATTTCCACATCACCGACCGGCAGCAAGTTGTTATTGACATTCAACCAATAAATGCATACCAAGTCAGCTTATTCTTTCCTTATTTGGAAGAGCGGCTATGATGTTCATCTGACGCCATTTTCTGTTCCACGCAGCGAGTTAGTCGGGAGATAGTACGTACATTAGGATTTTCCTGTCCATCTGTGGCCCAGGAAGAAAATTATTGGAAAAGTAAGTCAAAACAGGACTAACGTCGTTGCACGCCCTCCGTGCCATCATGTCCATTTAGTCTTTCAACACGTCCCCCGATTGTATGCACGAACCTCTCAAGCCTCAATGTGAACTGCTTTTTTATGTGTGTGTGTGTGAGAGAGAGAAAGAGAGAGAGGCAAGCCCATTACTTGTGAGAATCATTTTAAACAAAACCCACGGCAACAAGTATAAGCTCAAAAGACAAACCAGGAAAGGGAAAGAGATCGACATTAAAATTCCGTGCGGCATAGGCTAACGAGCTACTTAAAGATGCTGCCGAGCAGATGCGTTTAACTATTACATGATGCAGCATGCTCTCTAATTAGAGATGCCAGGAGCTACGTAAGAATCTCTACTTCGATCCTCTAAGCTTGGCACATACAATCGGGAGCGGGATATGTATATATGGACTGCTTCTCCTTTCTCAATCGAACATGTCCCTGTCTATTTTTATGTCCCCCTATGACAGCATGCTGGAAGTCTGACCATTCCATGCTTTTATTGAGAAAGAGCTGCCCCAGAAGCGCCATGTTTGGCCTTATAGTCTTCAAGTTCAAAAACGCTCGATGTCCTAGCTGATGATGCCAATCAAATGTAACCGCTTAAATAACTGATTTTGTACTGAAAGAAAGTTAGAAGGCACTAGAGCTTGTTGAAGAAAATTTGCCCGAGGTCCTATTGCAGGAAATTCTAGACTTCTTATCAGGATTCTGTCGATATAAGTTAAATAAACTGCAGGTACTCAAGGAGACAAGACATTGGCTGTCAGGTTCTTACCACAGCATTGTGCATATTTCCTGGAGAAGCAGAGATGAAGACGTCGCTCTGCATGCTTACATAATAATCAACTGCAGCCAGTAAAGAAGCCTTGCCTTTGACCTTGGCTCGTTCTTCTGCAGAGGAGAGACTTTTCTTGTCTTCCATTAGTGGAAACAGTTTGCGTAAAGTTGAGATCCTTGATTCTCCTCCATACACCTGAAAATTTATTGCTAGTTTGCATCTCAACTCCAAAACAGACAAGTTTTCGTCGTAATAATGCCCATGAGACTCTCTATCAATTCTTGGCTTAAAATGATTTAATAAGCACCTACATGCCTTGTAGATAATGACCAAAAGTTACCTTATGAGAAGCAAGATAAAGTCGTGTACTGTTGCTGAAACCTAAAGCTGCAAGCAGCAACCCAATCTGTTCGGGTGTCAAAGGACAACGACCCTGACTCCTTAGTTCTTCATTGGTAAATTGGGAGTTCACCACCCTTCCCTGCCATATTACCTGACGGTACTTGGCAAGGGCCATTCTTTCAGCTTTACCCCCACCAAAATCGCAAGCTGAATGAGCTGCCATGTCCTGCAAATGAAATCATGAATTCAAAACAAGCCAAAGGCACAGCCTTCAATCAGAATAGTTAAAACCGAACCAAAGGAAGAACTGATCTGGCATCTAAGTGACAGTTCAATTGATCAGATCACTGGGTCATTTTTTGTAGACATCACACACTCTCACGTCTTTCTACATGTTAACATACACTAAAAGGGGGTTCCATGTGTCGAGAAGATAACTTGTGAAAAGACATTACTGTCACATGTTATGTTTGTATTCTTCAATAATTCATTTAATTTTGTGATTTTTTTTTTCTTTATGTATTTTCAATATCCAAAATTCCCATTCATTCAAATTCTTAATCGTTTAAAGCAAAATTATTTGGAAATTGTGGTAAACTTTGGTAATAGGATGCAGCTAAAGTAATGGGGAGTCGCATCTCCTTATTTGTGCTGCATGTCACTATTTTTATAGGTCATACTCTTCTCCCCCATTTTTCATATCAGGTCGCGACACCATAGGCAACCTCAGATCAAGGCCCCCCAGGCGTGGTGGCGACTCATCCTTGAGACAGAGACAATCCTGGAAAACGGAATGATGGAGATGAATCTGGGTTTGGTGGCTTTGAGGTGGCGGCGGAGGGAACAGGGTGACTAGCCAAAGACTATGGCACTGGAGGGGACAGGGTGACTAGCCAGAGAACATGGCAGTGGTCGGCAGGGCCGTGGTGGCTGAGAAGGACGCTAGGGTTTGTGCTTTGTTGATTAGTGTTTAGATGTGTGTAGATGTGAGATCACAGGGAGGGCATTTTTGGAAAGTGAAATTACAACATGGTAAAAAAATGCATGCATTTGTTTAGTTGAGGTAGCAAAGTTCTTAATTTGAAAGTAGAGATATTTTTTTGGTCATTGGGTAAAAAGTCAGACATGCTTCTGGTATTTTCCCAAAAATAAAAAAGAAAATCACGCTTGTCATCTCTCTAAGGAAGTATCATACCTTATCAAAACGCAGATGTAACACAACAAACTTTCCTGATCCCTGATTTCTCATCTCCTCTCTTCTGTCTTTCACAAATAAGTTCCCCATTGCTTGACTTTCTGTAACAGGGTAACGAAGGTGACTTACAAGGGTCTCACCCAATTCTCTGACATGAGGAACAAAAGCTAGTGCTTCAAAGTTGACTTTACATCGCAAGCGCTGGATGTTTGGTGGGAGATTGTTAAAGGTTAAACGGTGAGAGAATGGGGAAATAGCAGCAATTCCAAATCTGCACAATGAAAACTGTCTCATGTTGCTATTCTTTTGTCTAATGTATTTCCAATGACTGATTATTCAGCATGGATGCAAAAGTTCCAGCTATCTTTAAATGGCAAGGAAAAACTCAAATTTTTTAACTAAAAATGATGGTCACCCACTGGCAGCATTATCAATTTGGGTTTGCAGCAAGAAGCATGAGTTGTCCACTTCAGTTACAAATAAAATTGGTTGAAAAGGGCAGCCAGTTCCACAAAGCTCCCCTTATGTGCAAGGTCCCCTGGAAAGGGTAGGACCACATCAGGTCTAAGGTATGCAACCTTACCTTGCAATTTTTGCAAGAGGCTGTTTCCACAACTAGAACCCATGACCTCCAGGTCACACAGTGACCACTTAACTATTGCACCAAGGATCCCTTTCTCACACAAGAAAGGGTATTCCAAAAAGATTAGCAGTTGCTATTCAGTTGCAGTCAAGTAATCAGGATGTGATCTGGTGTGGACTACTTACAGAGAAAATTAGCTTGGGAGATTCCACATATGTAAGTGCTGGAAATTGCTGCTCTTTAATGGCAAGATCTGAGATATGGTGAATTGATTTCACTTGAAGCTTTTCAATCTAGGTTCCCATCTATTCTTTTCAAATCAGCACAACTGTTTTCTGGTCTTCCATGGTACTTTCTCTGTACACCTCATCATGTTTCTCACTTTCCTTGCTCCGTTTATTGTTGCATTAATATTTTCTCTTTCCCTCTGTAAATGGCTATTTTCCAAATGCAGTAGATCCTAAAGAAATCCAACTACCCCATGAATTTAATTGAGATATGAGAGCTCAAATTTCTTCACATTAAATGGATGTTTATGGAGCTTCCAACTTTAAGCCAACAAGAAGCACTGAATTCCCTGCAAAAGGTTTTCTGAGCTTTTTTTTTTTGAGTTGATGTTCCGACATATGAAGGTACAATGCAATGAACTGTGCATTCTGCAGGCATTTACGTAATGTCCAACAGTTCAATGCCAAACTAAGTTCCAAATTTTCCTTTTACCTAATTTAATCTTATCATTTCGTAATATCACCTTACGGATCCAATATATGCCTCCCAAGTCAAAAACTCACATTCTTGTACAGTGATCAAAGTATCTAAATATATTAAACACGAGGATGGCATTAGCAAGAATATTATTGTAGGTGACTGCCATCAGCAAAGTAAAGAACCACATGCTCCAGTTGAATGAACACAAAACAAGAAACAATAAGGAAGAAGGGATTTCAATGAAAAGGAGCAGAACCCCAGCATTCTTAAGATTATAGAATCATATAAGCGTTTTATCAATGAATAAATGTATTATAAGAGAGGATAAGATGTTGAGACATCCATTCCAATCCAGGAAATCTGACACACTGACCTTTGCAGAATAGGCAAGACATTTTCCAGATACCAGTTTGCTGAAGCATGAACAGGTGCCATCTTAATTCTGGTATCTCGAATCCCTGTAGCATAATATTCCCTTGTGCTCCAAGAATATTCGCTAGGAAGCTCTTTCACTATAGAAATGTCACCTTCTAATGCACTGATGAAGTGATCCACATCAAATATGTCTGAAAATGAACTTCAGAAATGAAACACAAATCAATCATCCCTCCATTCATATGCAACACTAGAGGAAATAGTACATGGCCTCACAGATTAGATCAGCAAGTACCTTGTATCTTGCCACACAGGATTAACTTCAAGATGTGGAATCACAAGCGTGGCATTTAAGATTTTGGCAACAGCAACTGCATCACAGATCTTTAAGGCGGAACAAAAGAGTAAGGGACAAACAATGTCATTGATGAGGTGAAATCAGCATCATACAAGAATATAACAACACTGATCACACATGCATATCCTCGCTGCTAATTTTACAGAAAGCAAATGCATCAAACAACACAAAAGAACCTACCCCCATCCTCTGCTGGTTCAAGCCTCCATCAAGAAAAACCTGGATGTAGCCCATAGATTTCCCAGGCAGCGCTGTCCAGAATATTATATCAGAAGGACATCCTTTAATATTTAAAACCAACCAAGAATAACTTATGTAATAAAGGAAGCAGACAAGGTAAAATTGGAAAAGAACACAATACTAGACAAAGGATTCTGGAGCTGTGGCTTCTAGCACTCACCCGTATCATCTGCAGACCGAATACAGGGCTTCCATCCTTGATCAGGCAACGGCGACCATAGATCCAACTGTTGTCTGAAGGGCTAAAATAGGAAAAACGAAAAAAAGGAAAAGAAAGATCAAATGACAGACCAATATTATCTCCCTTTCAATAATTATGTTAAGAATATCGCTAACTCACAATTTGCCGATGTATGGCAGCCTTTAGCAGAGGCAAATGTCTGGGTTTTGGAGCATTCCATTCCTGCATGCAACAGTTCCTTTAATTACTGCATATATACACATAGCACTTCTAAAAAGTTGGGTTAGCAGAAATTTTTTTAAAGACAAACATAAAATTCATATGTGCAACGCTTAATAACGGATAATTAAGACATTAACTATGAAAAATAGCGTAGATAAATCTAAAAAGACTTCCTTTTCGTACTACCGATCCGATATACTTCTCCAGAGACGCATACGAAAACTACACGGCATGTTCCCCGCACGTTCAATAGGAATTAGCAGAGAACAGTCCGTGACTTGGTAATCACTGACGATCGCTGAACCGGTGAGGCAGTGACTTGAAAACCAACACAATGATCCCCGAAAACGCAAATCCTCATCAAATCACACCAAGCGACGGCCAAAAACCCTAGCGAGAGGGACTTCACGGAAAAGCGAGAGAAACCTACGGAGAACATGGAAGGCGAAGCGCGCCCCAGCGGCTTGAACAGGTTGGGGAAGAAGACCGGAAGCAGGACCGCGACGAGTCCAGCGAGCGCCGTCCTCTGGGACTGATTCAGGTGGCCCTGACTCTGGCCGAGCCTCATGTCGAACCCGCCGTCCCAGACCGCGAGGGAAAGTTCTCCGGCGGGGCGGGAAGCTCCTCGGACCGTTGCGGCAAAGGAAGGGTTTTCTGGAGATCCCTAAGATCGAGGAAGAGAATGTCGCTCCAAAAGCGTCGGCGGCGATCTAATGGCGGTTTTGCTGTCGCCGTCGCCGATGGACACGGGGGCAAACGAAAAGGATCAGAGGAGGAAGAAGATGACGCGCGCTCCGCACGTGCTATGAGGAATATATAATATCTTTTCATTTTCTTGTTACCATAATTCTCATGTTGAATATATGAATTGGAAGTCTTAAAACTTATCACGAAAATATAACTGAGTTTGTATTAAAATATAAAAATACTAAAAATTAATTAAAAAAAACCACAAACTCACCAAGCCCTTGTTTTGGTGAGAAGATTCGGCGGAGGTCAACCAGGCCTTCCCGAAGCCGGGCGAGTATCATTGGCTCTAGGTGAGGCCTTGGTGGCCCTTAACGAGAGCTTATTAGCCCAGATGTGGGATGGGTACAATCCTCAACTTAAATCATAACGAGGATCATCGGTTGTCAATGATGAAATGTTAATATTATTTTTGGATCTTTTTTCATTTTCAAATCTTTTAAAGATTCATAAGATACCAAATAATGCAATTAATATCTAGTCAAAGTAGGATTTGGCTTTATGAACCCACACTCAATATTATCATCAAATTCAATTTCGTAACAAAGTTGGGCTCATATTAATGGAAATCGAATTTGTTCAATGTGGGAACCAACCGAATCGAGCATGATTAATTTGATTTTAAGTTTTTAGGGACAATCAACTAAAAATGATTGGTTCCCAGCATCTAGATCGGATCGTCGTTTATAATGGAGAATTGTGTCCAACCAAGATAGTTTGCGGATTGGACGGATTTTGAACCGATTTTGAAGCCACTTTTGAAAAGGAGGAAAAGTACTTTTACACCATCAACTATGAACCTTGACTTTCAATAGTATCGTGAAAGGGAAAAGTAAATTGTATTATTAAGTTCGATATATCCATTAGTAATCAACAACAAAATAAGCCCTATAGGTCCTAAACACTACTTTACCCATTCTACTTCTAACACTCCTCATTAAGCTAAGCAGAAGTATTAGTCACGCTTAGCTTGTAACAAATATATCTATTCCCCCATTACCCAGAGATTTAGTAAAAATGTTTGCAAGTTGGTCACCTATTCAAATGTGATTGGAAAAGATCATTCCATGCTACAACTTTCCTCGAATTGAATGACAGTAAATTTTAATGTGTTTTGTTCTCTTATTAAACATATGGCTGGAAATATGCTACAACTTTATTATCACACCATAAAGTCATGGGGAGTAAAGTTTGAAAGCCTAATTCAATCAGAACTGTTGAATCTACATTAATTCACATGTCTATTGAGCCATGGCTCCATAGCTTGAGTCAGTACTAGAGTGGGCAATAACACTATGTTTCCTTCTCTTCTAAGATACTAGATTTACTCCAACCAAGATACAATAGTCGGTGGTTGATCTCATATCATCTAGAGATCTTGCCCAATCAGTATTAGAGAATCCTTCAACTTTGCTATGACCATGGAGCCTTCTTGAAGCACCTCAATATTCAAATGACCGCACCCTAGCGAGATGTACAAGGGGAAGACAAAAACTACCTTACCACACCAATTGAAAAGCAATGCCTGGTTGAGTAATGGTGATATAATTCAACTTACCTATCAGTTTTCTAAATCTCCCGAGATTATCAATAATACCTCCTCCCTCTATTACCGGTTTAACCCCTTATTTCATAGGTAAATCAAGAGGCTTTTATCTCAATATACATATCTTAGTAAGCAAATCCAGGACATATTTTCGCTATGACATAACATTATCTTCCTATGACCGTGACACATCAATTCCTAGGAAATACTTCAACTTTCCTAAGTTTTTAGTTTGAAACTATTGCCAAAGATAGATCTTTAGCTGCCAACCAAGTCATTTCCCGTTATGATAATATCATTAACATACATAATCAAGAACAGTTTGTCTCCCCTTGATTGTTTATAAAAGAGAGAGTGAATCTCCACATCTAGACAATCCAAAAGAAAACACGGCCTTAGAAAATCTTCCAAATCACACTCATGAGGATTGCTTCAAGCCATACAAAGACTTTTTTAATTTGCAAACTAGTTCGCTAGACTCCCCCTGAGTAACAAAGCCTTGATGTTGCTTCATGTAAACTTATTCATGAAGGGTACCATGCAAGAAGGCATTCTTGACATCAAGTTAAAATAGTAGTCATTTATATGAGGAAGCAAGAGAGATCATAATATGAATAGAAGTAAGTTTGGCAATAGGAGAAAAGTGTTAATATAGTTAACCCCAAACACCTAAGCATATCCTTTTGCATCAAGTCTTGCTTTTTAACGAGCGAGAGAACAGTTAGGATTGATTTTCATAACATATATCCATCGATAACTAATAGCAGTTTTGCTTAAAGGAAAAGGTACCAAGTCTTAAGTTCAATTAACCAGTAGGGCCTTTGTTGTCCTCTAACTAGAGCTTTGCAATGCCTTAGGTACAGACTTGGGGACAAGATATTGTTCAACAGTAGATAAAAATGATCTAAAATAAAGAGACATAGAAGAATATGAGATAAAATTTGCCATATATTATTATGTACAAGCATGTTTACCTTTGCAATGAATACAAAGGGGATCAAGATCATATATAAGAAGAGGGTTGGCTAATGATGGAGGAAAGGAAGATGACATAGTGGTGACGAGAGGAAGTGGGGGAGCAATAGCTACTCGAGAATGTCGAGTATAAACCTTGAGAAAAGTTGATTTCTATATAAATATTGATGAATCAGCTCAAGTAGTTGACTGAATGGTGGTCACATAGAAGTCTTCATCTAATTCAGACACGGTAATTGGAACACAATGATAAGGGGTGGATTCAAAACATGAAACATTAACAATTATAAAAATCTTTTTAGTAATGGAGAATAATAGCAATATCTCTTTTGAGCATGGGAATAACTTAGAAACACACATTTGATGGTCTTAGGATCAAGTTTTTGATATTCCAGGTCAATAACCATGAATAAAATAGACATAACCAAAAATACGGGGCGACAAGACAAACAGTAACTCATTTAGAAACAAAATAGAAAATGGCACACCACGTTGCAAAACAAAAGTAGGCATGCAATTAATAAGATAGCATGCGGTCAACATTAAACCAAAAGGTTTTGGGGATCTTCATCTCAAACAATATGGATCTAGTAACTTCCAATAAATGTCTATGCTTCCTTTTAGTAACACTATTTTTTTGTGGTGCATTAGAATAGGAAGATTCATGGATCATTGTACGTTGAGTCATATAATCAAAAAAATGTGCAGAAAAGTACTTGTTAGCATTATCGAAACTCAAAAAACTTAAACATGCACACTAAACTAAGTATGGGCTTTAGATATAAATGTATGAAATATAGAAAATAATTTTGAACAATTTTTCATTCGATATAACTAAGTGACTTTGGAGTAGTTATTGACAAAAGCAACAAAATATCTGAAGCCCAAATTGAAAACCACATGACACGGATCCTAAATATCTGAATGAAGTGATAAAAGAGGAGATGCCACTTGTTTAATGACTTGAGGCGGGTAACTAGTATGATGTAATTTGCCAAATTGACACGACTCACACTTTTAGCTAGAAAGGGACCGAAAACTAGAATCTAACTTTTGAAAACTGTGTAGAGAAGAATGACCAATACAACAATGGATCGGATGTAGATGCAACACTAGGGCATGCAATAAAAGGAGTGTCTTCAAGCACATACAACCCTCTACCTTACATCCTCTACTAATCATACTCTTCTTGGCCATATCCTAGAAAATACAAGAATTAGAGTAGAATATTACTGAACACTGAAAGTTTTTGGTTAATTTACTAACAAACATGAGGTTAAATGGAAATTGTGGAAGATAAAGAACTAAGAACAATGGCAATGAAGGAGTTGGATGAATTGTGCCAACCCCCTTAACACGTGTAAATGATCCATTGGCTAGGTTAACTACGGATGAAGATGGAGTAAGACATAAAATATACTCGAAAGACCTTAAATGTAATCAAAAACCCCTGAATCAATGATCAAAGGATGAGAAGCAGCTAAAAAGCATGCGGTAGCATTACCTATCTATACCATAGTAGTAGTGGAAGAAGTAGGTTATGAAATCTGAAAATATTTGTACCAAGCAAATTCCTCATCAAACAAACTATAGAGAAAAGTCAATACCAAATATAGTATTTGCAAATTGTAGTTGCTGCCATGGTCTCACATGTGACTTGTATCGAAATTTCTAAATATGACCCGGTTTTGCTATAATAATGGCAAGTCCATGTGGCCCCTCAACTATCATAGACATGTGGGATTGTCCATAAAAATGCTATTGTCATTGGCCTTTCCTTGTTCTTGTGCCTTACCCTTACCTTGGCCACCACGTTCACTATATCCTCCATGGTTTCCCCTATTATTCCTACTATCACTACTAATTCAAGATTAGGACACGAGTTGAATTATCTACTATAAATGTGGTGTTTTGAGAAGACTCACGAGAAATCCAAAGAACTCGAGCAAACGTATCTGCGAGTGATGCGATAGTCTTTTCTCCAAGAATCTAGGACCTAATAGTTTCAAATTCAGGACCAAGGCCTCTTAGGAATTCCATTACAACCAATTGTTCTCTTTGAAGTTGCATTTACTGAATATTGGCTGAAGTGGGGAGAACAACATTCAACTTCTCATTCATCCTCTTAAAATCAGCAAAGTACTACATAATAAAACATCCCTCCCGATCGCTCATAAATCTGTGACAAATTATTTTGGCCAGAGTATAATACATTCAAATACGTCCACAGTTCTCTAACTATGTCAATATGAGTTACTAGGTCAACCATATTGCTCTCCATGTAGTTTAGCATCTAACCAAGGATATGTGCGTCAATAATATCCCAAATTACATCATCTCTAGGTTTAAACTCAATCCAATGTCTATACCGATTCCTACTTGTCAAACTAAGCTTCACAATTTTTTTCTATTGATGAAAGTTAGCACAACCCTCAAGCCTCTTATCGGTAATTCAATTAGATGAAGAGGAAATCATTGTAGCTATCACATTATTACTGTGTGTAGGATTACCCTAAGTTTTACTCTTTGAAGAATCACCCATTCTCTTAAAAAAATAGGGAAATTCTCACAATATTGTTCTTCAGCAACTTAATCTCAACAATTCAATAATTCAACACAATAAAAAATATATCACCACATAATAGAGTCTCCACAATGCAGAAGCCCCATCAATCAAGAGACCATAACTAGATTGGTCAAACACTCTCGAGCTAAAGGCTGAAAAAAAAAAAAAAATCCGCACCTAGCCGGCGGATCAGATAGATCTATGAGGGCATGAGAACTTCCAATATCTGGTTGAACCAAGTTTATCATACCACTTCACGATTGCAGGAGCAGGATAGTCATTAAGTTGCAAGAGGACGTCCAATCACAGTAATGGTGAGGACGCACAACTCGCACAACAAAGTCAAGCAAAGAGAAGCACGCGACTCGGGCAAGAGGACAAGAGAGAGAGAAACGGCTAGCAAAGTCAAGTCGTGGCAGCGGTGGCAGCAAGCTATTTTGGCGAATGGTCAACGACGATGAGTGATCGACAACAACAGGTGATTGCTCTGTCGATTAGGGTTATGAACCTCACTCTACAACTATGTGACGGGGAAAAGTAAATTATATTATTTAGTAAAATTTGCTGTTGTAAAATATTGTGTTGCAAATATATAATAAAGAGAATAGAGAGATTAAGTAAAGAAAGCAGATAAACACTAAAGAAAGTAGAGAAAGCCAAAGGAGAAAATTTTATTTTTCACTATCTCTCTACTATGACAAAAACTAAGCTCTTATTTATAATAAAACAAAGATGCACTTATTATCAGTGTCAATGTATTAAATAAAACATATATTGGATAGGGAAATGAACATTCATTGAATAGGAAGATTTACTCATAATGTATGATACAAATATACAATTATAAGTACATTAGATAAGATGAATATAATGAATATTCATTCATGTATTTCATAACTCTCCCTTGAATATTCATTGTATTCATTATATTATAAATGTGCATTGAATGATAATGCCTCATTAAAAATCTTAAGCCGAAAAAACCTACTGGGACAAAAACCAGACAAAAGGAAAAAGAGTACATAGCACAAAATTTATGATCTCTCCTTTTTATGGATGCATTAATTGCCTCATTAAAAACTTTAAGCCTGAAAAACCCCGTGGAAAAAAATCGGACAGAAATAAAAAAAAAAAAAAAGTGCAATGTATAGTTCATAATATATCCCCCTCAATTGAGCCATATAGCCACTGTTAGAGTTAGTCAATCTTGCATCTTGTGAACTCGCCGCATACCAATGCCATACACTAATTTCTCAAAAGTTGACTTTGACAATAATTTGGTAAAAAGATCTACAATATTATTTATGAATTGAATCTGTTTAACATTAATTTATCGACTTTCTTGGAGTTCATGAATATAGAAAATTTTGGTGAGATATGCTTGATCCCATCATCTTTGATATATCATCTCCTAACTTGTGCAACACAAGCATCATTATCTTCATAAATTATAGTAAGAGAATTTGTAATCGGTATTAAACAACAGGAATTATGAATATGCGTTATAACGGATCTTAACCAAATACACTCACTTCTAGCTTTATATAAAGCAATAATTTTAGAGTGGTTAGAAGATGTAGCTATTAGCGATTGCTTTGTAGAACACCAAGAAATAGCGGTGCCGTTATAACAAAATAAATAACCGGTTTGAGAGTGAGCCTTATGTGTATTAGATCTATATCCAGCATTAGCATATCCAATTAAACCAGAGGTAGTGGAATCCTTGGAATAATATAATCAAGAGTTTATGGTTCCTCAGAGATAACGAAAAATATGTTTAATTTCATTCAAGTGTCTTTGAGTTGGCTCATAATTAAAACGTGCCAATAAATTTACCGCAAAAGCGATATCTGGTCTCGTATATTGTGCTAAGTATATTAAAACCCCAATTGCATTGAAATATGGTACTTCAGGATTAAGTATCTCTTCATCAGATTCTATAGGACGAAACGGATCCTTTTGGGAATCTAGAGACCTTACAACCATAAGGGTATTCAATGGATAAGCCTTGTCCATGTTGAAACGTTTAAGTAATATTTCAATGTATGCTGATTGATAGACGATTATTCAATTTACTTTATGCTCAAGTTTTAGACCAAGACAAAATTTGGTTTTATCCAAATCTTTAACTTCAAACTCAATTTTTCAAATACTCAATAGTTTTAGCTAACTCTTCTGGAGTTCCAATTAAATTTAAATCGTCGATATAAACTGTTACAATAGCAAAACCGATATATGATTTATTAACAAACACGCATGGACGAATATGATTATTTTTGTACATTTCCTTAATTAGGTACTCACTTAAGTATTGATACCACATGCAACCAGATTACTTTAATCCGTAGAAAAATCTTTGTAATTTTATTGAGAATAAATTGCGGGGAGTGCATGCATCAAGCATTTTGAATCACTTAGGAATTTTCATATAAATATCAGAGTCTAATGAGCCATATAGATATGTCGTCCAACGTCCATAAGACGCATTTCCAATATTTCATAGAGTACTAGGCTAATGAAAAAAATGAAATGTAATCATTTTCATCACAGGTGAATATGTCTCATTATAATCAATCCCAAGTTTTTGGGAGAATCATTCAGGCTTTATACTTGACAACCTTGTTTTTCCCATTTCGTTTCTAGACAAATATCAATTTATATCCAACGGGCTTTACATTATCATGGATTCAAGTTATGGGTCCAAAACCCTCTCGTTTAGCTAGGGAAGCTAATTCAGCTTTAATTGCTTCCTCTCACTTAGACCAATTTTTCATTTGATGGCATTTAATAATAGATTGCAACTCACAATCATCATCCATAATTTTATGAGCAACTAAGAATGCAAAAACATCATCAATAATAATTTCATTTCGATCACAAATCTCATTATAATATGTAATGGAATTCTCAATCCCAAGATTAGTGTTCATTTCATGGGTTTGCATCTCTTTAAGGGCAATAAGGTTTTTGGGAGCAAGCACAACATCAGGTTCTTCTGAAGCAGATTCCTGATTCTTTCCCATTCGTTTTCGAGGAACGGTATGTTTTGATCCTATTGGTCTACCTCGCTTCAAGTGTAGGGGATTTTGATACATCTTAACCTATTCTTCAGGAACAACTATCCTAGTTGGAGCATTTGCAGTTGAAATATGAGATTTCGTTACTTTAGTAGCATCATTAAATGCGTCAAGAAGTCTATTAGCCATAGCCTATAAATGGATTATGCGCTGCACCTCTTTTTTGCACTCAAGAGTTCTTAGGTCTGATTGAGATAAATTTTTCTCATTCCATAAGAAAATCTTCACTAATTTTTGTTTTGCAGTTACTGAAGTTGTTTGTGTTCCGATTGATAGAGACATAGTCTCATTGAAATGACAATCTACGAATCTGGCAGTAAAAATATCACAAATAGTTGGTTCCAAGAACCTAATGATAGACGATGAATTAAACCCAATATAAATGCTCAAACGGCGTTGCAGACCCATTTTCGTTAGCGGTGCTACAGGCACTTGTATTGCACAACCAAAGGTTTGTGAATGTGAAATATTTGATTCATCAACAAGAACTATTTGAAATGAAGATTGTAAAAAATTAACAGTGGAGCGCAATCTTATTAGGGCCGCCGCATGCAAAACTACATGACCCCATGTTGTATCGTTGAGATTCGTTCTCAATAATAGAGTGTGGGCAATGATTATGCTAATCCATTTAAAGTATGAACATGTGACCGGATGCTCAACCTCGATTCCGAGTAAAGCACAATAGGTATCAAAACTCTTTGATATAAATTCACCAGCATTATCCATCCTTATACTTTTAATTGGATAATCGGAGAATTTTGCCTAGAGCCTTATAATCTGTACAAGTAAACATACAAAGGTGACATTGCGCATAGATAATAGATAATAGGCAAACATGAGACCATCTATAAGATGTGTCCACTAATACCATAAAATATTGAAGCGGTCCACTTTGTAGTTGTATTAATCTACAAATATCAACCTAATTCTTTGCAAGAATAAAGGGGATTCAAGATTAACCTTTGTTATAAAAGGTTTGATAATGAGTTTTCCTTATGAACAAGTTTCACAGTTATAATTTTTGGATAACAATACATTTGTATTCTTTAAAGGATGCCTTTTTATATTCTGAATTATTCTACGCATCATTGAAGCGCTAGGGTGACCAAGACGATCATGTTATAGTCCAAACTGATTAGGGTTTATTAATCTTCAAGATATGGTGGCGTAGGTTTCAACAGCCTTAATAATAACACAATATAAACCCATAGAACAAACTTCTAACTTCTCATGGATGGTCTTCAAGCACATCTTATAAAAGGTGATACCAATATATTCCTTATCTTGCTCATAAATAGTCTCAATACGATACCCATTACGGCGTATATCTTTGAAGCCGAGTATATTCCTTTTTTATCTACTGCTTAGAAACGTATCATCAATATGCAGGATGGTGCCATTTCGTAAAATAAGCAATAATCGGAATATGACCTGATATTGTATGGATATGTACCTTACATAATGTCATATTCGAGAAAAAAAATGTTTTACTACGAAATATGGTATGTGTTGATGCACTATCAAGCAAACACACATCTTCCTCTTTCTCGGTATTTTTCATTTGCATTTATGTTGACAACTTCATGTGTCAAAATTTGCATATTAGTTATAGTCAAATAAAATTTCAAAATAATAAATATTATATAAGGTTCATTAGCATTTTATTACATAACCATACTAGAGAACAATAAAATGTAATACTTTTAAAGAAAAACAACTAGAAAAGAAATTATTAGAATCATAAAATTCGAAGTCCAAGTTGTCATCTACCAGTCTGATGTCTCATCAAAGTAATCAGAGGTCCTTAAAGAAATCAGAAACATCCAGAGATGCATTTACTATTTCAGGAATAAGATAAATTCTACCAACAGATATATTGTTGGTGTCAATAATGGTTATGACAGTATGATTAATTTCAATGGCATGAGATTCACTATGCTTGCCCGTATTTTTTGAAGATTACTAGTATAGATCAATAAAGTGTTTTGGGGTAAGGAATGTCAGGAACCGAACTGAAAAATTCGATTTTTTCGGTTCGATTTTCATTAAAAATCAATATTTTTTTTTGTTCGGTTTTTATCGGTTAACCGAACCGAACTGAACCACAAATCGATAAATTTGGTTTTATTCTCTCCTGACTCCAGTCTCCTCTGGCTTTGAGTCCTCTCCTCTTGTGTCTCGTCTTGGTCGGCGACGACGACGACGACTGCGACGACAATGACGACAACGACGACTGCGAAGGCGACGACGGCAGGGACGGCGACTGCGACGGCGATGGCAACCGATTGAGGGACATAGCCCCTTTCTTCTGCAAGTCTCTCCTTCGTCCCTCTTCCTTTTGCAACGATGACGGCAACTGAGAAGAATTTGTAGCGGCCACGTGCCTGAGCATGTCCTGCGCAAGCAAGTCTCTAATCCCGTCTTCATTGCTCGCCGCCATTTAATTTAATCCAGTGCTTGCGTGCCTATGCTTCCTCCTCTCGGGCTGAGGCGAAGAGGGTTTTTGGGGACATGGGCGATAAGAGAATTGGTTTCTTGGAGTTCCATGATCACCTGGAGTTTGAAGCAGTGGATATGTTCGTTCATATGCTCGAGGATGGGTTTTTCCTTAATGATTATTGTTTCGTGGTGGTTGATCGGGCTTGCTCGGTCCTAGAGAATGCATCGATTGGTGATACGGTTTTCGGGTTTATTATCAATAGCGGCTATCTTGATTCTGATGTGTGTGTTGGGTGTGCATTGATTGACATGTTTGCAAAGGGTAGTGCCCATTTGGTTTCAGCTCATAAGGTGTTTGAGAAAATGCCCGAGAGGAATGTGGTTGCTTCTTCTCATGCTTTACATGTAATCTAATTGTTCTTTAAAGGTATGAAATTGCTTGCAGTTTTTGGATGACAAAGTAAATTTATATATTTGTTTTTTGGAAATGATGATAGATGCATTTTTAATGGAAACGGGAAACTCTTGGAAGATTTGGTTCTAGCAGCACAAGAAGGTGTCTTTGTTAATGTTGACATCGAATTTGACTTGGAGAACATAGTTGCAGCTGCAAGAATAGCAAGCAAGAAGGTTAATGTCCTACTTCGTATTAATCCAGACGTGGATTCTCAGGTAGTTTTGGTTCTTCCACTCATAAGACCTTTACATTTCATGCCTTACATACTATTCTCTGTTAAGCTCATTTTTTAACAGTATTTGTTGTGTTCATTTCATATGAATTATGGCTGGTGTGTCACTGGTTCCTACCTTCTCCTGAAACAGTCTCAGACTAATTCTGTGGGTTTTTTTTTTTTTTTTTTAAATTCAGGTCCATCCATATCTTGCCACGGGAAACAAGAACTCTAAGTTTGGAATTAGGAATGAGAAGCTGCAGTGGTTTCTTGATGTTGTATAATCACATCCAAACGAGCCGAAGCTTGTGGGTGCCCATTGCCATCTTGGTTTCACAATTACCAAGGTATGGTCTTAATCTTGTTTTGAATCACATTAAAGATTACAGTAGTCAAAGCTGTTATTGTCTAACTATTGGTTTACCTTTGACTGGTTGTACCTAACTGAGTATGAGGATCATATGAATCTCTTTGTACTTTATGTGTTTTGCCCATCTATCTATCAATTCTAATTTACCCAACAATTGGCACACTTGTGATATTGAGAAAGTCCTTTTTCTCGTACTTCTCAGGTTGACATTTTCAGAGATGCTGCAATTCTCATGGTAAATTATATCGACCTGATTCGTGAGCAAGGATTTGAGGTTAATTATATGAATATTGGAGGTGGTCTTGGAATAGATTATTACCACACTAGTGCTATCCTTCCTATGCCCAGAGATCTCATTGACACAGTGAGGATCATACCTTTAATTCTTCATGTCATGTGTGCTTTTTCAGAGACAATTCATAATACTATTGCAGGCTTGATGTGGATTAATTATTGTTGAAGCAACAAGAGTTTGACATATTTGATTTGAAAGACAAGTATATTTGCAATTCCTTCATGTAGAATCTAGTCCTACTTTTACATTCTTGTTACTCTAGGGTCTTCATTGGTGCCGAAATCCACACTGTACGATGTTTGCTTGTGTTGACATTACCTTAAAATTAGATAGCGAGATAACCGAACTACTTTGATCAACGTTCCTTTTTCTCCCCTTCTTTCCATTATTTTGGCAAGAATATCATAATAGCCTTTAGGAATGACCTTCAAGCTGAGGAAATCTATGTCGTTGATCATCTTTCTGACAGAACAAACGTTAAAAAGGGAATACAACCAGCAAAATTGTTATCGGTTGAATGTTTCAACTATTGGTTGATTGGGAGCTTAAGCTTTTATTTTTGTCAAATGATAATTTAAGATTTCAAAAAAGCCTCGATCAAGTCTCAAGCTCATTTTTGATGGAATTACACGATTGGAAATGGCACGTGGCATGTAGCCAAATATTCCACATGGAAGCCACATCGGATTTCCTACACTTCAATTTTACTGGTGATGAGCACACGATTTGATTGGGACTTCTTAAACAAGTTTTCTATTGACCAAACCAAAACTTTCAAGTCTAGAATGGACTAAAAACTGGAAACTCTAATATTTGTTTTAGCACTTACCAATATGTTATTCGGGAATAAGATAAAGTAAATACTTTTTGCCAATAGTTTTTTTGACACTTATAAACTTTTTTAGTAATTTATCAGTACGGAAAAAATTCTTTCTTTTTTTCAATTGAACAATAGAATTGTCTCTTAGAGAATCATCAAGAGAGATTTAAGCAATTATTTAAATTGGATATCATTATTTGGCCAATGCTTAAAAAAAGGAATGAAGTATATGATCTAAATTGCAAAATCCTCTAAGCTTGAAGTGCAGTAACATATTGAATTTAGATTATTTTGAGTTGAACAGAGAAAAAAAAACGAAAAAAAAAAATCAAAAACCAAAAGTTGAAAACCAAAAACCGAAAAACCGAACCGAACCGAACCGAACCAAATCGAAATTTCGGTTGGGTTCGTATTCGGTTTGGGTCTCATTCGGTTCGATTCGGAAGATTTTTCTAACAGTTCGGTTCGGTTCGATTTTTCAAAAAACAGAATCGAACCGAACCGTTGACACCCCTACTTTGGGGTACGACAAGTACGTGACCAGTGCTCAATCATGCCACAACGATGGTAAATACTTTCATTAGTTACATTCTTTGGTTTCTTTTCTTTGTCATGATACGGGCCAAAGTTAGATTTTCTAGGACAGTTAAATTTCTTATCATTTCTTCTAGGATTATGTTCTTGCATGTGCTTATAGCCTTTAATATAACCAGTATTTTTCTCAGAGTTAGCATGTGCTTGAGGCAATGCTTTTGAGCCAGCAAGTCTAAGATCATGGATTTTAAGCAACAATTCATTAGTTTGCTCAGCAGTAAGGAGCACGAAAATTAATTCAAAGTATGTGGCAAATTAACGCTATTGGTATTACTGTTGCAATACAATATTCGAAGCATGAAAGGTGGAGAAGGTTTTCTCTAATAGTTCCACATCAATGAGCTTGATACCGCATAATTCAAGCCGAGAAACGATATCAAATAAAACAGAGTTATGGTCAGACACTGATTTAAAATCATGTAGTTTGAGATTTTGCCAGTCATATTGTGCTTGAGGAAGGATAACAGTCTTGATATGATCATACATATCATTCAATCTCTTCCACAAGGTCTGAGGGTCTCAAACAGATAAATATTGAGTCTGTAGGCTCTTATGCAAATGACGACGAATAAAAATCAGTGCATTTGCTTTATCTTTTGCATTTGAGATTCCATCTTCTATAATTGCATCAACGCGATTTTGCCCTTGGAGGTGCATTTCTATATCAAGGCACTAGGATAGATAATTATTTCCACTCACTTCCAAGATATGGAATTTGGGCTTTTCAATATTTGTTATAATTTTTCCAAAAATAAATACTTAAATTAATTAGAAAGATTTCCAAATATACACCGCTACTTCAGAAGCAAAAGGATACTTTTAAAATTGAAATTTTGGTTTCAAGCCAAGAAAAAGAAACATGAAGAATTGATAGGAGAAGATGAATTATAAGTTGATTAATGAAAACAAAGAAAACACTTACCTTACAAAAATTATTTACTCAGTTGGTAGATTTTTGCGCTGATAATGTGTTGTAAAATATTGTGTTGCAAATATATAATAGAGAAAATAGAGAAATTAAGTAGAGAAAGTAGATAAATACCAAAGATAGTAGATAAAGCTAGAGGATAAACTTTTATTGTTTACTATCTCTACTATGACAAAAACTAAGCTCCTATTTATAATAAAATAAGGATGCACTTATTATTAATGTACATATATTGAATAGAAAGATGAACATTCATTGAATATTGAATAGGGGGATGTACTTAGAATGTTTGATACAAATGTATCATAATAAGTATATTAGATAAAATGAATATAATGAATATATATTCATGTATTTCACAACAATATATACATTAGTATTCAGCAACAAAATAAGCCCTAAAGATTCCAAAGCCTACTTTACCCTTTATACGTCTAACAATAATCAACTAGCCACGCAACTAGTTCATTGAGGTGCATCTTGAAAACGCATTGATAGAACTATATATTTTACTTAATAAATTTAGATTTATACATAAAAATGGACCGATTCTTGGATGGAACCAAAAAACCAATCTGGACCCGACAGTTCCATAATCGGCCGGTCCATTCCCAATTCCAATCTTTGGAAGTCACGAGATTGATTTCCACAGAACCTGAAACGACTCTACCTAGAACCAATCACCCCCCATCTCAAACAGGCTTACCAGCAAATCCACCTTCCTTCTGCAGAAATCACTAGAACTAACAAATCATGGAGTCAAAGTTGCAGCCCTCGAATCTCTTTCTTGTTTCAAATAATATAGAAAATGAATAGTAAACGGAAAAGTCGATGCATATCACATTAGCTTTTCCACGCAAAGTGGCAATCATTTTTGGTTTTTTTGGTTTTTGTTCAGGAACCGAGCCCGTGTCAGAGCTTTTCTTAAGAAAAAGCAGGAGGGAGTGAACCCTAACCAGCTCTGTACAGCAAGTACAAAAAAATGCATCATCAGCATTTTCGGTTTTGTCATTCTTGGACTAAAGCACAATTGACCTATTGAGCCATCGGAATATTAACAGCATGGCAAATCAGCACTTTCCTAGCCACATCCTACACATAAAAATATTTGAAGAGTAACACGTGAGGGACACATCCATTCCGCAATTTCTTCATTCTCTTGTTTCACAAATGAAGATCCTCGGAGATGTCTCCACTATCTTCATTCTCTTGTTTCACAAATGAAGATCCTCGGAGATGTCTCCACTGAGTTCCCCGCCTTCAGATGGAGGTGTGAGCCGCAGCCTCTTAGCATTTGGCTGCCCATCTACGTCTTCCACCTGCCTGCTTTGGGTCTTCACCACATCATCAGAAGCTATCATGTTATCCACTATATCAGCAACTTTGGTATCTTGAGGATACCGGTCGAGCTCAGCTTCGCTTTCCCCATGCAACATGGCATTGGTTGTCCCAGAATTGTGATGCAACGACATGACTAAGTTGTCCTGCAAAGCGAAATTCACACGCTCATCGCCATTATCATTCACTGTGTCAAGGTTCTGGGAATCCACAATTACATCCTCTGGAACGTCCCCAGAAGGGCCAAGGCCATCTGCACAAAGCTCCAATTTTTCCATGGGAAGAGATTGCAGATCTTCTGCTTTGAGTTCTTGACTCAGACTTGCATCATTTTTTGCCACATTGTTATCATTGCTTTCAAGAATATCCATATCCTGTGAATCATCTAAAGCGTACATGGATCTTTCTGAGTCATCATGACATTCGTGCTCTCCTTGTGCTGATATTCCTGGTCTCCATAAGTTCTCAGTTCTGATACCCTCAGATGAACAAGAAACCCCGGTGGCTTCATGCGAGACTCTGTTAATCTCTCCAAAATCTGACTCTCCTGAAGGTGCATAAGGCGCATAAGCAAATTGGGTACTGATCTCTGCATCTGCTGGCTGGAAATAACAAAAGCACAGAAGTCAGTAACAATCAGTTAAAACAAGAATAGAGATATACAGGTGTCCATCCACCTTTCCATAACAGGGTGATAGAGAAGAAAGCAGATTGGTAGCGTCACCACAGATGAGAATGGAGTGGAGAGATAGACTTTGTCACATGTATAGCTAGGGGTAACTGACCACAACTGCAAACTACTTTGAGTTTGGCAAGATGTTTGTCAATCTCGAGTAGCTTATATTTTGATTACTCAACCCCTGGCTCAACACTACTTGACTCAAGCAGCTTTCCAAGCCTATTTGAGCAGTTGAATTTTTGTATGCAGTACATAAATGCCGTGTTGTTCTTCAACTTATCGTCCAATATTCATGTAATCAACCCATCTTAGTGGGATAAGGAATAATTTGTCAGTGTTGTTGTATTATATTTCCAGAGCATTAACGGGAGCTTAAACTAGATTTTTATCATCAGAATTGAACTGAATCAAGCTCAACAAATTTTATCAAGTTAATCTAGATCTTGAAAAGAAAAAGCTCAACCAAGCCAAAGTCAAGTGATGAAGTCGATTGAGACTTGAATAATAGAGTTCCAACATCAATTGTCTCAACCCGACTTGGCTTGATTACATATAAAGTTATAATAAGGGAATTTTTAGATCTTCTGCAATAGAATGAGGATTGTCAATTTCCACAAAAAAATTCCAGCAACCATAGTACTTTATGGGGAACTTCTATAGTCATGAATGCTGTCTAAGCTGATACCTAGAATGCTGCGAAACAGGTTGATATTAGCAGTTCCTCAGAAAGAAAGCTGGCTATCATTTTGATGACCTTTCCAAAGCAATCTATAAAGCATTTAGCCATCTACTCTTCAAAAGATTTTTGAAAGCAGTACACTTTAATAAGAATCTCAAACCTGAAAAAGAGATTCTAATTGTGAGGGGAGTTTATTACCTCTACTGCTGATAGAGAACCATTAAGATAATACGCTGGCTGGTCAAAAGAAAGACACCTTCCAAGAAATGAACCCGGAGCAGTTCCTGGTTCAAAAAGCTCCCTCAGGACCAGGCCTGACTCATTAAGGCATTGAGAATTCCTCATTGAAGGATCAGCTAACAAACTGATTTCAATACCCTTGTCGACTTGGGAGTTCGAATCGCACGCTGCCACAGGACTATGTTTCTGTGTAAAGTCTACACATTTGTTTCCATTCCTAGCATCTAGAATTCTAGAGGACTGATTTTCTTCAGTACAGTCTGCTGAAGAAGCATTATGGGGCCGAAAATCAAGGAGTTCATAAATCAATTTCTGAATCACTGTACGCTTGAGAGAAGCCTCAACTGGTAGAAACCAATCTGTGCTAAGCTGAAAAAATTGAAGAGCCGGGATCAGTAAATAATCAACTAAAAAAATCGAAGAAAACAAGGATCATGCCAAAAGCAGAGAAAACCAATGAATGTTTTTCCTAGAGCAGAGGCAAAGAAAACATTTCCCACTTAAGAATACTCAGCAAAATAGACGAGCTAGTGCTGATATTCTCTCTCAAATATATCACTTGAGCTTTGCCTAATTCAACACCTGTCTCATATATCTTCAGGCTATTATCTATCACATCCAGAAACACATCATTCCATCTTGTTATAGATGCCAGTATGGCCAAATAGAGCAGCAGATCCTTCTATCCAAGAACCAAAAATAATTTTCTAGATTCCCAAAAATTATAGAAAATAATCTAAAACTACATACTTCAAAAGAAGTGTCAGTCCAATGACTGCAATATCAAGCATCAAACCATAAACAAACAAGTTTCAGATTCAATCAAACTTTTGCTTCTGATAGCCACACAAAATCCAAAAAGAATGAATAGCCACAGAAGATGCAAACAAGCTATTTAGTGTGGCAAAATCCAAAGTAACAGACAATGCTTCTATGGTTACATTAAAAATAAGTAGAAACTTCAGATACAGAGATCAAATTAAGAGAAGAAACAAGAGCAGTTCAAGAACTGGACCAACACAGAATAAGGACCCAGCAAAATTAGTCCAAACAAGCATCATGATCCCAGAACACCACACCTGACTCATTTCTCAGAGGAGTTGCAACAATTTTATCATCAGAAAATCATCCTTTAACCAGATTTTTACCAAATTCACTTCTGAGGCAAAACCAAGAGGCAGACAGTCTAAAACTGGATGATAACATTTCATAAGGCAAAACTGGTTAGGTACTTACAAATCGGGAAAATTTGGATATTTTGAACAGATTGAAAGTACAAGGTGCTTCTTCCAAGAAACGCTCCAGGTAATGGAGTAAAAACAGGCCGCAATCAAATGAATTTTCCTGCTGTGGCAGCTGAGATCAATAAAAGGAAAAAGGTTAAATGTTTTCAGGAAAAATATCACAAATGTGCATGCCACATACACTCACACACACAGTAATGTCTCAGATACATCGAGGTTGTTCCAGTGTTAGGCAAGGACGAAGGGAACACTAAGAATTTGACACAACTTGGCTGGGTGGATGACACAAGGCCAATCTCTTGTCCCCAAGTTCTTGATTAAGACACAAAGTTGATTTATGAAAAGAACGTCCACTCATAAGTTATCTAACATCTTTAGCTATCAACTAAACTCTCTAGAGTAGTAGAATATTTGCTCCCATCTACAATACAAGTTTTAGAATGGCAAAACTCTGTTACCTAATTTAGCTCAGTAAACCTCAGATAATCAAGGCTACTAGAACTATCATGTACTTTTAAAACAATTATGTGATGTAATTGGATTATGTTACAGGCTAGATGCCAGAATTGAAGGCAACTACAGATTTTTCTCTCTAACTTAACTAATGTCATGATAAAAGATCTCCAAAAAGTAGGTAGATGAAATCTGCAGCTATAATCAAATTCATTCCCTCCCTTCAGTATTATAACACAATTACAAGGATGATTACAGAAAAATCTGTGTGTGATCTATGGAATTGAATACAGTAATGAATCATACTCCAAACCTACTATCTTTCCACTGGATATCACTACGGGAAGTCAAGACAGCATGTCAGTAGTACTATTTGAATCCTCGCCAAATATATCAATCAACTATAAGAAGTGATACACAAAATCCCTGATGAAAATGCAGGAGTTATTCCAGGGGTCAAGGACCATCAGATGATATGTAAAACAGCCGTACATCAGCACAATATTTGATAGCTTATTCCAATGGCATAGTTAAATACTATCCCATCGGCGCCCAAGGTGAAATCAGTTTCATCTGCAGCCACACAGATACATGTGAAATTTCCAAAAGCCTTCATTACATCTACCAAATAATTTTAAATCAAGATAATCACTATCTTATAGAATGGTTCGCCATAGGGGAAAATCTGCATCTTTTACAATCTACAACCAGATTCCCCTGCTCAATTGCTGCCATGATAAATTCTTGGCCCAGTCAAGTCAAGTTGGAATTTCAGCAGCAATACTTGCAGTTCTATTGACCTGACTTATAACGAAATAATTTCCCAATTTACCAATAACACGCAAGCACACCCCTAGCATTAAATCTGCCAACTTGTCTTTTATAGGATAAGTTAGCCCATGAAGAGACCACCAACGATCTACACAAACCCAACCCAAAAATAAAAAAGAGGACATCCCTATATTGGGAAGAGAAGACATGCTCATCCCCTCTCGCAAAATCATCAAATTTCCAGAACCTCTTGGAGTGGAGCCAATAGCAACAACTTCATATGATGACCTCTTTCACAGTTTCAAAGGCCGAGGTCGGAGGAAGGGGGGATACCCACATTTTGTGAATTTCTCATTATCAATGTTACTGAATTATCACTTGCATTCATATCTCAAACATGAGGCAAACATAGAGCTAAACTTAGAGATATTCTGGTCACCTCAAGGTTCAAACCTGTCGGGAATATGGTGTTCACAAACAGGTTTTCCGTTAATCAAAGAATTTGCATGACAATCACAACATAATTCTGCATATCAGTGCATACACAAGACGTGTCATAGAAAGATTTGCTTTCTTTCGTACCATCTGCGTTGCGACAGCATCTATAGCAATTCTTCTTCAAAAAGTCAACATTGACAAGATATTGCACCTAGAGCAAACAATTCATACCTCAAGTGCGACAAATCGCAAATTGGTGAATTTAGAGGATATGTCTTCTGATGTCTCGTTTCCCCTTTCTTTCCATTCTTCCCATAAATAACTGTTGCACCAAATAAAAAAAAGTCAATGCAATTGATTCCAAAGTGCAATCCAACAATGGGTAAATGAAGAAAAGGTTTGATAATGTTACAAAAGAAAGATAATTATTAAAAGAGCAAACCCATGAAACTTTTGCCTTTCCTTCTTTTTTACTATATTAGTCAGACACAAGCAGAAATGGCCTCAGATGTAAACTTCACAATTGGCATCCCCTTAGTGATCTCTTAACGCTAGACTTATGGCCAGTGCTATGTACAGGGAAAAAAGCAAATTTCCAATTCAATAGTGCATAATATTATATATCATAAAAGGTATTCATAGTTTAAATCACCAAAATTTTCATTTTTTTTCCTCAGATAGCAGGATAATCTTTTACGGTACACATATTTCAAAATACTCGAACCAAAAAAAAAACAAAATCAAAATTCCCTTTTTCCATGTGTATGAGATACTCTACTGGTACATATCAGTCAGATTAATAACCTTACCTATCCTACAATCATAAAAAGATAGACTTGGTTTTGCATTGCAATGTTGTCTGTTAGTTTATATCATCAAAAATTAATGACTAAAACTAATATGACTTCATGTTTTTATTCCTTAATTACTGGTTTTTTTATATTTGGATAACATTTGTTTGTTAAGTAGTAGAAAATTTTAAAATAATTATAAGAACCTTGAGAAGGAAAAGTGGGTGATCTCATTAGTCAGAAAAAGTTTTATTTTTCTGTCAAAGCTATTATATTTCAGATTTAGGGGAAGTAAATAAGGGGAAAAATTTAATGTCGAGAGATGATTAATTCGATTAACATTTGTTTGTTAAGTACTAGAAAATTTTAAAATAATTATAAGAACCTTGAGGAGGAAAAGTAGGTGATCTCATTAGTCAGAAAAAGTTTCATTTTTCTGTCCATGCTAGCATTTTTCAGATCTTGGGGGAAGTAAAAAGGGGAAAATATTTAATGTTGAGAAATGTGTCATCAGTGGAGAGGTTCAGGTGTCAACAGTTTAGAGATCCACATGTCACCTCTTCATTAACTCCTTCAAGAAGCACCAAAATACAATATATCATTAGATACCTCTCATACTATCAAATTAGAAAATGTCATTTAGCCTTAATAACAAAACCTCTTCATCAAAAAATAAAAGAAAACAACCAAGATGTGGAGTCATCATCTGAAGAAAATATGAAAGAGATGTTCAGTCAAAGCTAAAACCTAAATAACCACACTAGGCCTTTTCTTACTAGCCAAGAAAGCTACATCAGGCTGTCTTATGCTATTGGCACCGCTTACTAACGATATTCCCACTTTTCCACAAAGTTAAGACCCTGGCATGATGCCGCTTTGCTTTTTTCAACCTTGTCCTCGCCAAGCCACATATCCGAACAGGAATATAATTAAAAGGTCATTCACATGACTACACCTTCGATCCATCAACAGAGTCTCCTCCTCCGTTCACGCAAAACTAACCCCCTCCCAAATATGTTCACTTCATCGCCATCTAAAGCTACATTCAATGTTGTCAACTCGAGTGCCGATGCTTCACAATGGTTATAGGTGTACCTCTTAACATCAAAGATGGAGGTTCTTCCCACCCCCCTCTCCCCCATGGGAAGAAAAGTAAAATAAAGTTTCAAATTTTCACTCATTGGGTGGCCCACCATCCATAGTTTAAATTCAATCACCTCTCATAAAGGAGAAAGTGGTTTACAAAAATCTTATCATACCTTTGGACAAGATTCTTCAGACCGTCATGACTTCCTTTTATAGAATCCATGTGCAGTATACAAGGTACTTTGGGGGACTGTCTCGAGTCTTCCTCTGTAAAGTTCGCAAAATACCAAATGAAGAGATAAAAAGCAGCACATTATGCAGCTGAATCAACACAACTATCTCAATTTTTGCAACTCAAGGACCACAGAGATGAACAAATACCAGGAAGAAAGCCAAGAACCAAAACATACCTCTAAAACTGGCCACCTCACCAGGGTGACATATGACAATCAAACTCCAGTGAAGACTGTTACAAGGACATATATACTGTCGATATAAGCGAAGCTGCATCAACAAACTTAAAGCGCAACATCTGATTGGTTTGCATCTTACTTGAAGTTTACAGGAATGAAAATGTAATCCTTATCAAAAAGATTAAGTTTCCTTGTCCATTTACGAACACGTAGGAAAGCAGCCCTGCCGTCAGAGGCACTGGATGGATCTTTATCTAGATCAGCAAGCTTCCGGAAGAAGAAACTGTTAAAAAAATGGTATCTGTGTTTTTCATCTGGTTGAATCCGATTCTTCAAGTACCTACAATGTCGACAAAGATTGTAGATAAGGCAAATGACAAAGTAAAAGCAGTGACCTGTGTCGGTCAATTCTCAAAGAAAAAGCTAAGATGAACCTCCTAGTGAAAACAAAATAGCTAAGACAGACCTTCCAGTTTGAAGAATGTTGTCAAGTCTAAAGGACTAAACCTCTATCATTAAACTCAACTTGATCGGAATATATGTCATTCACAAATTAGACCAATTTCCTAGCAGGTATTCATTGGGAATCAAGGAAGCAGTATTTCTGAGAATTCAGACAGCTACAATACAAGCTTACTTGATATAAAAGTCTATGATTGTATCATTGATGAATGTTTCTGGTTGTAGCAGATCCACGTCTCTTTTACTGATGGAGACTGCATCTGCCTCCCCTTTTGGATAGATAAATTCTTCAAAAGGCTCATCGAAACTGTAAAATCAACATGTCCGATCATGAAATAAAAGAAAGGGTAACCATGTCAATAACACATAATTCCAATGAAGTACTCTGAATGTGACAAAGCATCCAAAATTAAGTATCGGTTGTAAGAAAGGATGATGTCTAAGCCAATTGTCTCCATTGCGACATTTTGTTTTTTATAAATCAAAGTAAATGAAATTGTATCAAAAAGATGAAATGTGCAATCTAACTTAAAGGGAGCTTAAACATGTGATCCCAATGGAGTCCCATCTATTCATGCTCAACTTGTTTCGAGTGCTCACATCTTTGGTAAGAGAACGTAACAAAGACTTCAATTCATCATGGGGGAAACTTTATTCAAAGTCAATCCGCAATAAACTAAAATACGGATAATTTCCACCAAAGCCGAATAAAAGAGTACAACACAGAAGCAACTCAAGATTTAGAACCCCAAACAGTCTTTTGACCACCCGGATGAAAACTTACACCCCACACATTCACTAGAAAAATATAGCACAACGCAATTAAAAAATGATCCAATCTTTTTTTTCAATGACAAGGAAGCCCACCTTATATGGGTAAATCCCGGACTCGTGCCCCATTAACCTTATGGCCCATAAGATGGAATCAGGGCCCCAATGAATTGCCCAAACATATAATAATTTGCACTTAGTGAAGTGGAGAATTAAACCTGTGTCATGAGCTGAATGCACATGTACGTTTCATACCGCATTGCATGTAAACAATAAAAATGGAAGTGGATAGCACCCAAAAGCATTAAACACCTTACAAGTCACAACAATTTATCAAGACATAAAGAACTTACATTTCCAAGGTAAAAGCATGGGTAAATATGTTAATGTAACTCACTTGGGAAAGTAATGCCTTTCTCCACTTAAATCCCCTTGACCCAGCGGCCCATCCACACTATAGAAGAGGAAAATGTAATTTGATTCAATAAATAAAACGAGACAAGGCCATTAATTCAATGCACATTGTCTTTGCATTTACCAATTACATACAATAAACTCAATGCACTATAAAAGGCAATAACACATGATTTACATCATCCTGCTAACTAGCAACTAGAGACAAACTAATTGCATTCAAAACTAAATATGAAACAACAAACAATGCATCTACTTTCATTGCAATTCTGAATAAATATGATCCTAATCGGCAGAGAAGCATGTTAATTACAAGAATCTCTACATGTGACCCTTGCAAGGAAAAGGAATAAACACCCGGCAAAACTCTCAAGTATTGTTTGGTCAGCAATAAAATCGATAAAAAAGGAACGAGATCTTTATTCGCCTCTTGATGGTGTTTGGTCACCAGGAATAAAGGGGAATGGCTACCCCAACTTGAATTGAAAAGTGGTCTCCAACTGTGCTTTCATTAACATGGGAGGAGATGAAAAAAGAGAGAAAATGAATGGGACAAAAAGGACACAAACAGTAACTTCATAGATGGACCTCTAGTTACACCTTGAATTTGGCAACTTCTGTAAGGACACTTGAAGCGGTAGGTATACTTATTTTAGTTTATTACTTTGCTAAGAGCATGCCTAAATTAACTTTTACTTTTCAAATTTTGCTCAATCTGATCTTGTGATGCGCGCACAATTGACTTTTTTTAACCTGAAACACTTGAAACTTTCAAGACATATAATATTTCGCATGTAGATTCACCAATAAATTTTTCATAATTTTGGAATTTGTGAATTAATGTTGGCAGGAAAGAAAAACAACTGCCTTTTACTTATATTTGAGTGGAAACAAACAAACCTAATATTAATGGTGGTTATGACCCCAATATACAAACCATAAAAGAGTCACATTTCCATTCGAAGAAGTTACCAAACACGATAACTCAAATAAATTATTATTTCGATTCCAATTATTTATTCCCGTTGTCGTGCTTCCCTTAGCCAAACGAGACCTCAAATCTAATGGAAGGGGTAACTTAGTTCCATATTATATATAAACCTACCTATTTGTGATTGTAAGTCATATAAATAAATGACGTTGCAAGCCATATAAAAAGATATTCAGCTGTTTTTAGTCAAACATGATACTGATTTCTACTAGGCTGAACACAATAACCGTTGCCTACTTGATCAAATTTATGCTAAATGCACCTTGAAATAGACTATGGCTACTTTGCATATGCATGCATTCAAAGTTCAAAAGTTCAAAAGCTTAAGAAGCATTATATGCATGACAAAGCAGCCACATTCTAAGCTAATATAAGGTAAACGTAGTCAGATTCCCTTTAGATATTTTTGATCATTAAATTTCATCATCAAACAACCAAAAACAAAGTACGAAGGGGCTAATGTCGGTAGATGAGCACTAAGTCCTGTAAAAGACCATGACCTCCAAAAAACATTACCCGCATATTAAAGCGTCCTATCTTCTAAAGGGCCAAGACTAGGGTCCATTGCACAAACCCACATATACATTGCTCAGCACAACCTAAGGTGAAAGCGAATTTTGAGGAGAGGACACTCGCCACAACAGCGTTTATATCATGCAACTTTAAAATCAACTAAGCATTTAAAATCAGTAATGTATAGAGAGGTTACTAACCATTTAAAGAAAAATTGTGTCTGCATAAATAAGCAACATTGATCCATTCATAACCAAAAGACAAAAAAAACCTAAAGAGCTAGATGGGACATGAAGACCTCGCTATAGTTTTACTTACCTAGTGACAATTTCCCAGATAGCTGAGTATTTCACATTTGAAGTCACAATCATTTCCTGCTTCACCGACCAGTTTGGGTCAACAATTGCAAACTTCAACTCCTCAATGCCTGGAAAGGAGTTAATTCAGGCCAAACAACACCAGAAGTGGAAAAAGCAAGCAACAGATCAACAGAAAACATAGCAATAACCTTGTGAAATTAGGAAAATACTTAGAAAATTTGAATGACTCTGATTGTAAGATGTTACGAACAAATAAACCCATATTTCGTGAAACCAAGTAAGCTTAGGATAGTACCAGTTAAAAACCAACAAGCCAATCATATATTAAATTTCTTTCCCAGTATTTCTACCTTTGTTCAATCAAAATGCGTAAGTCCTTTGTGTTCCAACGCAATACTGTTTTAAGAAGCATTAGACAGCATATAAGATTTTCTATTCCACTCACCTGAAGAATCGTGAGCTTTATCAAATGAATCCTTGGAGATCGTACGGAGCTTAACAAATACTATTTGAACCTGTTTAAATTCCACCGTGTTAGCCCAATAAAGTGTAGATTTGCATTTTAAACACATCTCTGATGAGGATCTAGAATACTTACCTTCTGTAACCACTGACACGAAATACTAATGAGATCATCAACTTCCAATACAAGTGACAAGTCTTTCTCTTTCTCACAAGTAGTTGAACAATCGATTCGGATACAATTTGAGGAGAACGTTAGCAGGGGACCCACGTAATAGTTAGCCTGATATATAAGATATTCAGAGCGAACAGCAACTGCCAGATTTGCACCATCCTGCAAAATGCACAAACATTCAAATTACAAAAATTATTTAAGAAAAGACACAAAAGATTAGGATAACATCTTGTGCTCCAAAATCACACTATATACTTCTCATTCGGCATATCCCTCAGTCCATCTCTTACCAACATGTACAATGCTGTCCCTCTTAAGTGGATCTGATCTTTCTAACATAGCCATCAGGCTGAATGTGCCATCAGAATATTTAGTAGGAACAACTAAGTAGTGCAAAATCTGCTAGGGTAAATGAATGACACATCTTTAACTATCCGTTATAATGTTATTCACTCCAAACAATGGCAACATGAAACCTCTTTTGAGCGTAGCTTTGTTGCACAACTACCTATAGTACATTTCGTCTATAACTAATCCAAGGAAGTTATAGAACCAGTAGTTCAAGCTATTTTCTATGATTCCACTTTCTCCCTCTCTTTTTGTAAACGCTTTCTCGTAACCAAGCTCTTTTTTTGGTTTCTTGAGCTCCTTTTCCCAATGTGTTTGCACCCCCTTGGTGCTTGGTAGTTGTTCAATAATAATTTTTTTTTTTTTTTTGCTAAAGAATAAGGTAGCACTGTAAACTTTATGTTAGTGTCTTCAAGTGGTTGGCTTGGTCATATCACCCATTTGCTCAAGAACATCTAAAAGAACCATCTAGACAACACTCCTAAGAATTTCATCACCATTTCCCTTCGGCTAACAAAAGATGGACTTTAGATACATCTTCAGGCAAAGCCACAGGGGAGTAAGTCCAGCAAATGAGGAAAATTAGTTGCAGTGGTTTGAGTTATGTTGAAGCTTTCCAATTTGTACATGTATGTTCTTATTTACACAAGTTTTCCCACTCACATTGCAAAATAGAGTTAGCCAATGGATCCCATACGAAATGTATTGTCAATCCCATTCCAATTGTAGAAAATGGTAATAAACCTTCTATAACTCTTTTCCTAGAAGAACCAAACAACAGTTGTCCATATTTCCCTCAAACAACTATTCTCTTTCTACTTAAAATGAGAACGGAAAGTGGAGAATTCTCCATAACCATAAAGACCATAGGGGAGTCAAATATAAGTTACAAAAAAAAGGAGCACATAAAACTACTGGATCTTTGAAACTAATAAAGCAAATTAATGGGAGAATGAAATGTTAAAAGTTCACAAAGACAGAGAGTAGACAATAAGTATTTTCTGTGCTCATGGATCTAGATCTCATTCATTTAGCAAATGCATAGATGCATGATAATTATTTCTACATATCTCATCAAAATGACAGCAGTAAATAATTAAAAAGATGTAGGATATACCACTTCCATGTGATTGGCATAATAATTCGCACGATGACCATCTAAAGAAACTGAAATTTCAAAGCAAGTCATGATTAGAACACCACATTTGAAGAGAGCATCTAAAAGGTAAATCTTGGGCTAAAGAAGGCCCATAGATATATAACATGAGCCACTAACCATCATCCTCACAATCTGAAGCAAAACTAGATGATGCATGCTCATCCATGTTTTCACCATGGTCAGAATTCAGCTCAACCGACTCATCCTGCAAAAAGTTAAACTATAATGAAACTTCTATATCAGTATCATAGCATAATATATAGATAATTTAACTTGAAGTACATTGGATGGAGCCTCTGATACGTCACGATTTGACTGACTTTTTCCAGGTGAAGAAGCACCAGGGCTTGAGGTTCTCATTTCCCCTACAGAAAATGAACTCCTAGATTCCTGCTGCTCTACCTCGAAATAAGCATGCTGTCCATGACCCAAAGAATCAAGCTCCAAAGCAGATTTTGGTCCATCATCAGATTTTTTAGTGGCACCGTCCTCATCATCTGTGCCTGAAGCATTGTTTGAATTGGAATGTTCATCGCTCCGATCACCATTGAGGGAATCAACATCAACGCAGAGCACACTATCACTTTCATTTCTAGGAGCATCTGATCCAGGGGCAACTACAGTCAAATTAGAAGAGTCAGAAAAGTAATGTAAAAGGCTGAGTATTTGAGAAAAACCAACCCCGAGAACTATTTATAGATGAATAGAACTACCTTAAGCATGAAAAAACTAGTAAATTGAGGGCATAGACCAGCAAAATTTTCCAAGTATATAAATAAAGCCCACAATATCTACTTATGTTTAACTTGGTGTGCAATTGAAATCCTCCTTGCATCATTGCTAAAAATCGAGGCAATGTCTATAAGGTTTGCTAACATCATTAGTCCAAAACCCTGCCAGAATGCATGAAGGAATAACAATGTGGGGCTCAAATGCACTTATAAGAGGCTTGTAAACAGGACTGCATGATATTTGTGGCATGGGTAGAATTTTTTTGCCTATAGTCTGATGTCCACCCTTTTTAAGGTGAGCAATTCACCAGATTTCTTTAAGATTATCTGTCTTGATTATCTCTATCTACTTTGTGACCCATATTTACCATTCCTTTTCGATAACCGTTCATGGTGATATATCACATTCCCTCATTTACAAGGAGGGGACTGCAAGTAGCACAAACCCCTTCCACCATCGCTAAATGATACCGAACGCACCCGTGAAAAAAAAAAAAAAAAAAAAAATCATCTTTCGAAGACCAAATTCACCCCTCTGGTTTCCCAAATCAGAAACAATAAATTCCAGCAGATTCACCCACGATGGAACAATCGTTTTCTATGCAACACTCGACCGTTTCATACTCAGATTCAAAAACCCAGACGCAAACAAAGTTCCCGCTGAAAAAGGAAATTTTCCGACAGCACATCTCAGCAACTAAAACAGCAGCGCAGCCATCCACGCAGTCGCGACGAAGGACACGAAGCTCCTAACTCGCGAACGATCGCGATACACGGCCCAAAGTCTATTAATTAAAAAAAAAAAAAGCAAAAGAAAAAGCTCGCTAATGTACCACATTCAAGGAACTTATACTTCAAAATCGAGCGATCGTCCGCCCTAGGGCTCTTGAATTTCCCTAGATACTTGCCAGAGGCCAGCTCGGGGAGCTCGTCTTCCTCCTTGAAATCGAACACCTCGAGGCCTGGCGCGCTCTTCATCGACGCGATCGCATCCACCCGCGGCCGCGCGAGGACGAGGAGGGGGTCGGCGTCCGCTCTCGGCGTCGGCGGTGGCGGCGGCGGCCGGCGGGAGGGGTCCGGCGACGAGACGACTCCTTCGGGGGAAGCGATTCGGGTGCTCGGGATTCCCGTGCCCTAATTTTGCGCGCTTTCTCGGCAAGAGAGGAATGGCGAGGGCGGGGAAGGTGTGCGTGTCGGGGTGTGTGTGTGTGTGTACTCGGCGAAGTCAAAAGGTCTTCGTTTCGAAAACGCGTGCTGGATGGGATATATAAATTCAGCATTGTTGGTAATTAGTTTTCTTTTATTACTAAATTGATGACGGTTTCTCCTCGAGAAAAAAAAAAAAAAAAAAAAAAAAGGTGAAGTTCAATTTGCACACTGACCGTCGCCAAAAAGAATTAGACTCTAAACTATGTTTTTTTAGAGGAGAAAAACCTATCAAAAACTCCAAATTATCCCCAGTGTGACATGACCAAAAGTCCCGAATTCATACATGTGCGACACATTCCATCAAGATTCCGTCGATGAGCACCGCTGAAGAAACAATGTTGACATGGTGCTCAAATAACTTAAGTGAAATAAAAATAATAATATTTTCTTGGTTGAAAAATCATCTGAAAGAGCCTTGATGAAGGATAAATGTGTTATATATCTACAAGACAAATTGATGGCTTTTATGTCATAAGAAAAAAATTCAAAGTATGTATCACGATAAGTATAATTTGAAATTTTTTGTGACTTTTTTCCCTTTTTATGTCACGGTTCTTTGTTGTCTTGATCCACTTTCATGCATTTAAACAAGTCCATCACTTCATATGATCTCAAGGGCATTTTTTCTTATATCGACTTGATGCATTTAGGATTTTACTTTTAGAATGTGTTCGATAAGAGTTTGATTCAATACCATAAGTAGAGGAATCATCTCCCTTTTTGGTAGATATTAGACTTTGAATTTAATAACACTGACCTTCTACTTAATTACTGCAGTCCAATCTCATTTTTTTATTTCATGATACTAAGCAAATGAACTAGATTCCGCTTTGAGGTGGTTAGAGAGCAAGAGCGAGGATGTTGAAAACGATCAGGAGTTTGGACGGAAGAATGGAGATGGAGGGAGAAGAAAGAAAAGGATTGGAAGGGATTAATATGGCCAATTTTATATCGCTCTATTTTTTTTTTTTTTTCGGTAGACTTACGGGGATGGTCTGATTTCCTTAAAAAACACTCGTTTTAAGTTAGATTTAGATTCTGGCCCAATTTTTTTTTTCCATCTCTGAAAATTATACAAACTTTAGATCATGTCCCAATTCTAATTTAAAATTTTTTGTCTCATAAAAGAATACAAACTTTAAGTTAGCTCTCAATTCTGGTTCAAGCTTTTTGTCGTCTCATAAAAAATTGATCGAGTTGATTGATATTGAAATCCAATCTTTGTCAAGTTTTTGTTCAATGATGCCATTAAAGATTTGATGTGTACTTGACGGAAACTCGACAAGGGTCAAAATTGGGAACCAACTGAAGTTGGTGTTTTTTTATCGGACAAAAAAAAGTTCGGGCCCAAGCCAAAGTTGATATTTTTTTTAAAGATAAAAAAGATCTGAGGTGGAATTGGACCCGTGATAAAATAGGTGGTCTTTTATAAGAAAAATGGAAGGTTCAGACCAAAGAAAGTTGAGTTAAAGTTGATGCTTTCTTAAGGGATGGGCCTCGCATCGATTGGGACAATGGCAATATTAAGTCAGGTAGGTTATTCAGCTTAAATGAGAACAAATTGGACGATAGAACACTTCTCACTTTGGAGAATGGATTTTGGGTTTCATCTTCGTAAACCCAATTATGGACTTTAAATTGGGGGCCAAATTGCTCCATATCGTCTTCTTCCTCGAGCATTGGATCAAGCTCTCGATCACAATTGCGGTCAATGAACAAAGGGAATGACACCATACGTCGCCGCTGCCGACCTAATTCGCCATCAACAAGGACTACTTGGGACTGTCTTCAATCAACGGTGGCGTTGTATACCAGTGTCGGAAAGATATGTGTTTTAGCATACGTTCGACGTAGCAAAATCCCATTTGAACTGCGGTACAAAAACCCATTTGCAGGATGGTGGGGGCTGTCGATTCTTTACATGGCATGATGAAGAGTTCCCTTGACCTGCTGTTGACGGGATGGATCAACGAGTTAGTTGAACGTGTTGGAGAAGTAAGAGAAGCTGAAGGACGTATTGAGAAGCGCTTGTATGCAGAGCAGAGCCCTCGCAAAGGAGAACGCGAGAGTAAAGAGGCGAGTTAACGGGGTGACAAGTGCTGATGCGGTCACTGAAGATGAAAAAACTCAAGTTGAGACGCATGAATGCAGCAGCGAATGTCGATCTTGTGGCTGAAAACGAGAACTTGAAGAAGAGATGTTGTATTTATGTATGTTAATGGATCAACGAAAGTGAGCAAAAAAAAAAAAAAAAAAAAGAAGAAAGATACGTAGTTTCATGTATGTCATTAATCTAAGTTCATGCATCTCTTGAGTTCGTGTATCTACTTAATTTATAGTCCATGTATCTCACGAATTCTTGTGTCCATTTAATTCATTATCTTCTAGATTCTTGTATCTATTGAATTCATCGTTCATGTACCACTTTTATACACAAATTCTAAAACTTTATAAATAGAGTTCAAAATCTTCATTCCAAGAAAAAACAAAGAACTTCACATCCCTTTCTCATCAAGTTTCTATAAATGTGCCGATTTCAAAAAATGTTCAACAAAGTCCTATTCGTATAGTGCTTCGAGGTATTGTATCTTAAAAGGCGAAGTTCGTGAAGCTGCTTAGTACCGGCAGAAACTAATCGTCTTAAGGAGATTTGATTAGCCATATCTAATCTCCAATTTTTATTTATTTTGTTATCACTTTCTCGAATTAATTTTTTGATTACAACAAACAATATTACGAAGTCCTCCCCCAATATGCATTCTTTTTCTACTCCTCCCTAACTTCCAACAAGAGACATTCGAAATTGGTGCCTTTTTTGTAGTCTTCCCTCGACCTGTCTTTTTATCTGAGCTTGCAATTTATATCAGTGGTCTATACCAGTGACCCCAGCAAGTGAGTTTCTATTCTACGTCAATCGCTGTAGCAACCGAGAACATGCCATGATTGCTCTCGACTTATCAAAACACATTTGCAAGAACGTACCGCTTAAGGAGACTTACCATTGCATATCTCTGCTGCAAGAACATACATGCATCTAACTGAGACCCTCGAAGGGTTCTGTAAATCCAGCATTAAACCCCATGTCAACCCCAAGCCACACTTAAAAACAGAAACTGCGAATGCAACCAACATCCCATTTCCCTCTATTGCTCAGTTGATTTGGACAATCTTCTCTCGAAGCATTGGTGAGAATCTGGTCTCCTTGACTGATGTTTTCAACACACTCCTGGGTTGTGGGCACGTGTGCTGCATCAGGTGTTTTATCCCATCTTTTCTCTGAGTCTTGGTGAAGTTCTGACGCTTGTAACGGGAGCTGAACTTGTCAAATGCTCCACTATATTCGATTTCTGACTCCTCATCGTTTCAATCGCATCGCTTGGTCTCTACATTGATGCTTGCACATTACCAATGAGAACCAAATAGAAAGCTAAACACTCGCTCGTAAATCCGGCTGTTGGGGTGAGACTCTTCTTGATTGGCAGATGGGAGGTGGACAGTCTAGCCACTTGCTTCTTTGGGATGGAAGCAATTCTTTAACTTGCGAAGCCAGGCTACATTGAACAAGAAATGGTTGGAATTATGGTAAGCTAAACTGATCTGCACAAAAGTCCAAACTAATATCAGCTGAACCTGCAAATGTAATGGATCTGCATGAAGTGGGGGTCATATTGCCCAGTTCAAACAAGAAGAAAACTCCATCACAGTTGACTTACTTTTGGACTTCAGGAAATGGAATCAAAAGATAAATCTCAGATTTCGAGAATGGGTCAAGCAGATGAACAATTTCCAAACTAGTTCAAGAATCCAACCCTAGAATAGCAAGTGCACACTGGTAGTTGAGAGGAATCCAGATCAAGAGGGGATCATGATATTTGAAAAGACTACTTTCCCATTAAGGAATTTCCCCAGATGTGGCTTCTGCAAAAGGATTCTCTGCATAACTCGAAACTTCCCGAGTAGATTGAGTAGCAAGAAGTTGAGACTTAATGGACATATCAATTGAAGAACAAATTTCCATGGACCAAGAGGTAGAAAACTCTGCAGTTGAGCATGCAAAATTCTGGTTTTATGAGATTTTGGTGCCCGAACAAATAGTAAACAACGGGGTAAAAGTATCTGTATTTCCATCTCACACATGGATAGCCAATTAATACATACTTTAGACTAACTTGGGGTCTGAGGCTGAAACAGAAGAGACCTTAAACCATTAAAATTGTTAAAATATGTCTCGAATTTGAGTCTAATTGAAATTCTGAATATTCCAAATTGGATATGTTGCGAACGTTCGAAATTGAGCAAAAAAATCCGAAAATCAACTTCCTAAAATTCGAATCTACGTTGGAGAGTCTTGCCGCTAAAATAGAAAAGTTCAACTTTCACTTGGATTTGGATTTTGTTTAAAACATACAAAGATATGTTTTGGATAAAATCGTTTAAGATAAGAAACATAATCCTATGAGAAGTCGGCAAAAGAATAAGGGTCTCAATTATATATATATATACTTGTGGCCGTGGGTAGTAAGAGATTGATCATGAAGAATTGGTCTTGAAGCGTCGTCTCGTAGTCGAGTGCTTGGGAGGGATTTTCTTTGTCGTTCTTGTCCAAAAATTACATCCAAGAAGATTTAGTGTTTGAACCGATTAAATCTTGTGGTAAGATTTGTGTATCATTCCTTTGTGAGATTGAAAGATTATTTCTTAAGGAATTTCGGGGCTAAACACTGTGTGCGTTATTGGGTATAATTGGGATTTGGGAAACACTAAGAGAGTGTTTGAGTGACTCGAGCGTGTAATCTCCTTGTATCGCTTGATCTATAGTGAAATTCGTCGCTGCTCTCCCCGTGGAAGTAGGTCTTTACGACTGAACCACATAAATTCGGTGTCCGATTTATTTTCTTCTTTTGTCTATATTATTATTCGATCACTCGCCTTTTTGCAACAAAAATCATCATAAAAGCAATACAAAAATATCAGAATAAACGGTTTGATAATAAAAGGAAATTTCACTTTAAACATCATGGTGAACAAATATATAAATATCCAAAACTAGGAATGGTTGAGGAAGTGCGGAGAATATGCTTCCCAGTATTTTAACCGATCTTCCCCATTTTCATCTATATTTCATCACAATATACATTTGAATAAGATGGGTAGTAATACTAGGAAACCAAAAAGGATGTGTAGTAATGTGTTGTAATACTCCTCATGATCAATTTTAATAAATCCATTTAGTAAATTTGCCTCCTCACTTGCCGGAATCTATTTAATCACAATCATGTGGAGTCAAAAAAGAAAAAGTTGTTGAGATTGATCAATTTTGTAAAATTCATCAATATCGGGATATTACTTAGAGCGCGAATGATAAGCATTCTGTTCCAAAAATCAATTTTTTGCTAGAAATTGATTTTTATATTTTTATTCATCGAATGAGTTTCTGAGCAAAAATACACATTTGATAACCTTATAAAATTTATGTTCTTGAAATAGAAATTCATTTAATAACAACACAAAATTTCTCCATCTTAAGTGGCAGTGGGAGATGGCCGACAAGTGGGGAGGCTGGCGGTGGGCAACCGATGGGCATTTGGCAACTAGCAATTGGGAACCGGAGACCGTAGTCTAGCGATTGACATCTGGTGATGGGCATTCGATGATCGAAGATCAGTGTTCGACTATGGGTGTTAAGCATTCGGCTTTAACATATGATGGCTGACGATCGGCGAACGACAGTCAACGATAATCGACGGCTGGTAGCAGGCATCCAGCATCCCACATAGCGGGTGGGCGGTGGGGGATGACGAGAGTGAACAATGAAAAGAGTTTTTATTTCTTACTTTTATTCCAGAAATAGAAAAACTAAAAATTTTAACTTTTGATTTTTGTTTCAAATCTATTTTTGAAATAAAAATCTGATCCAGACATAGAAAAATGAAATTGCATTACCAAACAAATTTTTGTTCCAAACCATTAGGAGAATAGACAAATAGAGAAATAGAAAAATAAAATAGTTATCATGCATGCCCTTAGAAAAGCATCATTGTTTTTGTTTTAGAATGACAAAGAGATGGCCAAATGCATCATTTTTTCTAAAGGGTGTGCATTGAAAATTCCAAAACTTTTCACGCAAGTATAATTGAGTTCTAAAATTTACTAAAAGGGCAATCAAGTTTTAAAATTTGTCAAATTGGTTAAATCGATTCCTTTATTAACTTTATCTAATTTGGCAAACGGAAAATGTTGAAGTGGTTTTTTTCATTATTTTATCTATCCTATGTGGCGTTTACATGGCTAGAATGACATCGTTTTGATCTAAATTTGATTTTTAGTGCAAATTTCATTTAAATTCAATTTCAAAAATAAGCTAATTTTTTGGGAAAAAAGGAAGAAACCAAATTTGGGTAGTGGCGGCGAGGACCAGCAGTGGGGACCTAACTTTTTTTTTTTTTTTTAATTTACCTCATTTTTTAAATTTAATTAAAATAAGATTGATACTAAAAATCAAATTTGGACCAAAACGATGTCGTTTTAACCTTATGTGTCATGATTAGCCATATCATTGCCACTTATGAGAGAGAAAATGTTTAAAAAAATATTTTTTTTTGTCAGCTAAGTTAAAAAGATTCAATTGTACTAATTTGACAAGTTTTAAGATTTGATTGTCCTTTTTATTAGTTTAAAGACCTAATTATACTTTTGTGACAAGTTTTAAGACTTCAAATGCATTTATTATATATATAGAACCCTTAGACTTGGATGGATCTTTTCAACTTGCGGAGAAAATTTTCTCCTTTTTCATAGTTCCCCGTTTAATCTCAAGTTTTAAAATAATAAGAAGATACTAATTTCCTTTTGCATATAATTCCATTTTTTTTCTCTTATTACCATCCAGACAACATCTTCACTCAATCTTCCAATTTCCAATATTCTTTTTTCTTGTCATTATCAATCATTTCATCTCCCAGCCACTGAATATTAATTAAAAAGACCATGAGCTTTTATGACAATAGAGAAATAAGTCACTTTTCCGGGGTAATTATATTTTCCCTTCAAGATTAGTACAAGTTTTTCTTCGTTTTTGGTTTGTTGTAATCCTACGCCATCAGGGTGGAGTAAATTGAATAATTATGGGTCTCTAAACACAACCTAGGACTTATATATACAAGGAAATTATTTAGAATCGAATGGGGTGAACAAAGAAATAAGACCATGAGCTTTTAGGACAACAAAGCAATAAGTCACTTTTCCAGGTAATTATATTTTCCTTCAAGTCCGGTACAAGTTTTTCTTCGTTTTTGGTTAGTTGTAATCCTCCACCATCAAGGTGGAGTAAATTGACTAATGATGGGTCTCTAAACACAACCTAGGACTTATAGATACAAGGGGATTATTTAGAATCGAATGGGGTGAATAGATTGGTGGTTTAACCTCCTTCGTTGCATGCTTGTAAAAAAATTGACATAAAACGTTAAACAAAACAACATAACTAAAAAAAATTAATTTTTTTAATTAATGGAAAAGAAATTATTGATAAAAGTACAAAATACAAACAAATTGTATATGTAAAAAGAGGAAATATTTTAAGATCTGCACTTCTTTTAAGAACGTTCTTGTGGGATAAAAAAGACTGGAATCTTAACATCGAAACTTATGAGAGATTAACTACTAATTCAATTAGTAATTCATGGATACAATATTTAGATAAAAAGAAACGAAGATGTTTAAGGAAGAAAAAATGATTGAGATCCAATAAAAATCGGGGGTTCTTTTTACTTTTCATAATGGTCTATATAGATGGGCATCATAGCAACAATGGATTTTAGTGGGGATAATGTCCAAAAAAAAATTAAATTTATTGTACAACAGCCAATTTAATTTTAAACTTTTTAATTTGGTCAATTCCTAAATCTTTTGAAAAATTCTCAATATAATCCTTCCGGACAATTTTGGCCTGAAATAGATAACAAGGACGACAATTATTTTAAGTAATGTGAGCAGTTCCAGATTCCGTATATGTTCCATCTGGACCTTACTCGTTGAAACATGTTCCTCATTTTTTGGAACATGAAACGTGGAACCTATCTCGTCACTAATTCTAGAGTCAATTCCATGGTCTACTCAAATTTCACTTATATTATTGATTGAATTATTATAATAAATCATCATCTTTAAAGAGCCACCACTCGTTATTATAATTCACTGACCACGACATATATGTAGACATATGAAAAATATGAAATTTTAACAAAATAAAAGTATCAATCATAAATTAGAAGTTTAGATTAGATGTTCTAGATTATACACTTATAATCAAACATTATGGAATACTACATGATCATATGAAGATAGAGACAAAAAAAAAAAAAATACAAAAACTTATTCCAAGTTTCACCAACCTAGAACATGGAACTTACTCATTGAAATAGGCTCCATAATTTTTGGAATCTGAAACCTATCATGCATACTTTGAAATTGGGAATCGGATGGGTTCTCACTAGTCTGGTTATTCAGTTCTTTGGTTTCATGTTCTACCCTACATACTTACCCCTAGTCTCAAGTGGCACAATTGGTGCTAACATTGACCTTTTGCAATTTAATTTTTTATTTTCTTTTTTGTTTCACTATTCATCTCTCTGAAAAGGTTGGCGAGGCCTCGAGGATGGCTAGCAACACTTGCTGGCCATAGGTGAGGCATATGGAACCCTTGTCGGTCACACTAGAGTTATGTGAAGGCTGTTGCGGCCCTTGCTCGTGGTCAATGACTGGTCAACTGCCAGTCATGTATATTCCCTCATCTTTTAGGAAATACAAACAAAAAAAGAAAAAAAAGATAATATTTAGGAATTTAAAAAAATTGTAAAAATTATATATGTCAATGTCAATTGTGTCACATAGGTGGCTAGGGTTGATTAGATCGTCATATCAGTGATTTTTTTACCAAAATTGGCCGTAAGGACTAATTAGTAAATTATCAAATGGTTTATGATTAAATTGGTCAAATTAAAAAATTTAGGACTGAATAGGTAGCTAAATAATAGGTTTAGGATTTTTTGGAAAATTTTCTTGATTTTTGTATGCAGTGGTCTATACTGGATTTCTAACCCACGGAGAAAATTTTCATGTTAGCTTAATTAAACATTGAAGTCCCAAATACTGATGTGAACACTAGCAATCAACCATGGTATAGAAAAATGACTAAATTCACAAGAGTAATAACACCACCTTAAGAGTATGTTTGAGAGACTCTCGTCTTTTACATTTTAACTTGGAAACATTTACAATTTTGGCGTTTACTTAACATCTAATTTGTGTCGGTGCGATGTTTTGAATTCATAAAGGTTGAATAGGTGAAGACTCCAAAAAAAAAAAAAAGAAAAGAAATAAAAAGTAACATAAGGGGGAAGGAAGAGATGTGGTAAAGGAGAGACGACTCTAATTCGCTAGGACTCTATTTAGAAGTATTTATTAAGGGAAAGAGGAGAAAAAGTTTTAAATTTTCCTTTCTTTTCTCCTCGTCAAAAATAATTCTATGCTTGAGAGAACAAGGGGGAAGGAAAAATCTGATAAATGTGAAATTTCACAATTTTTTTAGAATAATAAGGTTTTCCACTCAATTTTCATACTCCACACTTTTTCCCCCTTTCTCAGTAGAGCGTATAATACGCAAAGCTTTTCATATTCACCCCTCATTTTCCTCCCCCTTCCCTCTTTCCAAGACAAGGCATAACCATTCTGATGTGGCTAACAACGTAGCACCCTTGTAATCCCTTATATTTGCAACCCTAGCATTTTCAAGCATTTAGAACCCTGGTTCTTAGAATACAATCTAATTTAGGCACGAACTGATTTTCAAAGAGACTAATTATTCAAAATCAATTCTAGAATGCTTCGATATTTTCCTCCAATCATGCCTTCCATTAATTGATAGATTACAATATGGTCATCACTCATGTGATATTCATAATCTGTATCGTGCTAATTAGGAATAAAGGAAAACGTTACTCATTTCAAAACCTGATTGAGGGGTAGTATTTTATGGGCATGGATATTATTAACATTAATATATTTCGTTAGCATCACTTATCGATAAATGCCAAGCAGTCAACCGTACATTCTTAAATAAAGATAATTTTTCGCTCCTAGTAGACCTTAACAATTAACATAGATTGTACATATGTTGTATAGGGCAACCAAGTAAGAAAATGCAAAGACAGATTGAATCATCACGACAGTTGATTTTATATAAGAAGTTGAATCTTCAACTAGCTATATGTACTAATAAGGATTTTAGGGGATTGAATCACGAGCTTCAATCCTTTATTGTTATCATTGAAATAATGGACTTCCCTCCTTTATTGTTCTATTGCGAGAAGATGCACCGGTTAGGCATGCGATACTTCAGCTTCAGACAAGAAACCTGCAAGATGATAATATAGGCAGAGAAATTAGTGCTGCAAAGAGCAAAGTGACTTGGCTAATGCAAAAAAGAGAAAGTGTGACATCCAGATTTTCGGGTTCTAATTTCTGGATAAATAGGGCCGTTTTCGTTCAGTTGAAGCCGGAGATTGTGAAATTGGGATGCAAGTGGGCTACATTGGTAAGGAAAAATACCAATTGGAATGATGAGGTGTTGAATGAAATTATGGGAGTCAATTTAAATTGAATCAAGAGGGATTAAGGTCCAATTGGGAAGAAAACTTAGCAAAATTTGTATGCCACCTCTACCCCATACTTTGGCCTACCTAAATGCTTCTAAAAGCGGGCATATTTGCCAAAAATTGAAGGGTGGAAGACAGCTGGTGGTGGCCCACGTGTGGCTGACCTAAGAGAGAGAGAGAGTGAGAGAAAAAAAGGGGAAATTGGTTTCTTCTTCCTCCCCTCTCTCCTCCGTCGACGTATCTTCCCCCATCTCCTTCTTTTTCTTCAAAACTCCATGGGAGCCGAACACCAGTGAAGACTGAGCTGCAGTCGTCGCCTCTCGCTGTCGTCGTTGCACGCCCGCAAGCACCGAAGCTGCTCGCGCACCCGAGCCCGTCGCCGTGCTGCCGTCCGCGCATCTCCGCCCCCTCTCCACCCTCCGGTTCGAACAGAAACAGAAGTAGAAGCAGCGGCCATCGTCACCTGGAGTCGAAGCAGCAACCGCCAGTCGCACGCCGCGCGCCATCCTCGCCCTACATCGCCTCGCCGCCGTGCTGCCGTCCGTCTCCCTCTCGCCTGCTCGAACGCCGTCCGCCCCGTCCAGTCGAGTTGTTGCCTCTGTTCAGCTCCGTTTTGGCCATCACAGGCCACGGTTCGGCCACCTCTGGCCACCGTGCATCGCCACCTCAACCCGCCGGAGCCCCCTCGCCCTCCGCCAGCCTTGCCTCGCCATCTCAGTCCTTAATTCGGCCCCAACCAACAGTGAACCGAGGGTAAGAAAATGGGTATGACAGAGGGGTTTTGGCCCGTTTTGGCCGTTTTCCCGAGCTCGGATGCTCGGCCCGCTTTGAGGAAAGTCGATCCTCGTATCGAGCCTGTCGTTTTGAGTGAGTTTTACTCACTAATGCCTTCTTAGTGTGCTAATTATACTTAAAGGTTGATTAGTGTTAATTAAGTGTAATTATGTGGTTAGATTAGAATTGATTAGTGATTATTAGTTAATTGCTTTGCATATTAGTTGTGTGATTAGTGTAATTAGATAGAGAATTGCCTATAGTATTTATTGGATGCTTCTTGGGATTTTTCCCATCCCTTATCGGGTGTTAATTAAGCAAATCGGGCCTAGGTGGAATTTTTAGGAATTAAATATGAATTTTCGAAATTAATTATTTAATTAATTATTTAATTATTTATTTCCCGAAAATTCAACTGGGATGGCCATGGACCGGGATTTTATGCTGATGATCGTGGTGTAGACCGTTTATTTAATTGAGCTTTATATTGTGCTAAATTGAATTTATTGTATTTATTTATTTAATTTTTGAAATTAATTATTTAATTATTTATTTTCCGGAAATTCAACCGGGATGGTCGGTGACCGGAATTTCGTGCTGATCGTCGTGGAGCAGTCCGTTTATTTATTTGAGCTTTAATTCGTGTCGAATTCATTTAATTATGAATTTTTAGGATTTATTCCTATTGAGTTGATTGTTAGTTATGTGATTGAGAATTTGTTGGGTATCGGTTGCCATTATCGAAAGCGAGTTGGTAAAACACCTGGAGAATGCACGTGGCCCGGTGAATTGGAATGTCACCTGGGAAAGACACGTGGCTCGGTGATTGGATATGTCACCTTGGCGAAAAGGTAGCCTTAGAGAATACACGTGGCTCGGAGACTCGGTATGTCTTCTTGGAGAATGCACGTGGCTCGGTGTTAGAGCATCGAATCTTGAAAGGGTCTGGACAGTAAAGCCACTAAGTTTTGAAAGTGGTCGAGTGGGACCGTAAAGCCATTGAGTATTTGAAAGTGGTCGAGTGGGACCGTAAAGCCATTGAGTATTGAAAGTGGTCGAGTGGGACCGTAAAGCCATTGAATATTTAAAGTTGCTGAGTGGGACTGTGTTTTCCACTTATACTTAAGTCGTGTCCTAAGGACCGTGATTTATATTTGAGAATTGAGTTGAAATAGTTGAAATGATCGAAAGTGGTCTCGTTGCTATGTAATCAACTAAGTCGATTGACCTTTGCTTTGATATGATGTTGTGAATTAATTGATTGAATGGGAATGACCGTGAGTGGTCTTGTTGGCGTGAGATCGACCAGGTCGATTTGATCGATGTTTCGATCAGTGATGTGATTGCTTGAGTGCCTATTTGATATGTGCTAATATGCAGGTGGAATCTGAGGCCAAGGTAAGTCCTCTAACTCATGTTGTGCTTAGGCAGCCCTAAAATGTATTAGTTTACTAATCGAGTCTTAGGCGGTAGAACTTGCTGAGACATAGTCTCATCCCGGTTGTGGGATTATATTTCAGGTCCCTAGATGGTGGTCATGAAGGACCGGGAGCCCTGGAGATTGGAAAGGTAGAAATTGAAGATTCAGCAACGTGTCCGATTAGTGGGTCATAAATCCATTACCTTTTGTGGAGTCGATAGATTTTATAATCAGTCTGCTGTTGTAAATAAACAAGTTTGTTTGTAAAAAGGTTTGAGTTGGTTTGAAGAGTTTGTGGTCCTACTACTCTATCCCATTGTTTTATTGTCTGGGGATTTATATATGCTTCGCATGTGCTTATTAAAATGAATGGGTCGGCGATGCGTCCTGGGACGTCGCTATTTAATCGACCAGTTAAGGGATGGGCACGCGCTCGAGGATCGGGGCGTGACAGCCCCTTTTTGTGGTATTAGAGCAATGGTTAGGTATTGGAGTGATAAGGTGCGATGACCTATGGGATAGTAGTAGGAAAGGCCTTTAAATTCATGACCGGTGCATGTCTTTGATAGCTGATTGGTAGAATTGTTTGTTATGTGTGAATCGCTTGCTTTTAATCTTTGTGGTTTCGGAAGGCAGAGTGTCGACTCTGGCCAGCTCGAGCGTAAGAGTGCCATCGTAGGTTGGTACTAGTGTGGCAGCGTTGAATGATCCTAAGTCCGATAAGATCGTTTTGATGCAAGTGGTCCTTGGGATCTGGATGAGTCAGTGAGATCAAGATCAAGTTATTGTTGTTGCTACCTTTGCTGAGGTCCAACCTGGAAGGTTGATCCGCGAACAGATTTCGATATTTGAGTCAAGATTCAGCGCAGGCAAACTTGGAATTCGGTCAGGGGAAAAGATTGATGTTGAGGGAAGAATATTCTATTCCACCCAATAGGAGGGGTGGCATAGTCAGGTCAGCATTCAGATTAATGGAACATGTTGTTCTATGGAAGATGGTATGAATCAGTCTCGTGTATTTTGAGGACATGAAATTGTGGTAAGTGTCGCCAGCACGGATAGTGATTTATGGTGTATCCGCATAAGTAGATGGAATCTCGACAACAGTTACTACTGTCACCGTCGATAGGACAGGTCAGAAGAAGTGCGCCATAGAATGCACTGTGGAATTTTTGAGATGGGTCTCCGGTACAAGAAATAGTGCATGCTGGCACTTGACAGGAAGTAGAAGACTTATCAGGTAAGTGCCAAAAGTATGAAAGGAATGCATGGATTGATCCTGTGTCTGAGAATGGCTAAAACGTGCTATGATGGTAGTCAGTATGGCTGTCAGGTAAAAAAAAACTATCAGTGTGAGTCCAAGGGAGCATTGATACCAATACCACAGATAAGACGTCATTAGGATGGCAAAAAGGAACAGGAACGAAATTGACTATGCCCTATTCAATGAAAGAATGTTTTGAGGTGATTTCATCAGATTGGTGCCAGAAAGTGTTGGAATTACAATTGTGGAATTTCAGTTGTTTGTTAAGGCTGTAGGAAAAGAACCACTGATAAGAGTTGTACGTGATTGGCTATTTGTGTACAACTTATTCATCAAGTGTGGAAAGAATTGGTTTTGGAGCACCTTGTGGTGATGAATTATTATAGTGAAGTAATCCAGGTTATTCCAGGAGCAAGTAGAAGTGCTAAGTTTTATTGAGAATCGAGAAGGGTCCTCGACTTCTTTAATCTTGTCACTTGAAGCAATCCGCTTGTCCGACGAAGGTTGTCTAGGTTACTTGACAATTATAAAAAATAAGACAGATTGAAGAATTGAAAATTTAGGACTCCTCAGTAGTCTAAGAATTTCTTGAAGTGTTGCTAGAAGGATAGTCAAACCGTCATCAGAGAAAGAGATAGAATTATGATCGAGCTAACATCCGGAACAGAATCATTCTCTAAAGTTTCTTACCAGTTATTGTTGTTTGAATCGATAGAGCTGAAGGTACGGATGTGAAGATTGATGAATGATGAATTCATGCATATCAGTGCTTCACTTTAAGGAACATCAGTTTTGTGGAGAGAGAAAGAAAGATGGTTCATTGCAATGATGCATCAACTATAGTCGACTCAATCAAGTGACAATCAAGGATAAGTGTTCATTACCAAAGATCAATGAAGGGCGTGACTTGTTATAAAGAGTGTTGATGTCTTCAAAGATCAACATGAGGACAAGTTATCGTCAGTTGAGAACCAAGAAAGAGATTACACTGAAGACAACATTTCGCACTTGATTTAGCCCTTGTGAGAATAATGTAAAGCCATTTGATTTGACGAAAATTCCAGCCGCTATCATAGATTTGACAAACCGAGTGTTCAAAGAATATCTAGATCAATGGTGATCGTGTGGTGTAGCGATATTCTAGGGTATTCATTAAGTGCCAAGGATCACAAGAGCCCTTAAGAATGGTCATGTGATTACAGGTAAAGGAATCTTCATGGACACAACCAAGATCGAATTGGTTGTTAATGGATCGAAACCAACATCAACGTCAGAGATCAGAAGCCGTGGGGATTGGATAGATTACTACAGAAGGTTCATGAAAGAATTTTCAGCATCACTATCATCGTGGATTTGACCTTTTAAGAATGGAGAGAAATTCATCGGCATAAACGAGTACGAGGATAGTTTTCAGAGCTTAAGTAAGAACTGGTTACCGTACTTATTTTGAACTTATCCTTTGGCTCTGGAAAGCATGAAATCTTTAGGGATGTATCTTGCAGAGGACTGGGTACGTATTGATACAACATGAGAAGATTGTTGCATAACCATTACGCCAGCTGAGATCTCAGGAGTTAAATTACTAATGCATGACTTGGGACTCGTAACGTCAACAATTTTGCTTTAAGGATTTAAAGCCATCAATGAAACGAAGAAAGATTTCAGATACCCATCGGCTATTGAAGTCTCAAGTGTTATTCTCTCAGAAGGAGTTGAATATGAGATGGTGTTGTGAATCAGAATTTCAGCAAGACTATAATGGTATTACCCTGGGAGAACGAAAGAAGCCACTAATGCTTTGAGTCAAGAGTCTACAATTGTGCCCAGACTGACTAAAGTATAGACTTTACTTGAAAAGGATTCGAAAGTTAGTTTTCAAACTTTGAGGTAGGCTACCCTTTTGAATTTTATAGCCGCCCTAAAAAATTGAACCATATGTTCCAGTTAGAATCAACGCCTAGTTGACAGACAGAGATGTTCAGAAGATCTTATAAGAGGATACTGGTAAGAAAGAATCGGACTTTAAGATTTCTGAGGATGGAACGTTCGGGTTCCATGAGTGATTGAATACACTTGATAGTGTAGCACTCAGGGAAAATATTTTGTCAGAAGTTCACTATAGTATTACAGTTTTGACCAAATGGTCAGCTAGATTGGTAGGCTGATATGAAGATAGATACCGCCGGGCAGTTTGCGAGTGCCAGAGTTGTCAGTAAGTGGAAGTTCAATCATGCAAACCAGGACTTTTATCATCACTTAAGAGTCCCCAGTCGGAATGAAAATATATCACAATGGAACATTGTGACAAGCTTACTAAGGATTCAGGGGATTACTGATACCATTTGAGGATAGTAGTCGATCGATAGATGGAGTTGATCCACTTTGGTACAGTACGAATAGATCTTGTTTTGAGTGTGTGACATCCAGATTTTTGGATTCTGACTTCGATTGGATAATTGGGCATTTCATCGGCGCAACTACAGTGCTTTTCTCTGAGTTGGCCACTCACGAGATAACTAGACTAGCTGGGTGAGTTATTAAGGACTTTAAGGCAAATAGACTTGGGAATTCGACCAGAAATCGATTTCTCGACCGTGTTCATCCTTAGGGATCATTACGGCACAGTTAAAAAAATCGAATTAAGATCAGAGATAGGTCGGTTCGACTGAGATGAATGACCAATCGTGGGTGACCCCACTAAATTGGAAAACTCCCGTCGACTGGCACTAATTTGACTTTACTGTCGTTTTGATACTCTGTGTCCGTATTTGAATTCTCGAGATTTTCACGACAATCGAGAATCGACAAGGTGTTGAGTGGGTTCATTGTGGCTCGAAGAAAATCGACCACGGGTCATTTGTCCTAAAAAGCTCTGAAAACTACCCAGTAGCCTAGGTCACACTAAAAGCGTGTCGGAGTGAAATTAACCGCCAATCTAAGTTCGATTTTAGAAATTGAAGATTCTATCTTGTCACAGAGTGGGTATACCGAAGTGTGCATGCATCAGATAATTCACCGGCATGGAGTGCCGGGGATGAATTATTTTTCGAATCTAGATCAAAGATTATAAGTTTGGCAGAGTTTTCAGAGGGTTCTTTCTTAAGTAGTGCATAGCAGAGGGTACAGAATTTCAGTGGTGAAAAAAAAGTGAAGAAAGATTACAGGACAGAGTCAGCTCAGTAATCAGTGTTTACAGTTGTCAGATCAGTGTCAGAGTAAAGACTGCACAGAACTGTCAAAAATTTTCAGTCGTTGAGCTTCGAACGTTCATTAGAGAGTCGAGAAAAAGAGATTAGATGTGAACGACAGAGTGCCATATGTGAGAAGCCCAGTTCAGTTGTTGGTTCAGAAAAAAGCAGATTTTGTATACCAAGATGGTCTCCTTGGTCAAAATGGTCGGACAGCACCACGAGACCGAAGGATTAGCATGGAATAGTGAGACTCAATGAAACGACAATACCCCCACCTTTTGTATAAGGATTGGTAAAAGTTTAAATTTTGAGGACGAAATTTTTATAAGAGGGGAAGAGTTGTGACATCCAAATTTTCGGGTTCTAATTTCGACTGGATAAATAGGGCCGTTTTCGTTCAGTTGAAGCCAGGGATTGTGAAATTGGGATGCAAGTGGGCTACATTGGTAAGGAAAAATACCAATTGGAATGATGAGGTGTTGAATGAAATTATGGGAGTCAATTTAAATTGAATCAAGAGGGATTAAGGTCCAATTGGGAAGAAAACTTAGCAAAATTCGTATGCCACCTCTACCCCATACTTTGGCCTACCTAAATGCTTCTAGAATGGGGCATATTTGTCAAAAATTGAAGGGTGGAAGACAGCTGGTGGTGGCCCACGTGTGGCTGACCTAAGAGAGAGAGAGAGAGTGAGAGAAAAGAAGGGGAAATTGGTTTCTTCTTCCTCCCCTCTCTCCTCCGTCGACGTATCTTCCCCCATCTCCTTCTTGTTCTTCAAAACTCCATGGGAGCCGAAGACCAGCGAAGACCGAGCTGCAGTCGCCGCCTCTTGCCGTCGTCGTCACATGCCCGCAAGCACCGGAGCTGCTTGCGCACCCGAGCCCACCGCCGTGCTGCCGTCCGCGCATCTCCGCCCCCTCTCCTCCCTCTAGTTCGAACAGAAACGGAAGCAGAAGTAGCGGCCATCGTCACCTGGAGCCGAAGCAGCAACCGCTAGTCGCACACCGCGCGCCATCCTCGCCCTGCATCACCTCGCCGTCGTGCTGCCGTCTGTCTCCCTCTCGCCTGCTCGAACGCCGTCCGCCCCGTCCAGTCGAGTTGCCGCCTCTATTCAGCTCCGTTTTGGTCATCACAGGCCACGATTCGGCCACCTCCGGCCACCGTGCACCGCCACCTCGACCCGTCGGAGCCCCCTCGCCCTCCGCCAGCCTTGCCTCGCCATCTCAGTCCTTAATTCGGCCCCAACCAGCAGTGAATCGAGAGTAAGAAAATGGGTATGACAGAGGGGTTTTGGCCCGTTTTGGCCGTCTTCGCGAGCTCGGATGCTCGGCCCGCTTTGAGGAAAGTCGATCCTTGCGTCGAGCCCGTCGTTTTAAGTGAGTTTTACTCACTAATGCCTTCTTAGTGTGCTAATTATACTTAAAGGTTGATTAGTGTTAATTAAGTGTAATTATGTGGTTAGATTAGAATTGATTAGTGATTATTAGTTAATTGCTTTGCATATTAGTTGTGTGATTAGTGTAATTAGATAGAGAATTGCCTATAGTATTTATTGGATGCTTCTTGGGATTTTTCCCGTCCCTTATCGGGTGTTAATTAAGCAAATCGGGCCTAGGTGAAATTTTTAGGAATTAAATATTAATTTTCGAAATTAATAATTTAATTATTTATTTCCCGAAAATTCAACTGGGATGGTCAGGGACCGGGATTTTATGCTGATGATCGTGGTGTAGACCGTTTATTTAATTGAGCTTTATATTGTGCTAAATTGAATTTATTGTATTTATTTATTTAATTTTTGAAATTAATTATTTAACTATTTATTTTCCGGAAATTCAACCGGGATGGCCTTTCGGGTCAACGACCCGGGTCGGACCCAACCCGCGGACCCGACCCAGGTCAGCTTTTCTATTACTTTAAATAATATTTTAATAAATAAATAAATATAAATAATTTATTTTTCAAAAAAATGCTTTATTTTACAAAAAATATTAAAAAAATATTTTATTTTCCGAAAAATAAAAAAAAAATTCGTATTTTCCCAAAAAAGTAAAAAAAAAAAGTCAAAAAGACTTATAATTTCCTAAAAAAAATAAAAAAAAAAATCATATTCTCCCAAAAAGGCCCAAAAATCATAAAAAGCCAAAAAAGACATATTTTCCAAAAAGATCAAAAATCTAAAAAAACATGCTTTTCATGTCCAAAAAATGAGAAAAATACCCAAAAAATGTTTTCTTCTAGAAATGCATGGAAAAACCCTAAAAAAATCCAAAAAGCCTTAGGGTTTAAACAAGATTAGGTATCGAAAGGGCATTAGTGATTAACTAGTGTAATCAAGTCCCCGACCCTAATTTCTCTACTTGCGCAGGAACGAGTATTTCTCCCAATACTTTGCATAGGTTTCTAATCAACCTACCCCAAATCGATTAATGGCGACTCCGTTTTAAAAATTAATTTGCAAGTTAAAAACTTAGACTATTAAAGTCGTGAATTGGTGGACTTGGGAGAGTCCGGGCATAACTAAATTCAGCCGAGCCATTAGCCTCCTTTAGGCGCTCGCCCCCAATCGGGCGCCGAAAAAAAGAGGTCATGACAGCTTGGCGACTCCGCTGGGGAATTGAAGACTTAGGCCTTTTTATCTTATTTAAATGCTTTGCTAATTTGGTTTTCTTTCTGTGCAGGTTAGTGGTTTTTATTTTATTATGTTAAAATAAAATATTTTGTGATTATAAACTGTTGTGCATGCTTTACTGTTTTAACACTACACATGGCACACACAACCCGGCGGCCGGACCTGGGCGGCCATAGGATATTAGGATGGTGTTAAGAAAGATACGGCCTCGAACGCGAGACTGCGATGTAGAGGTTGCCTTTCTTTTCCCCGAATTTCTTTAGTCGAGGTTAAGAGGATACGCCGCAACGCGAGGCTGCGATCGGCGGATACCCTTTTAATTTCAACAAGCCTTCATAGTTAGAAATCGAGCCACATGTTCCATGCACATGTCTCCGTGCTTGTCATTTTCTTTAAAAGCAAAGTAATTTATTTACTTTTACTCAATAAAGTAATTTATTTATTTTTACTCGGTCTTTTTTGGCCCATGGCAATTTAGGGTAGATTTTTCGAGTCCCGGTTTATATGCAATGGGAGAAGATGATATCTAGTTTATTCCCACTCCCAAAGCAGAACTCTTCAGATGGTGGGGTTAATTAGACCAGTATGCCCAAGAGCGTGTGAAAGCCAAAGTCGGTCATCTTCTATCGTTGATCCAAATCCGTGTTCATCCTGAAGTCATACAGGCCATGACACATTTCTGGTGCCCAAAGACGACTACTTTTATGTTCGGTAAGTTCGAGCTTACCCCAACTCGGAAGAATACAGCATCATCTTGGAATGCCTCTCGAGAAAAAGCTGGTTAGGCCATCAACAGGCATTATCCCGTTGCGTGGGTTAGCATGACTTTTAAGAACTGAAGTCCATTCAATGGTATCAGAGCCATGGTTTCGTTTGTAATATTATCCATTCCATGCGCTTAGTAGGTGAATCAAGTACTGAGAAGATCTCCTCACATCATGTCTACGAACCGAGATTCTCGAAGCACCTGTTTCTCTTGCTCCCTCTCCATCATCCTCAACCCCCTCAGAATTTCGAGTTTCAAATGCTTCTAAGATAGATTATCTCTATGAAGTCTCTCTTAGCGATGAAACCAAGATTTCTGAAACTCATCTCCCTCTCATGAACCCTTATTCCACTTTTGCTAAACCAAGCTCTTCATTCTCCCCTATCCGCTCCATCCGTCAGCTTATTCACCAAACCCCAAAGCAAGTAAAGGAGTACGTCCGGTCCTCTAAATTCGACCAAAGATCCCATTCACTCTGCGAAAAGAGTACTTTGTTACTCTTCGAGATCCCTCCGAGTTTCCCGGACAATGGGCTCAACAGGGGATACACACATGTTGATTATGGTCTTTGCTCGCCGGCTCTCACTTTTCATGGTCGTAAAGGTTTGCCCGTAGTGGCAAGAATCGCATTGTTGGATACTAGGTTTTTACAATACCAGCATGCTTGCATTGGTACTGTTCAAACTACTTTGAATCTTTGGAACAGTCTTTGTGACTCGTATCCAAACTTCAATATTGCTCTTTCGGACCCCCAGCTACTCTCTTTCTTAAAGGTCCAAGTTCAGCTCACTGGAGCCCCTCAAACTGCTGACTCTATAGCTGCAACCCTGCATTACTAGATGGTGTATCGAGTGCATAACCGTGCTCTCGATCTGAATTTCACTAACGGTAATGAGGATGCCTTGTTTATCTCCATGCAGAATGATCATGCATCATGCATCCATGTTCCCAGACAGATCCCGAAGGACACGCTGGCCAAGCTCCTTCCAGAAACCTAGATTACCAACTACGAAAAGCTACACCAGCATAACAAGCCTTTCCAGTCTACGGACTCGGAATTCGTCCGAAAAAAAGATGGAATCGTTTCCATCAAATTTGGCAAGGAAAAGGAAGAAAGTCCTTCTGTCTTCCAGACCATTTTTATGATTGAACCATGTGTTCCTGAATTCATTTCCGAGCCAGATCCAAAAAAGCTTATTAGACACTTTAACAGTGATGGACATCCTGTCCATTACTATAAAGATAAGGATGGTAATTGTTTTTGGGATCCTTTTTGCCAGTGTTCCTATTGCACAAATTCCCCTAACGAGGATGCAAATTCCTCTGATGAGGAAGATCCATATGACAGACCTCCGCCTCGACGAAGGAAGCCAAAGGACAAGTTGTACCAGAGATACTTAAACGGAGATTCCTCCATTGATACCCTTGGTGAGTGTGACAAGTACCAATTCATGGTCTCTTATGCACCACCCCCATCACCAATATGCAGTTCTACACCTCCAGATTCATCAGATCCACCAAGATCACCTCCACCATCTCCCCCTCAAAAGAAACAAGCTCTCTCCCCATTCTACAAGCCAATCCTAAAGTGGGCCAAGAAGCATTCTTACCCACTAGAAGCTCCAGTAGAAACACCACCCATTTCCTCCATTGCCATGTTCCATGATGCGACTTTCCTCCTCTTGGGAGAAAGATCTAAACTCAAATTTCTGCTTGGAAGAATTCATTGATCCACAAGGTAGATACCGTCATACCCCTAAAATCTCTACCCCCACCGATGTGGATGAACATGGGAAACAGAGGAAAACCACTGCTGTCGAAGCTGTTCTAAATTGGCAATCAGAGACCTTGTTAGCACAAAACAATGCCTTCAAAGCAATTGATTCCAAGATTGGAAATGTGCAACAAGATCTCCGAAAATACGATGAGTTCGTCAAGAAAATGGTTTCTGAGTTCCAGAAGAGGCTAGATGCCTTGGAATCAGGACAACGGCTAGGGTATCATTACCTAGAAAGCCCGCAACCGGAGATAGAAAAACTCAAAAGACAAATTCAGCTCCTTGAAGAAGGAATGTTCAGACCTTTTGATCCATTCGCGCCTCCAGTAAGAACTGGGTATTTACCTCCAGTACCCCAGCCATCCATTTTTGCTGCCATTCCAGAAGATTCTTTTAGAAAAGAACCTGATATGGCAAAGGTACGAGATCGCATCAAAGAGTTGAGCCGAATCCAAAAGGAAAAGGGGAAAGAAAAAGCTCCTACAGAATCATGTTCGGTTATCATAAGAGAAAAACCAGATCAGCTGATGTTAGCAAATCCATTCGAATCCTTTTTGAAGGATTTGAGTGTTCAAAAGCATTCTGATCCAGTACAGAATCCTGTATTGGACCCTGATCCTACTCCTTCAAATAATCAGATTCTATTCCCTGTTGAATAAGCTGATACTGATACTACCTCTTCTGATACTGAATCATATTCAGCATCTTCTTCACCTTTCTCGATTCCTGAAATTGATTCCCTTCCTAATCCACCCATAACCTCATCTATATTCATGGCTGATCCTCTAGATCAGGAAATGGAATCAAATTACTCTGATCCAGAGATTATTCGAGACAATCCGAAACTCCATGTGACCATGGCATCAAAACAGTTTTTCACCATCGATGATATCCCCTATCATAAATGGCCAGAAAGACTTGAGAAATTTCATACTTGGTTAAATACTCAGTCCATAACCAACCATGATATGAATGATGTCCTTTACAATTTTGTCACAAGGTTCACAGGAAGCCTCAAATTTTGGTGGAAATCAGTGTCAGAACAAGACCAAATTCATTTTCTAATGTCCCCAGATTTTAACCAGGCCATCACCATCCTATACCATTTCTTTGTAGGAAAACCCACTGACCTCATAGAAATGAAAAGAAGAGAATTCTTTGAAAGGAAATGTTGCTCCCTCCAAAAGAAACATCTTGATAAGCATTATCGAATAATGCTTCACTTTTTTACCAAATCGGAGCCGATTCCAATCTGAAGCATGTTTTCCTGACTTCCATCCCTAAGGAACTTTCCCAGATGGTTGAAATATCCTTTTTTGGAAGACAAAAGAGAGTACAGGATATTCCTTTGGGAGAAATACAGCAAGAAATCCATATATGCCTTGAAGAAATTTGCCTGAAGCGCCAGATGGTCCGTAGCTACATCACAGATGACAAAAGCCTCGAGACGGCTTGCTCTCGCTAGAAGTTAAAAATCAAATGTTCCAAGCAAGACTGTGATGGAACTTGTGAAAAGTTTTCTCGAAAAAAGAAGCATTTCAGAAAACTATGGATGACAAAGTCCAAACATGGCCACAAGAATTTCCGAAGGAAGAAGAAATGGCGATATCTACGCAAAAGGAAAGACCACACAGGCCATAAAAAGTCAAATCGTTGCTTCATCTGCAATCAGAAAGGACATTTTGCCAAAAATTGTCCCCAAGCCAGGAAGGGCCAGCATCATTTGATACATCAAATTGAGAACGAAACAGGTATTTCTCTTGAAAATGATGATATGGAATCATTATTCTCTGCTGATGAAGAACCATCTGAACAAACCCTTTGTGTCATTCCATGTTATCACACTTCTAGTGATACCAATTCAGATTCAGAATCTGAAGACATTTTTCATATATCACCCACATCGCGTAGAACCAAGCCCTGACATATTTTCAAGTCAAACTCACTGTCCCCATTTCCCTGTAAAAATCCTCACTTCAAAGTTTGCCAAACCTATCAATGTCATTGCCCTCATTGATACCGGAGCAAGTTGTTCAATTTTGGATACCAAAATACTTCCGAGGAATATTGGACTCCTTACGCCCGATATTTCAACTCGCATCGGGAGACACTTTCTCCACAAATGTGAGAACCACTCCGTGATCTGTTCAGTTCTTCCTCGGTGTTACGTAACCACAAAATTCTTTGGGTCCAATCTTCCCAACAAAGACCTAATCATTGGATGGGATATTATGACTCGAGATCTCACAACTTCGCATCATTCCGGAAAAGGTCTTAGGTATAAAGATCAATTCTCGAGTTTGTCAATATCCGGAGACTCTTTTCCATTCAAATGAGTCTATTAGACCCAATCATGCAAAGCCTGTTAGAATCTAGTTCAGAATCCCACTCGAAATTCGCCCAAAAGTGTTCTCATCCTTTATGGAAGAACCCAGAATTCTTTGTTTGCCTTCCCTTCAAGAAAAATGAAGATATAAATCCAACCAAGGCGAGTCACATGGGAATGAAGCCGAACACTTGGTTTTGGCTCAAAGGGAATGCTCGAAGCTGTTGCAACAAGGCCTTATTGAAACCTCCAACTCTCAATGGGCTTGTGAAGCCTTCTATGTCAATAAGCGTGCTGAGCAAAACAGAGGAAAAATGAGACTGGTAATCAATTATCAACCTCTCAACCTTTTTCTCCAAGATGATAAATTCCCTTTACCCTCTAGAGTTTCCCTCTTTACTGGTCTAACCAAGGCCCACATCTATTCCAAATTCGACCTCAAAGCCAAATTTTGGCAATTGAGCATCCATCCTGAACACAGATCCAAAACAGGATTCTGTATTCCAAACCAGCACTTCCAATGGAAAGTACTCCCTTTTGGCCTAAAAGTAGCACCATCCCTTTTCCAAAAGGCCATGTGTCGTATCTTCCAACCAATTCTCTCAAGTGCTGCAATATATATCAATGATATCTTGCTCTACAGCCCTGACGAGCAATCGCATTGCCGACTTCTCGAGCAATTTGTAGAAATCGTGAAAAAGCATGGCATCATGCTTTCTCAAAGAAAGATGAACATTGCTCAGACATAAATTGAATATCTTGGCATGCACCTCAACAAAGGTACATACTACCTAGGGCCACACATTGCTCAAGAACTGTTGAAGTTTCCTGAAGATAACTTCACCACAAAACAAGTTCAGCAATTTCTCGGGATAATCAATTATCTCAGGGATTTTGTCCCAAATATTGCAAAGCTCTTAATTCCTTTGCAATCCATGCTGAAAAAGAATCCCCCACCTTGGGGAAAGATCCGAGACTAAAGCAATCTCGAGCTCAAGGAGATAATGCGAATCTCCCACCACTACAAATACCATCAACGGGGAAAAGAATTCTCCAAAGCGACGCCGGTGATGAATGCGAGCAGCCATCCCGCTTGAAGAAATTGATGGTAAGAGACATCTTTGTGCTCACAAAAGTGGAAAGTTTTCCCAAGCTGAAATGCATTACCATTCCACTTTCAAAGAAATTTTAGCGATTAAAAATGGAATTAAGAAGTTTGAATTCCACCTCATCGGCCATCACTTCTGGTAGAATTAGACATGGCATCTTTTCCTCGATGACCAAGTTTAAACGAAGCGATTCCGAATTCTCAATTGCTTAGATGGGCCGAATGGTTTTCGAAGTATTCCTTTGAAACCAAACACATTCTGGAAAAAGAATGTTCTTGCCGATTTCTTGTCAAGACCAAAGGCGCCGGCCCGAAATCAACATGTACATCAAAAGACCGCTTTCCATATGCTCAACCATGGCGTGAAATACAAGATTGAGAAGATCAAAGATTTGCCAAGTTGGAAATATCCTCAGGAGATTATTGAACAAATCCAAAATGACAATCTCGCTGCAAATCTGGAAAACCTCATGTGGCAATGCCACACAAATCTGTTCAGACTCAATGCAGGTTCGATTCTTTATCCTTATGGATTAAATCCAAATTATCCATTTATACATCCTCTTATCCGGAAAGAAGATGATTTCCTGAACAGCTCAAGACACTATTATGGTACTTAACCAATAAGTACTTGATAGCTATTGAAATTCCAACCAGAAGATTCATAGCCAACCTCACCAGGATATTTCTACTCGGGAAAAATATTGAAAGAGAAAGTGATCGAAATCTTTTAGACTTTCTCAATTGGTTCTATTCTCCTACTCACTGGAAACATCTTTTGGAGAAAGAACTAAGACCATTGACACCAAATCGAAGTCCATACCATCCTGTTTTTCCGACGTCCATGGCATTTTCTCGAAATAATGGCAACATCATTAATGCACCACAAGAAATAGGAACCACAGCCTATAAACCCCATCCGGATAGAGAAGCTCGAATCCATAAATCTTATCCAAGACCGTCAGTCTTGTGGACACCGATCGAGAACTCCGAGAGAATTTTGTGCCAAGAGAACGAGAACCATTCCGAAGAAATATGGAATTATAATGAACCCTTTGCATGGGATCATTATGACCTAGCTCCGAAGCTAAGGAAGCACTCGAGGCAATTCCGGCGAGGCTACGTCATCTCAAGATAACGAAATGACAGGAGAAGATGATATCGTCCAATCCACACAGGACCCCTATGCACATTGGGGAGACCCTCTTTCTCAAGATCCCTATGATCAAGGACTCTCGTCCTTAGCTCACATGGACACTTCCTACTATGCACAGCCATCCAATTGGTCTCGGCCCAAGCATTCCCGCCGACACTACGGGAGATGACAATACCAACTGGGCTCAAGAAGAAGCATCCTCATCACATCAGCTAAACCAAGTCCTCACACCAGAAGACCTTAAAGCTCTCGCACAAAAATATGAGGAACATCTTCTAGCAACAAATAGCTCAGACGACTCGGACTATGATTACAATGCTCGTGATGGAAGAGACCGTTGAAAGGCCGATGTCCGTACAATTTCACTGTAGCAAATCACTGTTCACTTTTACTGTAGCAGTAGGCTAGGGAAGTCACTGTTCACTACCACTGTTCATAGCCGTGCGAATAATTTCCCACCGAAAATTTTCGTGATTTTCGGAGCCTCTATTTGTAGCTGGACCCGTGAGCTTGGTCCTTGTTTGTTGTGTGACCTCTTATTGCCTATATAAGGCGAGGAGGATGTAATGTGTTGGGCAAAGTCCTCTGAAGTAAAGTGAGTGTTTTGTGAAAAACTTCTATGGCTTTCTAAATTCTTCTTCTTCTCTAGTCTGGTAGGATCCTCTGAGAAATGCAGCTTGGGTAGGTTAGAAATGTTTCCATCCTGGCATCTTTAGGTGTCTCTAGGCTCTGAACTAAAGGGCAGAGTGGTTTTCTGCTAAAAAGCTGTCCCTGAAGGGCTTGAACTGGAGTTCGCCCACTGTGGGAAGGCATACCTGCAGGAAATCGACTCTTCCTTCCCTGGTTCTAAGTCTAGGTCCATTCAATGGTATCAGAGCATTTTTGACTGCCTGTTTGAAAATCAACCCATGACCCAAAAAAGTAAGATTTTTCTCCTAGCCTTTTTCGGGTTCATCATTTTCCCCCATCAAAGAAACGTCATAAGTCCAAAGATGGCATGGATAGTTGATCAAATCTTAAGAGGGCAAAATTATGTCAACATGATTTTAACCGAAACATTCTTGTCCCTCAATCGTTTTAAAGAAAACAAGGAAAAAGTCATGCGGGTCTCCTCGGAAATTTTACAAGTCTGGTTCTTTTCTCACCTAAGTGAATATCGATGCTTCATGCAATAAATCGAAACAAATAATTTTGAAAATCCATTACAGAAATTTATGGTTTTAGGACTATACATTCCTAACCAAAGCTGTTTAAATTGGATAAACTTCCTAAGAGACCCGACTCGAGGTATTCCAATGGTGTCTTTGGTTGGTTCCATGAAAAGAGAGCTCACTTTGCTTACAAACGCTGCCATCCAATTCCATTGCTCGGCCTCACCAGCGCCGTTTCCTATTTCCCATATCGGGTGGCGCGACAATATGGAGCTCTTCAGGAGATCCCACCACCTTTCAAGAGGAAGGCCCCCCCCCACTCTTTTTCACCCATCAAAGCCATGAATACACATTCGAGATTGACATTATCGAGGAAACATGGAGCAAGTGCCATCGCAAAAGAATCGTGGTACCTGAAGGGCTTGAGGGAGAAGAAAAAACTCACCACACCTCTACGTCCTACATCCACAACCATCGTATCTCGACAAAATGGAAGCCGTTGGTCCCTCACTCAATCAGCGAGAGCAGCCAGCATGAGCAAACAGAGCTTATGCAAGGGGATTTGGGAATAGACTAGATACATATCTCGAGCCGGTCAAGGAAGCGAGGCATCCTCACAAGAACAAGGCTCCCGTCGCATATAAAATGGCAATCATGTGCCCCTTAGTATTAATATTATGAAAGTTTTATCCCATTGTTTAGGGACTTTTGTTTAATATCTAGTATTTTATTCTGTCGTTTTGATTTCAAGTTTTAGATGTCAGAAGTCTACAGTCTATGAAATCCTCTTTTGATAAATAAAAAGCAGTTAGACCATTGCCATGGGTCAATCTTTGTTTACTTTCATGCTCATTCATGGTTTTTGCGACGACAGGTAATTATGAATCATCGACTACTAGCTACCCGCGAATGGCCTCACGTAATAGGGCCCGATCAGAATGATGTACAAAATCGTCTCGCCAACATTGAAGATGGCGTAGGACAGATGTCCATTGTCCTTCGACAGCTCTCGAGGCAAATGGAATCCACTCAAGCCAAACCCAACCCCAGAATCGCTTTAAGCACCGTCATGACACCCGCAAATTTGCCGAGAGAATAACCAACAAGATAAACGGCTTGAAAAGATCATGAAAAACCGAGCCACAGTTTGTAGGAGTAGGATCCCATGGACTTGTCTAATTACACCGGCATTAAGATCCCTGAAGAGCTCAAAGCACTTGAATGCGAAAGGTATGCTGATACCTCTCGCCCAGAGACCTACTTGCAGGCCTACTTGGTCCGGAGGATGATTCAATCATACTAATCAAACCTGACTAGCCCCGCCTTGCGGTGGTACAGTGTAAGGAAAATTAATCTCCTTGAAACCTGGGGGGAACTAATCGATGTTTTTCGTCAAGAGTATAATGTTGACATCAGCCCCAACATCGCCCCGCCCTACGAAGAACCGATGGTTGTGGAGCACGAGGAGCACGAGGAGCCGATAGTCGCAAAGACTGGAGAAGAAGATGAAGCCTTGCACGATAAATGGAAGGCCGAGCAACATCCTATTATTGAGAAGCTTCCCTCTAGGAAAGGCAAGGAGCCCACAAACGAAGTCAACACTACTCAGAGCCGAAGCATGATGGGACAACTTCTCAAGCTTACCGCAAGAGCTAGGGTCCAAAGAAGGCCGACCCCCATCAATCTAAGGAGTGAAGCTCCACCATCTCCCACTCCTCTTGACAAAGTCCAACTAGCAAAATGAAGAGCCTTACTCAAAAGGTCCGGACCAGGAGTTAAGAAAAGAAAGCCTAAGCAGCTCGAGTCAACGCCTACCACTGAACGTGGGCAAAACCTGACAATCAATAAGTCGCCACACCAAGACTTTGAACATCCCCTAGGGTGCAACCCTGAAGACTACCAGTCCCTATGATGCAATCCCAAGGACTACCAGTGTTATATAGATGAAATCGGCCATTCATCGTATAATTGCTTCCTACGCACCCACAGGGTCTAAAGCCTGTCAGAAGAGGGAACATTCGTCCTTATTCGCCATGATCCTAATGAACTACTAAGCTTGTCACCTGACCATGAGGATAACTTAAATGCCTCATCCTCATTTGGAGATTTTGACCCGGAAGAAAGCAATGGGATGATCTCAGTAGAATCCAACTTTCCTAAAACAACAAAGTTCACCACTGCAATGAATATGCAATGGGAAAACCAGTAGCTTAACCAAGATACATCAAGCCCGTCTTGCACTCACAAGATCATGACCCCCGGAAGATGTGGATACCTAATCTCCGCAAGTATAACGGCACGACTTGTCCCGTGGGCCACTTGCAATATCTCTATGCTGAAATGAGTCAGTACTACAGTCCGATGTCATTCATGAGTCAAGCCTTCCAAGAAAGTCTTACAGGGCTGCATTGCAATGGTTCATCACAGCAGATATCTACCTCATGAGGGATTGGAATGAGATGTCTTCTGCATTCCTGCTTCAATACCAAAGCCAGATTGGAACTGAATTGCCTTGCGAGAACTTGGTTCACTTTAGAAGAAGACCAATGGAGGATTTCCGAGCATATGCAAGGAGGTGGAAGACTTTTATGATGCAAACCTACCCTCAACTGGCCGAAGAATAAATGATAAAGCTGTTCATAGGAGCTTTACCTCGCAAGCATCGTTGTTGGTTGCATGGGTTGCACTTCCATAGCTTCAATGAAGTGGTCCTCTCGTGCAAGTACTTTGAGTCTACTGGAGGCGAGGAACTCAAAGGCGCTTGACTTCAGGACCAGCACTATCAAAGCGCTCCTTCTCATAGGAGTTTTCATGGGTTTTGTTTGTTTTTATAATTTCACGTTTCTTATCCTGTCTAGTGTGCTACTGTTGTATTTTCCATCTAGTAATCTAATGTACAGTTCTAATATTTTGTTTTGAGAGCATGAGGCGATATTCCAAACCAGCCCGGTGATGCTATCCAACCATGAAAAGAAAATATAATCCAAGGAGAATACTGAGGGCTGAGCTTCCTCATGCTTTCTTCCCCCCAAAGTTATATACTTTTGAAAAAAAAAAAAAAAAAAACATTTCGTTATCAAAAGTTTTTGTCAAAACAAGATGTTAAATCATGTTTGTTTTTCTAACTCATCCATTTCATGTCTCAGAATATCATCCCCCTTTGACTTAGTGTGACAGGAGGCATTTGAAGCTGGCACATCGTGTGAACTCGCCGAGTTCAAAGATACTCTTTGAAGAAAGTAGAGGCAAACAAAAAAGGATCATCCTGTTTCAAAGAGGGTAAGTTTTATTCCCTAAACATAATTTTGAAAATGACGTCCCCTCTCTTCTATGTACAGGAAACAAAAGATAAGACGTAATAAGGCATAGGCATATGATTAAATTTGACGCATGCACACCATGGTAGCTCAAGGAAAGATAGCCTCCTCCATGCTGCCTTCAGCCTTCACCCTTGCTTCGACGAGCCAAGAAGCACAAGGAAGAAATTTCTTCAAACCCTTTGAATTGACTACATCCAACGGGGAGAAAATCCATACAAAGGCGATCTATAGCCCCCTACTCCAGCACAACGACTTTAGAATCTAGAAGCTTCACTCCGTGTTCCAGACGCATACTCTTCCAAGAAATAATTGTCTTCAGGAGACTGGAGATTTTGATTGTCCATCTTAGATTCCATGGAAGTTGAGGTACATGACTTTGCCCAGTGTTGCAATAGTTAAAGACAGAAGGAGAAATTCCACAGAAGGAAGGCGTTGAAAATAAATCAACGACCAACAATCATGCATACATGGCCACAAATGAGGAAGGCCATTCGAAAGAAATGTCAAACTATGCCAAGAAGAAAAGGCTGTCATCGACGTTCAAATATCCCTAGGAGTCAGCAAATACAAACGTTAGAGAAGAGTAATTTGGTATCGTTTCCAATACTCCCCCACTCTCTAAACTCACTTTTGACATATTTTCTCCTATTGACAGGAAGCATAGGATTCAAGAAACAAGCTTAATGGTTAATTTGGGCAAATCAAGTAACCCATATCGATTTACCTAACTTGGTATGAAAGGACGTGTCGTCCAAAAGCCGGTTCGGTTAAATGAAAAAAGAAGCACCCTATGGACATCGTCGGTGCCTCTAGCCGAGTGGTACCCGGGAAGAAGCAAAATGGTCCTAAGTCAGGAGTTCGAATCCCCGACGCGGCAGTTAGCCACTTGGTAGAAAAAAAAAAGAAAAAAAAATTGCTTCTCTTGCGCCTGCAAATTACAAAAGAGCAGGTGACCTAACGGAGTGAAAATTACAAGACTTCATATCCTCCTCGTACTTCAGGTCTACTCAAACATCTGCAAACCAGTGAAGGGTAATGTTGTATTGTTCCTAGTTGTTCGACTCATGAAAGAACTTCTGACTAACATGATCCCTTTTATCTGTTGTAGGATCACTTGACCGTAAAAAATGCGAATAACAAATCAAGGAAAGATATGTCAAACTCCGATAAGCTCTCCTGAGAGAAATGGTGTCCTGAGTAATCACCAAAGCAAACAACAAAAAAATCTTTAGGCCTCAACTCACATTTGATTTTGGCTAGACCAATTGATCTACTTGTACACCTTCTCTCTTCTGCAGGGGCAAAAGCAGAAAGACCTGTCAAATCAATAATCAGATTCCCAACCCTGGTTGATCATTCTTGTGTCATCTCCCTATTCAATAGGAACGATCCATTGACACCCCTTTGTGAATAACTCTTTTGATGTTCAAAATTCAACACATTTGTAAATACAATTCCACCAAGTAAACACCCCTAAAATTGTCAATAGAATTTCTTGAGTAAAAACCATTCATTTGTTTTGAGAGCACAAACTCTCTCATACTTAAAAATGTTGCATGCCTTTTCCAAATGGATTTTTGCATGATGATCTTGTCTGTCTAAATCACTGATTCCAATGAGGATTATTAGAATAGACAGCTAAGTGAAGAATACAAGATTGATTGAGCATGTTGGATGAGGTGCGTCAGAATGATGAAAGGTAAGCCATACCCTACACACAGTCCCCTATCTATACACTTGTGAGATGAGTGCAGAAGATTCCATGACTGCAAGCTAAAGAGTTCTCTCGTGAATAGTACGATAACCAAAACAGTGAGAGGCATTTCATTGCTCACCCCTTTTTGAGCCCCATACACTGGTGAAGCTTCTCTCATCAAGAATCACCCCACACTGGGGCAGATCGAAGGCGAAGCAGCATAACAAGGTGAGAAAAGGGATAGAAATTTTCTTACTCGCACTTGCATTAATCTTCGGGTGTCTTTATTGCATATGAACACTCGCGTTAATTTAAGTGCCCTAGAATGACGAAGAGCAATTCTTTCTTTACGCACTTGTATTCATTGTACAACCCAATTGAGTATGTAATTTCACCCTCACATGGAGGCAAAACAGAAGTTACTGCCATTCAAGCAGCATAATCAGGAGCGCCAGCAAAAGATGAAGACTCAACAGTCTAACAATAGTGTTTCTTTGAACTTGCCTAGATTAGTTCCTCAAGCAACAAAAAAAAAAACTAGGGGAATAAAAAAGCAGTGTACCTGGTAAAAGCAATGTCAACGCCCATGAATGAAAATTGGAATAAAAATTAGGGGCATGAAAAAGTAGTGCGCCTGGTAAAAGCAAGGCCAATGCCCCCCAACTAAAGAATATAGTCAATTGTATTATCAAGAAAAGTTGTTGTTGTGGTTCAATTGATAGAGCCTCCATCTGACAGTGAGAAGAAAGACCGACGACAAATGCCAAGGCAAACACGAGCTCTCATCCTTTTGCACATGAGTCAAGCCTACATTGCGTCCCATTGTAAAAGTCTCTTCGGACTAGGGCACTTCAATTAACGTAGGATTTCATATGTCTATAAACATCGCTCGAAGAAGTACGAGCAAGATTATTCTATCTCCTTTCGCAGGATTCTTGACTTGCAAACCCGAAGATGATCGTGCGGCATCTTTTTCGCAGAGCCGTGACCTTGATGGCCCCCTTTGATAAGCCATTGATCAAGCCTACATTATGGTCTCGAAGAAGACCTCTCACACTGGTAAAATCGTACCACTCGCGAGAATACTCGGACCCGCCGACATGATGACAAAGTGAGATGTGTGGTCCTTATAAATCCCGCATCAATGGTCGGGATAGCCTTTTCCATGAGAGTGAGTGGAAAGTCCTTTCGCATCGAAAGTCCCTCATCTGGCATGCTCAAGACATCTACATTTGGAATGAAGGTTGTCTTTCAGAATTTTCCCCAATAGAACTCAGATGATGCAAAACTGACAAAGTTATCATACATGAATCCCATTTGAAATTATAGCATATATAATCATGTGTGCATATTGTACAAATAGCAGACATACTTCCTGAAATTAGAGATATTGCTAGGTAAGCATATCCCTATCCCCATTTGTCTTAAAGTACCTACCACTGTCCAGGTACTCTCTTCTTGACACTCCATTCGTTCGAGTTGGCCCTTGAGTTTGGGTGCTTGCAATTGTCTAAGTATCCCATTGTCTTTGAGTACCCACCACTTGTCGGGTACTCCCTCTTATCGACACTCGACCTGTTCGAGTTGTCCCCAAAGTATTGATATTTGTGATTGTCTAGGTATCTCCTTGTTGTTGAGTGTCTGCTGTTGCTCGGGTACTCCCTCTGTTGACACTTGACCTGTTCAAGTTATCTTTAAAGTTTGGATGCTCGTGACTGTCCAAGTATCCTTTTGTCTTTGAGTACCGGCCACCGTTCGGATACTCCCTTTCTGTGACACTCGACCTGTCCGAGTTGTCCTTAAAAAGTGTGTTATTGAATACTAGCAGCCGTTCGAGTATTCCACCACATTATGCGCCTGCGATTACCAAGGTATGCTTTCTTACACTTGGACCAGCTGAGTGGTCCCTGCTCGTATCATTAAATATTTGTGTTCATCCAAATATTCCACTACTTTGTACACCTGTGTGCCTACAGCCATCTAGGTAAGCCTCGTGCTACATTCAAATTTCCATTACCAGAAGGTGACAAACCTTCATGAATATCCAAAGGTACGTCCTCGATATTCCCAATTACCAGGAGATGAGAGACCTTCATGAATATCCAAGGTACGTCCTCGATATTCCCAATTACCAGGAGGTGAGAGACCTTCATGAATATCCGAGGTACGTCCTCGATATTCCAAATCACCAAGAGGTGAGAGACCTTCAAGAATATCTCAGGTACGTCCTCGATATCCCCAATTACCAGGAGGTTAGAGACCTTCGCGAATATCCAAGGTACGTCCTCGACTACCAGGAGGCAAGAGACCTTCACGAATATCCCAGGTACGTTCCTAATATTCCATCCTCCAAGAGTTTGTACTTGTGATCATCCAGGTACCCCTTCGATACCTGTGTTCATCCAGGTATCCTCCAAGAGTTTATACTTGTGATCACCCAAGTACCCTTCCGATACCTGCAAGCAATCAGGTATTCTTTAGAATTCCGTACTTGTGATCATCCAAGTACCCATTCGATGCCTGCGAACATCCAAGCACCCTTCAAAATTCGTACTTATGATCATCCAAGTAGTCTTTCGATACTTGCAAGCAATCAGGTATTTTCCAGCATCTAGTACTTGTGAGCATCCAGGTACTCCTTCAACGCTTGCGAATGTCCAAGCACCCTCCGAGTCGCACTTATGATCATCCAAGTACGCCTTCGACGCTCGCAAAGCCCGAATATCCTCCAGGTTAGTACTTATGAATATTTAGGTACTCCTTCAATGCCTATGAATGTCCAGGTATCTTCCAGAACAGATGCCCTAAGAAAGCTCGGCGCATCTCCCGAGAAAGGTTGGGAACCAACCAGTGTCCTCGACTGAGGTCAGACACCCCAACAAATCTATGCCCTGAGAAAGGTCGGCGCATCTCCCGAGAAAGGTCGGGTGCCAACTGGTGTCCTTGATTGAGGTCAGACACCCCAACAAATCGATGCCTTGAGAAAGGTCGGCGCATCTCCCGAGAAAAGTCGGGTGCCAACTGGTGTCCTTGATTGAGGTCAGGCACCCCCAACAAATCGATGCCCTGAGAAAGGTCGGCGCATCTCTCGAGAAAGGTCGGGTACCAACCGGTGTCCTCGACTAAAGTCAGGCACCCCACAAGCAGATGCCCTAAGAAAGGTCAGCGCATCCCCCGAGAAAGGTCGGATACCATCCGATGTCCTTAACGATGATCGGACACCTCACAAACAGATGTCCCGAGAAAGGTCAGCGCATCCCTCGAGAAAGGTCGGGTAAACAACTTATTGCTCTAACAGGCGACCGAAGAATGGTTCGGGTCTTGGAGAAGCAACCTCCTCATGTCACCAGGTAAGATGATGCCTTGATACTTGCCAAACTCGGGGTTCACACCCTATCTCACTCATTCTCGGTAAGTAACTACAGGTATCTTCTTATCTGCCTTAGTATATGTAAAGTTATATAGCTCTTTTTCCGCATAGAATAATAAGTCCTAAATAAAATGTAATCTGCTACGCATGCTAGATAAAATTTAGGCATCAGTTTGTCTTTGAATGCAACCTCTGCGAACTCACCTTCAAAGAGGGGCAGCTGTTGACGCCTAAATTTCGTTTTTTAATTAATTAGGTTTCTTTATTATTTGTTTTGCCTTTTTCGAATAAAAAACAAAACAAAACAAACAAATGCAGCCCGTCGGGCTGGGCCTTCGAGCCCAGCCCCTCCTTTTGTTCTTTTTTTCGCGCAAGCCCCCCGGCCCAGCCCGCGTGACTCAGCCCAGCCCCTTCTCCCTTGTCTTCTTCCTCCTCTGTCTTCTTCCCCAACCGGATAAGCAACACGCGCCGGAGACGAGGATGCGCGCGACGCCGGAACGAAGAGGGAGACGGCAACGTACATGGAGTAGACGCGCCTTCAATGCAAGGCGGCCTAGCTAGAGCCACCTCAACGGATGGGACGCCGGTTTGGCCGGCGGAGGCTGTTCGGCGTGCGAAGACCGGCTGTCGAAGCTCCGTCGATTGCCCGCCCCCTCGCCTATAAATAGGCTTCTCCCGACGATGGCGAAGAACACGGCGAACTCAGAGATCTCCCCTTTCAGAGACTTCAAGGGGAAATCGAAGAGCGAGCGCGCGAGGGATCGGGTCGCGAAGCTCGGACGACCTCCCTTCGTGAGACTTCGGGGGAGGCCAGCGTAAGCGAGCCCAAGAGAGAGAGAGAGAGACAGTCTGAGAGAGAGGAATCGGAGGAGTGCCGGATCTGAGAAGCCGAGCACCGGCCGTCGCTGTCGTCCCTCCTGATGCCGTCGACTGCCCACGCCGAAACTCCAGTCTGCCGATGTGCCGTCATCACCCTCCGACGATGTCCGCCGCTGCCGTCCCCTGCCCTCATATCTGGAAAGCAGAAGACCAGATCTGAGGAGGATCCATGAGATCTGGCCACTGCGACACGCGGTCATCCACCGCCGTCATTGCCCTGTCACCACCGCCGTTCGCCACCTCGTCACAAACAGGTAACAGTAGCCGTCGCCGCCACCGGTCACGTCGTTGCCGTCGCATTCCCCCTCTCGAACCGTGTTGCCATCGACCACACCAACACAGCCGCGTTGTCGCTCGTCCACGCCGTCCTCGTAAGCGGTTTGTCACCGCCGTCGCCACCGTCGTAGTTGTCGCCGCCGTCGCCGCCGTCGCCGCCGCGATGCCTCGGCCCTCCCTTCCTCGGCACCGCGAATTGGGAACCCTAGGGTTCCTGATTTTTCGGGTCACAGCCCTGGATCGTCGGGTCGGGCGCGGAACAGATTCGGGTAGGGTTTCCACGATTTTTGGGGGCCGGAATTCGGGTCAGATCCGGGTAGGGTTTCGCCGGGTCGTTGGGTCGGGCCGGATCATTCCCAAAACGACGGGCCATCAAGCCGTTTTAATAAATAATTTAAAAAAAAGCGAGTCGGGCCCGCGCGGGCCCGCTTCCGCCTTTCGGGTCAACGGCCGGGTCGGACCAACCCGGGTCGGCTTTTCTATTATTTTAAATAATATTTTAATAAATAAATATAAATAAATAATTTATTTTTCAAAAAAAATAATAAATGCTTTATTTTCCAAAAAATATTTTATTTTCCGAAAAATAAAAATATGTCGTATTTTCCCAAAAAAGCCAAAAAAAAGTCAAAAGTCAAAAAGACTTATAATGTCGAAAAAAAAATAAAAAAAAAAAAAAAAATCATATTCTCCCAAAAAGGCCCAAAAATCAGAAAAAGCCAAAAAAGACTTATATTTTCCAAAAAGATCAAAAATCTAAAAAAAATGCTTTCATGTCCAAAAAATGAGAAAAATACCCAAAAAATGTTTTCTTCCAAAAATGCATGGAAAAACCCTAAAAAAATCCAAAAAGCCGTAGGGTTTAAACAAGATTAGGTACCGAAAGGGCATTAGTGATTAACTAATGTAATCAAGTCCCCGATCATAATTTCTCTTGTTGCGCAGGAACGAGTATTTCTCCCAATACTTCGCATGGGTTTCTAATCAACCTACCCCAAATCGATTAGTGGCGACTCCGTTTTAAAAATTAATTTGCAGGTTAAAAACTTAGACTATTAAAGTCGTGAATTGGTGGATTTGGGAGAGTCCGGGCATAACTAAATTCAGCTGAGCCATTAGCCTCCTTTAGGCGCTCGCCCCTGATCGGGCGCCGAAAAAAAAGAGGTCACGACATCTTTGGCAAGGGCAAGCCTCGCTCACGGTTGACAAGATCGCTAGAAGCTGGCAAGGGTTGCCCTCATTGAAGGCTAGCAAAGGCGAGGTTGCCCCTCTCCTGTGACCCTCGCCAAAGGGCAGCGAAGGCAAGCCCCTCACCCTCCCCCGAATCAAGCGCGGGGTGACCTCGCCCAAGGCCCACGAGGTCGTCCCTTACCAAATCATGGCGAAGGTGACCTCACCGGTCGTAGTTGGACAACTAACAAAGGAAGAAGAGAGCTTAAAAAGAAAAGAAAAGAAAAGAAAAAGGACAGACAAAAGAAATTATAATTTTAAAACATAAAAATAATAAATAATAAATTTTGTTATGTAGGACCACCGGCATTTATTCCTGTGAATTCTAACCAAAATTAGTTGGATAGACTCAATTAACAAAAAGTAAAAATGTTTCAAACTCAATTGAAAAAATTGAAAGGTTTAAAATTGGATTGATGAAAGTACAATAGATTTATGATTTTTTTTTGATAAATTTCCTGCAATTATGGCTTTGAACATACCGAAGAGGGAGTGACAAGCATCGTGAGTGAGTGAGGCTTTCCTAATCTGATTCTTTTGCTTACCCCTACTTTGTATAGGATTCCAAACCTATATGCTAATAAGTGCAAAGGGGTAGCCTCAAAATGTTCAATTTAAAAACTTCTATTGATAAAGAAATTAATTCCTTCAATCGTTTGTTGGAAGATCTTTGAGGTGATAAGGTGGCCTATTTGATATACCAATCTAGGGAGAAAAATTCATTTCCAACACAATAATTAGCGAGTCCATATAATATCACTTGGTTGGGCTACTTCAATATGAATAAATTTAGAGAAAAAAAATGGAATTCTCACTTACTACATAAAATAATTTTCATTAATGAAAGATGGATATTTACTAAACCAAGCACATCCAATGAAATGATTGTTGTTATCCATTCCAAAAATGGTTCATTGATTTAAAATTTAATTTGGATAGCTAAATAAAAACAAACTGACTCAACGTATCGATCTGCATATGGACAAAGCATCTTATCATAAAAGGTGCCTCACTAAAAGTTAATTTTAAGATGCTCAAACATCAACATGGCTGTTGCGGATGGTGAGGTCACTATCTTCAATATGAATAAATTTAGACAATAATCGATATTATCACTTACTACATAAAATAATTTTCATCAATGAAAGATGTAAATTCATTAAAAAAAATTAAGACTAAGGACATCCCATGAAATGGTTATTGTCACCTACTCCTAAAACGATTCGTTGATTTAAAATTTAACTGAAGAGCTAAATAAAGACAAATGACTCAATGTATTTATCAATATATGGACAAAGCATCTTATTAAAAAGGGTTCCTCGCTAAATGTTAATTTGAAGATGCTGGAACATTAACATGATCGTTCGGGATGCAGCCACAGTAACCTCATATGTCACGGCCCGAACCCCGAGCGCGCGCACATCCCACTACGGTCGATCAAATATGCGACATCCCATGATATGTCGCCGACCCATTCATTATATTACGCATGCAGAAACGAAACGAATCCCCTGACAACATTTAACTTAGGATAGAAAAGCAGGCAATCAATCACAATGCCAAACACTCATTTATAAACACATAGGTTTAAATACAACACTGGACTGTCTACAAAATAGAGCGGCTCGACAAAATGGGAACTATCCTAAGACCAACTAGTAGGACATGTTCACTGATCCTTCAGTTTTCACCTTTCCAGACTCCATGGCTTCGGGTCCTCCACGACCACCATCTAGGGACCTGAAATTTTGGCCCACAACGGGGTGAGACATTGTCTCAGCAAGTTCAACCCCCTAAACCCCTATTAGAAAGAAAATACACCCCGGGTGGCCTAGCCACATCACACAGAAGACTTACCTCGTCTTAATCCCTTCCTGCAAGTTAGCACAATTTGTATCACACAAACTCAGGAAATAATAAAAATTCAAACAATTGAAACGCCAACACTTTCATAGGAACCACAAACACACTCAGCACGCATTCCAATTATTATTCACTGCCACATAAGGGCATAGCCTACTCGCAGTTCGGCTATCTACCGACATTAATACTGTGCATCGCCTCCCCCTTTGGAGAGCGGCTTCGTCACTACGTCGACGGCATTCCCGAAGGAGCATAGGTCCAGTTGGCCTAGCCTCTACTGCGACCCGAGCCTCGTCACTAAGTTTAGAATCAGGTCCAGTTGGCCTAGCCTCTACTGTGACCCGAGTCTCATCACTAAGTTGACGACGATTCTAAAGAAATACAGGTCTAGTCGGCCTAGCCTCTACTGCGACCTAAGTCTTTCAACTAGCACACGACAATTCAAAACTGACCTCCGGACAATTTGCATTTCACTCAAATACTCCAATTGCAATAGTAAACCTTAAAAATCCAATTTCGGTGCCAAACCCGACACCGAGATTTTTCGAATAAAATCCATATTTTTCACAATCAACACTCAATTTACATTATCCACTCATCAAATTCATAATCGACCACACATCGCGATCAACACAAAATTCTAAGAATTTAGGGTCCCGAAATAATTTTTGGAATTTAATAAATAATTAAATTTATTTAGAAAATTAATTAAATAATAATATCCATATTTTTCACAATCCACGCTCAATTTTTAATATCCAACCATCAATTTCAAAATCCGAATACATGGCAGCGATCGCGCAAATTCGAGAATTTAGGGTCTCGGCAAAATTTTCGGAATTTAATAAATAATTAAATTTATTCCGAAAATTAATTAAATAATAATATTTTAATAATTTCGAATAATAATATATTATTAATTTATTTAATAATTTCGAAATATTTAAATAAATCAAAAGTAAATTCCTTTAAGTCACATCAAGGCTTATTATAAAATAAACCTTCTTAACCCTAATTAAACACACTTTAAATTAAAACACCACCTTAATCTAATCCACTCTTAAATAACTTAAACTAACCACCTAATAACACTTAACATAAACTAAACCCGCCTAAGCATAATTAACCGTCTAATCAAAGTTTAGTGAGCTAAACCCACCGGATTAGCCGAGAAGCGAGACCAAAACGATGGGGACGCCGAGGGGAACAACTTTCCTCAAAGCAGGCCAAGCATTCGAGATCGGGAAGCCGGCCAAAACGAGCCAAAACCGGGCTGAGATACCCATTTTTGCAGCTGCTGGTCACGGGCGGAGGAGGGCCAAACGGCGGCTAGTGAGGCGTGAAACCGGCGGAGAAGGGCGGCGGCAGCTCGTGCGATGACTGGCGGTGACTCCGGCGGCAGCAGCTAGACGACAAAGGACGACGGTGCTAGAGGCTCGGGGTCGCACGAGCAACAGCGGAGCGGCGAGCTGGCGTGCGGGGCGACGCGCACGAACAGGCGGCGAGCTGCAACGGCGAGGAGCTCCGGCTGGCGACGTGCGACGGCCATGGCTGCTCCATCTTCTTCTCTGCATTTTTCTGGTCTTCGCACAACGGAGATGGAGGAGAGAGGCGACAGGAGAGAGGGAGGGAGGAGAGAGGAAGAAGATGGGACCATTTCGTTTCTTTTTGTCTTTCTTTAATCCAACAAAAATGGCCCACCATGACCTAAGATGACATCACATTCCACTCACCCAAATCTTCCACAACAATCTTCCCAATAGGTCAAATTTCAATTTCCGTCATGGCATACCAATTTTTAAACTTTGTACATCACATTCTTCAATTCTATTCAATCCAATTCCAATTGAGCCAAATTGAAGTCCGTAAAATTAATCCAATGTCACCACATTTCAATTCACATATTTACTTTACCATAAAACCATCTTGAGTCCCGAAAACACGACCAAAGGCGGGCCTACTAATTTCTCGAGCCAAATTAACCATACTTTGATTAATTTGCCGAAAAACTCGGTTTGTATGAAAAATCCTCCGAAGATGAGTCAATGTTCCTAAAATGATTTGTGACATACCAGGATTTCCAATTTCTGAATTCGATCTCAATTTCACGATTAATTTCACTCTGGCACGATATTAGCGCGTCCTGATCTACCGAGTAGCTTTTAGAAATTTTCGTGCATTTTACCTGTGGTTGATCAATTCAAGCCACAATGTACATCTTTGACACATTGGCGACTCTCGGTTGTCGAGATAATCTCAAGGTTTCAAACACGGACACAAGGTACCCAAACGACAGAAAAGCCGGTCCAGTGCCGATCGATAAGAATTGTGCGATCTGGTGGAATCACCCACACTCGATCACATGCCTCTGTCGAGTCGACCTATCTCCGGTTTCTAATCGATTTTTAACTGTGCCGTAATGACTCTTACAGATTAACTCGGTCGAAAGGTCGTTTCCTGGTCAAATTCTCGAGTTCGATGCATTAGAATTTCTTAACGGCTTCACCTAGTAGACTAGTTATCTCATGAGTGATCAGTTCAGGGAAAAGAACTATATGCGCGCAGATGAAATACCCATTTCAATTTATTGAAAATAGAATTGGAAATTCGGGATGTCACATCACACATGGCAGCACGAGCTTGAACCTTAGCCATCCTGTCCCGGAGCTGACCTCATCGATGTATGTGTTAATGATACGCATCAATAAATGAAGCAGGTCGAACGTGATCTATGGCAACGCCCAAATCCACGCAACGAGTCCTTTCGAATCCACGAAAACGACAAAAAAAAGGTCCCAAGTAGTTCAACTTATTCTCTCAGCCCTCTTGGGCCCGCGAGAGGTTTTGCTCGTGATTCCCTTTGTCTATTGAGGATCATGGCAATCTAAATTCAATTTTCTTAAAAGGATTTCAGCCTTCAAAATCTTTTGAGAAAATACTCGGATATTTGACGAGTTTTTTAAAATAACTTTCACTCAAATATTAACAATGAAAATACTAAAAGGCTAATGCTTTTTTAATCAATCTTTTGAAGTAGCATTTGCGAAATGCTAAAATCAAAACTAAAAAATATTTTTCTTTCAAAACCGCCCTCATTAATTTTTTTAGTTTTCTAATTTTGGCCCTCCTTATAATTGCTAATCTTTTTGGGGTCATGTGACTCAAGTGACTGCCACTAGAGGTCGAACGACCTCCGGCGATCGCCACCCGGGTCTTACGATCTTTGGCAACCCTCATCCGAGGTCATGCAAACTAGGTGGTGCGACCCTTGCTAAAGGTCGCCCGAGGTGGAGCGATCTCAATCAACGGCTATCGGCATCAGATCTGGCTCACTAGCAGCTTAAGCCCTTCGCCTACTTTGTCAAAGGGTTTAAGTATTTTTAATAAAAAAATATGGAAGATGCAGCTAAAATCCTTGGCAAAAGTTTTTGGTCAAACAGAATTTGAACCTAAAGTCGCTTTGTAAATTACGTTAGTAATTCGACCAAAGAAAAATGGTTAGTAATTTACATTTATTCAAAGAGTTTTGACTTTTGATATTTGTATCATACTAAATTCCATTTGCAAAGTTGAATCAATACATTGAGAAGTCTTTTCTCTGATGGTCCAAAAGGGAGATTCGACCATCTTGGTTGTCTAGGTTTCACTGGACTCGCGCCTTCGATTCACGCTCCATTGCTTTTTATGTGTCCTTTTCAAAGTCAATTCGTGGACAGATTCTAATGCGACGAGTGGAATTGCGACTTTGATTGATTTCGTTTTCGAGTGCCCTTTTTGCTTTAATGATTCACGCTCTGGACTCGAGAGTGCAAAGAAGCCATGAGTCTACCCATAAGCCTATTTATTGAAAAACCTGAACTTTTATTTTACTTGGGTGAAATGCAACACTTTTGAAAGTAGCGTCCTGAGGTGTGACAGACAAGATTATTCAATCATATCGAATTTATTTAAATTCCAAACTCAGAGGAAATAAAGAAATAATCGTGTACAAATAGAGTACATGCCAATGTTATTATATTTGAGCACATCCATAAGCTAATGTATTGCTTTCGAATGTCGTGACCTTCCCAGATAAGCGTGTTGATGATATAGAGAATGTGTAATGTAATTCCTAAACATAAGTCCAATATGCATGTGATTCCTAAACTTTCAATTGTTTAATGTGATTCATAAATTTTTAATTAAATATTCAACTTAGTCTCCAAATTATGTGAAAATGTTCAATATTATACCCGAACTAGAATTAATTGAAGGACAACATAGAATTTAGTTTGGGGATTAAGTTGAACATGTATGAAAAGTCCAAGAATCACATTGAACAAATTGAAAGTTCACGTACCGCATTGCACTTTGAGCTAAAATTCAAGAACTACATTAAACAAATTAAATCTTCAGAAATCACATTATATATTGAGAAACAAATTAAGTCTAAGAGTGTTTGAGAGACTCTCATCTTTTACATTTTAACTTAGAAACATTTACAATTTTGGCGTTTACTTAACATCTAATTTGTGTTAGTGCGATATTTTGAATTCATAAAGGTTGAATAGGTGAAGTCTCCAGAAAAAAATAAAATGTAAAAAGAAACATAAGGGGAAAGTTCGGGGGTGCATGACAACCATTCGTTCCGTAAATAGTTTTCGCAACAAAAATAGATTTTTCTATTTCTATTTATAGAAGAGTTTCTAAGCAAAAATAACCGTTTGATAACGACACAAAATTTCTACTCTAAAAATAGAAATTCGTCTAATAACGACACAAAATTTCTTCCTTTCGGACAACGGCGGACCGGCAGATGGCGGTGACGGATGGCGGCGACGGCGGCGGGGGCCGGCGAGCGGCAAAGCATGATGGACGGTGGTCGACAACAACGGATGAAGGACCGGTTAACGAACGATGAGAAAAATTTTTATTTCTCATTTCTGTTTCAAAAATAGAGAAGTAGAAAATTTCTACTTCTATTTTCTATTCCAAACTTATTTCTGGAATAAAAATCTATTCCAGAAATAGAAAAACGAAATAAGTTTATCAAACAGATTTCTATTCCGAAAACAGTGCGGAATAGAAAAATTGTTTCGGAATAGAAATTCTGGTTTGTCATGCACCCCCGAAGAGGTGTGGTAAAGGAGAGATGACTCGATTCTCTAGGACTCTATTTAAAAGCATTTATTAGAGGAAAGAGGAGAAAAAGTTTTAAATTTTCCCTTCTTTTCTCCTCATCAAAAATAATTCTATGCTTGGAGAACAAGGGGAAGGAAAAATTTGATAAATGTGAAATTTCACAATTTTTTTAGAATAATAAGGTTTTCCACTCAATTTTCATACTCCACACTTTTTCCCCCTTTCCCAATAGAGCGTATAATACACAAAGCTTTTCATATTCACCCCTCATTTTCCTCCCCCTTCCCTCTTTCCAACACAAAGCATAACCATTCTAATGTGGCTGACAACGTAGCACCCTCGTAATCCCTTATATTTGCAACCCTAGCATTTTCAAGCATTTAGAACCCTGTTCTTAGAATACAATCTAATTTAGGCACGGACTGATTTTCAAATAGACTAATTATTCAAAATCAATTCTAGGATATTTCGATATTTTCCTCCAATCATGCCTTCCATTAAATGATAGATTACAATATGGTCATCACTCGTGATATTCATAACCTGTATCGTACTAATTAGGAATAAAGGAAAACGTTACTCATTTCAAAACCTGATTGAGGGGTAGTATTTTATGGGCATGGATATTATTAGCATTAATATATTTCGTTAGCATCACTTATCGATAAATGTCAAGCAGTCAACCGTACATTCTTAAATAAAGATAATTTTTTGCTCCTAGTAGACCTTAACAATTAACATAGACTGTACATATGTTGTATAGGACAACCAAGTAAGAAAATGCAAAGACAGACTGAATCATCACGACAATTGGTTTTATATAAGAAGTTGAATCTTAAACTAGCTATATGCACTAATAAGGATTTTAGGGGATTGAATCACGAGCTTCAATCCTTTATTGTTATCATTGAAATAATGGGCTTCCCTCCTTTATTGTTTTATTGCAGAAGATGCACCAGTTAGCTGTCTTATACATCAGCTTCAGACAAGAAACCTGCAAGATGATAATATAGGCAGAGAAATTAGTGCTGCAAAGAGCAAAGTGACTTGGCTAATGCAAAAAAGAGAAAGGTCCTAGAATTTATGATGATATTGAGCTGAATCACAGACAAGAGGCCAGTGGTAAATCCTTCCAGGGCAGTCTAGCTACCTACCATACTATCATTCACACGCTTTGATTCTTCATGCCAAACAAAGGTTCTTTTCCAGGATCATGCACGAATTATTCTTTTTGGGGATCATGCATGAATTCTCTGACAATGCTATGTCAACACTGGAAACCTAAATGAAAAGTTATCCAATGTTAATAGTCCGACACATAAACTCACCGACAATAATGGTAGGTGATAACAACATCTAAAAGACTCCAGGAGGCTGGGGCTAAAAAATGTTAAGCTTCCCGGATGTATCGATTTAAATACCGGAAGAAACACAAAAGTAAAGCCCATCAAGATATATTATGCAGTATTTTGTAGTAAATCAGCTCTATTTGTTTGCTCACCCTAACTCGAGGGATGAGAGCGATCATCATCCAGAGAAGCAACGCTATTGCTGCCTACGGCAACGTTGTTAACCGACTCCAACAACAAGCCTTCGACCTCTAGAACCACATTATTGTCCTCTGAGTTCACGGTCACTGACTTCCCTCGATGAAAAATCATCGTCATCGTCATGTGCAATTTATCGAAATAAAATAAACACCTTTTGACACTGACAATTCTTTTGAAGAAAAGAAGAATGCATGGGGATATATTAGCAACAGGATCGTTTATCGGGAAGTAATCTTACTTTCTGTTTCAGCTGCTTGTTCTCTTTTATCAACTGTGCTTCCTGCAATTTCAGAAAGTAACAGCCTTCAAATCAACGGATAGAGTCTTCCTATCAGATGGTTGCATTCAACAAATCTAAATCTGCTCAACCTGCGCAACTTGAATATGCACTTTAACGTTATCCAATGTTCGCAGCATGGGAAATTATCGTTTGGAGGGTTGACCTAACCGTGTAATGTTTATAATGAAAGATGCACACAAGGGGCTGCTTAGTGTACTCGAACCTTTCCAGGCAGTTCATTAATCTTGGTCAATGCTCGCTCTTCCTGGAAAGAGAGGAACGACTAAAATGGGGAAAAATCAAAAGAGTGAAGCGAGAACGACACACGAGAGGGACCCTTTTCTTGGTTCTTATGAAAACCGAATGAATAGAAGTTAATGAAGAGACCTCAGTCTTGATAACAAGGCTCAGTCCCGCCTCGAGTTTCTTCTCTAATTGTCTCAATCCCTCCACGTCCAACCGCTCCAGATCCTCTCCCCTCATCTGTCTGTAACAAAGACCGGAAATAAATATAACTGATCCGCCAAAAGGAGGAACCAGAAAAGAAAAACATAGTTACGACTCAAACAAGCAAGGAAAATATACGCACACACCTCAGTTTGTAAGCCTTATCATTCACTTCCTTGCGCAACATTTCAAGACTGCTGCTGTCTTTCTAAGACAAAGAAAACGAGCACAAAAAAAAAAAATTAAATCTTCCATGCGAAATTCGTCTGGATTCATTTTGTCAGTGTTTCATATGTCGCTATTATACTCATAGGGAAAAAGAATGTAAGGCTTGCCAATTCGAAGAGGAATTTTTTTAACGCAATGGAATGATTTCCTCAGGAGAATATCTCTCATTTCTCATTTCACGAACATATGATGCAAGTTCAAGAGAACATAGAAGGCACAATAAAGCAAGTGATTCACCTGGAGTGGAAGACATGGTTGGACCGGTTTTTCAACGATATTGGAGTGAAGAACGTACCTCGTCAGTGTATCCTCCATACTTGCAGAAAAAGGACATAAAAAAACAAAAATAAAAAAACACACAGAGGAAGATTTAGACAAGACAATGATACTGAAACTACATGCAAATTTTCATAAGACGTAGGAATTTCACGAATCTCGATCAAACCGCTGAATTTGCTTTTTATTAAGCTTGTAACTTTTGATTTTTTGGTCGATGAAGTCCTCAGCTCGACCAGATGATGTAGCCTAAAGTTAGCTGACCTCTTGTGGAGTCTACGTTAAGTTGAGGTGAAGGTCGGATAAACACTGTTTATTAAACAGTTCATAGACTTTTAGTTATCCATGATATGGTCAGAGTGACCCAATAAAAAGTGAATTTAGAGTTTATTGACCTAATTGAAAAAGAAGGGATTCAAAGTGCACTGATCCACATCAAGAAATTTGTGCATAGTGCATTGTATTATAGTTAGGAAACATAGTTACTTTTAAATTTAGGTATATGTGTACATGGCGGGCGGCAAAAAAGAAAAGAAGGATATATGTGGATGGTATCCTGAGATTCGGTTTTCTATATGTGATAGAAAGCACAATAAAAATAAGAGGGTTAGCTCAAACTAATTAGCTAGCAATTACGTTTGTCCAAGGATAGCTCAATGGGTGATAAAAACTTCACCAAGTACCAAGGGTATGGTACGGTACAGGTTGAAAAATGATTGTAAAATCAGGATCATGCCCATTTTGCTTGGAGTATTGTACATATTCGTACCCTTATGATCCATGTTTGTAAAAGTGCTGAACTAGGTTTGTAAAATCTTGACCAAGGCCAGCCAAGATTATTTGGGGTTGAATTCTTTTATGGTAGCTAATTAGCTGGATCAACCTCTATATTTTACTTTTCTTTTAATCAAAATCTCATAGCTCACACATTATGACTCTTTTTTTCATATTCGAAACTCCTAAACTTTTACAATATGTAAAAGTTGACACGTAAAATCTTATATAACCTGCCATAATTTTAGAACTCCAAAATATCTTAGATTTCACGGAAAAAACAGTATTATTTTTCACTTTCTACTTAAGTTTAAACAAACATACCACAACAAAGCCCAGAGGAGGAGGAGGGAAAGAAATGCAAGAGAGAAAACATGTGTTCAGCCTCAAGTGTTCAGCAAACTAGAAAGAGATGCGTGAAATTGAGACGAAATGTCGCTTCATTTGAAAAACCCAACACAATCATTTGCCGCCTGCAAACGTCGTGTTTCAGTCGCCTCATTTGCCTTTTCTCAATCATTGAAGATTGTTTAAACTTGTATTCGAACTCAAGTTGACATCTTCTATGCACCGGGATATTAGAGATATATTTGCTCCGATTTTCCATATCTCTTTTAATCAAGCATATATAATTGATTTCTTTAAATAGCCGTCTAAAAAAAACCTACAAAAAGGCTCATTACTATCGAAATATGCACAAACTCTAGTTACCTCTCTTCTACTTCTTATTCTTAACTCTGGTTCTGAATTTCAGGGTTTCTTCATCTCTCTCCTCCGTGCTCCTTTAGGAAGTTCTGAATTGAAATATGCTGGTGCTTTTATATTCTCTCTTGCTGTTCTGTTGAAGTTTTGATCACCCTCCCCATCATCAGACAATATATCTCGACTTTCAGTCTACAAATTTTTGAACTTCCTGTATAGTATACTTTATGCACGAATTGCACACAAATATGCGCTGATCTCTCAAGAGACGATCGAAGTGCCCAAATATGCAACCCCCTCTCTCTCTCTCTCTCTCTCTCTCTCTCTCTCTCTCACACACACACACACACACCCACCCTCACGCTTGCATTACACACACCAAAGGTATGATCAAATTGCACATCCAAATTGAAAGTCCCAAGTTAGCTGAATATTTCTATGGAATGCATCATATGAAGATGACAAACTAGAGACTTACGAAGAACTAACATTTTGAGTACCTGGAGCTGGAGAATTCATGGAGCTTGCCAGTGGCTGAGAAGATGATGAGGGACACATCAGCGTCACACAGAACGCAGAGCTCCTGAGCCTTCTTGATCAGCCCTCTTCTCCTCTTCGAGAATGTCACTCGCCTCGCCATCAAGTTGTCTATCTTCTTTATCTTTATCTTCTCTCTCCCCATTTTCCTGGTATCTCTTCTCAAATTGGAAAAAAAGAAAAAAAAAAGAAAAAAAAATCAGACGAGACCTATGTCAACAAACTAGTGGTATTTCACCTAGAGTGAGCCATGTTAAGCCTGGAAATATTATCAAAAGAGCAACACAAAGATCTTGAGTCATATGGTAAAAGTTCTGTGAAACGAAGTCACCAGAAAACCCTGGGAAAATAGGAAACCAGTTCAGATCCATGAGCACAACAAACAAAACACACCCACCAGAAAAGAAGAGGAAGAGAATGCCCAGAAAATGCAGAATATTGAGGCACGGAGTGAAGATATGTCGGTTTTGGGTTTCTCTTGATGTTTCTTTTCTTTTCCTTTTTCTGGGGAGGGATTTACCTTGTTCCGATGGTGAACCAGTTGGGGTTTCTTTGTCTTAATCATAGCAGCAAAAAGAAAGCCGTCACAGAGAGAGAGAGAGAGAGAGAGAGAGAGCGTGCGCGTGACCCGAGTGTTCGGGGAATATCCTCAGAATTCAAAGCGGGATCCTCCCTTTTGTTTGCCGAAGAGTGTATTTTTCTATGATCATCTTTTACTATTTGTCATTTGAATTTTGCCTAAAAAGGTTGGGAAGTATCCTCGAGAACGAGGAGACCAGAATCAAAGAAACCTAGGGCTTTAGTTTGTTCATTTAATTATTGCTTTGCCACACACTAGAGTGCTTTGACCTTTTTATCACCTACAAAGCATAAACTGCTTTTATTCTAGCGAAGGGTTACGCTCCTTCAAGGGATGTGATCTCCTGACCATTGATGTACGGGTATTGCATTTTGGAGACATCGAGCAAATTCTATTCTCCAATGTCTAGCTTCTTCTTTTCTTAGTAAGTAGATTAAGAAAAGAAAATTCAAGTATGAGTATTATGTTTCGTAGACAATGTATCTGAAGGAGTTGATAGGATTATTTATTTGCAAAAATCACCATCGTTATGATAACGTCTTTGCTACGCTTTGCCCTATTTTCTTATCCTGCATTTTTATTTTATTTTCATCACTTCGCTTTGAATACGCCGCAAGAGATGTATTAGCTCCCTCATTTTTAGGTCAATGTTTCCATAATTTTTCAAAAAGTATTTCACGTAAGCTCAAGATAATTACAAAAAAAAAAATTTCTAAACTTGTAATACGAATGTCGATTTGATCTTAAACTTTTTAATTTGATCAATTTAGTTCTAAACATTTTGATGATTTGCCAATATAATCCTTTTGGCCAATATTGGTAAAAAAATCGCTGACATAGATAACGGTCGTTTTACGTGTCACGGCTAATGCTAATTTAAACAATTTTTGCATTTTTTATAAAAATATCTGAATCTTTAATAAATGTTTTGAATTTTTATCTTGCCTTTGTGGCCCTCACCCGCAAGGGTTTTCGAAAACGATGGAAAAAGAAAAGAAAATATTCTGAAAATATTATTAAAAAATACATAAATTATTTTTAAAAACTACAAAAATTGTTCATGCTAATGTTGGCCATACGACACAAAATGATTAGCATCTACGTCCACAATTGCCGATTAAAATTAGTCAAAATAACTACATTGACACATCATTAAAAGATTTTAGACTAAATTAGCCAAATTAAAAATATTTATAAGCGAATTGATATCTATTCAATAGATTTAGAACTTTTTTTTTGTCAATTTTCCTGTAAGCTTTGTAGCCATTGACATGTAAAGAAATTTATCTCCATTAATGATTGAGAACATTTTACCAATTTAATTAATTACTTGGGACGCTTTTGCTATTATATATATTATGTTATCCCATTAACTATCTTCGAAGTTGGTGATTATTAATAATTCTCAATGAGCTTTTGGGGGAAAACAATTGAAGGAGGAGCTCCTTTGGATAATTTAACAGTAAAAGGGAAAAAAAACCAACATAACTTACACAAAAGTTACCTGAAGTGAAAGCTTCAAGAACCTTGATTAATATTTTCCATGTGGCAACTCAGTTACACTACATGTCACTAAAACCTCCGCAAGCAAAATCTTATCTTATAAAAAGGAGTAAAGTGAGAGCTTAAAAAAATTTGACCAATATATGCCATGTGGCAATCCTATTATAGCCCATGCGTTCACCACCAATATGATGGACAAAATAAATTTAAAAATGATGCGAAGACAAAAAGGACAAAAAATTTAGAATATTAGTTTTCTGAAAAAACTATACACTAACTAATTATCGATCAAATTATCATAAAAAACATAATAAGCAACCAAACTTAAGCAAATCGGTTTATGTTGATTTCTAAGAGGCAATAACACTAGTATTAGGATTTAGACAAGCAATTGAACTTAAATAAACTAACTCATCTTGGTTTATAAAATGTAAAAGTATTGTGAGCAAGATTTAGATATAAATTACCGCATTTAAAATTAAAGCAAAATGAATACATAAATAAATGATGAATCCGAGACTAAAAATAACAATCTTAACTTACGGAACATATGTAACAAATTAAAAGTAGCTCAGTTACAATTTATATATATTTCTTGAATTGTTACTTTTAATATTACTGTAGAATTATAATGACTGGAGTATTTATATAATTACTTTTTGAGTAAATGTTGTTTATACACCCTCTTGAGTATTAGACCCCTTTGATATACTGTCATATTAATATTAGGACACCTAACAAATTGTATGCATCCAACTAACATGACAAAAAGTGGAACAGTCCCATTAGAAAAAAAAGACAGTTAGGCGACTAGCCAAGTTGTAACTTAATGGTGACTTCGTCGTGAAAAGAGCAGCTTCTCTGTTGCCCTTGGCTTTGTCATTTAGTACTACCAAGTGGAGGGCATAAGCTTTTTTAGAGATAGGGGTTTTTCCCTAAACTATCTTATAATAGGAGTGATCAGTTCCAATGTGAGCCTATTCCCATCCTAGAATGAGGAATTGCATATGAAGGGTCAATTTCACAAACAAGGAATTGGGAATTGTCCACTGATTTCTGAATCCACTCGAGAATCGGACCACCAGTCCGATTTCCAAATGGATCCATGGAACTAGCCGTGTCCTAAGTTTGCTATACATGTAAGTTTGCAAGCCTCACTACCTACGAGTTCGCCAGAAAGTTCTACGATCATAAAATAACAATCACGGCAAGAGTTTGCCAAAAATGTCACAAATCTACTTAATTCTTCACGTAGACCACTCTAACCAAAGAGGGACTGGCGACTTACAGAGAAGGAGCAATGAATATCGTGAGGGAGTGAGGCTACGAGAGGGGCGATGATGATCATGAGTGGTGAGCAAGACTGTGAGAGAGAGGTGTGAGATCGAGTGAAGAAACTAGAAAAGGGGCAAATGGCAATTATGGGGGGGAAATTGTCAAAAAAGTCCTAAACTTATTGCATTTTTACCAATTCAATCCTAAACTTTTCAATTTTGTTAATTGAGTCATAAATTTTTCATTTTTCACCAATTGAGTCAATCTGACCAATTTTGGCCAAAATTTGCTAACGTAAACAGAGGACATCCTACATGGTACAACCGACATTGGAACGTTTATTATCTTTTTTGATTTTTTTATATTTTTAATTTCTTTTTTTTTCTATTTTTTAAGCCCTCTTCTTCCTGTGTCGATCACCTGATGATCGGCTAGAGGCTACGATTGACGAGGGTCGGCCTCGCCAGAGGTCGCGCTTGTTAGGATCTGGCAAGGGAAGACCTTGTGGTCTTGAGGTCACCCTCGTCGAGATTTGGCGAGAGACGACCTCACAGGCCTTGGGTAAGGCTCACCCTCATTGTATTTGGCAAGGACAAGCCTCACTCGCGATCGACAAGATCGCTAGAAGCTGGCAAGGATTGCCCTCACTATAGGCTAGCAAAGGTGAGGTCACCACTCTCCTGCGATCCTCGCCAAAGGGCAGCGAGGGCAAGCCCCTCGTCCTCCCTCGAATCAAGCAAGGGGTGACCTCGCCCAAGGCCCACGAGGTCGTCCCTTACCAAATCGTGGCGAAGGCGACCTCACCGGTCATAGCTGGGCAACTGACAAAGGAAGTAGGGAGCTTAAAAAGAAAAGAAAAGAAAAGAAAAATGACATACAAAAGAAATTTAAATCTTAAAAAATAAAAATAAAAATTAATAAATTTTGTTTATATCAATATCAGCCGTGTTATGTAAGAACATTGGCATCCATGTCAATGAATTCTAACCAAAATTAGTTGGATGGACTCAATTAACAAAAAGTAAAAACGTTTCAAACTCAATTGAAAAAATTGAAAGGTTTAGAATTAAATTGATAAAAGTGCAATAGATTTATGATTTTTTGGATAATTTTCCTGCAATTATGGCTTTGAACATACCAAAGATGGAGCAACAAGCATCATGAGTGAGTGAGGCTTTCCTAATATGATTCTTTTGCTTACCCCTACTTTGTATAGGATTCCAATCCTATCTCCTAATAAGTGAAAAGGGGTAGCCTCAAAATGGTCAATTTAAAAACTTCTATTGATAAAGAAATTAATTCCTTCAATCCTTTGTTGGAAGATCTTTGAGGTTATAAGGTGACCTATTTGATATACCAATCTAGGGAGAAAATTCATTTCCAACACAATAATTAGCAAGTCCATTTAATACCACTTGGTTGGGCCACTATCTTCAATATGAATAAATTTAGAGAAAAAAATGGAATTATCACTTACTACATAAAATAATTTTCATTAATGAAAGATGGATATTCACTAAACCAAGCACATCCAATGAAATGATTGTTGTTATCTACTCCAAAAATGGTTCATTGACTTAAAATTAATTTTATAGCTAAATAAAAACAAACTGACTCAACGTATCGATCTGCATATGGACAAAGCATCTTATCAGAAAATGTGTCTCACTAAATGTTAATTTTAAGATGCTCAAACATCAACATGGTTGTTCAAGATGGTGAGGCCACTATCTTCAATATGAATAAATTTAGACAATAATCGATATTATCACTTACTACATAAAATAATTTTCATCAATGAAAGATGTAAATTCATTAAAAAAAAAATTAAGACTAAGGACATCCAATGAAATGGTTATTGTCACCTACTCCTAAAACGATTCATTGATTTAAAATTTAACTGAAGAGCTTAATAAAGACAAATGACTCAATGTATCTATCAATATATGGACAAAGCGTCTTATTAAAAAGGGTTCCTTGCTAAATGTTAATTTGAAGATGCTGGAACATTAACATGATCGTTCGGGATGCAGCCACGGTAACCTCACACATGGCAGCACGAGCTTGAACCTCGGCCATCCTGTCCCGGAGCTGATCTCATCGATGTATGTGTTAATGATACGCATCAATAAATGAAGCAGGTCGAACGTGATCTATGGCAACGCCCGAATCCACGCAACGAGTCCTTTCGAATCCACGAAAACGACAAAAAAAAGGTCCCAAGTAGTTCAGCTTATTCTCTCGGCCCTCTCGGGCCCGCGAGAGGTTTTGCTCGTGATTCCCTTTGTCTATTGAGGATCATGACAATCTAAATTCAATTTTCTTAAAAGGATTTCAGCCTTCAAAATCTTTTGTAGAAAATACTCGGATATTTGACAAGTATTTTGAAATAATTTTACTCAAATATTAACAATGAAAATACTGAAAGGCTAATGCTTTTGTGTCAGTGCGATGTTTTGAATTCATAAAGGTTGAATAGGCGAAGTCTCCAGAAAAAAATAAAAAGTAAAAAGAAACATAAGGGGGAAGGAAGAGGTGTGGTAAAGGAGAGATGACTCGAATTCTCTAGGACTCTATTTAGAAGCATTTATTAGAGCAAAGAGGAGAAAAAGTTTTACATTTTTCTTTCTTTTCTCCTCGTCAAAAATAATTCTATGCTTGGGAGAACATGGGGAAGGAAAAATCTGATAAATGTGAAATTTCACAATATTTTTAGAATAATAAGGTTTTCCACTCAATTTTCATACTCACACTTTTTCCCCCTTTCCCAGTAGAGCGTATAATACACAAAGCTTTTCATATTCTCCCCTCATTTTCCTCCCCCTTCCCTCTTTCCAAGACAAGGCATAACCATTCTTATGTGGCTGACAACGTAGCACCCGCGTAATCCCTTATATTTGCAACCCTAGCATTTTCAAGCATTTAGAACCCTGGTTCTTAGAATACAATCTAATTTAGGCACGGACTGGTTTTCAAAGAGACTAGGCACGGACTGATTTTCAAAGAGACTAATTATTCAAAATCAATTCTAGAATACTTCGATATTTTCCTCCAATCATGCCTTCCATTAATTGATAGATTACGACATGGTCATCACTCATGTGATATTCATAACCTGTATCGTACTAATTAGGAATAAAGGAAAACGTTACTCATTTCAAAACCTAATTGAGAAATAATATTTTATGGGCATGGATATTATTAACATTAATATATTTCGTTAGCATCACTTATCGATAAATATCAAGCAGTTAATCATTCATTCTTAAATAAGGATAATTTTTCGCTCCTAGTAGACCTTAAGAATTAACATAGATTGTACAGATGTTGTCTAGGGCAACCAAGTAAGAAAATGCAAAGACAGACTGAATCATCACGACAATTGTTTTTATATAAGAAGTTGAATCTTCAACTAGCTATATGCACTAATAAGCATATTCGGGGATTGAATCACGAGCTTCAATCCTTTATTGTTATCATTGAAATAATGGGCTTCCCTCCTTTATTGTTTTATTGCAGAAGATGCACCGGTTAGCTGTCTGATACTTCAGCTTCAGACAAGAAACCTGCAAGATGATAATATAGACGGAGAAATTAGTGCTGCAAAGAGCAAAGTGACTTGGCTAATGCAAAAAAGAGAAAGGTCCTAGAATTTATGATGATATTGAGTTGAATCACAGACAAGAGGCCAGTGGTAAATCCTTCCAGGGCAGTCTAGCTACCTACCATACTATCATTCACACGCTTTGATTCTTCATGCCAAACAAAGGTTCTTTTCCAGGATCATGCACGGATTATTCTTTTTGGGGATCATGCATGAATTCTCTGACAATGCTATGTCAACACTGGAAACCTAAATGAAAAGTTATCCAATGTTAGTAGTCCGACACATAAACTCACCGACAATAATGGCAGGTGATAACAACATCTAAAAGACTCCAAGAGGCTGGGGCTAAAAATTGTTAAGTTTCCCAGATGTATCGATTTAAATACCGGAAGAAACACAAAAATAAAGCCCATCAAGATATATTATGCAGTATTTTGTAGTAAATCAGCTCTATTTGTTTGCTCACCCTAACTCGAGGGATGAGAGCGATCATCATCCAGAGGAGCAACGCTATTGCTGCCTACGGCAACATTGTTAACCAACTCCAACAACACACCTTCGACCTCTAGAACCACATTATTGTCCTCTGAGTTCACGGTCACCGACTTCCCTTGATGAAAAATCATCGTCATCGTCATCTGCAATTTATTGAAATAAAATAAACACCTTTTGACACTGATAAGTCTTTTGAAGAAAAGAAGAATGCATTGAGATATATTAGTGTTGGAAATTGTGATCCATTTTTTAAAACTATCTAGAAACTACTGACTCAACGAAGAAGTAACAAGTCGGCAACAGTGCATGTGCATGCAAGAAAAGTACAAGCCAAAAGTGAAGACTCTGGAGAAGCTTCTGGTACGACGTGGGCAGCAAGACCACGTGGGCAGCAAAAAGGCAAAAGAAAAGTAAACTAAAGTCAACAAAAGGAGCTGCAGAGAATAGAAAAATGAAGAATAATGGAGAAGCCACCAGAAGATCCGGAAGAAGCCGCACGAGCAGGAGACAAAGAAGCAAGTTTGAAATTTTATATTATTTTATTGTACTTAAGTCGGTAGATTAAGGCGGTGGACTCACGCCTATAACTAGGCTTGCACTTGATCATTTGAGAGGTGTGTGAGATGAATCCTCCACCTTGTGTTGGGGGTAAATCATCCACCGTGAGAGGTCTTAGACCTCCACCATGCTTATGTGAGGAGTGAGCAACAATATCTTCATCAAATTATTTTGTTCAACTAATGAAACTATTTTCTCTTATATTCATGTTCTTTATCCTTCAATTATCTTATCGTGTCCCTTGTCCATCCACTACAAACTAATACCATACACTTGCACACATCACTAACCAAAAACTATAACTAATCCCAAAATCATGCTTCCGCACACACACATTCAAAATTTTTAACAGCAACAAGATCGTTTATCCGGAAGTAATCTTACTTTCAGTTTCAGCTGCTTGTTCTCTTTCATCAACTGTGCTTCCTGCAATTTCAGAAAGTAACAGCCTTCAAATCAACGGATAGAGTCTTCATATCAGATGGTTGCATTCAACAAATCTAAATCTGCTCAACCTGCGCAACTTGAATATGCACTTTAACATTATGCAATGTTCGCAGCATGGGAAATTATCGTTTGGAGGGTTGACCTAACCGTGTAATGTTTATAATGAAAGATGCACACAAGGGGCTGCTTAGTGTACTCGAACCTTTCCCTGCAGTTCATTAATCTTGGGCGATGCTCGCTCTTCCTGGAAAGAGAGGAACGACTAAAATGGGGAAAAATCAAAAGAGTGAAACGAGAACGACACACGAGAGGGATCCTTTTCTTGGTTCTTATGAAAACCGAATGAATAGAAGTTAACGAAGAGACCTCAGTCTTGATAACAAGGCTCAGTCCCGCCTCGAGTTTCTTCTCTAATTGTCTCAATCCCTCCACGTCCAACCACTCCAGATCCTCTCCCCTCATCTGTCTGTAACAAAGACCGGAAATAAATATAACTGATCTGCCAAAAGGAGGAACCAGAAAAGAAAAACATAGTTACGACTCAAACAAGCATGGAAAATATACGCACACACCTCAGTTTGTAAGCCTTATCATTCACTTCCTTGCGCAACATTTCAAGATTGCTGCTGTCTTTCTAAGACAAAGAAAACGAGCACAAAAAAAAGATTAAATCCTCCATGCGAAATTCGTCTGAATTCATTTTGTCAGTGTTTCATATGTCGCTATTATACTCATAGGGAAAAAGAATGTAAGGCTTGCCAATTCGAAGAGGAATTTTTTTAACGCAATGGAATGATTTCCTCAGGAGAATATCTGTCTCATTTCTCATTTCACGAACATATGACGCAAGTTCAAGAGAACATAGAAGGCATAATAAAGCAAGTGATTCACCTGGAGTGGAAGACATGGTTGGACCGGTTTTTCAACGATATTGGAGTGAAGAACGTACCTCGTCAGTGTATCCTCCATACTTGCAGAAAAAAGACATAAAAAAGCAAAAATAAAAAAACACACAGAGGAAGATTTAGACAAGACAATGATACTGAAACTACATGCAAAGTTTTCATAAGACGTAGGATTTCACCAATCTCGATCAAGCCGCTGAATTTTGCTTTTTATTAAGCTTGTAAATTTTGATTTTTTGGTCAATGAAGTCCCTCAGCTCGACCAGATGATGTAGCCTAAAGTTAGCTGACCTCTTGTGGAGTCTACGTTAAGTTGAGGTGAAGGTCGGATAAACACTGTTTATTAAACAGTTCATAGACTTTAGTTATCCGTGATATGGTCAGAGTGACCCAATAAAAAGTGAATTTAGAGTTTATTGACCTAATTGAAAAAGAAGGGATTCAAAGTGCACTGATCCACATCAAGGAATTTGTGCATAGGGCATTGTATTATAGTTAGGAAACATAGTTACATTTAAATTTAGGTATCTGTGTACATGGCGGGCGGCAAAAAAGAAAAGAAGGACATATGTGGATGGTATCCTGAGGTTCGGTTTTCTATATGTGATAGAAAGCACAATAAAAATAAGAGGGTTAGCTCAAACCTAATTAGCTAGCAATTACGTTTGTCGAAGGATAGCTCAATGCGTGATAAAAACTTTACCAAGTACCAAGGGTATGTTACAGTACAGGTTGAAAAGTAAAATCAGGATCATGCCCATTTTGCTTGGAGTATTGTACATATTCGTACCCTTATGATACATTTTGTAAAAGTGCTGAACTAGGTTTGTAAAATCTTGACCAAGGCCAGCCAAGATTATTTGGGGTTGAATTCTTTTCTGGTAGCTAATTAGCTGAATCAACCTCTGTATTTTACTTTTCTTTTAATCAAAATATCATTGCTCACACATTATGACTCTTTTTTTCATATTCGAAACTCCTAAACTTTTACAATATGTAGAAGTTGACACGTAAAATCTTATATAACCTGCCATAATTCTAGAACTCCAAAATATCTTAGATTTCACGGAAAAAACAACATTATTTTTCACTTTCTACTTAAGTTTAAACAAACATACCACAACAAAGCCCAGAGGAGGAGGAGGGAAAGAAATGCAAGAGAGAAAACATGTGTTCAGCAAACTAGAAAGAGACGTGTGAAATTGAGACGAAATGTCGCTTCCTTTGAAAAACCCAACACCATCATTCGCCGCCCGCAAATGTTTCAGTCGCCTCATTTGCCGTGTCTCAATCATTGAAGATTGTTTAAACTTGTATTCAAACTCAAGTTGACATCTTCTATGCATCGGGAAATTAGAGATATATTTGCTCCAATTTTCCATATCTCTTTTGATCATGCATATATAATTTGATTTCTTTAAATAGTCGTCTAAAAAAACCTACAAAAAGGCTCATTACTATCGAAATATGCACAAATTCTAGTTACCTCTCTTCTACTTCTTATTCTTAACTCTGGTTCTGAATTTCAGAGTTTCTTCATCTCTGTCCTCCTTGCTCCTTTTAGAAGTTCTGAATTGAAATATGCTGGTGCTTTTATATTCTCTCTTGCTGTTCTGTTGAAGTTTTGATCACCCTCCCCATCATCAGACAATAGATCCCGACTTTCAGTCTACAAATTTTTGAACTTCCTGTATAGTATACTTTATGCACGAATTGCACACAACTATGCGCTGATCTCTCAAGAGACGATCGAAGTGCCCAAATATGCAACCCCCCCCCCCCCCCCTCTCTCTCTCTCTCTCTCTCTCACACACACACACACACCCCCTCACGCTTGCATTACACACACCAAAGGTATGATCAAATTGCACATCCAAATTGAAAGTCCCAAGTTAGCTGAATATTTCTATGGGATGCATCATATGAAGATGACAAACTAGAGACTTACGAAGAACTAACATTTTGAGTACCTGGAGCTGGAGAATTCATGGAGCTTGCCAGTGGCTGAGAAGATTATGAGGGACACATCAGCGTCACACAGAACGCAGAGCTCCTGAGCCTTCTTGATCAGCCCTCTTCTCCTCTTCGAGAATGTCACTCGCCTCGCCATCAAGTTGTCTATCTTCTTTATCTTTATCTTCTCTCTCCCCATTTTCCTGGTATCTCTTCTCAAATTGGAAAAAAAAAAAAAAAAAAAAAAAATCAGACGAGACCTATGTCAACAAACTTGTGGTATTTCACCTAGAGTGAGCCATGTTAAGCCTGGAAATATTATCAAAAGAGCAACACAAAGATCTTGAGTCATATGGTAAAAGTTCTGTGAAACGAAGTCACCAGAAAACCCTGGGAAAATAGGAAACCAGTTCAGATCCATGAGCACAACAAACAAAACACACCCACCAGAAAAGAAGAGGAAGAGAATGCCCGGAAAAAGCAGAATATTGAGGCACGAAGTGAAGATATGTGGGTTTTGTGGTTTCTCTTGATATTTCTTTTCTTTTCCTTTTTCTGGGGAGGGATTTACCTTGTTCCGATGGTGAACCAGTTGGGGTTTCTGTCTTAATCATAGCAGCAAAAAGAAAGCCGTCACAGAGAGAGAGAGAGAGAGAGAGAGCGTGCGCGTGACCTGAGTGTTCGGGGAATATCTTCATAATTCAAAGCGGGATCCTCCCTTTTGTTTGCCGAAGAGGGTATTTTTCTATGATCATCTTTTACTATTTGTCATTTGAATTTTGCCGAAAAAGGTTGGGAAGTATCCTCGAGAACGAGGAGACCAGAATTAAAGAAACCGAGGGTCCTTAGCATGACCTTAAAAGGCTATGACCACCTGAAAAGTCAGGGTAGAGGCCGGGATTCGGGCTTCGAAAAATATTCCGGGGCTTTAGTTTGTTCATTTAACCATTGCTTTGCCACGCACTAGAGTGCTTCAACCTCTTTTATCACCTACAAAGTATAAACTGCTTTTATTCTAGTGAAGGGTTACGCTCCTTCAAGGGATGTGATCTCTTGACCATTGATGTACGAGTATTGCATTTTGGAGACATCGAGCAAATTCTATTCTCCAATGTGTAGCTTCTTCTTTTCTTAGTAAGCAGATTAAGAAAAGAATATTCAAGTATGAGTATTATGTTTCGTAGACAAAATATCTGAAGGAGTTGATTGGATTATTTATTTGCAAAAATCACCATCGATATGATAACGTCTTTGATACGCTTTTCCCTATTTTCTTACTCTGCATTTTTTTTTTCATCAATCCGCAAGAGATGTATTAGCTCGCTCATTTTTAGGTCAATGTTTCCATAATTTTTCAAAAACTATTTCACATAAGCTCAGGATAATTACACAAAAAAAAATTCTAAACTTGTAATACGGATGTCGATGTGATCTTAAACTTTTTAATTTGATCAATTTAGTTTTAAACATTTTGATAATTTGCCAATATAATCCTTTCGACCAATATTGGTAAAAAAATTGCTGACATAGATAACGACCGTTTTATGTGTCACGACTAATGCTAATTTAAACAATTTTTTTTAATAAAAATATCTAAATCTTTAATAAATGTTTTGAATTTTTATCTTGCCTTTGTGGCCCTCGCTCGTGAGGGTTGCCGAAAACGATTGAAAAAGAAAAGAAAAGAAAAGGTCAGAAAAATACATAAATTATTTTTAAACACTACAAAAATTGTTCATGTTAGTGTCGGTCATAAATCATTAAAAGATTTTAGACTAAATTAGCCAAATTAAAAATATTTATAAGTGAATTGATATCCATTCAATAGATTTAGAACCTTTTTTTTGGGTCAATTTTCCTGTAAGCTTTGTAGCCATTGACATGTAAAGAAATGTATCTCCATTAATGATTGAGAACATTTTACCAATTTAATTAATTACTTGGGTCGCTTTTGCTATTATATACATTATGTTATCCCATTAACTATCTTCCAAGTTGGTGAAAATAATTGAAGGAGGAGCTCCTATGGATAAATTAACAGTAAAAGGGAAAAAAACCAACATAACTTACACAAAAGTTACCTGAAGTGAAAGCTTCAAGAACCAAGATTATTCCATGTGGCAACTCAGTTACACTACATGTCACTAAAACCTCCGCAAGCAAAATCTTATCTTATAAAAAGGGGTAAAGTGAAAGCTTAAAAAAATTTGACCAATATTTGCCATGTGGCAATCCTATTATAGCCCATGCGTTCACCACCAATATGATGGACAAAATAAATTTAAAAATGATGCGAAGACAAAAAGGACAAAAAAATTAGAATATTAATTTTCTGAAAAAACAATACACTAACTAATTATCGATCAAATTATCATAATAAACATAATAAGCAACCAACTTTAGCAAATCGGTTTATGTTGATTTCTAAGAGGCAATAACTGCATTGTGAGCAAGATTTAGACAAGCAATCGAACTTAACTAAACTAACTCATCTCGATTTATAAAATGTAAAAGCATTGTGAGCAAGATTTAGATAAAAATTACTGCATTTAAAATTCAAGCAAAATGAATACATCAATAAATGATGAATCCCAACCACCGCTTGCGGTGGCCCAGTTGGATAAGAGCTCCCATGATCCTTTGCGAGAGGAGAGGAGTTCGAATTCCGCTGGCCGCACAAAATCTTAAGTGCGACGTCGGGGTGGTGGGTCATCCGCTAGCGTCACCCCAGGGTTTACCCCCCGTTACCCCGGGCCTGTCGGGCTGTCCATGTTGGTACGGTGCGCGGGGTTCCCTGGGTCATAAAAAATAATAATAATAAATGATGAATCCCAGACTAAAAATAACAATCTTAACTTACGGAACATATGTAACAAATTAAAAGTAGCTCATTTACAATTTATATATATATTTCTTGAACCGTTACTTATTATATTATTGTAGAATTATAATGACTGGAGTAATTATATAATTACTTTTTGAGTAAACACCCTCTTGAATATTAGACCCCTTTGATATACTGTCATATTAAAATTAGAACACCTAACAAATTGTATGCATCCAACTAACATGACAAAAAGTGGAACAGTCCCAATAGAAAAAAAGACAGCTAGGCGACTAGCCAAGTTGTAACTTAATGGTGACTTCGTCGTGAAAAGAGTAGCTTCTTTGTTGCCCTTGACTTTGTCATTTAGTACTAACAAGTGGAGGGCATAAGCCCTTTTAGAGATAGGGGTTTTGCCCTAGACTATCGTATAATAGGAGTGATCGGTTCCAAAGTGAGCCTATTTCCATTCTAGAATCAGGAATTGCATATGAAGGGCCAATTTTACAAACTGGAATTGGGAACTATTCACTGATTTCTGAATCCACTCGAGAATCGAACCACCAGTCAGATTTCCAAATGGATCCATGGAACTAGTCGTGTCCTAAGTTTGCTATACATGTAAGTTTGAAAGCCTCACCACCTACGAGTTTGCCACAAAGTTCGACGATCATAACACAACAATCACTGCAAGAGTTTGCCAAAAATGTCACGAATCTACTTAATTCTTCATGTAGACCACTCTAACCAAAGAGGGGCTGGTGACTTACAGAGAAGGAGCAATGAATATCGTGAGGGAGTGAGGCTGCGAGAGGGGCGATGATGATCATGAGTGGTGAGCAAGACTGTGAGAGAGAGGCGTGAGATCGAGTGAAGAAACTAGCAAAGGGGCAAATGGCAATTATGGGGGAAAATTGTCAAAAAAGTCCTAAACTTATTACATTTTTGCCAATTCAGTCCTAAACTTTTCAATTTTGCTAATTGAGTCATAAACTTTTTCATTTTTCGCCAATTGAGTCCATCTAACCAATTTTGGCCAAAATTTGCTAATGTAAACACATGACATCCTACGCGGTACAGTCAACACTGGAATGTTTATTATCTTTTTTGATTATTTTATATTTTTAATTTCTTTTTTTTTTTTTTTTTCAGTTTTTTAAGCCCTCTTCTTCCTTTGTTGATCACTCGATGATCGGCTAGAGGCTACGATTGACGAGGGTCAGCCTCACCAGCCTCAGACGAGGTCGCCCTTGTTGGGATCTGGCAAGGGAAGACCTCGTGGGCTTGAGGTTACCCTCGCCGAGATCTAGTGAGGGACAACCTCACGGGCCTTGGGTAAGGCTCACCCTCATTGTATTTGGCTAGGGCAAGCCTTGCTCGCGATCGACAAGATCGCTAGAAGCTAGCAAGGGTTGGCCTCATTGAAGGCTAGCAAAGGTGAGGTCGCCCCTCTCCTACAACCCTCGCCAAAGGGCAGCAAGGGCAAGCCCCTTGCCCTCCCCTGAATCAAGCGAGGGGTGACCTCGCCCAAGACCCACGAGGTCGTCCCTTACCAAATCGTGGTGAAGGCGACCTCACCGGTCGTAGCTGGGCAACTGACAAAGGAAGAAGAGAGCTTAAAAAAAAGAAAAGAAAAGGAAGAGAACAGACAAAAGAAATTTTAATTTTAAAAAATAAAAATAAAAATAAATAAATTTGATCTATATCAGTATCGGCCGTGTTATGTTTGACCACCGGCATCCATTTCAATGAATTCTAACCAAAATTAGTTGGATAGACTCAATTAACAAAAAGTAAAAATGTTTCAAACTCAATTGAAAAAAATTGAAAGGTTTATAATTGAATTGATAAAAATACAACAAATTTATGATTTTTTAGATAATTTTCCTGCAATTATGGCTTTCAACATACCAAAGAGGGAGCGACAGGCATCGTGAGTGAGTGAGGCTTTCCTAATATGATTCTTTTGCTTACCCCTACTTTGTATAGGATTCCAAACCTATCTCCTAATACGTGCAAAGGGGTAGCCTCAAAATGTTCAATTTAAAAACTTCTATTGATAAAGAAATTAATTCCTTCAATCCTTTGTTGGAAGATCTTTGAGGTGATAAGGTGGCCTATTTGATATACCAATCTAGGGAGAAAAATTCATTTCCAACACAATAATTAGCAAGTCCATATAATATCACTTGGTTGGGCCACTATCTTCAATATGAATAAATTTTTAAAAAAATGGAATTATCACTTACTACATAAATAATTTTCATTAATGAAAGATGGATATTCACTAAACCAAGCACATCCAATAAAATGATTGTTGTTATCTACTCCAAAAATGGTTAATTGATTTAAAATTTAATTGTATAGCTAAATAAAAACAAACTGACTCACCACCGCCTACGGTGGCCCAGTTGGATAAGAGCTCCCATGATCCTTTGCGAGAGGAGAAGAGTTCGAATCCTGCTGGCTGCACGGGATCTTAAGTGCGACGGTGGGGTGGTGGGTCCTCCACTAGCGTCGCCCCAGGGTTTACCCCCTCGTTACCCCGGGCCTGTCGGGCTGTCCGTGTTGGTACGGTGCGCGAGGTTTTCCTGGGTCATCAAAAAAAAAAAAAAAAAAAAACAAACTGACTCAACGTATCTATCTACATATGGACAAAGCATCTTACCAGAAAAGGTGCCTCACTAAATGTTAATTTTAAGATGCTCAAACAACAACATGGTTGTTCAGTATGGTGAGGCCACTATCTTCAATATGAATAATTTTAGACAATAATCGATATTATCACTTACTACGTAATATAATTTTCATCAATGAAAGATGTAAATTCATTAAAAAATTAAGACTAAGGACATCGAATGAAATGGTTATTGTCACCTACTCCTAAAACGATTCATTGATTTAAAATTTAACTGAATAGCTAAATAAAGACAAAATGACTCAATGTATCTATCAATATATGGACAAAGCATCTCATTAAAAAGGGTTCCTCGCTAAATGTTAATTTGAAGATGCTGGAACATTAACATGATCGTTCGGGATGCAGCCACGGTAACCTCACACATGGCCGCACGAGCTTGAACCTCAGCCATCCTGTCCCGGAGCTGATCTCATCGATGTATGTGTTAATGATACGCATCAATAAATGAAGCAGGTCGAACGTGATCTATGGCAACGCCCGAATCCACGCAACGAGTCCTTTCGAATCCACGAAAACGACAAAAAAAAGATCCCAAGTAGTTCAGCTTATTCTCTCGACCCTCTCGGGCCCGCGAGAGGTTTTGCTCGTGATTCCCTTTGTCTATTGAGGATCATGGCAATCTAAATTCAATTTTCTTAAAAGGATTTCAGCCTTCAAAATATTTTGAAAAAATACTCGGATATTTGACAAGTATTTTAAAATAACTTTTACTCAAATATTAACAATGAAAATACTGAAAGGCTAATATTTTTTTTAATCAATCTTTTGAATTAGTATTTGCAGAATGCTAAAATCAAAACTAAAAAATATTTTTCTTTCAAAACTGTCCTCATTAATTTTTTAGTTTTCTAATTTTGGCCCTCCTTGTAATTGTTAATCTTTTTCAGGTCATGTGACTCAAGCGATTGCCACTAGAGGTCAAACGACCTTCGATGACCATCGCCTGGGTTTTACAACCTTTGGCGACCCTCATCCGAGGTCACGCAAACTAGGCGGTGCGACCCTTGCTAAAGGTCACCTGAGGTGGAGCAATCTCAATTAACGGCTATCGGCATCACATCTGGCTCACTAGCAGCTTAAGCCCTTCGCCTGCTTCGTCAAAGGGTTTAAGTATTTTTAATAAAAAAAAAATATGAAAGATGCAGCTAAAATCCTTGGCAAAAGTTTTTGGTCAAACAGAATTTGAAACTAAAGTTGCTTTGTAAATTACTTTAGTAATTCGACCAAAAAAAAAGTTAGTAATTTACATTTATCCAAAGAGTTTTGACTTTTGATATTTGTATTATACTAAATTCCATTTGCAAAAGTCGAATCAATACATTGAGAAGTCTTTTCTCTGATGGTCCAAAAAGGAGCTTCGACCATCTTGGTTGTCTAGGTTTCACTGGACTCGCGCCTTCGCTTCGCGCTCCATTGCTTTCATGTGTCCTTTTCAAAGTCAATTCGTGGACAGATTCTAATGCGACAAGTGGAATTGCGACTTTGATTGATTTCGTTTTCGAGTGCCCTTTTTGCCATAATGATTCACTCTCTGGACTCGAGAGTGCAAAGAAGCCACGAGTCTACACATAAGCCTATTTATTGAAAAACCGGAACTTTTATTTTACTTGGGTGAAATGCAACACTTTTGAAAGTAGCATCTTGAGGTGTGATAGACAAGATTATTCAATCATATCGAATTTATTTAAATTCCAAACTCAGAGGAAATAAAGAAGTAATCACGTTCTTATATTTGAGCACATCCATAAGCTAATGTATTGCTTTCGAATGTTGTGACCTTCCCAGATAAGCGTGTTGATGATAGAGAGAATGTGTAATGTGATTCCTAAACATTAGTCAAATATGCATGTGATTCCTAAACTTTCAATTGTTTAATGTGATTCAAAATTTTTTAATAAAATATTCAACTTAGTTTTCGGATTATGTGAAAATGTTCAATATTATCCCCGAACTAGAATTAAATGAAGGGCAACAAAGAATTTAGTTTGGAGATTAAGTTGAACATGTATGAAAAGTTCAAGAATCACATCGAACAAATTAAAAGTTCACGTACCGCATTGCATTTTAAGCTAAACTTCAAGAACTACCTTAAACAAATTAAAACTTCGAAAATCACATTGTATATAAGCCAAAAGTTAATGGACCATTTGTATCATTATCTCTCGATGTATGATGGGTTTAGATGTAATGTCGAATTGAGGACCCATAGTCTCTAATCGGTTTGGATTCTCCCAAACATTTACCTTGCACGACAATAGGATTTTCATTTAAATTCTTAACCCTATGAGAGTTCTATATGAGGAGTTACCACTAACTTATTGGAGTTAGCTAGAAACCAAAGTAAAATACAAGAGTATACCTCACTTCCTATACAACCAAAGATTTAGGGTCAAAGACTTGATTACATTAGGTATCTAATTAGTGCGCTTTCGGTGACTAATCTTGATTATTTATCAAGTAAGGTGTTCATGTAGTCTTTTTACAAAATTATGAATCCTAAAGATTTCCATCTATTAAGTGTTCATGAAATGCTTTTATGGTTATTATGGTCTTAAAATGTAATCAACCATTCAACTAAATCTGGCAAATCACAATTTAGAAAGAAAACAATAAAAAAGAATCACAATCAATCAATTCATTAAATATAATAATGAAAGAACAAGTAAAAAGTAAAATGCAGTAAAGTAACTTGATACAAGTTGGGCAAAAAATATAACTCGGTCTTGTTATTAAGCCCTAGAACAACAACCCCATTATCTTAGTTCAAATCAAATTCAATTCCTTATCTAATAGATCAATCTGCCTAAATTGAACTATAACAAAAGTACTCCTTATCTAATAGATTAATCTACCTAAATTAAACTATAACAAAAGTACTCACTAGTCTCTTTAAAATATATGAATATCTACAAAATGACACTAAACTAAATCTAATTCTAAGACCTAACTATCCAATCAAGACCTAATTCTGATTGTTTTTTAAAATTTTAATTTTGATTTTTTTTTATATTGAAAACAAGGACTCGAGTTAGACCCCTGTGGCGCTAATCTGAATATGGTCCAATATGTTTTCATGGGTCTAAGCTAAGGGGTGTAATTTGGGCTATATTACACAAATTCTCCCTTAGTTACACGCCTTTAAGCCCATTTTTGAAAACAACCATCAAAGCCTAATTTCTATTAAAATAGAAGTCCTATCTCAATTATTATTAAGACCGAATATAGCTCCATTTTTCCACCAAAGTGACATTGAGCGCAAATTCAACAAAAATCAATGAAAAAATTCCAAATACAGGCTTAAAGTGTCTTCATTTTCTCAAAAGATGATTTAGAACGAACATTATTTTAAATAAGGACCTAAGGTGGCTATGACAGTTTCAAATAAAGACCTCACCTCATAGGCTGGCCAAATATTCTGCCTAATCAAGAGCATTTTCGTCAAAAAACAATTTTTAAAAATTTCTTTCTCTTCTTCCCTATTCATCTTCTTCTTCATCCAACAAGTTGAACATAGAAGAGTGGCCAATCACGTTTGCTTCGAGGGAAGAGGCTATGCCCGATGTGAAATCCGAGGATGTGAAGTCTCTATCTGATGAAAAGGACTATCCGATAGAGGAGTGTCCTTCAAGTGGTGACTATTCTTCTAATTTCAACAAAGAAAAATTTTGCGGAATACTGAACTCAAGTACCGGAAGGTAGAATCTGGGATATAGAAAAGCAACGGCCTTAATGACGTCGTATGCAAAAACAAGCAGCCCGACTATTGCAGCAATACAGGTGGCGCACTTATCAGCACCAACTCCGACCACTCCACTTGGTGGGCACATTTAAAAAAGGAAAAAAGAAAACCAGAACTCTCATGCCAACTAACAAACAAAACCCAAACCCAAATGCAAAATGATGACGCTAGCTTTCCTAGATCTACAAGAACTCCTCTCTTCCTCCATTGCAAAACCTCCACTGCATTAGCAGAATCTCCCCTTCTGCATGGAAAGCAAGCTCAAAGACCTCTCTCCCATGGCCACCCCCAGCCCTCTGCCCCCGCTGATAAGGACGACTGCCCCCTCCTCAAGCTGAGGTCAGAGGTTGAGGCCTCCACAATCATGCTGGAGAACGTCGCCAAGCTGCTGGCTGGTCACGACAAACAAGATGTACATGATAGAAAAAAAAAGGAAAATTTTTATTATCTTTGGACAAAAATGTTCAACTAGTCACGAAGACTTGAAGCTTAGACTTTTATTTAAGACATGATTACTTCAGATTTTTATTTAAAATAAGTTTTATTTTGAGTCATCCTTTGAAAAATAAGGATAACTTTTCTTTGGAATTTTTTCAAAATCAGTTTAAGCCCTTTTTTCTAATATATTTTCCTTTTATTCATTTTCTGTTCTTCTTTCTTTTTTATTTTCTTGTTACCATTGTTTTCCTCCTTCGGCAAATTAAGAATGCCCAGAACTCATGCCTAAATTCCAGAGCAGCTAAAATCAACAATCGGCGCATTCAAGCTTCAAGCTGACAGCAAATCGCTGTCAGCCACATCCGTCCACCACCAATAAATCGTCGTCGGAAACACCAAATTCACCACCAGCAACTACCAACCAATAGTCAAGGATAATGAAAATAGGGAGAAATCGACTAACGCGAACACTTCCTCAAATCATAGCTCAGTCCATGAATTCGAATCCATTTGTTCTCCATAAGCAACCATGGATGACCGCAAAGTTATGCAAAACAGAAGACACAACCGGGATTCAGGCGCGACCATTACCGGAGAACACTCATGCCGTCTCGCTTTCTGCTCTGTCTCTCACTCTCAGTCTCGCCTCTCTCTCCCGACCTCCCTCTCCGTCTCTTTAGCACAAAAAAAAAAACCCCCGAAGAACTGGCTGCTCTCTCCCTTTTAAGGCCGTCTGGCGCGCATGGCCTCATGCCATGACAGCTGCCGCTGCCGGCCTGGCCCTCGACCGGGCCTCTCGCTCGACGCCCCTCCCCGTTGCTTTGTCTCCTGTGCGCCTGTACGCTCGTCCTTTTTTCCGTCGTTCGCCGGAGCAGCGCGTGCGGGAAAGAGGAGGAGAAGCCCGGGCCGGGCAGGGAAAAGGAAAGGAAATGGGTTGGGCAGGCCCAAGCTCAGAGGATGAAAAGGAAGGTAAAAAGGAAAGAGGCCGGGCCAGCCTGCCCCCGGCTCGGTCTCACTTTTCCCTTCTTTTTTTAATTAATAATAGTTTATTATTTATTATTTATTATTTAAAAAAAAAGATTCTAATAAACCCTATTGCTATCAATGCAAATGCTCTCAACACCTATATCCTTATGCAATTTAATGATTTTTTTTTGGCTAGGAGTTTAAAATTGATCCATAATTTTTTACCTAGCTAATGACTGATTAAATGAGTTGTCAAAATTTAGGTATTAACAGTAATCTAGACTGGACAACTAAATCACGAATAAAATTGAAGTCCCACAATATTGATTCTCTTTATCAAACATTGAAGTCCCACAATATTGATTAAAAACAAGCAATCGACCATAATATGAAAAAAAAAATGACTAGATTCACAAGTGTATCCACAACTAAAATAGGGTGTGTTTGAGAGATTACCTTTTAAACAAAAACAAAGAAATAAGCGTGCAGAGAGAGAGAGAGAGAGAGAGAGAGAGAGAGAGAGAGAGAGATGTGGTAGCAACCACTACATACTTTTATAGATTGATCTATGTTTATAAGGAGAGATGACTCAAAATTTTCTAGGGCTCTATTTAAAAGCATCTGTAGGAGGAAAGAGGAGAAAAAGTTTTAATTTTCCCTTTCTTTTCTGCTCATGGAAAATAATTCTATATGCTTGGGACATGAAGGGGAAAGGAAAAATCTGATAAATTTGAACTTTTATAATTTTTTTAGAATAATAAGGTTTTTCACTCAATTTTCATACTCGACACTTTTTCCCACTTTCCCAATAGAATGTGAAATACACATGGCTTTTCTTATTCACCTCTCATTTTCCTCCCCCTTCCCTCTTTTCCCAAACAAAACATAACCATTCTGATGTGGCTAACAAAATGACATCCTCGCAATCTCTTATCTTTGCAAACCAAGTTCTTCAACCATTTAGAACCTTGGTTCTTAGAATCCTTTCTAATTTAGGTTCAGGTTGATTTTCAAAGGGACCACTTATTCAAAATCAGTTCTAGAATGCTCCGATATTTTCCTACAACCATGACTTCCATTAATCGAAAGATTACAATATGGTCATCACTCATAATCTATAACCTACCAATTAGGAATAAGGGAAAACATTACTTGTTTCAAAACCTGATTAAGGGGTAATATTTTATGGGCATAGATATTATCAACATTGACATATTTCGTTAGCATAACCTATCAATAGATGTCATGCAATCAATTGCACATTCTTAAATAAAGATAATTTTTCGCTCCAAGCGGACCTTAACAACATAGATGGTACTGATGTTGTTGTCTAAGGCAACGAAGTAAGAAAATACAAAAATAGACTTTTAGACGGAGAATCATAAGGACAATTGTATATATATATATATAAGTAGGATCATTAACTATGTGCATTGATGAACATTTTTGGGGGACTAATAAGCGCTAATTCAATCATAACTATTTGAAATACGGGCTTCCATCCTTTATTGTTTGCTTGCAGAAGATGCGCCAGTTAGCTGTCTGATACTTCAGCTTCAGAAAGGAAGCCTGCAAGATGATGATATAGGCAGAGAAATTAGTGTAGCAAAGAGCAAAGTGACTTGGCTAATGCAAAAACGAAAAAGATCCCGGATTTTTAGATGACAATGAGTTGAATCAGAGGCAAGTGGCCAGTGGTAAATCCTTCTAGGGCAGTCTAGCTACCTACCATACTATCATTCACATCCTTTGACTCCACCTTTAAAAAATTTTCAAACAAAACAAAAAATAAATATCAATTAACATAACTTCTTCATAAAATTGGTATACTTGGCGGACTGCAGTAGCAGGTTATGATCATTCAAATAAATGAGTCATTGCACTTAATATATTGATCTTGTAAAATAGATTTCTATACATTGGATAATTATTCTTTTCAAGGATCACGCATGAATTCTCTTGACAATGCTATATCCACACTGGAAACCTAAATGAAAAGTTATCCAATGTTAATAGTCCGACGCATAAACTCATCCGCAATAATAGCAGCTGATAACAACATCTTAAAAAACTCCAATAGGCTGGGGCCAAAAATTGTTAAGTTTCCAAGATGTATCAATTTAATTACCATAATGTCGCGACCTCTTTTTTCTGGCGCCCGCAATCGGGTACGAGCGCCTAAGGAGGCTAATGGGTCGGCTGAATTTATTATGCCCGGACTCTCCCAAGTCCACCAATTCACGACTTAATGGTCCGAATTTTTTTTTTAACCTATTAATTTTAAAACGGAGTCGCCACTAATCGGTTTGAATTAGGTCGATTAGAAACCCAAGCGAAGTATCGGGAGAAATACTCGCTCTGTGCAACCGAGAGAAATTAGGATCGGGGACTTGATTACACTAGTTAATCACTAATGCCCTTTCGGTACCTAATCTTGTTTAAACCCTAAGGCTTTTTGGATTTTGAGGGATTTTCCATGCATTTTGGGGAGGAAAAACGTTTTTTGAGTCTTTTTTTTTTTTTTTTTGGACATAAAAGGGATTTTGGGATTTTTGGGTATTTTTAGAAAATACAAGTCTTTTTGGCATTTTATGAAAAATTTTGGCTTTTTCATGAATTTTTGACTTTTTTTGGATTTTTGGATTTTTGGCTTTTTTGGAAAATATGAAATATTTTTGATTTTTTTTTTTGGAAAAATAAAATATTTTTTAATATTTTTCGAAAAAATAAAGTATTTTTGATTTTTCTTATTTTTTTTTTGGAAAATAAAACATTTTTTACTATTTTTTTTATATTTTTTGAAAATAAATCATTTTTTGATTTTTGATTTATTTATTTTTTTGATTTTTTTGAAAATAAATTATTTATTTATTAAAATATTATTTAAAATAAAAAAAAAGAAAAGCAGACCCGGGTCGGGTCCGCGGGTTGGGACCGACCCGGGCCGGCGACCCGAACGCGGACGGGCCCGCGTTGCTAGCCCGACTCGGATTTTTTTGTTTTTTTTTAAAAAACGGCGTCGTGGCCGGTGTTTAGGGACACCGGCCCGGCCCGACAACCCGGTCCAACAGCCCGCTCCCTCTGGCGAAACCCTACCCGATTCGGCTCCAGCACCCGACCCGACTCCCGCCGCCCGCGGATTGCGAACCCTACCCGATTTTTCGGGTCCGAATCCGCTTCGCGACCCAGAAAATCGCAAACCCTAGTGTTTGCGAATTCGCGGCGCCGGGGACGAAAACCTAGGTGCTTCGGCGGCGACGGTGACTACGATAGCGGCGGCGGCGTGACGAGAACGGGACAACGGAGAGGGCTACGACGGCGACGGTGGTGACGACGACGAGAGATAGGCTACCCGGCCAAGACCGGCAACCGTGCGCGCGCGAGACGGTGACAACGTCGCACGGTGCTCAACGCCCTTTCGCCTTCCCCGTGCTCGATCTCCCCCCCTCTCTCTCGATCCACTCCTCCGGCAACGCCCCAGATCTCCGGCTGCGAGCCCTCGGACCCCCTAAAGTCTCTCAGTGGGTTGTCCGAGGTCTGCGACCTCAATCCGCTTCTCTCTCTCTCTCTCTCTCTCTCGTGTCTCTCCCGAGAACTTCTCTCTCCGGCCGCGAGCCTTCGGATCCGGGCTTGCTCGACCTCGGCTCCCCTTCCGAAGTCTCTCGGCAGGAAGCTCGAAGCTTTGTAGCCTTCGATCGTTCTCGGCGTGCCCTTCGACGGAGGCGATGCGTCCCTATTTATAGGCGAGGGGGTGGCTGGTCGACGGAACTTCGACCGCCGGTCCCCCCGCGCGCCGAGCGGCCCCCCGACGGCCGAACCGGTGTCCCATCCGAAGCCGCCGCCCCTCCCACATCGCCATCCGTCCGCCAATCTGCGTCGTGCTCTCTCGCGCGTGTGCTGCGAGGCGAACGGAGGAAGAAGACGATCCAAAGAGGGCCGGGCCGAGGAAGGAGGATGGGCCGTAGGGGCCCATGCGGAAGGGGGAATGGGCTGCTCTTTTCTTTTTTTTTCTCGCTTTTCCGTTTGTTTCGTTTTTGTTTTGCTTTGTTTTTGTTTTTGTTTTTGTTTTTGTTTTATTTATTATTTATTATCCGAAAACGGAAAAATTGATAATTAAAAAAACCTAATTTAAGAAAACGAAATTTAGGCGTCAACAGCTGCCCCTCTTTGAAGGTGAGTTCACAGAGGTTGCGTTCAAAGACAAACTGATGCCTAAATTTTATCTATGCATGCGTAGCAGATTTTATTTGGGGACCTATCATTCTATGCAGAAAAAGAGCAATATAACTTCACATATACTAAGACAGATAAGAAGATACATGTAGTTACTTACCGAGAGTGAGTGAGATAGGGTGTGAACCCCCGAGTTTGGCAAGTATCAAGGCGTCATCTTACCTGGTGACATGAGGAGGTTGCTTCTCCAGGACCCGAACCATTCTTCGGTTGCCTGCTAAAGCAATCGGTGATTTGTCGAGGACCCGGACCTTTCTTCGGTCGCCTTAATGGGGAATTGCAGGACCCGAACCATTCTTCGGTCGCCTGTTAGAGCAATCAGCTGTTTACCCGACCTTTCTCAGGGGATGCGCCGACCTTTCTTGGGACATCTGTTTGTGGGGTGTCTGATCATTGTCAAGGACACCGGATATTGCCCGACCTTTCTCGGGGGATGCGCTGACCTTTCTCAGGCATCTGCTTGTGGGGTGCCTGACCTCAGTCGAGGACACCGGTTGGTACCCGACCTTTCTCGGGAGATGCGCCGACCTTTCTCAGGGCATCTATTTATTAAGGTGTCTGACCTCAGTCGAGGACACCAGTTAGCACCCGACCTTTCTCGGGAGATGCGCCGACCTTTCTCAAGGCATCGATTTGTTGGGGTGTCTGACCTCAGTCGAGGATACCGGTTGGTACCCGACCTTTCTCAGGAGATGCGCCGATCTTTCTCAGGGCATCGATTTGTTAAGGTGTCTGACCTCAGTCGAGGACACCAGTTGGCACCCGACCTTTCTCGGGAGATGCGCCGACCTTTCTTAGGGCATCGATTTGTTGGGGTGTCTGACCTCAGTCGAGGACATCGGTTGGTACCCGACCTTTCTCGGGAGATGCGCCTACCTTTCTCAGGGCATCGATTTGTTAAGGTGTCTGACTTCAATCAAGGACACCAGTTGGCACCCGACCTTTCTCGGGAGATGCGCCGACCTTTCTCAGGGCATCGATTTGTTAAGATACCTGGACATTCACAGGCGTTGAAAGAGTGCACGGATATTCACAAATACTAACCTGGAGGATATTCGGGCTTTTGCAGGCGTCGAAGGCGTACTTGGATAATCACAAGTGCGAATTCTGGAGGGTGCTTGGACATTCGCAGGCATTGAAGGGGTACCTGGATGATCACAAGTATTAGATGCTGGAAAATACCTGATTGCTTACAGGTGTTGAAAGAGTACTTGGATGATCACAAGTACAAATTCTTGGAGGAAACCTGGACATTTGCAGGTATCCAAGGGGTACTTGGATGATGACAAGTACAAATTCTTGAAGAATACCTGGTCGTTTTCGAAGGTCTCTTGGTAGATGGAATATCGAGGACGTACCTGAAATATTCTTGAAAGTCTCTTGCCTCCTGGTAGTTGGAATATTGAGGACGCACCTCGGCTATTCATGAAGGTCTCTCACCTCCTGGTAATTGGGAATATCGAGGACATGCCTCGCATATTCATGAAGGTCTCTTACCTCCTGGTAAAGGGAATATCGAGGACGTACCTTGGATATTCGTGAAGGTCTATCACCTCCTGGTAAATGGGAATATTGAGGACGTGCCCCGCATATTCATGAAGGTCTCTCACCTCCTGGTAATTGGGAATATTGAGGGCGTGCCTCGCATATTCATGAAGGTCTCTCACCTCCTGGTAAATGGGAATATCGAGGACATACCTAAGATATTCATGAAGGTCTTTCACCTCCTGGTAAATGGGGAATATCGAGGACGTACCTGGGATATTCGTGAAGGTCTCTCACCTCTTGGTAAATGGGGAATATCGAGGACGTTCCTGGGATAATCGTGAAGGTCTCTCACCTCTTGGCAGTTGGGAATATCGAGGACGTACTTGGGATATTCATGAAGGTCTCTCACCTCCTGGTAAATGGGAATATCGAGGACCTGCCTCGAGATGTTCATGAAGGTCTCTCACCTCCTGGTAAATGGGGAATATCGAGGACGTACCTGGGATATTCGTGAAGGTCTCTCACCTCCTGGCAGTTGGGAATATTGAGGGCGTGCCTCGCATATTCATGAAGGTCTCTCACCTCCTGGTAATTGGGAATATCGAGGACGTACCTGGGATATTCGTGAAGGTCTCTCGCCTCCTGGCAGTTGGGAATATCGAGAACGTACCTTGGATATTCGTGAAGATCTCTCACCTCCTGGTAATTGGGAATATCGAGGACGTACCTTGGATATTCGTGAAGGTCTCTCACCTCCTGGTAACATAAACTTGAATGTAGCACAGGGCTTACCTGGAAGGCCACAGGCACTTAAAAGGGCTGGAACACCTGGGTAGCCGCAGGTGTACAAAGTACTGGGATACTTGGATGAACACAAGTATTTAATGATATGATCAGGGACCACTCAGCTGGTCCAAGTGTAAGAAAGCATACCTGGGTAATTGCAGGCGCACAATGTGGTGGAATACTTGAATGGCTGCTAGTATTCAATGATATAATTTTGAGGACAATTTGGAGAGGTCAAGTGTCACGGAAAGGGAGTACCTAGACAATGAGAGGCACTCAAAGGTAGTGGGATACTTGGTCAGTTGCAGGCATCCTAGCTATGAAGACAACTCGAACAAGCTGAGTGTCAAGAAAAGGGAGTATCCGAACAGTGGCCGGTACTCAAAGACAAAGGGACACTTGGACAGTCACAAGCATCCAAACTTTAAAGACAACTCGAACAGGTCGAGTATCAACAAAGGGAGCACCTGAGTAGTGGCAGGCACTAAAAAACAGGGGATACGGACGATCGCAAATATCAATACTCTGGGGACGACTCGAACAGGTCAAGTGTCAGGGAAAGGGAGTATCCGAACGATGGCCGATACTCAAAGACAATGGGGACACCTAGACAGCAGTAGGTATTCAACGATAAAAGGGATACTTGGTCAGTCACAAGTATCAATACTCTGAAGACAACTCGAATAGGTCGAGTGTCGATAAGAGGGAGTACCCGGCAAGTGATGGGTACCCACAGATAATGGGATACTGAGACAATTGCAAGCACCCAAACTCAAGGGACGACTTGAATAGGTCGAGTGTCGAGAAGAGTACCTAGACAGTGGTAAGTACTTTAAGACAAATGGGGATAGGGATATGCTTACCTAGCAATATCTCGATTTCAGGAAGTATGTCGCTATTTACACAACATGCACACATGTACACAATGATTGTATATGCTGTAAATTCATAAATTCAAATGTGATTTATGCATGACAATTTTGTCAGTTTTGTACCATTTGAATTCCACTTTGGGGAAAATTTTGAAAGACAACCTTCATTCCAAATGTAGATGTCTTGAGCATGCCGGGTGAGGACTTTCGGTCACGAAAGGACTTTCCACTCACTCTCATGGAAAAGGCTATCTTGACCATTGATGCAGGATTTATAAGGACCACACATCTCACTATCATCATGTCAGCAGGGGTCCGAGTATTCTCGTAAGTGGTACGATTTTACCAGTGTGAGAGGTCTTCTTCGAGACCGTACTGTAGGCCTGATTGATGGCTTATCAAGGGGATCGCCAAGGTCAAGACTCTTGAAGGAATTGCTGCACAATCATCTTCGGGTTTTTGCAAGTCAAGAATCTTGCGAAAAGAGATAGAATAATCTTGCTCGTACTTCTTCGAGCGATGTTTATAGACATATGAAATCCTACGTTAATTGAAGTGCCCTAGTCTGAAGAGACTTTTACAATGGGACGCAATGTAGGCTTGACTGATGTGTAAAAAGGTGAGAGCTGGTGGTTGCCTTGGCATTTGTCACTGGTTTTCCTTCTCACTGTCAGATGGAGGCTCTATTAATTGAACCACAACAGCAACTTTTGGCTGTATTTTTGACTGGGAGGCATTGGCCTTGCTTTTACCAATCACACTGCTTTTTTTATGCCCCTATTTTTTATTCCAGTTCTTCATTTATGGGCATTGACCTTGCTTTTACCAGGTACACTGCTTTTTCATGCCCCTAGTTTTTTTATTGCTTGAGGAACTAATCTAGACAAGTTCAAGCAAATGCCATTGTTAGACTGTTAAGTCTTCATCTTTTGCCGGCGCTCCTGATTTTGCTGCTCGAATGGCAGTAACTTCTGTTTTGCCTCCATGTGAGGGTGAAATTACAAACTCAATTGGGTTGTATAATGAATACAAGTGCATAAAGAAAGAATTGCTCTTCGTCATTCTAAGGCACTTAAATTAACGCGAGTGTTCATATGCAATAAAAACACCCGAAGATTGATGCAAGTGCGAGCAAGAAAATTTCTATCCCTTTTCTCACCTTGTGATGCTGATTTTCCTTGTCTTTGACATGCTCCAATGTGGGGTGATTCTTAATGAGAGAAGCTTCACCAGTGTATGGGGCTCGAAAGGGGGTGAGCAAGGAAATGCCTCTCACTATTTTGGTTATTGTACCATTCGCGAGAGAATTCTTTACCCTGCAGTCACGGAATCTTCTGCACTCATCTCAAAAGTGTATAGATGGGGGATTGTGTGTAGGATATGGCTTGCCTGTCATCATTCTGACGCGCCTCATCTAGCATGCTCAATCAATCTTGTATTCTTCACTTAGTTGTCTGTTATGATAATCCTCAATGGAATCAGTGATTTGGACAGACGAAATCATCATGCAAAAATCCATTTGGAGAAGGCATGCAGCATTTTTAAGTATGAGAGAGTTTGTACTCTCAAAACAAATGAATGATTTTTACTCAAGAAACCTTATTGACAACTTTAGGGGTATTCACTTGGTGAAATTGTATTTACAAATGTGTTGAATTTTGAACATCAAACAGAGTTATTTACAAAGGATTATTTACAAATGGGTGTCGCTAGATTGCTCCTATTGGTTAGGGACATGACATACGAAAGATCAACCAGGGATTGGGAATCTGATCAGGAATTTTTGCTCTTGCCTTTTGCAAAAGAGAAGCTGTACAAGTAGATCAATTAGTCTGGCCAAAATCAAATGTGAGTTGAGGCTTGAAGATTTTCTATCATTTGTTTTGGCGATACTTGAGACGCCATTTGGCTTGGGAGGGTTTATCATGGTCTGACGTGTCTCTCATTGATTTGTTTTTTGTATTTTTGACGATCAGGTGATCCTGCAACAAATAGGAGGGGTCTTGTTAGTCAGAAGCTCTTTCAAGAGTCGACTATCTTGGGAGCGATACAACATTACCCTTCACTGGTTTACAGATGTTTGAATGGTCCCGAAGTATGAGGAGGATATGAAGTCCTGCACTTTTACTTTGTTAGGTCACCTGTTCTCTCTTAATTTGTAGGCGCAAGAGAAGCAAAAACTTTTTTTTTATTATTTTTTTACCAAGCGGCTAACTGCCGCGTCGGGGACTCGAACCCCCGACTTTGGACCGTTTTGCTTCTTCCCGGGTACCACTCGGCTAGAGGCGCCGACGGTGTCCGTAGGGCGCTTCTTTTTTATTTAACCGAACTGACTCTCGGACGGCACGTCCTTTCATACCAAGTTAGGTAAATCGATATGGGTCACTTGATTTGCCCAAATTAACAATTAAGCTTGATTCTTGAATCCTATGCTTCCTGTCAATAGGAGAAAAAATGTCACAAGCGAGTCCAGATACTGGAGGTATTGGAAACGATACCAAATTATCATTCCCCAGAGTTTGTCTGTGCTAGCTCCTAAGGATATTTGAATGTCGATAATGGCCTCCTTATCTTGGCATAGTTCAATGTATCCTTCAATTGGCCTTACTCATTTGTGACCATGTATGCATGATTGCTGGTCGTTGATTCATCTTCAACGCCTTCCTTCTGTGGAATTTCTCCTTCTGTCTTTGACTATAGCATCATTGAGCAAAAGTCATGTACCTCAAGCTTTTATGAAATCTGAGATGGACAATAAAAAATCTCAAGCTTTCTGATGGCAATTACTCCTCGGAAGAATATGCGTCTGGAGTGAAGCTTCTAGATTCCAAAGTCATTGTCCAGGGTGTGGGGCTATAGATTACCTTGACTGTCTGGATTTTCTCCCTGTTGATAGTAATCACTTTAAAGGAAGAGAAGGAACTTCTTCCTTACGTTTCTGGGCTCGTCGAATGTTGAAACTGTAACATCTAGCTGTTTGGGCGTGTCGTGCGACAAGATAGTCCTTTGGCTTAGGAGGGAGCTGGACATGAGTGAGGTATGTCATGGATGCTTCGATTTGTACTTATTACGTCTCGTCTTTTGTATCCTGTAAATAGAAGAGAGGGGTTGTCATTCTCAATATTATGTTAAGGGAATAAGACTTACCCTTTTTGGAACGGGATGCTCCTTTTCGTTTGCCCCCGCTTTTTGAAAAGATACCCTTGAATTTGGTCTGTTCACATGATGCGCAGTTTCAACTACCTTTTGTCACATTAAATCAAAAGGGGATGATATTCTGAAACATGAAGTGAGTGAGTCAAAAAGACAAACATGATTAAAATTAACATTTTGTTTTGACAAAAGCTTTTGGCGATGAGATACTTCTTATTTTCAAAATATATCTTTGGGGGAAAAAGCATGAGGAAGCCCAGCCCTCAGTATTCTCCTTGGATGATGTTTTTTTTTCATGGTTGGATAACATCACTGGGTTGGTTTGGAATACCGCCTCATGCCTTCAAAATACTAGAATTATACATTAGAGTACTTGGAATGGAAAATACAACAGTAGCACACTAGACAAGATAAGAAACATGAAATCATAAAAACAAGTAAAACCCATGAAAACTCCTATGTAAAGGAGCGCTTTGATAGTGCTGGTCTTGAAGCTAAACATCTTTGAATTCCTCGCCTTCAGTAGATTCGAAGTATTCGCATGCGATGACTACCTCGTTAAAGCTACGGAAGTGTAACCCATGCAGCCAACAGCGATGCTTGCAGACAAAGCTTCTATGAACCACTTCATTAACTCCTCTTCAACCAGTTCAGGGTGGATTTGCATCATGAAAGCCCTCCACCTCCCTACATATGTTCGGAAATCCTCCATTGGTCTTCTTCTAAAGTGAACCAAGTTTTCGCAAGGCAGTTCAGTTCCAATCTGGTTTTGGTACCGATGCGAAATGTGGAAGACAACTCATTCCAATCCCTCATGAGATTGATATCTCTGTGACGAACCATTGCAATGCGGACCCGTAAGACTTTCTTGGAAGGCCCGAGTTGTGAATGACATCGGGCCGTAGTAATCGACTCATTTCAAAGCATGAAGATATTGCAAATGGGCCACGGGGCAAGTCGTGCCATTATACTTGCGGAGATTAGGTATCCACATCTCTTCGGGGGTCATGATCCTATGAGCGCGGGACGAGCTTGATGTATCTTGGTTAGGCCTTTGGTTTTCCCACCGCATATCCGTTGTAGTGGTGAATTTTTCGCTTCGGGGAAGTTGGATTCTACCGAGATTACCCCATTGCTTTCTTCTTGGTCGAAATTTCCGAATGATGATAAAGTATTGAAGCTATCCTCATGGTCAGAGGACAAGCTTAGTACTTCGTTAGGATCGTAGCGGATAAAGACGTATGCTTCCTCTTCGACGGGCCTTCATCCCCGGATGAGAGTAGGAAGCTTGAGTTATACGCTGAATCGTCGGTTTCATTGTTGAAATAACGCTGGAAGTCCTTGAGATTGTATTCGGAGCCGGGAAGTCTTCGGGGTTGTACTCTAGGGGATGGTAGCCTTCAAAGCTGTATTCTTGGGAATGCTCGAAGCTCGGTGCGGTAGCTCGTTGGCGAATCTTTGCATTGATCTCGCTTAGGTTTTCTTTTCTTGGCTTTTGGTCCGAGACCTTTTGAGTAAGGTCATTCGTTTTGCCAGCTCGATTACGTAAAGGGAAGTGAGAGACATTAGAGTTTCACCTGTCGATTCGCTTTCCGAGTTGATAGGGTCGGTATTCTTTGGACCCTAGCTCTTGGAGTAAGCTTGGGGAGTCGTCTAGTCGTGCCCCACTCTTGAACAGGCTCTGTGTCTTTGATCTCGTACAAAGGCTCCTTGCCTTTCCTAGTGGGAAATTTTCCAGCAACAAGATGTTGCTCAGCTGCCCATTTATCATGCAAGGCTTGATTGACATGCTCTTTTCCTATCTCAGCGACTAACGGTTCCTCGTGCTCCGTGATCATCAGTTCTTCGTAGGGCAAGGCTATGTCAAGGCTTATGTCAATATCATATTCTTGGTGAAAAACATGAATTAGTTCCCTCCAGGTTTTAAGGGGACTAATCTTCTTGACAATGTACCATCGCAAGGCAGGGCTAATCAAGCTCGATTGGTACGATTGAATCATCCTTCGAACCAGGTAGGCCTGCAAGTAGGTCTCTGGGCGGGAGGTATCAGCATACCTTTCGCATTCAGGTGCTTTGAGTTTTTCAGGGATCTCAATGCCGTGTAATTGGACATGTCCATGGGATTCTGCTCATGTAACTGGCTTAACTTTTTCATGATCTTTTCAAACTGTCTATGGTACTGGCTATTTTTTGGCAAATATGTGGGTGTCATGATGGTGTTTAAGGCAACTGCAGAGTTGGGCTCAGCTTGAGTAGATTTCATTTGTCTTGAGAGTTGTTGAAGGACAATGGACATCTGTCCTACGCCGTCTTCAATGTTAATGAGGCAATTTTGTACATCATTCTGATCGGGCCCTAGTGCATGAGGCCATTCGCGAGCTATTGGTGGCCGGCGATTCATAATTACCTGTTCGTTGCGAAAACAATGAATGAGCACGAAAATAAACAGAGATTGACCCATGGCAATGGTCTAATTACTTTTTATTTATCAAAAGAGGATTTTATAGACCGCAAACTTTTGACATCTAAAACTTGAAATTGAAATGACAGAATGAAATACTAGACATTAAACAAAAGTCCCTAAACAATGGGACAAAACTTTTACAAGATTAACACTAAGGGGCACATGATTGCCAATTTATATGCGACGGGAGCCTTGTTCTTGCGAGGATGCCCGCTTCCTTGGGCTGGCTCGAGATATGCATCCGTCTATTCCCAAATCCCTTTGCATAAACTCGCTTGCTCATGCTTTGGTTGCTCTCGCCGATTGAGTGAGGGACCAATGGCTTCCATTTTGTCGGGATACGATGGTTGTGGATGTAGGACGTAGAGGCATGGTGGGCTTTTTCTTCTCCCTCGAGCCCTTCAGGTACCACAATCCTTTTACGATGGCACTTGTTCCATGTTTCCTCGATAATGTCAATCTCGAATGTGTATTCACGGCTTTGATGGGTGAAAAAGAGTGGAGGGGCCTTCCTCTTGAAAAGTGGCGGGATCTCCTGAAGGGCTCCATATTGTCGTGCCACCCGATATAGGAAATAGGAAACGGCGCCGGTGAGGCCGAGCAACGGAATTGGATGGCAGCGTCTATAAGCAAAGTGAGCTCTCTTTTCATGGAACCAACCAGCACACCATTGGAATACCTCGGGAGTCAGGTCTCTTAGGAAGTTTATCCAATTTAAACAGCTTTGGTTAGGAATGTATGGTCCTAAAATCATAAATTTCTATAATGGATTTTCAAAATTATTTGTTTCAGATGATTGCATGAAGCATCGATATTCACTTAGGTGAGAAAAGAACCAGACTTGTAAAATTTCCGGGGAGACCCGCATGACTTTTTCCGTGTTTCCTTTAAAACGATTGAGGGACAAGAATGTTTCGGTTAAAATCATGTTGACATAATTTTGCCCCCTTGAGATTTGATCAACTATCCATGCCATCTTTGGACTTATGACGTTTCTTTGATGGGGAAAATGATGAACCCGAAAAAGGCTAGGAGAAAAATCTCACTTTTTTGGGTCATGGGTTGGTTTTCAAAACAGGCAGTCAAAAATGCTAGTGGGCAGGTATTATGGTTGTTTTCAAGAATTTGCCTCATGACATGGACTTCAGTTCTTAAAATTCGTGCTAACCCACGCAACGGGATAATGCCTGTTGATGGCCTAACAAGCTTTTTCTCGAGAGGCATTCCAGTGATGATGCTGTATTCTTCCAGAGTTGGGGTTAGCTCGAACTTACCGAACATAAAAGTAGTAGTCTTCGGGCACCAGAAATGTGTCATGGCCTGCATGACTTCAGGCTGAACACGGATTTGGATCAACGATAGAAGATGACCGACTTTGGCTTTCACATGGTCTTGGGTATACTGGTCCAATTGACCCCACCATCTGAAGAGTTCTGCTTTGGGAGCGGGAATGAACTGGATATCGTCTTTCCCCATCGCATATAGATTGGGACTTGAAAAGCTTATCCTATATTGCCATGGGCCAAATAAAAAGACGAGTAAAAGTAAATAAATTACTTTTGCTTTTAAAGAAAATGGCAAGCACGAGAGACATGCACATGGAACGTGCGGCTCGATTTCTAACTATGAAGGCTTGGTGAGATTAAAAGGATATCCGCCCGTCGCGAGTCTCGCGTTAGCGAAAGCATACCCTCCTAACCTCGGCTAAGAAATTCGGGGAAAAGAAAGGCAACCTCTACATCGCAGTCTCGCGTTCGAGGTCGTATCTTTCTTAACACCATCCTAGAAATCCTATGGCGGCCCAGTCCGGCCGGGTTGTGTGTGCCATGTGTAGTGTTTAAAACAAGTAAAGCATGCACAACGGTTTATAATCACAAGATAATCTATTTTAAGCAAACTTAAAATAAATTTCTAAGCTTTTGACCTGCATAAAGAAAAAAAACCTAAGTCAAGTAAAGAATTTAAACAAGACAAAAATGGCCTAAGTCTTCAATGTCCCCGGTGGAGTCGCCCATTTGTCGCGACCTCTTTTTCCGGGCGCCCGCAATCGGGTACGAGCGCTTAAGGAGGCTAATGGGTCGGCTGAATTTATTATGCCCGGACTCTCCCAAGTCCACCAATTCACGACTTAATGGTCCGAGTTTTTTTTTTTAACCTATTAATTTTAAAACGGAGTCGCCACTAATCGGTTTGAGTTAGGTCGATTAGAAACCCAAGCGAAGTATCGGGAGAAATAATCGCTCCTGTGCAACCAGAGAAATTAGGATCGGGGACTTGATTACACTAGTTAATCACTAATGCCCTTTCGGTACCTAATCTTGTTTAAACCCTAAGGCTTTTTGGATTTTTGAGGGATTTTCCATGCATTTTGGGGAGGAAAAACGTTTTTTGAGTCTTTTTTTTTGGACATAAAAGGGATTTTTGGATTTTGGGTATTTTTAGAAAATACAAGTCTTTTTGGCATTTTATGAAAAATTTTGGCTTTTTCATGAATTTTTGACTTTTTTTTGGATTTTTGGATTTTTGGCTTTTTTGGAAAATATGAAATATTTTTGAATTTTTTTTTGGAAAAATAAAATATTTTTTTAATATTTTTCGAAAAAATAAAGTATTTTTGATTTTTCTTGATTTTTTTGGAAAATAAAACATTTTTTACTATTTTTTTTATATTTTTTGAAAATAAATCATTTTTTTATTTTTGATTTATTTATTTTTTTGATTTTTTTTGAAAATAAATTATTTATTTATTAAAATATTATTTAAAATAAAATAAAATAAAAAGCCGACCCGGCCGGGTCGCGGGTTGGGTCCGACCCGGCCGGCGACCCGAACGCGGGACAGCCGCGTTACGGGCCCGACTCGGATTTTTTTGTCTTTTTTTTTTTTTTTTTTTAAAAACGGCGTCGTGGCCGGTGTTTAGGGACACCTGACCTGGCCCGACAACCCGGTCCAACAGCCCGCTCCCTCTGGCGAAACCCTACCCGATTCGGCTCCAGCACCCAACCCGACTCCCGCCGCCCGCGGATTGCGAACCCTACCCGATTTTCCGGGTCCGGATCCGCTTCGCGACCCAGAAAATCGCAAACCCTAGTGTTTGCGAATTCGCGGCGCCGGGGACGGAAACCTAGGTGCTTCGGCGGCGACGGTGACTACGGTAGCGGCGGCGGCGTGACGAGAACGGGACAACGGAGAGGGCTACGACGGCCACGGTGGTGACAACGACGGAGATAGGCTACCTGGCCAAGACCGGCAACCGTGCGCGGCAGAGACGGTGACAACGTCGCACGGTGCTCAACGCCCTTTCGCCTTCCCCGTGCTCGATCTCCCCTCTCTCTCTCGATCCACTCCTCCGGCAACGCCCCGGATCTCCGGCCGCGAGCCCTTGGACCCCCGAAGTCTCTCGGTGGGTTGTCCGAGGTCCGCGAGCTCAATCCACTTCTCTCTCTCTCTCTCTCTCTCTCTGTCTCTCCGGCAGAACTTCTCCCTCTCCGGCCGCGAGCCTTCGGATCCGGGCTTGCTCGACCTCGGCTCCCCTTCCGAAGTCTCTCGGCGGGAAGCTCGAAGCCTTGCAGCCTTCGATCGTTCTCGGCGTGCCCTTCGACGGAGGCGATGCGTCCCTATTTATAGGCGAGGGGGTGGCTGGTCGACGGAACTTCGACCGCCGGTCCCCCTCGCGCGCTGAGCGGCCCCCCGACGGCCGAACCGGTGTCCCATCCGAAGCCAGCTGCCCCTCCCACATCGCCATCCGTCCGCCAATCCTGCGTCGTGCTCTCTGCGCGTGTGCTGCAGAGGCGAACGGAGGAAGAAGACGATCCAAAGAGGGCCGGGCCGAGGAAGGAGGATGGGCCGTAGGGGCCCATGCGGAAGGGGGGAATGGGCTGCTCTTTTCTTTTTTTCTGCTTTTCCGTTTGTTTCGTTTTTGTTTTGCTTTGTTTTTGTTTTTGTTTTTGTTTTTGTTTTTGTTTTGTTTTTATTATTTATTATCCGAAAACGGCAAAATTGATAATTAAAAAAACCTAATTTAAAAAAACGAAATTTAGGCGTCAACACATAAGAAAACCAAAATAGAGCGCATCAAGATATATTATGTATACTTTTGTAGTAAATCAGTTCTATATGTTTGCTCACCCTAACTTGAGGGATGAGAGCTATCATCATCCAGAGGAGCAACGCTATTGCCGCCGATGGAAACGTTGTTAACCGACTCCAGCAACATGCCTTCAGCTTCTAGAACCACATTATCACTCTCTGAGTTCACGGTTTCCAACTTCCCTTGATGTAAAATCATCGTCGTCATCATTGTCATATGCAATTTGTCGAAATAAAATAAACACCTTTTGACACTGAAAATTCCTTTGAAGAAAAGAAGAATGCATGGGGATATATTACCAACAAGATCGTTTATCAGGAAGTAATCTTACTTTCTGTTTAAGTTGCTTGTTCTCTTTAATCAACTGTGCTTCCTGCAATTTCAGAAAAAAAAAAAAAAAAGTCTTCAAATCAACGGATAAATCAATAAATTCAAATCTGCTCAACCTGCGCAATTTGACTATGCACTTTAACGTTATGCAATGTTCGCAGCATGGGAAATTATCTTTTGGAGGGTTCACCCAACCGCGTCATGTTTATAATGAAAGATGCACACAAGGGTCTAGTTAGTGTACGTGAACCTTTCTCTGCAGTTTGTTAATCTCGGTCGATGCTCGCTCTTCCTGGAAAGAGAGGAACAACTAAAATGGGGAAAAACAAAGGAGCGAAACGAGAACGACACACAAGAGGGACCATTTTCTCGGTTCTCATGAAAACCTAATGAATGGAAGTTAATGAAGAGACCTCAGTCTCGATCACGAGGCTCAGTCCCGCCTCAAGTTTATTCTCTAATTGTCTCAATTCGTTCACGTCCAACCCCTCCAGATCCTCTCCCCTCATCTGCCTGTAATAAAAACTGGAAATAAATATAACTGATCCACGAAAAGGAGGAACCAGAAAAGAAAAACATAGTTATGACTCAAATGAGCATGGAAAAAATACGCACGCACCTTAGTTTGCGAGCCATATCATTCACTTCCTTGTGCAACATTTCGAGATGGCTGTTCTCTTTCTAAGAGAAAGAAAATGAGCACGAAAAAAAGATTAAATCCTCCGTGAGAAATTCATTTCATATCATTGTTTTATATGTCACTACGATACTTTAGGGAAAAAGAATGGAAGGCTTGCCAATTCGAAGAGGAACCTTTTAATGTGATAGAATTATTTCCTCAGGAGAATATGTGTCTCATTCCACGAACATATGGCGCAAGTTCAGGAGAACATAGAAAGTATGAATAAGTAAGTGATTCACCTGGAGTGCAAGACATGGCTGGACCGATTTCTCAACGCTATTGGAGTGGAGAACATACCTCGTTAGTGTATCCTCCATACTTCACAGAAAAAGGACATAAAAAAACCCACATAGGAAGATTTAGACAAGACAATGATACTGAAACTATATGCAAAGTGTTTATAAGGCGTAGGAATTTCGCCAATCTCTATCAAGCCACAGAACTTTTCTTGGTCGATGAAATCTCTCAGCTCGAGGGTCGACCAGATTATGTAGCCTAAAGTTAGCTGACCTCTTGTGGAGTCTACAATCTACATCAAATTGAGGTGAAGGTCGGATAAACAGTTCCTAGACTCTAGTTATCGGTGATATGATCAGAGTGACCCAATACAAAGTGAATTCAGAGTCCATTGACCTAATTAAAAAAAACAAAAAAGGGATTCAAAGTGCAGTGATCCATCTCAAGATATGTGTGCACAGTGAATCGTATCATGGTGCTGAAACATTGTTACATTCAAATTTAGGTATATGTATACATGGTGGGTGGCCGAAAAGAAAAGAAAGGGATATATGTGGATGGTATCCTGAGGTTCGGTTTTCTATATATGATGGAACTAAAATTAAGAGGGTTAGCCCAAACCCAATTAGCTAGCAATGATGTACGTCGAAAGATAGCTCGATGTGTGATCAAAACTACAGCAAGTACCAAGGTATAGTACAGTACATGTTGAAAAATGATTGTCAAATCTGGATCATGCCCATTTTGCTTTTAGTATTGTACATATTCGTATACTTATGGTACATGTTTGTAAAAGTGCTGAACTCGGTTTGTAAAATCTTGAGCAAGGCCTGTCAGGATTATTTGGGGTTGAATTCTTTTCTGGTAGATAATTGGCTGGATCAACCTTTATATTTCTTTTTATTTAATTAAAATCTCATGACTCACACATTATGACTTTTTTCTCCTTACATTTGAAACTCCTGAAACTTTCACAATATGTAAATGTTGACACATAACCTATAATTCTAAAACTCGAATAATATTTTAGATTTGACAGAAAAGCCAACAATATTTTTCACTTTCTACTTAAGTGTATGTTGCGACCTCTTTTTTGGCGCCCGATCGGGGCGGGCGCGTAAAGGAGGCTAATGGCTCGGCTGAATTTATTTTAGCCCGGACTCTCCCAAGTCCGCCAATTCACGACTTAATGGTCCATTTTTTTAACCTATAAATTGATTTTAAAACGGAGTCGCCACTAATCGGTTTGGGGTGGGTCGATTAGAAACCCAAGCAAAGTATCGGGAGAAATACTTGCTCCTGCGCAACCAGAGAAATTAGGATCGGGACTTGATTACACTAGTTAATCACTAATGCCCTTTCGGTACCTAATCTTGTTTAAACCCTAAGGCTTTTTGGATGTTTGAGGGATTTTCCATGCATTTTAGGGAGGAAAAACATTTTTTGAGTCTTTTTCTCATTTTTTTTGACATAAAAGAGATTTTTGGATTTTTGGGTATTTTTAGAAAATACAAGACTTTTTGGCATTTTATGAAAATTTTTGGCATTTTATGAATTTTGACATTTTTTTTTTGGATTTTTGGCCATTTTTGGAAAATATGAAATATTTTTTTGATTTTTTTTCGGAAAATAAAATATTTTTTAGTATTTTTTTAATATTTTTAATATTTTTCGAAAAATAAAATATTTTTGATTTTTCTTGATTTTTTTGGAAAATAAAATTTTTTTTTACTATTTTTTGATATTTTTTTGAATAAATTGTTTTTGATTTTTTTTTTGAAAATAAAATATTTATTTATTTATTTATTTATTAAAATAAAAGAAAAGCCGACCCAGCCGGCGACCCGAACGCGGACGGGCCCGACTCGGATTTTTTTTGTCTTTCTTCTTTTTTTTTTTATTGAAACAGCGTCGTGGCCGAGCGTTGGGAGACGCCTGGCCCGACCCGATGACCCGGCCCTAGTGGCCCAGTTCCCGGCGAAACCCTACCCGACCCGGCTCCGGCACCCGACCCGTCCTCCCGCCGCCCCCAGATCGTGAACCCTACCCGATTTTCCGGGTCCGGATCCGCTTCGCGACCCGGAAAATCGCAAACCCTAGGGTTTGCGAATCCGCGGCTCCGGGGATGGAAACCGAGGCGTTACGGCGGTGACGACGGCTATGGCGGCGACAGCAACGACGATGGCGACTACGACGACGGCAACGGCGACGGAATGGGGTTGCGATGAACGGCAGGGACGACGACGACGCGTTTTTTTTTTTTTTTACCTTTTCTTGAACGGAGGCAATGACGACGACGGCAGGGGTCGATTTACGACGGCGGCGACCACGATTGGACGGCGGCACGGTGTTAGGGTCGCGGAAGGGCTCGGTCACCCCAGATCTGAGGTGCAGATCTCGGCCGGACCTTCCTCAGCCTTGATTCTCTCTCCCTCCGGCCAGATCCGAGCCTCCACTGGCCAGATCTGACCCTCTCGAACCCGCTCGCCGCCGGCCTTCCCCGAAGTCTCTCGATGGAGGGTGGGCAGCTCGCGACTCGAGTCCTCCCCTGCGCTCGCCCTTTGATCTTTCCCGACGTCTCTCAGTGAAAGATCTCCGAGCTCGCCACGCCCTCCGACGGTGCTTGCGGCCACCTATTTATAGGCGAAGGAAATCCGGTCGACGGAGGGCCTCGGCCCGCCGGCTTCGAGCTTGCCTACCGGTTCCGCTCGGCTGAACCGGTGTCCCATCGAGCTTTCCAGCGAGGCTTGCTCAGCATTAATGGCGCCTGAGATCTTATCCTCTCCGACTGACGTCGGCCTACTCTCCTCGGCCGTAGGCTGTCCTTCGCGTGTCGGCCTCCCTCGCGCGCGTGAGTTGCAGCGGCGAAGGAAAGGGAAGGAGGAAGAAGAAGAGAGAAAGGGGCCGGGCCGAGGGTGAAGAAGGAGGAGAGTGGGCCTAGGGCCCGCGCGAAGAAAAATGGTTGGGTTGGGCTGGGCTTTTGCTTTGCTCTTTTTTTTTTTTTTTTTTTTTTTTTTTTCGTTTTTGTTTATTTTGTTTTGTTATTTTTTTTATTTATTACCCGAAAATGGCAAAATTGATAATGAAAAAACAAAAACCTAATTAATTAAAAAAACAAAATTTAGGCATCAACAACTGCCCCTCTTTAAAGGTGAGTTCGCAGAGGTTGCATTCAAAGACAAACTGATGCCTAAATTTTATCTATGCATGCGTAGCAGATTATATTTTATTTGGGACATATCATTCTATGCAGAAAAAGAGCAATATAACTTTACATACACTAAGACAGATAAGAAGATACCTGTAGTTACTTACCGAGAGTGAGTGAGTTAGGGTGTGAACCCCGAGTTTGGCAAGTATCAAGGCGTCATCTTACCTGGTGGCATGAGGAGGTTGCTTCTCCAGGACCCGAACCATTCTTCGGTCGCCTATTAGAGCAATCAGTGGTTTGTCGAGGACCCAAACCTTTCTTCGGTCGCCTTAACGGGGAATTGCTTTCTCAGGACCCGAACAATTCTTCGGTCGCCTGTTAGAGTAATAAGCTGTTTACCCGACCTTTCTCGGGGGATGCGCCGACCTTTCTCGGGACATCTGTTTGTGGGGTGTCTGATCATCGTCAAGGACACCGGATGGTACCCGACCTTTCTCGAGGGATGCGCTGACCTTTCTTAGAGCATCTACTTGTGGGGTGCCTGACCTCAGTCGAGGACACCGGTTGGTACCTGACCTTTCTCGGGAGATGCACCGACCTTTCTCAGGGCATCGATTTGTTGGGGTGTCTGACCTCAATCAAGGACACCATTTGGCACCCGACCTTTCTCGGGAGATGCGTCGACCTTTCTCAAGGCATTGATTTGTTGGGGGTGCTTGACCTCTGTCAAGGACACCGGATGGTTCCCGACCTTTCTCGGGAGATGTGCCGACCCTTCTAAGGGCATATGTTCTGGAAGATACATGGACATTCACAGGCATATCAAAGAGTACCTGGATATTCACAAGTACTAACCTGAAGGATATTTAGGCCTTTGCAGGCGTCAAAAGGGCATTTGGCTAATCATAGGCATTGGAGGGTAGTGGGATACTTGGTCAGTTGCAGGCATCCTAGCTATGAAGACAACTCGACCAAGTCGAGTGTCAAGAAATGGGAGTATTCGAACAGTGGCTGGTACTCAAAGATAAAGGGGACACTTGGACAGTCACAAGCATCCAATACTCCGGGAATGACTCGAACGGGTCGAATGTCGATAAGAGGGAGTACCTGGCAAATGGTGGGTACTCAAAGGCAAAGGGATAAGGATATGCTTACTTGGCAATATTTCTGATTTCAAGAAGTATGTCTACTATTTGCACAGTATGCACACATGGTTATATATGTTGTAAATTTATGAGTTTAAATGTGATTTATGCATGACAATTTTGTCAGTTTTACATCATCTGAGTTCCACTGGGGAAGATTTTGAAAGACAACCTTTATTCGGAATATGGATGTCTTGAGCATGCCAGATGAGGGACTTTCAATTTGAAAGGACTTTCCACTCACTCCCACAGAAAAGGCTATCCTGACCATTGATGCAGGATTTATAAGGACCACACATCTCACTGTCATCATGTCAGCAGGGGTCCGAGTATTCTCGCAAGTGATACGATTTTACCAGTGTGAGAGGTCTTTGTTGAGACCGTAATGTAGGCTTGGTTGTTGGCTCATCAATGGGGACCATCACGGTCAAGGCTTATGAATAGAACGCTGCACGATCATCTCTCGGGTTTGCAAGTTTAGGAATCCCTGCGAAAAGAGATAGAATAGTCTTGCTCGTACTTCTTCGAGCGTTGTTTATAAACATATGAAATCCTACGTTAATTGAAGTGCCCTAGTCTGAAGAGACTTTTACAATGGGACGCAATGTAGGCTTGACTCATGTGCAAAAGGATGAGAGCTCGTGTTTGCCTTGGCATTTGTCGCCGGTCTTTCTTCTCACTGTCAGATAGAGGCTCTATCAATTGAACCACAACATCAACTTTTCTTGAGAATACAATTGACTATATTCTTTAGTTGGGGGGCATTGGCCTTGCTTTTATCGCACACTGCTTTTTCATGCCCCTAGTTTTTATTCCAATTTTTCATTCATGGGCATTGACCTTGCTTTTACCAGGTACACTGCTTTTTATGCCCCTAGTTTTTTCTTTATTGCTTGAGGAACTAATCTAGGAAAGTTCAAGCAAATGCCTTTATTTAGACTATTGAGTCTTCATCTTTTGCCGGCACTTCGATTATGCTTTGCTCGAATGGCGTAACTTCTATTTTGCCTCCATGTGAGGGTAAATTTGAGACTCAATTGGGTTGTACAATGAATACAAGTGCGTAAAGAAATAATTGCTCTTCATGACTCTATGGCACTTAAATTAACGCGAGTGTTCATATGCAATAAAGACACTCGAAGATTGATGCAAGTGCAAGCAAGAGAAATACTATCCCTTTTCTCACATCGTGATGTTGACTTGCCTTTGACTTGCCCCAGTGTGGGGTGGTTTTTTTTTTTTTTTTGACAGGGGTGGGACAGAAATTTCACCAGTGTATAGGGCTCAAAGGAGTGAGCGATGGAATGTCTCTCACTATTTTGGTTATCGTACCATTCGCGAGAGAACTCTTTACCCTGCAGTCATGGAATCTTCCGCACTCATCTCACAAGTGTATAGATGGGGGACTGTATGTAGGATATGGCTTGCCTGTCATTGTTTTGACGTACTTCATTCAACATGCTTAATCAATCTTGTATTCTCCACTTAGCTGTCTATTCTAATAATCCTTAGTGGAATCAGTGACTTAGACAGACAAAATCATCATGCAGAATTTATCTGAAAACAACACGCAACATTTTTAATATGATGGAGTTTGAAATCTTCAAAACAAGTGAATGGTTTTTTAAAAGAGGCCCTATTGACAACTTTAGGAGTTAACATAATGGTGTTTTCAAATAAGTTAAATTTTGAACATCAAAAGGGTTATTCGCAAATGGGTGTCAATGGTTGTCTCTATTGAATAGGGAGATGTCACATGAATAATCAGCTAGAGGTTGATGGCTTGGTCAGACATCTTTGTTTTGCCCTGGGCTTGGATCACTTGATTTGTCCTATTTAACCATTTAATCGGCTCTTGAATCCCAATGCTTCTGTCAATATGAGTTCGAGAGTGAGTGTTAGAAATGATGCCACGTTACCTTTCCTCTAGAGTTTATTTGTGCTGGCTCTTAGGGAAGTCGCTGACGGCCTCTTTTACATTTCAATGCTTCCTTCGACTGGCTTTTCCTACTTGTGGTCACATATGCATGATTGCTGGTCGTTGATCGATTTTCAACGCTTTTCTTTTGTGGAATTTCTCCTTCTGCCTTTGATTATAGCAGCATTAGGCAAAGTCATGTACCTCAAGCTTCTATGGAATTTGAGATGGACAATCAAAACTTCCAATTCTCTGATGGTAATTACTTCTTGCAAGAGCATGTGTCTAGAACAAGAAGTGAGGCCTTCAGATTCTAATATTGTTGACTGGGACAGAAAGTTCCTTTCAACCAGACCGGTTCCTGAATGACGTGCCCTTTACACCGAGCTAGGCGAAATTGACATGGATTACTCTTACGCATCCGCCTGGGTAACGTCGATTTGCTCAAGTTATGCCATCGAGTTTGCTACTTGATTTTTGAAACTTCCTTAAATGCTAGTGATTACCATTCATTTTTCTCCATTGAGTCAACCAAACACACATTTTTTATGATGGTGTAAATACATCACTCATATATAAAGGTGCATAGGCATTCTCATTATGATAGAGGAGTGCTTGGCAATGCCAGACGATGAACATCTTTCAAGGGTAGTATTTTTTTACAGCATCGGAATTAATCGGTTTAGAGAATTCTCGCCCATTCATCTCAGTTAGGATTAAGGATCCTCTGGGGAGTATCTTCTTTATTACATAAGGACCCTTGTAATTTGGGGCGAACTTGCCTCCGGGCTTTGGAAAGATTGGCAGCGTCTTTCTCAAGACTAGCTCGTTTACCTTGAAGTGCTTGGGTCGCACTTTTTGATTAAATGATCGAGCTACCTTCTGTTGATAACACTGACCGTGACAGAGGGCTTTCAATCGCTTTTCATCAATCATGTTTAGCTGCTCGAGCCTTTGTTGCGTCCATTCCTCCTTAGACAATCGTGTCTGGGATAAGATCCGTAGGGAAGGGATTTCTACTTCCACAGGCAAAACTGCCTCCATACCGTAAACCAGGGAGAAAGGGGTTGCTCCAGTAGAAGTTCGAATCGAGGTTCGATATGCTGTTAGTGCGAAGGGTAACCTTTCATGCCAGTCGCGGTAGTTTTCAGCTGTCTTGGCTAGGATTCTCTTGATGTTCTTGTTGGCGGCTTCCACGGCTCCGTTCATTTGTGGACGATAAGGGGACGAGTTCAGATGTCGGATTTTGAACTCAGAAAACAATTGATCAATCAACTTGTTGTTCAGGTTTGACCCATTGTCGGTGACAATAGTTTCCGGTACGCCATAACGGGCGATTATGTCACGTCTGATAAACTTCATAACGTTTCGTGTAGTTACGCTTGCATAGGATGTGGCTTCGATCCATTTTGAGAAGTAATCGATTGCGACCAAAATGAACCGGTGCCCGTTTGATGCCTTCGGGTTGATTGGGCCAATTACATCGATGCCCCACATTGAAAATGGCCATGGCTCAGGTAATTGATGCAGTTCGGTTGGAGGGACATGCAGTAGGCTTGTCTTGCCAGGACTTCAATCTTCAAAGGAGCCAGTAATAACCTAATCTCATTATTTTCTTGGCCAACATGCGTCCATTCATGTGAGGGCCACATACTCCCTCATGTATTTCTTGCATTATCGGTGTGGCTTCAGTTGCGTTAACACACCTTAGCAGGATTGAGTCATATGATCTTTTGTACAGATTTTCATCACTGACGAAGAACCTCGAAGCCATTTTCATTAGCTATTTTCGATCAGAGGGAGTGCTTTCTTTAGGGAATTCACCTTCGGACGTACTTCATGATATCGTAATACCGGGGTTTCCGTCGGGTTCTTCAGTTATAGTCATGCAGTAGGCTTGTCTTGCCAGGACTTCAATCTTCAAAGGCTCTACTTCCAACCCCTTTGTCACTTGCAACATAGATGATAGCGTTGCTAGTGCATCGGCGAACTGGTTATGAATTCTAGGTAGATATTCGAACGAGACGTCCTGGAATTCTCCCACCAATTTTTCCAAGTAGTCGTGATAAGGCACCAGTTTGGCGTCTTTTGTCTTCCACTTGCCCAATGTCTGACGGATAATTAAGGCGGAATCACCGAACACTTTTAGTTTCGTTACTTCCATTTCGATAGCCATTTGCAGGCCGAGGATGCATGCTTCATATTCGGCTATATTGTTGGTGCACGGAAACATCAATTTTGCAGCCACAGGATAATGTTGTTCATTTGGGGATATTAAGACCGCCCTGGTGCCGGAACCTGAAAAATTTACAGCTCCGTCAAAGAACATAGTCCATGTGTCCTCTTCTACTGTTGAGATTCGGTCGTCTGGGGAATGATCCTTGCGTACTTCTTTAGGGCAACTGCTAACATATCGTAATCACCCGACCTTTAATCGATTTTTGCGGCATCACCTGGATGTCGAATTCTGAGATCAGGATTTGCCATTTGGCCAATTTTCCCACCAAGGCCGGGCAACCGAGCAAATACTTGATTGGGTCACTTTCAGTTACAAGGAATGTTTGGTAATGCAAGGTATACTGTCGGAGTCTGTGCAACACCCATACCAATGCAGCGCATGTTTTTTTACGACTTGGAGTAGTTTTGTTCCGACGCGGTGAACTTTTTACTCAGATAGTAAATGGCTCGCTCCTTCCCATCATGGGGTCCTTTTTGTGCCAACATTGCACCTAGGGATTCACTATTGATGGTAAGGTAGAGGGTCAAAGGGTGTCCTGGAGTTGGGGGTACTAAAACCGGGGGTTTCATCAGGTACTGCTTTAAATTTTCAAACGCCGGTCGGCAGTCATCATCCCATTTGATTTGTGCACCTTTCCTGAGAAGTTTAAAGAAAGGTTTTGCAGTTTCGGAAAGCTGGGAAATGAATCGCGCAATATAATTTAATCTTCCCGGGAGGCTCCGGACTTCTTTTACGATCGAGGAGGAGGCATCTCAAATATCGCTTTAGTTTTTGATGGGTCCACTTCTATCCCTTTACAGCTCACAATGAATCCAAGTAATTTGCCAGAAGTTGCCCCGAACACACATTTTGCTAGGTTCAAGCGCAACTTAAACTGGCGAAGTCGATTGAATAATTTTTCTAGGGTCTTTACATGGTCCTTTCCGTGTCTGGTTTTGGCGATCATGTCATCGACATATACTTCAATTTCTTTATGCATCATATCATGGAAAAGGGTGGTCATGGCACGTTGGTAAGTTGCTCCGGCGTTTTTCGGGCCAAAGGGCATGACCTTATAGTGAAAAGTCCCCCATGGAGTAATGAATGCCGTCTTTTCCTTGTCTTCCTCTTTCATTTTTATTTGGTTGTATCCCGAGAATCCATCCATGAAAGAGAAAAGTTTGAATCCAGAAGATCTTGTCCACAAGAACGTCTATGTGAGGTAGCGGAAAATCATCTTTTGGGCTTGCTTTGTTCAAATCGCCGTAGTCGACACAAACTCGGATTCGACCATCTTTTTTCTTCACTGGTACAATATTTGCTACCCAACTAGGATATCGTGAGACTTCGAGGAAGCCTACTTCTAGGAGTTTCATTACTTCTTCTTCAATCATTTTTGACAACTCAGGCTTAGTTCTTCTTAGCCGCTGCTTCTTGGGGGCTACATCAGGGTTGGTTGGCAAGCTATGCTCCACGATCATTGGATCGAGGCCTGGCATATCGGCATATGACCATGCGAATACGTCTTGATACCTCTTTAGGAGGGCAATTAAGCTTGCAGCTTCTTCTTTAGGAAGGTTTGCGCCAATCTTTATCTCCCTTGGACCTTCTATGCTGCCAAAATTGACAATGACGGTGTCTTCAGTAGTAGGGGGCCTTATTTCTTCTTGGCGCTTCCAATTCCGTTGAATTTCGTCGAAATCATCAAAATCATCATCTGAGTCATCAGAATTGTTATCATGGCTACTTACGGTGTTGGTTTGGACCGTTCCCATACCCTTGCCTGCCGCTAGATTATTCCTGTGTCATAGAGTAGATAAGCTAAGGGAACCAATAAAGTTAGTAGCATGCATGCTTCCTTCTTTTGAAAATGTGATAAATTGTTCTTGAAGATTTAGGACAAGGAAACATGAGGAGACCCGGGCCTCAGATTTCTTCTTTCATTTAACGACTGGCTATTATCAACGGGCCGGTTTGGTGTGTCTCCTCATGCCCTCAAAATGTTTTCAACTTTATTTATTAGTAGAGGGATTTACAGGGTGATTTCAAAAATAGTTCCTTGAGTGGAACTGATGTTGAAAACGAAACAAGCCAGACTTTAAGAAATATGTACAGGCTCCCACGTAGGGGAGTATGAAGAGGAATTAAAAAGGATTCTACTCGAGCGGGTCGCACCCATTTCCCCGACGTCCTTCGTTGATAGCGCCCACGAAGAAGTCTTCATACCAGTCGCCAGCCACGTCTTCCTGTGCTCCCGGCTTTGCGGATTTCAGATCATCCATGCCTTCCCATCCATCAGGGACGATGTTGTGATGATGATCATAGAAACTTTGGGGGATTGAATAATCGATATAGTAGTCAAATTTACCACTTGGTTGGCCCAAAGTGTCCATGATTGCCTCTCCTCTACGCGCTTCCTTAGCATGCTCAGGGAACATGGTACGGTGTCTTTGGGTACCACGAGGAGGTGATCCTTGCCAAAACACAGCCACGAAGAGCGGAACTTGAATACCCCAAAGCATCCAAAAGATCCGAACCTTGTCTCTCGGGATGGTGCAGTCATCTAGCGAGTGTCCTAATTCCCCGAATGATAATCACATTGCTTGGATGGATCATAATCAAGGAAGTACTCGGGAGTAGGATGGCTCAGTTCCCTACCAATTATCCCTTGCTCTAGGAGGATGGGGAAAATAATGGCCATTGATTTAGGAAGAGGCGAATATGGCCGGGTGCTTCTTTGGGACAAGGGTAGCCGTGCCCCTTGCCAGGTCGTGTCAGTAGGGTCTTCTTCATTTACTACCATCTCCTCATTGTGACGAGAGCGGAATGCACGGGTAGCTTGAGCGAAGTTTTCTGTCGGGTGGTGTACGGTCTCGCGTAATTCTTCGACTTGGTGTTGAAGTTTGGATGAACGAGAAGTTATCGCCTGTCTCTTCTAACCGCTCTTCCTCAATGGCATCTATGAAAATGTCCCCGAACATGGTGGTCATGTCATCGGCCCCTCTTTCTTTATAAGTGAGGGCCGAGTTGTGTCTTCTGGATTATGGGCAACTTCGCGCTTCCGGGGTTGAACCATTTTGAAGCATTCACTTTCTCTTCCTCATGCATCATCCTGGCTGGGCCTGGGAAGGTTTCCTCGAGACAGGGATATACAAGGCCGACTTTTTTCTTTGCTTTTCTATCCGGGGAATATCCTAAACCGATAGTATAGGGTCTCCTCAGGGCTTTAATAGGCTGACGGATGCCTTGGCCTCTCCTACCAAGCCCTCGTCCTGGAATGAAACCATGTCCAACCATGATTTTTCCTACCATGATTGCAGTGCTTGATACCTCGGGGACGAGAGGCAAAGTCCCTCGAGTTTCGTGTATAGTAGACACAAGCTCGAACGATTGATAGCTGGCTTCGCTTTTGTCACTAGGTTCGACATAAGGGATGACCGTCTTGTGGTAGATGCGGTGATCTTCTTCTCCTCGGACCGTGATCAATTTTCCTCCAACCACGAACTTCACACTTTGGTGGAGGCTTGAAGGTACCTTGCTCTGCGACGTGGATCCATGGGCGCCCTAAGAGGAAATTGAACGCGGTGGGGATATCCATCACCGGAACAAAATTTTGAATATGGTTGGGCCAATTTGAATGTCGAGCTCGATCTCTCCCACTTGTTTCCTTCTTTGTTCCATCGAATGCTCGAACGAAGTCTTGGGTACCGGATCCATGATCTCTCTATTTTAAGGCGACGAGTGTCGCTAGTGGACATATGTTAAGAGCGAGACCCGTTGTCAATCGGCACTCGAGCGACGTGAGATGCGTTGTACTTGATCGATATGTAGAGGCCCTTGGTATGTCCTCTACCCTCCTTAGGAATTTCTTCATCAGAAAATGCCATTTGATCTTTTAAAAGGATGGTATTGACAAATTCCTCGAGTTTGTCATGCTCAATCGTTTCGGGGACATGTACCTCACTTAGTACTTTCATGAGGGATTTCGGTGCTTGACGAGATGTTTGAAGCAATTCCAGCGAGAGAGATCTCTGTGCTTTGGTGATTTTCGTAGTTGTTCCACCACATTATATTCACTGGCCTTAACTACGGCCAAAAACTCATTGGCTTCTTCGTCAGTGACGGGATTAGCAGACTGAGTATTTGCTTGAGTATAGGTTCGCCCAGATCTTGTGACTAAACCAACATCAAGGTCATAAGACCATGGTACTGCATTGTTGTATTCGTATTTGTAAGGCCTGGGGAATCTCGATGACTATAGCGCTTCGCTGTTGATGCTTGAACAATGGCTTCCTTCCTTTCAAAGACGCTCTCAGGTGAGGTGGAATTCTTCTTTTCCTTTTCCGCGTTTAGCGCGGCAAATTCTTCCTCCCAGTTGATGAGGACTTGCGATATGGTAGAAACTATGTTGGCGTGGCCGGCGTACATGATTATTCCGGCCTCTATCATTCTTAATACCCTTTCCTTCATTATTGCAAATGGTGGTATTTCATTACTCGGATAATACCCGGTTTCTACTAGCCCTCGATAGATGTCAACAATATGTGCATTGACATTTCTGATTTGGCCGGCTTCAGAACTGGATATCATGTTTACTTTGTCAGCATGATTAGGGAGTGGATTGCTTTGGATATTTGGCTTTGCAGTTTGGAATGAGAAGGCCTTAGTATCCAGTAGGTTCTGGATTCGATGCTTAAGGATGAAACACTCATTAGTTGAATGGGCTACTTCTCCCATGTGATAGTCACATTTTTTGGACGGGTCATAGCTGGAGAAGTTTTCAACGTTGGGTCGTCTTGGCTCAGTTGAAAGGAGGCTCTTGTTTTGGAGGATTGCCAAAACCTGGGAGGGAGATCCAGGAAGTGGAGTGAATTGTCTTCGGTTGTTGTAGCGTTGAGGTGGACGGCTATTAGTATGTTATTGGCCTGTGTTTGTCTGAACGGTCGGGAGGTGACCGGTGTTTGCAGTGTAGGTGGCATTGACATCAATCAGGGGTTCTTTATCTTTTTTCATGTTGAGCCTTCTGCTGACAGGTGCAGGCTCAGTGAACCAGCCGTCCCTTAAACCTATCTCAATCTGCTCTCCCATTGGAATGAGCTGATTGAATGATTCAGCAATCGTAGTCACCATCCGATTGCGGTATTCATAGGGGAGGGTTTTGATGAACATTTTTCTCAATTCAAAGTCAGTTCGCTCAGGACTGATCTGGGCGACGAGATTCCTTCATCTAATAGCATATTCTTTGAAAGATTCCTGCTTTTTCTTTTCCGTGCGATCGAGATCCTCACGAGAAGGGGTAATGTCCATTATGAATTTGTACTGCTTGAGGAATGCCTCACTTGCTTCACTCCATGTCTCGATGAGGTTTATGTTCTTTTTGATGTCCCACCTCGGGGCGGGACCTACCAGGCTTGACTAGAACAACTGGATCATTAAAGGTACATTATTAACATACTAGGTCATTCGAACCAAATACATTTGTAAGTGAGCCCTTGGGCGGTCGTGCCATCGTACTTCTCAAACTCGGGCATTTTGAATTTTTCTCGGCATTTTGACCTTAGAGTAGATGGAGAGGTCTCGTTGGAGTAGGATCTTGAAGGCCCTGCAGTTGTTTTAGCCTTTCTTCAAGTTTCTCAAGGCGTTTGTCATGCTCAGTCTTAGACAAACTGTTGGGCTTTGCTTTTTCAACTATGATTTGGTGCGTATCATCCTCCAATTCGGGCATGTTATCATCGGTATCTCTTCCTTGAGCACCTCGAATGGACGATTGCGGTAACAATACTTCGATTGAGGCTGGGGCGGGAGCCAATTTGCCTTGGATGGAATCTATCTGCTTTGAGAGTTGTTGAAGCACATTGAAGACTTGCTTCATTTCACTTTCCATAATCTCGACACGGCTTGGCACATTTTCTTCAGCCATTCTAGCTTTTGGATTTGGCGAATACGACTATGTTGTCATTACCTGTATTTGCGCAAAACGGAAAGAACATAAGCGAGAGAAACGAACGGAACATTGGCCCATGGCAAGGGTCGAGTCATTTTTATTTATTAATAGGGGAAATATACAATGCCGAAAGGGCTCTTCAAACAAGGCACAAAAGATAGAGCGATCCTAACTATTTACATTTAGACATATTCACAAAAAAAACTGGACTGCCCATTTTCATATGCGATGGGAAGCTCCAATCTTGTGAGGCCGCTTGCTCTTTCGTGCTAGCTTTGATATGTGTTTCCTGCTTGTCTCCAAACTTTTTTCAAGAGATTTAATTCGTCCTTGCAGAGTAAGTTTGTCAGCCACATCGGGGATTGCTGGTTGCAGTTCCTCGGGAATTATGTGGTTGAGGATGTAAAATGTGGATGCATGATGAGCTTTTTCATGCCCCTTCAATCTTTTGGGTACGATAATCTTTTCTGGGTGACATCTACTCCATGCATCTTGGATCATACAGATTTCCTCTGAGTAGTCATAACCGGTATGGGTGAAAAGGATTCGGAACAATCCTGGTTTGAGCGGCGTTGGGATTTCTTGGAGCACCCTGTACTGACGAGCCACCCTATGTGGATAATATGAGGTAGCTCCGGAGAGGCCCAACAGTGGGATGGGGTCGTAATAATCAAGCGCAAAACGCGCCTCTCCCGCAATGAACCATTTAGTTCGCCATAGGAATGTCTCGGGACAGGGTTTTTTAATAAGTTAATTCATCGAGAATATTCCTCGGGAGAGTATTTTTCTAAGTTTTGAAACTTTTGAAGTGGATGTTTGAATTTGTTGATTTCAAATATTTGCATGAGGTGCCCAAATCCTTTGATATGGGAAAAGAACCACATCTGTAAAATTTCCAGGGCGGCCCTCATGATTTTTTCTTTGTTTTCGTTAAAACGATTAAAGGATAAAAATGTTTCAGCTAAAACCATGTTTACGTATCCTGCTCCAAAAGTGACTTGATTTATCACCCCTGCCATTGAAGGATTTATGGCATTCTTCCTATAGGGGAAGATAATAAATCCGAAGAATGCTAAGAGGAAGATTTTGCTTTTTTGGTTCATTGATTGTTTTTCAAAACATTCAGTTAAAGATGATAGCGGGAAAGCATTGTCGTTGGCTTCAACAATTTCTCTTACCGAATGATTTTTTAAAAACCGTGATAGACTAACCACAAGGTCAATGCTGATCAGTGGCTTGGCAAGCTCTCTCTCCAGGGGCATTCCTATGGCAAGACTGTATTCTTCCAAGGTCGGAGTCAGTTCAAATTTGCCGAACATGAAGGTGGATGTTTCAGGGCACCAGAAATGTGGTAGTGCTTGCATGACTCCAGAATGGATATTGATTTGGAGTAACGGAAGGAGATGACGGATGCTTGCTTTGACACGCTCCTGGCTGAGCTGATCTAATTGATTCCACCATCTGAGGAGCTCTTTCTTGGGAGTAGGAATGAACTGGATATCGATTCTTCCCATCACATATGAGAAAGGGAGTTACACGACCTTACCCTATACCATGAGCCAATAAAAGGACCGAATAAAAATGAAGAAATTACTTTGCTTTTAAAGAAAATGGCAAGCACAGAGACATGCACATGGGACGTGCGGCTCGATTTCTAAGCGAGAAGGCTTGTTGAAATTAAAAGGGTATCCGCTTGTCGCGATCTCTCGCGTCGGCAAAGATACCCTCCTAACCTCGGCTAAGAAATTCGGGGAAAAGAAAGGCAACCTCTACATCGTAGTCTCGCGTTCGAGGTCGTATCTTTCTTAACACCATCCTAGAAATCCTATGGCGGCCCGGGTCCGGCGGCCGGGTTGTGTGTGCCATGTGCAGTGTTAAAACAATAAAGCACGCATAACAGTTTATAATCACAAGATATTTTATTTTAAAAAGAAAAACTAAGATACTAACCTGCACGAAAGAAAAAAACAAAGTTAGTAAAGCATTTAAACAAGATAAAAATGGCCTAAATCCTCACGTCCCCAGCGGAGTCGCCAAGCTGTCGTGACCTCTTTTTTGGCATCCGATCGGGGCGGGCGTGTAAAGGAGGCTAATGGCTCGGCTGAATTTATTTTAGCCCGGACTCTCCCAAGTCCGCCAATTCACGACTTAATGGTCCATTTTTTTAACCTATAAATTGATTTTAAAACGGAGTCGCCACTAATCGGTTTGGGGTGGGTCGATTAGAAACCCAAGCAAAGTATCGGGAGAAATACTTGCTCCTGCACAACTAGAGAAATTAGGATCGGGGACTTGATTACACTAGTTAATCACTAATGCCCTTTCGGTACCTAATCTTGTTTAAACCCTAAGGCTTTTTGGATGTTTGAGGGATTTTCCATGCATTTTAGGGAGGAAAAACATTTTTTGAGTCTTTTTCTCATTTTTTTTGACATAAAAGGGATTTTTGGATTTTTGGGCATTTTTAGAAAATACAAGGCTTTTTGGCATTTTATGAAAATTTTTGGCATTTTATGAATTTTGACCTTTTTTTTGGATTTTTGGCATTTTTTGGAAAATATGAAACATTTTTTGATTTTTTTGGGAAAATAAAATATTTTTTAATATTTTTTAAAATATTTTTAAAATATTTTTAATATTTTTCGGAAAATAAAATATTTTTGATTTTTCTTGATTTTTTTGGAAAATAAAACATTTTTTTACTATTTTTTGATATTTTTTTGAATAAATCGCTTTTGATTTTTTTTTGATTTTTTTGAAAATAAAATATTTATTTTTTTATTTATTTATTAAAATAAAAAAGAAAAGCCGACCCAGGTCGGGTCCGCGGGTTGGGTCCGACCCGGGCCGGCGACCCGAACGCGGACGGGCCCGACTCGGATTTTTTTTTGTCTTTCTTCTTTTTTTTTTTTTTTTTTTATTGAAACGGCGTTGTGGCCGAGCGTTGGGAGACGCCGGCCCGACCCAATGACCCGGCCCTAGCGGCCCGGCTCTCGGCGAAACCCTACCCGACCCGGCTCGGGCACCCGACCCGTCCTCGGGCCGCCCCGCATCGCGAACCCTACCCGATTTTTCGGGTCCGGATCCACTTCGCGACTCGGAAAATCGCAAACCCTAGGGTTTGCGAATCTGCGGCGTCAGGGATGGAAATCGAGGCGTTACGGCGGCGATAGCAACGACGATGGCGACTACGATGACGACAACGGCGACGGAATGGGGTTGCGATGAACGGCAGGGACGACGGCGACGTGCTTCTTTTTTTTTTTTTACCTTTTCTTGAACGGAGGCAATGACGACGACGGCAGGGGTCGATTTACGATGGTGGCGACCACGATTGGACGGCGGCACGGTGTCAGGGTCGCGGAAGGGCTCGGTCACCCCAGACCTGAGGTGCAGATCTCGACCGGACCTTCCTCAGCCTTGATTCTCTCTCCCTCCGGCCAGATCCAAGCCTCCACCGGCCAGATCTGACCCTCTCGAACCCGCTCGCCGCCGGCCTTCCCCGAAGTCTCTCGTTGGAGGGTGGGCAGCTCGCGACTCGAGTCCTCCCCTGCGCTCGCCCTTTGATCTTTCCCGATGTCTCTCAGTGAAAGATCTCCGAGCTCGCCACGCCCTCCGATGGTGCTTGCGGCCACCTATTTATAGGCGAAAGAAATCCGGTCGATGGAGGGCCTCGGCCGCTGGCTTCGAGCTTGCCTACCGGTTCCGCTTGGCTGAACCGGTGTCCCATCGAGCTTTCCAGCGAGGCTTGCTCAGCATTAATGGCGCCTGAGATCTTATCCTCTCCGGCCGACGTCAACCTACTCTCCTCGGCCGTAGGCCGTCCTTCGCGCGTCGGCCTCCCTCGTGCGCGTGAATTGCAGCGGCGAAGGAGAGGGAAAGAGGAAGAAGAAGAGAGAAAGGGGCCAGGCCGAGGGTGAAGAAGGAGGAGAGTGGGCCTAAGGCCCGCGCGAAGAAAAATGGTTGGGCTGGGCTGGGCTTTTGCTTTGCTTTGTTTATTTTGTTTTGTTATTTTTTTCGTTTATTACCCGAAAATGGCAAAATTGATAAGTAAAAAAAAAAACCTAATTAATTAAAAAAACGAAATTTAGGCGTCAACAGTGTAAACAAACATACCACAACAAAGCTCGGAGGAGGGAAAGAAATGCAAGAGAGAAAACATGTGTTATGCCTCAAGTGTTCAGCGCACAAGAAAGAGATGCATGAAAGGTCGAGACGTGAAAGGTTGCGTCCTTTCAAGAAGCACTACATCTGCAACCCACAAACACTACATCTCAGCCACTAAAGATTGTCCAGACTTGTATATGAACTCAAGTTGACATCTTCTATGCACCAGGTTGTTAGAGATATATTTCCTCCGATTTTCCATATTTCTTTTGATTATACATATCTGATTTGATTTCCTTAAATAGTCATCTAAAAAAACCTACAAAAAGGCTCATTACTAGATATCAAAATATGCACAAGTTCCAAATACCTCCCTTCTACGTCTTATTCTAAACTCTAGTTCTGAATTTCAGGGTTTCTTCATCTCTTCTCCTTTGCTCCTTTTGAGTTATAAATCTGAAATATGCTGGTGCTTTTATATTCTCTCTTGCTGTTCTGTTGAAGTTTTGATCACCATCCCCATCATCAGACAATAAATCTCGACTTTCAATCTACAAATTTTTTAACTTTCTGTTTAGTACACTTTGTGCACGAATTGCGACAAAATATGCACTGATCTCTCAAGAGACTATCGAAGTGCCCAAATATGCAACCCTCTCTCCCTCTCTCTCTCCCTCTCTCTCTCTCTCACGCGCGCGCGCGCACACGCACACACCCACCCCCACGCTTGCATTACACCCACCAAAGGTATGATCAAATTACACATCCAAATAGAAAGTCCCAAATTAGTTTAATATTTCTATGGGATGCATCATATGATGAGGAAAAACTAGAGACTTACGAAGAACTAATATTTTGAGTACCTGGAGCTGGAGAATTCATGGAGCTTGCCAGTGGCTGAGAAGATGATGAGGGACACATCAGCGTGACACAGAATAGAGTGCTTTGACCTCTTTCATCACCTACAAAGACTGCTTTTATTCTAGTGAAGGGCTATGCTCCCTCAAGGGATGCGATCTCCTGACCATTAATGTACGAGTATTGCATTTTGTAGAGATCGAGTAAATTCTATTCTTCAATGTCTAGCTTCTTCTTTTCTTAGTAAACAGACTAAGAAAAGAATATTCGAGTATGAGTATTATGTTTCGGAGACAAAATATCTAAAGGAGCTGATTGGATTTTAGATTTCGTATTTATTTACAAAAATCACCATCTTTATGATAATGTCTTTGATACGCTTTGCCCTATTTTCTTACCCTATATTATTTATTTATTTATTATTTTCAACACTTCTCTTTGGATACCCTTGAAGAGATGCATTAGCTCACTCATTTTTAGGTCAATGTTTCCGTACATTTTCAAAAACTATTTCACGTAACCTTAGGATAATTACAAAATAAAAAATAAAATCCAAACTCATAATATGAATGTCAATTTGATTCTAAACTTTTTAATTTGGCCAATTTAATTTTAAACATTTAGTGATTTGCCAATAGAGTCTTTCTGGCCAATATTGGTGAAGAATTATTGATGTAGGTAACGACCGTTTTATGTGTTACAATTTGTGCTAATTTAAATAATTTTTGCATTTTTATTAAAAAATATCTGAATCTTTAATAAATGTTTTGAATTTTTTTCTAGCCTTTGTGGCCCTTGACCATGAAAGTGAGGGTTACCGAAAACGGCGGGAAAAGAAAAAAAAAAAAGAAGAAGAAAAGATAAAAAGAAATATAAAAAATACATAAATTATTTTAAAAAATTACAAAAATTATTCATGTCATGTCGGCCATGCCACACAAAAAGATTGGCATCTACGTCAACGATTATCGATTAAAATTGATCGGAATGACTATATTGACAAATCATTAAAAGATTTGAGACTAACTTAGCTAAATTAAAAAAAATATAAGTTAATTGATATCCATTCAATAGATTTAAAATTTTTTTTGTCAATTTTCCTGTAAGCTTTGTAGCCATTGACATGTAAAGAAATGTATCTCAATTAATGATTGAAAACATTTTACCAATTTAAATAATTACTTAGGACACTTTTGCTATTATAAATATTATATCCCATTAACTATCTTCCAAGTTGGTGAGTATTAATAATTCTCAATGAGCTTTTGGTGAAAAATAATTGATGGAGGATCCTATGGATAATTTACGGTAAAAGGAAAAAAAAAAAAAACAAATGAAAGCTTCTAGAACCTTGATTAAAATTTCCCACGTGGCAGCTCAGTTACACTGCATGTCACTACAACCTCCGCAAGCAAAATCTTATCTTATGAAATGGGGTAAAGTGAAAGCTTAAAAAAAATTGACTAATATTTGCCATGTGGCAATCCTATTATAGCCCATGCGTTCGCCACCAATGGACAAAATAAATTTAAAAATGATGCGAAGACAAAAAGGATAAAAATTAGTTTTCTGAAAAAACACTACACTAACTAATTATCGATCAAATTATCATAATACTCATGAAGGGTTAGGTCCGCAGATTAAGAACCGCGAACCATCCATTGGTTTCTAAACCCACCTGAGAACTAGACCATCGGTCGGGTTTCCAAATGGGTCCACAGAACCAGTTGTGTCTCGAATCGATTATACATGCAAGTTTGCAAGCTTCACCACCTACGAGTTCGCCACAAAGTTTGATGATCATAACACAAATATCACTACAAGAGTTTGCCACAAATGTCACAAATCTACTTGATTCTTCATGTAGACCACTCTAACCAAAGAGGGATTAGCGACTTACAAAAAGGGAGCGAAGAGTGAGGCTATGAGAGGGGCGACGAGCATCATGAGCAATGAGTGAGACTGCGAGAGAGAGGTGTGAGACTGAGTGAAGAAACTAGAAAAAGAGGCAAATGGCAATTATGGTTTTGAAATTACCATAGAGGAAGCGACGAGCGTTGTGAGCGAATGAGGCTTTTCTGGTTCGATTCTTTTGCTCACCCCTACCTTATATAGCATTCCAAACCTATCTCCTAATAAGTGGAAATGGATAGCCTCAAAATGTTCAATTTAAAAGCTTCTATTGACAAAGAAATTAATTCCTTCAATCCTTTCTTGTTTGGTGAAGGTGGCCTATTAGAAATATCAATTTAGAGAGAAAAATTCATTTCCAATATTCTATAATAATTGTAAGTCCATGTAATATCACATGGTGATGCCACTATCTTCAATATGAATAAATTTAGAGAATAATTAGAATTATCACTCACTATATAAAATTAATGAGAGATGTGAATTCATTAAAAAATTAAGCCAAAGTTCGTCGAATAAAATGATTGTTATTATTTACTTCAAAAACGATTCGTTGATTTAAAATTTAACTGGATAGCTAAATAAAAATAAACGACTCAATATATATATATATATATGGACAAAGCATCTTATCATAAAAGGTGCTTCGCTAATTGTTAATTTCAAGATGCTGGAACATCAACATGATCCTTCGGGATGCAGCTCTACTGTAACACATGGCAGCACGAGCTTGAACATCTGCCATCCTGTCCCGGAGCCGATCTGATCGATATAAGTGTTAATGATACGCATCAATAAACGAAGCAGGTCGAGACGAGATCCATGGCAACACCCGAATCCACGCAACGACAAAAAAGGTCCTTTCGACCAAAAAAAAAAAAAAAAAAAATCCACGGAAACGACAAAAAAGGTCCCAAATGGTTCAGATTGTTCTCTCCGCCATTTCGGGTCATGTGACTCAAGCGACTGCCACTAGAGGTTGAATTACCTCCGGCGACCGCCACCCAGGTCTTACGACCTTTGGCGACCCTCTTCCGAGATCACGCAAACTAGGCAGTGCGACCCTTGCTGAAGGTCGCCTGAGGTGGAGCGATCTCAATCAACGGATATCGGCATCAGATCTGGCTCACTAGCAACTTAAGCCCTTCGCCTGCTTTGTTGAACGGTTTAAGTATTTTTAATAAAAAAAAAAATATGAAAGATGCAGCTAAAATCCTTGACAAAAGTTTTTGACAAAAGTTTTTGGTCAAATAGAATTTAAACCTAAAGTCGCTTTGTAAATTACGTTAGTAATTCGACCAAAAAAAAATAGTTAGTAATTTACATTAATCCAAAGAATTTTGACTTTTGATATTTGTATTATACTAAATTCCATTTGCAAAGTCGAATCAATACATTGAGAAGTCTTTTCTCTGATGGTCCAAAAAGGAGCTTCGACCATGTTGGTTGTCTAGGTTTCATTGGACTCGCGCCTTCGCTTCGCGCTCCATTGCTTTTATGTGTCCTTTTCAAAGTCAATTCGTGGACAGATTCTAATGCGACAAGTGGAATGCCGACTTTGATTGATTTCGTTTTCGAGTGCCCTTTTTGCTTTAATGATTCACGATCTGGACTCGAGAGTGCAAAGAAGCCATGAGTCTACCCATAAGCCTATTTATTGAAAAACCTGAACTTTTATTTTACTTGGGTGAAATGCAACATTTTGAAAGTAGCATCTTGAGGTGTGACAGACAAGATTATTCAATCATATCGAATTTATTTAAATTCCAAACTCAGAGGAAATAAAGAAGTAACCATGTACAAATAGAGTACATGCCAATGTTCTTATATTTGAGCACATCCATAAGCTAATGTATTGCTTTCGAATGTCGTGACCTCAGATAAGCGTGTTGATGATATAGAGAATGTGTAATGTGATTATTAAACATTAGTCCAATATGCATGTGATTCCTAAACTTTCAATTGTTTAATGTAATTCATAAATTTTTAATTAAATATTCAATTTAGTCTCCAAATTATGTGAAAATGTTCAATATTATCCCCAAACTAGAATGAATTGAAGGGCAATAGAGAATTTAGTTTGGGGATTAAGTTGAACATGTATGAAAAGTCTAAGAATCACATTGAACAAATTGAAAGTTCACGTACCGCATTTCATTTTGAGCTAAAATTCAAGAACTACATTAAACAAATTAAATCTTCAGAAATCACATTGTATATTGAGAAACAAATTAAGTCTAAGAGTGTGTTTGAGAGACTCTTGTCTTTTACATTTTAACTTGGAAACATTTACAATTTTGGCGTTTACTTAACATCTAATTTGTGTTAGTGCGATGTTTTGAATTCATAAAGGTTGAATAGGTGAAGTCTCCAGAAAAAAATAAAATGTAAAAAGAAACATAAGGGGAAAGGAAGAGGTGTGGTAAAGGAGAGATGACTCGATTCTCTAGGACTCTATTTAGAAGCATTTATTAGAGGAAAGAGGAGAAAAAGTTTTAAGTTTTCTTTTCTTTTCTCCTCGTCAAAAATAATTCTATGCTTGGGAGAACAAGGGGGAAGGAAAAATCTGATAAATGTGAAATTTCACAATTTTTTTAGAATAATAAGGTTTTCCACTCAATTTTCATACTCCACACTTTTTCCCTCCCAGTAGAGCGTATAATACACAAAGCTTTTCATATTCACCCCTCATTTTCCTCCCCCTTCCCTCTTTCCAAGACAAGGCATAACCATTCTGATGTGGCTGACAACGTAGCACCTTCGTAATCCCTTATATTTGCAACCCTAGCATTTTCAAGCATTTAGAACCCTGGTTCTTAGAATACAATCTAATTTAGGCAGGACTGATTTTCAAAGAGACTAATTATGCAAAATCAATTCTAGAATACTTGAAGATTTTCCTACAATCATGCCTTCCATTAATTGATAGTTTACAAAATAGTCATCACTCATGTGATATTCATAACCTGTATCGTACTAATTAGGAATAAAGGAAAACGTTACTCATTTCAAAACCTGATTGAGGGGTAGTATTTTATGGGCATGAATATTATTAACATTAATATATTTCGTTAGCATCACTTATCGATAAATGTCAAGCAGTCAACCGTACATTCTTAAATAAAGATAATTTTTCGCTCCTAGTAGACCTTAAAAATTAACATAGATTGTACAAATGTTGTCTAGGGCAACCAAGTAAGAAAATGCAAAGACAGACTGAATTATCACGACAATTAGTTTTATATAAGAAGTTGAAGCTTCAACTAGCTATATGCACTAATAAGGATTTTAGGGGTGTCGCGACCTATTTTTCGGGTGCACCACCTAAAACTAGGTTAATGGACTACTAAGTCTTTAAGCTTAGCTCGGGCTCTCCCAAGCCCATACCAAATCGCGACTTAAAGTTTTAACATGCAAAAGATTAATATCTAAGAGTCGCCACTAATCGGTTTAGGATAGGTCGATTAGACACCTAAGTAAAATAATGGGAGAATTATTTTACTCCTACGAACCAAAGACTAAGGGTACGGGGACTTGGTTACACTAGATTATCCTAGTGCCCTTTCGGTACCATTTCTTTTTAATTTTCAAAAAAAATGTTTTTGAATGCAGCTTGATTTGATTTTAATTCACTTTCCTAACGTGTGAGGTGATCATACAGGTGCGCATACCACCAATTTAACACTCAAGAAAAGCAATTAAATAATGCAAAACATACCTCAAAGTAACGAAAGCATCTGCGATGTTAAATCAGAATTCACATCAACAATCTTAGATATGATTCCTAATTAACAAGCGATCAATTTTTTGTTTTCACTTTATTTAATGAAAGTCTTGTGATGCATGTTTCTAATCTAATATGAAATAATATGGCATGGCAAAATGTGATTTCTTAAGGAACATGTAACAATTAAATATGCAATCCGAATTAACTAAAATGTCCTAATTCTAATGACGGGCCATCTCTAATTCAATGATCCTAATAACAACTAAATGATGTGCATTTGATATCTCTATTCTTAAAATGCAACCTATTCTAAAAATTGAGTCTAACCTATGCAGAGACGAATTTAATTTTTTAATTTTTTCATGAAATTCGAAATTTAAGAAAAAAATGTAAAAATGATCTAGCTAGATTAAGATTCTATCTGATTTAAACTAAGGATTAAGTCATATTAAATCCTAATTTAAGCTAAGACATTATCTTAATCTAAAATGCAATTTATCTAAAAAAATGATCTAAATTTAAAATGAAACATGTATATCTAACCTATATGCACAATAATTTTTTTTGTGTTTTTCTTTATGAAATTCGAAATTAAAACTAACACGTGATTAAGCATGCAATTCAAAAAAAACTAACAACCTAAATGAATGCACTTTTTCCTATTTTTATATTTTTTTATTTGAAATAAAATCTATATTCTAGATATGCAAAATAACAAGAAATATTCTAAAACAAACTGAATCCTAATTCAAATAATTTTTTTATTTTTCTTAATGAATTTCTAAAACAAGCAATTATCAACTAAATCTTAAATTTAAACAAACAAAATATTCAACAAATAAAGGATTAAAATAAACGAAAAAATAACCTGTTATTTCACAGGTCAAATTAACGATTACTTTTAACCCTGAACATCACGACAAGAAATCAAAATAATTAAAAATCTGATCCGAAATCTTACGGATCAAATTAATAATTATATTGATTCAATAATTAATATGCTATCAACAAACCCCAAGAATTAATATAATTAAAAAATGACCCGACATCTTACGGGTCAAATTAATAATTACAATAATTTTAGGGATAACCCCTATGAATAATGCCTATAATAATCAAACCTAAAAATCACCTTACAATATTCAAACTTAAACAATAAATAATAAAACTAACTAAAAGTAAAGCAAAATAATATAAAATAAGAAAAATAAATAAACAACCTAAGGAAAATGGAGGAGCAGCTAATCCGGCGGTCCGGCCAGGGGAGTCGAGGTCGCCGGCGTTCGGGATTCTGGCAAGGGCAGGTGCGATGGGCTTCGTGCGGCAATTCGGCGCTGGTCCGGCTATTGGGCGACGGGCACCGGCTGGAGTGGGTCTCCGGTGTCGGGGGAGTGCGCAGCAAGAACAGGGGATTGTCGGGCGGCAGAGTAGAGACCGGCGGAGAGCGATCGGTGTGGGGATTCGGCAGGCGAAACGGTTAGGGCAGTGGTGCGGTCGATTTGGGGCTCCTGTGGGTTGCTCGGACGTAGGCGAGGCGGAGCAGCAGCGGGTCACGGCTGGGCTCCCCGTGGGTCGCTCGGACGCAGCGACGGGGCGAAGCAGCAGCGGGTCACGGCTGGGCTCCTGTGGGTCGCTCGGATGCAGCGACGGGGGGTAGACGGGTCGCGGCGTCGACTGACCGGGGCGGATCAACGGTGGCTTAGCTAACAGGGCGCTGCAGGGGTGTCGGCTAGGCTGTAGCAAGCTTTGGGTCGTGGTGGCAGCGATTTCGCGAGCGGAGTAAGGAGGCCGGCGAGCGATGTCTGCTCCCGGATCGGGTGGCGTCGAACGCGCGGTAGGCTTCGAGCAGATCTAGGCAGAGGCGTGCGGCGGTAGGCGGCAACTCAGGCAGCAAGGGCGTCGGAGAAGGACACCACGAAGAAGAAGAATAGTGTTCTCCTTTTTCCCTTTTTTTTATTTTTTTCTGCCTGCTGCACGTCCTTTCCCCCTTTCTCTGCTGCACTCTCTGCTTTTTCCTTTTTCTTTCTTCTTCACCGAACGAAGACTACAGACGTCAATTCTTTTCACTTCTTCTTTTTTTGATTTTCAAAACACTCTAAAAGCCAAAAATCCCCTCCTAAAACGAGAGAAGATTCACGGCTGGCAACTTCTTTCCCTTTTCCTTTTTGATTTCCAAAATCCTCCAAAAACCAAAAAGAAGCCAACCCCCCTTCTCTCTCGTGCGCCTATGTCTTTTATAGGGAAAATAATTAAACTTTTCAATTTTTTCTATAAATCATCATCCACAATATTTCTTCACAAATTTTTCACATATTGATAAGGATTCAAGATTTCGATAAGATTGTTCTTTAATTCCAAATCTTGCAAAGATAAACCGCAATATTTTTTCAAACATCTGCCCTATCCAAAATAAAATCATATCTCGGAAATATTTCAAAATTTCTATTTTCCCACGAGATAATTTTCGATCATTAAAAATATGGGCTTGGGCCGACTTACTCGCTTCGTGGGCTTAGTCTAACTAATTTGAACCCATCCGCCACCGGTCCAATAAAATGCAAAAAATGCCAATAACAAAATAAATGCACCTAAATCTATATGCTATGCAATTTAAAAAAAATTTAGAAATAAAATTAACCCCTAATTTTCTATGCAATAAATAAACTAAATCGCCAAAATTTAGGTGTCAACAAGGGGATTGAATCACGAGCTTCAATCCTTTATTGTTATCATTGAAATAATGGGCTTCCCTCCTTTATTGTTTTATTGCAGAAGATGCACCAGTTAGCTATCTGATACTTCAGCTTCCGACAAGAAACCTGCAAGATGATAATATAGGCAGAGAAATTAGTGCTGCAAAGAGCAAAGTGACTTGCCTAATGCAAAAAAGAGAAAGGTCCCGGAATTTATGATGATATTGAGTTGAATCACAGACAAGAGGCCAGTGGTTAATCCTTCCAAGGCAGTCTAGCTACCTACCATACTATCATTCACACGCTTTGATTCTTCATGCCAAACAAAGGTTCTTTTCCAGGATCAGGCACGAATTATTCTTTTCGGGGATCATGCATGAATTCTCTGACAATGCTATGTCAACACTGGAAACCTAAATGAAAAGTTATCCAATGTTAATAGTCCGACACATAAACTCACCGACAATAATGGCAGGTGATAACAACATCTAAAAGACTCCAAGAGGCTGGGGCTAAAAATGGTTAAGTTTCCCAGATGTATCAATTTAAATACCGGAAGAAACACAAAAATAAAGCCCATCAAGATATATTATGCAGTATTTTGTAGTAAATCAGCTCTATTTGTTTGCTCACCCTAACTCGAGGGATGAGAGCGATCATCATCCACAGGAGCAACGCTATTGCTGCCTACGGCAACGTTGTTAACCGACTCCAACAACAAGCCTTCGACCTCTAGAACCACATTATTGTCCTCTGAGTTCACGGTCACTGACTTCCCTCGATGAAAAATCATCGTCATCGTCATGTGCAATTTATCGAAATAAAATAAACACCTTTTGACACTGATAATTCTTTTGAAGAAAAGAAGAATGCATGGGGATATATTAGCAACAGGATCGTTTATCGGGAAGTAATCTTACTTTCTGTTTCAGCTGCTTGTTCTCTTTTATCAACTGTGCTTCCTGCAATTTCAGAAAGTAACAGCCTTCAAATCAACGGATAGAGTCTTCATATCAGATTGTTGCATTCAACAAATCTAAATCTGCTCAACCTGCGCAACTTGAATATGCACTTTAACGTTATGCAATGTTCGCAGCATGGGAAATTATCGTTTGGAGGGTTGACCTAACCGTGTAATGTTTATAATGAAAGATGCACACAAGGGGCTGCTTAGTGTACTCGAACCTTTCCCTGCAGTTCATTAATCTTGGTCGATGCTCGCTCTTCCTGGAAAGAGAGGAACGACTAAAATGGGGAAAAATCAAAAGAGTGAAACGAGAACGACACACGAGAGGGACCCTTTTCTTGGTTTTTATGAAAACCGAATGAATAGAAGTTAATGAAGAGACCTCAGTCTTTATAAGAAGGCTCAGTCCCGCCTCGAGTTTCTTCTCTAATTGTCTCAATCCCTCCACGTCCAACAGCTCCAGATCCTCTCCGCTCATCTGTCTGTAACAAAGACCGGAAATAAATATAACTGATCCGCCAAAAGGAGGAACCAGAAAAGAAAAACATAGTTACGACTCAAACAAGCACGGAAAATATACGCACACACCTCAGTTTGTAAGCCTTATCATTCACTTCCTTGCGCAACATTTCAAGATTGCTGCTGTCTTTCTAAGACAAAGAACACGAGCACAAAAAAAAGATTAAATCTTCCAGGCGAAATTCGTCTGGATTCATTTTGTCAGTGTTTCATATGTCGCTATTATACTCATAGGGAAAAAGAATGTAAGGCTTGCCAATTCGAAGAGGAATTTTTTTAACGCAATGGAATGATTTCCTCAGGAGAATATCTGTCTCATTTCTCATTTCACGAACATATGACGCAAGTTCAAGAGAACATAGAAGGCATAATAAAGCAAGTGATTCACCTGGAGTGGAAGACATGGTTGGACAGGTTTTTCAACGATATTGGAGTGAAGAACGTACCTCGTCAGTGTATCCTCCATACTTGCAGAAAAAGGACATAAAAAAATAAAAATGAAAAAACACACAGAGGAAGATTTAGACAAGACAATGATACTGAAACTACATGCAAATTGTCATAAGAAGTAGGAATTTCACCAATCTCGATCAAGCCGCTGAATTTGCTTTTTATTAAGCTTGTAACTTTTGATTTTTTGGTCGATGAAGTCCCTCAGCTCGACCAGATGATGTAGCCTAAAGTTAGCTGACCTCTTGTGGAGTCTACGTTAAGTTGAGGTGAAGATCGGATAAACACTGTTTATTAAACAGTTCGTAGACTTTAGTTATCCGTAATATGGTCAGAGTGACCCAATAAAAAGTGAATTTAGAGTTTATTGACCTAAATGAAAAAGAAGGGATCAAAGTGCATTGATCCACATCAAGAAATTTGTGCATAGTGCATTGCATTATAGTTAGGAAACATAGTTACTTTTAAATTTAGGTATATGTGTACATGGCGGGTGGCAAAAAAGAAAAGAAGGATATATGTGGATGGTATCCTGAGATTCAGTTTTCTATATGTGATAGAAATCACAATAAAAATAAGAGGGTTAGCTCAAACCTAATTAGCTAGCAATTACGTTTGTCCAATGATAGCTCAATATGTGATAAAAACTTCACCAAGTACCAAGGGTATGGTACGGTACAGGTTGAAAAATGATTGTTAAATCAGGATGATGCCCATTTTGCTTGGAGTATTGTACATATTCGTACCCTTATGATACATGTTTGTAAAAGTGCTGAACTAGGTTTGTAAAATCTTGACCAAGGCCAGCTAAGATTATTTGGGGTTGAATTCTTTTCTGGTAGCTAATTAGCTGGATCAAGCTCTATATTTTACTTTTCTTTTAATCGAAATCTCATTGCTCACACATTATGACTCTTTTTTTCATATTCGAAACTCCTAAACTTTTACAATATGTAAAAGTTGACACGTAAAATCTTATATAACCTACCATAATTCTAGAACTCCAAAATATCTTAGATTTCACGGAAAAAACAACATTATTTTTCACTTTCTACTTAAGTTTAAACAAACACACCACAACAAAGCCCAGGGGAGGAGGAGGGAAAGAAATGCGAGAGAGAAAACATGTGTTCAGCCTCAAGTGTTCAGCAAACTAGAAAGAGATGCGTGAAATTGAGACGAAATGTCGCTTCATTTGAAAAATCCAACACCATCATTTGCCGCCGGCAAACGTCATGTTTCGGTCGCCTCATTTGCCGTGTCTCAATCATTGAAGATTGTTTAAACTTGTATTCAAACTCAAGTTGACATCTTCTATGCACCGGGATATTAGAGATATATTTGCTCCGATCTTCCATATCTCTTTTGATAATGCATATATAATTTGATTTCTTTAAATAGTCGTCTAAAAAAAACCTACAAAAAGGCTCATTACTATCGAAATATGCACAAATTCTAGATACCTCTCTTCTACTTCTTATTCTTAACTCTGGTTCTGAATTTCAGGGTTTCTTCATCTCTCCCCTCCTTGCTCCTTTTGGAAGTTCTGAATTGAAATATGCTGGTGCTTTTATATTCTCTCTTGCCGTTCTGTTGAAGTTTTGATCACCCTCCCCATCATCAGACAATAGATCTCGACTTTCAGTCTACAAATTTTTTGTACAGTATACTTTATGCGCGAATTGCACCCAAATATGCGCTGATCTCTCAAGAGACGATCGAAGTGCCCAAATATGCAACCCCCTTTCTCTCTCTCTCTCTCTCTCTCTCTCTCACACACACACACACACGCACACATACCCTCACGCTTGCATTACACACACCAAAGGTATGATCAAATTGCACATCCAAATTGAAAGTCCCAAGTTAACTGAATATTTCTATGGGATGCATCATATGAAGATGACAAACTAGAGACTTACGAAGAACTGATATTTTGAGTACCTGGAGCTGGAGAATTCATGGAGCTTGCCAGTGGCTGAGAAGATGATGAGGGAAACATCAGCGTCACACAGAACGGAGAGCTCCTGAGCCTTCTTGATCAGCCCTCTTCTCCTCTTCGAGAATGTCACTCGCCTCGCCATCAAGTTGTCTATCTTCTTTATCTTTATCTTCTCTCTCCCCATTTTCCTGGTATCTCTTCTCAAATTGGAAAAAAAAAAAAGAAAAAAAAAATCAGACGAGACCTAGGTCAACAAACTAGTGGTATTTCACCTAGAGCGAGCCATGTTAAGCCTGGAAATATTATCAAAAGAGCAACACAAAGATCTTGAGTCATATGGTAAAAGTTCCGTGAAACGAAGTCACCAGAAAACCCTGGGAAAATAGGAAACCAGTTCAGATCCATGAGCACAACAAACAAAACACAACCGCCAGAAAAGAAGAGGAAGAGAATGCCCAGAAAATGCAGAATATTGAGGCACGGAGTGAAGATATGCGGATTTTGTGGTTTCTCTTGATGTTTCTTGTCTTTTCCTTTTTCTGGGGAGGGATTTACCTTGTTCCGATGGTGAACCAGTTGGGGTTTCTTTGTCTTAATCATAGCAGCAAAAAGAAAGCCGTCAGAGAGAGAGAGAGAGAGAGAGAGAGCGTGCGCGTGACCCGAGTGTTCGGGGAATATCCTCATAATTCAAAGCGGGATCCTCCCTTTTGTTTAACGAAGAGGGTATTTTTCTATGATCATCTTTTACTATTTGTCATTTGAATTTTGCCTAAAAAGGTTGGGAAGTATCCTCGAGAACGAGGAGACCAGAATCAAAGAAACCTAGGGCTTTAGTTTGTTCATTTAATTATTGCTTTGCCACCCACTAGAGTGCTTTGACCTCTTTTATCACCTACAGAGCATAAACTGCTTTTATTCTAGCGAAGGGTTACGCTCCTTCAAGGGATGTGATCTCCTGACCATTGATGTACGGGTATTGCATTTTGGAGACATCGAGCAAATTCTATTCTCCAATGTGTAGCTTCTTCTTTTCTTAGTAAGCAGATTAAGAAAAGAATATTCGAGTATGAGTATTATGTTTCGTAGACAGTGTATCTGAAGGAGTTGATAGGATTATTTATTTGCAAAAATCACCATCGTTATGATAACGTCTTGGATACGCTTTGCCCTATTTTCTTATCCTGCATTTTTTATTTTATTTTCATCACTTCGCTTTGAATACGTCGCAAGAGATGTATTAGCTCACTCATTTTTAGGTCAATGTTTCCATAATTTTTCAAAAACTATTTCACGTAAACTCAAGATATTTACAAAAATAAAAAATAAAAAATTCTAAACTTGTAATACGGATGTCGATTTGATCTTAAACTTTTTAATTTAATCAATTTAGTTCTAAACATTTTGATGATTTGCCAATATAATCCTTTTGGTCAATATTGGTAAAAAATCTCTGATATAGATAACGGTCGTTTTACGTGTCACGGCTAATGCTAATTTAAACAATTTTTGCATTTTTTATAAAAATATCTGAATCTTTAATAAATGTTTTGAATTTTTATCTTGCCTTTGTGGCCCTCGCCCGCGAGGGTTATCGAAAACGATGGAAAAAGAAAAGAAAATATTAGAAAATATTATTAAAAAATACAAATTATCTTTAAAAATTACAAAAATTGTTCATGTTAATATTGGCCATACGACACAAAAAGATTAGCATCTACATCAGCGATTGCCGATTAAAATTAGTCAGAATAACTACATTGACAAATCATTAAAAGATTTTAGACTAAATTAGCCAAATTAAAAATATTTATAAGCGAATTGATATCTATTCAATAGATTTAGAACTTTTTTTTTTGTCAATTTTCCTGTAAGCTTTGTAGCCATTGACATGTAAAGAAATTTATCTCCATTAATGATTGAGAACATTTTACCAATTTAATTAATTACTTGGGACGCTTTTGCTATTATATATATATTATGTTATCCCATTAACTATCTTCCAAGTTGGTGATTATTAATAATTCTCACTGAGCTTTTGGGGGAAAAACAATTGAAGGAGGAGCTCCTTTGGATAATTTAACAGTAAAAGGGAAAAAAACCGACATAACTTACACAAAAGTTACCTGAAGTGAAAGCTTCAAGAACCTTGATTAATTTTTTCCGTGTGGCAACTCAGTTACACTACATGTCACTAAAACCTCCGCAAGCAAAATCTTATCTTATAAAAAGGAGTAAAGTGAGAGCTTAAAAAAATTTGACCAATATTTGCCATGTGGCAATCCTATTATAGCCCATGCGTTCACCACCAATATGATGGACAAAATAAATTTAAAAATGATGCGAAGACAAAAAGGACAAAAAATTTAGGATATTAGTTTTCTGAAAAAACTATACACTAACTAATTATCCATCAAATTATCATAATAAACATAATAAGCAACCAAACTTAAGCAAATCGGTTTATGTTGATTTCTAAGAGGCAATAACACTAGTATTAGGATTTAGACAAGCAATTGAACTTAAATAAACTAACTCATCTCGGTTTATAAAATGTAAAAGCATTGTGAGCAAGATTTAGATAAAAATTACCACATTTAAAATTCAAGCAAAATGAATACATAAATAAATGATGAATCCGAGACTAAAAATAACAATCTTAACTTATGGAACATATGTAACAAATTAAAAGTAGCTCAGTTACAATTTATATATATATATATATATATATGTCTTGAACCATTGCTTTTGATATTACTGTAGAATTATAATGACTGGAGTAATTATATAATTACTTTTTGAGTAAATGTTGTTTATACACCCTCTTGAGTATTAGACCCCTTTGATATATTGTCATATTAATATTAGGACACCTAACAAATTGTATGCATCCAACTAACATGACAAAAAGTGGAACGGTCCCATTAGAAAAAAAAGACAGTTAGGCGACTAGCCAAGTTGTAACTTAATGGTGACTTCGTCGTGAAAAGAGCAGCTTCTTTGTTGCCATGCTTTGTCATTTAGTACTACCAAGTGGAGGGCATAAGCTTTTTTTAGAGATAGGGGTTTTGCCCTAGACTATCTTATAATAGGAGTGATCAGTTCCAATGTGAGCCTATTCCCATCCTAGAATGACATATGAAGGGCCAATTTCACAAACTAGGAATTGGGAACCGTCCATTGATTTCTGAATCCACTTGAGAACCAAACCACCAGTCCGATTTCCAAATGGATCCATGTAACTAGCCGTGTCCTAAATTTGCTATACATGTAAGTTTGCAAGCCTCACCACCTACGAGTTCGCCACAAAGTTCGACGATCATAACACAACAATCACCACAAGAGTTTGCCAAAAATGTCACGAATCTACTTAATTCTTCATGTAGACCACTCTAACCAAAGAGGGACTGGTGACTTACAGAGAAGGAGCAATGAATATCGTGAGGGAGTGAGGCTGCAAGAGGGGCGATGATGATCATGAGTGGTGAGCAAGACTGTGAGAGAGAGGTGTGAGATCGAGTGAAGAAACTAGAAAAGGGGCAAATGGCAATTATGGGGGGAAATTGTCAAAAAGTCCTAAACTATTGCATTTTTACCAATTCAGTTCTAAACTTTTCAATTTTGCTAATTGAGTCATAAACTTTTTCATTTTTCGCCAATTGAGTCCATCTGACCAATTTTGGCCAGAATTTGCAAACGTAAACAGATGACATCCTACGTGGTACGCCCGACATTGGAACGTTTATTATCTTTTTTTTTTTTTTTAATTTCTTTTTTTTTTTAATTTTTTAAGCCCTCTTCTTCCTTTGTCGATCACCTGATGATCGGCTAGAGGCTACGATCGACGAGGGTCGGCCTCGCCAGAGGTTGCGCTTGTTGGGATCTAGCAAGGGAAGACCTCGTGGTCTTGAGGTCACCCTCGTCGAGATTTGGCGAGGGACGACCTCACGAGCCTTGGGTAAGGCTCACGCTCATTGTATTTGGCAAGGGCAAGCCTCACTCGCGGTCGACAAGATCGCTAGAAGCTGGCAAGGATTGCCCTCACTGTAGGCTAGCAAAGGCGAGGTCGCCTCTCTCCTGCGACCCTTGCCAAAGGGCAGCGAGGGCAAGCCCCTCGCCCTCCCCCGAATCAAGCGAGGGGTGACCTCGCCCAAGGCCCACGAGGTCGTCCCTTACCAAATCGTGGCGAAGGCGAGCTCACCGGTTGTAGCTGGGAAACTGACAAAGGAAGGAGAGAGCTTAAAAAGAAAAGAAAAAGGACATACAAAATAAATTTAAATCTTAAAAAATAAAAATAAAAATTAATAAATTTTCTTTATATCAATATCAGCCGTGTTATGTAAGACCATTGGCATCCATGTCAATGAATTCTAACCAAAATTAGTTGGATGGACTCAATTAACAAAAAGTAAAAAGGTTTCAAACTCAATTGAAAAAATTGAAAGATTTAGAATTAAATCGATAAAAGTGCAATAGATTTATGATTTTTTGGATAATTTTCCTGCAATTATGGCTTCGAACATACCAAAGAGGGAGCAACAAGCATCGTGAGTGAGTGAGGCTTTCCTAATATGATTCTTTTGCTTACCCCTACTTTGTATAGGATTCCAATCCTATTTCCTAATAAGTGAAAAGGGGTAGCCTCAAAATGTTCAATTTAAAAACTTCTATTAATAAAGAAATTAATTCCTTCAATCCTTTGTTGGAAGATCTTTGAGGTGATAAGGTGACCTATTTGATATACCAATCTAGGGAGAAAAATTCATTTCCAACACAATAATTAGCAAGTCCATATAATACCACTTGGTTGGGCCACTATCTTCAATATGAATAAATTTAGAGAAAAGATGGAATTATCACTGACTACATAAAATAATTTTCATTAATGAAAGATGGATATTCACTAAACCAAGCACATCCAATGAAATGATTGTTGTTATCTACTCCAAAAATGGTTCATTGATTTAAAATTAATTTTATAGCTAAATAAAGATAAACTCACTCAACGTATCGATCTGCATATGGACAAAGCATCTTATCATGAAAGGTGCCTCACTAAATGTTAATTTTAAGATGCTCAAACATCAACATGGTTGTTCAGGATGGTGAGGCCACTATCTTCAATATGAATAAATTTAGACAATAATCGATATTATCACTTACTACATAAAATAATTTTCATCAATGAAAGATGTAAATTCATTAAAAAAAATTAAGACTAAGGACATCCAATGAAATAGTTATTGTCACCTACTCCTAAAACGATTCATTCATTTAAAATTTAACTGAGTAGTCAAATAAAGACAAATGACTCAATGTATCTATCAATATATGGACAAAGCATCTGATTAAAAAGGGTTCCTCGCTAAATGTTAATTTGAAGATGCTGGAACATTAACATGATCGTTCGGGATGCAGCCACGGTAACCTCACACATGGCAGCACGAGCTTGAACCTCAGCCATCTTGTCCCGGAGCTGACCTCACCGATGTATGTGTTAATGATACGCATCAATAAATGAAGCAGGTCGAACGTGATCTATGGCAACGCCCGAATCCACGCAACGAGTCCTTTCGAATCCACGAAAACGACAAAAAAAAGGTCCCAAGTAGTTCAACTTATTCTCTCAGCCCTCTCGGGCCCACGAGAGGTTTTGCTCGTGTTTCCATTGGTCTATTGAGGATCATGGCAATATAAATTCAATTTTCTTAAAAGGATTTAATCCTTCAAAATCTTTTGAGAAAATGCTCGAGTATTTGACAAGTATTTTGAAATAAATTTTACTCAAATATTAACAATGAAAATACTGAAAGGCTAATGCTTTTTTTAATCAATCTTTTGAAGTAGTATTTGCGAAATGCTGAAATCAAGACTAAAAAATATTTTTCTTTCAAAATTGCCCTCATTAATTTTTTAGTTTTCTAATTTCGACCCTCCTTGTAATTGTTAATCTTTTTCGGGTCACGTGCCTCAAGCGACTGCTGCTAGAGGCCGAATGACCTCCGGCGATCGCCACCCAGGTCTTATGACCTTTGGCGACCCTCATCCAAGGTCACGCAAACTAGGTGGTGCGACCCTTGCTGAAGGTCGCTTGAGGTGGAGCGATCTCAATCAACGGCTATCAGCATCAGATCTGGCTCACTAGCAGCTTAAGTCCTTCGCCTACTTTGTGAAAGGGTTTAATTATTTTTAATAAAAAAAATATGAAAGATGCAGCTAAAATCCTTGGCAAAAGTTTTTGGTCAAACAGAATTTGAACCTAAAGTCGCTTTGTAAATTACGTTAGTAATTCGACCAAAGAAAAATAGTTAGTAATTTACATTTATCCAAAGAGTTTTGACTTTTGATATTTGTATCATACTAAATTCCATTTGCAAAGTGGAATCAATACATTGAGAAGTCTTTTCTCTGATGGTCCAAAAAGGAGCTTCGACCGTCTTGGTTGTCTAGGTTTCACTGGACTCGCGCCTTCGCTTCACGCTCCATTGCTTTTTATGTGTCCTTTTCAAAGTCAATTCGTGGACAGATTCTAATGCGACGAGTGGAATTGCGACTTTGATTGATTTCGTTTTCGAGTGCTCTTTTTGCTTTAATGATTCACGCTCTGGACTCGAGAGTGCAAAGAAGCCATGAGTCTACCCATAAGACTATTTATTGAAAAACCTGAACTTTTATTTTACTTGGGTGAAATGCAACACTTTTGAAAGTAGCATCTTGAGGTGTGACAGACAAGATTATTCAATCATATCGAATTTATTTAAATTCCACACTCAGAGGAAATAAAGAAGTAATCATGTACAAATAGAGTACATGCCAATGTTCTTATATTTGAGCACATCCATAAGCTAATGTATTGCTTTCGAATGTCGTGACCTTCCCAGATAAGCATGTTGATGATATAGAGAATGTGTAATGTGATTCTTAAACATTAGTCCAATATGCATGTGATTCCTAAACTTTCAATTGTTTAATGTGATTCACAAATTTTTAATTAAATATTCAATTTAGTCTACAAATTATGTGAAAATGTTCAATATTATCCCCGAACTAGAATTAATTGAAAGGCAATAGAGAATTTAGTTTGGGGATTAAGTTGAACATGTATGAAAAGTCTAAGAATCACATTGAACAAATTGAAAGTTCATGTACCGCATTGCACTTTAAGCTAAAATTCAAGAACTACCTTAAACAAATTAAAACTTCGGAAATCACATTGTATATTAGCCAAAAGTTCATGAATCATTTATATCATTATCTCTCGACGTATGGGTTTAGATGTAATGTCGAGTTGAGGACCCACAGTCTCTAATCAGTTTGGATTCTCCCAAACACTTACCTTGCACGACACTAGGATTTTCATTTAAATTCTTAACCCTATAAGAGTTCTATATGAGGAGTTACCACTAACTTATTGGAATTAGCTAGAAACCAAAGTAAAATATAGGAGTATATGTCACGCCCCGATCCTCGAGCGCGCGCCCATCTTTCACTGGTCGATTAAATAGCAACATCCTAGGTAGGGGTGAGCATGGTCCGAGTTGGGCCGGTCCACCCCCTAACCCTAGGACCAACCCGCACAGTGTTGGTCCTCAATTTTTTGGACTGAGGACCGACTCTATTGAGCTTAGGACCGAGGACCGGACCGACCCATGGGTTCAGTCCGGTTCCAGGGTCAACTCGGGACCAATCAATAATTTTTTGTTTCATTTTTTGTACTTCCTAAAAAAGCGATTGAGGACCGGACTGATCCAATGGGTTTGGTCTGGTTTCAAGATCAATCCAGGACTAACCAATAATTTTTTATTTCATTTTTTGTATTCCTTGAAAGGGCAACTGAGGACAGTACCGACCTAATAGGTTCGATGATGAGCGAGGTCAACTAAGAAAGGCAAGCGATGAGGGTCAAGTGGGGTGAGTGTCAAATAGAATAAGCATTGAATGTCGAGCGGGGAGCAACAAGCCAAGCAAGCATTAAGCGGCGAGCGACATGAGTGACCCAAAGTGAGCGAGACGAGTGTCAAGTGGCGAGCGGAGAAGTTGTTTCTTTCGATTTTGGCAAATTGAAGACTAAGATGCAAATAAAACAGGAGATAATGAATAATAGAGGAGGATGCCATAAGGAGTTGTTTATACCTTTTTGGACGCCGTGAGGACTCCTCATAAAAACATTTTCCTCATTTGTAAATTATGACTATTGACGCCGTAAAATACATTAAAAATCTAAGTTATTAAAAAACAATGTAAAATTACTTGAACTCCTCACTAAAGAGCTGTTTAATATTGTTAATGCCGTTTATTTTAAGGTTTTCTCTTTATAAAAAAATTATAAATAATATATATATATATATATATATATATATATATATATATATATATAGTCAGGGTTGGTCCGGATTAGACCGACCTAGAACTCTCAAGATCGAGGACCGACCCGCACAATGCTGGTCTAGAAATTCTAGGACCAAAGACCGACCCAGTCTCCCTAGGAACTGGACCAGGACTGACAGGGTTGGGCCGGTCCAGGGTCGGTCCAAGGTTGACTCTGGACCGATGCTCACCCCTAGTCCCATGACGCATCGCCGACCTATTCATTTTAATACACATGCGGAAATATATAAATAATCCCCAGACAATAAAACAATGTGATAAAAAAGTATGGTCAAATTTCAAACTTTTAAAAACAACCACACTTATATACAAACAACCAAAGTTGTATATATCACAATACAAACACAAATTTCAGGTCCTACAAAAACTAGTTCAGAAAGCATAGTCTATAGACAGGGGTGGGGTTTCAATCCTCCTATGGGCCATCCTCTGGATCCTCCTCATCGACGATCTCTCCTTCCTCCTCGCTCCAGCTGGAGCCTACAGCCGAGTACACCGGAGAGTCAAAATTGCCCTTGAGCTTGGGATCCTTCGCATCCACCACCGATCCACCTTTGGGATTTGTTGTCCCCTTCCCAAACGCTACCTCCAAAACGTACAGAGGTACATCAGATTCCGGTATAGGGCCCACCTTCGTCCATCATTGTAATGGCGATACCGCGACCGGTATTTATGGGGCACCTTTTGGGGTTTACCCACATCAACCCAGACGGTGGATTTCACCAGTACATATTCCAATCCTTCGGGGTGGTGGTGTATCGGAATGTGATAACCTATTTCTATGATTTCCTCTAGTATACCAAAATGCTCGAGAGGAGCTGGAGGTGCTGTTATCCATGGATCTAAAATGTTATCCCACAATGGGGTGAGACGACGTCTTAACGAGTTTTTCTCCCTAAGACTCGATTAGGAAAAAAAATACGCCATAAGGGCTGCCTAAGCACAACAAGGGTCAAAGGACTTACCTTGGCCTCGGTTCCTTCCTGCAAATCAATATTATTTACAGATACCTCAAATCACATCAACCAATCAATTTATAACATCAGATCAAATCATTAATCAATTGATTTAGTTAATTACATATCACTACGACCTTCCCTTGGTCAGTCCATCCCATACTATCTATGAGTCCGATTAAAACCCAAGACTGCTCAATCTCAGTGATATATAGATAGTAGCTTGCCCCAAAGGCTAATAAATAGTACACTATTCATTCTCTAAGATGACATATAGAGTCATCTAGCCAGTGTAGTATAACGTTATTTCTCCAAGATGACATATAGAGCCATCGAACCGTTATAGCATACCGTTCTTTCTCTAAGATGACATATAGAGTCATCGAGCCAGTATAGTATATTGTCCTTTCTCCAAGATGACATATAGAGTCACCAAGCCGCTATTTTCACCATTTTATCATACCCGATAAAATATCGTGTGTGGGTACACGGTCGGCCTTAGTCAAAATATAATAATTTCACTTTCCATAAATCCCACCATTTTATATCGTCCACCAAAATATTTTTGGCGTTGTCAACCGACGCCCGGTGATTTTCCAATCAATTATCAAAATTAATTAATTTAGAAATAAAATCCTAAAATCACAATTAAATCAATTCAGCACAAATTAGAGTTCAAATAAATAAACGAACCACACCATAGCAATCAACATAAAATTCCAGTCACCGGCTATCCCGGTCTAATTTTTGGGAAATAATTAAATAATTAAATAATAACGGAAAATATTAAATAAATGCCAATAAATTAACTTAGGCCCGAAAAAGCCTAATTGAATGCCGAAACGGACCCGGAAAATTTTCGAGTCACTCTAGATAAATACTAGAGCTTGTCTAGGCCCTAAGTGCACTAAGTAACCCCCTAACATACATCGGCAAATAATTAAATTTCACTAATCTAATCTAACTAACCACCTAACCATATTTAACTTAATTTAATCATCCCTTAAATGTCATTAACCTACTAAGTGAGGATTAGTGAGTTAAACTCACTTGTTCGGTGATCCGATCGGCTCAAATCGTCGGGGATGCAACGGGGCTCACTTCTCTCCAAAGCGGGCCTAACTTTTGGGGCCGGGAAGCGGGCCAAAACAGGCCTAAAGCAGCTGGAAACCCACACTTTCAGCTTTTGTTCTTGGCTGAAACAGAAGGCAACAAGCTTGGTTTAAGGCGGGGATGGACCGAGGAAGGTTGAAAGGGCCAAACCGAAACCAAGCGGGGATGGACCGAGGAAGGTTGAAAGGGCCAAACCGAGTTCAAGCGAGGACTCACGGAGGTCGAAGGCGGGCCAAACGACTCTGGTACGGGCTGAGACAGTGGTTGGGACGCACGACTGGACGGGGACGACGGCTGGAGCGGCGAGCTAGGCGCGGCGAGGTGGAGGGCACGCGTGCAGGCGGCGGCGCGCGCGAACGGCGGACGGCGGCGTCAGCGTGCGGATCCGATGGCGAGGGGTTCGGCTAGCTCTTGCTGGTCTTCTCTAGAAATTCTTGGACTTCTCAAGGCACAATGAAGAAGAAAGGAGGCTGCTCGACCGATCTAGAGGGAGAGAGGAGACAAGAGGGGGCCACCAAGCTTCAATCCTCATCCAATGGTCCCCTTGACCAATCCTCCTCCACAGCTGTCTTCCTAGGCCGAGAGTCAGCCACCAAGGCTTCATTTGCAACCCTTGAAATGGTCCGAAAGCCATTGGCAAAGGGGGGCACACGAATTTGCTTAGAATTTCCTCCAATTGGTATTTTTCGTCACCAATACGCCCCACTTGCTTCCCAATTTTGCGATAAAAAAAAGATCATTGACATTTTCTGAATAAAAACAACCTTGCCTCGACTTTTTCCCAAAAAGTCTCGATTTGCAGAAAAATCTTATGAGACCGAGTCGACGCTTCTAGAATTAATTGTGACATGAGAAAACTTTAAATTTCTGAAATCGGACTCAAATTCGCGGTTAATTTCAATTCTACTCCATTTTAGCGTAACCTAAGCTACCGGGTAACTTTCAGAAATTTTTAATGCAAATGACCTGTGGTCGATTTTTTTCGAGCCACAATGAACCCACTCGACACATTGGCGACTCTCGGTTATCGTGAAAATCTCGAGGATTTCAATACGAATACAGGGTACCAAAACGATAGAAAAATCAGTCCAATGCTGGCCGACGAGAATTTTCCAATTTAGTGGTGTCACTCACGATTAGCTACACATCTCAGTCGAACCGACCTATCTTTGATCTCAAATCGATTTTTAACTGTGCCATAATGGCCTTTAAAGATGAGCACGGTCGAATAGCCGATTCTTGGTCGAATTCTCAAGTCTATTTGCTTTAAAATCCTTAATGGCTTTCCCAAATAGTCTAGTTATCTCGAGAGGAATCAGCTCTAAGAACAGCCATATAGGCGCATCAATGAAATGTCTGATTTATTCAATAGAAAACAAAATTGAAAATTTGGGATGTCACAGTATACCTCACTTCCTATACAACCAAAGATTTAGGTCAAAGACTTGATTATATTAGTTATCTAATTAGTGCACTTTCGGTGGCTAATCTTGATTATTTATCAACTAAGGTGTTCATGCAGTCTTTTTACAAAATTATAAATCCTAAAGATTCCCATCTAGTAAGTGTTCATGAAATGCTTATGGTCTTAAAATGCAATCTAACCATTCAACTAAATCTAGCAAATCACAATTCAGAAATAAAACAATAAAAAAGAATCGCAATCAATCAATTCATTAAATATAGTAATGAAAGAACAAGTAAAGAGTAAAATGCAGTAAAGTAACCTGATACAAGTTGGGCAAATAATATAACACGGTCTTGTTATTAAGCCCTAGAACAACCACCCCCATTATCTTAGTTCAAATCAAATTCAATTCCTTATCTAATAGATCAATCTGCCTAAATTAAACTATAACAAAAGTACTCCTTATCTAATAGATTAATCTACCTAAATTAAACAATAACAAAAGTACTCACTAGTCTCTCTAAAATATATGAATATCTACTAAATGACACTAAACTAAATCTAATTCTAAGACCTAACTATCTAATCAAGACCTAATTCTGATTATTTTTTAAAATTTTAATTTTGATTTTTTTTTTATATTGAAAACAAGGACTCGAGTTAGACCCCTGTGGCTAATTTGAATATGGTCCAATATGTTTTCATGGGTCTAGGTTAAGGGGGTGTAATTTGGGCTTTATTACACAAATTCTCCCTTAGTTAAACGCCTTTGAAGCCCATTTTTGAAAACAACCATCAAAGCCTGATTTCTATTAAAATAGAAGTCCTATCTCAATAATTATTAAGACTGAATATAGCTCCATTTTTCCACCATAGTGACATTGAGAGCAAATTCAACAAAAATCAATGAAAAAATTCCAAATACATGTTTGAAGTACCTTCATTTTCTCAAAAGATGATTTAGAATAAACACTATTTCAAATAAGGGCGTAAGATGGCTATGACAGTTTCAAATAAATACCTCACCTCATAGGCTGGCCAAATATTTTGCCTAATCAAGAGCATTTTCGTCAAAAAATAATTTTTGAAAATTTCTTTCTCTTCTTCCCTATTCATCTTCTTCTTCATCCAACAAGTTAAACATAGAAGAGTGGCCAATCACGTTTGATTCAAGGGAAGAGGCTATGCCCGATGTGGAATCCGAGGATGTGAAGTCTCTATATGATGAAAAGGACTATCAGATAGAGGAGCGTCCTTCAAGTGGTGACTATTCTTCTAATTTCAACAAAGAAAAAATTTGCGGAATACTGAACTCAAGTACCGGAAGGTAGAATCTGGGATATAGAAAAGCAACGGCCTTAATGACGACGTATGCAAAAACAAGCAGCCCGACTTGGTGGCGCACTTATCAGCACCAAATCCGACCACTCCACTTGGTGGGCACATTTAAAAGAGGAAAAAAAAAAAAAAACCAGCACTCTCATGCCAACTAACAAACAAAACCCAAACCCAAGTGCAAAATCATGACACTAGCTTTCCTTAGATCTACAAGAACTCCTCTCTTTCCTCCTTCACAATGCAACCACCACCACCGCTCTATTCCATTGCAAAACCTCCACTGCATTAGCAGAATCTCCCCCTCTGCGATGGAAAGCCAGCTCAAAGACCTCTCTCACATTGCCACCCCAAGCCCTCTGCCCCGCTGACAAGGACGACTGCCCCCTCCTCAAGCTGAGGTCAGAGGCTGAGGCCTCCACAATCATGCTAGAGAACGTCGCCAAGCTGCTGGCTGGTCACGACAAACAAGATGTACATGATAGAAAAAAAGAAAGGAAATTTTTTTATTATCACTAGACGAAAATGCTCAACTAGTTAGAAGACTTGGAGCTTAGACTTTTATTCGAGACATGATCATTTCAGACTTTTATTTAAAATAAGTTTTATTTTGAATCATCTTTTGAAGAAATAAGGACAATTTTTATTTGGAATTTTTCCAAAATCAGTTTAAGCCCTTTTTTCTAATATATTTTCCTTTTATTCATTTTCTATTCTTCTTTATTTTTTATTTTCTTGTTACCATTGTTTTCCTCCTTCGGCAAATTAAGAATGCCCAGAACTTACGCCTAAAATCCAGAGCAGCCAAAATCAACAATCAGCGCATTCAAGCTTCAAGCTGACAGCAAATCGCCATCAGCCACATCCGTCCACCACCAATAAATCGTGGAAACACAAATTCACCAACCACCGAAATCTCGAACCTCATAGTCAAGGATAATGAAAGTAGGGAGAAATCGACTAACGCGAACACTTCCTCAAATCAAAGCTCAGTCCATGAATTCGAATCCATTTGTTCTCCATAAGCAACCATGGATGACCGCAAAGTTATGCAAAACAGAGGACACAACCGGGATTCAGGCGCGGCCATTACCGGAGAACACTCATGCCGTCTCGCTTTCTGCTCTGTCTCTCACTCTCAGTCTCTCCTCTCTCTCCCGACCTCCCTCCCTCGGTCTCTCTTGCACAAAAAAAAAAAAAAATCCCCCCCAAGAGCTGGCTGCTCTCTCCCTTTTAAGGCCGTTTGGCGCGCACGACCTCATGCCATGACAGCTGCCGCTACCGGCCTGCCCTCGACCGGGCCTCTCGCTTGACACCCCTCCCCGTTGCTTTGTCTCCTGTGCGCCTATACGCTCGTCCTTTTTACCGTCGTTCGCCGGAGCAGCGCGTGCTAGGGGTGAGCGCGGTTCCCGGTAGAACCGGGAACCGGAGAACCGAACCGGAGGTTCCGGTTCTTAATGAACTGGTTCCGGTTCCTAGTTTCATTTTTCCAGGAACCGGCGATCCCGATTTCAAGCGGAACCGGAACCGGTCGTGGAACCGGTTTCGGAACCGGTTAGGGTTCCAAAAGGAACCCCCTCCCCCGCTCGGTGCTCTGCTCTCCCTGACCCTTTCACTTTCAAACTTTCTTGTGACACAGTCGCCGGACGCCGCTTTGAGTCACGCCGGACGCCGCTCGCCCTCAAGGCCACCGCCGCCGGACGCCGCCGGACGCCAGTCGCCAATGTTGCTCGATGCCCGCATTCGCGACACCCGACGCCCCTGCTGCTGGGTCCTCCTCTGCTCCACCGCTGCTGCAACCAGACGCCGGAAGCCACCGTTCCTGCCGCGATTCCATCCTCAGGCCGTCCGATCATAGCTACTGGTCTCCGATTCTGACCCACGACGCCGCTGCTGTTGTCTCCGCCTCTGCTCCGACGACCCAACGCCAGCAGTCGCGACACCTGACGCCGTTGCCCCGAAGACCAGCGACTGAGCGACTGACGTCGCGGCTCAGCGCCGGCCACTGCCGCCGGACGCCACTCGACGCCCGTCGCCGACTAGCCGACGTAGGCAGATCTGAGCAAGCTCGTCTCCGCTTGCGACCCACCGCCTCTGCTCACGCTAGAAGCCCCGACGCCCCTGCTGCTGGGTCCTCTTCTGCTCCACCGCCGCTGCAACCAGACTTCAGAAGCCGATTCTGACCCACGGGCCACGACGCCGTTGCTATTGTCTTCGCCTCTGCTCCGACGACGCCGATGCTGTTGTCAAAAGCGTATGCATTTCTGCCTTTTTTTTTTTTTTTTTCCCTTCATTTTGATAAAATCCCTATGTTTATGGAAGTATGACTTTGAGGGACAAAGTTACCAAATGAATGAATCATGGGCGTGATTCCTTCTTGGAGCAAAGTTGGTTCATCATGGACTGTTGGTAGTCCAAGTCTTCGTAGACTTTTGATGCCCCTCTAATCCCGTGATGGTCCAGTCTTCTTGCATCAACCGTACGTTGTTCTGTCTTATGTTCTTCTCTCTTTCTGAGAAAGCCTAGGTAGCTAATGTTAATGCTGCCTTAAAACGAGGCACAGGGAGCTTAACTCAATTTCATTATCATGTTCATGCTTGCATGCTTGTAAGTGTGTGCCTTGTGTGTCCACTGCGAATGTACGCGAGAGAGAGAGAGAGAGAGAGAGAGAGAGAGAGAGAGAGAGAGAGAGAGAGAGAGAGAGAGAGACTCACAACATCAAGAGTCATTCTCAAACGGTGCCTTGTGTCTAAGACATGATTGTTTTTGTGTAGTGTCTTGAAGAGACTTCCCCTAATCAATCGAGACAGCAAGAAATTGATACATCTAAGAAATAACAAGAAAAGGGAAAAGTATGTCCAAATTCTTGGCAGTCGGCATTGGTATGTTTGCTAAGATGTGGGAAGTTACCGTAGAGTATGCGCGTACGTTATATTTTTTTTTTTGTAAAGTTTTTTTTTTTTTGCGCGTACGTCATAGTTCAAATATGAAAATAACCAAAAAAAGAAGAAAAAAGAACCTGTTGGAACCTGGAACCGACCCTGGAACCTATGACAGGGTAGGTTCCAGGTTCTCGGTTTTGACGGGTAGGTTCCAGGTTCCAAAAAATGAGGAACCTGTATCCGAGGGTAGGTTCCAGGTTCCAGAAGGAACCGAACCGAAACCTGGAATCGCTCACCCCTAGCGCGTGTGGGAAAGAGGAAGCGAAGCCTGGGCCGGGCAGGGAAAACGAAAGGAAATGGGTTGGGCCGGCCCAAGCTAAGAGAATGAAAAGGAAGGAAAAAAGGAAAGAGGCCGGGCCAGCCTGCCCCCGGCTCGGTCTCACTTTTCCCTTCTTTTTCTAATTAATAATTTTTCTTAATAAAAAAGATTATAATAAACCCTATTGCCATCAATGCAAATGCTCTCAACACCTATATGCTTATGCAATTTAATGAATTTTTTTTGGCTACGAGTTTAAAATTGATCCATAATTTTTTACCCAGCTAATGAATGATTAAATGAGTTGTTAAAATTTAGGTATTAACAGTAATCTAGACTGGACAACTAAATCATGAAGAAAGTTTTCAGATTCTCTTAATCAAACATTGAAGTCCCACAATATTAATTTAAAAACAAGCAATCAACCCTAATATGAAAAAAAAAAAAGACTAGATTCACAAGTGTATCCACAACTAAAATAGGACTATCTTAGGGAGTGTTTGAGATACTTTCATAACCTTTTAACTTGGAAACATTTGCAATTTTGACGTTGACAGTTTATTAGGTGAAATCTCCGAAAAAAACAAAGAAATAAGCGTGCAGAGAGAGAGAGAGAGAGAGAGAGAGAGAGAGATGTGGTAGCAACCTATGTAAAGCACCGACACGCGACACGCGACACGACACGACATGACACGCGACACGTCATTTTTCAAAAAGTAGAGAATTCCGACACGTTCCGACACGTTAAATATTAAATAAATATTTTGATTTTTAATTAATTTGATTCAAATTCATAAATAAATAATTAAATAAAAAAGCCTATAATTCAATTCATTTGAAATTAGAAAAATATATTCATAATTAATGGGAAACATGTTTTTAATTTTAAAAAAAAAATTACTGATGAAATTAATAATTAATAAGAAATTAGAATTAATTTATTTAAATAAATTCATGATTTTCTAGAATGACTAAAATTTATCATTATTCAAAATTCAATACTTTTACTTTTCGAAATTATTTTTTAATTTCATTTATTTAATTTTCTGATAAAAAAAAAATCTCCCCAAACCCACCCCTTCTTTCGTTTGTCCATTTCCCTCCACCCCAAACTTATTTTACTTTTTTCCCTCCCCAAACCACTGACAGACAGCCTGTCAGCCTCACTTCTCCTCCATCAAAACTCAAAAGACACTCCATCGTCCCCCTCTTTTTATTATTTTTTATTCCCTTGTCAAAAACCTTAACGACGCTCTATTTCCTCCTCCTTCTACCGCTTCGCAGCTTCCGACGATGGAGCGGACGCGACGCCGAGGAGGAGGAGATGCCGTCGCCGCCGCCGCCGCCGCTCGGTGCCCCCTCGGGCCCCGATCCCTTCCTCTTCTCTTCCTCTCGATTTTTCTCCTCCTCCTCCTCTCCGCACGACCCCCTACCCCCTTCCTCTCCGCACGACCCCCTTCCTCTCCTCTTCCTCTTGATCCTTCTCCTCCTCCTCCTCCTCCTCCTCCTCCTCGTCGATCCATCGCGACAGTGGCGGCCCTCGCCGCTCTCTCTGGCCGTCTCTCGCCGTCGCTCGCGGCCTCTACTCCCTCCCCCTCCCTCGCCTCCACCCGGAGTCTTCTGGACACGCAGTCAACGCCTGTCCGACACGCTCCGACACGTGTCGGACACGACACGGAAGCACGGACAACGTGTCCGTGCTTCATAGGTAGCAACCACTACATACTTTTATAGATTGATCCATGTTCATAAGGAGAGATGACTGAAAATTTTCTAGGGCTCTATTTAAAAGGATCTATCGGAGGAAAGAGGACAAAAAGTTTTAGTTTTCCCTTTCTTTTCTGCTCATGGAAAATAATTCTATTATGCTTGGGACATGAAGGGGAAAGGAAAAATCTGATAAATTTGAATTTTTACAATTTTCATACTCGACACTTTTTCTCACTTTCCCAATAGACTGTGAAATACACTTGGCTTTTCATATTCACCCCTCATTTTCCTCCCCCTTCCCTCCTTTCCCAAACAAAACATAACCATTCTGATGAGGCTAACAAAATGGCATCCTCGCAATATCTTATCTTTGCAAACCTAGCTCCTCAACCATTTAGAATCTTGGTTCTTATAATCCTTTTTAATTTAGGTTCAGGTTGATTTTCAAAGGGACCACTTATTTAAAATCGGTTCTAGAATGCTCCAATATTTTCCTACAACCATGACTTCCATTAATCGAAAGATTACAATATGGTCATCACTCATAATCTATAACCTACTAATTAGGAATAAGGGAAAACATTACTTGTTTCAAAACCTAATTAAGGGGTAATATTTAATAGACATAGATATCATCAACATTGATATATTTCGTTAGCATAACCTATCAATAAATGTCATGGAATCAATTGCACGTTCTTAAATAAAGATAATTTTTCGCTCCAAGCAGACCTTAATAACATAGATGGTACTGATGTTGTTGTCTAAGGCAACTAAGTAAGAAAATACAAAGATGACTTTTAGATGGAGAATCATAAGGACAGTTGTTTACACACACACACACACACATATATATAAGTAGGATTATCAACTATGTGTATTGATGAACATTTTTGGGGGACTAATAAGCGCTAATTCAATCATAACTATTTGAAATACGGGCTTCCATTCTTTAATGTTTGCTTGCAGAAGATGCAACAGTTAGCTGTCTGATACTTCAGCTTCAGAAAGGAAGCCTGCAAGATGATGATATAGGCAGAGAAATTAGTGTAGCAAAGAGCAAAGTGACTTGGCTAATGCAAAAAAGAAAAAGATCCCGGAATTTTAGATGACAATGAGTTGAATCAGAGGCAAGAGGCCAGTGGTAAATCCTTCTAGGGCAGTCTAGCTACCTACCATACTAACATTCACATCCTTTGACTCCACCTTTAAAAAATTTTCATGGTAGGGAAAAACAAAACAAAAAATAAATATCAATTAACATAACTTCTTCATAAAATTGGTACACTTGGCGAACTCCAGTAGCAGGTTATGCTCATTCAAATAAATGAGTCATTGCACTTAATATATTGTGTAAAATAGAATTCTATTCGTCTGATAATTATTCTTTTCAAGGATCATGCATGAATTCTCTGACAATGCTATATCCACACTGGAAACCTAAACGAAAAGTTATCCAATGTTAATAATCCAACGCATAAACTCATCCACAATAATGGCAGCTGACAACATCTTAAAAAACTCCAATAGGCTGGGGCCAAAAATTGTTAAGTTTCCCAGATGTATCAATTTAATTACCATAAGAAAACAAAAATAGAGCGCATCAAGATACATTATGTATACCTTTGTAGTAAATCAGTTCTCTTTGTTTGCTCACCCTAACTTGAGGGATGAGAACTAACATCATCCAGAGGAGCAACGCTATTGCCGCCGATGGAAACGTTGTTAACCGACTCCATGCCTTCGACTTCCAGAACCACATTATCACTCTCTGAGTTCACGGTTTCCAACTTCCCTTGATGTAAAATCATTGTCATCATCATTGTCATATGCAATTTGTCGAAATAAAATAAACACCTTTTGACACTGAAAATTCCTTTGAAGAAAAGAAGAATGCATGGGGATATATTACCAACAAGATCGTTTATCAGGAAGTTATCTTACTTTCTGTTTAAGTTGTTTGTTTTCTTTAATCAACTGTGCTTCCTGCAATTTCAGAAAAAAAAAAAAAAAAAAAAAAAGTCTTCAAATCAACGATAAAGTCTTTGTATCAAATGGTTGCATTCAATAAATTCAAATCTGCTCAACCTGCGCAATTTGACTATACACTTTAACGTCATGCAATGTTCACAGCATAGGAAATTATCTTTTGGAGGGTTCACCCAACCGCGTCATGTTTATAATGAAAGATGCACACAGGGGTCTAGTTAGTGTACGTGAACCTTTCTCTGCAATTTGTTAATCTCGGTCGATGCTCGCTCTTCCTGGAAAGAGAGGAACAACTAAAATAGGTAAAAACAAAGGAGCGAAACGAGAACGACAAACAAGAGGGACCCTTTTCTCGGTTCTTATGAAAACCTAATGAATAGAAGTTAATGAAGAGACCTCAGTCTCGATCATGAGGCTCAGTCCCGCCTCAAGTTTATTCTCTAATTGTCCCAATTCGTCCACGTCCAACCCCTCTAGATCCTCTCCCCTCATCTGCCTGTAATAAAAACTGGAAATAAATATAACTGATCCGCGAAAAGGAGGAACCAGAAAAGAAAAACATAATTATGACTCAAACGAGCATGGAAAACATACGCACGCACCTTAGTTTGCCAGCCATATCATTCACTTCCTTGTGCAACATTTCGAGATGGCTGTTCTCTTTCTAAGAGAAAGAAAATGAGCACGAAAAAAAGATTAAATCCTCCATGAGAAATTCATTTCATTTAATTTCATATTAGTGTTTTATATGTCACTACGATACTTTAGGGAAAAAGAATGGAAGGCTTGCCAATTCGAAGAGGAACCTTTTAATGTGATAGAATTATTTCCTCAGGAGAATATGTGTCTCATTCCACGAACATATGGTGCAAGTTCAAGAGAACATAGAAAGTATGAATAAGCAAGTGATTCACCTGGAGTGCAAGACATGGCTGGACCGATTTCTCAACGCTATTGGAGTGGAGAACATACCTCGTTAGTGTATCCTCCATACTTCACAGAAAAAGGACATAAAAAAAACCCACATAGGAAGATTTAGACAAGACAATGATACTGAAACTATATGCAAAGTGTTTATAAGGCGTAGGAATTTCGCCACTCTCTATCAAGCCACAGAACTTTTCTTGGTCGATGAAGTCCCTCAGTTCGAGGGTCGACCAGATTATGTAGCCTAAAGTTAGCTGACCTCTTGTGGAGTCTACATCAAGTTGAGGTGAAGGTCGGATAAACAGTTCCTAGACTCTAGTTATCCGTGATATGATCAGAGTGACCCAATACAAAGTGAATTCAGAGTCCATTGACCTAATTAAAAAAACAAAAAACAAAAAAAGGGATTCAAAGTGCAGTGATCCATCTCAAGATATGTGTGCATAGTGAATCGTACCATGGTGCTGAAACATTGTTACATTCAAATTTAGGTATATGTATACATGGTGGGTGGCCGAAAAGAAAAGAAAGGAATATATGTGGATGGTATCCTGAGGTTCGGTTTTCTATATATGATGGAAATAAAATTAAGAGGGTTAGCCCAAACCCAATTAGCTAGCAATGACGTTCGTCGAAAGATAGTTCGATGTGTGATCATAACTACAGCAAGTACCAAGGTATAGTACGGTACATGTTGAAAAATGATTGTCAAATCTGGATCATGCCCATTTTGCTTTTAGTATTGTATATATTCGTATACTTATGGTACATGTTTGTAAAAGTGTTGAACTCGGTTTGTAAAATCTTGAGCAAGGTCTGTCAGGATTATTTGGGGTTGAATTCTTTTCTGGTAGATAATTGGCTGGATCAACCTTTATATTTCTTTTCATTTAATTAAAATCTCATGACTCACATATTATGACTTTTTTTTTCCTTACATTTGAAACTCGTGAAACTTTCACTATATGTAAATGTTGACACATAACCTATAATTCTAAAACTCGAATAATATTTTAGATTTGATGGAGAAGCCAACAATATTTTTCACTTTCTACTTAAGTGTAAACAAACATACCACAACAAAGCTCGGAGGAGGGAAAGAAATGCAAGAGAGAAAACATGTGTTATGCCTCAAGTGTTCAGCACACCAGAAAGAGATGCGTGAAAGGTCGAGACGTGAAAGGTCGCGTCCTTTCAAAAAGCACTACATCTGCAGCCCACAAACACTACATCTCAGTCACCTCATCCGCCGCATCTCAGCCACTAAAGATTGTCCAGACTTGTATACAAACTCAAGTTGACATCTTCTATGCACCAGGTTGTTAGAGATATATTTCCTCCGATTTTCCATATTTCTTTTGATTATACATATCTGATTTGATTTCCTTAAATAGTCATCTAAAAAAACCTACTAAAAGGCTCATTACTACATATCAAAATATGCACAAATTCCAAATACCTCTCTTCTACATCTTATTCTAAACTCTAGTTCTGAATTTCAGGGTTTCTTCATCTCTTCTCCTTTGCTCCTTTTGGGAGTTATAGATCTGAAATATGCTGGTGCTTTTATATTCTCTCTTGCTGTTCTGTTGAAGTTTTGATCACCATCCCCATCATCAGACAATAAATCTCGACTTTCAATCTACAAATTTTTTAACTTTCTGTTTAGTACACTTTGTGCACGAATTGCAACAAATATGCACTGATCTCTCAAGAGTCGATCGAAGTGCCCAAATATGCAACCCTCTCTCCCTCTCCTCTCCCTCTCCCCTCTCTCTCTCTCTCTCTCTCTCTCTCACACACACACACACGCACGCACGCACGCACGCACACGCACACACCCATCCCCACGCTTGCATTACACCCACCAAAGGTATGATCGAATTACACATCCAAATAGAAAGTCCCAAATTAGTTTAATATTTCTATGGGATGCATCATATGATGAGGAAAAACTAGAGACTTACGAAGAACTAATATTTTGAGTACCTGGAGCTGGAGAATTCATGGAGCTTGCCAGTGGCTGAGAAGATGATGAGGGACACATCAGCGTCACACAGAATGGAGAGCTCCTGAGCCTTCTTGATCAGCCCTCTCTTCCTCTTCGAGAATGCCACCCGCCTCGCCGTCAAGTTGTCTATCTTCTTTATCTTTATCTTCTCTCTCCCCATTTTCCTTCTATCTCTTCTCAAATTCTTTCTATGGAAGAAAAAGGAGAAAAAAAAAAGATCAGACGAGACCTAGGTCAACAAACTAGTGGTATCTCACCTAGAGTGAGACATGTTATCAAAAGAGCAACACAAAGATCTTGAGTCATATGGTAAAAGTTCTGTGAAATGAAGTCACCAGAAAACCTTTGGAAAATAGGAAACCAGTTCAGATCCATGAGCACAACAAGCAAAACACACCCACCAAAAAAGAAGAAGAGAATGCCCAGAAAATGCAGAATATTGAGGGAAGGAGTGAAAATCTGTGGGTTTTGTGGTTTCTCTTGATGTTCTTTCTTCTTTCTTCCTTTCCCTTTTTGTTTTTGGGGGGGGGGGGGGGGGGAAGGGTTTACCTTGTTCAGATGGTGAGCCAGTTGGGGTCTCTTTGTCTTAATCATAGCAGCAAAAAGAAAGCCATCAGTTGCGAGAGAGAGAGAGAGAGAGAGAGAGAGCGAGAGCGAGAGAGAGAGAGCGTGCGCGAGACCTATACTCCAGGATTCAAAGCGGGGTTCTCCCTTTTATTTGCCAAGGAGGGTATCTTTCTATGATCATCTTTTACTATTTGACATTTGCATTTTGCCCAAAAAAGATGGGAAGTATCCTCGAGAACGAAGAGAGAGACTCAAAGAAACCTCAGGGCTTTAGTTTATTCATTTAATTATTGCTTCGCCACGCGCTAGAGTGCTTTGACCTCTTTCATCGCCTACAGAGACTGCTTTTATTCTAGTGAAGGGTTATGCTCCTTCGAGGGATGTGATCTCCTGACCATTGATGTACGAGTATTGCATTTTGTAGAGATCGAGTAAATTCTATTCTTCAATGTCTAGCTTCTTCTTTTCTTAGTAAACAGACTAAGAAAAGAATATTCGAGAATGAGTATTATGTTTCGAAGACAAAATATCTAAAGGAGCTGATTAGATTTTATATTTCGTATTTATTTACAAAAATCACCATCTTTATGATAATGTCTTTGATACGCTTTGCCCTATTTTCTTACCCTAAATTATTTATTTATTTATTATTTTCATCACTTCTCTTTGGATACCCTCGAAGAGATGCATTAGCTCACTCATTTTTAGGTCAATGTTTCCGTACATTTCAAAAACTATTTCATGTAACCCTAGGATAATTACAAAAAAAAGAAAAAATTCTAAACTCGTAATATGAATGTCAATTTGATTCTAAACTTTTCAATTTGGCCAATTTAATTTTAAACATTTAGTGATTTGCCAATAGAGTCTTTCTAGCTAAAAAATTATTGACGTAGGTAACGACTGTTTTACGTGTCACAATTTGTGCTAATTTAAATGATTTTTGCATTTTTATTAAAAAATATCTGAATCTTTAATAAATGTTTTGAATTTTTTTCTAGCCTTTGCAGCCCTTGACCACGAAAGTGAGGGTTACCGAAAACGGTGGGAAACGAAAAAAAGAAAAAGAAAAGATCAAAAAATTTATAAAAAATACATAAATTATTTTAATAAAATTACAAAAATTATTCATGTCACGTCGGCCATGCCACGTAGAAAGATGGGCATCTACGTCAACGATTATCGATTAAAGTTGATCAGGAGGACTATATTGATAAATCATTAAAAGATTTGAGACTAAATTAGCTAAATTAAAAAGAAAATTATAAGTGAATTGATATCCATTCAATAGATTTAGAACTTTTTTTGTCAATTTTCCTATAAGCTTTGTAGCCATTGACATGTAAAGAAATGTATCTCAATTAATGATTGAAAACATTTTACCAATTTAAATAATTACTTAGGACGCTTTTGCTATTATAAATATTATATCCCATTAACTATCTTCCAAGTCGGTGAGTATTAATAATTCTCAATGAGCTTTTTGTGAAAAATAATTGATGGAGGAGCTCCTATGGATAATTTAACGGTAAAAGGAAAAAAAAAAGAAATGAAAGCTTCTAGAACCTTGATTAATATTTTCCACGTGGCAGCTCAGTTACACTACGTGTCACTAAAACCTCCGCAAGCAAAATCTTATCTTATGAAATGGGGTAAAGTGAAAGCTTAAAAAAATTTGCCATGTGGCAATCCTATTATAGCCCATGCGTTCGCCACCAATGGACAAAATAAAATTAAAAATGATGCGAAGACGAAAAGGACAAAAATTAGTTTTCTGAAAAATCACTACACTAACTAATTATCGATCAAATTATCATAAAATTCATGAAGGGTTAGGTCCACAAATTAAGAACCGTGAACCATCCTTTGGTTTCTAAACCCACCTGAGAACCAGACCATCGGTTGGGTTTCCAATGGGTCTACAAAACCAGTTGTGTCTCGAATTGATTGTACATGCAAGTTTGCAAGCTTCACCACCTATGACTTCGCCACAAAGTTTGATGATCATAACACAAATATCACTACAAGAGTTTGCCACAAATGTCACAAATCTACTTGATTCTTCATGTAGACCACTCTAACCAAAGAGGGATTAGCGACTTACAGAAAGGGAGCGAAGAGTGAGGCTACGGGAGGGGCGACGAGCATCAGGAGCAATGAGTAGTGAAGAAACTAGAAAAAGGGGCAAATGGCAATTATGGTTTTGAACTTACCAGAGAGGGAGCGACGAGCGTCGTGAGCGAATGAGGCTTTTTCGGTCCGATTCTTTTACTCACCCCTACCTTGTATAGGATTCCAAACCTCTCCTAATAAGTGGAAAGGGGTAGCCTCAAAATGTTCAATTTAAAAACTTCTATTGACAAAGAAATTAATTCCTTCAATCCTTTCTTGTTTGGTGAAGGTGGCCTATTAGAAATATCAATTTAGAGAGAAAAACTCATTTCCAATATTCTATAGTAATTAGTAAGTTCATGTAATATCACATGGTGATGCCGCTATCTTCAATATGAATAAATTTAGAGAATAATTAAAATTATCACTCACTATATAAAATTAATTTTTTAATGAAAGACGTGAATTCATTAAAAAATTAAGTCGAAGCACGTCGAATAAAATGATTGTTATTATCTACTTCAAAAATGATTCGTTGATTTAAAATTTAATTGAATAGCTAAATAAAAATAAACGACTCAATGTATCTATCTATATATGGACAAAGTATCTTATCAAAAAAAGTCGCCTCGCTAATTGTTAATTTCAAGATGCTGGAACATCAACATGATCTTTCGGGATGCAGCTACTGTAACTTCACACATGGCAGCGTGAGCTGGAACATTTGCCATCCTGTCCCGGAGCTGATCTGATCGATGTGTGTTAATGATACGCATCAATAAACGAAGCACGTCGAGGCGGGATCCATGGCAACACCCGAATCCACGCAACCACAAAAAAGGTCCTATCGACCAAAAAAAACAAAAAAAACCCACGGAAACGACAAAAAAGGTCCCAAGTAGTTCAGCTTGTTCTCTCCGCCATTTCGAGCCCGCGAGAGGGTTTGCTCAAGATTTTATCTTTCCATCGACCCTCCGTCCTTTGACGTATGCTGGGGAGGATTATGACCTATTTGATCACACTCCAATTCTTTTATATTTCAGTTCTTATGTTGGTCGAGATAAAAAAAGACTAGATATTTATTTAATAATATCAATTAATTTTTATATTCTCAAGATTAGATCAGTGATTTAAGAATAGATTTAAAATAGAAACAAGCAATAAAAAAATTATATTTTTATTCTCAAGAATAATTTTTTAAAACAAGTCATTTTCTTTTTTATTTTTCTTTCCTTTCTAACCAGTCGCCAAACTAGGCAATGGCCGGCAACTTGGCAGAAATTAGGTTCGGCGACCTCACCGACCCTTGACGAGGTTCGACTCGCTAGATCTAAGCAAGGTCAACGACTCGCTAGAGGATTAAGAAGAATAGAGGAAAAATAAGAAGAAGAAAAATAAAAAAATTCAAAAATTTTATTAAAAAATTAAAAGAAATTATGCGTCATATATTTTTTTAAGAATCGTACCAAATACATTCACATTCTCTTTTTACTTATGAAATAGAAATTGTGCATGGTGATCAGATCCGTTCACATGTTTAGAAATTCATTTATGAAATTACTTATCAATAAAAATTATTTTTAAAAATAGAATATTTGTGAAACTCATTATTATACTGCGAGAAGTCTTTCTTGTGATGGTCCAAAAAGCAGCTTCGACCATCTTAGTTGTCGAAATTTCAATGGACAAGTGCCTTCGCTTCTCGCTCCATTCCTTTTATGTGTCCTTTTCAAGGACAATTCGTGGACAGATTCTAATGCGACAAGTGGAATAGCTGCTTTGATTCATTTCGTTTTCGAATGTCCTTTTTCGCTTTAATGATTCACGGACTGGACTTGAGAGGACAAGAAGCCACGTGTCTACCTGAAGCCTATTTATTGAAACACCTAAACTTCTATTTTACTAGCGTGAAATGCGTCGCTTTTGAAAGTAGCATCTTCTAGTATGATAGACAAGATTATTCAATCATATCTACTTTATTTAAAGTCCATACGGAGAGGAAATAAAGAAGTAATTATGAACAAATAGAGCGTGCGTCAATGCTCTTATATGCAAGCACATCCATCAGCTAATGTATTGCTTTCGCAACATGAACAAGCATGTTGATGATAGGAAAAATGTGCAATTTGATTTCGGAATATTGGTCAAATGTGCAATATAATTTTTAAATTTTTAATTTGTTCAATGTAATTCATAAATTTTTAGTATATATTCAACTTAGTCCCTAAACTGTGTAATGTTATTCTCGAACTTAAATTAATAAAATGACAATATTGCATATTTTCACATAGTTTATGAATTAAATTGAATGCGTATAAAAAATCCAAGACCAATATTGAGTGAATTAAAAGTTTAAGGACTATATTGTAGTTTAAGCTAAAGTTTAAGAACGACATTAAACAAATTAAAAGTTTAGAGAATGCATTGTATATTTGCTCAAAATTCATGGATAATAGGTTTAGAGGTAATGCTGAGTTGAGGACTAATGGTTTCTAATCGGCTTGAATTCTCTCAAACCTTTATCTCGCATGACATTAGGATTTTCATTTGAATTTGATTAATATTATGAGAATTCTATATGAGGTTTATAGCTTATTGCAGTCAGTTGGAAACCAAAGTGAAGTATGGAAGTATACTGCACTTCCTATGCAACCTAATATTTATGGTCAAAGACTTAATTACATTAGTTATCTAATTAGCACACTTTCGGTAGCTAAACTTGATTATTATTAACTAAGGCGTTTGTGCAGTCTTTACACAAAATTATGAATCCTAAGATTCTCGTCCACTAAGTGTCCATGCAATGCTTTTATGTTTATTATGTCTTGAAATGTAATCCAACCATTCAACTAAAATATGCAAATCACAATTTAGAAAGAAAAACAATATAAAAGAATCACAATCAATTCATCAAATATAATAATGAAAGATCAAGTAAATAATAAAATGTAGTAAAGTAACCTGATATAAGTTAGACAAAAAGTATAATGTGGTCTTGTAATTAAGCTCCAAGATAGCAACCCTATGAGCTTAGTTCAAATCAAATTCAATTCATTGTTTGATACTAAACTATAACAAAAGTTCTCACTAAAATCTCTAAACTACATGAATATCAACTAAATGACACTAGGTAAATCTAATTCTAAGTCCTAACTATCTAATCAAGACCTAATTCTCTAACTAATTTTTGAAATTTTAATTTCGAAGTCCTTATTAGTAATATATATATATATATATTATTTTTTTTTTCTTAACTATTGGAAACAGCGACTTGGGCTGGACCCTTGTTCCCAATCCGAATATGGTCCAACATGGTTTAACGGGTCTAAACTAATGGGTGTAATTCGAACTTTATTACACAAATTCTCCCTTAGTTACAAGCCTTTGAAGCCCATTCTTGAAAACAACCATCTAAGGCCGATTTCTATTAAAATCGAAGTAAGTCCTATCTCAATTCTTATTAGGACTGAATACAGCCCCATTTTTTCACCATATTAACATTTAACCCAAATTCAATAAAATTCATTGAAACATTCCAAATAAGAGTATGAAGTGCCCTAATTTTTTTTAAAAGAGTGTTTAAAATAAATCTTATTTCAAATAAGAGTCTAAAGTAGTTATAATAGTTTGAAATAAATGCCTCAACTCATCAACTGGCCAAAAATCCCGACCAATCAAGAGTACTTGTGTCCAAAGACAATTTAAAAAAAAAAAAAAATTCTTTGTGCTTCTTCCTTGTTCATCTTCTTCTTCATCTAGCAAGATGAACAGGGAAGAGTGGCCAATCACGTTTGCTTTCAGCCAAGAGGCTATGCCCAATATGGAATCCGAGGATTTGAAGTCTCCATTTGATGTTTAGGACAATCGGATACAGGAGTGTCCTTCAAGTGGTGCCTCTTCTTCTAATTTCAACGGAGAAAAAATCTACGCAGCAAGGAATTCAAGTACCGGAAGGGTAGAATCTGGGATATAGAAAAGTAACGGCCTTAGTAAAGGCATACGTAAGAACAACCAGCCCCAGTGTAGCAACAATACTGGTGGCGCACGTACGAGCATCAAATCCGACCACTCCACTTGGTGGGGACATTTAAAAAAGAAAGAAAATAGAACAGAACTCTCGCGCCAACGAACAAACAAAACCCAAACCCAAATGCAAAACCTTGACACTACCTTTCTTAGATCTACAAGCACTCCTCTCTTCCTCCTCCACAATGCAACCACCATCGCTGCTCTGATTCCATTGCAAAATCCCACCGCATCGGCAGAATCTCCCCCTCCGCCGTGGAAAGTGAGCTCAAAGACCTCTTTCCCATTGCCACTCCCCACTCCCCAGCCCTCCGCCCCTGCCGACAAGGACGACTGCCTTCTCCTCAAGCTAAAGTCGGAGGTTTAGGCCTCCGCAATCACGCTGGAGAACCTGGCCAAGCTAAACTGTTCACGACAAAGAAGATGTACATGGTATAAAAAAAAAAGGAAATTTTTTATCTATCTTTTAACAAAAATACTCTTGATTGGTCGGAAGACTTGAATGTTAGATCTTTATTTGAGATTAATATAACAATTTCAGGCTCTTGTTTGAAATAAGTTTTATTTTAAGTCATCTTTTGAAAAAAATAAGGACAACCTTTAGGGGAATTTTTCCAAAGTCAGTTTAAGCCCTTTTTTCAACTATATTTTCCTTTTATTCATTTTCTATCCTTCTTTCCTTTTTATTTTCTTGTTACCATTGTTTTCCTTCTTCGGCAATTGAAGAATGCCAAGAACTTCCGACTAAAATCCAGAGCAGCCTAATTCAACAATCGGCGCATTCAAGCTTCAAGCTGAGAGACATTTGCTGTCGGTCACATCCGTCCACCGCACTAAACCTCCGCCGGAACACCAAATTCACCACCGGCAACTGCCAACCACCCACATCTCGAACACTCATAGTGGAGCGATAATCAAAATAGGGAAAGATAGACTAACGCGAACGTTTCCTCAAATCAAAGCTGTCCATCAATTCGAATCCATTCGTTCTCCATGAGCAACCATGGATGACCGCAAAGATATGCAAAACAGAGAACACGAGGAGGGGCTTACATACGGCCACAAACACGAATCTCAGGAAAATGAATGCAAGATGGATTAATCAAAGACGAATGTTGTGATTTGAAAATGAAATGAACATCAAAATTACTTTGACTCAGAAGATTTTCCTCAAACAAAAGCACAGCTTCGTTTAGACATTTTTACAAACACAAAAGCATCGTCGACGCATCGCTTTCGATCCCTTTTATTGTTATGACGTCAAACTATACATAACCTATTTACAAGCTCTTATTCATAAATAACACTCATTCGAGCATCGTGGCTTCCACATTTCGCAAACCATAAGAGAGTGAAGAGATTCATACCTTGACGAAGAGGCTGCGGTCAGGATTGGAAATCGAACAGAGGAACGTGATCTCGGAAATACCGTTGCCATCGGTCAAACGGCGGCGACAGAGTTTCGAACGAAAATCTGAGCAATTGGGACTTCTTGGATTACAAAACAGAGCCTAACAGATTTACATGCTCCGGCGATGAGGTAATTGTAGGATCAAGGTTGCGCTCTGCTTTCGGTCGAGGCCGAAGAAAGATGTACAACGAATTTTGGCGACTGAGAGTGATCGGTCGTGGATTCCGGCGACGAGAAGCTCCTGGAGTCTGGCTGGGCTGAGAAAATTTTTTCTGCGTGACGTCTGTCTTTTTCCTCCGGTGAAAATCGACGCTGGCGAAGGAGCTTCGCGCAATAATGAACTGCTTCGAGCTTTCTCGGTCAATATACAGAGCGGAACAGACCAAGGTGAGGAGCAGCGAATGGTGTCGACCGGCGGCGGTGGGCGAATGGGCTGGACTTCCGCCAATGGACCAAGCAACGGCCTGTCTAATATGGCCTGGTGGGCCGGACCGAATTGAAGCCTTTTATTTCTCTTTCTTCTTCTTTTTGTTATTATCTATTTTTACAATACAGCTTCATTTGTCGACTAAAATTTAGATGTCAACATCGAAAAAGAATCCTTAATTCAAGCTAGAATCAAATTTAATTTTACTGATCACAATTTACCCCATCTTCACATTTTTATTGTTTTTGACTTTTTCAACTTTTCTTATACGTTCTTTGTCTTTGAAACCATGCTTGTCATTTGTAGTGACCTGATTTCTTATATTACAAATATAAAGTTGCACTGTTTCATCACAAAAAAAAAAATTTGTTAGTCAAGTGTTTATAGTCTTGTTTCTTCATGTGGGAAGACCATGTTTCGATTCTTGATAGGTGCTAGAATATTCTGTCTCTTTCTTCCCCTTGAAGAGACTTTAAAATCGGTACAAAATTCTAGCATTGAATCGATTGGTCCAGGGTTCTCAGATCGAATCGAACTCAATGTTTATCCCTACTTGTTATTTCAAATTAAGAAATGCCCTTTTTGGCATTGAGCAAAAGCAAAAAGTCTGGTAAAAATTTAAAATATTATCTTAATTTTAAAAAAATTATGAGAAAACATATGTTATACGTGTCAACATTTATATATTGTGAAAATTTGGATATCCCAGACTGAAAAAAATGGTCAAACTACGTGAACCGCAAAATTTTAGTTAAGTAAAAAATTAACAAAAAAATTCATTCAGACATGCCTGTATTTTTTGATTTGGAGCTAGCTTGGTTTAGTTGTGCAGGCACCACGAATCGAGCGTGACATCCAGAATTTTATACATTGATTGAAAATATTTAGGATTCATGATAATTATTAATTAACTTGGGTTTTCAAATGACATTTGTGAAAATTTCAATTAGGTCACCAATTAAGTGACGTACGGAAAATTTGAGAGATAATTTCCATGTTCATGGTTATTTAGTATGTGATTGCATTAAGAATTATATAAATTTGAGGAGTCATAATTCAAGGAAATAAATTAAAAAAACGTGTATATACTAATTTTCAATTGGTTTAAAACAATAAATACTTATACATATATGTGTTAATAATATAACTTTCACTTGAACTAATGCTCTCAAGCTTTGAAAATGCAATCAAATTCTCTCACCTAAATCTCAGCTGAATTTTTTAAGGTGTTGGTTCGGTCATCGTCAACTTTCCTACACATAATAGTGCTGGTGTAACTGGATTGCTACGTCAAATCCTCTGATTCTTTTCTTCTTTTCTTTCGTTCTTTGCCGCAACCTCCCAGTTGATCGAGCCATGCTAGCCGAAGCCCCACTGATGCCACTACCCCACTTCTGATGCCTTTATGCCCGAGCTGTTGCCATGGTTGAGCTCGCGAGCTACCGCCACTAAGCTATTGCGTCACCACTGTATTGCCTGTGTGCCCCTATCATCATCCTCCCGGCCCTTTGCAGCTCGTAAAGAGGTAGGCACCTCAGATCCGTGGGTTTCTCCATATAAATCAACACCTTGGTGACCCATGCTTGACAAAAACAATAATAAAGAAATGCTACTTACGATCGAGCATGCCGACGTCAGATCCAATGTCTTTGTGATTGACGAACAATGGAGTTTAATTGATTATATGAGATTCGTTGATAAAGATAGTTCATTGAACAATTGACAACCATGCAGAATGGACATCGACAACTACGTGCTATCGACATCGACAAGTAGTTGAGAGATGTTCAACGAATATCATGACTCTTTGATGGAACATACAGGGGAATAGCCATCTTGAATATTAACTAAGTATTGGAAACAAAAGGAGACCCACATGGATTAGAATGTCGAATAAAGGCGCAGGTACTGAACAACAGCCGACCATCCCAGCAGCCTTGGAAGTTGTAACTGCTTATGGATAATGATTGCCAACAGATAACACGTTTGGAATTTAGGAGGATGTGTAATTGTAACAACATTAAGTGTGATAACCGCTTGTTGTAATCGTGGCTTGTGGGATATAAATACCCACGATTTTCATTATAATTACATAATCATCACTACTAACTTAAGTTTCACTATGTTTTACTTAAACCTTTTAAACGAATGGACTGAGTTGAAAAAAGTTCAACCTAAATTTATTCATTTGACCTATCTTGACCAATTTTTATATAATATAAATTTAGTGATCAATACTTAACCAATCTATACCAAAGTCATATTCCACTGACTCATATTGCTAAATTACTTTTATATTTAACCAAATCTTGAAAACTTATCCCCAAATGGAGATGAGAGCGTGAGATCGAGCGACGACGAGAGAAAGTAAAAAGAGAGTCACATAGATGGATTGGGTCTAAGTAAGTTATAAACTTATTTAACACTCATTATTTTGAGTATTATCATTCTAAATTCATATATGACCTATTTATCAAATATAACTAATTCACATAATAACTTAATCCATTAAATATGAGTTAGAAATTGGGTCTATGGCCCATTTTGATAGGTTTAGTTTTAATAAATGTATTAATTTCCAATCCTTTCATTTTCTAGTCTTTTCATTTCTAATTCGTTCTTTATAATCCTTGTATTTTACTTTCCTTTGCACACTTTGACTACTATTCTATCCAAAATCATCACGAAACCGTTCTCATTAAAAATCAAGAATCAATTTTTGTGCGAAAGATTTTTTGTTATTTGGATGAACCTATTTTTTGTGGATCCTTTTAACATACCCGATTTGTGGTCCTATTTAAGGAAGTCTAATGGTGAGTAGGGATAATCGGTTCCCGGTCCGATTCCAACGGGTTCCCAATTTTGGGAACTGTGGACCGGGAATCGGATTGAACCGTCGGGTTCTAATCAGATTCAGTCCGATCCAACAAAATCGGCCAATCATTCAAATTCGGTTTCCGGACAATCCGTTAATACTAATCGCACATGTTTCTACATGCAAAAAATTCAAATTTCACTTGCGTGAATACCAATCACACTTCAAGTGTTTTGCGCTTAATCTTAACCATAAAGGCTACGAACGATATGGCTAGAGGGTGTGCTTGACTTGGGTTTTATAGATGATCTCTCCTTTGCTTTTTAAGTACTTAGTCGATGTGGGACTCTTGGAGGCTTGATGTGCCTTGTCTTTTGCAAGTGAGAGAGTGTGTGAGCATGAGGAATGAATGAGGGTCTCTTGGAGTCTTAGTCCCACATTGGATAGAAAAAGAAACTAATAGCTATGTTTTCTCTATAAATAAAGAGTCACAAGAAGACTTTTGTTGGTCTTTTGATCACACTAGAGGTTGCTACCTCAATTGCAATTTGGGTTACAATAAGTTTTATATATAATATATATAAAATTTGGTCTGGTCTGGTCGGTCCGATTCCTACCTTGGAATCGGGAGTTGGATCGACCGCTGGTTCCAAGAATAGGAACTGGGAATCAGCAGTTCCCGTTCTGGTACACATCCTAATAACAAGAACAAGGAATCAACAAGGGCTTGACAATGTTTCATGTGCAAATTCATCACCACACAAAGACAATTATAAGGCTACATATTCCGAGTCTTGTGCCACGTAGACCGCGACGGAAGAAATCTGGCGAGGAAATGCTAACATCCCGAGGAATATGAGCAAATAATGGAAATGACTTCAAACCCGAGCGTGGTTTCAACCATACAAAGGTTATCTAAGGAGTAGCGCAATAACTTTTTTTTTTTTTTGGTCGAAATATAGCGCAATAACTTAACACACTACATTGTGAGGCATATTTCTGACCTGATTGGACAAATGATTGTCAATGCGGTCAACGATGCTTTTTCCGGGCTAGTTACATCCAACTAGCCATTTTCACTTCAAGAAAATCCAGCGATTCTATGGAATGTCCCTTCAATTTCTAGGCATTTTAATCATGTTAATAATTTAGGCCAAGTAATTTTAACCCATGTAAGTATTTTACAAAGACCTACAGCATCTAATTAATGCCAATATGATGCAAATTTGATTGGTCTGGTTAACGAAATATTCAAGTTAACGATGGTCAAATTAATGCAAACAATAACAGTAATTTCACAAATCCTTCAACATAATGGACCTTTGCTGAATGTAGAATATTAGGCTTATGAGGCTAGTAGAAAATGTTGATAACATAAGGCCATTCAGTGTAACCATTCCACCAAATGTTGGAAATATGCTTTATAGTCAAAATCTTCCTATTAAATGCAATATGGATAATCAGGCCAAACCATCGTCCCTGCATACGAGGCAGGAAGGTCAAATTTATCGACCATTGGCTGATCAAGTGGTTGAAGTACTTTCATAACAACTAGTAGTCGATAGAGCATGTTTATAAGAAACCATATCCCAAATGGGTCGACAATCAACCCCTTTCAAGGGGCTTTAAAATACATGATTTCACCATTTTCATTGCTAGGATGACCAATCGATGGTCGAGCATACTAACCAATCTGTTGCTCAACATGATGAGATGGGGACTAAAGAATTTTTAAGACTTAGGCTATTTCCTTTGTCTTTATAAAAAAACTACCTTCAAATGGTATACTAATTTTCCACCTATTTCAGTGTATAATTGGATAGAAATGGAAAGGCCGCTCCAATCCCAATTTTATATAACAATACCTAGAGTAACAGTGATATATTTAACAAGATTATGTCAGTACAACAACAAATCCGTAGACCAATTCATTCCTCAATTTTAAAAGTCGAGAAATAGATGCCTTACTTAGCTTTCAAAAAAAGGAATTTACGGACTTAGCTTTCAAGGGGTTAAAATTTGATTTAAAGGAAAGATTTGAAGGTATTGTGGAAGTAACTCCTCAAGCGTAGGAATATTGATAATCTCTCCAAAATAGTATAAGACAAAATTTGTTTCTAAATTGGATTTTGCTTATTTGAATAACCAAGCAAAATTGAAGCATTGATTTTCGGTTTACAAATTTTAGCCAATTTGAAGGCACAATTTAACAAAATAGTGGGAGATTTCTTGTTGGTTACTAAACATTTGAAAGGAGAATATTAATGTCTCATTAAGAATATCATTATCTTATGCTTTGCCTAAGGAGTTACTAGACAACTTCCTCATTTGTGACTTGATTCATATTGCAAAATATGAAAATTTAGAAACCAATGAGTTAGCTCAAATGACATATGAATATTGAATCTCAAAAGAATTGACCAAAGTAATAGTCACAGAGAATTCTACCAACAATTCAAGATCGAGGGTATAATGGCTGATGTTGATTTGGCTGCAAATCAAAAGGATTGCAGAAAGCCTTTTTTCGACTATTAAAAAGAAATCCTAATTAGAAAGATAAGAAATTAAAAAGAAAAGCATTACAATATGTTCTGCTTGGAGATGAATTCTACGGAGTGTCAAGGGATCATTATTGAAATGTTTAACTAAATATGAATTAGTATTGGCTATCGCGGAAGTGCACGAATGCATTTATGGTACACATCGAGTTGGAATAAAATTGAGGTGGTTATTGTCTCAGTATAATTATAGTTGACCTAGATAGCTCAAGATTGCACTAAATATGGAGAGGGGAGTATTAAAAGAGTCCTAAACCTATTATAAAATTCAGTTTTAAAACTTTTTTATTTTGTCATTTTAGTCATAAATTTTTTCACATTTTATCAATTGAGTCTACCGGTCAATTTTAGTTCGAAATCACCAACATAGATGTTAACCATCCTATATGGCACAACTGGCACGTTTGGCATGACTGCCACTAAAGTTGACATTTTTAAATAATATTTCAATTTTTTATAACTTTTTCTTTTCATTCTTATTTATTTATTTATTTTTTCATTTTGATTTTCACCTAAATCCAGCAAGGGCCTTAGCGTCCTCGCCCAAGGCCTTTGTAGCCTCACTGATCGAGAGCGAGGCAATTCTCGCCCAGATCTAGTGACGGCTTGGATGAGGGCTACGACTAGGGGTGTGCAAAAGAACAAGAAACCACTCGGACCGAATCGCCCAAGAACTAATGGTTCCTAAGAAAACCGGTCTAGTTCTCAGTTCCAATTTGTTGGAATTGATAGGTATTGGTTCGGTTCTCAATTTTAGGTGTGGAATTACTCCGCCAAAATGGACTGATATATAAAAAAAATAAAAATCCTAAATCCTTAGGCTATGTTTAGTTTTTATGCTAGATAATTGTATGCTTTTACCCACTTATAAACAAGTTTGGTAAGTGTACTTTTTTGCATACCACTTCCTAACATACTAATATTGTTGGTTCATTGGTTCTAATTGAGAGTGCCTTTGATGAGGTGATTCCATTGTGTAATTCTTTGTATTACAGTGCTAACGCACGAAGCTTGGTGGGATCGGTTTTATGGACCTTGGGAATCGGACCAAATTGGCAATTCAATTGCTGAGTGGATCCATGAATCAACAGACGATTTTCGGTTACAACTTTTTGGAACCAGTCCTTAGTGGGCGATTTTTGGATTTTGGGTACGAACCGCCCATCCGGATCATGCTCACTTCAAGCCGCAACCCTCGCCAGTGGCTAGTGAGGGCTTGTTGGGAAAAGAAGAAAGGAAAATAAAGAAAAATTCAATTTTTGTTTTTTGGAAATTTCAACGTCAGTGTCACCAACACCAGCCATGACATGTAGGATAATCATTGTCCACGTCAGCGATTTTTAATTAAAATTAGTTGAAAGGACTCAATCGATAAATTGTGAAAATATTTATGATTAAATTGATATAATTGAAAAGTTTAGGACTGAATGGGTACAAGTATAATAAATTTGTGACACTTTTGTGCTTTTCCTAGCAAAAGGGTGTAAATCATAGAAGATAGACGGGCAAATTCAACATATTCCAGCATTGATATGAAATCGCATCATATGCCATGGCCATTTAGGGCGCATGATGACAACCATTCGTTCGAAATAGTTTCGGAACAGAAATTGATTTTTTTATTTCTATTTCTAGAAGAGTTTCTAAACAAAATAACCGTTTGATAACGACACAAAATTTCTACTCTAAAAATAGAAATTCGTTTGATAACGACACAAAATTTCTTCCTTTCGGACTTTGGCAACGCAACGACAACCGGCGACCTTTAATATAAAAATAAAAATAAAAATAATTTATTAACAAAATAAAATAAAATAAAATAAATCATAAAAAATAAAATAAAAATATCATTTTATTTTAAAATAAAAATATCCTTAAAAATAAATTTATTTTATTTATTCTATTTTATTTTATTTTACTTAATAAATTTATTTTAAAATGAATAAAAAATAAAAATAAAAATAAATTTATTTGGCAAAACACTCAAGAGAAATAAAAATAAATTTATTAAATTTATTTTTAATAAAAATAATTTATATTTATTTATCATAAATAAATTATTTTTAATAAATTTAATAAATTTATTTTTAATAAACTAAAAATAAAATGATAAAAAAAATAATTTATTATTTTTAATACAATTATTTTTAATAAAATTATTTTTATTTTTAAATGAATAAAATGAATATATTTATTTTTATTTATTTTTATTTTTAATAAAATGATATTTGATTAAATTTATTTTTAATAAATAATTTTTTTCGATTAAATTTAATTAATTAATTAATTTATTAAAATAAAAATAATTTTTTAATAAAAGTTAAAAATTAAAAATTAAAAATTTAAAATTAAAATGAATAAATGATATTTTTATAGTAATTTTTATTTTTAAAATGATATTTATTTATTTTAAAAATAAAATGATATTTATTTATTTTTAAAAATAAAAAATTATTCATTTTATTTTTGAAAATATTTTATTTTTAAAGATTTTTTTAATTTATTCGTAAAATTAATATTTATTCGTAAAAATAAAAATAAATATCATTTTATTTATTCGAATAAATTTCATTTTAAAATGATTTATAAAAATAATTTATTTGGCGGCAATGGGCGGCGGGGCCCGGGTGGTGGACCCGGATGGACGGACGGTGGTCGGCGGCAATGGATGAAGGACCGGTTGACGAACGATGAGAAAATTTTTTATTTCTCATTTCTATTCTAAAAATAGAGAAGTAGAAAATTTCTACTTCTGATTTATATTCCAAACCTATTTCTCGGAATAAAAATCTATTCCGAAAATAGAAAAACGGAATAAGTTTATCAAACGGATTTCTATTTGAAACAAGTCTCGGAATAGAAAAATTATTTCGGAACAGAAATTCTAGTTTGTCATGCACCCCTAATTTAATTTTTGGGCTATAGATGTAATCAGTAAAATATATCCCCCATGGACCAAAAGGCGTAATTTCATTACAGTTGCAATTGATAATTTTATGAAATGCATTGAAGCGGTTTCTTATAGAAAAACATTTGTTAGAAAGCAGTGAAGGAGTTCATATAGTCCATCGGTTTATTATCCCTGAAACAATAACAAATTTGAATAAATTCAATGTCTTGAATTCCTGACGGTTGCAATAGTTAAAATCGTCGAGAGAGAGAGAGAGAGAGAGAGAGAGGCGATACCAACTGTTGTTACCTACTTTTACAGATTGACTAATGTCCATAAGAAGAGACAACTTGAATTTCAGCAGCATCTATCGAAAAAAAGAGGAGAAAAGGTTTTAAATTTTCCTTTCTTTTCTCCTCACATAATATAATTCTATGCTTAGGAGACCTGAGGGGAAGGAAAAGGAAAGGAAAATACTAACAAATATGAATTTCCTCTTCGTTCTCTCTCTCAAAAAGTTTAGAATTTTACCCTCAAATTTTAACCTTAGAATTTCCCCTCAAATTTTCATTTTCAATACTTTCCTCACTTACCCAATGGCGGGTAATGTCACCAAAACTTGTCACAATCACCCCTCATTTTCGTCCCTTTCCTCCTTCCCAAAGCATTACTACAAGGATGTGGCTAAGAAGGTGAAGTCCTCATGATAAAGTGTAGAATCCCTTAACTTTGTAAACCTACCATCTTCAACCATTTAGGACTTCAGAATTTTTTCTAACTTCGGTAAGGATAAATTATTTAAGACTAAACCTTAACTTTGCAACCCTAGCATCTTCAACCATTTACGACTTTCGGTTCAGGTTGATTTTCATGAAAATCTATTATTCAAAACCAATTCTAGAATCCCCCACTGATCTTTCTCCTCCCTCTAATTAATTGGTAAGTCACAGGTATGATCATCACACATATGATTTCCATCACTTATAACCCACTAATTACAAATATTGGATTACATCACCCTTTTCAAAATCTGATTAATTAAGGAGTTACTTTCATGGGCATGAAAGTTATTAACGCAGATATATCTAGTTAGTGTAATTTATTGACAGATGTTGTGCAATCAAGAATATATCCTTAAATAAAGATCGTTCTTTGCTTTGAGCGGGCTTCTTTAACATAGATTGTATATATGTTGCTGTCTAGGGCAACCGAGCAAGAAAAATAGAAAGATAGAAATTCGTTACAAGAGTTCCACCTATATAAGAAGTTCAATCATCAACTAGTTATATGCAGTAACTAAAATCTTTTTCTTGAAGGGCTAATTCAGTAATAACTACTTGAAATCATAAGCTTCAATCCTTTATTTTTGTTTTTTAAAATCATGGGCTTCAATCCTTTATTGTTTGCTATCAGAAGATGTCCCAGTTGGCTGCCTGAGACTTCAGCTTCAGAAGGGAAAGCCTACCAGATGATGATGGACAGGGACATTAACGTTGCAAAGAGGTCTCTCAAATAAAAAGAGAAAAAGTCTCGGAATTTGTGATGATAATGAGTTAAATTTCAGACAATAAGCCAATCATAAATCTTTTGTGGGCGGTCTATCTACCAACAATACAATCATTCACATGCTTTGATTGTCCATGAGAAACTAACGTTCCGCTTGAAATAAATTTCACAGTTGGGCAAATTTTTTTTTGGATAATATAAACTAAGACTTTTTTATGAGTTAGGTATAATGAGCGGACTCCAATTGTAGGTGATGATCATTTAAGTAATGATTAATATCATCAAAATCCCAAATTGATATAATTATCATCTAAAAAAAATTTCAAATTGATATCCCATAATGCATTTTATTCCAAACTAAACTCCCGTCTCACGAAAAATGCTGAACGAGTACCTAATGACACTTTACCCCAAAAAACGCCGTCAGAGAGAGAGAGAGAGAGAGAGAACCGTGTGTTGGGAGAAAATCCTCGAGAATTAAAACGGTATCCTCCCTTTTACTTGCCAAAGAGGGTATCTTTCTACGATAATGTTTTACTATATGACATTTGCATTTTGCCGTAAAAAAGATGGGAAATATCCTTGAGAATGAGGAGACCGGAATCAAATTAATTTATTCATTTAATTATTGCTTTTCCGCAAACTAGAGTGTTTTGCGCTCTTTTAGCACCTGCAATGGATGAACTTGCTATAGATGTATCTGTCGTTGCCTTTTATTTTAGGAGATAATTATCCAAAGGGTTAATACTCTGAAAAACCCAAAATTGATACATTCGTGACAAATTTACCCAAAACTATTTTTTGACCACAAAAAACCCCCAATTGGTATACTTTTGACAAATTTATCCCAAACTGGTACACTTGTGACAAATTTACCCCTATTAGTTTTGGTTAAATTTTACTGTCAAATTATTAAGTTAAATGACACGTGACAGTTGGCTAGTATACAAATTTAAGATTTAACGCTCTGTTTGTCAAAATTTACAATTTTTGTGATTTTTTTGTGGTATTAATCCAATTTTATCGGAGGGTGTAATTATCACAAATTTACCAGTTTTGGATTTTTTGCTGTTGAATAAATTAGTTTGGGGTAAATGACACTAGTTTAGGGTTTTTTATGGTAAGTCGGGGTGAATTTGTCACAGATGTACTAGTTTTGGGTTTTTCATGGTCAAAAAAATAGTTTGGGGTAAATTTGTCACATGTTTACCGGTTTGGGGTTTTTAGGGTATTAACCTTTATCCAAAACATACTAAATTACTGTACAGCATCAATTTTATTATAAAATTTTCAATTTTTTTAATTTAGTTATAAAACTTTAAAAAATTTGCCAATATAATCCTCACGATCAATTTTGGCCCGGAAAAAATGCTTACATGGATACTTTTAACGGTGACATTTAAGTATTTTAAAATTTTTCTTTTTTTTTCCTGTTATTTCATTTTCTTTTGTTGTCTTGTTTTTTAGTTGGATTTCCAGGCAAAGGGGTTGTTGGGGCCCGTTCTCGCTGGTCTTTGTGCCCTCGCCTGGATCTTGGCGAGGGTAGTTGAGGCCATGAAGACCCATCGGGGAAAATTCTAATAATGGAAAAAAGAAGAAGAAGAAAACAAAGAAAAATAAAAATAAAGATAAATTTTAAAAAAAATGAAAAAATTGTCCATGTCAGCACTAGCCATGCCATGTTGGATGACTGACATTCACGTTAATGATTTTCCATCAAAATTAACTATAAAGACTATATTGGCAAATTATCATAAAGTTTAAGACAAATTGATCAATTAAAAAGTTAAGGATTGAGTTGGCCACAATATAATATATTTAGAGTTAAAAAAAAATAATAATTTTCCCTTTATTCTAGGGAAGGATTATGCTCCTCCGAGGGATGTGATCTCCTGACCATTTATATGAGTTTTGCATTTTGGAGAGTTCGAGCAAACTCTCTTCTTCATTGTTTAATATTCCATGGCTATCGAATAAGTTCGAACCGTTCTTCTTTTCTTAGTAAGCAGATTAAGAAACAAATATTATAGTATGATCAATTTGTTTCAGAGACAGGACCTCTAAAGTAGCTGATCGGATTTTGGATTAAGTATTTTTTTTTTGCGAAAATCACCGTATTTAGGACAGTGTCTTTGATACGATTTGCCCTACTTTCTTTCCCTACATTTTTCTGATTTTTTTTCACTTCTCTTTGAATTGCCCGGAAGATATGTATTGGCTCAGTCATTTTTAGGTCAATGTTTCTGCAAGTTCTCAAAAAACTGTTTCTCATAAGATTTGTAGCCATCAACACGTAATGTAATATATCGCGATTGTTGCTAGAAAATATTCTAACAATTTAAAGAGGCTTTTTCATCCAACCGTCTCGATGAAAGGGGCGTCCTTAGGGAGTACCTTCGTCGAAAGACGACCATCTGACACCCCACTCTGCGTAGATCCCTCTTACCCTGTAACTGACGCACCCACCGCCTTCCAACCAATCTCCCCTCTCTCTAGGATTGACCAGCTCTTGTCACTATGGCCAGATTGCCCCAGGCTAAGGCGGCTAAGTGAAGTCATCTTCCCGCCCTAGTCTTTCCATATCTGTTAGTGCTAAAATAGATGCTTAGCCTTGATGTTAGAATAGGGCTTGGGCTTGATCTTAGGGTTCTGCCATGTGTGTGTCTCTTTCCTTGCCAGTGAGAAAATGCTAAATCATGATTAATCAAGAAGGTCCTCTTGATCGATTAGTTGGCAATAAACACTGCTTCTCTTTTGACTTATTACTAGGGACACTTTTGCTATTATAAATATGTTACTATCCCATTAACTATCCTCCAAGATGGTGACTTTTAATAATGATAGATGAGCTTTTTTCATTAAAAAAAAATTGTTTGATAGAGGAGCTCCTATGGATAATTTAATAGTGAAAAAGATAAAAACAAACTAACACATCAATTTATGAAGGATTTTCTTTTCATATACACAAAAGTTATGTGACGTGAAAGCTTCTAGAAATGTAATTAATATTTGCCATTCGGCAACTTAAGATAGGATAAAGAGGGGTTAGAAATCTTTCAAATTTCCTCTGAATTCTTAACAGTCCCCTTAGATGTTTGGTGCAATCTAAAGTAAGATTGAGAATATTTGCCAATTTTTGAAAATCTTTATCTCTTTTGCTCTCTCTCACAGATCGTGATGCCTCTAATATCTCTCACAGATTGTCGACGCCTTCACTGTTTGACTAAGAGGGATGAGCCACCGAAAGCTCCTCTCTCTTGTGGCCCCATTGACGAACCAAACCGCCTCATGTCTAAGACTACTCCCACCCCTCCTACGCCTACGGCTGCCCGACTAGTACTCCCCCCACCACCCACTCTGCCCTACCGGCTTCCGCCGATACCATACCCCGCCGACAGCTTCGGATCTGAACACGATTCCCCTCCTCCCACACCAATTGCCCTCTCTGTCGCGCATTGATCATCGCTCCATTTCTCTCTTTTTCCCTCCTCTCGACCGCATCTCTCATTGTCTTGACGGTGACAACAATCGGGCGGTGCAAGTTCTCGTCGGCGGCGGCAAATGAGCAAGGCAGGAGGAGCAAATGACGGGGTTCAATCAGGAGAAACTAATAACAACGGATTGTCTGAAGGAAATTGACGATGTGAATGGTCATGATAGTCAATCGGGTTTTGTGGGGAGGAGGAGGTGTCATTCCGCTAATAAGGCCGGTTTCAATTAATACTCCTTATCGAGGAATCGGAACGTGCGAAGGTTTGGAATTGCAATCTTCTCGTGAGAACACGAGCAAGTTGAGAACAATTGACATTCGGTGGATTAATTGGAGAGCAAAGAAACATTTTGTGTTCGACTCGTGGCCGCATCACTCCTTATTAGAAGGTAATAGTGTTTGTTAAGTTATTTTTAATTTTTTTTATCTAATCCAGCTTTATTACACCTTCATGGCTACGTTTGATCGTTCGAATTTCTAATTATGATATAAGTTGATAGGATATGATATAAAATTCGGGAGATTTTGCTATATCCTATTTACTATTTGATAATTGCACTAATAAAGTCGGATATATTTACATCATATTTTATATATTGTTTGATATAAACGCCTATATGAATCACAAATTTTACAAACGGATATGGTAAGAATCTCTTACGACACTCTTGTTTACTTTATTTTTATTTTACTTTTATTTTATTTTCCTATCTTTTTAATTAATTTCTTTTTTATTTCTTCGTTGCTTTTCATCATTCTCTAATAAAATTTTATTAAATAGAAAATCCTACTAATATACCTAAAATACTGAAAATCTAAAATATGTAATAAATATATATATATATATATTGAGTTTATATTGTAAGATTGAATTATATTCAAATATATAAATACAAATAAAATTAAATTAAAAAGCTAACTTTTTATTTTTTGTTTTTATGAATTTCTTATATTAGAATTCAAATATTATTTAAATTGAAATATAATTTTAATTTTTAATTTTAAAAAAAATATTTGAGAAAAAAATTTCCTATCATGGATATCAGAAATCCTATTTGCCTTTATCCTTCATCCACTATGGGATAATTTGATTTGGTCTATATCTTTTTTATATCCGATTTTATCCTATATTGAAAAGACACTAAATGCAATATACATGAATTTTATCCTGACCGCCAAACGTAACCTATCTGATTTCTCATTTGGCATTTTATCCTAATATATCTAGGTATATCCAAGTTTATATGTACTGGAAGTCATTGTCAAACACCCGAACTCAAATCTAGACTTCTAAATGCAGCCTTTTACAATTTATATATTTCCTAAACCATTAGCTATTAATTTATTGTTGAATTATAAGGACTAGAATAATCATATAAGTACATATTTAGTAAATGTTGTTTTTATTCCCTCTTGAATACTATAGTGAATGGGAATATCGTCATCTCCATTTAGGAGGTATACCCCTTTAATATACTGTCATATTACATTAGAACACCTAGCAAATTGTATGCATCTACATTAACATGACACAGAGTGGAATAGTCTCAATAGAAAATAGATAGTGGGGCTACTAGTCAAGCAATTGCAACTTAATGGTGACTCTGCAATGGGAAGAGGCGCTTCTTTCTTGCTCCTTGCTTCATCGTTTAATGGTAACGAGTGGAGTGCATGAGCCCTTTGCCCTAGAGTACCTTGTATAAGATTCCAAACCCAATCCCTAATAAGTGAAAAAGGGGCAAGCATGAAATGTTCAATTTAAAAACTTCCATTGACAAAGAAATAATTTATTCAATATTTTCAGTAAAGCTCTACGAGGAGAAAAGACAGTCTATTAGAAATACCAATTTAGAGAGGAACAAGATTTATTTTCAACATGATCTAATAATTAGTAAGTTCATGTAATATCACAGCGGGTCACTGGATTCAATATAAATAAATTTAGAGAATAACTTGAGTTATCACTCATTATATAGAAAAATTTCCTTTAATTAAAGATGTAAATTTATTTGAAAATTAGGATAAAATGGTTGCTGCTATCTGCAAAATTTAAAGTTAGAACCGTAGCAACAAATGATTCCATGGGCCCACCTATATATGGACAAAGCATCTTATCAGAAAGTTGCCCCGGTAAATTCAAATGCAAGATGCTGGAAGGCTATGATAGGTCTTTCCAATTGCAGGTACTACAACTTCACACATGGCAGCACGAACAATGACATCGGCCGTCCCGTCCCGTCTCGGAGCTGATCTCATCAGGGTGTCTATCTTTGATCTAAGTAGCTCCGACACTGACACGGAACACGCGACACGCGACATGACTCGACACGATACGTCGACACGTCGTTTCTCAAAAAATAGAAAATTCCTACACGTTGTGACACGTTGTATATTAAATATATATTTTTATAAATACATAATAAATTATTATTTTTATGATTATTTCAATCAAAGTAATTTGAATCAAATTCATAAATAAAATAATTAAAAAAGCTTATAATGAATTTACACTAAAAACATAAATCCGCAATTTATTAATATCATTCATTGTTTTAATTTGATAAATTCAACTCTATTTCAATAGTTCATAAAACTTGGAGAAAAAAATAAGCGATCCATATTTTGGACTCGCATGTTAGATATGTTGGAAGATGAAAAAAAAAAACTTAAGGAGTGAATTGTGTATCACGGGAAGTGGAAGTTAGGAGAGAAGAGAAGAGAAGACTATGTTTTTCTTCTTTCTCCATTTATTATTTTTATTATTGTGTTTTATTTCTTCATATATATATTTTGATTTCTCATTTATTGAATTTTTTAAATTGACCTCTATATCGGAATCACGTGTCGAAACGGGAGAATTACTAAAAAAGTCTTAAAGCTATTGCAATTGTGTAAACTTTTTTTTTTGGCCAATTTAATCATAAACCTTTTATAATTGTGTTAATTCAGTCCATCCTGTCAAAATTGGCCGGCCGGCGTTGATGTGGACGCCGGCGGGGGACAGCCGGCCGGCGAGACAATTTTTTAATATTTTTTTTTCGAATTTTTTAAATATTTTTTTCTTTTTCTTTTTTACCTTCTTCTTCCTCTGGTAAGTCAGCGCTGGCCAGAGGCGAGGGTTGGCAAGGTTAGCCTCGCCGGTCACTGGCGAGGCTCGCCCTCGCCGGTCACTAGCGAGGCTCACCCTTGCCGGCTGGAGGTGAGGGCCGGCGAGGGCGAGGCCCTGCCAGATCTGGCAAGGTCAGCCTCGCTGGCCATTGGCAAGGGCGAGGCCCCGCTAGATTCGGTGAGTTGGCCCTCGCCAGATCCTGCGAGCTCGGCCCTTGCCAAGGCTGGGCGAGACTGCCGTCGCCAAGGGTTGCGGCGGAGGCGGGAAAGGAGAGGATGAGGAGGAGGAGGCGGCGGAGCGGTTGCGGCGGGGAGAGCGAGGTGGGGGCGGAGATCTGTGTACGAGTGCGAGGACGACGGCGACGGCGACGACAACGACAGGGATGTCGGGTTTCTCTAGCGCTGGAGCAACGCCCCCATCTCCGCAGCCGCCCGCCGCCTCCTCCTCCTCCGCCTCCTCCTCCTCCTCCTCATCCTCTCCCTCCCCGCCTCCGCTGTAGCCTTTGGTGACTGCAGCCTCGCCCAGCCTTGGCGAGGGCCGAGCTCGCCGGATCTGGCGAGGCTCGGCCTCGCCCTCACCAGTGGTCGGCGAGGCTGACCTCGCCAGATCTGGTGGGGCCTCGCCCTTGCTGGCCCTCGCCTTCAGCCGGCAGGGGCGAGCCTTGCCAATGGCGGGCGAGGCTGACCTCGCCGGCCCTCGCCTCTGGCCGGCTAGAGGAAGAAGAAGGTGAAAAAAAAAAGAATTAAAAAAATAGATTAAAAATAGTAAGAAATTCGAAAAAATTATTAAAAAATTGCCTCGCTGGCCGGCTGTCCCCCACCGGCGTCTAGATCAGCGCCGGCCGGTCAATTTTGGCTGGATGGATTGAATTTGCACAATTATAAAATGTTTAGGACTAAATTGGCCAAAAAAAAAGTTTAGGATTGAATTGACACAATTGCAATAGGTTTAGGACTTTTTTGGTAATTCTCCCTATCGGAAACTCGTATGTCAGAGTTCCGATTCGAGTATCGGAGAGTGTCGGGAAAGTTGACCAGGTGTCGGATTTTTCGACACGTGTTGACCAAGTGTCCGAGAGTATCGGAGAGTGTCGGACATGTGTCGAAGTGTCCGACACGATACGAAGGCTCTTGAAGAGTGTCGGTGTTTCATAGTCTCTGATACGCGTCGATAATTGAAGAAAGTTCAGACCCGATCAGTGGCAACAGCCCGTACGAGAGGCACAGTAATTCCCTGTCCGCTCGTTCAGCGCCCTTTCGAGTCCACGAAACGGCAGGAAGGGTCTCGCAACTCGCAAGTCCTTCAGAGCTTTATTGTCTTAGTTAAATATAACGTGAAATAATAAGTAGGAATTTGTGTGTATTGATATATGATAATAAAAATTACATCGGGGTTTATGAGAGATTATCAAAAAAATATATATATCAATCAAAATATTGCAATTTTTGATTAATATAGATAATCAATAGTAATATCATAATTATTTTTAACATAAGATAATATTTTATAGAAAATCTTAATAACTTCTAATACAATATCACTAATACTCTCCGTCCTTTCGAGTCAGCGAGGTTTTTTACTCGAGATACTACCTATCCATTGACCTTCGTCCTTTAAAGCCCTCTATATTCCGTTTTGACGTGAGATTAGGAGAATTATATTTTGAGAAGTCTTTCTTTATGGTTCAAAAAGGAGCTTCGACCTTCTTGGTTGTCTGGGTTTCACTGGACCCGGGCCCCGGCTTCTCGCTCCTCTCCTTGGTATTTCCTTTTCAAAATCAATTCGTGGATAGATTCTAATGCGACTAGTGATAGTGTTGCGTTGATTCATTTCGTTTTCGAACTTTTTGCTTAATTTACGGACTGGACTCGAGAATCCAATAAGTGCAAGAAGCCTTCCACCCAAAAACCTATTTCTTGAAAACCCTAACTTTTATTTTACTAGCGCGAAATGCAACACTTTGAAAGTAGCATCTTGTTGTGTAACAAACGAGATTATTTAATCAAATATAATTTATTTGAATACGAAGGAGATAAAGAAATAATAATGTACAGATGGAGTACACATCAAAGTTCTTATATTTGAACACATCCATCGGCTAATGTGTTGCTTTTGATGGAGAATCCTCAATTCAAGTTTCTTGATTAATACACGATTAGAGTTCATGAGTTAGATAGGGATAGAATTTTGAATTTACCAGTCACATGCAACGTCGTCTTCGCGTTCTATTGGTTCCGAATACATCAACTTTATTGATATGTCTTTTTTCTTTGAAACCCTTGTTATTTCAAATTAAAGAAATGTTCCTTTGGCATTAACCAAAAGCGAAAATATTCCCGTCAAAATTTAAAATATCATCTACATTTCCACAAATTATGTTGCTCTATGTGTCAACATTTATATTTTAAAGTTTCGGACGTTATTCTACGGGAATTGCAATATTTTAAATGAGGAAAAAAAAAGTAAAAATTGATATGCCTATGTATTTGTATATGGAGCTAGTTGGCACCCTCGACTGACAATAGCTAGACAATGCCCTGAGAAGTTCATCAAGATTCAAGCAGCTCTCACACGCGAAGCTGTTGGAAATGCCTCAAAGATGGCCAAATGACGCCTCCCATGGTCCGCCAATTCCATCCTTAGCCGAAAAGGTCTATTGATTCCTACTTTTTGCATCGGGATTTTCTACATAGGTCCAAACCTCAAATCTCAAATCGAAAACTCTACTATTAAATTAGACATGATCTAGTGATATATGCAAAATCTCTCTCTAAAGCTAGGGGGTGGTTTCCATTTGATGACAAATTATATGGTTTCGCCATTGAGCGTGGTGATCCAATGCTAAATGAGTCAAAATACCCGTGTTGTACATGAAGTCATAACTTTGAGTCCGCTCACGAATGAATCTCTAACCCACCTCCTCCTCGCTGCAATCGCATCTGTAAGCCTCTACATAAATATATTGCATGCTTGTACAGTACCTATGAGGATGAAATAAAAAGCTGTACACCTACTCTCAATCCATCTTTTGTCATGAAACTTTTCTTAATTAGCTGATCAGAAGGAACAATCTTACCACTTGTTTTTTTTTTGGGATCAAGACAATTCTTTAACTAGAAAAGCTACAATGAACAAGAAATTGTTAGAACAATTTTAATCTAATACCTGTTGAACCATGATCCTCATGGATCTGCACAAAAGTTCAAATTAATATCTGTCGAACCCTAAAAAATATGGATCTGCATAAATATGCGTTGAACTTCCGAGAGGGAGAATTGTCCAAAAAGTCCTAAACCTATTGCAGTTTTGCCAATTTAGTCCTAAACCTTTTAACTTTACCAATTGAGTCCTAAACCTTTTCACTTCTTGCCGATTCAGTCCATCCGGCCAATTTTGGTCGGAAAATGCTGAAGTGGACGCCGGCGGTGCCACGTAGGACTGTCGGCGCTGACGTGGACAATTTTTAATAATATTTTAATAATTTTAAATATTTTTGATTTTTTTTATATTTATATATATTTTTTTTTTTTCTTTTTTCCTTGGCCTTTTCCGGTGGCCGGCCGGGCCTCGCCCGCCGCCTGTGTGAGGCTTGGCCGGGCGACGACGATGCCGGACAAGGCCGCCCGGCCCCGGTGAGGGGAGTCCTCGCCGGGGCTCGCCCTCGCCCAGGCGAGTTCCGACCTCGCCCCTAGCAGGGCGGGAGATGGCTGGCTACCGGCCACACAGCCGACGCCCGTTCGGCCGGGGCGAGGGCCGGCCTCGCCAGATCCGGGTCCGGGCGAGGGCCGACGCCGCTGGCCGGCCTCGCCGGATTTGGCGAGGGGAGCCCTTGCCGAGGCTCACCCTCGCCCGGACCGGATCCGGCAAGGCCGGCCCTCGCCCGGCTAGGTGAGCGTCGGCCCGTGGCTAGTGGCCAGCCGTCGCCCGCCCAACCAAGGGTGAGGCCGAGCCTCGGGAGGGCTCCCTCGCCAGATCGGCGAGGCCGGCCGGCGAGCATCGGCCTCGCCCGGACCGGATCTGGCGAGGTCGGCCCTTGCCCCTGGCCGGGCAGGCGTCGGCCTATGGCCAGTGGCCAGTCGTCTCCCGCCCGGCCAGGGGCGAGGCTGACGCTCGACTGGGCCAGGGCGAGCCTCGGCGAGGGGAGTGCCAGCCGTCTCCCGCCCGGCCAGGGGCGAGGCTGACCCTCGACTGGGCTAGGGCGAGCCCCGGCGAGGGCTCCCCTCGCCGGGGCCAGGGCGGTCTCGCTCGGTGTTGCTGTCGCCCGGCCAAGCCTTGCCTGTGGTGGGCGAGGCCAGCCGGTCGGTGGCCGGCCACCGGAAAAGGCCAAGGAAAAAAGCCAAAAAGAAAAAAAAGGAAAAACTATAAAAAATATTCAAAAAAATTTAAAAAATATTAAAATATTATTAAAAATTGTCCACGTCAGCGCTGGCAGTCCTACGTGGCACCGCCGGCGTCCACGTAAGCATTTTCTGGCCAAAATTGGCCGGATGGACTTAATCGGCAAAAAGTGAAAAGGTTTAGGACTCAATTGGTAAAGTTAAAAGGTTTAGGATTGAATTGACAAAACTGCAACAGGTTTAGGACTTTTTGGACAATTTTCCCACTTCCGAGAAGATAGATGAAGTGGAGTAACTGCGCAGTCCAAACAAAACAAAAACTACATCATGATTGACAAGTTTCACATTACATAATAATATACGCAATCAATCTAATAATGTAAAACAATCATATTGTTGGACGTAAAAGAATCAAAAGATAAATCCCAGATTTCGAGAATATGGGCTGGACAGACAAATAATGTCCAAGAATAGTTCAACCATATAATCATTAACAGTATTAATGGCAAAAGCACATTGGTAGTTAAGATTATATTCAGACTTTAAAAAGGATCGTGATATTGAAAAAGAACGCTTTCTTCAAGGAACTTCCAAAGATTTTGTTCCTATTAGTGGATTATCTGCATGACGAGGAAACTTCACAAGTAAATTGAGTACCAAGAAATTAAAACCTCATGAACGTATTAATTGGATAGCCAATCTGGGAGACCAAAAGGTAGAAAACCCAGAAGTTGGACATGTGAATTATGGTTTTATAAGAAATTTTCATGACCTAAATTCACTAAAATCATCAGCAATACACAAAAATACCATGGCAAACGTTATGATAATAAAAGAAAATTATAGTTTAAACATTCCGCTGAAAAAATATTTATAAAGCAATGAAAAGGCTAGCTGACTTTTCAGCTGATGAAGAGAGCAAATTGATGTTAACCCATATAGCAAGAAATTCCTGTAAGTAGGAATGGTTGAGAAAGTGCGGAGAATATGTTTCCATTTATCGTCCGTCTTGTGACCGATCTTCCCCGTTTTCATCTATATTTTATCACATAATATGTTGGAAATATCTTTGAGTTTGAGTTCAAAAAGGAAACTGTCCTAATTCAAAATGGTTTCGTCAATTGAATAGGTTTCCTAGTTGGAGTAGGTTGTCTTAAGGCCTGTTTAGTAATCATTTTATTTTTGGAAACAATTTCTGCTTAGAAATATTTTTTTATTCTATTATTTGGATGAGTTTCTGAGCATTCGATGGCATTTAGTAACTGCACAAAATTTCTATTTCTAGAATAGAAAAAGAACATAAATGTGTTTAGTATGACATTCAAAATTTTTTTGTGCATATAATTTCTTTTAATTTTTAAATAAATTTATGAGATTTTTTTTCTTTCTTTCTTTTTCTTATTCTTCCTCCTATACTTGAGCTGACAACCGGCCAGACAAGAGTTGGCAACCTTGCTGGCCTTTGGGGAGCCTTGCCAGATCTCGTTTGGTCGATCACCGACTATCACCGAGGCTGACGCCCAGCTAGAGGAGGAAAAAGGAAAAAAAAAAAAAGAGAGAGAGAAGAAAAACAAAGACAAAAAAAAAAAAAAATTGGCTTGATTCTAGAATTGCTCCCTGGAAAAAAAGAAGTAACTTTTTGCTATTTCTTGATTTTGTTCCAAATCTATTCTTGGAACAAATTTGTTCCTAAGAGTATAAAAATTAGCTGACGTTACTAATGGAATTTTGTTCTTTTTTTTTGAGAGAACAAAAGAACAAAAATAGTCAAGAATTGGTCAATGATCAAACAGGGCCTAAAAAAGAGATTTTCTATTATGGATACAATTCTCTTCTATATATAAAGTGGGAACCAAGAGGAGCTTTTGCTTGTGGATTGCGTTCTAAAGGTTTGAAGTCATTAATATTTTGGGTTACGATTTTGTACAATTCTTTTGTAAGATTGAGAGGTTTTCTTATTAGAATATTTGGGGCTAAATATTGCATGAGTTAGGTGTAATAGGATGCGAAGAAACACAGAGAATGTTTGATTAACTCGAGTGTGGTTGTAATCTCCATTTTATCCTTAATTTATAATGAAATTTTATGCTACTCTCTTCATGGATGTAAGTCACCCTAACTAAACCAAGTAAATGATATCCAATTTATTTTCTTGTTCCATATATTATATTATTCGAGCTTGTTTTCTATAATAATTGATAATAGAGTTAGGCTTAGTTGAGTTGAAGCGGATCGATGACGACAAACAAATGAAAAAGTGAAAATCCATAGATTTGATGGAAAATATTTGTTTATCTAGAAGATACAAATTGAGAATTATCTATAACAAAAAAATTGCACTTAACCTTGACTAGGAAGAAGTTGGAGTCGATGAAAGAAGCTAATTGAAATTTGTTGGATGGACAGATGTTGGGTGTCATTTGGTTGATGTTGACTAGTAATATTGCATTTAACATCGTGAAAGAAAAGACCATTGCGGGTTTGATAAATTCCTATCAAATGAGAAGCCCTCTGCGAACAATAGTACCTATAATTAGAAAAGACTACTGTGTGTTTGGGATACTTTTATTTTATAACATCTACAATTTAACTTTTACTATATCAAGTTTGAGTAAGTTTAAATTTTTGAATTCATAATGCTTTGCAATATGTGAAATATCAAAAAAGAAATAAGCTAGAGAGATGTGGTAACAACCATCACGTACTTTTATAAATATACCTATGTTCATAAGGAGAGCCGACTCGAATTTTCTTAGTCTCTAAATACAAGTCTCTACTGGAGAGGAGAATTTAAAAAAAAAAAAAATATTTCCCTTGCTTTTGTGCTCACCAAAAATAATTCTATGCTTGGGAGACCTCGGGAGAAGAAAAAAGAAGGAAAATGCTAATAAACTTAAATTTTCATTTCCTTCTCTTTTCCACAAAAATTTAAATTCATTTGCACTCAGATTGTCACTATCCACACTTTCCCACTTGCCCAATAAAGCCTTAGTCCACCAAACTTTCCGTATTCCCCCATGATTTTCCTCCCCATTCCCTCCTTCCCAAACAACACATTACTACTAGGATGTGGTTAGTGAAGTGGCGCCATAGTAATAAAATGTCGAATCTCTTAATTTTGTAAACCTAGCTTCTTCAACCATGTGAAACACTGATTCTTATAATCCTTTCTAATTTAGTTTCAGGTTGAATTCAAAAGGATTGATTACTTAAAACCAATTCTAAGATGCCTTTGATTCTTCCAATTATGCTCCTATTATTTGACAGGTCACAAATTATGGCCATCATCAATTTTGCGTCCATAACTTGTAGCCCACTTATTAAAAATGAAGGAAAACATTAGCCTTTCCCAAATTTGATTAAATAGGGGTGATTTTTCTCAAGCGGGCTGCTCGTAGATAGAGAAGTTCTTAGAAAGGGAAACTCTAGATTTCTATTACTTATAAGATGTTACAAATGAGAGGGAGCAGGCCCATTCATATACAAGTGCTCCTCAAATTAAAATAATAGATCTCTTTTCAATTTAACAGTGGATATTTTACCTCCCAATCTATCGACTTATCCACATTTATTACAAGAATACTCTAGAATAGTATAAATTTAAAATATTGTCCACCCTAATAAAATTTTAGAGAACACTACTAGAGGGGCTTGCACGGTAATCTTGGATCATTCACGATTTTTCAAGCATGAGAAATCTTTACATACGAATATTACTAGTATTGATACATTTAATTAGTGTAACTTATTAATAGATATCCTGCATTCAATAGTACATCATTGTATCGATGTTGTCTAGAGCAACTGAGCAAGAAAATATAGTACAAATTATTTAGACGGAAAATCGTTACAACAGTTCCATTTATCTATATAAGAAGTTGAATCATCAACTAGCTATATGCACAGTTATTTGCAATCATAGGCTCCAATCCTTCGTCGCAATTATTGAAGTCACAGGCTTCAATACTTTGTTCGTTGCTTGCAGAAAAATGCACCTGTTGGCTGTCTCCTGTCCGAGACTTCAGCTTCGGAAAGGACGCCTGCAAGATGACGGTTAGTGCAGAAAGGTTATCGGTGGAGAAATTAATGTCGCCACAAGGTCTCTGAAAATAGAAACCTAAGTGACATGGTTAGTGCAAAATAGAGTAAAAGTGTTGGGATTTGTGATGGTAATGAGTTTTTTTTTTTTTAAGCTTTCGTGATGATAATGAGTTGAATCGTAGACAATAGGTTGGTGGTAGATCCTTCTCGGGCAGTCTAGAAACCTATTCTACTATAATTCACATCATGGTTGGGCCAAAAAACAGAAAAACCCAAGAACATCAATCAAAGTCAACTTTTATACACGGGACAACTTTATTTTCGAAAAATCATGTATAAATTACTCTGACAACACTACGTCCTCACGGGGAAACCTACTAAATGAAAAGCAATCCAACTTATTAGCCGGACGCATTACCTAACCACAATAATATCAGCCAATTATAACTTCAAAAATAAAAGAATTGTCTCCAAGAGGCCGGGGCCAAAAATTGTTAAATTGTCCAAATAACAAAGCATCTAAAGGCAAACATAAATTCAATTAACAGAAGAATAAAATAAAGGGCATCAAGATATATTATGTATTCATTTTCAGTAAACCAGTTCTAATTGTTTGCCCACCCGAACTTGGGGGATAAGGGCTATCGTCATCCAGAGGAGGAATGCTACTGCTGCCTATGGAAACGTTGTTAACCAACTCTGAGTTCACGGTCACCAATTTCCCTCGATGTAAAATCATCTTCATCTGCGATTTATTGAAATCAAATAACCACCTTTCGACGTTTGCAATTCTTTTTAAAAAGAGAGTGCATGGACATATATTAGTGACGACTAATATCAATTATCAGGAAAGCAATCTTACTTCCTGTTTCAGTTGCTTGTTCTCTCTAATCAACTGTGCTTCCTGCAATTTCAGAAAGAAATAGTCTTCAAACCAACAGAATAGAGTTTTTGTATTCATTATGACCTTCACCAAACCTTAAATCTTCTCGAGCGGCGCTACTTGGGTATGTACTTTACGTTGTGCAATGTTTGCAGCATATGAAATTATCTTTTGGACGGTCTACCTAATCAAGTGATGTTTATAATGAAAGATGCACACACAGGTCTAGTTAGCGTGCACGAACCTCTCTTTGCAGTTTGTTGATCTCGTTCCATCTTCGCTCTTCCTGGAAAGAGAGGAACGACCAAGATGGGGAGAGACAAAAGAGTGAAACAAGGAAAAAACATGTGAGGGACCATTTTTTGGGTTCTTATGAAACCCAAATGAAAAATAATTAAGTAGAGACCTTAGTCTTGATCACGAGGCTCAATCCCGCCTCGAGTTTCTTCTCTAATTGCTCCAATTCCTCCACGTTCAACCCCTCCAGATCCTCTCCCTTCATCTGCCTGTAGAAGAAATGGAAATAAATCTAATCGATCCACCGAAAGGAGAGACAAGAAAAATAAACATATTTTCAACTCAAACAAGCAGGGAAAACATAGGTACGCACCTCAGTTCATGAGCCTGATCATACACTTCGTTGCACAACATTTTCCAATTGGTGTTTTCTGTCTAAGACGATGTAAAACAAGCATGAGAATAGGTTAAATCCTCTATATGAAAATCATTCTAATTCACTTATATCGTTGTTTCGTATGTCAGTATTATACTTTACGGTAAAAGAGTGCAAGGCTTGCACATTTGAAGAGGAATATGTCACTATAACAGAATGCTTTCCTCAGGAAAATATGTTTCTTGTTTCACGAACATAAGGCACAAGTTTAAAGGAGCATGGAAGGCATATCTAAGCAAGTGATTCACCTCGAGTGCAACACATGGTCGGACTGGTTTCTCAACTTTATTGGAGTGGTGACCATGATACCTCGTTAGTGTATCCTCCATACTTCACAGAAAAAGGACCAAAAATAAAAATAAAAACAAAATAAAAGCAAAGGAAGATTTAGAAAGTAAACATGCTACTCAAAGTATATGCAGAACTCGACAACATACTCACGTATCTAGTGTTATAAGACGCAAGATTTTCGCCTATTTCAATCAAGTCACTGAACTTTTCGTTTTTGACCACTACGCCAGCAAGTTTTGATTTTGTTTATAATGAAGTCACTCGGCTCGAGGGTCAACCAATGACTGACCCAAGATATCGAACATAGAAGATGATGTAGCCTATAGTTGGCTGACCACTTGTGAAGTCTACAAAAGGTTGAGTGACCTCAGGTGAATGTCAAGTAAAAAGTCTTCATAGGGCAATCGTCATTGCTTATGGACCCGAAGTTGGGTGAACTATCCATGACTAGGATGAAAGCTTGGGAGAAACCAAGTGGAGGTTTGAATAGACTGATATTGAAGAATCAGGGGATGAGTTGTGGCTAGGGGCAAAATGAACAAACCTGATAAAAAATGAACTTGGGAGCTACTTGACCTAATTGAGAAAAGAAAAGTTTCAAAGTGCAGTGACCAATATCAAGACATGTGAGCACAGTGCATCGTATTATAATTGATGAAACTTCAGCATATTCATTTATGTACAAGTATAATTGTTGAAGAGTGGCCAAAAGGAAAAATACACACACACACACACACACACACACACACACACACAATGGTCCTTGGGTTAGGTTTTGTATATATGACATGTATTGCCTCAATAAACATAAGAGGGTTAGGCCAAGACTAACTAGATTGCAACGGCGGGCGTCAAAGTAAAGCTCAGGAGGCAAGATACGAAAGTTTAGTATATGTGACATGTATTGCCTCAATAAACATAAGAGGGTTAGGCCAAGATTAACTAGCCTGCAGCAGCAGGCGTCAAAATATACTTCAGGAGGCGAGATATGAAAGTTTAGTAGAGTGCATGTTTGATAAAGTCTATACCAAGTACCAAGGGGTATAGTATAGTTTATTTTGCTCGTAGTAGAGTTTATGTTCGCAAAGGTACAGTACAAGTTTGTAAAAGTGCTGAATGAGGATTGGAGAATCTTTGATCAAGTGCATTTTGCTTTTAGTATAGTACATATTCGTATAGTATGGTACATTTTGATTTTAGTTTAGTACATGTTTAGTATTGTAAGTTTTTGTAAACTTACCCTAAACAAAGCTCAGAGGAGAGAACACACAGATTCTGCTTCAAGTGTTCAGCACCAGAGAGAGACCGGTGCATCAAACTGTTGTAGATATCTTTGCAGATTCCTGAAGTTTCCATCCTAGTTCTGAAATTCGAGGTTCGTTCATCTCTCTCTCCCTCTGGGTAAGCCATTAGTTATTGCTGCCATTTCAAGACAAAATTCTCTGGACTCTCGCTCTCTCTCTCTCGTTGTAAGCCACTAGTTATTGCTGCCAATTCAAGAGTAAGACGGCCCCCACTCCTAAGTCCTTTTGGAAGCCCTGAGTCTGATATATGGTTGTGCTTTTCTCTCTTGTTGTTCTTTTGAAGTTTTGATCAAGTTAGTTGGAATTTGTGATCCAATTTCTCACATGGAATTCTCTAGTCCAATCTAGACAACTCTAGTAGACGTGAGAAACAAACAATGAAAAGACAACCAACAAGCTGCCAACTTGTATGAAGACATCCACGCCATCTCTTATTTGTTCTAGAACACTCCATCTTGTGTTACTATAAAATAATAGTAGATATTTGTAGTAGAGAACTGTGGAGACTTCCTCTATTGACTTTGGCAGCTTATATAAAGGAGCAAGTGCTCGATGTTTCGTGTGGAGCTGACCATAAAATCCACATCATTTAGCACCTCCTTCAACTATTGTAAAACCATCCTTATAAAGTAGTGAAACTATCCTTATCCCATAAACCTTCTCAAAATATCATACCCTTGTCCATCCTCTATCAAATACAAACTATACCATGCATATTAAAGTTTCTAACAGAGTATCAGAGCTAAGTACGTTCGGATATTTTTGGGCATTTGTCCTCACTATCCTCAACTAAAGTCAAGGCCAAAGCCCGAGGGAGAGACGGAGCCGGAACCAGAGCCGGAGAGCTAGAGCCAAAGCTTGAGCTAACAATTACAACTAAGAGCATTTTGATGACCCGAGACATATGGGACATCATTAAAGAAAAGACATGCACATTCGAAAGCAAGTGCGAGTGTGCCAACAAAAGGATGCAAGGGATCGTGGATAAGAAGAATTCTAGTCAAGTTTGAGATGATACAAATCATGCTAGGAATATCACGAAATTGGATGGGGGGTGTTGGAATTTGTTATCCCATTTCTCACATGGAATTCTCTAGTCCAATCTAGACAACTCTAGTAGACGTGAGAAACAAACAATGAAAAGACAACCAACAAGCCGCCAACTTGTATGAAGACATCCACGCCATCTCTTATTTGTTCTAGAACACTCCATCTTGTGTTATTATAAAATAATAGTTGATATTTGTAGTAGATAACTGTGGAGACTTCCTCCACCGACTTGCTCGATGTTTCGTGTGGAGCTGACCATAAAATCCACATCATGTAGCTCCCTCACCAGCACCTCCTTCAACTATTGTAAAACCATCTTTATAAAGTAGTGAAACTATCTTTGTCCCATAAACCTTCTCAAAAAATCCTACCCTTATCCATCCTCTATCAAATATAAACTATACCATGCTTATGCGCACATTCAAATTCTAACAAAGTTTCTATACATTGTACCTTCATGTGAGATCATGACCAAGACATATTGATCTCTCAAGACACAATCAAAGTTCCCAAATATGCACTCTCAAGAGACTATTGACTGATATTGAAGAATTAGCGGATGAGTTTGTGGCTAGGGGTAAAATGAACAAACCTGATAAAAAAATGAACTTGGAACTTATTGGCCTAATTGAGAAAAGATATGATTCAAAGTTAACTGACCAACATCAAGATGTGCGAGCATTGTACTTTCTTATAATTGATGAAACTTCAGCATCTTCAAATTCATGTACATGTCTAATTATTGAAGGGTGGCCAAAAAGAAGAAAGATATATATTGATGGTCTTGGGTTAGGTTTTGTGTATGTAACAAGTATTGCCTCAATAAGCATAAAAGGGTTAGGGCAACGCTAACTAGCCTGCAGCAATTGGCATCAAATATAGCTCAGGAGGGGAGATATGAAAGTTTAGTACAGTGCATGTTCGATAAAGTCTATACCAAGTACCAAGGGGTATAGTATAGTAAATTTTGCTTGTAGTAGAGTACATGTTTGCAAAGGTACGGTAGATGTTTGTAAAAGTGCTGAATGAGGATTGTAGAATCTTTGATCAAGTGCATTTTGCTTTTAGTCTAGTACATATTCGTATAATATGGTAAATTTTCCTTTTTGTATAGTACATGTTTGTACATGTTTAGTATTGGAAGTGTTTGTAAACTCACCTTAAACAAATCTCAGAGGACAAGATACAGATTCTGCTTCAAGTGTTTCAGCACAAGAGAAAGAGACCACATCATCAAACTTTTGTAGACATCTGTGCAGATTCCTGAAGTTTCCATCCTAGTTCTGAAATTCGAGGTTTCTTCATCTCTCTCTCTCTCTCTCTCTCTTTCTCTGTGCAAGCCACTAGTCATTGCTGCCATTTCAAGAGTAACCCCCCCCCCCCAAAAAAAAAAAAAAAAAAAAAAAAAAAAAAAAAAAAAAAAAAAAAAAAACCAAAACTCCTTTTGGAAGCCCTGAATCTGATATATGCTGGTTCTTTTCTCTCTTGCTGTTCTTTTGAAATTTTGATCACCGTCCCCATCGTAAGATTATAGATCTCAACTTTCGGTCTACATATAATTTAAGTTTCTATATATTGTACCTTCATGTGGGAATTGCAGCAAAAAAAAGCGTGCTTACAATGGATAATGACCAGACAAATTGATCTCTCAAGAGACAATCGAAGTACCCAACTTTGCACTCTCTCTCGCCTCAGCCCCCCACCCCACTTCTCTCCCTCTCTCTCTGTCGCACACCAAAGGGATGCATATAATACGATGATGAAAAACTGGAGACTCATGAAGAATTAATTTTTGAGTACCTGGAGCTGGAGAAATCATGGAGCTTGCCAGTGGCTGAGAAGATGATGAGGGACACGTCAGCATCACACAGAACGGAGAGTTCCTGAGCCTTCTTGATCAGCCCTCTTCTCCTCTTCGAGAACGTCACCTGCCTTGCCGTCAACTTGTCTATCTTCTTTATCTTTATTTTCTCTCTCGCCATCTTCCTTAAATCTCTTGTCAAATTCTTTCTATGTATTGAAAAAGGAAAGAAACAAGAAGAAGATCAGACAAGACCCAGGTCAAAAACTGGTAGTAAATCATCTAGCGTAAGACGTGATGAGGCCTAGAAATTGATATTGCGAGAGCAACACAAAGATATTGAGTCATATGGTGAAAGTTCTGAGATTAGATCCCCCAGAAAACCCTAGAACAACAGGAAACCAGTTCAAATCCACGAGCATAACACGCACCCACAAAATAATAATAATAAATAAATAAATAAATAAGAAGAAGAAAATGCCGAGAAAATGCAAGATAGTTGAAGGGGGGGAGTGAAGATCTGTAGGTTTTGTGATTCTTCTTGATTTTTTTTTTTAATATTCCGTGGGGATGTGGTTTACCTTGTTCAGACGCTCAATTAGATGTTTTTTGTTTGTCTGATCATAGCAAAAAACAAAACAAAGCAACCAGTGAGAGAAGCGGAGAGAGAGGTAGAGAGAGAGAGGGAGAGAGCGCGTTTAGGACTGCTTGTCTTGTGGGCTCGAGAAAGGTAACTGGGTCTGCCCTTTTATAGCCAAAGAGGAATATCTTTAGCATCTACATTTTGCCCGAAAAAGGTTAACAATCTTTCAGAACGAGTTGACCAGAATCAACGCAATCATAGGGCTTTAATTTATTCATCTAAATATATTGCTTTGCCACATGACTGCGTGCTTTGAGCTCTTTTAGCGCCTATGAAGTATAAACTCTATATTTATTTATTCCTTTTAAAAAAAAATTGGTGAAGGATAATGCTCCTTCAAGGACATGTGATCTCTCTTTTTCATTGTTTTAAAAAAAAAAAATTAAAAAGCTAAAGCTGAATACAAAAATTTAACATCGCAAATCTGCCATCCCTATTTTTTCACCTAATAAAACATGAAATAACTCTTTAAGAGGTAATGAAAAGAAACTAGTATTAAAATACTTATCGGTTTTGAGATTCGTTAGCCAGTTAGCAATGGCAATTTCTTTTGATATTTTAAAGCAAAGTAGGGCCAACATTATCAATCAAAAGTTAGGGACTAACTAGATAGTGATGGTTTTAGAGTCAATCTCATTGATGATCTTATAAAAACCAAGTGGTTTTACGAAGCTGAGTCTTAACCATGAAGCCCAAAATTCTGCTTGTATCAATGAATATATTCCTATGAATGTGATAAAACCACTTAGCCAGTCATCCCCTTCAAATCTGAATAAACCCCCTACACTGGCAAGTAATTTTTTGCCTTTATCTCACCCATAAGTGTTCAATTAATCCACCCAGAAAGTGGGAAATCCCATATGACCAAAATCATAGGTGAAGATGTTTCATTATTTCCATTAGAACTTAGGTGTGCCACCTCTTCAAGATAGCCTTGCCACTCATCTAATTAGGCATGCCACCCATAAAGAGTTCATTGGGCCATGTGTGAAGGGCACTAAATGAGGCTTGGCCTATAAATGAAGCACCACCCTTCATTTCCCAATCCTTGGTTCACTTTCCCCTTTCCTTTCCTCTTACATGCTTCCTCTCTTTCTCCCTTAGGCTAACTTGCCACCACCCTCACCGCTCGATCATTTCTTGACCAAATCGTCCTTACTTCGTCAATTGTAAGTGGAATCTCTAACCCTCGGCTAAGGCAATGTGCTACGTTGTTTGATTTAGTCGTGTACTCACCGTGCACAGTCGTGTGCATTACAAGGATTGATTTTGTATGATTTGCTCATGTCTTGCATTCATAAGTAGAATTACGCTCCGGGTCACTTATAAGCCTCGCTTGGTTTTGAGATTAGTGTTGAGGTGTGATGGATCGAACCTCACTTGGCCTAGGATTGATCTTAAGGCGTGTCGATCAGAGCTTTGCTTGGCTTTGAGTCGGTGTTTAGGCATGTCAGTTCAAGCCGTGATCACGTGCTGCACCAAGCATATTCGGGCTTAGTTGTGTACAAGTCAATGAGCGTTTTGTATTATTTGCATTCATAAAGATGATTATGCCTTGAGTCACGGACAAACCTTGCTCAGCTTGGGATGGGCATTAAGGCGTGACAAACCGAACTTGGCTTAGCCTTGGATTGGCATTGAAGCATGTCCTTTTGAGCCATGCTTGGCTTTGGGTTGGCGCTTAGCTGTGTCGGTTCAAACCACGAGTCACGTACTGCGCCTAACATATTAGTATAGTTATGATGTTGTAGATCATGACATACACACTTGCATGAGCATGCCTTTGGGCCTTGTTTGCATCGGCTAAAATGAAAGAGAATGAACCGACTTGTGTAATACACAACATGTGATCATCTAATGAAAGATAAGACCCGTCGCCACTTGAGGTGGGGACGATGCCCTCACACCAACGGGATGCCGTCGCTAATTGAGATGGCAACAATGCCTTGTTCATGAGAAAGGGATGCCCCGATACTAACGGGTGCCTCATTAATGAGAACGAGATGCCCTGCACCAACGGGATGCCTCGTTCATGAGAATGGGAAGCCTTAGTTGAGCCAGAAAGCTCCTGAAAGTATGGAATACTCAACTTAATGGCCAGATGCCCAACTTGAGGCTGGAAGCACCTGAAAATATGGGAAGAACAATTTGAGAGGTTTAATGAACCTTTGTGCATGCTGCTGTGTATTGTTTGATGAGTTAGTTTAATAAATTTAAGGTATATCACGCATTGACGATAAGCCAAAATTAAACATGCCTATAGTCAAGGCAGAGCAGGGGAATTACTATAGATCTGCCATCGATGCCATAGTGTGAGTGATATTCGCATGCTAGATTCGATAGCGAGTCGTCCTCCTAGTGGAGGATTGATGATTTTTACTTGCTGAATCCTCGACTCACTCTTTTCTCTTTCAGACTCATAGGTGAGTTTGAAGTTGCAGCCTCCATAGAGGAGATAGGGATACCTAGCCTATGTCGATAGATATAGCATGAATATAGCATGATGTAAAAAGAAAAGGCCCATAAAAAAGGGTTTGTAAATGTGCTAATGTAATAGAAGAGTAGTGTGCTGTGCTGTGTTTTCCTAATTGCTTGTTTGTTGTGTTATCTATGAGACGGTTGTTGTAAATGCTTCCTCATGCTCATAATAACAAAATCGAAAAGAAATGGGTCGGTAACGCTCCTGGGATATCACATCAATACCCTGCTGGTCGCGGTCTTGGGTTAGGTTGTGACATATACTAACATGACAATAGGAAAATTATTCAATTAGTCATATATCTATTGTATGGCTGTTAATTGAGTCTTGAATTATTGATAATTTAGTCCAAAATCTTTTTGAGAAATTTCAATGTAGTTCTTCAAGTCAATTTTTGTTAGAAATCATTGAGGTAACAATCTAATTATCACTAGGTGTCCTACATGACACACTGTGTCATGTAATTTAATTGAAATGACTTAAGTGTAATTTGGTGCAAAGGTTTAGACTAAATTGGTAAAATGAGAAAATTTAGGATTGAATTTGTTTCTCTAAAATAAATTTAAGATTGATTGACCAATACCCCTCGATCTATTAAGGATACCAAATTAGAGAGAATCAAAATTAATTTTCAACCATACGCAACACAAGTTTTTATTCTAGTTGAGATTGATATTGCAAAAAACTCAAAACTAATACATTTGTGACAATTTTACCTAAAATTAATTTTTTGATTGTCACAAATCTCAAATTGATACACTTGCGATAAATATATACAGATTAATTTTTTGATTATCAAAAACCCGAAAATGGTATATTTGTGATAAATTTAGTATCCCTTAGTTTCCCTTAAATTAAATTAATACCACGAAAAACCATCAATTGGTATGCCTGTGAGAAATGAAGGGTAAAACCTCAAATTGATATATTTGGCAACTGCCATACGTCTTCCAACTTAATAATTTAATGACAAAGTATAACAGAAACTAATGGTAAATTTATTACATACGTACTAGTTTGAGATTTTTAGGTAAATTTGTTACAAGTAACTAGTTTTGCATTTTTTGTAGTGTTTACCCTTCTAGTTATTAGCAACAACATGTAATATCACGTGGTGGGTCCACTATTTTTAATGCAAAATGACGTCGAGAGAGTATGAAGAGCAAATTCTTTGCAAATGCTGCAATCATGAATATCTAATTCAAATTTTGTTGGGTAATTCATAGACACTTATACATAAACACACATATAGAATAAAAGTCTTGAACTTATATTATGGCGATTAATTCAATCATAAACCTTTCAATTGTACTAATTTAGTCCTAAAGTTTTTGTTAATTTGCCAATATAGTCATTTCAATTAATTTTGATCGGAAATCAATGATGTGAATGTTAGTAGCCTTAAATGACATGGTCGAAATTGGCATAAATAATTTTTTTTTAAATTTTTTTGATGATTTTTTTTTTTTATAGTTTAGGGGCCCTTAATGGTAAAAAAAGAAAAAAAGAAAAAGAAAATAATGAATTTATCTATGTTAACATTGGTCATATGATGTTAGATAGCCAACAACCATATTAGTGATTTCCGATCAGTTTATGATTAAATTGAGAGCCATACAATAGGATTTAAACTTGTTGGATATTTATCTCCACATGCACATTAAATTTCAATTTTAAGATGGTGGTATAGTATTACACGTCTTTCCAAATACACATATTGTAACTCAACACGTCATAGCATGAGCATGAACATCCCTTATGCTGCACGGAGCCGATCACATTAGCTTGTCAAAACCGCTTCTCTCTTTTTAATACATGTGAATATGAAATGCATCGACGTCCCAAATAGGTTGACACAGTGATCTATGAAAATGCCGTACCAAAGGATATCCATATCTTATTCTATGTCCCTTTACGAGTCTGCAATACATTTTATTCAAGATTCTATAAACTTGTCGACACTTCGTCCCTTCGTGGTGCCCGAAACGACCGAAACATTCCACGTACCTCAGCCTGTTCAGCACCCTTTTGAGCCCCCCGAAAGTTTTTACCTCTATCGTGCTCGAAACGACTGAAACGTTCCACGTACCTCTCGGGCTATTCACCTCCCTTTTGAAAAGACTTGATGTGAAAACCTTTCGACGATGCGGCTTCTTCGGTGCACCCTTTATGTTCCATTCATGAGATGTGGACGGGAGGATTACATTCTGAAAAGGTCTTCTGGTGATGATGTCCAAAAAGGAGCCTCGACCTCCTTGGTTGTCTACATTTCATTGGCTTGTTGCCTTGACTCGTCGCTCCTTCCCTTGGACGTGTCCTTTTCAAAGTCAATTTGAGGACAGGTTCTGATGCGACTACTCAAGCTGTTCCCTTGGTTTATTCCGTTTTCGAATACCGGACAAACAAGATTGTTTGATTAAATCCATCATATTTAAGTACCAAATACGAAGGAAATAAAGAAACAATGACTTGCGATAATCAAATTTACAATCGGCTGAAGTATTGATCCAAAAGAAGAATCCTCAATTCAAGCTTTCTCGATCATCACACGACTAGCTCTCACATGTCCGATGGGGATCAAACTTGGAATCCTCCTGTCATGATCAAGCCCATCTTTGCGGACCATTGGTTCCAATTTCTTCCACTTTCTTGATAAGTCTTTTGTCATTGAAATTATTGCTTGTTGGGCATTAAGCCAGCGCAAAATATACCACCATAATCCATAATATTATCTGAATTTTTAAAATTTATGAAAAATATATGCCGTTCTATGTATCAATATTTATATATAGTGAAAGTTTCAGATATCTCGAATTACAAAAAAAAAAAATTGAAATGTGAGAATTATGATACTTCTGTTAAGTAAAAAGTAAAATGCAAAAATCAATTGAGATCTATATTTTTGGATTTGGAACTAGTTCAGAATTGTTGCGTGACGCGCGCCCACCCGATCGAGAGTAGCTAGAGAATGCCTTGAGAAGATCGTCAAGATTCAAGAAGCTTTCTCACACAAAGCTGCTAGAAATGATGCCTAAAAGATGGCCAGCACACGGCTCAGCTTAAAGTAGGCCTAGAATATGCCTGTTTGCATTGGGAAATGATTTGAGTGAAAATATTCAAAAGATGCATGCAAGATCTCTCTCTAAAGCTAGGGGTTGGTTTCCATTGATGATGAGATGTAATATTTACTTATCGAATTGGGGGATCTATCGTTCTCCATTTACTCTTGATTTAACATTTAAATCGAAATGAAAATCTAGCAAGAGTCTCTCTATCACAACTTACAATTAATAACAGGGTTGTGCCAACAAGCATTTTAGGGCATTTGTTAAGCATAATAATGAGAAAATACTCTTTACTTTTGAAGTATTAACCGTTTGACGAAAGTGTTGGAGAAAGTAAGAAATAAAAATCTTCAATTAGATTATGAATTCACTACCAAGCGGGATATTTTAGGGATAAATGTGTCGTGAAATCCGTGTTGTGCATAATGGCGTAACTTCAAGCTATGTCATGTCAAGAAAGAATCCCTTGCCAACTTGTCTCTCGAGCATAGCTACATCATGTGGATAAACTTCCCAACTTGCAATATGCGTATAGAAATAAGGTGACGTGACCGCATCCTCTATTCCACATATACCACCCGATATCGAATCTTGGGGAGGGTGGGATAGTGGTTGGCTCATCACAATTCATTCAGAGTGGGCCATTCTTCCTCCGTCCTCATATAAAGGGAAAAAGAGAAAAGTTAAGAGCATAGTTATTGTTCGAGCAACTGGGCATCTCAATTTCCTACGAATATTTTTTATTCCTTTCATTGAAATCATAGAATTGTTTCGGTTAGCAATCTTGGTGTAATCCTCCATAAACAAGAAGGCATCGCATGAAAGTCGCTTGGATTTTTCCATGGTTTGTTTATTACAAACTACGGATCTTCAATCAATTACACATTTAAATTGTCCCAAATTAGGTCTAACGGTCGATAAGCAGATAGAGTCAAGCCTCGGATAACGAGCATCGTGCAAGGGCAGTGGAGAAAAAAGTCGTGACTGTAACAGGCCCAGTCGTGTGTTATTGAAATGCTTGTTCCAACACATCTGGGCCTCCCATAACAAGAACCTGATAGCTTCTACTAGAAAAGAACATCAAGACTTCTCCATAAATCTTCAGATTTCTCGAATTTCCTCGAGTTCTTGATTCGTATGGATAAAAAGGGTACAGATAGAGGGCCATAAGCGAGTCACACGGTGTCATCCCCATAAGATGAGCATTTGAAAAAGTACCAAGAGGAGTGCAGCAAGAAGAATACCAAGAAAATCCATAAAATGATAAGGAGCTAAAACCAAATTGTACTCCAGTAAATCCAAGATGAAACAAATTGGTCATCTAGTAGAATCCACACAATAAAATGCCTACACCACGACAATAGTGGTGGATACTTGTAGACAACTCAGTCGTCATGGAACAGAACATAATTTATGACAAACAATCTATTGCAGAAAACGATCCAAGAAACATTTGCACAAGTAATAAAGAGGGTAAGTATAAAAGTACTAGGATGCATCAGTGGAATTGGAGAGCCTTAGGCACTCACTCTAGCACCTCCTAAGACAAGTATCGTTCCAATTGGGCACTTGGTGTTGATTAACAAAAACAATTTTCGCACATCCAATTGGGACCTGGATGGATATGTGCAGCTTGTAAAGAAAATTTTCTCCTTTTCCATAGATATCCTCGTTAATTCTCAAATTTTGAAATCATAAGAAGAAGGGTTAATACCTTAAAAAAAACCCCAAACTAGTACAATTGTGATAAATTTACCATAAACTATTTTTTTGGCCACCAAAAACCTCAAACTGGTATACCTTTGACAAATTTACTCCAAACTGGTACACTTGTAACAAATGTTATTTTTTGTTAAATTTTACTGTCAAATTATTAAGTTAAATGACACGTGACAGTCGACTTGTATACCAATTTGGGATTTTACGCTCCGTTTGTCACAATTTCCAATTTTTGTGATTTTTTTTGTGGTATTAATCCAATTTAGCGGAGGGTATATTTGTCACAAATTTATCAGTTTTGGGTTTTTGCGGTTGAATAAATTAGTTTGGGGTAAATTTGTCATAAATGTACCAGTTTATGATTTTTTATGGTCAGTCGGGGTAAATTTATCATAAGTATACCAGTCTAGGGTTTTTCATAGTCAAAAAAATAGTTTGAGGTAAATTTTTCATAAGTGTACCAATTTGGAATTTTTCGGGGTATTAACCCGAAGAAGAAACTTAGGTCCTTTTGCATATAATTCCATTCTTTTCTCTTATTAGCATCCGAACAACATCTTCACTTAGTCTCCCAATTTCCTTTATTTTATTTTTTCTTGTCTTTGTCAATTTTTTCATCTCCCAATCACTGAGTGTTAATTTAAAAAGAGTGTGAGTTTTTTTGACGGAAAATTATTCAAAAAGTCATTAACTTACTGCACTTTTGCCAAATTAGTTCTAAACTTTTTCGTGTTCTGTCAATTGAGTTCATCTGGTCAATTGATTTACCTAAGGAAAGGTCAGGTTGACTCAATTGACAAAACGTAAAAATGTTTATAACTCAATTAGCTTGAAAGGTTTAGAATTGAGTTGGCAAAAGTGTAAAATTTTTATGACTTTTTGGATAAATTTTCTTTTTTTTTTAATTATAATAAAGAGATAAGTCACTTTTCTAGGATAATTTGATCTTCCCTTCAGGTCTACTACAAGTTTTTCTCCATTTTGGGTTAGTTGGGATCCTTCGCCATTAGGGTGAATTAAATTGAACACTAATGGGCAACACTGGACTTACAGCTACAAAGGGATTATTTAGAAACAAATGTGGGGATTAAATTGGTGGTTTATCACCTTCGTTGCATGCTTGTATAAAATCGACATATGGAACATCAAACAAAAAATCATTGTTATAAATATTTAAAATTTTATATAATGAAAAGAAATTATTGATAAAAGTGCACAATACAAACAAATTGTATATGTAAAAAGAGAAAATATTTTAGGATCTGCACTTTGTTTAAGAAGGCTCTCGTGGGATTAAAAAGATTTAAATCTTAACATCGGAACTTATGAGAGATAGAACTTCTAACAATTAGTTATTCATGGATACAATAAATAGATAATTAGTAAATGAAGATGTTTAAGGATGGAAATATGATTGAGATTTAATAAAAAGTGGAGGTTCTCTTTACTTTACATAATTATCTATATAGATGTGCTCCATAGGAATAACATATTTTAATGGGGATAATGTCAAAAAAACTTAAATCCATTGTATAGTAGCCAATTTAGTTTTAAAATTTTCAATTTAACCAATTGCTAAATCTTTTGAAGACTTATCAATGTTATCTTTCTGGCTAATTTTGATCGGAAATTAATGACGTTGACATTGCCGGTCATACATGGCATAACCGGTAATGACATTGATTTTTTGCAAATTTTTTTATAAAATTTTCTGAATTTTTTCTTTTCTTTTCTTTTGTTTCGCTATTCATCTTACCAAAGGGTCATCGAGGCCTTGATAATGGCTAGTAACACTTAGAATTCGTTTGGTAATACTTCTGTTCCGAGAAATAATTTCTTTTTAGAAATAGTTTTTTTCTATTTTTATTCCCCGCAACAATTTCTCAGTAAAAGAATGTGTTTGGTAACTATATAAAATTTCTTTTCTTGAAATGGAAAAAGAATAGGAATGCGTTTGGTACGATTCATAATTTTTTTTTTTTTGTAACGTAGAATTTCTTTTAATTTTTTAAGATTTCTTTTCTTTTCTTATTTGTCCTCGCCGCCGCTGCTGTTGCCACCGTCGCTGATAGCTACCGCTGTCGTTGCCAGCTGTCGACGACAGTGGCGGGCGATGGCGGTTAGCAATGGTGATCAGTGTTCGGCAGTGACGATCGACAGCCGAAGACGGCGGTCAGTTGGTGGCCGTTGGTAGTGATGATTGGCGATTGGAGGGGGTGGTTGACCGGCGGGAGGTGGTGGTTGGTCAGCTGCAGGCAATAGCAAGGACCAAGGAAGAAGAAAAAAAAAAAAGAAAAGTAAAAAATAGCTTATTTTTAAAATTATTCTCCAGAATAAGATGTTATTTTTTTCTACTTCTTATTTCTGTTTTAAATCAATTCCCTGGCCACTTTTCTATTCTAGGGAATGGAAAAATTAATTATTATTACCAAATATATTTATGTTCTTTTTTATTTTGGAGAGTAAAAGAATAGAAAAACAAAAGAACATAAATATTCCCAAACAGATCCTTACTAGCCACAAGTGAGGCTCGTGGAGCCCTTACTGACCACACTAGATTTGTGCGAGGGCCGTCAAGGCCCTTGCTTGTGGCCAATGACTGGTCAACTATTAATCATATATATTCCCTCATCTTTTAGGAAAATACAATACAAAAAAGATAAAGATAAAATTTAGATAATTTTAAAACATTATAAAAATTGTCTATGTCAGTGTTGATTATGCTACATAGGTGGTGTGACATCCCGATTTTTCCAATTCTATTTTCAGTAAAATTTAGATGGGCATTCATCTTTGCACATATTGTTCTTTTTCCTTGAGTTGGCCACTCATGTGAAAACTAATTTATTAGGTGAAGCCGGTGGGAGATTATAATGCATTAGACTCGAGAATTTGACCAGGAAACGACCTTTCGACCGAGCTAATCTGCAAGGATCATTATGGCACAGTTAAAAATTGATTAGAGACCGGAGATAGGTCGACTCGATAGAAGCAGATGATCAAGCGTGGGTGATTCCACCAGATTGCACCGTTTTGTTCTTGTCGGCCGACACCTTTGGTCCGCTTTTACGTCGATTGGGTCCCCGTGTCCGAATCGAAACCTTGAGATTTCCACGACAACCGAGAGTCGCCAATGTGTCAAAGATGTACATTGTGGTTTGAATTGATCAACCACAGGTCAAATGCACGAAAATTTCTAAAAAAGCTACCCGGTAGGTTAGGACGCGCTAATATTGTGCCAGAGTGAAATTAACCGTGAAATTGAAAGTGAATTCAGCAATTGGAAGTCTGGTTATGTCACAAACCTTATTAGGAACATTGGATTAATTTATGGATTTTAATTGGGCTCAATTGGAAGATGATTGATTGGAATTGAAGGAATTGTTCTACAAAATTTCATGCCCTGGCGGAGAAAGCAATTGCACCCATTGGCATGAAGTTGTGGGGATTTTAGTTAGTGGAAGATGACATCAGGTGATGTCATGGTGGTTGGCTAAATTGAAGAAGAAATTGACAAGTGGAGGGTGGAGATTGCTTCTTGGAAAGGAGCACCCATCAACATCATCTTCAACCTCTAGCTTGGGAAGAGAGAGAGAGGGGGAGAGGGAGAGAGCAGATCTGGCCAGCCAAGCCAGCCGACGCCTCCCCTTCGCCGGCCGCCCGCCCATCGCGGCCGTCGCCGCCGCGGCCGCCGCCCGTCCGTGCGCCTCGCCGCTCGCCATCCGACCATGGGACGCCTCCGCGGCGCCCCTTCGTCGTCCCGAGCTTCCTCCGCCGGCCGCTGCCGTTGCCGCCAAGGTCGCCGGAGGTCCGCCGGAGCCGCCGCCTCCTCCCGCTCGAGCCGCCGCCGCCCGCCTCCGCCGGTTTCTCGCCCGAACCGCCGCGAGTCTCCTCCGTTCGGCCTTGGACGGTGGCCGGATTTCCAGCCTAGATCTAGGACTTCAAGGCCCGCTTTGGGTGTCTTCCGGCCTCCTTTGGTGTCGCCCGAGAAGGTTTATCGTGGGCTCGCCGTCCTTTTCGCCGGGGACTCGTCGGAAAGCGATTCCGTGAGTTTAACTCACTAAATCTTGATTAGAGGGTTAATGATGCCCTAAGTGTGCTTAGTCTAAGTTAAGTAAGTTTAGGTGATTAGATTAGTTTATTTTAATTGTGGATTAGATTAAGGGTGTGATTAGATTAGAATATGTTTAATTAGAGATAATTGAGTGGTTATATTATTTTAACCATTGATGGGACATAAAAGGGTTTATTTTTTATTTAGTTAAATACTTCGAAATTCTGGAATTTTTATAATATATTATATTAAAAAAAATTTAAAATAGTTATTTTTGACCTCAATTGCTTAGAATTTCGTGCCGATCGCTATCGTGCATTTCAATTTGAATTTGATGAATGGATGTGGCAAATCGACTATTTAATGCGATAAATAGGAATTTTACTCATAAAAACCCAAGAGTCGGGTTTTGATGCAAAAATTGGGTGTTAAGGATTAATATTGTAATTTGAGTATATGAATGAAATGTGGAGTGTTCGGAGGTCAGTTTTGATTGTCGTGTTCTGGGTGAACGACTCGGTCGCAGTAGTGGCTAAGCCAACTTAACCTGTATTCCTTTTGGTTCGCCGTCAGTGTAGTGACGAGGCTCGGGTCGCAGTAGAGGCTAGGCCAACTGGACCTATGCTCCTTGGGGAATGTCGTCGACGTAGAGACGAAGCCGCGCTCCAAGGGGGGGAGGCGATGCCTGGCAATAAATGTCAGTAGATAGCTGAATTGTGAGTAGGCTATGCCCTTGTGTGGCGGTGAAAAATAATTGGAATATGTGCTGAGTGCGATCGTGGTTTATACGAAAGTATTGGTGTCCCAATTGTTTTAAATTCTCATGATTGCCTGAGATTTTGTGGTATAAATTGTGTTAACCTGCAGGAAGGAATTAAGACGAGGTAAGTCTTCTGTGTGAGGTGGCTAGGCCAGCCGGGGTGTATTTTCTTTCTAATAGGGGTTTAGGGGTTGAACTTTGCCGAGACAATGTCTCACCCCGTTGTGGGCCAAAATTTCAGGACCGTAGATGGCAGAACCCCGGAGCGTTACGGTCTTCCCGTGCATAGTACGAAGCAGAAGTTCAGTTGTCCCGATCCTGAGGGCCATTGGATCTATGAGCTGGTTAGGACCACGGTCTGGGTCCAGGAGGGCTTGGCTGTTAGGGTACCTCATAGATATAGGTCTTGGTTTTGTTTTAGGCCCAATGGTTTCAGGATTGGTCCACTTAGTAATTTTGATATTCCATCTGCTGTCATGGAAGCCATCCAAGGAGAAGGAGTAGATGACCCTCCTGATGGTAGGCTGGAGGACCCCTCGTCTCGGGAGGCTGCTCATTCTGAAGTGGGATCGAAGAGCGAGTCCGACTAGTAGTCTTAGGATTGCTCATTCTTTTGGTGAACTGGTTCTTTTTTGTAAGCTGACCATTTTAGTATATATGTAATCTATGGAATGATGTTTATCTATGATAGTACGCTTGTTATGAATGTGTTGATTTCCTGCTTTCCTATCTCGTGAGTTTTTGTTAGGGATTTTATAGCACGTTCCGTATGCGCATAATAAATTAATTGGGTTGGCAACACCACCTGGGGATGTCGCATTTGTATGACTATAGCGGGTTGTTCACGTGTCTCGGGGTTCGGGGCGTGACAACCCCATTTAAGTGGTATCAGAGCATGGTTTGTGTATGGAGTGATAAGGAGCGAGAGAGTCATGGGATAGTTGGTAGGAAAGGCTTTTAATATGCTGATGCATGTGTTTGTTAGTTGCTTGTTAACTCGTTGGTGAGGTCACTCAGGTTCTAATGTGGTATTGGGATTTGCAAACAGGTATCTATATTGAGGTTGTAGCATGAGTGACCGAGTGCCGAGAGCTGCTAGGAAGAGAGCAGCAGGCCCCGTGTGTTTCGGGGTGGGACGCCGTTGAGAATCTGTGCCCGTGGTGCCCTTGAGAGAGAGCCGGCTGAGGCCAGCGCAAGTGGTGCAGCATCGCCTCCATTCGATGCTAGGGTAGAAGCCCCTGAGGATCCGAGGTTTGCTGGGATTATGAGGATGCTTGAGCTGATGGGTGACAGAATGGACCAGCAGGCCGCCGCTTCAGCCGCCGCTACCGCCGCCGCTACCAATGCCGCCATTGCCGCCAATGCAACTGCTGCTGTTGCAGTTGCCGCCGCCCTTGCCGCCGCACCAGTTGATGAACCTGAGGAAGCACATGGTGAAGTTCCACCTGGGAACGTGGCCGCTGGGAGGCCTATGCATAAGCTGGTGGAGCAGTTCCTGAAGTTGAACCCGCCGACGTTCACGGGAGCGGGAGAGCCCGAAGCTGCATCATTGTGGGTTCAGGAGTTAGAGAATGCCTTTGATCTGTTGATGTGCACCGAGGCAGAGAAGGTTGTTCTGGCAGCCTATCAGTTGAAAGGGATTGCGGGTACTTGGTGGAAGACTACTAAAGGGATAGCTTTCCCTAGAGGAGTAGTGTCACGCCCCAAACCCCGAGACACGTGAACAACCCGCCATGGTCATACAAGTGCGACATCCCCAGGTGGTGTCGCCGACCCAATTAATTCATTATGCGCATACGGAACGTGCTATAAAACCCCTGACAAAAACTCACGAGATAGGAAGGCAAGAAATCAACACATTCATGAACGAGCGTACTAACATAGATAAATATCAATCCATAGATTACATATATTCCAACAAGGTCAGCTTACAAAAAGGGATCGGTTCACCAAAAAGAAGAAGCGATCCTAAGACTACTAGTCGGACTCGCTCTTCGATCCCACTTCAGAATGAGCAGCCTCCGGAGACGAGGGGTCCTCCAGCCTACCATCGGGAGGGTCATCTACTCCTTCACCTAGGATGGCTTCCATGACAGCAGATGGAATATCAAAACTACTAAGTGGACCAATCCTGAAACCATTGGGCCTAAAACGAAACCAAGCCCTATATCTATGAGGTACCCTAACAGCCAAGCCCTCCTGGACCCAAACCGTGGTCCTAACCAGCTCATAGATCCAATGGCCCTCGGGATGGGGACAACCGAACTCGCTTCGTACTATGCACGGAAGACCAAACGCTCCGGGGTTCCGCCATCTACGGTCCTGAAATTTTGGCCCACAACGGGGTGAGACAATGTCTCAGCAAGTTCAACCCCCTAAACCCCTATTAGAAAGACAATACACCCCGGGTGGCCTAGCCACCTCACACAGAAGACTTACCTCGTCTTAATTCCTCCCTGCAGGTTAGCACAATTTATATCGCAAAATCTCAGGCGACTATGAGAATTTAAAACAATTGGAATACCAATACTTTAATATAAATCACGATCGCACTCAGCACATATTCCAATTATTAACCACCGCCACACAAGGGCATAGCCTACTCGAATTTCAGCTATCTACTGACATTAGCTGCCAGGCATCGCCTCCCCCCCGTGGAGCGCGGCATCGTCTCTACGTCGACGGCATTCCCGAAGGAGCATGGGTCCAGTCGGCCTAGCCTCTACTGCGACCCGAACCTCGTCACTAAATTTAGAATCAGGTCCAGTTGGCTTAGCCTCCACTGTGACTCGAGTCTCAACCAGCACACGACAATCAGAACTGACCTCCGGACACTCCACATTTCATTCATATACTCAAATCACAACATTAAACATTAACATCCAATTTTTACATCAAAACCCGACTCTGGGGTATTTATGAGTAAAATCCCTATTTATGATATTAAATAGTCGATTTACCACATCCATTCATCAAATTCAAATTCTAAATGCACAAGCGAAGCAATCGCACGAAATTCTAAGCAATTGAGGTCAAAAATAATTTTTTTAATTTTTTTTTTTTCGGAATATAATATATTATAAAAATCTCCGAATTTCGAAGTATTTAATTTAATAAAAAATAAACCCTTTTATGTCCCATCAAGGATTAAACTAATATAACCACTCCATTAACATTAATTAAACACATTTTAATCTAATCACACCCCTTAATCTAATCCACAATTAAAATAAACTAATCTAACCACCTAAACTCACTTAACTTAGGCTAAGCACACTTAGGGCATCATTAACCCTCTAATCAAGGTTTAGTGAGTTAAACTCACCGGAATCGCTTTTCGACGAGTCCCCGGCGAAGAGGATGGCGAGCCCGACGACAAACCTTCTCGGGGCGACACCAACGGAGGCCGGGAAGACACCCAAAGCGGGCCTTGAAGTCCTAGATCTAGGCTGGAAATCCGGCTCTGTCCAAGGCCGAACGGCGGCTGCACGGCGGCGGTTCGGGCGCGGTCCGGCGGAGGCCGGCGGCGGCGGTTCCGGCGACCCTTCGGCGGCAGCGGCAGCAGCTCGGGCGGCTTGGTCGACGGGCTGGACGGCGGCCGAGCGCGAGCCGGCCGGCGAGCCGGGCGAGCGGCTTCGCGTGGGCGCACGGCGGCGGTGGCGACCGCGGCGGCTCCGGCGGCGAGCTGGCGGCGACGGGCGAACGGCGAGGAGCTCCGGCGGTGGTTGCCTCGCACGAGCAGCCCCTCTTTCTCCTCTCTCCCTCCTTCTTTCTCTCTCTTCTCAAGGTTGAAGATGATGTTGATGGGTGTTCACTTTTCCAAGAAGCCATCTCCAACCTCCACTTGTCCATTTCTTCTTCAATCTTGGCCAACCACCATGACATAGGGTGATGTCATCTTCCACTAAAATTCAAACTTCCACAACTATCTTTAATAGGTCCAATTTCACTTTCGCCGGGCATAAAATCTTGTACAACAATTCTTTCAATTCCAATCAATTCTCTTCAAATTGAGTCCAATTAAAATCCATAAAATTAATCCATGTTCCTCATAAGATATGTGACACCCCAGGACTTCCAATTGCTGAATTCACTTTCAATTTCACGGTTAATTTCACTCCAGCACGATATTAGCGCGTCCTAATCTACCGGGTAGCTTTTTAGAAATTTTCGTGCATTTGACCTGTGGTTGATCAAATCAAGCCACAATGTACATCTTTGACACATTAGCGACTCTCGGTTGTCATGGAAATCTCAAGGTTTCAGTTACGGACACAGGGGACCCAATCGACAGAAAAGCCGACCCAATGCTGACCGACAAGAACAGTGCAATCAGGTGGAATCACCCACACTTGATCACCTGCTTTTATCGAGTCAGCCTATCTTCGGTTTCTAATCGATTTTTAACTGCGCCATAATGACCCTTGCAGATTAGCTCTGTCGAAAGATCGTTTCCTGGTCAAATTCTCGAGTCTAATGCATTATAATCTCTTACTGGCTTCACCCGATAAATTAGTTTTCACATGAGTGGCCAACTCAAGGAAAAATAACAATATGTGCAAAGATGAAATGCCCATCTAAATTTTACTGAAAATAGAATTGGAAAAATCGGGATGTCACAAGTAGTGCCAGAGTGGAATGCCTTTCTCGAAGTCTTCAATGAGAAGTACTTTTCTGAGTGTGCTAGAGAGGTTAAAATGGCGGAGTTTCAGCGCCTTCGCCAAGGTACGATGACGGTCGATCAGTATGAAGCGAAGTTCGCTGAACTATCACAGTATGCCCCTGATTTAGTTCAGAGACCATCAGCCCGAGCTCAAAGGTTTAGAGATGGGCTCCGACAGGAGGTGAAGAGCTTGGTGGTGCCACTAGATCTGAAGGAGTACAATGCCATTTACAGGAGCCGCCACATCTGGGTCGCGGTTTAGCTCGAACAGGGAAGGTAATTGGTTTGGGAAGAGACCGATGTCTGGAGGAAGGTATCCTGTTCCACCCAACAGGCAGGGTGGGATAGGAAAACTAGCGCCGAGACCGAATGGTGTGTGTCGTCTATGTGGAAGAAGATATGGTACAGCCCCGTGCCCCCTAGGTTGGGTGCCTGTTATGAGTGTGGCCAGCAGGGTCACATTGCGAGGTTTTGTCCCAGGAAACAGATGGGACAGCATCAGTTGCCGCCGCCACCACCGTTGGGTCAGAACAGAGGAATCACGCAGCAGATGATGCCGCAGGGTGGGTTGACCCGACCTCCAGCTCAGGGAAGGACGTATGCTATCACCGGAGGACGGGCGGAGGATGCGCTGATGTGATCACGGTATGGTCTTGCTGAACGACCAACCCGCTTATGCTTTATTTGATCCGGAGCTACCCATTCGTTTATAGCTGAAAGATATGTTAAGTTGGTAGAATTAATTCCTGAGTTGTTGGAGTCAGTGATTAGTATATCTACGCCGTTGAAAGATAAAGTGTTAGCTTCAATGGGCTGTCTTGGTTGCAAGTTAGTGATTGGTGAGCGAGAGGGGAGGATAGACTTGATCGTCCTGGCCATGTTTGATTTTGATGTGATAATTGGCATGGGTCGGCTCACCAAGCAACGAGCTAAGTTGACTGTTATCGCAAGGCGATTCGGTTTAACCTTTGTTAGGGGTGAGAGCTTCGAATTTATTGGGAGTCGAGGAGGACCCTCGATTTCCTTAATCTCATCACTCGAGGCAACTCGTTTACTAGACGAGGGTTGCCAAGGTTACTCGGCGACAGTCGTGGATACGACAGTGGAGGAATTGAAGATAGAAGACATCGCAGTGGTGCAAGAGTTTCCAGACGTGTTCCCGAAAGAGTTACCAGGTTTGCCGCCAGAAAGAGAGATAGACTTTGTGATTGAGTTAGCCTCCGGAACCGAGCCAATCTCTAAAGCTCCTTACCGGATGGCCTTGTCAGAACTTAAAGAACTGAAGGTTCAGATGCAGGAGTTGTTGGATAAAGGATTTATTCGTCCTAGCGCATCACCGTGGGGAGCACCGGTTACGTTCGTGAAGAAGAAGGATGGTTCATTGCTTTCGTGCATCGATTATCGACAACTCACTCGGGTGACAATCAAGAACAAGTATCCGTTGCCGAGGATCGATGATTTGTTTGATCAACTTCAGGGGGCGTCGATATTTTCTAAGATCGACTTGAGGACAGGGTATCATCAATTAAGGATCAGGAAGGAAGATATACCGAAGTCGGTGTTTCGCACTCGATACGGCCACTATGAGTTCACTGTGATGCCGTTTGGGTTGACGAACGCCCCGGCTGCTTTCATGGATCTGATGAACCGTGTGTTCAGGGAGTACTTGGATCGGTTTGTAATTGTTTTCATTGACAACATCCTAATATACTCGAAGAGTACTGAGGATCATGAAAGGCACTTGAGGGTAGTACTTCAGACTTTAAGAGATCATGAGCTGTATGCCAAGTTTAGTAAGTGCGAGTTTTGGCTGACTCGTGTGGCTTTCCTAGGCCACGTCATATCCGGGGAAGGAATCTCAGTGGACCGAGCCAAGATTGAAGCGGTATTTAACTAGCCGAGACCGACTACATTGACAGAAATAAGGAGTTTTCTGGGTTTAGCAGGGTATTACAGACGGTTTGTAGAGGGGTTTTCAAGGTTAGCATCGCCGTTGACAAGATTTCTGAAGAAGGAAGAAAAGTTTGTGTGGTCAGATAAGTGTGAGAGTAGTTTCCAAGAGCTTAAGCAAAAGCTAACTACTGCACCTGTGCTAACTATTCCATCTGGTCCAGGAGGATTTGAAATCTTCAGTGATGCGTTGTTTAGAGGACTGGGTTGCGTGTTGATGCAGCATGGCAGGGTTGTTGCATATGCGTCCCGTTAGTTGAGAACTCATGAGCTGAATTATCGGACACATGACTTGGAACTCGCAGCGATCATCTTTGCCTTGAAAATTTGGAGGCATTATCTGTGTGGAGAAAGATTTCAGATCTTCACTGACCATCAGAGCCTAAAATACCTGTTCTCTCAGAAGGAGTTGAATATGAGACAACGTCGATGGATGGAACTCCTGAAGGACTATGACTGCGAGATTTTGTATCACCCTGGAAAGGCGAACAAGGTCGCTGATGCACTGAGTAGGAAGTTTTCAGTTGCACAGTTGGTACTCAAGGAGTGGAGTCTACTTGAGAGAGCACGGGATTCGGACTTCAAATTTGAGGTAGGCCACCTTTCAAATCTTATGGCCACCCTTAGAATTGAGCCGGAAGTGCAGGTCAGAATCAGGACTCTTCAGCAGACAGATCCAGGTGTTCAGAAAATCCTGCAAGAGGATGCAGAGAAAAAGAAAGCCGACTTTCAGACTTCTGAAGATGGAACATTGAGGTTCCGAGGACGATTGGTTGTACCTGACGATGTGGAGCTCAGAGAGGAGATCTTATTAGAAGCGCATCGTAGCAATTACAGCATTCATCCCGGTAGCACCAAGATGTATCAGAATCTGCGTCAACACTATTGGTGGTCAGGTATGAAGGCGGACATCGCCAAGCATGTTGCCAGGTGTTTGACATGTCAGTAGGTCAAGGCTCAGCATTGTAAGCCGGGAGGACTTCTGCAACCCCTCGGGATACCCGAGTGGAAATGGGAGCACATCACGATGGACTTTGTGACGGGTTTACCGAGGAGTCAGAGAGGGAATGATTCGATTTAGGTAGTGGTCGACAGACTGACAAAATCGGCACACTTCAATGCAGTACGAAAGGACTTGAGTTTGGATAGACATGCGGATCCGTATGTGCGCCGGATAGTTCGTATGCATGGAGTGCCGGTTACGATTACTTGACGAGACCCGAGGTTCACCGCCGCCTTTTGGAAGAGCTTGCGAGTGCCTTAGGTACCAAGTTACAGTACAGTACGGCCTATCATCCTTAGACGGATGGCTAGTCTGAGAGGACTATCCAAACTCTCGAAGACATGTTGCGAGCTTGTGTTTTGGACTTCAAAGGAAGTTGGGAAGAACAACTTCATTTGGTCGAGTTTGCCTACAACAACAGTTACCAGCAGAGTATTCAGATGGCTCCTTTTGAAGCAATGTATGGCAGAGCGTGCAGAACGCCAGTGTGTTGGGACGAAGTCGGAGAAAGAAAGATCACAGGCCCATAGTTGGTTCAGCAGTCAGTGGAGGCAGTTGCAGTCATCAGAAACAGATTAAAGACCGCTCACAGCCGTCAGAAGAGTTATGCAGATAAGCGTCGAAGGCCATTGGAGTTCCAGGTTGGTGATCACGTCTTCCTGAGAGTGTCACCGATGAGAGGTATTTCTCGCTTTGGCAGAAAGGGGAAACTAAGTCCGAGGTACGTAGGCCCCTTTGAGATTTTGGAAAGAATAGGGATTCTAGCGTATCTTGCACTACCGCCGAGGTTGGCACAAGTGCATGACGTCTTTCACGTGTCAATGTTGAGGAAGTATGAGCCGGATCCGACACATGTTCTAAATTTCGAAGAAATAGACGTGGATGACAGGGTATCATACGTTGAAAGCCCGGTTCAGATAGTGGATCGCAAGGAGCATGTTCTGCGCGCCAAGACCATCTCATTGGTCAAAGTGGTCTGGCAACACCACGGCACTGAAGGAGCAACTTGGGAAACCGAAGATTCGATGAGACAATTGTACCCTCACCTTTTTACTTAAAGTGTTGTAATGGTTTAAATTTCGAGGACGAAATTTTTATAAGGGGAAGAGTTGTGACATCCCGATTTTTCCAATTCTATTTTCAGTAAAATTTAGATGGGCATTTCATCTTTGCACATATTGTTCTTTTTCCTTGAGTTGGCCACTCATGTGAAAACTAATTTATCGGGTGAAGCCGGTAGGAGATTATAATGCATTAGACTCGAGAATTGGACCAGGAAACGACCTTTCGACCGAGCTAATCTGCAATGGTCATTATGGCACAGTTAAAAATCGATTAGAGACCGGAGATAGGTCAACTCGATAGAAGCAGATGATCAAGTGTGGGTGATTCCACCAGATTGCACTGTTCTTGTCGGTCGACACTAGGTCGGATTTTTTTGTCGATTGGGTCCCCTGTGTCTGTAACTGAAACCTTGAGATTTCCACGACAACCGAGAGTCGCCAATGTGTCAAAGATGTACATTGTGGCTTGAATTGATCAACCACAGGTCAAATGCACGAAAATTTCTAAAAAAAGCTACCCGGTAGGTTAGGACGCGCTAATATCGTGCCAGAGTGAAGTTAACCGTGAAATTGAAAGTGAATTCAGCAATTGGAAGTCTGGTTATGTCACAAACCTTATTAGGAACATTGGATTAATTTATGGATTTTAATTGGGCTCAATTGGAAGATGATTGATTGGAATTGAAGGAATTGTTCTACAAAATTTCATGCCCCGGCGGAGAAAGCAATTGCACCCATTGGCATGAAGTTGTGGGGATTTTAGTTGGTGGAAGATGACATCAGGTGATGTCATGGTGGTTGGCCAAATTGAAGAAGAAATTGACAAGTGGAGGGTGGAGATTGCTTCTTGGAAAGGAGCACCCATCAACATCATCTTCAATCTCTAGCTTGGGAAGAGAGAGAGAGGGGGAGAGGGAGAGAGCAGATCCGGCTAGCCAAGCCCGGTGACGACGCCGCACCTTCGCCGCCCGCCCACCCGTCGCAGCCGTCGTCGCCTCCCGTCCGCGCGTCGTCCCCGCGCCTCGCCGCTCGCCGTCCGACCGTGGGACGCCTCCACCGGCGCCCTTCGTTGTCCCGAGCTCCCCTCCGCCAGCTGTTGCCGTCGCCGCCAAGGTCGCCGGAGGTCCGCCGGAGCCGCCGCCTCCTCCCGCTCGAGTCGCCGCCGCCCGCCTCCGCCGATTTCTCGCCCGAACCGCCGCCGAGTCTCCTCCGTTTGGCCTTGGACAGTGGCCGGATTTCCAGCCTAGATCTAGGACTTCAAGGCCCGCTTGGGGTGTCTTCCCGGCCTCCTTTGGTGTCGCCCAGAGAAGGTTTGTCGTTAGGCTCGCCGTCCTCTTTGCCGGGGACTCGTCGGAAAGCGATTTCAGTGAGTTTAACTCACTAAATCTTGATTAGAGGGTTAATGATGCCCTAAGTGTGCTTAGTCTAAGTTAAGTAAGTTTAGGTGATTAGATTAGTTTATTTTAATTGTGGATTAGATTAAGGGGTGTGATTAGATTAGAATATGTTTAATTAGAGATAATTGAGTGGTTATATTATTTTAACCATTGATGGGACATAAAAGGGTTTATTTTTTATTTAGTTAAATACTTCGAAATTCTGGAATTTTTATAATATATTATATTAAAAAAAATTTAAAAAGTTATTTTTGACCTCAATTGCTTAGGATTTCGTGGCCGATCGCTGCTTTGTGCATTTAGAATTTGAATTTGATGAATGGATGTGGCAAATCGACTATTTAATGCGATAAATAGGAATTTTACTCATAAAAACCCAAGAGTCGGGTTTTGATGCAAAAATTGGATGTTAAGGATTAATATTGTAATTTGAGTATATGAATGAAATGTGGAGTGTCCGGAGGTCAGTTTTGATTGTCGTGTGCTGGGTGAACGACTCGGTCGCATGATAGTGGCTAAGCCAATGGACCTATATTCCTTTTGGTTCGCCGTCGGTGTAGTGACGAGGCTCGGGTCGCAGTAGAGGCTAGGCCAACTGGACCTATGCTCCTTGAGGAATGCCGTCGACGTAGAGACAAAGCCGCGCTCCAAGGGGGGGAGGCGATGCCTTGCAATAAATGTCAGTAGATAGCTGAATTGCGAGTAGGCTATGCCCTTGTGTGGCGGTGAAAAATAATTGGAATGTGTGCTGAGTACGATCATGGTTTATATGAAAGTATTGGTGTTCCGATTGTTTTAAATTCTCATGATTGCTTGAGATTTTGTGGTATAAATTGTGCTAACCTGCAGGAAGGAATTAAGACGAGGTAAGTCTTCTGTGTGAGGTGGCTAGGCCAGCCGGGGTGTATTTTCTTTCTAATAGGGGTTTAGGGGGTTGAACTTGCTGAGACAATGTCTCACCCCGTTGTGGGCCAAAATTTCAGGACCGTAGATGGCAGAACCCCCGGAGCGTTACGGTCTTCCCGTGCCTAGTACGAAGCAGAAGTTCAGTTGTCCCGATCCTGAGGGCCATTGGATCTATGAGCTGGTTAGGACCACGGTCTGGGTCCAGGAGGGTTGGCTGTTAGGGTACCTCATAAATATAGGGCTTGGTTTCGTTTTGGGCCCAATGGTTTCAGGATTGGTCCACTTAGTAGTTTTGATATTCCATCTGCTGTCATGGAAGCCATCCTAGGAGAAGGAGTAGATGACCCTCCGATGGTAGGTGGAGGACCCCTCGTCTCCGGAGGCTGCTCATTCTGAAGTGGGATCGAAGAGCGAGTCCGACTAGTAGTCTTAGGATCACTCCTTCTTTTGGTGAACTGATCCCTTTTTGTAAGCTGACCATTTTAGTATATATGTAATCTATGGAATGATGTTTATCTATGACAGTACGCTTGTTATGAATGTGTTGATTTCCTGCTTTCCTATCTCGTGAGTTTTTGTCAGGGATTTTATAACACGTTCCGTATGCGCATAATAAATTAATTGGGTCGGCGACACCACCTGGGTATGTCGCATTTGTATGACCATGGCGGGTTGTTCACGTGTCTCGGGGTTCGGGGCATGACAGGTGGTTAGGGCTAGCTGGATTGCCATGTCAGTGATTTCAACCAAAATTAGCCGTGAGGGCCAATTAGCAAATTATCAAAAGGTTTAAGCCTAAATTGGCCAAATTGAAAAGCTTAATACTGAATTGATGACTGTATAATAGGTTTATGATTATTTAAACAATTTTCTTTATTTTCATATTAGCTTAATTAAACAGTGAAGTCCCACAATACTGATGTAAACAGAAGCAATCAACCCTAGTGTCGTAAAAATGACTAAATTCACGGGTGTATTCCACAGCAGAAATAAGACCATCTTAGAGTGTGTTCGAGAGAGTTTATCTTTCACCTTTTAACTTGGAAACATTTACAATTTTGATTTTTTTTAATATCATATTTGTGATGGCTCGATGTTTTGAATGCATAAAGGTTGCAATAGGTGAAGTCTCCACAAAAAAAAAAACAAAAAAAAACAAAAAAACAAAGAAATACGTGCGCAAAGAGAGAGACGAGGTAGCAACTGGGCGAATTTTCGAGGGCTCTGTTTAGTAGCATCTATAGAAGGAAAAAGAAATAGTTTTGAATTTCCCTGTCTTTTCTCCTCGCCGAAAATAATTTTATGCCTGGGACATCAAGAGGGAAGAAAAAATATAATAAATTTGAATTGTCATTGTTTTTTTTTTTTTCAGAATAAAAAGGTTTTCCACTCAATTTTCATACTCCACACTTTTCCCAAAGGAGCGTAAGAAAACCAAGCTTTTGATATTCATCCCTCATTTTCCTCCCCTCCCCTCTTTCCCAAACAAAACATAAGCGATGTGATGCGGCTAATAAAGTGGCACCCTCGTAATCCCTTATCTTTGCAAGTCTAGCATCTTCAACCATTTAGGACCCCAGTTCTTAGGATCCTTTCTAATTTAGGTTGGGGTTGATTTTGAAAGGGACATTATTCAAAATCAATTCTAGAATACTCTGATATTTTGCTCTAACCATTCCTTCCATTAATTGATAGTCTACAATATGGTCATCATTCATTTGATATTCATAACTCGTAACTTACTATTTAGGAATAAAGGAAAACATTACTCGTTTCAAAACTTGTTTTAAGGGCTAGTATTTTATGGGCGTGGATATTATTGACATTGACATATCTCATTGCATAACTTGTAGATAGATGTCACATAGTCAATAGTATGTTCTTCTACAAAGATAGTTTTTCGCTCTGAATAGACCTTAACAATTAATATAGATTGTATTGATGTTGTTGTCTAGGGAAACCAAGTAAGAAAAATACAAAGATAGACTTCAGATGGAGAATTGTTGTAACAGTTATATCTACATAAGAAGTTGAATCATCAATTAGCTATATGCACTAATAAACATTTTTGGGGGGACTAATAAGTGATAACTTTTTTTTTTTTTTTGGTAAAAGAAATTTGTATTCATGACTTAAAAGGATACATGAGATGTACATAGATTTTCATGGTAAAGTAAATCGAAGCAGAACAAAGGCCAGAACACTACAAAATGAAGCCAAATTCAAAAAACAAGGAGGATCAACAAAGCACCAGCAGGGTTAAGCACACACTCATTCCAAATGAATGGATTTGTCAAGTAAACTAATTGATGGTCAATCACTAGATCTCGTATCATCATTAGTGATGAGCAGGCGCCGGAAATTCCTTCTCCAATAACTATGGAATGCACCTAAGTTCGGCTTTCTCTGCGTCATCGCTGTATGGAGACAACTAAAATGGGTTAAATAAACACATATCTAACATTTGGAAGAGCAAATCTTCATAGTTTAGCAAGATGCTAGAGCGCCTATGATCATCATTGAAACCGGAGGCAAAGGACCTATACATGGATGGAGCATAGGGGTATCGAGTCATAGAAAACATTATTAAACTCCTCGATCTAAATCGAGAGAGAATAACTCCTAGGTTTAGAAGTAGATTTGGAGATTTCAAACTCTCAAATCTAGAACTAGATTAGGAGAGCACAGCTTCCGGATCTAGATCGGAAGAGAAAAAGGAGGAAAAGTACAAAAAAGCTTGAAGAAAATCAAAAGAGATGGAGGGGAGGGTGAGACTAACTCAAACCCTCCCCATGGTTGAAGATTGAAGAAGACAATGAAAAGAGAAGAGAGAGGAGAAGACTTTTCGGCTGATAAGCGCTAATTCAATCATAACTATTTGAATCACGGGCTTCAATCCTTTATTCTTATCATCGAGATAATGCGCTTCCTCCCTTTATTGTTTGCCAGCAGAAGACGCACCAGTTAGCTGTCTGATAGTTCAGCTTCGAAAAGGAAGCCTGCAAGATGATGACATAAGCAGAGAAATTAATGTTGCAAAGAGCAAACTGACTTGGCTAATGCCAAAAAAAAAAAAAAATGGTCTTATAATTTATGAAGATAATGAGTTGAATCACAGACAAGAGGCCAGGGGTAAATCCTTCCTGGGCAGTCTAGCTACCTACTATTCTATCATTCACATGCTTTGATCCTTCGTGCGAAATGGGAAAAATTAAAAATTTATCCATAACTTCTTCATAAAATTGGTATACTTGGTGGACTTCTGTATCTGGTTATGATAATTTAAATAAATGGGTCATTGCACTTAACATATCGATTTTGTAAAATAGATTTCTGTACACCAGTTAATTATTCTTTTCAAGGATCATGCATGAATTCTCTGACAATACTATGTCCACACGAAACCTAAATGAAAAGTTAGCCAATGTCAATAGTCCGACGCATAAACTCACCTGCAATAATAGCAGTTGATAACAAGATCTAAAAAAACTCCAAAAGGCTGGGGCTAAAAATTGTTAAGTTTCCTAAATGTATCAATTTAATTATCATAAGAAACCAAAAAAAAAAAAGTTGCATCAAGATATTTTATTTATTCTTTTGTAGTAAATCAGTTCAACTTGTTTGCTCACCCTAACTTGAGGAATGAGAGCTATCATCATCCAGAGAAGCAACGCTATTGCTGCCGACGGAAATGTTGTTGACTGTTGACCGACTCCAACAACATGCCTTCGGCCTCTAGGACCGCATTATCGCCCTCTGAGTTCATGGTTACCAACTTTTGTTGATGCAAAATCATCATCGTTGTCATCTGCAATTTACCGAAATGAAAGAACCACATTTTGACACTTCTTTTGAAGAAAAGAAGAATGCATGGCGATTTATTAGTAACAAGTAAGATCGTTTATCAGGAAGTAATCTTACTTTCTGTCGCAGTTGCTTGTTCTCCTAATCAAATGTGCTTCGTGCAATTTCGGAAAGAAACAGTGTTCAAATCAACAGATAGAATCTTTGCATCAAATAGTTACATTCAACAAATCTAAATCTGCCCAACCCACGCCACTTGAATATGCACTTTAACGTTATGTAATGTTCACAGCATGGGAAAAATCTTTTGGAGGGTTGACCTAACCGCGTAATGTTTATAATGAAAGATGGACACAAGGGTCTAGTCAGTGTACATGAACTTTTCTCTGCAGTTTGTTAATCTCGGTCGACACTCGATCTTCCTGGAAAGAGAGGAACGACCAAAATATGGAAAATCCAAAGAGTGAAACGAGAACAATGCGCATGAGGTACCCTTTTCTTGGTTCTTATGAAAACCAAATGAATATAAGTTAATGAAGAAACTTCAGTCTTGAGCACGAGGCTCAGTCCAGCCCCGAGTTTGTTCTCTAATTGTCCCAATTCCTACACGCCCACCCCCTCCAGATCCTCTTCCCTCATCTGCCTGTAATAAAAACTGGAAATAAATGTAACTGATCTGCGAAAAGGAGGAACTAGAAAAGAAAGACATAGTTACGACTCAAACAAGCACGGAAAAAATATGCACACACTTCGGTTGTGAGCCTTATCATTTACTTCCTTGTGCAACATTTCAAGATTGCTCCTCTTTCTAAGATAAAGACAATAAGAATGAAAAAAAATATTAAATCCTCCATGCGAAAATTCGTTTTAATTCATTTTATGTCAGTGTTTCATATGTCGCTATTATACTTTAGGGAAAAAGAATGTAAGGCTTGCCTATTCAAAGAGGAACCTTTTAACGTAATAGAATGATTTCCTCAAGAGAATACTTGTCTCATTTCAAGAACATACGGCGCAAATTCCAGAGAATATAGAAGGCATAATTAAGCAAGTGATTCACCTGGAGTGCAAGACATGGTTGGACCGGTTTCTCAGAGCTATTGGAGTGGAGAACATACCTCATTAGTGTATCCTCCATACTTGCAGAAAGAGGACATAAAAAAAACCACAAAGGAAGATTTAGATAAGAAAATGATACTGAAACTTGACGCAAAGTGTTTATAAGACGTAGGAATTTTGTTAATCTCTATCAAGCCTCTGAATTTTTCTGTTTTAAACATTAAGCCGGTAAATTGTGATTTCTTGGTCGATGAAGTCCCTCAGCTCAAGGGTCGACCAGATGATGTAGCCTAAAGTTAACTGACCTCTTGTGGAGTCTTACATTAAGTTGAGGTGAGGTGAAGGTCAGACAAATAGTTCCTAGATTCTAGTTATCCGTGATAAGATCAGAGCGACCCAATAAAAAGTGAATTTAGAGTTCATTGACCTAATTGGAAAAAAAGGGGATTCAAAGTGCAGTGATCCACATCAAGACATGTTTCATAGTTCTGAAACATTGTCACATTCAAATTTTTAGGTATATGTATACATGGCGGGCAGCCAGAAAAAGAAAAAAAGATAGCAATGACGTTCGTTGAAATGTAGCTCAATGCGTGGTTAAAACTAAGCCAATTACCAAGGGTACAGTACAGTACATGTTGAAACATGATTGTAAATCTGGATGATGCCCATTTTGGTTTTGGTATTGTATATATTCGTATACTTATGGTCCATTTTTATAAAAGTGCTGAACTAGGTTTGTAAAATCTTGACCAAGGCCGGTCAAGATTATTTGGGGCCGAATTTTTTTTTCTGATAGCTAATTAGCTGGATCAACTTTTATTTTTTTCTTTTCCTTTAGTTAAAATCTCGTAATTCACGTATTATGGCCTTTTTTTACATTTGAAACTTCTAAAACTTTCACAATATGTACACGTTGGCAAGTAAAATCTTATATAACCTACCCATAATTCTAGAACTCAGATAATATTTTAGATTTTGATGAAAAAAACAACAATATTTTTCACTTTCTACTTAAGTGTAAACAAACATACCACGATAAAGCTTGTAGGAGGAGGAGGGAAAGAAATGCAAGAGAGAAAACATGTGTTACTACCTTAAGTGTTCAGCGCACTAGAAAGAGACGTGTGAAAGTTTGCGCCCTTTCGAGAAGCTAGCACCACCATTAGACTGCCGCCCGCAAATGACACATCTTAGTTGCCTCATTCGCCGTCTCTTAGCCACTGAAGACTATTCAGACCTATACTCAAACTCAAGTCGACATCTTCTATGCACCGGGATGTTAGAAATATATTTCCTCATATGTTCTATATCACTTTTGATTAAACATATATGATTTGATTTCCTTAAATAGTAATATAATAAAACCTATAAAAAGTTTCATGTACTAGATATCAATATATACATAAATCCAGATACCTGTCTTATGCATCTTATTCTTAACTCTAGTTTAGAATTTCAGGTTTCTTCATCTCTCCTCCTTGCTCCTTTTGGGCGTTCTGAATCTGGAATATGCTGGTGCTTTTATATTCACTCTTGCTGTTCTTTTCAAGTTTTGATCACCGTTCCCATCATCAGACAATAGATCTCGACTTTCAATCTACAAATTTTTTAACTTCCTGTATAGTATACTTCGAGAACGAATTGCAACCAAATATTGCGTCCCCATGACGGATTTCAACCAAGACATACTGAACCCTCAAGAGACGATCGAAATGCCCAAATATGCAATCCCCATCTCCCCCTCCCCCTCCCCCTCCCTTTTCTCTCTCTCTCTCTCTCTCTCTCTCTCTCTCTCTCTCTCACATACACACACACACACAAAGCCCCGCCCTTGCATTACACACACCCATGGTACGATCAAATTGCACATCCAAATTGAAAGTCCCAAGTTAGTTCAATATTTCTATGGGATGCATCATATGATGATGAAAAACTAGAGACTGGAGACCTGCGAAGAATTAATATTTTGAGTACCTAAAGCTGGAGAATTCTTAGAGCTTGCCAGTGGCTGAGATGATGAGGGACAGATCAGCGTCATTCAGAACGGAGAGCTCCTGAGCCTTCTTGATCAGCCCTCTTCTCCTCTTCGAGAATGTCACCTGCCTCGCCATCAAGTTGTCTATCTTCTCTATCTTTATCTTTACTCTCGCCATTTTCCTTGTATCTCTTCTCAAATTCTTACTATGTCAGGAAAAGGGGAGGAAAGATCAGACGAGACCCAGGTCAACAAACTAGTGGTATTTCACCTAGAGAGAGACATGATTAGCTTGGAATTTATGTCGAAAGAGCAATACAAAGATCTTAAGTCATATGGTAAAAGTTCTGTGAGACTAAGTCACCAGAAAACCCTAGGAAAACAGGAAAACAGGAAAACAGTTCAGATCCATGAGCACAACGAACAAAACACACCCACAAAAAGAAAAAAGATGAAGAAAATGCCCAGAAAATGCAGAACAATTGAGGGGGGTGACGAGATGTGGGTTTTGTGATTTCTCTTGATTTTTTTTTTTTTTTTTTTTTTTTTTTCGTTGGGTGGGTTTACCTTGTTTAGATGGTGAACCAGATGGGGTTTTTTTGTCTAATCATAGCAACAAAAAGAAAGCCATCAGTGAGAGAGAGAGAGAGAGAGAGAGAGAGAGGGAAGAAAGATCAGACGAGACCCAGGTCAACAAACTAGTGGTATTTCACCTAGAGAGAGACATGATTAGCTTGGAATTTATTTCGAAAGAGCAATACAAAGATCTTAAGTCATATGGTAAAAGTTCTGTGAGACTAAGTCACCAGAAAACCCTAGGAAAACAGGAAAACAGTTCAGATCCATGAGCACAACGAACAAAACACACCCACAAAAAGAAAAAAGATGAAGAAAATGCCCAGAAAATGCAGAACAATTGAGGGGGGTGACGAGATGTGGGTTTTGTGATTTCTCTTGATTTTTTTTTTCCTGGGGAGGGTTTACCTTGTTTAGATGGTGAACCAGATGGGGTTTTTTTGTCTAATCATAGCAACAAAAAGAAAGCCATCAGTGAGAGAGAGAGAGAGAGAGAGAGAGAGAGAGGGAGGGAGGGAGTGCGCGCGTGCGCGAGAACCATGTGTTGGGGGAAGATCGTCGAGAATTAAAACGGGATCCTCCCTTTATTCGCCAAAGAGGTTATCATTCTATGATTATCTTTTACGATTTGACGTTTACATTTTGCCTAAATAGATGGGAAACATCCTCGAGAACGAGGAGACCAGAATCAACGAACCCCAGGACTTTAGTTTATTCATTTAAGTATTGCTTTGAGCTCGAGCACTTTCAGCATTTACAAAGCATGAACTCGTTATTTATTTATTTATTGTTCCTTTAATTCTAGCGAAGGGCTCTGCTCCCCCAAGGGATGTGAACTACTGACCATTGATGTATGAGTATTGCATTTTAGAGAGATCGAGCAAATTCTCTTCTTCATTGACTATCAAATAAAATCAAACTGGTTCATCTTTTCTTAGTCTCATCTTTTCTTAGTAAGCAGACTAAGAAAAGAATAGTAGAGCATGAGTATTATGTTTCGGAGACAATCTCTAAAGGAGCTGATTGGATTTTAGATTACGTATTTATTTGCCAAAATCGCCGTGTTTATGATAATGTCTTTCATTTGTTTTGCCCTATTTTCTTTACCTACATTATTTATTTATTTTTATTTTCATAATTTCTCTTACTGCCCTGGAAGAGATTTATTGGCTCACTCATCTTTAGGTCATCATTTTTGTAAGTTCTCAAAAAACTAAACTATTTACGTCAAGATAATTACAAAAAAAGTTCTAAACTTATAGTATGGATGTTAATTTTGTCTTAAACATTTCCATTTGTCAAATTTAGTCCCAAACATTTTGATAATTTGCCAACATAGTCCTTCCGGCCAATAGGGGTGTGGATGGTCCGGACGGGCGGTTCCCGACCTAGAACCGGGAACCGCTCGCTAAGAACCGGTTCCGAAAAATTGGAACTGAGAATCGCCCGCTAGTTGCATGGATCCACCCGAGAACCAGACCGCCGGTTCGCTTCGGTTCCCGAGTGGATCCATAGAACCGCTCCAACCTTCACGCCTTCCCCTTTCCGCCTTCAACCGGTTGCAACCTCGCTCCGCTTCCGTCTCGGCCACCACCACCATCTTGGCCACCGCCTTCGTCATCTCCCACTCCTCCCTTGAGACCGACAATGAGGAGGAAAACGAGGACGATGAGCCGTTCTTAGACCTAGAGTTCGCCCATCCCCGAAGATGAGGATGATGGGGAGAAGCCTGAGGAGGGGGAGGAGGAAGAGGGGAGGTAGAAGCTGGAGCCTACATAGATACTTTTGCTAATTTCGAATTTTTTTAATATTAAAAATTAATATATTATTATAATATAACCAGTCCGGTCCAAGTGGGCGGGTGGGTGGATCCGCCCATTGAACCGGAAACCGGACCGGTACCCACCGATTCCTATAAATTGGAACTGGGAATCGGACCGGTTCCCTTAAGAACCACTGTTTTCGGGCGGTTCCAGTCCGGTTTCGGGCGGTCCGGGTAGGTCCCAGTTCTTTTGTACACCCCTACCGGCCAATATTGGCAGAAACTTGCTAAAATAGATACTGATCATTCTATTTGACACAACTGACGCTAATTTAGACAATTTTCGCATCTTTTATTAGAAAATTTTGAATCTTTTATAAAAGTTTTGAATTATTTTCTTGCCTTTGTCAACCTTGCCCACAATAGCGAGGGTTGCCAAAACGGTAGGAAAAGAAAAGAAAGGAAAGGAAAAAGAAAAGATTAGAAACTTTATAAAAAAAATACATACATTTTAAAAATAATGCAAAAATTGTCCATATCAATGTCAGCAATGTCACATAAGACAATGGTGTCCACGTCAGCCCTAAGAATTAGGTTGACAAAGGTGGAAAGCTCTCCATTCCTGATTTTGCCTAGCAAAATTGGTTGATATTGACAAATCGTTGAAAGATTTATGATTAAATTAATCAAATTGAAAATTTTATAATTGAAATGGTATATGTACAATAGGTTTAGGACTTTTTTGGTTGTTTCCCCATAAGCTCTGTAGCCATCGACACGTAAAGAAATGTATGTCATTTAATGATTGAAAAGATTTCAACAATTTATATAATTTCTTGGGATTTTACTTTTGTAAAAATTCTATTATCCCACTAACTATCCTCCAAGTTGGTGAGTACTAATAATTCTAAGTGAGCTTTTAGGGAAAAATAATTGATGGAGGAGCTCTTATGGATAATTTAATAGTAAAATGGAAAAAAAAAAAAGAAGAAGAAGAAGAAACTAACGCATTGACTTATACAAAACTTACCTGAAGTGAAAGTTTCAAGAACATTGATTAATATTTTCCATGTGGTAACTCAGTTACACTACATATGTTCACTAACCCGTGCACACAAAATTTTGTCTTATACAATGTGGTAAAGCGAAAGCTTCAAGAAATTTGACTAATATCTGCCATGTGGTCATCCAGTTATAGTCCAAGCGTTCACCACTAATATGATGAGCAATTATTTTAAAATTGATATGAAGACAAAAAGGACAATAAATTTAGATTATTAGTTTTCTGAAAAAAAAAACACTATGATAACTAAGTATTGATCAAACTATCATAATAAACATGATAAGCAACCAAACTTAAGCAAATCAATTTATGTTAATTTTCTAAGAGGCAATGACAAGCAACCAAACTTAAGTAAACTAACTTATCCTAATTTATAAAATGCGAACGCATTGTGAGCAAGATTTGGAAAAAAATTACTGCATTTAAAATTGAAGCAAATGAATGCATCAATAAATGATGAATCCCAAACTAAAAACAATTTTCTCAACGTGTGTAACAAATGTAACAAATTAAAAGTAGTTTTCGCGGAAAACTCAATGATTTAAGAAAATGTTTTATTTCCTGGTAAAACATTTTTCAAGAATACGGTTAGTTTTCCCCTATATGGTGATATATGATCGAAAATCTTTTCTATTGTTTGGATATTATTGGAAATTTTTTCAATCCCATGGCTGTATTTCATGCAAAAATAAGTTCTCATTTTTAATTTTAAATTTTTTAAAATCAAAATTTTAATTATTTTATTTTTCTCTTTTTAATTTTAATTTTTTTAAAATGGAATTTTAATAATTTTTAAATTTTATTTTCTTTCCTTTCCTTTTTATTCTTTCTTCCGCCACTAACGGTCGACAATGGCCACAAGCAAGCTCCGCCTTACCAAGATCAAGCAAGTTGCGAGCTCACTTGGATTTAGCAAGCCACGAGCTTGCCAACCTTGGCCGAGCTCAAGCTAGTGAGCTTGGGCTCGCTTGGATCGGCCAAGCCTTGATCTCGTTGGCCCATGTCTTGGCCGGTTGCCGCTGATGGAGAAAGAAGGAGGAAGCAAAAGAAAGAATAGATAAATGAAGAAAAAAAGAAAAGAAAAGAAAATTAATAATGATAAAATTTTTAAATTTTTTAAAATAATTGAATATTCATTTTTTTAAAAATTATTCTTATAAGAATAAAATTTTCATTAACCAAGGACTCTAAGATTTTGAAAAATTTTGAAAAATTTTGAAAAATGTTTTTTTGTTGTTTCAAATGGGAAATTGTTTTTCTAAATTTAAGCTTTGGTAGGAAAACATATTCCCGTGACTCATTTTCCTATATTCCTAACTGAATCAAATACTGAAAAATGAAAAAAAAAATGTTTTCCTAAAAAACAATTTCTGTGAAACAAACGCACCCTCAATTACAATTTATAAATATTTCTTGAACTATTACTTATTATTTTTGTTAAAGGATGCGAGGGCTATTATGGTCATTAACACTGAGAGGGTTATTATGGTCATTAAGTATTATTTGATTAATAATAAAAATGTGAAGAGCGGCAAATCTTAATAAGTTTTTATCCTCTCGTCTTTTGTTCCATACACTCTCCTCTCTTTTTCTATATCACTTTCTACATGATATCAGAGCCTGAATAAAATAAAATAAAAAATAGTTGTTGTCACTTTTGATTTGACATTGGTGAGCGTCATCTAACCCAATTCAGTGTCGCTCGGCCTTGTTGAGTCCAAATTTAACCTGATCCAAACCTGACGCCGAGTGCCGTCAGCTTAAATCCAATGTCTGACGATGTTACATGGTCTCGTTCATCATCCAAGACCCAACATCGATCGAGCTCGTGCTCCTTCGTGCAAGCAGATCTGAGTTGTGTGGTCCTCAAAAGTTTGTTCGTGTGTTGTTCTCTATGTTCTACAAAAAAAAATAAAATAAATAACAGCAATTTACTTGATGGGATTGCTGATCTTTTTCGCCTCGAAATTGATGTTGGATGAGTTGGTTTTTGTTTGGGCATAATTTATGATTTTGGCTTATGTTTAGATGAAGTTGATGAATTTGATTGAAGTGTTGTGGAGATTTGGATTGGTTGAAACAAATCATAGTAGTTTGTTGAATTGAATTCTGGTTGGTGAGATTTGAATTTGATTATTGTGCTAAAAAAAAAAATTTGTGTTATATTGGTACACATGGTATAATGGTGGGGAATAAAGGTGTAGTAGCTGAGGTTGTATCTACATCCTCTAATCGTTTGACAGAGAAGAAGTTAGAAGGTATTGCCAATTTCCAACAATTGAGGAAAATCTTATTGTTAGTGTTGACTAGGAAAGAGCAATAGAATCATTTAATAGGTAACAAATCTACCTCCGATACAAATTGGGCTACTATGGATGCCAAAATTCTTGGTCAAATGTTAAACTTCGTGGAATCCCAAGTTGCGGATATAATTATGCATATTAATACAGCGAGGAAGTTGTGGGACTACTTAGATGTCCTTTATTTTGGATAAATTAATCTTTCAAGGATTTATGAAGTATCCCATGAATTTTATAAGACTAATAAAAAGGGTCGGCCACATACCTAGTATTTTGCTGATTTTAAACGGATGTATGAGGAGCTTAGTTTTCTATTACCCGTTACCTCTAATGTTAGGGAAATGCAGGAGCAACAAGAGCAATCGGCTGTTATGGGTTTTTTTGGGAGGACTAGGACCAGAGTATGATGCAGTCCATTTCCTAATACTTGGAGGAGATAGAGTGACTTCACTCACTAAGACATTTGCTCATATCCTGAGGGTCTCACATGAAGCACCTAAGGATATATTTTCTACAGGTGATAGCTTAGCCTTGGATGCGGGAGTAACGAGAGCAATTGGTTGTTATGGGATTTTTCGGAGGATTATGACCAAAGTATGACGCAGTCCATTCCCTAATACTTGGAGGAGATAGACTGACTTCACTTAGTGAGATGTTTGCTCATGTCTTGAGGGTCTCACGTGAAGCACCTAAGGATGTATTTTCTATAGGTGATAGCTTAGCCTTGGCAACTTGAGGAAATTGCGGTGGTGGTCGAGGTCATAGTGGTGGCCAAAGTGGCGATGGCGGCCGTGGTTTTAGTAGAGGCTAACCACCCTCATCTAGTAACTTTTCCAGTGACATATGAGGTAATACTGAGTTTGTTTGGACTTGTCATTATTGTGATTTACCTGGACACATTTAGAGATTCTGTTATAAGCTTCATAGAAGGCCCCCTTAATAGGCTGCAACTAATGTAGCCAATACAGTATAGTCTAGTACATCTTCACAATCTTCTGAAGGAGGAAAGTCGATCGGAATGACAGAAGAGGAATTGCGAGGTATAATCAATTCCAAATTTCCAAGCCAGTTTCACAATCCTTTTCCACAGCTACTTTGGTCCAAATAGGTAATGCAACATCATGTCTTTCTTTTGCCTCTTGCCCTTGGGTCATTGATTTAGGTGCTACCAATCGTATGACTAGATTTTCAGGTATCTTTTTTGATTTTCACGAGACTATGTCCAATGTTTCATTAGCTGATGGTTCTTTATTCATTTTCAGGTATCTTTTTTTATTTTCACGAGACTTGTCCAATGTTTCATTAGCTGATGGTTCTTTATTCATAGTAAAGGGGATAGGCATAGTTCTTTTGACGTCCTCCATATCTTTATCTTTAGTCATGTATTTTCTAAGTTTTCCATTCAACCTTATTTATCAGTCATCTTACTAAAACATATAATTGTTCTGTAACTTTCTATCCCAATTCCTATGTTTTTTAGGACTTGAAGACAAGGAAGACGATTGGTAAAGGACATTTGTTAGGGGAGCTATCCTTATTTGATAATGCTATCGGTGTCGCTTGTTCTACGACTTCCCCACATCAAATCCATTGTCGTTTGGGCCACCCCTCCTTGGAAAGTTTAAAAGCTAGATCCTTAGTTTCATTCTTTATCTAGTCTTGAGTGTGAGTCGTGTCAGTTTGGGAAATTGCGCTGTAGTAGTTGTCATCCAAGAGTCAATAAACAAGCTTCCCAGCTGTTTGTGTTAGTTCATTCTAATATATGGGATTCGTGTCCTAGTCTTTCTAAGTTGGATTTCAAGTATTTTGTTACTTTTGTAGATGATTAAGAGTTACTTGGTTATATTTAATGAAAAGTTGTAATGATTATTTTCTTTGTTTTTTGCATTTGTTAATGAAGTACATACTCATTTTTCAGTTCCTGCTCATATTCTTTGAAGTGATAATACTAAAGAATATTTTTCTAAACCTTTTTCTGAATTCATGGCTCAATCGGTCATCCTTCATCAATCTTCTTGTTCAGATACTCCACAGGAAAATGGTGTCGTCGAAAGGAAGAACCATTACTTGTTAGAAGTAACTCGATCATTGATATTTGAAACGAAGGTAGATAAATCCTTTTGGGCTGATGTTGTCATGATTGCATGTTATCTTATCAATTGCATGCTGTCCTCTATCTTAAGGGTGTAACTTCACGCTCTTTTCTTTTTCCTTCAAAACCCCTGTTTCATTTTCCACCTCGTATATTTGGCTGTGTCTGCTATTTTCGTGACCATCGTCTAGGGCTTTCCAAATTAGATCCTCAATCTCTTAAATGCATTTTTTTGGGGTATTCTCGTACAAAGAAGGGCTACCATTGTTATTATCCTTCTTTGCACAAGTATTTTACCTTTGCAGATGTTTCCTTCTTTGAGTATACTATTTATATGGATGAACCAATGGAGCCTCTTACAGTGGATGATGATTCCTTTGCATATGTTATTGTGAAATCCACTTTGAATTCTCTATCAATTCCTCTACCAATCTAGCATGTATATAGTAGACATCCTCATCAACATGTGGAGCCGCCTGCAGATGTACCTCCGCCCATTTTGTCTTCTATGTCCTCTGAGTTTGAGGTAAGCATGTCACATATTGACCTTGATATCCTTATTGCACATCGTAAATGAGTTCGCAGTTGTACCCAACGCCCTATTACACAGTTTGTCACCTATTCTGGTTTGTCTACCTCTTTTTGGGCTAGTTTGGACACTATTGATACACATCCTATTCCTAAAACTGTTGTTGAAGCATTATCTAGTTTACGCTGGAGGACAGCTATGGTTGATGATCTATTGGCACTAGACCAAAACTAAACTTGGGATCTTGTTCATCTACCTGTAGGGAAGACTACTATTGAATGTAATGGGTGTTTACTGTCAAGGTTAACCTCGATGGTTTGCTTGCTGGCCTCAAGGCCAAACTAGTTGCAAAAGGTTATGCACATGTTTATGGTGTTAATTATGGTGATACTTTCTCTCTAGTAGCTAAAATGGCCTATGTTCGTCTTTTACTTTCTTTAGCTGCTTTTGCTTGTTGGCCTCTTTTTCAACTTGATGTTAAAAATGCCTTTCTTCATGGTGATTTACATGAAGAGGTGTATATGAAGCAACCACGTGGGTTTGTTGCTTTTGGAGAGCTTGCTTATGTCTGTCTTTTGAAGAAATCTTTATATGGTTTGAAGCAATCTCCCAGAGCTTGGTTTTGGTGGTTTTCTAAGGTGGTGCTGTAGTTTGGACTATTTAGATATAGTGGAGATCATTCTATATTTTATCGTGTTTCTGGAGTTGGTTGGATATTTCTTGTAGTTTATATGGATGATGTTATAACTGGAGATCATTCTATAAGGATTGATGAATTGAAACTGTATTTGCAACAGAAGTTTCAAACAAAAGATTTGGGGGTGATTAAGATATTTTTTGGGTGTTGAAGTGGCATAAGCAAAGGAAGGTATTTATATCTACAACACAAGTATGTTTTGGATCTGCTAAAAGAGACAGGTATGCTAGGAGCTAAACCACTAGATACACCAATGTAAGCTAGCTTGAAATTGATGGTAGAGGATGGTACATTGTTGGATGATCTGCAAAGATGTAAAAGACTTGTTGAAAAATTAAATTATCTAACTGTCACTTGATCCAATATTTCTTTTTCTAGTGAGTGTTCTGAGCCAGTTTATGTCTTTCGCCCGTACCTCTCATTGGGATGCTGTAGTCAGAATTTTGGGATATTTGAAGAAAGCTCTAGGTCGTGATCTCTTCTATTGTGATCATGGTCATAGAAGAGTGGAAGCATTTTCAGATGCTGAGTAGGCTGGGTCTCCTACAGATATGAGGTCTACATTGGGTTACTCCACTTTTGTGGGAGGAAACTCAGTATTTTGGAAGAGTAAGAAGCAAAGTGTTGTGACTAGATCAAGTATAGAATCATAATATAGAGCTATGGCTCAAGCTACTTATGAGTTATTATGGACGCGTCAACTATTAGTTGAACTCGGACTCAAAGATCTTGTGCCAATGAAGTTGTGGTGTGATAATCAGGCAGCAATCCATATTAGTTCAAATCCAATATTCCATGAGCATACCAAGTATTTTGAAGATGATTGTCACTTTGTTCATGAGAAGCTTCAAGCTGAAGTTATTTCTAGTAGTTATGTTGGGATTGGTAAACAATTAGCTAATATTTTCACCAAATCTTTAGGGAACAGTAGGGTTGAATAGTTTTGTAACAAGCTGGGCATGATTGATATTTATGCTTCAACTTGAGGGGGAGTGTTAAAGGGTGAGAGTGTTATTATGGTCATCGACACTGAGAGGGTTATTATGGTCATTAAGTATTATTTGATTAATAATAAAAGTGTGAGGAGCAGCAAACCCTAATAAGTTTTTACGCTCTCCTCTTTTATTCTATACACTTTCCTCTTTTCTTCTATATCAATTTCTACAATTTTATTGTGGAATTATAATGACTAAAGTAATTATATAAATGCTTTTGTAGTAAATATTGTTTTTGTACCCTCTTGAATGTTATAGTTGGGATTATCATCATCTCAATTTAGGAGGTATACCCCTTTGATATATTGCCATATTAACATTAGAAGACCAAACAAATTGTATGCATCTACATTATTATGACATAAAGTGGAATAGTCCCGATAGAAAAAAGACAATCGGGTTACTAGTCAAATAAATGTAACTTAATGGTGACTCCGCCGTGGGAAGAGCCGCTTCTTTCTTGCTCTTAGTTTCATCGTTTAGTGTTAACGAGTGGAGTGCATAAGCCCTTTCAAAGATAGGGGATTTTTCTTGGAGTACCTTGTATTAGGGGTAATCGGCTCCAGAGTAGGCCTGTTCTTACCCTGAAATTAAAAATCGCAACCATCCATTGGTTCCTAGACCCACCTGGATGGATCCATAGACTGGTCGTGTCTTGAGTTGTTCGTACATGCAAGTTCACAAGCTTTACTACCTATGAGTTTGCCACAAAGTTTGACAATCATAAGACGACAATCACTTCAAGAGTTTGCCACAAATGTCGCATATCTACTTAATTCTTCATATAGACCAGTCTAACCGGAGAGGAACTGAGGACTTACAAAGAGGGAGGGACAAGTGTTGTTAGTGATTGAGGCTGCAAGAGGAGCGACGAGTGTCATGAGCGACAAGCAAGGCTACGAGAGAGTGGCATGAGACTTAAGCGAAGAAACTAAAAAACAGGCAAATGGTTTTGATGTGAGAGGAGCAATTCTCGTCCTGAGAGGCAAGCAAGGCTATGAGCCCTGAGTGCGAGCTGCAAGAGAGAGTGTGACTACTTGAGTGCGTTGGAGGAGAATGAAGCGAGTTAGGGCTCAGGGAAAGCTTGAAAAATCTCTCTAGTTAGGGTTTTGAAACACAAATCTAAAATATATATATATATATATATATATATCCGATTTGGGTGGGTCCACACTTGAAATCGGAAACTCAATCGATATTTACATAGGGAACCTTCTAGAATTGGCTGGTTCAAATAATTTCTATTCTGGTTTGATTTTTTTTCCTCACCCTTGCCTTGTTTAGGATTCCAAACCTATCTCCTAATTAGTGGATTCCTCCAAAAATAAAAAGTGGAAAGGGGTAAAGCCTAAAAGTGTTCAATTTAAAAACTTTTATTGACAAAGAAATTAATTCCTTCAATCCTTTCTTTGAAGCTCTTTGAGGTGATAAGGTAACCCGTTAGAGATACCAATTTAGAAAGAAAAATTCATTTCTAATATGCTATGGTAATTAGTAAGGCCATGTAATATCATATGGTGGGGCCATTATCTTCAATGCGAATAAATTAAAAGAACGATCAAAATTATCACTCACTTTATCAAAAATCTCAATTAATGAAAGATATAAATTTATTAAAAAATTAAGACTAAGCACGTCGAATGAAATGATTGTTATTATTTATTTGCTCCAATAACGATTCTTTGATTTAAAATTTAACTGAATAACAAAATAAAACACCCGTCGAATAAAACAAAAACAAAGTAAAGGAACGATGCAATGTATATATCTATATATGGACAAAACATCGTATCGGGAAGCTGCCTCGCTAAATTTTAATTTGTAGATGCCGGAACATCATCATGGGCTTTCCGGATGCAGCTACTGCAACTTCACACATGGCAGCACGAGCTTGAACATCTGCCATCCTGTCCCGGTGCCGATCTCTTCCTTCTCATCGGTGAATGTGTGTAGGATACGCATCAATAAATGAAGCAGGTCGGGACGTAATCTATGGCAACACCGAATCCACGAAACGACAAAAACGGTCCTTTCGAATCCACGAAAACGACAAAAAGGGCCCAACTAGTTCACATTATTCTCTCCGCCCTTTCGGGCCCGCGAGAGGTTTTGCTCGAGATTCTATCTGCCTATTCACCCTCCTTCCTTTGACGCGAGATTGAAAGGTTTACATTCTGAGAAGTCTTTTCTGTGATGGTCCAGAAGGAGCTTCGACCTTCTTGGTTGTCGAGGTTTCATTGGACTCGTGCCTTCGCTTCTCGCTCCACCCCTTTTATGTGTCCTTCATTTCGTGAATAGATTCTAATGCGACAAGTGGAATTTGCTGCTTTGATTCATTTCGTTTTCGAATGCCCCTTTTGCTTTAATGACTCACGGACTGGACTCGAGAGTACAATAAGCCATGAGTCTACCCAAAGGCCTATTTATTGAGAAATCTAAACGTTTATTTTTACTAGTGTGAAATGCAACGCTTTTGAAAGTAGCATCTTATGGTGTGATGGACGAGATCATTCAATCATATCTAATTTATTTAAATTCCAAACACAAAATAAATAAAGCAATAACCACGTACAAATATAGTACATGTCAGTTCTTATATTTTGGCTTTTGAATACCCGACCCTCTCAAACAAGCATATTAGTGATATGACTGGTTTATAGATAATGCCGAGTTGGGACCCAACAATCTTCAATTGGCTCGATTCCCCCAAATCCTCACTTCGCACGCATTGGGATTTAAATGAAAATTCGATTAACCCTGTAAAAATTCAATATGAAGAGTCACTAATAGTCTATTGAGATGGATTAGAACTAAGTGAAGAACGGAAATATACATCACTTTCTATGGAACCAAAAAGTTTAGGATTATAAATTTTCTTACACTAATTATCTAATTAGTGACATTTTAGTGGCTAAACTTGATTTTTTATCAGCTAATGTGTTCATATAAACTTTTTAACAAAATTATGAATTCCAAGATTCTTATCTGCTAAGGGTCCATGCGATGCTTTTTATGTTTATTATGATCATAAAATGTAATATAATCACTCAACTAAAATAGGCAAATCACAATTCAAAAAGAAAAATAATATAATATAATGGCAATCAATTCATCAAATATGGTAATGAGTGAACGAGTAAAGAGTAAAATGATGTAAAGTAATCCAATATAAGTCGAGCAAAAAATATAACATGACCTCATTATTAAGCCTAGGACAGCAATCCATGAGCTTAGTTCAAATCAAATTTAATTACTTGTCTAAAAGATCAACCTACCAAAACTAAACAATAAAAAAGTACTCACAAAATCTCTAAAGTATATGAATATAAACTAAATGACACTATGTTAAATCTAATTCTAAGACCTAATATCTCATCAAGACCTATTTTTCTAACTATTTTTTGAAATTTTAATTTCGTTTTTTTTTTTTTTACTATTGGAAAGAGGGAGTTGGGCTGGGCCCTTGTGCCCAATCCAAATATTGTCCAAGATGGTTTCACAAGTCTGAGCTAATGGGTGTAATTCGTGTTTTGTTACACATTTTTGAAAACAAACCATTTGAGCCTAATTTGCTATTAGAACCAAAGTAACCCCTATCTCAATTCTTACTAAGATTGAATTTAGCCCCATTTTTTCACCACGCTAACAATGAGCCCAAAATTCAACAAAAATAAGTGAGAAAATTCCAAATAACAGTATGAAGTGCTAGCAGTTCTTCAAAAAAGGACTAGAGTGAACTTTGTTAAGGACATTTTCATTCGTATTGTCGCGACCTCTTTTTTTCTTGGCGCCCGCAATCGGGTACGAGCGCCTAAGGAGGCTAATGGCTCGGCTGAAATTAGTTAAGCCCGGACTCTCCCAAGTCCACCAATTCACGACTTAATGGTTCAAGTTTTAAACCCGTAAATCAATTTTTAAAATGGAGTCGCCACTAATCGATTTGGGGTGGGTTGATTAGAAACCCAAGCGAAGTATTGGAAGAAATACTCACTCTCGCGCAAACCAGAGAAATTAGGATCGGGGATTTGATTACACTAGTTAATCACTAATGCCCTTTCGGTACCTAATCTTGTTTAAACCTTGAGGTTTTTTTGGATGCTCGAGGGATTTTCCATGCATTTTTGGGAGGAAAAAACATTTCTTGAGTTTTTTTTTTTTTAATTTTTTGGACATAAAAGGGATTTTTTGGTATTTTTTTTGGAAAATACAAGTCTTTTTGAAAATTTTTTTTTTTTTTTTTTTTTGGATTTTTGGCATTTTTTTTGGAAAATATGGAATATTTTTTTTTTTTTTTTTATTTTTTTGGAAAATAAAATATTTTTTAATATTTTTCAAAATATTTTTGGAAAATAAATTATTTTTGTCTTTTCTCGATTTTTTAGAAAATAAAACATTTTTCAACATTTTTTAAATGTTTTTCGATTTTCTGGAAATTAAAACATTTTTTAATATTTTTTTGAAAATAAATTATTTTTGATTTTTTTTTGATTTTTTTGAAATATTATTTATTATTTATTATTATAAATATTATAAAAACTGACCCGGGTCGGATCCGCGGGTTGGGTCCGACCGGGCCGACGACCCGCACGCGGACGGGCTGCGTTGCGGGGGCCCGACTTTTTTTTTTTTTTTTTTTTTTTTTTTTAAAATGAAACGGCGTCGTCGCCGGGTGTTTAGTGGACACCCGGCCCGACCCAAAAAACCAGCTCCGCGACCCGACTCCCCGGCGAACCCTACCCGGATCCGACCCGATCGCGACCCGACTTTCCACCGCCCCCGCAATTTGCGGAATCCCTACCCGGTCCCCGATCCGGGTCCGACCCGACAACCCGGGGTCGCGACCCGGAAAATTGGGAGCCCTAGGGTTTCCGAATCGCGGCGTAGAGGAGGGACAGGCCCGAGGCACAATGACGAGGACGACGACGACGGCGGCGGCGACAGCGACGGCGGCGGCGAGGATTGGACTGCGGAGGGGGGTGAGGCTATGGCGACGGCGATGGCGACGGCGGCGGTGGTGGTAGCACTACCTATTCGCGACGATGGCGTCAGGACGGTGGTGGCTGACAAAGGGCTGCAAGTGCGGGGGCGGCGACGGATGGGCGACGGCGGATCGGTCAAGGGGACGGCTTCAGGGGGGAACGACAACAATCTTTCGAGGCAACGACATCGGGATTAGGTTGAGGCGACGGCGTTGGCACAGCGCCCAGCAGCAAGAACCCCAAATCCGAGGCGCAAATCTCGGCCGGACCTTCCTCGGCCTCGATTCTCTCACTGCGCGAGATCCGAGCCTCCACCGGCCGGATCTGACCTTCTCGAGGTCGCTCGCCGGCGGCCTCCCCCGAAGTCTCTCAATGGGAGGTCGGCCGAGCTCGCGACCCGATTTCTCTCTTGCTTACTTTTTGATTCCTCCCCCGAAGTCTCTCAGTGGGAAGATCTCGGAGCTCGCGATGTCCCGGTGCCGACGGAGGTGCTCCGTTATTTATAGGCGAGGGGGTCCGGTCGACGGAGGAGCTCAGCCGCCGGTCTTTGGCTTGCCGACCGGAACCTCCCGGCTGAACCGACGTCTCATCTTAGCATTAAAGGCGCGCATTGAAGGCGCCTGTGCGTCGTCCTTCCCTTCGGCGGCCTACCTCCGTTCCTCTTTACCATAGGCTGCCCTTGAGCGCTTCGCCGGTCGCCGCGCGTGATGTACAGAGGCACAGAGAAGAAGAAGGAAGGAGAAGGAAGAAGGAGGGGGAAGGGTTAGGTCGCGCGGGTCGGGCCATGGGGGCTTGCGCGAGGGAGAGAAAAAAAGGGGGGAGGGGCTGGGCTTGAAGGCCTAGCCCCAATGGGCTGCTTTTTGTTTTTATTTTTGTTTTTATTTTTTTTATTTGGTTTTTGTTCATTATTCTGAAAAAGGCAAAATAAATAAAAACTTAATTAATAAAATAAACCTAATTAAAATTGAGGCATCAACATCTGCCCCTCTTTAAAGGTGAGCTCGCAGAGGTTGCATTCAAAGATAGACTGATGCCTCAATTTTATCCATGCATGCGTAGCAGATTATATTTCATTTGGGACCTATTATTCTACGCAAAAAATAGCGATATAACTTTACATATACCAAGACAGATAAGAAAATACCTGGAGTTACTTACCGGGAGTGAGTGAGATAGGGCGTGAACCCTGAGTTTGGCAAGTATCAAGGCGTCATCTTACTTGGTGACATGAGGAGGTTGCTTCTTCAGGACCCGAACCATTCTTCGGTCGCCTGTTAGAGCAATCAGTGATTTGTCGAGGACCCGAACCTTTTTTCGGTCGCCTTGACGGGAAATTGCCTTCTCAGGACCCGAACCATTCTTCGGTCGCCTATTAGAGTAATCAGTGGTTTGTCGAGGACCCGAACCTTTCTTTGGTCGCCTTTAACGGGAGATGCGCCGACCTTTCTCGGGGCATCCGTTTGTGGGTGCCTCGATCCGTATCGAGGACACCGGTTGGTACCCGACCTTTCTCGGGAGATGCGCCGACCTTTCTCGGGGCATCATATTTGTTGGGGTGTCGACTTCGTCGAAGACACCGGTAGGAACCCGACCTTTTCGGGGAGGATACGCCGACCTTTCTCGGGCATCGATTTTTAGGGTGGCTGACTTCTGTCGAAGACACCAGTTGATACTCGACCTTTCTCGGGAGATGCGCCGACCTTTCTCAGGGCATCGATTTGTTGGGATGCCTGACCTCTGTCAAGGACACCGGATGATTCCCGACCTTTCTCAGGAGATGCGCCGACTCTTCTCAGGGCATCTGTTCTGGAAGATACCTGGACATTCACAGGCGTTGAAAGAGTGCATGGATATTCACAAGTACTAACCTGGAGGATATTTGGGCTTTTGCAGGCGTCGAAGGCGTACTTGGATGGTCATAAGTGCGAATTCTGGAGGGTGCCTGGATATTCGCAAGCATCGAAGAGGTACTTGGATGATCACAAGTACGGAATTCTAAAGAATACCTGATTGCTTGTAGGCATCGAAAGGGTACTTGGATGATCACAAGTACAAACTCTTGGAGGATACCTGGATGAACACAGGTATTGAAGGGGTACTTGGGTGATCACAAGTACAAACTCTTGGAGGATGGAATATCAGGGACGTACTTGGGATATTCGTGAAGGTCTCTCACTTTCTAGTACTAGGAATATCGAGGACGTACCTAGGATATTCATGAAGGTCTCTCACCTCCTGGTAATTGGGAATATCGAGGACGTACTTGGGATATTCATGAAGGTCTCTCACCTCCTGGTAGTTGAGAATATCGAGGACGTACCTGGGATATTCGTGAAGGTCTCTCACCTCCTGGTAGTGGGAATATCGAGGACGTACCTGTGATATTTATGAAGGTCTCTCACCTCCTGGTAACATAAACTTGAATGTAGCACAAGGCTTACCTGGAAGGCCGCAGGCACTTAAAAGGGCTGGAACACCTTGGTAGCCGCAGGTGTACAAAGTACTGGGATACTTTGATGAACACAAGTATTTAATGATATGATCAGGGACCACTCAAGCTGGTCCAAGTGTAAGAAAGCATACCTAGGTAATCGCATGAGCACAATGTGGTGGAATACTTGAATGGCTGCTAGTATTCAATGGTATAATTTGGGGACAACTCGGGCAAGTTGAGTGTCATGAAAAGGAAGTACCGGACAACGGTGGGTACTTGACGATATGGGGATACCTAGACAGCAAAGAGGTATTCCAAGAGATACTTGGTCAGTCACAAGTATCAATACTCTGGGGACAACTCGAACAGGTCGAGTGTCAGAAAAAGGGAGTATCCGAACGGTGGCCGGTACTCAAAGACAATGGGGACACCTAGACAGCAGTAGGTATTCAACGATAAAGGGATACTTGGTCAGTCACAAGTATCAATACTCTGGGGACAACTCAAATAGGTCAAGTGTTAAGAAAAGGGAGTATTCGAACGGTGGTCGGTACTCAAAGACAAATGGGGATAGAGATATGCTTACCTAGCAATATCTCTGATTTCAGGAAGTATGTCTGCTATTTACACAATATGCACACATGTACACAATGATTGTATATGCTGTAAATTCATAAATTCAAATGTGATTTATGCATGACAATTTTGTCAGTTTTGTACCATTTGAATTCCACTGGGGAAAATTTTGAAAGACAACCTTCATTCCAAATGTAGATGTCTTGAGCATGCCAGGTGAGGGACTTTCAGTCTGAAAGGACTTTCCACTCACTCTCATGGAAAATGCTATCCTGACCATTGATGCAGAATTTATAAGGACCACACATCTCACTGTCATCATGTCAGCAGGGGTCCGAGTATTCTCGCAAGTGGTGTGATTTTACCAGTGTGAGAGGTCTTCTTCGAGACCGTACTGTAGGCCTGATTGATGGCTTATCAAGGGGATCGTCAAGGTCAAGACTCTTGAAGGAATTGCTGCACGATCATCTTCGGGTTTTTGCAAGTCAAGAATCCTACGAAAAGAGATAGAATAATCTTGCTCGCACTTCTTCGAGCGATGTTTATAGACATATGAAATCCTACGTTAATTGAAGTGCCCTAGTCTGAAGAGACTTTTACAATGTGACGCAATGTAGGCTTGACTGATGTGTAAAAAGGTGAGAGCTGGTGATTGCCTTGGCATTTGTCACTGGTTTTCCTTCTCACTGTCAGATGGAGGTTCTATCAATTGAACCACAATAGCAACAAATGGCTGTATTTTTGACTGGAAGGCATTGGCCTTGCTTTTACCAGGCACACTGCTTTTTTATGCCCCTATTTTTTTATTCCAGTTTTTCATTCATGGGCATTGACCTTGCTTTTACCAAGTACACTGCTTTTTATGCCCTTAGTTTTTTTCTTTGTTTGCTTGAGGAACTAATCTAGACAAGTTCAAGCAAACACCATTGTTAGACTGTTAAGTCTTCATCTTTTGCCGGCGCTCCTGATTATGCTGCACGAATGGCAGTAACTTCTGTTTTGCCTCCATGTGAGGGTGAAATTTACAGACTCAATTGGGTTGTACAATGAATACAAGTGCGTAAAGAAAGAATTGCTCTTCATGACTCTATGGCACTTAAATTAACGCGAGTGTTCATATGCAATAAAGACACTTGAAGATTGATGCAAGTGCAAGCAAGAGAAATGCTATCCCTTTTCTCACCTCGTGATGCTGACTTGTCTTCGACTTGCCCCAGTGTGGGGTGGTTTTTTTTACGGGGGGTAAGATAGAAATTTGGCCAGTGTTTGGGGCTCAAAGTGAGCAATGGAATGCCTCCCACTGTCTTGGTCATCGTACCATTCGCGAGAGAACTCTTTACCCTGTAGTCATGGAATTTTCTGCACTCATCTCACAAGTGTATAGATAGGGACTCGTGTGTAGGATATGGCTTGCCTCGTCATCATTCTCGACGCGCCTCATCCAACATGCTCAATTAATCTTGTATTCTTCACTTAGCTGTCTATTCTAATAATCCTTAATAGAATCAAAGATTTAGACAGACAAAATCATCATGCAAAATTCACCTGGAAAAATGCATGCAGTGTATGATGTGATAGAGTTTGTACTCTCAAAATAAATGAATGGCTTTTACTCAAGAAACCCTATTAACAACTGTAGGGGTGTTTACTTGGTGGAACGGTATTCACAAATGTGTTGAAATTTGAACATTAAAAGAGTTATTTACAAAGGAAATTTACAAATGGGTGTCGCTAGATTGCTCCTATTGAATGGGGAGATGCTACACGAACAAACAGCTAGAGATTGATGGCTTGGTCGGACGTCTTTGTTTTTGCCCCGGGATTGGATCAGTTGATTTGTCCTATTTAACCATTTAATCTGGCTCTTGAATCCCAATGCTTCCTGTCAATATGAGTTCAGAGAGTGAGTGTTAGAAATGATGCCAAGTTACCTTCCCTCCAGAGTTTATTTGGCTCTTAGGGGAGTTGCTGACGGCCTCTTTTACATTTCAATACTTCCTTCGACTGGCCTTTCCTACTTGTGGCCACATATGCATGATTGCTAGTCGTTGATTAATCTTCAACGCTTTTCTTCTGTGGAATTTTTCCTTCTGCCTTTGATTATAGCAGCATTAGGCAAAGTCATGTACCTCAAGCTTCTATGGAATTTGAGATGGACAATCAAAACTTCCAATTCTCCGATGGTAATTACTTCTTGTAAAAGCATGTGTCTGGGACAAGAAGTGAGGCCTCCATATTCTAAGATTGTTGACTGGGACAGAAGGTTCTTTTTAACTAGACTGGTTCCTGAATGACGCGTCCTTTACACCGAGCTAGGCGAAATTGATATGGATTACTCTTACGCGTCTGCCTGGGTAATGTCGATTTGCTCAAGTTATGCCATTGAGTTTGCTACTTGATTTTCGACACTTCCTTAAATGCTGGTGATTACCATTCATTTTTCTCCATTGCGTCAACCAAACACACATTTTTTTATGATGGTGTAAATACATCACTCATATATAAAGGTGCATAGGCATTTTCATTATGATAGAGAAGTGCTTGGCAATGCCCGACAATGAACATCTTTCAAGGGTAGTATTTTTTTACAGCATCGAATTAACCGGTTTAGAGAATTCTCGCCCATCCATCTCGCTTAGGATCAAGGCTCCTCCGGGGAGTATCTTCTTTATTACATAAGGACCCTTGTAATTTGGGGCGAACTTGCCTCCGGGCTCGGAAAGATTGGCAGCGTCTTTCTCAAGACTAGCTCGTTTACCTCGAAGTGCTTGGGTCGCACTTTTAGATTAAATGATCGAGCTTCCTTCGCCGATAACACCGACCGTGACAGAGGGCTTTCGCCGCTTTTCATCAATCATGTTCAGCCGCTCGAACCTTTGTTGTGTCCATTCCTCCTTAGACAATCTTGCCTCGGGATAAGATCCGTAGGGAAGGGATTTCTACTTCCACAGGCAAAATTGCCTCCACACCATAAACCAGGGAAAAAGGGGTTGCCCCAGTAGAAGTTCGAATCGAAGTTCGATATGCTGTTAGTGCGAAGGGCAACCTTTCATGCCAGTCGCGGTAGTTTTCAGCTGTCTTGGCTAGGATTCTCTTGATGTTCTTGTTGGCGGCTTCCACGGCTCCATTCATTTGTGGACGATAAGGGGACGAGTTCAGGTGTTGGATTTTGAACTCGTAAAAACAATTGATCAATCAACTTGTTGTTCGTGTTTGACCCATTGTCGGTGACGATAGCTTCCGGTACGCCATAACGGGCGATTATGTCACGTTTGATGAACTTCATAACGTTTCGTGCAGTTACGCTTGCATAGGATGTGGCTTCGATCCATTTTGAGAAGTAATCGATTGCGACCAAAATGAACCGGTGCCCATTTGATGCCTTCGGGTTGATTGGGCCAATTACATCGATGCCCCACATTGAAAATGGCCATGGCTCGATAATTGATGCAGTTCGGTTGGAGGGACATTTATTTTGTCCCCGTGAATCGACAACGATGACAGCTTCGCACATGTTGGGCACAATCGCCTTCTAAAAGGAGCCGTAATAACCTAATCTCATTATTTTCTTGGCCAACATGCGTCCATTCATGTGAGGGCCACATACTCCCTCATGTATTTCTTGCATTATCCGTGTGGCTTCAGTTGCATCAACACACCTTAGCAGGACTGAGTCATATGATCTTTTGTACAGATTTTCACCACTGACGAAGAACTTTGAAGCCATTTTCATTAGGTATTTTCGATCAGAGGGAGTGCTTTCTTTGGGGAATTCCTGCTTCTGGACGTACTTCATGATATCGTAATACCGGTGGTTTCCCATCGGGTTCTTCGCTTATAGTCATGCGCTGGGCTTGTCTTGCCAGACTTCGATCTTCAAAGGCTCTACTTCCAACCCCTTCGTTACTTGCAAAGATAGATGATAGCGTTGCTAGTGCATCGCCGAACCGATTATGAATTCTAGGTAGATATTCAAACGAAACGTCCCGGGAATTCTCCCACCAATTTTTCCAAGTAGTCGTGATAAGGCACCAGTTTGGTGTCTCTTGTCTTCCACTTGCCCAAAGTCTGGCGGATAATTAAGGCGGAATCACCAAACACTTTTAGTTTTGTTACTTCCATTTCGATAGCCATTTGCAGGCCAAGGATGCATGCTTCATATTCGGCTATATTGTTGGTGCACGGAAATATCAATTTTGCAGCCACAGGATAATGTTTTCCGTTTGGGGATATTAAGACTGCCCCGGTGCCGGAACCTGACAAATTTATAGCTCCGTCAAAGAACATAGTCCATGTGTCCTCTTCTACTGTTGAAATTCGGTCGTGTGGGGAATGATCCTCGCGTACTTCTTTAGGGCAATCTGCTAACATATCAGCAATCACTCGACCTTTAACTGATTTTTGCGACATCACCCGGATGTCAAATTCTGAGATCAGGATTTGCCATTTGGCCAATTTTCCCATCAAAGCCGGGCAACCGAGCAAATACTTGATTGGGTCACTCTCAGTTACAAGGAATGTTTGGTAATGCAAGGTATATTGCCGGAGTCTGTGCAACACCCATACCAATGCAGTGCATGTTTTTTCTGACTTGGAGTAGTTTTGTTCCGAAGTGGTGAACTTTTTACTCAAATAGTAAATGGCTTGCTCCTTCCCATCATGGGGTCCTTTCTGTGCCAACATTGCACCTAGGGATTCATTGTTGATGGTAAGGTAGAGGGTCAAAGGGTGTCCTGGAGTCGGAGGTACTAAAACCGGGGGTTTCATCAGGTATTGCTTTAAATTTTCAAATGCCATTCGGCAGTCATCATCCCATTTGATTTGTGCACCTTTCCTGAGAAGTTTAAAGACAGGTTTTGCAGTTTCAGAAAGCTGGGAAATGAATCGCGCAATATAATTTAGTCTTCCCAGGAGGCTCCGGACTTCTTTTACAGTCGAGGGAGGAGGCATCTCAAATATCGCTTTAGTTTTTGATGGGTCCACTTCTATCCCTTTACAGCTCACAATGAATCCAAGTAACTTGCCAGAAGTTGCCCCGAACACACATTTTTTGGGTTCAAGCGCAACTTAAACCGGCGAAGTTGATTGAATAATTTTTCTAGGGTCTTTACATGGTCCTCTCCGTGTCTAGTTTTGGCGATCATGTCATCGACATATACTTCAATTTCTCTATGCATCATGTCATGGAAAAGGGTGGTCATGGCACGTTGGTAAGTTGCTCCAGCGTTTTTCAGGCCAAAGGGCATGACCTTATAGTGAAAAGTCCCCCATGGAGTAATGAACGCCGTCTTTTCCTTGTCTTCCTCCTTCATTTTTATTTGGTTGTATCCCGAGAATCCATCCATGAAAGAGAAAAGTTTGAATCCAAAAAGTACTATCCACAAGAACGTCTATGTGAGGTAGCGGAAAATTATCTTTTGGGCTTGCTTTGTTTAAATCGCGGTAGTCGACACAAACCCGGATTCGACCATCTTTTTTCTTCACCGGTACAATATTTGCTACCCAACTAGGATATTGCGAGACTTCGAGGAAGCCTACTTCCAGGAGCTTCATTACTTCTTCTTCAATCTTTTTTGACAACTCAGGCTTAGTTCTTCTTAGCCCGCTTCTTGGGGGCTACATCGTGGTTGGTTGGCAAGCTATGCTCCACGATCATTGGATCGAGGCCTGGCATATCGGCATATGACCAAGCGAATACGTCTTGATACCTCTTTAGGAGGGCAATTAAGCTTGCAGCTTCTTCTTTAGGAAGGTTTGCGCCAATCTTTATATCCCTTGGACCTTCTGTGCTGCCTAAATTGACAATGACGATGTCTTCAGTAGTAGGGGGCCTTGTTTCTTCGTGGCGCTTCCAATTCCGTTGAATTTCGTCGGAATCATCAAAATCATCATCTGAGTCATCAGAATTGCTATCATGGCTACTTACGGTGTTGGTCCGGACTGTTCCCATACCTCGCCCGTCGCTAGATTATTCCCGTGTCATAGAGTAGATAGGCTAAGGGAACCAATAAGGTTAGTAGCATGCATGCTTCTTCTTTTGAAAAGGTGATAAATTGTTCTTGAAGATTTAGGACAAGGAAACATGAGGAGACCCGGGCCTCGCATTTCTTCTTTCATTTGACGGCCGGGCTGTCATCAACGGGCCGGTTTGGTGTGTCTCCTCATGCCCTCAAAATGTTTTCAACTTTATTTATTAGTAGACGGATTTACAGGGTGATTTCAAAAAATAGTTCCTTGAGTGGAACTGATGTTGAAAACAAAACAAGCCAGACTTTAAGAAATATGTACAGGCTCCCACGTAGGGGAGTATGCAGAGGAATTAAAAAGATTCTACTCGAGCGGGTCTGCACTCATTTCCCTTGACGGTCCTTCGTTGATAGCGCCCACGAAGAAGTCTTCATACCAGTCGCCAGCCGTGTCTCCCTGTGTTCCCGGCTTTGCGGACTTCAGATCCTCCATGCCTTCCCATCCATCAGGGACGATGTTGTGATGATGCTCATAGAAATTTTGGGGGATTGAATAGTCGACATAGTAGTCAAATTTACCACTTGGTTGGCCCAAAGTGTCCATGATCGCCTTTCCTCTACGTGCTTCCTCAGCATGCTCGGGGAACATGGTACGGGTCGGGTACCACGAGGAGGTGATCCTTGCCAAAACATAGCCATGGAGAGCGGAACGTGAATACCCCAAAGATCCAAAAGATCCCGAACCTTGTCTCTCGGGATGGTGCGGTTATCTAGCGAGTGTCCTAATTCCCCGAATGATAATCACATTGCTTGGATGGGTCATAATCAAGGAAGTACTCGGGAGTAGGATGGCTCGGTTCCCTACCGATTATCCCTTGCTCTAGGAGGATGGGGAGAATAATGGCCATTGATTTAGGAAGAGGCGAATATGGCCGAGTGCTTCTTTGGGACAAGGGTAGCCGTGCCCTTGCCGATCGTGTCGAGGGTCTTCTTCATTTACTACCAGCTCCTCATTGTGACGAGAGCGGAATGCACGGGTAGCTTAAGCGAAGTTTTTCGTCGGGTGGTGTACGGTCTCGCGCAATTCTTCGACTTGGTGTTGAAGCCGGATGAACGAGAAGTTATCGCCTGTCTCTTCTAACCGCTCTTCCTCAATGGCACCTATGAAAATGTCCCCGAACATGGTGGTCATGTCATCTGGCCCCTCCTTCTTTATAAGTGAGGGCCAAGTCGTGTCTTCCTGGAGTATAGGCAACTTCGCGCTTCCGGGGTTGAACCATTTTGAAGTATTCACTTCGTCTTCCTCATGCATCATCTTGGCTGGGCCTGGGAAAGTTTCCTTGAGAACGGGATATACGAGGCCGACTTTTTTCTTTGCTTTTCTATCCGGGGAATATCCTAAACCAATAGTGTAGGGTCTCCTCAAGGCTTCAATAGGCTGACGGATGCCCCGGCCTCTCCTACCAAGCCCTCGTCCCGGAATGAAACCATGTCCAACCATGATTTTTCCTACCATGATTGCAGCGCTTGATTCCTCGGGACGAGAGGCAAAGTTCCTCGAGTTTCGTGTATAATAGACACGAGCTCGAACGATTGATAGCTGGCTTCGCTTTTGTCACTAGGTTCGACATAAGGGATGGCCGTCTCGTGGTAGATGCGGTGATCTTCTTCTCCTCGGACCGTGATCGCTTTTCCTCCAACCACGAACTTCACACTTTGGTGGAGGCTTGAAGGTACCGCTCCCGCGACGTGGATCCATGGGCGCCCTAAGAGGAAATTGAACACAAGTGGGGATATCCATCACCGGAACAAAATTTTGAATATGGTTGGGCCAATTTGAATGTCGAGCTCGATCTCTCCCACTGTTTCCTTCTTTGTTCCATCGAATGCTCGAACAGAAGTCTTGGGTACCTGGATCCATGATCTCTCTATTTTAAGGCGACGGAGTGTCGCTAATGGACATATGTTAAGAGCAGATCTGTTGTCAATCAGCACTCGAGCGATGTGAGCTGTGTTGTACTTGACTGATATGTAGAGGCCCTTGGTATGTCCTCTACCCTCCTCAGAATTTCTTCATCGAAAATGCCATTTGATCTTTTAAAAGGATGGTACCGACAAATTCCTCGAGTTTGTCATGCTCAATCGTTTCAGTGGACATGTACTTCACTTAGTACTTTCATGAGGGATTTCGGTGCTTGAGATGTTTGAAGTAATTCCAGCAGAGAGATCTCGTGCTGGTGATTTTCGTTGTTGTTCCACCACATTATATTTCGGCCTTAACTACGGCCAAAAACTCCCGGCTTCTTCGTCGTGACGGGCTTAGCAACCGAGTATTTGCTTGAGCATAGGTTCTCCCGGATCTCGTGACTAAACCAACATCAAGGTCATAAGACCATGGTACCGCATTGTTGTACTCGTATTTGTAAGGCCGGGGAATCTCGATGACTATAGCCGCTCGTCGTTGATGCTTGAACAATGGCTTCTTTCTTTTCAAAGACACTCTCAGGTGAGGCGGAATTCTTCTTTTCCTTTTCCGCATTTAGCGCGGCAAATTCTTCCTCCCAGTTGATGAGGACTTGCGATATGGTAGAAACTATGCTGGCGTGGCCGGCGTACATGATTATTTTGGCCTCTATCATTCTTAACACCCTTTCCTTCATTATTGCAAAGGGTGGTATTTCATCACTTGGATAATACCCGGTTTCTACTAGCCCTCGATAGATGTCAACAATATGTGTATTGACATTTCGATTTGACCGGCTTCTTTAACCGGATATCATGTTTACTTTGTCGCATGATCGGGAGCGGATTGCTTTGGACATTTGGCTTTGCAGTTTGGAATGAGAAGGCCTTAGTATCCAGTAGGTTCTGGATTCGATGCTTAAGGAAGAAACACTCATCAGTTGAATGGCCTACTTCTCCCATGTGATAGTCACATTTTTTTGACGGGTCATAGCTAGAGAAGTTTTCAGCGTTGGGTCGTCTTGGCTCAGTTGAAAGGAGGCTCTTGTTTCGGAGGATTGCCAGAACCTGAGAGGGAGATCCGGGAAGCGGAGTGAATTGTCTTCGGTTGTTGTAGCGTTGGGGTGGACGGCTATTAGTCTCGTTGTTGGCCCGTGTTTGTCTCGAACGGTCGGGAGGTGACGGGTGTTTGCGGTGTAGGTGGCATTGACATCAATCGGGGCTCTTTATCTTTTTTCATGTTGAGCCTTTCGCCGACAGTGCGGTGCTCGTGAACCAGCCGTCCCTTAAACTGTCTCAATATGCTCTCCCACTGGAATGAGCTGGTTGAATGATTCAGCAATCGTAGTCACCATACGATTGCGATATTCATAGGGGAGGGTTTTGATGAACATTTTTCTTAGTTCAAAGTCAGTTGGCTCAGGACTGATCTGGGCGGCGAGATTCCTCCATCTAATAGCATATTCTTTGAAAGATTCCTGCTTTTTCTTTTCCGTGCAATCGAGATCCTCACGAGAAGGGGTAATGTCCATTATGAATTTGTACTGCTTGAGGAATGCCTCACTTGCTTCACTCCATGTTTCAATGAGGTTTATGTTCTTTTTTATGTACCACCTCAGGGCGGGACCTACCAGGCTTGACTGGAACAACTGGATCATTAAAGGTACATTATTAACGTTGTCGCGACCTAATTTTTCGGGTGTGGGTTGGACCACTTAAAACTAGGTTAATGGACTACTAAGTTTTTAAACTTAGCTCGGGCTCTCCCAAACCCATACCAATTCGCGACTTAAGGTTAAGATATTTAGCATGCAATTGATTTTCAATTAGGAGTCGCCACTAATCTATTTGTGGTGGGTCGATTAGAAACCCAAGTAAAGTAACGGGAGTTTTACTTTACTTCTACGAACCAGAGATCATGGATACGGGGACTTGGTTACACTAGATTTCTCTAATGCCCTTTCGGTACCATTCTTTTATTTTCAAAAAATGCTTTTGCAGGCAGCTTAGATTGATTTTAAATCTATTTCCCTAACATGTGAGGCGATCATGCAGTGCGCAAACCATCAATTTAACACTCAGATAAACAATGAATAAATTGCAAAACTTACCTCAGAGCAACGAAAGCATCTGCAATGTTAAATCAGAATTCACATCGACAGTCTAAATATAATTTCTAATTAACACGCAATTTCTTTTTTTTTTCACTTATTTTATGAGGATATAATCCATCTGCGATGCAATGCTTTTAATCTAACATGAAATGATATGACATAATAACATGGCCTAAGCTACATGATGCAAATGAGATGTTTTTGTGTTTTCTTAATAAGCATGCAATCTATTCTAAATAATGAAATTAATTTATTCAAAGACAATTTTTTAGGTATTTTCCATGAAATTCGAAATTAAAATTGTTCAATAATTAAATGTGCAATCTAAACTAACAAAATGACCTAATTCTAATGGCAGGTTGTTTCCAATTAAATGAACCTAGCGACAATCACTAAATGACGTGCATATGACATTTTTCTTTTTTCTTTTTTTTTTTTTAAAAGAATGCAATTTATCCTAAAAAATAAAACTAATTTATTCTAAGACAGTTTTTTATATTTTTTATGAAATTCGGAATTAGGAAAAATGTGAAAATTATCTAACTAGATTAAGATCCTATTCAATTTATATTAGGAATTAGGTTGAGCCAAATCCTAATTTAAACTAAAATATTATCTTAACCCAAATAATCTTAAAATGCAATCTATCTAAAAAATCTATCGAAACTTAAAATTAATTAGAAAGTAAAATTAAACATGCAATCTCACCCTAATATGCATTAATGTGCAAAAAATGCCCTAATTCTATATGACATATGCATGATGATTTTTTTTATTTTTTACTTTTTCCCCCTTTTTTTTTTTCGAAATTAACAATTGCCAAATAATTAAACATACAATTCAGGTTAAGAAAACTAGCAATCTAAATTAATTGATTTGATTTTTGATTTTTTTTTAATTCGAAATAAAATTCCTACTCTAAATATGTAAATCCTAAAACATGGAATAAACCTAATTCTAACCTACACTTTTTTTTTTGATATTTTATTTTGTTTTATGAAAGCGAAATTAACTTAAACGGCACAATGGCAAATCAAAGCAATATTGATATCCAAATTGACGAACCATATCTCGCACATGAGATCGGGTTGGCCAATTTTTCATAAATCGCGAATCGAATCTCGGGCGGGAGATCGGATTAGCGATTTTTCAAATGATTGCGAGTCGAATTTCGGGCGCGAAAATCGGACTGACAATCACAAATTTCACGGGCTATCTCACACCATAATCCCAACTACACATTCATGAATAATTCTACTAAAAAAACAAAGTAAATAAATAACATAAAAAAAGAATAAAGTAAATAGAGCAAACTACCTAATTGATTTTCCTTTTTGTTTTTCTCTTTTCTTTCTTCCGTGCAAAGCGACAACGTGGTGATCGCTCCGATGAGGGGAGTCGTCGGCAAGGAGCTCCGGCGAGGCGGGCAGATACGCGGAGAGGAGAGGCACGGGTGTCGGGCTCGGGCGAAGGACAGCAGCGATGGGGACGGTGGCGCGAAGGTGGTGCGGGTTGCCGGCGTCGGGCACGGGTTGCCGGCGTCGGGCTCGGCGAAGGGCAGCACGCGGCGACGGCGCTCGGAGCTTCGAGCTGCGGGACGTCGGGTCGCCGGATCCGCTAGGCGATCGTGGACGACCGGCGAAGTGGCGGTGACTAGTGGTGCGGCTGGGTCGCGGCGACGGAGCTTCGGGCGGTCAGAGTTGCGGAGGCGCGAGTTGCAGGCGTCGGGGTCGGCTCAGATCTGGGCAACGGCAACAATGGTGCTCGCGGCTTCGAGTTGAGGCGGCGCAGCAGTGGTGCGGAGGCGACACGGACGTCGGAGGGTGGTGCTCGGGCGAGACGCGGGCGTCGCAGGTTGGCGGGGGGCGGCAGCAGGTGGGCAGAGGTACGGCAACGCAGCAGCAGTGGCGCGGGCGTCGGCTTGGCTGAGGGCTGCAACAGTGACGGTGTTCGGAGCTCCGGTGACCGCAAAACAGCAGCTACGGTGGTGGAGTTGCAGGCGTCGCTCGAAGCCCCCACTTGAAGAAGACAACCCTTTTTAAAATTTTTTTTTTCTCTCACGTTCTTTCTCTCTCTCGTTGCCCCCTCTCGACTTCACCTTCTTTTTGGTTCTTCTCTGACAGACTCTCTATCTCTCTTCATCTCTTTTTTTAATCTCCTCCCCCTCAAACGAATTTTTTATTCAACCCCCCTCTCTCCTGAATTTTTTATTCAGCCTCCCCTCTCAACTCATGTGTCTCCCACGAAAGAGAAAACCCTTCAATCAATCTTCTTTCCAGTGAATTTTTTTTGTCTTCCCCCCTCGTGCGGCCTCCCCCTTTGCTTATTTATAGGGCTCTTGAAGTCCAACCGACTTTAGTGTGAATAGGAGGTGGCCGTGATTTTTCCTTGCTGTTCACGTCCGGTTCTTTTTCAAATAAGGAGGCCACCGCCTGACACTCATTAATTTAGCCACAACTGTTGACTTTTCTTGTTGGTTATTTGCTTCCTCCTTCAGCAAATTTCTCGTTCCTTCACCAAAATTAACGACCACACTTGAGAGAGTATATTATAATATATTATGGGCTTCCCTTTGCTTCTTCGAGGCTCCTCACGCCGAATTCTTGTGCATGCATTAATGAGGGAGAGGTAATGGACGTGCAGGAACTTCTTTCTTCTTGCTTGAAGCTTCTTATGCGGCTACTTGTTCCCCCTATTCCATAGGTGTTCCACCGCCTTTGTGTGAAAGAGAATGGCTGCAACTTTGGACTTTCTTCTCTAGCCGATTTGCTCTCCAGGAAGGAGAGAATTCCTTGCTACAACTCACTATAAAGTATTATAAAATTGTGAGCCCATCTTTTTGCAGGCTTTCTCCAGAATTCTCGCGTGTGCAATGGAGGATTCTTTCTTTGCTTTCTTCACGCTTGCGGCCTCACGTCTGCTCCATTTTGTGCGTGCATGTGCATGCATTTAATGAGGGAGAGAAAATGGACGTGCGAGGACCTCTTCTTTCTTCTTTCTTTGACTTTCATTATGTGTTTTTAGACCAGCAGGAGAAAGACCACCTTTTGTGCGTCTTATTGATCGAGGGCCCCTACTTCTTGTTGCCTTTTTAGTACTGATGCAAATGCGACTACATGAAACGCAAAATTTTTATTATTATTATTTTTTTTTGCAACTAATTACTAAATGATTAGGCAAAATTTAGGTGTCAACAAACGTACTGGGTCATTCGAACCAAATACATTTGCAAGTGAGCCCTTGGGCAGGTCGTGCCATCGTACTTTTCAAATTCAGGCATTTTGAATTTTTCTGGCATTTTGACCTTAGAGTAGATGGAGAGGTCTGTTGGAGTAGGATCTTGAAGGCCCTGCAGTTGTTTTAGCCTTTCTTCAAGTTTCTCAAGGCGTTTGTCATGTTCAGTCTTAGACAAACTGTTGGATTTTGCTTTTTCAACCATGATTTGGTGCGTATCATCCTCCAATTCGGGCATATTATCATCGGTATCTCTTCCATGATCACCTCGGGTGGACGATTGTGGTAACAATACTTCGATTGAGGCTGGGGCGGGGGCCAATTTGCCTTGGATGGAATCTATCTGCTTTGAGAGTTGTTGAAGCACATTGAAGACTTGCTTCATTTCACTTTCCATAATCTCGACACGGCTTGGCACATTTTCTTCAGCCATCCTAGCTTTTGGATTTGGCGAATACGACTATGTTGTGATTACCGTATTTGTGCAAAACGGAAAGAACATAAGCGAGAGAAACAAACGGAATATTGGCCCATGGCAAGGGTCGAGTCATTTTTATTTATTAACAGGGGAAATATACAATGCCAAAAGGGCTCTTCAAACAGGGTACAAAAGATAGAGCGATCCTAACTATTCATATTTAGACATATTCACAAAAAAAAAAAAACCGGACTGCCCATTTTCATATGCGATGGGAAGCTCCAGTCTTGTGAAGCCGCTTGCTCTTTCGTGCTAGCTTTGATATGTGTTTCCTGCTTGTCTCCAAACTTTTTTCCAGAGATTTAATTCGTCCTTGCAAAGTAAGTTTATCAGCCACGTCGAGGATTGCTGGTTGCAGTTCCTCGGGAATTATGTGGTTGAAGATGTAGAATGTGGATGCATGATGAGCCTTTTCTTGCCCCTTCAATCTTCTGGGTACGATAATCTTTTCTGGGTGACATCTACTCCATGCATCTTGGATCATGCAGATTTCCTCTGAGTAATCATAACCGGTATGGGTGAAAAGGATTCGGAACAACCCTGGCTTGAGTGGCGGCGGGATTTCTTGGAGGACCCTGTACTGACGAGCCACCCTATGTGGATAATATGAGGTAGCTCCGGAGAGGCCCAACAGTGGGATGGGGTCGTAATAATCAAGCGCAAAATGCGCCTCTCCTGCAATGAACCATTTAGTTCGCCATAGGAATGTCTCAGGGACGGGGTTTTTTAATAAGTTAATCCATTGAGAATATTCCTTGCTAGGAGAGTACTTTTCCAAGTTTTGAAACTTTTGAAGTGGATGCTTGAATTTGTTGATTTCAAATATTTGCATGAGGTGCCCAAATCCTTTGATATGGGAAAAGAACCACATCTGTAAAATTTCCGGGGCGGCCCTCATGATTTTTTCTTGGTTTTCCTTAAAACGGTTAAGGGATAAAAATGTTTCAGCTAAAACCATGTTCACATATCCTGCCCCAAAAGTGACTTGATTTATCACCCATGCCATTGAAGGATTTATGGCATTCTTCCTATAGGGGAAGATAATAAATCCGAAGAACGCTAAGAGGAAGATCTTGCTTTTTTTGTTCATCGATTGTTTTTCAAAACATTCAGTTAAAGATGATAGCGGGAAAGCATTGTTGTTGGCTTCAACAATTTCTCTTACCGAATGATTTTTCAAAAACCGTGATAGACTAACCACAGGGTCAATGCTGATCGGTGGCTTAACAAGCTCTCTCACCAGAGGCATTCCTATGGCGAGACTGTATTCTTCCAAGGTCGGAGTCAGTTCAAATTTGCCGAACATGAAGGTGGATGTTTCAAGGCACCAGAAATGTGGCAGTGCTTGCATGACGCCAGAGTGAATATTGACCTGGAGCAACGGAAGGAGATGACCGATGCTTGCTTTGACACGCTCCCGGGCCGAGAGCTGATCTAACTGATTCCACCATCTGAGGAGCTCTTTCTTGGGAGTAGGAATGAACTGGATATCGATTCTTCCCATCACATATGAGAAAGGGAGTTACACGATCTTACCCTATGCCATGAGCCAATAAAAAGACTGTATAAAAAAAATTACTTTATTTTTAAAGAAAATGGCAAGCACAGAGACATGCACATGGGACATGCGGCTCGATTTGTAACTCAGAAGGCTTGTTGAAATTAAAAAGGTATCCGCCCGTCGCAGTCTCGCGTTGGCAGCGTACCCTCTTAACCTCGGCTAAGAAATTTGGGGAAAAGAAAGGCAACCTCTACATCGCAGTCTCGCGTTCGAGGTCGTATCTTTCTTAACACCATCCTAAATATCCTATGGCGGCCCAGTCCCGGTGGCCGGGTTGTGTGTGCCATGTGTAGTGTTTAAAACAGTAAAGCATGCACAGCAGTTTATAATCACAAGATAATCCATTTTAAGCAAAATTAAAATAACTTTCTAAGTTATTGACCTGCATAAAAAAAAAACTAAGTCAGTAAAGAATTTAAACAAGACAAAAATGGCCTAAGTCTTCAAGTCCCCAGCGGAGTTGCCAAGCTGTCGCGACCTCTTTTTTTCTTGGCGCCCGCAATCGGGTACGAGCGCCTAAGGAGGCTAATGGCTCGGCTGAAATTAGTTAAGCCCGGACTCTCCCAAGTCCACCAATTCACGACTTAATGGTTCAAGTTTTTAACCTGTAAATCAATTTTTAAAATGGAGTCGCCACTAATTGATTTGGGGTGGGTTGATTAGAAACCCAAGCGAAGTATTGGGAGAAATACTCACTCTGCGCAACTAGAGAAATTAGGATCGGGGACTTGATTACACTAGTTAATCACTAATGCCCTTTCGGTACCTAATCTTGTTTAAACCTTGAGGTTTTTTTGGATGCTCGAGGGATTTTCCATGCATTTTTGGGAGGAAAAAACATTTCTTGAGTTTTTTTTAATTTTTTGGACATAAAAGGGATTTTTTGGTATTTTTTTTAGAAAATACAAGTATTTTTGGTTTTTTTTTTGGATTTTTGGCATTTTTTTGGAAAATAGGAATATTTTTTATTTTTATTTTTTTGATTTTTTTGGAAAATAAAATATTTTTTAATATTTTTCAAAATATTTTTGGAAAATAAATTATTTTTGACTTTTCTCGATTTTTTAGAAAATAAAACATTTTTCAACATTTTTTAAATATTTTTCGATTTTCTGGAAATTAAAACATTTTTTAATATTTTTTGAAAATAAATTATTATTTTTATTTTTTTTTGAAATATTATTTATTATTTATTATTATAAATATTATAAAAACTGACCGGGTCGGATCCGCGGGTTGGGTCCGACCCGGCCGACGACCCGCACGCAGGCGGGCCCGCGTTGCGGGCCCGACTCGGATTTTTTTTCCTTTTTTTTTTTTTATAAATGAAACGGCGTCGTCCCCGGGTGTTTAGGGACACCCGTCCCGACCCAAAAAACCAGCTCCGCGACCCGACTCCCTGTCGAACCCTACCCGGATCCGACCCGAATCGCAACTCGGCTTTCCGCCGCCCCCGCAATTTGCGGAATCCCTACCCGGTCCCCGATCCGGGTCCGACCCGACAACCCGGGGTCGCGACCCGGAAAATCGGGAACCCTAGGGTTTCCGAATCGCGGCGTCGAGGAGGGAGAGGGCCGAGGCACAATGACGAGGACGACGGCGACGGCGGCGGCGACAGCGACGGCGGCGGCGAGGATTGGACTGCGGAGGGGGGTGAGGCTATGGCGACGGCGATGGCGACGGTGGTGGTGGCGGTAGCACTACCTGTTCGCGACAATGGCGTCAGGACGGTGGTGGCTGAGAAAGGGCTGCAAGTGCGGGCGGCGGCGACGGATGGGCGACGGCGGATCGGTCACGGCGACGGCTTCAGGGGGGAACGACAACAATCTTTCGAGGCAACGACGTCGGGATTAGGTTGAGGCGACGGCTTGGCACAGCGCCCAGCAGCAAGAACCCCAAATCCGAGGCGCAAATCTCGGCCGGACCTTCCTCGACCTCGATTCTCTCTCACTCTGGCCAGATCCGAGCCTCCACCGGCCGGATCTGACCTTCTCGAGGTCGCTCGCCGGCGACCTCCCCCGAAGTCTCTCAGTGGGAGGTCGGCCGAGCTCGCAACCCGATTTCTCTCTTGCTTACTCTTTGATTCCTCCCCGAAGTCTCTCGGTGGGAAGATCTCGGAGCTCGCGATGTCCCGGTGCCGACGAAGGTGCTCCGCTATTTATAGGCGAGGGGGTCCGGTCGACGGAGGAGCTCGGCCACCGGTCTTTGGCTTGCCGACCGGAACCTCCCGGCTGAACCGACGTCTTATCTCAGCATTAAAGGCGCGCATTGAAGGCGCCTGTGCGTCGTCCTTCCCTTCGGCGGCCTACCTCCGTTCCTCTTTACCATAGGCTGCCCTTGAGCGCGTCGCCGGCCGCCGCGCGTGATGCACAGAGGCACAGAGAAGAAGAAGGAAGGAGAAGGAAGAAGGAGGGGGAAGGGTTAGGTCGCGCGGGCCGGGCCATGGGGGCTTGCGCGAGGGAGAGAAAAAAAGGGGGGAGGGGCTGGGCTCGAAGGCCTAGCCCCAATGGGCTGCTTTTTGTTTTTATTTTTGTTTTTATTTTTTTTATTTGGTTTTTGTTCATTATTCCGAAAAAGACAAAATAAATAAAAACTTAATTAATAAAATAAACCTAATTAAAATTGAGGCATCAACACGTATATATATTTCTCTTCTTCCCTGTTCATCTTCTTCTTCATCCAACAAGATGAACAGGGAAGAGTGGCCACTCAGATTTGATCCGGGGCAAGAGGCTGTGCCCAACATGGATCTGAGGACGTGAAGTTTCCATCCGAAGAGAAGGACTATCAGATAGAGGAGTGTCCTTCTAGTCTTCTAATTTCAACAAAGAAAAAACCCGTGGAAAACTGAATTCAAGTACCAGAAGGGTTGAATCTGGGATATAGAAAAGCAACAGTCTTAGTGACGGCATATGCAAGAACAACCAGCTCAAGTATTGTAGCGATACTGGTGGCATACATACAATTGCTCCTTGTTGCACGTATCGACATCAAATCTGACCACTCCACTGGGTGGGCTAATTTAAAAAAGGGAAAAAAAAAAGAATTATCATGCCAATGAACAAACAAAACCCAAACCCAACCCCAAACTTAAATCCATTACACTACCTTTCCCAGATCTACAAGCACTTCTCTCTTCCTCCTCCACAATGCAGCCACCACCGCCGCCACCGCCCCAATTCTATTGCAAAACTCCCACTGCACCAGCAGAATCTCCGCCTCTGCCATGGAAAGCGAGCTCAAAGACCTCTCCCCCATTGCCTCGTCCCGGCCCTCTGCCCTCACCAACGAGGGCGACCGCCCCCTCCTCAAGCCAGAGAAGGAGGTCGAGCCCTCTGTGATCACGTCGAAGGACACAAGGAGGGGCTTATTTGAATTAATGGACTAAGCTTTGATTTAAATGCCCCTAAAGCGGATGCTGATTACAGGGAAGAGAAAAAAAAAGAAAAAAAATTGTCTTTGGATAAAAATACTCTTGATCAGCCGGAAGATTTGGAGGTTAGACACTTAATTAAGATTGACATAATCATTTTATGCCCTCATTTGAAATAAATTTCACTTTGGGCAATCTTTTGAAGAAATAATGGCACTTCGTATCTTTATTTGAAAGTTTTCCAAAATTAGTTCAAGACCCTTTTAAAAAATATATATATTTTTCCTCTTATACATTTTCTATTTTTCCTTCCTTTTTCATTTTCTCGTTACCACCGTTTTCCTTCTTCAGAATGCCCAGAACTTACGCCTAAAATCCAGAACAGCCTAAATCAATAACCGGAGCATTCAACCTTCAAGCTGAGAGCAATTTATGCATCGCTGCCAGTTACATCCGTCCACCACCACTGAACCACCGCCGGAAAGCCAAATCCACCCCAAGGAACCACCAACCACCGACATCTCCAACACTCAAGCGATAGTGAAAACAGGGAGAAATAGACTAATGCGAACACTTCCTCAAATCAAAGCTCAGTCCATCAATTCCAATCCATTTGTTCTCCATAAGCAACCATGGATGACTGCAAAGATATGCAAAACGGAAACACGAGAAGGGGCTTAAATACGACCATAAACACGATTCACAGGAAAATGAATACAAGATGGATGAATCGAAGATGAATGTTGCGATTTGAAATTGAAATGAACATCAAAGTGTTTTGACTCGAAGATTTTCCTCAAAAAAGAACACAGCTTCGTTTAGACATTTTTACAAGCACATGGTAACTAGTTCAAACACACTGCACAGAAGGATCAGTGACGCATCGCTTTCAATCCATTTAATTGTGATGAAATCTGAATATCCATCATCTATTTTCAAGCTCTTCTTCATCATTTAACTCTCATTCGAACATCAATTGTGGCTTCCACATTTTGCAAACCAAAAGAGAGTGAAGAGATTCGTACCTTGACGAAGAGGCTATGGTCATAATTGGAAATCGAATGGTGGAACGTGATCTCGGAAATGCCGTTGCTATCGGTCGACGAAGGTGACAAAGTTTTGAAAGCTACTGGGACTACTTGGATTACAAAACAGAGTCCAGTGTGATCACATGAAATCTTAACAAATCATACGAAATCTTAGCGTGGTCATATACCTTATCCCTAGTTGTTTATTCTACGAAATCTTAGCAAATCATATACCGTATCTCTGGTTGTTTTATTCAATCTCGATTGTACTTATGTAGGAGTTGATTTAGAAAATATAGTTGCGAATTGTGTGACATCCCGATTTTTCCAATTCTATTTTCAGTAAATTAAGATGGGCATTTCATCTTTGCACATATTGTTCTTTTCCTTGAGTTGGCCATTCATGTGAAAACTAGTTTATCGGGTGAAGCCGGTAAGAGATTATAATGCATCGGACTCGAGAATTTGACCAGGAAACGACCTTTCGACCGAGCTAATCTGCAAGGGTCATTATGGCACAGTTAAAAATCGATTAGAGACCGGAGATAGGTCGACTCGATAGAAGCATGTGATCAAGTGTGGGTGATTCCACCAGATTGCACTATTCTTGTCGGTCGGCACTGGGTCGGCTTTTCTGTCAATTGGGTCCCCTGTGTCTGTAACTGAAACATTGAGATTACCACGACAACCGAGAGTCGCCAATGAGTCAAAGATGTACATTGTGGCTTGAATTGATCAACCACAGGTCAAATACACGAAAATTTTTAAAAGCTACCCGGTAGGTTAGGACGCGCTAATATCGTGCCAGAATGAAATTAACCGTGAAATTGAAAGTGAATTCAAAAATTGAAAGTCTGGTTATGTCACAAACCTTATTAGGAACATTGGATTAATTTATGGATTTTAATTGGGCTTAATTGGAAGAGAATTGATTGGAATTGAAGGAATTGTTGTACAAAATTTCATGCCACGGCGGAGAAAGAAATTGCACCCATTGGAATGAAGTTGTGGGAGATTTAGTTAGTGGAAGATGACATCAAGTAATGTCATGGTGGTTGGCCAAATTGGAGAAGAAATTGACAAGTGGAGGGTGGAGATTGCTTCTTAGAAAGACACCTATCAACATCATCTTCAAGCTTGGGAAGAGAGAGAGAGGAGAGAGAGAAGGGGGGGGGGGGAATCCGAACCAGCAGCTCGCCTGACGCCGGCCGCCCTTCGTCCGCCGCACGTCGCCGCTGTCGTCGCCGTCGCCGCCGCCGTCGTTGCCGTCGAACGCACGGCACGCGCGCCGCTCGCCGCCCGGCCAACTCGTCGTTCCGCCTCGGCCGGGCATCCTCGAGCCTCCGCCTCTCCGCCCAGTCGCTGCTGTCGCCACTAGGGTCGCCGGAGGACCGCCGGAGCTGCCGCTTCCTCCCGCTCGAGCCGCCGCCGCCGAAGCCCCTCCGATTGGCCTTGGACAGCAGCCGTGTCCAGCCCTAGATCTAGAACTTCAAGGCCCGTTTCGAGTGTCTTCTGGTCCCCCTTTGGCCTTGCCCCGAGGAGGTTTGTTGTCGGGCTCGCCGTCCTCTTCGCCAGGGACTCGTCGGAAAGCGATTCCGGTGAGTTTAACTCACTAAATCTTGATTAGAGGGTTAATGATGCCCTAAGTATGCTTAGTCTAAGTTAAGTAAGCTTAGGTGGTTAGATTAGTTTATCTTAATTGTGGATTAGATTAGGGGGTGTGATTAAATTAGAGTATGTTTAATTAGAGTTAATTGAGTGGTTATATTATAATAACTCTTGATGGGACATAAAAGGGTTTGTTTTTTATTTAATTAAATGTTTCAAAATTCTGGAATTTTAATAATATATTATATTCCAAAATTATTAAAATATTATTATAAAAAAAATTTCGAAAAATGATTTTTGACCTCAATTCCTTAGAATTTTCGTGCGATCGATCTTTGTGCATTTAGAATTTGAATTTGATGAATGGATGTGGCAAATTGAATATTTAATGTGATAAATAGGGATTTTATTCATAAAAAACCCAAGTGTCGGGTTTTGATGCAAAAATTGAATGTTAAGGATTACTATTGTGATTGGAGTATATGAATGAAATGCGGAGTGTCCGGGGGTCAGTATTGATTGTCGTGTACTGGTTGAAAGACTCGGTCGCAGTAGTAGCTAAGCCAACTGGACCTGTATTCCTTTCGGATCGCCGTCAGCGTAGTGACGAGGCTCGGGTCGCAGTAGAGGCTAGGCCAATTGGACCTATGCTCCTTCGGGAATGTCGTCGACATAGTGATGAAGCCATGCTCTAAGGGGGGAGGCGATGCGGCATTAATGTCGAGATAGCTGAAGCTGCGAGTAGGCTATGCCCTTGTGTGGTGGTGAATAATAATTGGAATGCGTCTTTGAGTGCGATTGTGGTTTATATGAAAGTGATGGCGTTCCAATTGTTTAAATTCTTATTATTACCTGAGATTGTGTGATACGAATTGTGCTAACCTGCAGGAAGGAATTAACACGAGGTAAGTCTTCTGTGTGATGTGGCTAGGCCACCCAGGGTGTATTTTCTTTCTAATAGGGGTTTAGGGGGTTGAACTTGCTGAGACAATGTCTCACCCCGTTGTGGGCCAAAATTTCAGGACCGTAGATAGCGAGAACCCCCGGAGCGTTATGGTCTTCCCGTGCATAGTACGGCGAAGTTCGGTTGTCCCGATCCTGATGGCCGTTGGATCTATGAGCTGGTTAGAACCACGGTCTGGGTCCAGGAGGGCTTGGCTGTTAGGGTGCCTCATAGATATAGGGCTTGGTTTCGTTTTGGGCGCAATGGTTTCAGGATTGGTCTGCTTAGTAGTTTTGATATTCCATTTGCTGTAATGGAAGCCATCCTAGGAGAAGGAGTAGATGACCCTCCTGATGGTAGGCTGGAGGACCCATAGTCTCCGGAGGCTGTTCAGTCTGAAGTGGGATCGAAGAGCGAGTCCGACTAGTAGTCTTAGGACCGTTCCTTCTTTTTGGTGGTCTGATCCCTTTTTGTAAGCAGACCCTTTTTGGCATATATGTAATCTATGGAATGATGTTTATCTATGAAAGCATGCTTGTTTATGAATGTGTTGATTTCCTGCTTTCCTATCTCGTGAGTTTTTGTCAGGGGTTTTATAGCACGTTCCGCATGCGCATAATAAATTAATTAGGTTGGCGACACCACTTGGGAATGTCGCATTTGTATGACCATGGCGGGTTGTTCACGTGTCTCGGGGTTCGGGGCGTGACAAATTGTGTATAATATGTACATTTTAGAATACAAAAAGAATTGAATCGGTTCAAATTGGGATCTTCCATTTTGTCCTTTCTCATGGTATCAAAGCAAACATCAATCTCGATATAGTTTCTTCTTCATGGCCAATCAAAACCCTTCCACTATTTCTTCCAAGATCGATATAAATTCTCCATATTTTCTCCATTCAAGTGACCATCCAATTGCTCCTCTAGTCTCTCCTCCTTCAGATGGAGACAATTATCCAACATGGCATCGTGTTATGTTCATGGCTCTTGAGGCAAAAAATAAATTGTGTTTTGTTGATGGGTCCTTGCGGCGTCCTAATTCAACCTCTTTGGATTATCCCTTATGGATACGTTGCAATAGCATGGTGAGAACCTAGTCGATTCATTCTATTGTACCAACAATCTCACATAGCATTCTTTGGCATGACTCCGCAAATGATGTCTAAAATGATCTTCGGAAGCACTTCTCCCCTCGTAATGCTCCTCGAATTTTTGAGATCTGTAGGGCTTTATCTATAGATCAACAAGGTACAATTTCGATATATGCTTACTACATTGTGATTAAATCCTGTCAAGATGAATTATTGTTGTACCGAGCCTTGCCGACTTGCATTTGTGGAGCAATGTCAACTCTTCTACAATTTCTTGAAATAGATTCATTATTAGATTTTCTCCAAGGCCTCAATGAATCTTATGCCGCGATTCAAAGTCACATCCTCCTTATGGAACCACTCCCTACTATCAACTGAGCATATGCCTTACTATTACAAGAGGAACAACAAGGCACTATTAAAGACAATCACACTGTTATTCCCAATCCTGCTGCCATGGCCGCGCTTCGTCTTAATTATACTCGCACTTGTTTGCTGACAGGTTCTTCCAAACCAATTTTACATTGTACTCACTGTAAAATGGATAAACATCTTGAAAGCAAGTGTTTTAAGAAGCACGGATATCCGAAACGGTGGAATGATCGTAACAAGCGCCCTACCAATGATTTTCATCGCCAATGACTTTCATGCCTAACTAGTTCTCTGACTATTACTATAGTTGCCACCAGTAATTCCTCCTTTCTACCTACCCTTACTCTTGCCCAAATAGAACAACTTTTTCATTTACTTCTGATTGGTAATACCACACCTTCTTTTCACCCATTGGTAAATTTAGCAAGTACTTTCATTTGTTTAAATTCTGCTTCATCCTAGATTCTAGACTTTGGTGCAACGGATCATATATCTTGTGATGCAGCCTTGTTTTTTGAAATTTATGATAACATAACTTCCAACCCTGCGTCCCTTCCTAATCGGACTATGGTTCTTGTTCAACGAATTGGGTGGATTTCTCTACTACCAAATCTAACTCTTGGTCATGTTTTACTCATTCCCCAATTTTGATTTAATCTTATTTCAATCAGTAAAGTTACTACTGCTACTTCTCTTAATATTGCATTTACCTGTGATACTTGCCTTCTTCAGGACCCAATCTCGATGAGGACTTTAACGATGGGTAAGGGACATAATAGTTTATACTACCTTTCCATACCCAATGCACTTCTTTGACATCCACCACCACACCAGGTGCACACTTTGACCTCTGGCACTAGCAGTTGGGACATCCGGGTTCATCTTGCCTTTGTCATCTGCAAACTTTAGACAATAATATTTAATTTTCCGATACTTTTCCTTGCACTGTGTTTCCACTTGTGAAACAATCTCACTTGCCATTTTCATCTAGTACAATTTCTACCATTTCATGTTTTGATTTAATTCATTTGGATATTTGGGGCCCATTTTGAACCACCTCTTTATTTGGGGCAATTTTTTATTTATTTATTTATTACTATAGTTGATGATTATTCTTGTAACACGTGGCTTTATTTAATGTCTTCTAAATCTAATATAAATTGTGACATCCTGATTTTCAGGTTCTGTTTTTGATTGAAGAAGTTTGGCTTTTCATCGACGTGCCTATAGTTCTTTTCTCTAAATTGGCCACTCACGAGATAACTATCTTATCAGGTGAACCGTTAAGGAATATAAACGCAATAGACTTGAAAATTCGACCAGAAATCGACTGCCGGATAATCTGCAAGGGTCATTACGGCATAGTTAAAAATCGATCAGAGACCGGAGATAGGTCGATTCGATAGAGGTGTGTGATTAAGTGGGTGATTTCACTTAATTGCAAAATTCTTGTCGATCGGTACTAGACCGATTTTTCTGTCGTTTTGGTACCCTATGCCCGAATTCGAAACTCGAGATTTTCACGAAAACCGAGAGTCGCCAATGTGTTGAAGATGTACAATGTGGCTCGAAAATAATCGACCACAGGTCAATTGCGCTAAAAATTCCTAAAAGCTATTCGGTAGGTTAGGTCATGCTAAAATCGCGTCAGATTGAAATTAACCACGAAATTGAACCCGATTTTAGAAATTAAAAGTTCTGTCATGTCACGATTTATTTTAGGAACATTGACTCATCCTCCGAAGAATTTTCGGCGAGCCTGGCATTTTTACAGAAAATCAATTCGGACGATTCGGAAAATAAAAGAATTTCGGAGGGGCCAAATTGAAGGGAGTTTTGGCCTCCAAAGTGAGCTACTTGGTGAAGGGAAAGTGTGGATATTGGCATGGGCACCCTCCTCAACAATTTGGCCATCAAATTGGAGAGATTTGTTAAGAAATTGAATTTCAGACGTTTCGAAAAAAGGAAAAAAATTCAGATGGGAGAGAGAGTGGTCAATTTTGATGTCCAAAATTGGTGATTTGTGGGATTAAATTGCTACAAAGTGTTGGGAATTACTGATTCCCTAAAACGGATTTGACACTAAATCAAACCCCTAAAACGAATGCGGAAGACGAGCCCAGGAATTACATGTATCACCGATCAAAGATACACCACAGAATCGAGCGTACCTTATTGTCCACAGATTAAACATCGACGCTGATATGAGGAAGAAAAACTGATCCCGTTCGATCCGATGACGTCAATTCGCCTTGAAGGGAAGAGAGTGTCGTCTCTTTTGTTACTGCTTTTCTTTTGGAGGGAGAGAGGGAGAAGGAACGTACGTACTATCGAAAGGTGCCTACTTCCCTCTCTTTTTTTTTTTTTCTTAAATACGTCCTCTCCAAAGGACGTGTCCCTTCAGCAAAAGACGTTCCCCCAAAAGTTACAACCCTTCAACATATCCCTCCATCCATGGGCCCTAATCTTGTGGACCAGGCTTTTAGGCCCAACATGGGCGGACGGGCCAACTTAGGCCCATCACATTAATAATTAAAACCATCATCTCCCACTCGCACATGGTGGGCCGAACAGGATCCTCTTTACCTCTCTTCAACATTCATACCGGTGAATAATCCATGCGACCAGCATACTTTGAGAGCTCGTTGCCATACATCTGTTAGGAATATATAGCAGCTCATAATGGGCATCACACTCTGAGTAGATTTAGTATGCAGTACCCTAGATCGATCGATCACATTTATATCTTTCTTGATCTCTTTTAAACAATGATATATATATATATTGTATTCACAATTATGATTATCCCAAAGACAGTCATAATTGGTCGACCAGTGAATACAAAAACTACAATGTGATTCTCCAAATTCGATCTTCCTCTTTCCTTCAAACTCTCAACTTCAGTTTAGTTTGCTTTTCTAGAAATGTCCCATTAGATCGTATCAACTCATGACCATTGGCAACATCCTAAGATAGCAAACACTAAATAGAAATTTTGAGAATAAGTAAGAGTCCTGAGGGCACTAAAATTGAGGAACTCTTTTCCTCAAGAGTCTCACACGGCATAAAGGTTGAGATCAAACTTTTGCCACTCTTATTGGTCGTCTCATGCATACGTAGTATGAAATACGTATTACGGTATTAACTCATTTCCCATGGAGCGTATGTCTACATCTTCAATACCGTACAGATGATAGTTCAGACATACACAATGTCTAACTTGAGTTCACGTATCTACTCATTCATAAAATTCATCAGAACTCACATCTGGCATCATAGACAGATGAAGTAAAATATGTGGGTTATTTTACTTTCGGACATGGTAAATATTATGTCCTCATCTTAACACCCAGTTAAGGCGACAAATATATTTTAAGCTTGAGCTCTCGATTATCACCTAGATAATAAGCTTAAAAACCGTCTCATCTCTATTTATCACATAGTAAATAGAGGCGATTACCCGTGTGATTGGGCTAATCTCTTATCTGTCCGACATACTTTCTCAACTTAATATAATGCACTGAGCATTAAGATGCATAAAGATCAAACAAAGATTCATAGGCATTAATAATGAAAAACACAAGTTCATAAATGTGAACAACTCAGGGAAATTACAATATACAGTACATCAGACTCTACGCAATCCTAGAGATTTTACATGACCACAAAACACATCTCTAGGTATTGGCTTTGTCATAGGATCTGCTACCATTCTATGCGTAGATATGTACGTAAGTTCACATCCTTTCGTGCAACCATATCTTTGACAAAGTTATACTTGGTATCTATATGTTTGGTCTTGCCATGATATTTTGGATCTTTGGTGTACGCTATATTTTGCTTGGCTATCACAGTTAACCAATAATGGATTTGCAGCTTTCTCAATAACACCTAAATGATCCAAAAATCTCTTAAGCCAAACTCCCTCTTGTCTGCTGCTGATAATGCCACGAACTCAGCTTCCATCGTGGATAAGGCTATACACGTTTGCTTCTTCTTTGCTCCAAGATATGGCGCCATTATTCGAGTAAGAAAGCAAAACCAGAGGTAGATTTTCTTTCATCTAAATCTCCTCCCCAATCAGCATCTGAATAGCCTTCAAGTCGCAGATCCTTTCCTTGGTAACTCAGCTTGTAATCAGCAGTTCCCTTCAGATACCTCGGTATTCTTTTAACGGCTTTCCAATGTGCTTGACCTGGATTGGATTGGTATCTACTCACCATTCCAACTGCAAAACATATGTCAGGTTTTGTACACATCATAGCGTACATCAAGCTCCCAACAGCACTAGCATAAGGAACATGTTTCATTTGTTCCTTCTCTTGTAGAGTCCTTGGACACAGTCTATGGCTCAATCATTCACCTTTTGCAATAGGAGTATCAATGGGTTTACAATCTTGCATACGAAATCGTTCAAGAACCTTATTTATGTAAGTTTCTTGCGAAAAAGATAATGATCTCTTGAACGATCTCTTGAAATCTTAACTCCAAGGATGTATGCAGCCTCACCCATATCTTTCATTTCAAAGTTGGAAGATAACCAACTCTTGACGGTGTCAACTAACTCCATATTGCTTCCGGCAATTAGTATATCATCAACATATAATGATATGATCACAAATTGATCTTGAGATCTTTTGATATATACACAATGATCCTCATCAATCATTGTAAAATCATATGCCATTATGGCATTATGAAAACGTATATACCATTGTCTTGAGGACTGCTTAAGGCCATATATCGATTTCAAAAGTCGACATACCTTTTCTTCTTGGCCTTTCATTATGAAACCAGTAGGTTGTTCCATATATATTTCCTCATCCAATTCTCCATTGAGAAAATCAGTCTTTACATCCATTTGATGTAATTCAAGATCCATACTTGCCACTATTGCCAGAATAATGCGAATCGAGGTAAATCTCACAACAGGAGAAAATGTTTCCTCATAATCAATTCCTTCTGTTGATTATACCCCTTCGCCACAAGGCGAGCTTTATATCTCTCTATCGAGCCATCAGCCTTACGCTTTATTTTGAGAACCCACTTGTTCCCAATAGCTTTGCGTCCTTTTGGAAGATCAACCAGTTCCCATACATGGTTTGACTTCATTGACTCCATTTCCTCTCCCATTGCATACGTCCATTTTTCCTTACTAGGGCAATTTAGAGCCTCATGTATATTTCTTGGCTCATCCTCATCTTGTGGGGCAATCATGAAAGTTTCCCCTTCAATGTCAAAACGTCGACGGGAGAATACTTTTGCGACTTGTTCGCCGTATGGGAGATTGTACACTTTGCACATCATTTCCCATTATGCTCCCACTAGGATTAGATAATGACGATATCATCTCATCATGTGGTTGTAATTGAGAGTGGGTTGAATTCAATTTTTCACTTATCATATTACTCCCACTTGGACGAACTCCACTAATATCATTATCTTGATCCAAGGTTTCAAATAGGGAGTAATCCTCACCTATTTCGCCCCTCTTAGGAAATTCATTCTCTAAGAATGTGACATCCCGTGATTCAAATTCAGTTATACTCCCACTTTCCTGCTCACCTATGAACACATACCCTTTTGAGTGTTCGGAGTATTTTATGAAAATACTCTTCTTTCCTCTGGGACCCAATTTCCCAAACTTGTGAGAGGGCTCATGAGTATAGGCAGCACAACCCCATGGCTTAAGAAAACTTAAGTCTGGTTTTCTACTCTGTCCATAACTCATATGGAGTGGAAGTAACTGATTTGGAAGGCACCCGGTTAAGTATATAGGCAGCGGTTAATAACGCATCACTCCAAAAGGTGATAGGTAAGTTAGCATGCGCCATCATGGACCTAACCATTTCGGTAGGGTTCTGTTCCTTCTCTCCGCAACACCATTTTGTTGAGGAGTATATGGAATAGACAACTGTCTTTCTATTCCCTTTTCATCACATAATTTTCTGAACTCATCAGATAAATATTCTCGACCTCGATCGGATCTCAATGCTTTTATTTTCTTGTGTAATTGATTTTCTATCAAATTCATAAACCTTTTGAAACAACTTAATGCTTCAGATTTATGAGAAATCAAATAGACATATCCGAATCGAGTATAATCATCTATAAAAGTGATGAAATAAACAACCCCATGCCTTCCTCTCACATTCATTGGACCACAGACGTCAGAATGGATTAAATGCAGATGAAATTCAGCTCTTTTACCTTTTCCAAATGGTTTCCTTGTCGTTTTCCCTACTAGGCAATGCTCACATATGGGCAAATCGACTTTTTCAATGTTGCCTAACAAGCCCTCTTTGGCTAGTCTATTCATACGTTGTTGGCCAATATGACCAAGTCTAGCATGCCACACATTCACATCATTATCATATGAATTAGGAGACGTGAGAAGGGAATAACAAACATTTGCATTAACATAGTGAATATCTAATACAATGAAACCATCCAGAAAATAACCACAACCATAGAAATTTGTATTCAAAAATAAATCCACACATCTATTATGGAAGTTCATATTAAAACCTAACTTGACAAATACTAAAACAGACACTAAATTCCGACGAATCTCCGGAGCATACAATACATCATGTAAGAACAAATTGCGTCCACCACGCATGTTCAGTTGGCAGATGCCAATTCCTTTTACTTCAGCTCGGAGTTGTTTCCCACATAGATCCACTTAGTTCCAGTTGGTACTCGTCGGAATTCCACGAAGGATGCTCTATCCTTCGCTACATGGTCTGTCGCTCCTGAATCTACAGTCCACAAAGGATTAGATTCAGCTAAGAATACAGAACTTGACACATAAGCAAAGTTCTCAATAGTACAAGGGTGTGTACCTTCTTTGGCTCGCGACAATCACGAGCATAGTGACCCTTTTGGTCACAGTTGTAACACTTCACCCTTGTCGGCTTCTTCACTCGAGGACGTTTTCCTCTCTTATGTTGCTTAACTTTTGGTTTCTTGCAAGAAGGACTTGATCCCTTGCATTTCCACATATTGAACGAATCAATGCGCTTGCGCTTAGAGCTCGAAGCCCCTTTTGAGCTTAAAGCAACACAGCTAATATCTCGTATCCCACTCAAATACCTTGAGGCGGTCCTCTCGCTAGCTCAAGGTGGCGCACAAGACATCCTCCAGTTCTTTCAGAACATGGTCAAGAGCTTTTAGTGCTTCTTGCTTTTCAAGCACATATTGAATTTTCTTATTCAATACTTCACAATTCTCGCCGTTCAATTTATCTTCTTTATTCAAATCAGCAATTTTGTTCTTAGTTGCTGAACCCATTGATACGAACATATCGACACATATGCACGAATTATTAATGCCTATCATTTATGCATCCATTTTGCACAAACCCATCATATTAATGAACAATTTCAAGTAAGGTTTCAGAATCAAAAGGTCACTATGTTTCCAATCATTCTCCAAAAATCCTAACTTAAAACTATCATTAATATAATTGTCTTATGCAAAATAAATTCTATGAAGCTACAAAAACTTCTATCAACTACCCACAGTAATCAACAATAACAGAAAGCAAACAATATTTGACATCCAATAGAATAATAATGCTTTTGCATAATACAACTTACATATCAGTTGCTACATCAACAATAACTAGATGGTAAAACGTTTACATAAGGTATCCATAAAGTATACTAAAAGAAAGACAACTCGAAATATCTAAACCCAAGTCAATATATGAACTGGGAAAGCTCCTTTTTTGTTCAATTTCTTGATCTTTTCTTTTGTAACAATCAGGTAATAATCATCTATGAAAGCCATCACAATTTTCCTATATGAAGCAGCTTTGTTGGCATCCCATATGCGATTCAACACTCCTTGCCATTCTGGTTGAAGGGTGTTCATGAAAAATCGCACCATCTCAGACTGTGGCATTGGACGACCATTCCATATGACCTTTTGAATTTTCCCGTTGACTTCAAGAACATGATCTATTATGTCCCCGCTCTCCCATCGATAAATATTCAAATCGGCTATCAACCTTGAAAAGCTTTTCCTTTTGTTCGCCGGTAATTACATGAATAGGCGTGCGTAACTTAAGGGGAGGCATTGTTCCTGCAACAAATGCAGAACAAATAGGGATTACATATAATCCATATAGACATAATTGAAAAAGAAACACATTCTTTTTCTTCCTCTTTTTTTTTTTTGGGTCAACGGTCAAAGTCAACGGTCAACGGTCAACGGTCGAGGTCAAACCGGGTCGGGTCGCCGAGTCGGGCCGCTGGGTCGGGTCGGACCGACCGACCCGGCACGTGTGGCACGCGTGCAGGCCGACGTCACGATGACGTCGGCTAGCGCGCGTGCCGCGCACGCGCCATCGACGGCCCCGCGCACGTGCGCGCGTCGGCCCCGCGCACGTGCGCGCGTCGGCCCCGCGCGTGCGTGCGACGCACGCGCCTGCGTCTTCGAATCGGCGCGTGCAACGATTCGTTCCGGCCGCGCGTGGGGGCGCGTGCGGCGGCCTACGGCGGCGATCCGCCACTCGTCTTGCTCCTCTCGACGAGGGCTTCGACCCTACGCCATCAGAAACTGATTTCGACTTACAGAAAATCGAAAAAATGGATGTACAGTGCTCGGGTGTCAGGATTTTTCCGCCCCGATCGGTGTCGGCCGATTAATTTCACGAAAAATCAATAAGAAATCATCCATAAACATGAAAGGGGTCGGGAAAAACATGGAAAAGGATCGGGAAACAAGAACTACGGCTCTGATACCAATGTTGGGAATTACTGATTCCCTAAAACGGATTTGACACTAAATCAAACCCCTAAAACGAATGCGGAAGACGAGCCCGGGAATTACATGTATCACCGATCAAAGATACACCACAGAATCGAGCGTACCTTATTGTCCACAGATTAAACACCGACGCTGATATGAGGAAGAAAAACTTATCCCGTTCGATCCGATGACGTCAATTCGCCTTGAAGGGAAGAGAGTGTCGTCTCTTTTGTTACTGCTTTTCTTTTGGAGGGAGAGAGGGAGAAGGAACATACGTACTATCAAAAGGTGCCTACTTCCCTCTCTCTTTTTTTTTTTTCTTAAATACGTCATCTCCAAAGGACGTGTCCCTTCAGCAAAAGACGTTCCCCCAAAAGTTACAACCCTTCAACATATCCCTCCATCCATGGGCCCTAATCTTGTGGGCCAGGCTTTTAGGCCCAACATGGGCAGACAGGTCAACTTAGGCCCATCACATTAATAATTAAAACCATCACAAAGTATTATGGGGGACAAAGGAGATAAACATGTGGATTTTTGGGGACCAAGCATTGATTAATTTGGGATATTTTCTTTGACTTTCTTCCCTCCCCTCCTTCGGCTTCTCGAGCACGCCTGCTAGCTGCTTCCCCTTCGCGGCTTCTGCTTTTCATTTCATTTTCTCCCTCCTTGGACGAGCTGCTTCTGCCTCTCCTTCATCCCCTTCGAAAAATCCAGCTCCTCCACTTTCATTTTGCCGCTCCACGCTCGGTCTCTGTCCCCATCCCGCTGCCACTCGTCCGCTCCTCCAACGAAGCCTCCCACCTTTGACCGCCAACCTTCAACGTTCCAGCAGCAACGTCCACGTATCCTCCACCGAAGTCACTCACACCAACATCATAATCATCATCATCCCATCTCCCACCGCAATTCCATCCACCCCATCCATCAGCTGCTCCATCATCATCCCCCACTGACCAACACCCCATCCCCTTTTTCCTCACGTATAGCCCCACGATTTCTTCACGACCCAGCTCTGCCACACGTCTGTTTCCCCTCCATTTTCCCAGCTCACCGTGCCTCACCTCCACCAAAGTAATTTCGCTTAGCCTCACGCTCGGCCCAGCCCAAGTCCTATTCACCAACCAGCCCATCTTCAGTCGCGTGTAGCCCGCAGTTCAGCCCACTCGAAGCCCACCAGCAGCCCTCAGAAGAAGTGTGTCCGAATCTCAGCTTTGGCTGAGCCGTCTTGGACCTTTTTCAGCCCGGTCCGAGCCTCCATTAGCGCCGCCGTAAGCCCAAGTTTCGGTCGCCGTCGCGCCACCGTCGACGTGAACCGGTTTTTACGCTAAACCGGTGAGTTTACTCGCTAAATTATGCTTAGGGAGTTAATGATTCTTAAGGGGTGTTTAGATTAGGCTAATTAGGGATTAGGTTGTTAGTTAGAACGGATTAGCGATTTAATTATTTGATTTTGCATGTTAGGTGGTTAGAACGGCTTAATTAAGGACTAGATAGATTGTGCTATTTATCTAGATTGGTTCAGAAATTTTTTGGGCCCGTTTCGGTGTTTAATTTAGCAATTCCGACCTAAGTTGCTATTTTTGGTAATTAATTGCATTTATTTAATTATTTTTGGTATTTATTTAATTATTTATTATTTTTCAGAAATTATACCGGGATAGCCGATGACCGCAATTTCGTGCTGATTGCAATGGTGTGTTTAGTTTATGCAATTGAATGCTATTTTGTGCAAATTGAGTGGTGATTGTAATTTTGGGTATTTATCCCAAAATTGTGTAATTTCGGTATTTAATATGAAAATACCGGGCGTCGGTTTTTAACGCCAAAAATGTTTTTTAGGCATTATATTAAATAGTGAGATTTAAAAAAAAGGAAAATATTGCTTTTTTGGCTTAGGTCGACCGTGTACCCATACGCGATTATTTTTATCGGGTATTTTTAACATGATGGAAATAGGCCAAGTTCATTATTTAATTGGGAAATTGGTGTGCAAAGCTCAATGTTTTTGGCCAAGACTGATTGATCGTGTGTTAGCTTATGTGAGCAATAAATCGTCAGCTTGTGTGAGCAATATCGTACGTCAGCTTGTGAGAGCAATGATTGTCAGCTTGTGAGAGCAGTATACTATATCAGCTTGGGTGAGCTATATTATATATCAGCTTGTGCGAGCTACCATCTATATATCAGCTTGTGAGAGCTATAACCATCTATTTTAGCTTGTGTGAGCAATAATCGAATCAATTGTATTGAGAGATGGTATTGATTGATAGATGGTACCGATTGAATTGATAGATGGTATCAATTGTATCGAATCGATTGAATTGAATTGATTGGTTGAAATTATGAACTGTACTGACATGCAAGAAGGAACTGAGGCGAGGTAAATCTTTTGACTTGTGTGTATAGACTGCCTCTAGGCGTATTTCCTTCCTAGTCGGGGTTTAAGGGGTGAACTTGCTGAGACATTGTTTCACCCCGTCGTGGGCTTAACTTTTTAGATCCCTAGTATGAAGAACCCGGAGCTTAAGGCGGAAGGGTCAGGAGCATGTGTGGCTCAGAAATTCTTTTTGGAGATAGACCTCCTATACTTAGACCCTAGAGTTGGCATCTGTTTGTAAACCAGATTGTTTATAAAAGTTGTGTTGATTGATTTGAAATTTGTTGTCCTGCTTTTCTATCCCACATTTGTTGTGGTTAGGGGATAAGTAATTCGCTTCCGCGTGCACATTAAAATGAATGGGTCGGCGACGCGTCCTGGGACGTCGCAAATTTATCGACCACCGAAGGATGGGCACGCGCTCGAGGATTGGGGCATGACATAAATCATTTTATCATTAATTTCTTTTCATGGTAAAAACTCAATTCAGTAAACAAATTCGTTGCATCTGTTCTGACATTGGAAAAGAATTTTTTAATCAACTTACCAACTCTTTTTTAGACTTCGTGGGTGTTGTTCATCAATCGAGTTGCGTGTCCACCCCGTGGTGGAGCGCAAGCGCAAGCACTAGCACCTTCGAAATATTGTCCATGCCTTAAGCTTCCAATCTAACCTTCCCATTAAGTCTTGGGGTGAGTGCGTTCTCATTACCACTTACATCATAAACAAACTTCCCACTACTATCTTGAAAGGGAAAGCTCCATATGAGGTTTTACATGGTCAATCACTGAATCTCACTCACCTTCCGTTGCTTGTGTTTTGGATGTGACACCTCCATTCAAAGTAAATTTGATGCCCATGCTACTCCGAAGGTTTCCTTTGGGACATTCCAATGGTAAAAAAGGGTTTGCATTTATGATCTTCTCACAAAAAAGATATATGTGAGTTGAGCTGTTGTGTTTCATAAAACAATGTTTCCATACTCAATGCTCCCCAACCCCATCTTGTCAAGGTTGCTTGTATTACCATTACCTATCACACAATGTAATGAGATAAATCAACCCTCACCTACAAACCCCTCACAACCACACCCCATTTCCACACCACCACAACACCCTTACTTTTGATGCTTGAACAATCCACCAGACCCCAACGGATACGTCAACCTTCTTGTTATCTCTAGGACTATTGTTGTTTGCTTACTCAAATGCTAAGTTCCACCGAAGATAATGGTATAGGTATCTTTTACCTTATGTCTAATTTTCTCCAATATACTCATTTTAAGCAAACCATTTAGCATTTCTTAGTTCTTTGTCTACTACCACCGAGCCATCCACTTTCATAGAGGCGATGCATCATCAGAAATGGAGAGACGCCATGCAGGTTGAAATCAAAGCTCTTTTTCAAAATCGTACATGGTCCCTTGTACCACTTCCACTTGGCAAGAAGGCCATAGGCTCCAAATGGTCTATAAAATTAAACAAAACTTTGATAGTGGTATTGAACGATATAAGGCTTGCCTAGTCGCCAAAGGCTATACCTAGGTTAAAGGTAAGGATTATCATGATACATTTGCACCAGTTGCCAAATTGGTTACAGCTCATGTACTCTTGGCCATTGCCACAACTAAGGGATGCCCTCTTGAACAAATGGATGTTAGTAACGCCTTTTGCCATGGTGAATTGGACGAGAAAGTCTATATGAAACCTCCCCTTGGTTTTCAGCGTAAGGGAGAGAATCTTGTGTGCTGACTTCACAAATTTCTATATGGTTTAAAACAAGCATCTCCGTCAATGGTATTCCAAGTTTTCTACTGCCTTATGTGACTTCAGTTTCACACCTTCTCAAACTAATCATTCTCTCTTTGTCTTGCACAATGGCAGTGACTATGTTTTCGTGGTACTATATGTCGATGATCTAGTCATTACTGGTACTAGTACTTCGTTGATCAATTCACTGAAGACTATGTTACATAATCAGTTCCACATTAAGGACCTCAAGCCTTTAAAATATTTTTTGGGCATTGAGGTTGCTCAATCTTGTCCTAGTCCTTATTTATGCCAGCGAAATTATATCCTGGATATTCTAGAAGATTGTGGTTTTAGTGGAGCCCAGCTAGTTGATACTCCTGTGGAGCAAAATGTAGAATTGAGCATTGATACATGCACTCCATTGGAGGATTTGTCTATCCATCGACGCTTGATTGGCCGGTTCATTTATTTGACTGTTACTAGGCCTGACATTGCTTATAGTGTCAACAATCCGAGTCAATTTATACATGCAGTGCACCTACCACATTTGGATGCAACACATCATATCCTATGGTATCTAAAGGCTACTATAGGCTAAGGGCTCTTCTATCCAGCTAAAAATGAACTTCAACTCACGGCTTATTGTGACTCAGATTGGGCTAGTTGTCCTATGACTCACCGTTCAACAACTGTGTATTGCATTTTATTGGGTGATAGCCCCATTTCATGGAAAACCGAGAAACAAAGCACGGTCTCACGCTCTTTAGCTAAAGTAGAATATCGTGCAATGGCAGTAACCACATGTGAGATTCCCTAGTTATCATATCTCTTTTGAGACATTGGCATTGCTCATCAAGTCTTAGTTTCCTTACACTATGATAACCACGCTGCCCTCCACACTGCTGCCAACTCAGTTTTTCATGAGCGAACGAAACACATTGAAATTGATTACCATCTTGTTCATGAAAAATTACAAGCCGGCCTCATTGTTCTATTGAAGATTGGTATAGAGTCACAACTAGCTGACATTCTAGGTCGAGATTAGTACATGCGATTACTTTCCAAGTTGGGCATCCATAACCTACACGTGCCAACTTGAGGGGGAGTCTTAGCGTGATCACATGAAATCTTAGCTAATTATACGAAATCTTAGCGTGATCAATATACCTTATCCTTAGTTGTTTTATTCTACGAAATCTTGGCAAATCATATATCTTATCCCTAGTTGTTTTATTCAATTTTTCGGTTGTACTTATCATATCTATAGGAGTTGATTTAGGAAATATAGTTGTGAATTGTGTATTAATATGTACATTTAGAATACAAGAAGAATTAAATTGATTTACATTGGGATCTTCCATTTTGTCCTTTCTCAGTTATATGCTACGACAATGAAGTCGCAAATGTAGGATCAAGATTGCGCTCTGCTTTTAATGGAGGCCGAAGACAGATGTACACCGAATTTTGGTGACTGAGAGTGATCGTTCGTGGATTTCGGTGACGAGAAAGCTCCTAGAGTCTATCGCCCACTGACAAGATTCTTTTTTTTTTTTTTTGGGTGACATCTTTTTCCTCCGGTGAAAATTGATGCCGACGGAGGAGCGTCACACGAGAATGAGCTGCTTCGAGGTTCTTGGTCAATGTACTGAGCCGAACAGAGTGAGGTGAGGAGCGGCGAATGGTGTCGACTGGCGGCAGCGGCGGGCGGTGAGCGGCCACGTGCGATGGAAAAGGAAAATCGTCGAGGAATTCTCTCCAATCCGAGCGTGAAATCGCCTTATATTATGAGTCTCAGTTGCTGGACTTTATGGGCTACAGGTAGCCAAATGGGCTGGACTTCCGCGAATGGACCAAGCTGCGGCCTGTCTAATATGGCCTGGTGGGCCGAACCGAATTGAAGCCTTTTATTACTCTTTATTTTTTTTTTTGTCATTATCTATTTTTCATATAACACTTAATTTGTCGACTAAAATTTAGATGTTAACATCGAAGAAGAATCCTTAGTTCAAGCTTTCTTGATTAGTACATGACTAAAATCTAATTTGATTTTACCAATCACAATCGACCCCATCTTCACATTTTCAGCTTTTTTGTACGTTCTTTTGTCTTTGAAACACCGCTTGTTATTTGGGGTGACCTGTTTTCTTATATTAGAATATTAAAGTTTCATTGTTTCATTACAAAAAAAAAAAAAAATGTTGGTCAAGTGTTTATGCTCTTGTTTCTTCATGTGTGAAGACCATGTTTTGATTCTTGATGGGTGCAAGAATAATCTCTCCTTTTTCCCCTTGAAGAGACCTCAAAAACGGTACAAAATTCCGGCCTTGAATCAATTGGTCCAGGATTCTCGGATTGAATCGTACTCGATGTTCGTCCCTACTTGTTATTTCAAATTAAGAAATGCTTTTTTTGGCATTAAGCGAAAGCCAAAAGTCCAGCAAAAATTTAAAATGTTATCTTTATTTTTTAAAAGAAAATGGAAAAATATATGTCGTTGTGCATGTCAACATTTATATACCGTGAAAATTTTGAATATCTTGGACTGAAAAAAAAAGGGTAAAAGTGCGTGACCGCCTATATTTTGCTTTATTTGGAGCTAGTTCGTTGTAGTTATGTAGGCGCCCCCAATTGAGTGTGACATTCAGAATTTTATAAATTGATTGAAAATATTTAAGATATTATGATAATTATTAATTTACTTGGATTTTTAATGACATTTGCGATAATTTCAATTAGGTCACTAATCGGGTGACAAATCGGAAAATTTAAAAGATAATTTCCATGTTTGTGATTTTTCAGTATGTGATTCAATTAAGGATTATATAATTATTAGGAGTCATGATTCAAGGAAATATATATATATATATATTTAAAACGTGTATTTACTTTCTTTTTTTTTGGTAAAGGTAAGAGATATATTGAACTTTAACCAAAAGCTATATAGCTATACAGCAGAGATTCGGTACCAAAAACTTGCACTCAAGAAGAGAACAAGTCATCTCGAGTGGAAGAGTACCGAACAAAAGGAAGCATAGCCAACAAGGCAGAAACAACCAAACAACGGCAACAGGGAGGCCAAACAGTAGCCACCCACAAAAGGAAAGAACACCAAGACTAGGGGAAAGACCGAACAAACCAAAAGGAGGCTCATAGCCAGCTAAACAAGCGGCTCTCAGCAAAAGAAGGGCTCCACACTAAGAAAAACCACTTCAAGCGTATGCCGGGCAATGCCCAACCAATCGGCAGCAACCAATAGCCAGACAACGGTAAGCAGCAGCACGGAACGACAACACCAGAAGGAGGAATATAGACTAGAAAAGCCTGCCCTCACATCAGCAAAACAGAATCGCGTAATCCGGAAGCCGGCACCAAAACCAAGCTAGTCCGCTAAGGAATAGCACCACGAGCCTCCTCAAGCAAAAATGGACGGGTCCAAATCTCAACAACGTTGGATCCTCCTATTCCGAGGAGTGTCAGCAATATTTTTGAAGGTCAAGGCTTTGTCCTTGACGACTTTAATGAGACGGTTCTTTAAGGCCGAGATAGCCACTGACCGATCTCTAAAGAGGATATTGTTTCTCTTCATCCAAATCACATGGCATAAAGCTCCTGTTGTACTTTAGCTAGTAGGTCCATGATGGGGTGCGATTGGATCGCACCGTATCGACTTGATACATTACGATGGAAATATATCTCTTGAAAGGGTACGAAGGGAGATGTATAAGAGTCTCCCGAACACAACCGTTGGAATGGTTGGCAGAGCATACGATCAGAAAATCCTCTCATTTGTTTGTTCCATTTCCATCAAAGGGAGAAGGCGTTCCATTTTACTTTTACAAGAACAATCGGCATTTACGCTGTGGAAATCGGGTGTTTTCCTTGTGATTACATTTAGACCAACGTGAAGTATTATTGTTCGTGATTCATCCACAATTCAACGTTCGTTCCAGAGTTAATTGTTATTTGCGCATCGGATAAAGGTAAGTCGTCTTTCGCCGACTTGATTTCCACATTGGTATCAGAGCCCGGTCGTGATTTCTACCTTGTTTTTCATCAAACTTTCTCGTTTACCATTTGATATCGAGATCAAGAGTATGAAATCTACACTGTTTGGATGTATATTGGTCGGAATTGCTATCTGAATTGTCGAAAACGAACCGAAGCGAAGAACGGGTTCGGGGTCGGGTACACCCGTACGGTTTTGGCCATTTTTCAAAATTCTTTTTTGGCCAAAATCAATTTTCAAATATACAGGGTGAAAGTACTCGTCGAGACGAGTCTGAAGATGGGTCGAACACTACCGGAGGATGCCGGACGCGCCCACACGCACGGCCAGAAGCCGATGCGCATGGGATCCACGCGCCTGACGCGCTGGGCATGCCAGCAAACCGGCGCATGACGTCACGCGCTGCATTGGCGAACCAGCCTGTGAACGTCACGCACGCGTCGGCGAACCAACGCGTGATGACGTCACGGATGACGTCATCCAACGGTCGGTAACCGCCGAATGACGTCACCGATGATGTCACCGTCGGCGTAAGTCGGCCGGCCGGCGACCCGACCGATGAACTGACCCGACCCGAGGCCCGATCCGTTGACCCAACCTGACCCGTTGACCGGTCAACGGTCGGACCGGCCAGGAGCCATTTAGGCTCGCTGGCGCGTGCGCCACACGCACCACGCACTCAAGCGGTGCGTGGAGGTGCGTGCGAGCTCCAATTGGAGTGTGGTCGGTAGCATTTGGTTCGTATGGATGTCCCCTACATTGTGGTATAGTTATTTTTCATTTTTGAATTTTATAAATGTATGAAATTGTGTATGGAACCCTAAGTACATGTATTTTTAAGGTACTAGTGCACAATTTATTCATTTGTAGCTAGTATTTTCTTATGTTTTAGGAAATACAATAGCTAACCTATATGAAAATAATGTCATATATGCTGTGTAAAGCTTGGTTCGATGGTAGCATGTATATAGTTTAGTTATAGTGTTAATGGAAAAATATGGTAATTACATGAGGTCATGTAGTTATTTTTCCTAGTGGGAGTTTGTAGGTTGGTAGAATTCGAAGGAGTTCTCACCTAGAACTTAAAATTTGTGTAAATTAAACTAATTAATGATAATAGAACAATCGTACATAAGAGCTAATTGGGAACATAGTGAACTTTTGTTTCTGTGTCTTTTGTTGAATTATCATTAATTTAGTTTGTCTTTGCTGCAAATTAAATATGTGTGTTACTTTGAAAAGTGTGCTAGTATGGATTCTGCGTTTATTATGTCAATGTGTTATAGGCAATTGATTATGGCTTCGGCATCCAAGACCATTGTGGCTGACCTCAATAAGGGTGAGAAGTTGAACGGTGACAATTATGATATTTGGCACCGAAAGGTTCAGTACATCCTTGAGGAGCAAGAGGTTTTGGAAACCCTCAATCACACCATGGATGAACTTGACCATGGAACTTCAGCTCAACACAGGAGAGATCTAGAAGCTTATCAAGCTTGGAAAAAGAAAAATATCATTGCTCGCATCACGTTGCTGAGCTGTATGCAAGATGATCTCATGTGTGAGTTTGAAAATTATGATAAAGCTCAAGCTATGTGGGTTGCCTTGAAAGATAAGTTTGGGGGTACATCTGTCACTAAGCTGAGGAGACTCACCATCAAGTTTGACACATACCGAAAGCGCCCAAATGTAACGATGAGACAGCATCTTCGGGAGATGTCAAACATGATTCGTGAACTGAAGTCAGCAGGTCACTCCCTTACTAATGAACATGAAGTTCAGGCTGTTATAAGGTCTCTTCCTGACAATTGGGAGCATATGAAGATCAATATGACGCATAATGAGAATATTATCACTTTTGATGATATTGCGCGTCATTTGGAATTAGAGGATGAGCGCCTAGAGGCTGCGAGATCCTCTACTCATGCTTATGTTGCTAAATCGAGTTCACGCAAGGCTTCGGGCTTTAAGTACAAAAGGAATTCTCAATTCAACAACAAAAAGAAGAAGACTGATCAGGCACCTAAGAGGGCTAAGACCTTCCAACGCAAGAAGCGTGGTGGGAAGAAGGACAAGGCCAAGATGAAGTGCTACAATTATGGCAAGATGGGCCACTTTGCTCGTGAATGCACTGAGCCGAAAGAGGTATCCTATTACTCTATTACTTTAAGTAATGCTTTTGTTTCTAGTACTGTAATGCTTGCTGAATCACATCCAATGTGGACTGTAGACTCAAGAACAATAGACCATGTAGTTAGAGACCGAGAAGCATTTGTGGAGTATCGTCGGATACAACCTGGAAGAATATGGATATATGTTGGGAATAACTCAAGAGTTGAAGTGAAGGGTATCGGCACATGTAAATTAATTTTACGTGGTGGTCGAAGCCTATTCCTACATGATGTCTTTTATGCTCCGGATATTCGACAAAACTTGGTCTCAGTAGTTGTTCTTCTTAGCTTAGGTTATGTATTGAATTTCCATGGTGATTGACATTTTGTATGGAACAGTTTATTATGGTTCAAGTCATGTATTGAATGGTTTTATGGTGTTAGACATTGACTATGATCAATACAATATTAATGTCGATTGTTGTTTTTCTTTAATTGCATCTTCTAGTAATGTTGAGATTGATGCAAGTACATGTCATGCTAGATTAGGTCACATTGGGTTGTAAAGAATGCAAAGATTAGCTAAAGAAGGCCTTTTAGGGTCACTCACTAATGTTGATCTACCTGTATGTGAACATTGTCTAGCGGGAAAAGCAACTAGAAAACCATTCGGTAAATGGACTAGAGCCGAATTTCCATTGCAACTCATACATTCTGACATTTGTGGTCTTTTGAATGTGAGGGCGAGGCATAGAGCCTCATATTTCATCACTTTCATAGATGACTTCACGCATTTTGGTTATGTCTTTTTGATCTCTCATAAGTCAGAAGCATTGACTGCTTTAGACAATATATAATGATGATAGAGAATCAGTTGAACAAAACAATAAAGGCATTGAGAACCGATTGTGGACATGAGTATCTATCAGAGCAATTTAAGGCTCTTTGTGATGAAAAGGGAATTGTACGACAATTGACTATTCCTGGTACTCCACAACAAAATGGGGTAGCTAAGAGAAGGAATGGAACCCTAATGGAAATGGTTAGGTCTATGAAGGGTCAAGCAAATTTACCTATCTCCTATTGGGGAGATGCATTATTGTTTGCTGCCTATGTACTTAACCGAGTACCCTCAAAATCGGTCACTTACACCCCTTATGAATTATGGACTGGTAGAAAACCAGACTTGAGTATTCTACGTCCATGGGGATGTGCAGCTTATGTTCATGATTATTCCCATAAATATGGCAAATTAGGCCCTAGAGGAAAGAAATGTATCTTTATAAGATATTCTGAACACTCCAAAGGGTACGTGTTCATAGGTGAACAAGCTGATGGAAGTGTGACCGAAATGGAGTCACGAGATGTCACGTTCTTGGAGAACGATTTTCCTAGTAGAGGTGAGATTGATAAGGACTTCTAATTATATGAGATGGAAGATCCTGATAACACACCCACTAATGGGGTAGAGGGAAATGAAAATTTACCTCAACACACAAGATCTAGTGGGAGTGTTGCATCGCATGACAAATTGAATTCAAGAGAAATTCAATTGCGTAAAAGTAATCGTAAAAGTATTCCCCGTCGTCGTTTTGAGATTGAAGGGAAAGCATTTATGATTGCTTAGAAAGACGATACCGAGTATAAGATCGTTCAAGAGGCTCTCTCATCCTCTGATAAGGAAGAATGGAGAAAAGTTTTGGAAGATGAGATGGAGTCAATGAGGACAAATCATGTCTGGGACTTGGTTGATCCACCACCCAATCGCAAGGCCATTGGAAACAAATGGGTTTTTAAAATTAAACGAAAGGCGGATGGATCCATTGAGAAGTATAAGGCTCGTCTTGTGGCGAAATGTTATACTCAACAAAAGAGTATAGACTATAAGGAAACATTTTCACCAGTTGTAATACGCCTTATTCTAGCCATCGTTGCACATTTGGACCTTGAATTACATCAAATGGATGTAAAGACGGCATTTCTCAATGGAGAACTAGATGAGGAAATCTATATGAAACAACCAATATGTTTCATAGCTAATGGTCAAGAGCATAAAGTTTGCAAACTTCGACGCTTAATATATGGTCTTAAGCAATCATCTAGACAGTGGTATCTTTGTTTTTATCGAGCCATAACAACTTTTGGTTTTACGATGATCGAAGAAGATCACTATGTATATGTCAAGCGGTCCGAAGATAAATTTGTGATTTTATCACTTTATGTGGACGATATTCTGTTGGTTGGAAATGACAAGGTTTTGGTTATCACCGTAAAAGAATGGTTGTCCTCCAATTTTGAAATGAAGGACATGTGAGAAGCTGCTTATATATTAGGAGTTAAGATCGAAAGAGATCGATCAAGGAAACTCCTTACTTTATCACAAGAGTCTTATATTATGAAGATTCTTGAACGTTTCAATATGTAGCACTGTAATCCCATTGATACCCCTGTAATGCAAGGTGAAGGCCTAAGTACTAAGATGTGTCCTAAGACTTCAGAAGAAATTAAAGTAATGAAAATTGTTCCTTACGCTAGTGCGGTCGGAAGTTTGATGTATGCTACGATGTGTACTTGACCCGACATCTGTTATGCCATGGGATTAGTGAGCCGATATCAATCAAATCCCGGTCAAGCACACTGGAAAGCAGTGAAGAGGATCCTGAGATACTTGAAAGGCACTATGGACTATCGACTTTGTTGCCAAGGGAACGATTTACGCCTATTAGGCTATTCAGATGTTGATTGGGTGGAGACTTGGATGAGCGTAAATCGACTTTTGGATATGCGTTCTTGCTCAATGGATGTGCAATTTCTTGGAATAGCAAGAAACAGACATGCACGACATTGTCTACTATGGAGGCAGAATTTATTGCATGTTCTGCCGCAGTGCAAGAAGCAGTATGGCTAAAACGTTTCTTGGAAAATTTAGCCACTATCACTAAGGTTCCAAGACCGGTGACAGTTTATTGCGATAGTCAAATAGCCATTGCCTATGTGAAAGATCCCAAGTATCATGGAAGGACGAAGCACATTGACATAAAGAACAACTTCATCAGAGATATTATAGCGCCGAAAGAAGTGATCCTACAATACACTTCAACCAATAGAATGGTTGCTGATCCATTTACGAAGACTATTCCTAGAGACATATTCTTGACTCACAGGATGTCACTAGGATTGCGTACAATGTAATATGTGTTATTGTAGAGGATCATTGGTTTATGTATATGTGGACATATGTATTGTACTTGTTTGTTTATTAGTGATTTGATGTTTTATCAACAAGTACAAATCCACTATGAGACTAGCACATACACACATATATTATTGAAAAGTATGTCAGCAGGCAATGATTGGCTCACTCACACGAGCAATTACCTCAATTGCTATAGTTAGCACGTTGAGATGAGACGTTATGTACAAATGAATGCTGAAGAGCAAGTTTAGTACATAAAATAAGACGTTGCCTTGATTGGAGTCAAGATGAGGTCTGTAATTTGTTTATAATAAGACTGAACATGATAGTCCCACAATCATGTATGCCTGAAAGACGCCGGATGCGAGTACTTAATTGGGCACTATAGAAAGCGAGCTGATATAGCACTCGAGCTAAACATGAGTACGTGAGGAGCACATGACTATGTTTAGGCTAAGATCCGTATAGTGGATATACTTAGTAAATGACATACGCTCTTATAGAAAGAGAAATCCACTATAGCATGTAATTCATACTACATGTGCATTGTTCGACCGATAAGGGAAGGTGAGTAAAATTATCCCTATTTACTCATCGTGTGAGCCCTTGAGGTAGTTTATAATTTACCTCATTTTGTGCCATATGTTACTTCTGACTATATTCTCAATGTGAAAGATCAATGTTGCTACTTTAGCATGTTATCGGCGGTCATGAATGGATATGGCTTTATGGGACGTGTCTAGAAAAGCAGTTGTTCTGAAATGGAGAGAGACATGAGTGCAAAGAAAGACTATTGTTGTTTTACATCTATCACATGTATTTACTGGTCGACCAATTATATCGCCCTCTGTGGTTGCGGATATAATTGTAAATACATGGTTTTTTTTTAGGATAGTCAAGTATAGCCTTTAAGGGATATGTATACTTGGATTGATGTAACAAAATATGTTTAGGGCACTGTGAGACATCGATTCTTTATTTCTTTTCGGGGTTGTAGCCATTATATCATCCCTAACAGGTGCATAATTTGAGCTCCCAAGTGCAGGTGTACTTACTGGTCGCACGGCTTACTTGCCAGTATGATTTGTTTTGTAAAGTTGATGAATGTTGAATGCCTTATATTTTTGATAGAGCGCTATCAAGCCCATCATGTTCGAGTGAGAGATGTTGTACTTTAGCTAGTACGTCCATGATGGGGTGCAATTGGATCGCACCGTATCGACTTGATATGTTACGATGGAAATATATCTCTTGAAAGGGTACAAAGGGAGATGTATAAGAGTCTCCCGAACACAACCGTTGGAATGGTTGGCAAAGCATACGATCAGAAAATCCTCTCATTTGTTTGTTCCATTTCCATTAAAGGGAGAAGGCGTTCCATTTTACTTTTACAAGAACAATCGGTATTTATTCTGTAGAAATCGAGTGTTTTCCTTGTGATTACATTTAGACCAACATGAAGTATTATTGTTCGTGATTCATCTGCAATTCAACGTTTGTTCCGAGGTTAATTTTTATTTGCACATCGGATAAAGGTAAGTCGTTTTCCACCGACTTGATTTCCCACAGCTCCAAAGGAGAATCTGGCAATGCGTTGATAAAATTCGTTGCCAGAGAGAAAATTCATCGCCGACTGGAGGTTGCCCACCCCGGTCTATTCTGCCAAGGTAAGTTACATCTCGCAGCCCAGAACAAAGCCAGACCATAAGTTATACGACATGCAAAGAATAAATGATCAATAGAGTCGGGCCTTGTATTACAAAAGGCACATATTGCGTTGTCAATCCTACCATAGGAAAGTAACAGAACTGAGTGGGGAGCCGGTTCTTCGCCATAAGCCAACGATTAAACTGATACCGCGGCACAATGGAGTTGTTCTAGATGAATGCTGCCCATGGAACCTCCGCCTTTTCAGTCTAATGATCTCCTAAGCTAAAGCAACCGAAAATAATCCAGAGGAGTTTTAAGGCCTGCAAAACCGGTCAGGACTCAAGCTCATAACAGGTAAAGGTGAACCCCACGACTCCAAAGAAACCTTGAGTGCTTGGCCGTCCACTATGAAGAGGTCAGCTACTGTTGCAAGCCTGGACAATCCTGAGCTATAGATAAGAGAATCAGAAAACCACAAGTTAAGAGTGTATTTACTAATTTTTAAATTTGCTTAAATCAATAGATAATATATATGTTCATTATATAAATTTTAAGCTTTGAAAATGCAATCAAATTCTCCTGACTAAATCTCAACTGAAATTTTTAAGGTGTCAATTCTAGGGGTGATCGGTTCCCGGTCCTGTCTCATCCAATGGAACCAATCATTTAGCCAAAAAAAAATTAAAAAAAAATTAGAGTTATTTCTATCTTAGGGTTTATTACTATTTTAAGAAATAATATATATTAAAAAAGTTGGTCCAGTCCAGTTTGGGTGGTTCCTGGTTCCGTTGGTCCGATATGCTCACCCTTAGTCGGTTTGGTCATTGTCAACCATACTACACATAACAATGCTAGTGTAACTAGATTGCTACATCAAATCCTCTGATTTTTCTGTTCTTTTCTTTCCTTCTTTGCCGCAACCTCCTAGTTGATCAAGCCATGCCAGCTGATACCCCACTGATTGCTTTTCCGTCGCCGTCAACCTCCAGCGGATGCCACTGCGCCACCTTTGATGCCTTTATGCCAGAGCTGTTGCCATGTTTGAGCTCGCGAGCTACTGCCATTGCACTGTCACATCACCACTGTATCGGCTGTTTGCCTTTATCATCATCCTTCTATCCCTTTGTAGCTTGTAACAAGGTAGAGACCTCAGATCCGCGGGTTTCTCCATAAAAATCAACACCTTGGTGACCTATGCTTCACAAAAACAATAACAAAGAAATGTGACCCAGGATTGAGCACGCCGACGCCAGATCCGACGTCTTTGTGATTGAAGAACAATGGAGTTTAATTGATTAGGTGAGATTCGTTGATGAAATTAGTTCATTGAACAATTGACAACCATGCGGAATGGACATCAACTTCTATGTGATGCAGTCATCAACAACTAACCGATATTAACATCGACAAGTAGTTGAGAGATGTTCAATGAATATCATGACTCATTGATGGTGCATAAAAGGGATTAGCCATCTTGAAAATTAGCTAAGTATTGAAAACAAAAGGAGACCCACATGGATTAGAATGTCAAATAAAGGCGTAGGTACGGAATGACAGTCGAGCATTTCAGCAGCCCTGGAAGTTGCAACCCTTTGTGGATAATGATTGCCAATAAATAGCACGTTTGGAATTTAGGAGGATGTGCAATTATAATTGCATGAAGTGTGATAACCGCTTGTTGTAAGTGTGGTTTATGGGATATAATACCCACGATTTTTATTGTAACATCAGTACTAACTTAAGTTTCATTGTCTTTTACTTAGATATATCAAATGAGCAAGTCAAGTTGAAAATAATCTAACTCAAATTGATTCATTTGACCTATTTTGACCAATTTCTATATAATACAAATCTAGTGACCTATACTTGACAACTATATTAAAATCATACCTAACCCTATCCATATTACTAACATACTTCATGCCCAAATGGAGGTGAGAGTGCGAAGTGAGCAAATGCGAGATCGAGTGACGTCAAGAGAAAATGAAAAGAGAGTCACGGAGGTGGGATTTGGTCTAAATAATAATATTTGAGCTTTGCTATTCTAAATCCATTTATGACCTATTTACCAAATATAACTAATTCATATAACAACTTAGCCCATCAAATATGAATTAAAAAATGGGTGTATAGCCCATTTTGACAGGTTTATTTTGAATAAATGTATTAATTTCCAATCCTTTCATTTTCTAGTCTTTTCATTTCCAATTCGTACTTTATAATTCTTGTATTTCACTTTCCTTTGTACATTATGACTACTATTCTATCCAAAATCACCACATAACCCATTTCCATTAAAAAATCAAGAATCAATTTTTGTGTGAAAGATTTTTTTTTTGTTTTTTGGATAGACACCTATTTTTTGTGGATCCTTCTAACATGCCCGATTTGTGGTTCTATTTAAGGAAGTCCAATGGCGAGAACAAGGAATCAACAAGAGCTTGACAATGTCGCATGTGCGAATTCATCACCACACAACGACGATTATTTTTTAAGGCCAAAAATCCATTCAATTTTGCCCATCCGAATTTCTTGAATTTAGTTTGCCCAATTTTGAATTTTCCGCCAAAATTCCGAGCTCGCTGAAAATTTCTTGAAAGATGAGACGATGTCCTAAAAATAAATCGTGACAAACTTGAACTTTCGATTCCTGAAACCAGGTTCAATTTCGTGGTTAATTTTGATCGGACACAATTTTAGTGTGACCTAATCTACTGGGTAGCTTTTAGGAATTTTTAGCACGTTCGACTCATAGTCAATCATTTTCGATCCACATTGTGCATCCCTGACTCATAGGCGATTTTCGGTTGTCGTAAAAATCTCAATGTTTCAATTACGGGCATCGGGTACAGAATCGACAGAAAAATCGGTTTAATACCGTTCGACATGAATTTTGCAATCAAATGAAATCACTCACAATTTAATTACATGCTTCTATCGAATCGACCTATCTCTGGTCTCTAATCGATTTTAACGGTGCCTTTTTGACCTTTGCTGACTAGCATGGTCGAGTAGTCGATTTCTGATCGAAATCTCAAGTCTATCGCGTTTATATCTCTTAACGGCTTCACCTGATAGATTAGTTATCTCGTGAGTGATCAGCTTAGAGAAAAAAGGATTATAGGCGCGTCGATGAGAAGCCCATTTCATTTAATTGAAACATGGTCGAAAATTCAGGATGTCACACATCTTATAAGCACGATCAACATATAATTGTATTTCAAAAATGTTGCCGTCACATTGTACTTGATTGTTACTGTTATGATAATATTTTCCCTACAACTGATTGAGTAAATGTTACCGTTATCACTTATTTAAGGAATTAAATTAGCAATCAATTTGATTTCTTTTTTCGATAAAAAATTGTTATTGTTACATACGAGTAACTCTTATTCTATCTCTTCTTCATGTACTCCATCTTCACCCATTTATATGGAATTGTGGTTATTGACACCGAAATTTTAACAACCCATTTAACATTCATTAATTACATAGAAAATTAGGGATTAATTTTTAAATCCTAACAAAAATAATTTTCATTATATTGCATTGCATATAGACATTAGGAGCATTTGCATTAATAGTAATAAGATTTATTAAAATTTAGTTTTTGAAGAAAAAAAGCCAAATGAGCCAGGCCAGTTTGATCCCCTGTATTTTCCTTTCTTTCTTTTCCTCTCGAGTAGGCTAGGCACGGCCTCTTCTTTTCTTTTTCCTTTTTTTCCTTCCTCTTACTGGGCAAACCTATATGCCCTTTTCCTTAACCTAGCTCTATCCTTTTCTCTCTTCCTCCCTCCTTTGTTTTGGACGTTGGCTAAGGAAAGGACGCTTGTATGACGAGGAATAGGACATCGCCGAGCAAAGATGCCTAGATGAGGATAGGCTGGCAATGGCAGTTGGCAGGGCCGGAAACCATGCACACCGACCAAAGAGTTTAAAAGGGAGAGAAGGGCATGAGTTTTTGGGGGGCCGAATAGAGATAAAGCAAACCGAGAATGTAAGAGAGATCGAGAGATAATCCAAGAGCAAAAGGGTGGTGTAAATAGTGAGTGTCTTCCAGCGACGAACATGCTTGAGCCTCAACTAGCGACTCATCGACATTGCTCTTTTTTCACACCAAGCCTCTGGTAAGTCTTGATTAAAATGTTTCGTTCGGTTTTCGATTTTTCTCAAGTTTAGTTGATTTCCTGAGGATCCCAACTTGGAGACATACGAGGCGACCGGACATAGTCCAATTTATCGCCAACCATTTGTTGCTACCAAGTCGAGTAGGGAACACCACCAACTGCCTCTTTTTTTTTTTTTTTCCTTTTTGTGCTCATTTCAATCTTGTCGAATCGAGCGCCCGTTGTTTGTGTGTGTCCGTGCGAGTTTCCGGCCTCTTAATGTGTGTGCTACAATTTTTGGGTCTTGCTTTTTGATTGACATGAGTCCCGGAGCAAGTGTGGACTCAGTCGATTCGCTTTTTCTCCCTTTAGCTGACGCAGCCAACCTTTTTGATGAAATGCTTGAATCAGATTCACATTGTCTTATTTGATTCTTGGTCTAAGTATGTTTTGGTCATTAGACATGGCTTTGAGAATTTTAATGCCATTTTGTTGCTTGGTGTGTAATTTTCTTGTGTGGTTGTTGCTTTGTGGGTGTTCGTTGTTTGGACAGGAGCAAGAAATTGGTCCCTTACTCTTTGGGCTTGAAGCGTTGTAGTGAAATCGTAGAGTCGCCCCCTAAGCCACGTCTTCATTGTTCAAAATAGGTTTGAAAGAGAAGTTTGTTTGGTAACATAATTTTATTTTTCTATTTTTGAAATAATAATGAGATATAAAAGCTTTTCTCATCGCTCCCCTTCGTTACTGGTTGGCCTCCTATCCCCGCCACCCATCGTCCGTCGCTCACTACCTACCTAAGAGGGAAAAATTTTATATCGTTATCAAACGTGTATTTTTGCTCAAAAACTCATTTAGAGAAATGGAAAAAATATATATTTTTGGCAAGAAATTGATTTTTATAACAAAATGATTACCATTCACGCCCTTACCGGTTGATGATGAAGGTCTAACGTTAGTTATTGGTGTGGGTGCTGCCTAGAAAACACCGACACTCTTTGAGAGCCTTCTATTGTGTCTTATCGGACACTCCAACACGTGTCTAATACTTTCCGACACTCTTTGATACTCTCTGACATTTGGTCAACACATGTCAGGAAATCCAGCACTTGATCAACTCTCTCGATACTCTTCAACACACAAGTCAGAAATTCCGATATGTTAGTTCGGAATTTCAATACTTAATTCCAACATGCACGAGGTCAATTTTAAAAATTTTCAATAAATGATGAAGTAAAATGTAAATATGTAAAAAATAAAATATAATAAGAATTATAAATCGGGAAAAAAGAGAAATCTAGTTTTCTCTTCTCTTCCGACTTTCACTTTTCATAACACACAATTCACTCCCCAAGTTTTTTTTTTCTCTTTTCTTCTAACATGTTGTAATACGCGAATTCATTATATGGATTGCTTATTTTTTTTTCCCTCCAAGTTTCATGGATTATTAGGGTGGAATTGAATTTGTCAAATTGAAATAATGAATGATATTAACAAATGGTGGATTAGTTATTTATTGTAAATTCATTGTAGGTTCTTTATTATTTATTTATTTTTAAATTTGAATCAAATTAATTTGATTAAAATAATTATTGAAATAATAATTTATCATGTATATACATTTAATATACAACGTGTCCCAATATGTCAGAATTTTTTATTTTTTGAGAAACAACGTGTCAGCGTGTTGTGTCGTGTCGTGTCGCATGTCGCATGTTAATCAGTGAGTAGAGACGTTCAAGGTATTGTCCATGGGCACGGAGATGACGTTGTTTCAGTGACTGAAACTAGTCTGTATTAGAGGTCCGACGGGGAATGTAGGTTGATTCATCTTGAAGCATGGCAATTTTGTTCTAGCATTTTAGTTTTTACCTTTGATTAAAATTCTCAACTTTCATGTGTCCTGATTTGTCTTGGCATAAAATGATGGATAAGGAGAGGAGGAGGAGACAACAATGGGGGTCAGGCCAAGTTTTGTTGGGCTTGGGCTCATTAGGGTGGTGAGCTTTGGGCTTGAAGTGTTTTATTTGAATTTGGGTCTTGTTTAAGTAACAAATTGGCTGATTTAGGACCCATAGAATTTGGGCTTGTTTAAGTTAAATAGGCAAGTACCCAGTTTGTTCTTTAATGAGCTTGGTTTATTCCTAATTTAAAGAGCGGGCTTAATATAAGGGCCCAATTTATATCCATTACTCCAACCTATAAGAGACCAGACCACATCCCTTATTCAACTAGGCCCGAGGACTCGACCCAAGTCCCTATTTTTGGATAAAAATTTACAAAATGTTTTTTAAAAGAATATTTAAAAATTCATAAAAAAAATCCAAAAAAATATTTTTTTAGAAATTAGGAACAACCTAAAAATTATTTTTATAGAAGTTTTCTCTTAATAAATGCGAAAATCTTTGATATAAAATTGTGATAAAAATTAAACAACTTTTTAGGGTTTTACAATAGGGCTTGAATATTTCTTGAGACAAATGCTCTTGAATGTGCACTTTTAATATATTGATTGTGATTTCCCTTTAGCCTAGTTAGGAATGACATTGTTGACACCTAATTTTTGGTTAGGTTTTTTTAATTAGGCCTTAATTTATGTTCTTGCATCCATTAATCTTTATTTTCTTTTCTTTTTACTTTTTTAAAGGATAATAAATAATAATAATAACCGAAATATAAATAATAAAAATAAGAAAAGCAAAAAGTATAAAGCGGCCGCATGGGGCTGGGCCTTCGCGCCCAGCCCCCCTCTTCCTCCCCTTCCCTCGCGCGAGCCCCCCATGGCCTAGCCCGTGCGACCTGACCTAGCCCCCTTCTTTTCCTTTTTGTCTTCTTCCTCCATGGATATGCATCACGCGCATGGGAGCTCTGATGCGCACGATGCTGGACGGAAGGGGGCGGACAGCGATGTACGGCGCAGTAGGCGGAGGGGACACATCTTCAATGCGAGACGGCCTAGCTAGGGCTACCTCAACAAGTGGGACGCCGGTTCAACCGACGGAGGCCGCTCGGATCATGAAGGACTGGCGCTCTGAGCGCCTCCGTTGACTAGCCTCCACACCTATAATAGGGCGTCGGAAGGGAAAGCAAGGGTACGGCCGAGAGAGATCCAAGGCAGCTAGCTCTAACCACTTCCCCCGAGAGATATCAGGGGAGGTCCAAGAGCCGGCCAGCCAGAGATCTAAGTCAAGGCTGGAGAGGGAGAGGATCGGATTCGAGGGAGGACGATCGGAAAGAGAAAGTCAGGCCGAGATCCGAGCAAGCAAACCAGATCTGGAGGGGGAAGGTCCGCGGGTTCGTTCCGTCACCACCATCCGGCCCTCACCGTTGTCGTCCAATCGCAGCTGCCGACGCTCGCCACTCGCTCTCACAGCCTCGACTCCGTCCCAGATAACAAGCGGCGACGCCCCCGCTTGGCGGGTCGTTGCCGCTTCCACGTTGCCATGCCGTGTCGACGTTGCGAACAGATAACGATGGGCTTTGCTCACCTCCGTCGCTGTCGCTCCCCACTCTCGAAACCCCGTCCGCCATCACATCTCGATCTCGACTGGCCGAAGCCTGCTCCTTGTCTCCTGCTGCCGCGCCGCATGCCCCATTACCGATCCCGTTAAGTGGCTAGCTGCTACCGTCGTCTGCTACGTCGCCGCCGTTGAACGCAGGGCTATTGCCCGACTGACACTCCCCAACCTCTCCAATCAGCGCCACAGGCAGACAAAGGAGGAGGCTGCCGCAAAACCAGGTTGAGCTCGGGTCGGGGGCGTGACCCAGTCGCCTTAGGGTTTACGCGTAGCGGCCGGGTTCGAAACTCGGGCCGAGCGTTCTATTTTAATTCAAAATAGACCTAGTTTTGTCTTGTGGGCTAAGTGTATTTGGGCCTGAGAGGATGCGGGCCTGGAAATTTTTTAGGGAAGCTGCGGGCTAGGCCCGCGTTTTGGGCCCATCCGGGCCCACGGTTCAGGCCCATCTGGGCCCGCCGTGGGCGACGTGGGTCGAGCTCGACCCGGAAGTCCGACTCGGGTCGTATAATATTATAATAGTATAATATAAAATAATATTTTAATAAAATATAATCAATAATAATAAAAATGTTTAAAAAATTAGAAAATAAAAAATATCCCAAAATATCCCATGTTTTCCAAAAAGCCCAAAAAAATCATTAAAAAAAAGCCAAAAATGATTAATATTTTCAAAAAAAGAGCAAAATTCCCCAAAATGCCTTTTTACGTTCACAAAAAAAAAAAGACCAAAAATTTTTTTTCCTCCACAAATGCATGGAAAACGCCTTAAAAAATCCAAAAAGCCTTAGGGTTTAAACAAGATTAGGTACCGAAAGAGCATTAGTGATTAACTAGTGTAATCAAGTCCTTGAACCTAATTTCTCTGGTTGTGCAGGAGCGAATATTCCTCCTAATATTTCGCTTGGGTTTCTCATTGACCCACCCCAAATTGATTAGTGGCAACTCCTTTTTTTAAAATTAACTTATAGGTCAAAGACTCAAATTATAAGTCGTGAATTGGTGGGCCCAGGCTAAGCCTAATAGACCTAGCCAAACCATTAGCCTCCGCCGGCACCTGCCCTAATCGGGCGCTGAGAAAAAGAGATCGCAACAGCTTGATAACTCTGCTGGGGACAATTTTGTCGACTTAGGCCTTTTTTATCTTGTTTAAACACCTTACTAACTTTTTTTTTCCTTTTTTATGCAAGTTAGTAGCTTAGAGATCTATTTTAATTTTGTTAAAATAAAATGTTTTGTGAATATAAAGTGCTACACATGTTTTAATGTTTTAACATCACATGTGGCACACACAACCCGGCCACCAGATCTGGGCCACCATAGGATATTTAGGATGGTGTTAAGAAAGATACGGCCTTGAACGCGAGATTACAATGTAGAGGTTGCCTTCCTTTTTCCCAAATTTCTTTAGGTAGGGCCGAGGTTAAGGGAGCATGATGTCAACACGAGACTACGATGGGCAGACACCCTCTTAATTTCCATAAACCTTCTCACTTAGACATCGAGCCGTACATATCATGCACATGTCTCTGTGCTTACCATTTTCTTTAAAAGCAAAGTAATTTCTTTACTTTTTTACTCAGTTCCTTTTTATTGGCCCATGGCAACTTAGGTAGTTTTTTTTGGAGTCCCCCTTTATATGCAATGGGAGGAGATGGTATCAAATTTATTCCCGGCCCCAAAGCAAAGCTCTTTAGATTGTGGGGGTCAATTGGACCAATTTGTCCAAGAAGGCGTGAAAGCCAAAGTCGGTCATCTCCTATCGTTGTTCCAAATCCCTGTTCATCCTGAAGTCCTACAAGCGATGGCACACTTTTGGTGCCTTAGGACATCCACTTTTATGTTTGGTGGATTCGAGCTAAACCCAACTCTGGAAGAATACAGCATCATCACCGGAATGCCTCTCAAGAATAAGTTTGTTAGGCCACCAATAGGCATTAACTCGCTGCGTGGGTTAGCACGTCTTTTAAGAATCAAAGTCCATCTTATGAGGCAAATTATCGAAACCAACCATAATACCTGCCCACTAGCACTTTTAACTGCTCGTTTTAAAAATCAACCTATGACCCAAAAAAGTGAGATTTTCCTCCTAGCCTTTTTCGGGTTCATCATTTTCCCCCATCAAAGAGATGCCATAAGTCCCTCCATGGCATGGGTGGTTGATCATGTCTCAAGGGGACAAAATTAGGTCAACATGATTTTAACTGAAACATTCTTGTCTCTCAATCGTTTTTAAAAAAACACAGAAAAAATCATGCAAGCCTCCCCGGAAATTTTACAGGTCTGATTCTTTTCTCACCTAAGCGAATTTCAATATCTCATGCAATCATCTCAAACAAATGATTTCGAAGATTCATTACAGAAATTTGTGGTTCTAGAACCATACATTCCCAACCAAAGTTGTTTTAACTGGATAAATTTCATAAGGGACCTCGCTCTTGAGGCATTCCTGTGGTGTGCTGGTTGGTTCCATGAAAAGAGAGCCCGCTTTACCTACAAACGTTGCAATCCAATCCCGTTGCTCGGCCTCACCGGCGCCACTCTCTATTACCCATACAAGGTGGCATGACAATACGGAGCCTTGCAGGAGATCCCTTTGCCTTTCAAGACGAAGATCCCTCCACTCCTTTTCACCCATCAAAGCCATGACTACGCATTCGAAATTGCCATTATCGAGGAAACATTGAGCAAGTGCCACCGCAAAAGGATCGTGGTACCTGAAGGACTCAAGGGACAAGAATCACGACTTTGAGTCCTACATCCACAGCCATCGTATCTCGACAAGACTGAGGCCATCGATCCCTCACCCAATCAGCGAGATTAGCCAACACGATCAAGCGGAGCATATGCAAAGGGATTTGGGAATAAGCTAGGTACACGTCTCAAAGCCAGGAAGCAAACATCTTCGCAAGAACAAGGCTCCTAACAGTCATGTGCCCCCTAGTGTTAATATTGTAAAAATTTTGTCTTAGTTCCATTGTTTGGGGAATTCTGTATTTTGTTCTATCATTTTAATTTCAAGTTTAGATGTTAGAAGTATGATGTTTGTGAAATCCTCTTTTGATAAATAAAAAATAGTTGGATCGTTGCCATGGGTCAATCCTTATTCTACTCTTATACTCATTCGTTATTTTTGCAACATCGGGTAATTATGAATTGTCAACCACCAATCACCCGCGAATGGCCTCAAGCAATAGGGCCCGATCAGAATGATGTACAAAATCGCCTCGCTAACATCGAAGATTTCGAAGGATAGATGTCCATTATCCTTCAACAACTCTCGAGGCAAATGGAGTCCATTCAAGCCAAGTCCAACTCCGTAGTTGCTTTAAATACACTCATGACACCTGCAAATTTGCCAAAGGATAACCAACAGGATAGACAGTTTGTAAAGATCATGAAAAAGCTGAGCCAGCTGCAAGGACAAGACCCCATGGACTTGTCTAATTATGCCGGCATTAAGATCCCTGAAGAGCTCAAAATGCCTGAATGTGAGGGGTACGCCAATACCTCTCGCCCAGAGGCCTACTTGCAGGCCTACCTAGTCCAAAGGATGATTCAATCGTACCAATCAAACCTGACTGGCCTCGCCTTGTGATGGTACATCGGAAGGAGGATTAGTCTCCTTAAGACTTGGGGGGAACTAACCGATGCTTTCCGCCAAAAATATGATGTTGACATCAATGCCGACATCACCCTGCCCTATGAAGAGCCGATGGTCACGAAGCACAAGGAGCCGATAGTCACAGAGACGAGAGGTAATATGCTTTTAAGAACACATGTCGTGTCAAGGAGGAGCCCGACTGCCCAGTCTGACCTGTAGCCCGCAGAAGAAGATGTCAATGTAGCCTTGCACGATAAATGGGCGACCGAGTAGTATCCTATTATTGAGAAGCTTCCCACTAGGAAAGGCAAGGAGCCCATAGACAAAGTCAAAACTACTTAGAACCGAAACATGACAGGATAGCTTCTCAAGCTTACCACAAGAGCTAGGGTCCAAAGAATGCCGACCCCCATCAACCTAGGGAGCGAAGCTCCACCATCTCCCAGTCCCCTTAGCAAAGTCCAGCTGGTGAAATAAAGGGCTTTACTCAAAAAGTCCTGACCAGGAGTCAAGAAAAGAAAGTCTAAACAATTTGAGTCAATGCCTACCATTGAATGTAGGCAAAACCTGACAACCAATGAGTCACCGCACCAAAACTTCAAGCATCCCCTAGGGTACAATCCTGAAGGCTACCAGTCCCTTGGATACAATCTCGAGAGTTACCAGTATTATACAAATGAAATCAGCCATTTATTGGATGACTGCCTCCCACCCACACACAAGATCCAAGGCTTGTTAGAAGAGGGAACTTTCGTCCGTCATGACTTATCTCCCAATGAACTGCTAAGCTTGTCACCTGACCATGAGGATGACGTAAATGCCTCATCCTCGTTTGGTGATTTCGACTTGGAAGAAAGCCATGAAATGATCTCGATAGAGTCCAGCTTTCCTGAAGTAGCAGAATTCACAGCCGCGATAAAAATGCAATGGGAAAACCAGTTGCATAGCCAAGAAACGGCAGGCCCGTCTTGCCTTCATAGGATTATGACCCCTGGAGAAATAAGGGTACTTAATCTCCGCAAGTATAACGGCACGACTTGCCCCGTGGCCCACTTGCAATATTTCCATGTTGAAATGAGTCGGCACTACAACCTGACATCATTCACAACTCAGCCCTTCCAAGAAAGTCTTACAGGGCCTGCATTGCAATGGTTCATCACGAAAAATATCTACCTCATGAGGGATTGGAATGAGCTGTCTTCCACATTCCTGCATCAGTACCAAAGCCAGATTGGAACTGAACTGCCTTGCGAGAACTTGGTTCGCTTTAGAAGAAGACCGATGGGAGGCTTTTATGATACAAACCCACCCTCAACTGGTCGAAGGAGAAATGATGAAGTTATTCATAAAAGCTTTACCCCGTAAGCATCGCTATTAGTTGCATGGACTACACTTTCGTAGCTTCAATGAAGTGAGCCTCTCATGCGCATACTTCGAGTCTACTGGAGGCGAGGAACTCAAATGTGCTTGATTTCGGGACTAGCATTATCAAAGTGCTCCTTTTCATAGGAGTTTTCATGGGTTTTGGTTGTTTTTATGATCTCATGTTTTCTATCATATCTAGTGTGTTACTGTTACATTTTACATTCCAGTAATCTAATGTACAGTTCTAATGTTTTGTTTCGAGAGCATGAGGCGGTATTCCAAACCAGCCCGGTGATGCTATCCAACCAAGAAAAGAAAATATTATCTAGAGAGAATACTGAGGGCTAGGCTTCCTCATGTTTTCTCCCTCCTGAAGATATATACTTTTGAAAACAAAAAATATTTCATTACCAAAAGCTTTTGTCAAAACAAAATGTTAAATTTAATCATGTTTATTTTTTGGGCTTATTCACCTCGTGTCTCAGAATATTATCCCCTTTGACTTAGTGTGATAGGTGGTGTTTGAAACTGGCGCATCATATGAACTCACCGAATTCACACTTTTTCAAGAAAGCAAGGGCAAACAGAAAAGATCATCTCATTTCAAAGAGGGTAAGTTTTATTCCCTGAACATAATTTTAGAAATGACGTCCTCTCTCTTCTATTTACAAGAAACGAAAGATAGGACGTAATAGGCACAGGCAAATGGTTGAAATCAAGACATGCATAACATGATAGCTTGGGGTAGAGTAACCTCCTCCATGCTGCTCTCAGCCTTCCCATTTTGCAAGCCATCCCCTGGAGCTCTATGCACTCCACTTCGCTCTTGTCCAACTCCTTCTCAAGCCGAAGCAATATCTTCTTCGCACAACTTGCCTGAGCAACTAGATGTTGCGATTTCATTAATGGGATTTCCAGCTTCAGCAAGCCAAGAAGCACAGGGAAGGAATTTCTTCTCTTCCTTTGAATTGGCTACCGTTAACAAGGAGAAAATCTAGATAGTTAAGGCGATTTCCAGCCCCCTATTCCAGATGATGACTTTAAAACCTGGAAACCTCACTTCTTATTCCAAATGAAATAATTGCCATCAGAAAACTAGAGATTTTGATTGTCCATCTCAGATTTCGTGGAAGCTCGAGGTGCATGACTTTGCCCAATGCTACTAAATGTTCATATGAGCAAAAACAGAAGAAAAATTCCACAAAAGAAATGCATTGAAGACGAATCAACGACCATCAATCGTGCACACCCGGCCACAAATGAGGAGGGCCGATTAAAAGAAACGTTGAACTGTGCCAAGACAAAAAGGTTGTCATCAATATTCGAATATCCTTAGGAGTTATCAAATAAAAACTCTAAAAGAGTAATTTGGTATCATTTCCAATACTCTCCCTCCATAAATTCACTTTTGACATATTCCCTTCATTAACAGAAATCATTGGGATTCAAGAACCAAACTCAGTGGAATAATTTGAGCAAATCAATATTGTCCAAGCAAACGCATAGGAGTGACCCATATCGAATTCGCCTAACTTGGTGTAAAAAGACGTGTCATCTAGGAACCAGTTCGGTTAAATGAAAAAAAAAAAAAAGCCCCCTACAAACACCACCGGCCCCTCGGCCTAGTGGTATCGGGGTTGAGGTGGCCCAAACGTGACTAGGATTCGATCCGCGGAAACAGCAACTAGTTGCCATGTGTAAAAACTAATAAAAAAAATGTTTACTTCTCTTACGATTGCAAAAATGGGAGAATAATTGACCTAACAAAACAAAGGATGTAGGACTTCATATCCTTCTCGTGTTTCAGGTCTATTCAATCATTAGCAAACCAATGAAGGGTAATGTTGTATCGTTTTCAATTATTCAAATCTAGAATGAGTTCATGACTAACATGTGCCCTATTATCTGTTGCAGGATCACCCAACCGTCAAAGATATGGATAACAAGTCAATGAGAGACGTATTAGACCCTAATAAGCTCTCCTAAGCAAAATGGCGTCCCGAGCATCACCAAAGTAGATGACAAATATCCTTTAGGCCTCAATTCATATTTGATTTTGGCCCTACCGATTGATCTATTTTTGCATCCTCTCTCCTACAATGGCAAAAGTAGAAGTGCCCATCAAATCAAAAAACAGATTCCCAACCCTGGCTGATCCTTCTTATGTCATCTCCCTATTCAATAGGGACAATTCATCAACACCCATTTGTGAATAACTCTTCTGATGTTCAAAATTTAACATATTTGTAAATACAATTCTGTTAAATAAACACCCCTAAAGTTGTTAATAAGGTTTTTTGAGTAAAAACCATTCATTTGTTTTGAGAGTATAAACTCCATCATATTTAAAATACTGCATGCCTTTTCCAAATGGATTTTGCATGATGATTTTGTCTGTCTAAATCACCGATTCCACTAAGGATTATCAGAATAGACAGCTAAATGAAGGATACAAGATTGATCGAGTATGTTGGATGAGGCGCATCAGGATGATGAAAGGCAAGCCATATCTTACACACAGTCCCATATCTATACACTTGTGAGATGAGTGCAGAAAATTTTATGTCAATAAGGTAAAGGGTTCTCTCACGAATAGTACGATAACCAAAACAGTGAGGAGCATTTCGTTACTCTACCCTAAACACTATAGGTTATCCATCGCTTACCCCCTTTGAGCCCCATACACTTGTGAAGTTTCTTTCATACCCCTGTCAAGAGCCACTCCACATTTAGGCAAGGTCGGAGGCAAGGCAGCATCACAAGATGAGAAAAGGGATAGAAATTTCGCACTTGCATCAATCTTTGGGTGTCTTTATTGCATATGAACACTCACGATACTTTAAGTGCCCTAGAATGACGAAGAGCAATTCTTTCCCCATGCACTTGTACCCGTTGTACAGCCCAATTGAGTTTGTAATTTCACCCTCACATTGAGGCAAAGCAAGATTTATTGCCATTCAAGCAGCATAACCTGAAGCGTCGGCTGAAGATGAAGACTCAAGAGTCTAACGACGGTGTTTGCTTAAACTTGCCTAGGCCAATTCCTTAGACAACAAAAATAAAAACTAGGGGCGTGAAAATACAGTGTATTTAGTAAAAGCAAGGTTAATGTTCATAAATGAGAAAATGAACTCAGGGCATAAAAAAAACAGTGCACATGGTAAAAGCAAGGCCAATGCCCCCCAAACAAAAAATACAGCCATTTGTATTCTCAAGAAAAGTTGATGTTGTGGTTTCATTAATAGAGCCTTTATCTGATAGTGATAAGAAAGACTGGTGACAATGCCAAGGCAATCACCAACTCTCACCTTTTTACACATAAGCCAAGCCTACGTTACATCCCTCTTGTAAAAGTCTCTTCAGACTAGGGCACTTCAATTAATGTAGGGTTTCATATGTTTATAAGCATCACTCGAAGAAGTACGAGCAATATTATTCTATCTCTTTTCACAGGGTTCTTGGCTTGTAAGCCCGGAGATGATCGTGCGACACCTCTTTCGACAAAAACCTCTCATATTGGTAAAGTCGTACCTTTTGCAAGAATAGTTGGACCCCTGCTGACATGATGACAACGAGATAGTGTGGTCCTTATAAATCCTGCATCAATGGTCAGAATAAAACAACATTTTCCATGAGAGTGAGCGGAAAGTCCTTTCAGATTGAAAGTCCATCATCTGGCATGCTCAAGACATCCACATTCTGAATGCAGGTTGTCTTTCAAAATTTTCCCCAGTGGAACTGAGATGATGCAAAACTAACAAAATTATTATACACGAATCCCATTTGAACTCATGAATTTACAGCACATACAATCATGTGTGCATATTGTGCAAAAAGCAGACATACTTTCAGAGATCAGAGATATCATCAGGTAAACATATATCTACCCTTATTTCAAAAATCCTGTTTTTGAGTACTTACCACTGTCTAGGTACTCCCTCTTCTTGACACTCAACTTATTCAAGTTGTCTTTTAGGTTTGGATGCTTGCAACTATCTAGGTATCCCATTTGTCTTTGAGTACCGGCCACCGTTTAGATACTCTCTTTTCTTAACACTCGACTTGTTTGAGTTGTCTTCATAGTAAGGATGCTTGCGACTGTCTAGGTATCTCATTGTCTTTGAGTACCGGTCACCGTTCGAATACTCCCTTTCCTTGACACTCGACATGTTCGAGTTATCTTCATAATAAGGATGCTTGCGATTGTCCAAGTATCCCATTATCTTTGAATACCTACCGCTGTCTAGGTACTCTCTTTTGACACTCGACCTATTCGAGTTGTCCTCAGAGTATTGATACTTGCGACTATCCAGGTATCCCTTTGTCTTTAGGTATCCCCTTTTCTTCAAGTACATGCCGCTATTCAGATGCTCCCTCTTACCGACACTCGACCTGTTCGAGTTGTCCCCATAGTTTGGATGCTAGCGACTAATCAAGCATCCCATTGTCTTCAAGTACCCGACACTGTCAAGGTACTCCCTTCCCATGACACTCGACCAATCCGAGTTGTCCTCAAATTATATCATTAAATACTAGTAGCTATCCAAGTATTCCACTGCTTTGTATACTTGCAGTTATCCAGGTATATTTCTCATCATCATGACGCTTGGACCTACCTAAGTGGTCCCGAATTATATCATTAGATGCTTGTGTTTATCCAAGTATTCCACTGCTTTGTATGCCTGTGGTTACCCAGTTGTTCTAGTCCTTTTGAGTGCTTGCGGCCATCTAGGTAAGCGTCGTGCTACATTCAAATTTATGTTACCAGGAGGTGGGAGACCTTCACAAATATGTGAGGCACGTCCTCGATATTCCAACTACCAAGAGATAGGAGACCTTCACGAATATACGAGGCGTGTCCTCAATATTCCAATTACCAGGAGGTGGGAGACCTTCACAAATATGCGAGGCGTGTCCTTGATATTCCATTTATCAAGAGGTGGGAGACCTTCACGAATATGCGAGATGCGTCCTCGATATTCCCATTACTAGGAGGTGGGAGACCTTCATGAATATGCGAGGCGCATCCTTAATATTCCAATTACCAGAAGGTGAGAGACCTTCAAGAACATTCGAGGCATGTCCCCGATGTCCCACATACCAGAAGATGAGAAACCTTCACAAATATCATAGGTACGTCCTCAATATCTCATTTTACCATAAGGTAGGAGACCTTCACAACTGCTTAAGGAGATCGGAGACTTTGACAAAGGTGTCTCCTCAATATCACAACTTCTTTCCCCCCGGAGATGGAGGACCTTCACGGATATCCAAGTACTACTTCGATGCCTACAAATGACGAGGTATCCTCCAGGATTTCGTACTTGTGATCATCCAAGTACTCCTTCAAAGCCTGTGAATGACCAGGCACTCCTTCCACGCCTGCAAAGGTCCAGATTTCCTCCCGGGTTAGTACTTGTGAATACCCAGGTACTCTTTCAACGCATGTGAATGTCCAGGTACCCTCTAAACAAACAGATGCCTTAAGAAAGGTTAACGCATCCCTCGAGAAAGGTCGAGTAACCAATCGGTGTCCTTGACGAATATCACGCACCCCACAAACAAATGCCCTGAGAAAGATCGGTGCATCCCCTGAGAAAGGTCGAGTAACCATTTGATGTCATGGACAAAGATCAGGCACCAAACAAACAGATGCCCTAAGAAAGGTCGGCGCATCCCCCAAGAAAGGTCGGGTAACCATCCGGTGTCTTTGACAAAAATCAGACACCAAACAAACAGATGCCCTGGGAAAGGTCGGCACATCCCCCGAGAAAGGTCGGGTAACCAACCGGTGTCCTTGATAAAGATCAGGCATTCAACAAACAAATGTCCCGAGAAAGGTCGGCACATCCCCCAAGAAAGTTTGGGTAAACAATTTATTACTCTAATAGGTGACCGAAGAAAGGTTCGGGTCCTAGACAAACAACTTATTGCTCTAACAGGTGACCAAAGAATGGTTCGAGTCTTGGAAAAGCAATTTCCTGTCAAGGCGACCGATGCAACCTCCTCACGTCACCAGGTAAGATGATGCCCTGATACTTGCCAAACTCAGGGTTCACACCATATCTCACTCATGCCCGGTAAGTAACTACAGGTATCTTCTTATCTATCCTAGTATGTATAATGATATATTGCTCTTTTTCTGCATAGGACACTAAGTCCCAAATAAGATATAATCTACTGCATATGCATCGACAAAATTTAAATATCAGTTTGTCTTTGAATGTAACCTTTGTGAACTCACCTTCAAAGAGGGGTAGCTGTTGACACCTAAATTTTTTGTTAGGTTTTTTTTATTATGCCTTAATTTATGTTCTTGCATCCATTAATCTTTATTTTCTTATTTTCTTATTTACTTTTTTTTGGAGTATAAATAATAAATAATAAAAATAATAACCAAAAAATAAATAATAAAAAAAGCAAAAGCAGAAGCAACAGCCGCATGGGGCTGGGCCTTCACGCCCAGCCCCCCTCTTCCTCCCCTTCCCTCGCGCGGGCCCCCCACGGCCTAGCCCGTGCGACCCGGCCCGGCCCAGCCCTCTTCTATTCCTTCTTGTCTTCTTCCTCCATGGATATGCATCACGCGTAGGGGAGCTCTGACGTGTGCGATGCCAGACGGAAGGGGGCGGATGGCAACGTACGACGCAGCAGGCGGAGGGGACGCATCTTCAATGTGAGGCTGCCTAGCTAGGGCTACCTCGACAAGTGGGACGCCGGTTTGGCCGACGGAGGCCGCTCGGATCGTGAAGGACCGGCGATCCGAGCACCTCCGTCGACCGGCCTCTACGGCTATAAATAAGGCGTCAGAGGGGAAAGCAAGGGCACGGCCGAGAGAGATCCAAGGCAGCTAGCTCCGATTACTTCCCCTGAGAGATATCAAGGGAGGTCGAGAGCTGGCCAACTGGAGATCTAAGTCCAGGCCAGAGAGGGAGAGGATCGGATCCGAGGCAGGACGACCGGAGAGAGAAGGTCAGGTTGAGATCCGAGCGAGCAAGCCTGATCTAGAGGGGGAAGGTCTGCGGGTTCATTCCGTTGCCACCATCCAGCCCCACACCGTTGTCGTCCAATCGCTGCTACCGACGCTCGCCGCTTGCTCTCGCAGCCCCGACGCCATCCCAGACAACCAACAGTCGATGCCCCCCGCCGTGCTGGGCCGTTGTCGCTTCCCACACTGCCATGCCATGTCGACGCTACAAACAAGTAACGACAGGTTTTGCTCGCCTTTGTCGCCATCACTCCCCCCTCTTGAAACCCCATCCGCCATCACATCTCGGTCTCAACTGGCCAAAGCCTGCTTCGTGTCTCCTGTTGCCACGTCGCGTGCCCGGTTGCCGATCCCGTTGAGAGGGCGACTGCTGCCATCCACTACGTCACCGTCGTCAAACGCCGGGCTACCGCCCAATTGACGCCCCCCCTAACCTCTCCAATCAGCGCAGCAGACAAACAGAGGAGAAGGTGGCCACAAAACCGGGTCGAGCCCGGGTCGGGTGCGTGAGCCAATCGCCTTAGAGTTTGGGCGTAGCAAGCCAAGTTTGGAACTCGGGCCGAGCGTTCTATTTTAATTCAAAACGGGCTTGGTTTTGTTATGTGGGTTGAGCGTACATGGGCCTAAGAGGATGCGGGCCTGGAAATTTTTTAGGGAAGATGCGGGCTGGGCCCGCGTTTTGAGCCCATTTGGGCCCGCGCTTCAGGCCCATCCGAGCAAGTCGTGGGTGACCCGGGTCAGGCTCGACCCAGAAGTCCGACCCGGGTCATATAATATTATAATATTATAAGTAAAAAGAATATTTTAATAAAAAATAATCAATAAAAATATATAAAAAATAGAAAATCAGAAAAATTCCAAAATATCCCATGTTTTCCCGAAAAGCCCAAAAAATCAGAAAAAAAAAGCTAATATTGATTAATATTTTCAAAAAAAAGAGCAAAAATCCCCAAAATGCCTTTTTACGTTCACAAAATATATATATATATATATATAAAGACCAAACAAAGTTTTTCCTCCACAAATGCATGGAAAACCCCTTAAAAAAATCCAAAAAGCGTCAGGGTATAAACAAGATTAAGTACCAGAATGGCATTAATGATTAATTAGTGGAATCAAATCCCCGAACCTAGTTTCTCTAGTTGTGCAGAAGCAAATATTCCTCTCAATATTTCGCTTGGGTTTCTAATCGACCCACCCCAAATTGATTAGTGGCGACTCTTTTTTTTTTTAAATTAACTTATAGGTCAAAGACTCAAATCATAAGTCGTAAATTGGTGGGCTTAGAAAGAGCATGGGCTATGCCTAATAGACCTAGCCAAACCATTAGCCTTCGCCGGTGCCCGCCCTAAACGGGCTCAGAGAAAAAGAGGTCACGACAAGCGTGTTTCTTATTTCTTAGCAATAGATTCTTGTTTTCTCTTGTAGTTTATTTAATGCTTCTTTGGCCACTATAAGTTATTTAATTATTGTACACCCATATAATCATTTCATATGTTAATAGATATGCTTAAAATCAATTTAGATTACCTAACAAACATCTTCTTGAAGTGAATAAGTTTAGGTACCAAAAGGCACTAACTGATTAATTAATGTAATTAAATCCACAATCTTAGATTGTCTAGTTATGTATGAAGTGAGGTATACTCTCATGTCTCACTTGATTTTTAGCCGACCCTAATAAGCTACTACACAATTCCTCATTTGAAAACTCTCATAGTGTCAATTGAAGCTATAATTAGATACCTGAACGTCGCGTGAGGTATTGACTTAGGAAAGCTCGTGCCTAATCGAGGACTGTAGGCCCGTCTTTTAAGCAATACTCCTAAAACTTATGTTTTTTCCCCCTTTAAACGGAAAAAAGGTAGGTTGCAGCAATGGTTCAACAGTTACTAAAGGATATACACAAAGTAACCATTTTCTTCTCTTGCATCTTCTTAAGTCTACTCAAACTTTATGTGCCAAAAAATTCTTTCGACTCTCGTTTCTTGAAACGCTAATAGCTCCCTAAGCTTCTTTGAAAGGCACTTACAAACCCGCGGGCATGCGAAAATCAACTTGTATGGCCTCAATGCTTTCTCGTGCTCCTAAAGGTACTCTATGATAGATATCACCTAGCAAATTAAGAAATCTACTAAAGTCACTGCAAGCCTTAATTCTTCATCCACCCAACAAATTGAAGAAACTGGTGGATCGGCCTTTGTTAGCACATTGTGGCCACAAGCAATAGAAAAGAAAACACTTACTACTCCTACTTTAGAATCATAACTGCACCCTATAGGCGGGATAAGTACACTATCAGTGCCAAAACTTGTGTACGGCACTCACTTTGGTGCCAAAAGTTTCCGTCGAATCACTTAAGTGCCAAATCGGAGAAAAAACGATCATTTTGGTGCCACCGGCGAGAAATTCCGGCCAGATTAATTACGTGGCATTTATATTTTTTAAAAAAAATTGCGGTGGCTTTAAAACGACGTCGTTTTGCCATTATACGTGGACACCCTCACGGAAACGATGCCGTTTAGCTCACATGGGGATTGAAATTAGGGTTTCCGCCGCTCAGCCACCGTCGCTCGGCCACCGTTGATCGACCACCGTCGCTCGGCCACCGTTGCTCGACCACCGTCGCTCAGCCACCATTGTAGTTGCTCGACCAGGTGAGCAAGGAGAGACTGAGATTGTTGCTCAAGCAATAAGTGGCAGGAAAAATCGAAGGCGAGGGCGGAGGAGGAGGAGGAAGAATATGGGTCGAAGGTGCCGCTGGTGCGCTGCTGCTGCTGGTGCGTTGCTGGTGTCACTGCTGGTGCGTTGCCGGTGCTGCTGCTGGTGCCATGCTGGTGCCGTTGCTGGTGTGGGTCTTCGAGGAAGAAGAAGATGAAGACGAGCCTTCCCTCTCTCTCAATTTGGGGATTAGGGATTCTAAGTTGGGGGAAAGATGCCAAACGGCGTCATTTTGGTGTTTGGATGCTGACTCAACTTTCCGACGAGCCACATCGGCTTCAAAAATTAATTAAAAAATGCCACGTCGGATTTCCGGCCAATTTCATCGGCGTTGGCACTGAAATGATCGTTTTTCAAAATTTTTGGCACTTAAGTGATCCGACGGAAACTTTTGGTACCAAAGTGAGCGCCATACACAACTTTTGGCACTGATAGTGTACTTATCCCCCTACAGGCCAAGCATCACAAGAATGTGCTCCTATATGCTCCATTCAAGAAGTCATCACCACGGCACCTGAAGTGGAAACACAACTAGAAAGGTCACAACAATAACAATTGCTTTCACAAGTATTCCCTCAATCTAAAGATGAACCCCAAATCACCTTGGAGCAACATACAACTTGCTCTTATGGTGTTGTTCTAGCTACTAGAAAGACATGAACACCATTTTCAACAATTTCCTATGTTGTTGGATTTATTGGTTTAATAAACGCTCTCATCGTGCATTTACTAGTAAATGTAGTTTGTCCCATCAAAGTATGGTGGTCTTGAAGTTGATTGTCCTTCATAAACTTCTACACCAATATGACCAGCCATTATAGGTGTGAACGGTTCAGTTTGTTGAGGTTAACAATACAACCTAGAGAGGGCGAATAGGTTGTTGGAGAACTATGAAAAATATTTGCGAAATATGCAAATTCAATTTCAAACAATAGTAGAAACATATCATAGAAATCACGTGTGCGTGTTGCGGATAATCAAATGGTGATGATTATGAATAAGTAATGCTAATAGTGAAGAGATAGAAGGTTTTGCAAATAGATATATAGTGGCCCAACTTTTCTTCAAGCGTACACCCACTCTCAACACTAACAGCCACAATTAAGCTAGAATCCACTAATAATCTCCAAGACAAGTTATAATCCGCATGTACTAGCTTTTCAAAGGAGCACGTTATTATGACTCACGTACTGTTATCACTCTTTTACACTTGCTCTTATTACTAATTACAAACATTAGCATAATCTAGACATTAACATCAGGAAAAAACAGCAACCAATAACAAAATAGAGTAAAGAAGAACACTCAAAGTACTAGACAAGTTTTGTTCGTTTCTAACGAACCTCACTATTTCTCTTGGACTCAATACATATCATTCATCCTCAAATTACCATTCCTCATTAAAATCCTCAATTAGCCATTAGCTCTGCCATTGCCAACAGTGGGACGTCTCTTAAAATCGTAATAATGACTCTTTGACATCAACAATGTCTCTATCATGTGACAAATGTTCTAGATCAATCTTTGGTGTTCTTTTCGGATTCCAAACCTTAAAGATAATCATTAGACATCAAATTAATGTTGAAAAGAGGATATCGCACGTCTCCCACCTCTCAAATATGAACAACTGCTCCTACCAATAATTTACTGCTCCCAAAAACGATCTTGGTGATCTTTTTTCTTGTCCTTCCAAGCATATTGACGATTATGACCCTACCAAGTTATTCACTTTAATGGTCACTCCAAGCTTTACCGAATATCCTCATTCTAGGCTTGTTCGCCATCACCAGATCCATCCACTATTCACTAGATCTTTGTATCTGCGGTCATCATGAACATGAACATTCTCATTCTTCTCGACTTGTTCACCTTCGATCAAGGTCCTTTTAGATATTCACCTTATCTGAAGATCCTTTCAACTTGTAAACATCTAGACTCCCAATATCTAGTTTACCCTTGATATTAGCAAAGTACTCTTAATAGTGGCAAAGCACTCATCGTATTAGAATATCTATTACTAATTATGATAACATCTACATTTTGATTTGTGCAATTTTATTGTATGGAAGAAAATATGTTGTTCGAAGATTTGGTTGAAAGATACTCATCCTACTTAACAGAAGAAATTGAACAATCTCTTAACCGTTGTCGATTATGTAGTGGACTTCGAGGAGTCACTGCTTAAAGAAGATAACAAGGTAGTGGAAGCCGAAGATCCATTTATTGAGATTAACGTCAGCGATGAAAATTGGCATCAACAAATTTTCATGAGCCCATTGTTAGAGGTAGATTTCAAGAGCAGGTCGGTTGATTTATTGAAGAAACATAAATAATGTTTCCCATGAGATTATCATGAAATGACAAGATCTAGGTGGCTACATCGACTTTAGAGATCTAAATATAGAAACTCCAAAAGATAAGTACCAAATGTCCATGGTTGATATTCTAGTCAATTTGGCATCATGTAATGAGATTCTATTGCTAATGGATGGACATTAAGGGTGCGTTTGGTAACGTTTCTGTTCAAAAATTGTTCCAAGGAACAAAAATAGAAAAAACTATTTCTGTTCCGGGAAACAATTTTTGACCAGAAGAACGCGTTTGGTAAACTTGTTCCTAGAATAAAAAAAGAACAGAAACATGTTTGGTAAATTTGTGTTCTTTTTTTGTTTCTTTTAGTTTTTTAATATTTTTATTTTATTTTTCCTTTTTTCTTTTTTCTTTTTTCCTTTTTCCTTTTTCTTTTTTACTTCCTTTTGGCCGGTCGCCGGCCTCGGCCATGGCCGGCGACCGGCCGATAAGGGCCGGCGGCCTCGCCCAGCCACGGCAAGGCTCACCGGCCCCGCCGTCGTTGGGCGAGGCTCAGCCTCGCCTTGGCTAGGCGAGCTCAAGCGAGCTCGGGCTCGCCCAAATTCGGTGAGGCCGAGCTCGCCCAGCCAAGGCGAGGCCAAGCCTCGTCGGTCGGCGCGAGGTTGGCCAAGCCTTGGCCGGGTGAGGTCGGGCTCGCCCGCATCCGGCGAGGCCGAGCTCACTCAGCCACCACTAGGCGACGCCGACCTAGCGGTGGCCGGGCGAGGCCGAGCCTCGCCGGTGGCGGGCGAGCTCGGCCTCGCCGGATCTGGGCGAGCCCAAGCTCGCCCAGCCAAGGCGAGGCCGAGCCTCGCCAGGGGCCGGCAACGCTTCGGCGAGGTCGCCGGCCCTCGACGGCCGGTCGCCGACAATGGCCGAGGCCGGCAACCAGCCAAAGAAAAAAGAAGAAGAAAAGAAAAAGAAACGAAAGAGAAGAAAAAAATAGGAGAGAGAAAATTTGTTTCTCGGAAGTGTTCCAGAAACAAAAAACAAGTTTTTTTTGTTTCTTGTTTATGTTCCAAATTTGTTCCCGGGAACAAAAACGCAAACAAATGCATTTCTATTCTTTTTTTGTCCCCCGGAACAAAAAAAAACAAGATTTGTGTTCATGAACAGAAAAAAAAAAAAACACAAACAAACACCCCCTAAGGGTGCAACCAAATTTTCATAAGTGAAGGGTATGTGTCCAAAACGGTCTTCAAATGTCCAAAAGCCATCGGTACCTTCAAATGGATGGTAATGCTGCTCAAATTGAAAAATGCTAGAGTTACTTAATCAACAAGTAATGAACTTCATCTTTCAAGATATGATCGGCAAGTCCATGGAAGTCTATATCGATGACGTTTTTCTCAAGTTTGACTAGGTAAGTTATCCAGATCGTCTTTAGCAATTTTTTACTAGGATATATAAGAATCCGTAGAAAAAAAAAAAACGAATCCTCTTAAATGCACTTTTGGAGTGAAATTCAGTAATTTTCTTGGAATTTTAGTAAATCAAAAAGGCATTGAGTCGATAAAAATAAAACCAAGGCCATTTTAGAATCACCAGCAGAGATGACTAAAAAACAACTCCAAATTAATGATAATGAACTTAATTTTCTTATGTCAGTTTATTTCCATTTGTCCAACAAATTCCAGATCTTTTCTCCTATACTTAGATTAAAAGATTATGAAGAGTTTGTTTAGGGAGAAAAGGAAAAAAAATTGCCTTTGATTGAAAAAGGAGTATTTAACTATTCATCCAATATTAATGCCACCTAAAATATGAACGCGATTGAAACTGTATTTATTGGCAACCGATACAATAATTGAAAGCATGCTAGCATAAGAGAATAACGAAGATAAGGAGAAGCAATGTATTACCTCAGCAGGATATTGAACAACATTTAGAAGAGATGCACCGCAGCCGAGAAGCTATGTTAGTATTTGTATTTTGCAAATACTAAGCTATGACATTATTTGTTGCCAATTATTGTTGACATAATACGGAAAAATAATGTTATAAATCATATAATGTTGAGGCCCATTATTAGTATTGCTAAACGGGCATTTTCTTTATTTGACATTAATTTGGTATATGTACGTTGAAAGCAATAAAAGGACAGAAAATTGTTGATTTCATTACAGAGTATCCATGTGTTCAAATTAAGGAATAGGAATATGAAAATGAAAGTTATATGCAAGTAATCTTATGGGCTCAATATTTCGATGAGTCTTATGCAAGTAACTTCTCGGGCATAGGAATATTGATAATCTCTCAAAAAGAGTATAAGATAAAATTTATTTTTAAATTGGATTTCACTTGTTCGAATAACCAAGAAGAATATGAAGCATTAATCATTAGTTTACAAATTTTAGCCAATTTGAATGCACAAATTCTCAAAATAATGGGAGACTTTTGCTTGGTTATTAAACAATTGAAAGGAGAAGATCGATGTCCCAATGAGAATAATGAGAATATAATTATATATTATGCTTTATTTAAGGAGTTACTTGACAACTTCCTCAATTGTGACTTCATTCATATTTCAAAATATGAAAATTTAGAAACCAACAAGTTAGCTCAAATGACATTTATCTAATCTCAAAAAAATTGGCCAAAGTAATAGTCACAGAAACAAGAATGCTATCAATTAAAAATTAAAGTATAATGGTTGATGTCGATTTGGCTACAAATCAAAAAGGATTGGAGAAACGCGTTTATCTGTTATTAAAAAAATCCTAATTGAAAAGACAAGCATTAAAATGTGTTCTGCTTGGAGATGAGCATTGTTAAGGGATTATCATCATCATCATCATCATCATCATCATCATCATCATCATCATCATCATCATTATCATCAATAATAATTATCATCATCATCATCATCATCATCATCATCATCATCATCATCATCATCATTATTATTATTATTATTATCGTTATCGTTATCGTTATCGTTATCGTTATCGTTAATTCTTCTTCTTCTTCTTCTTCTTCTTCTTCTTCTTCTTTTAAAAATGAAATGGTTATGTATAAGTGTATTGAAATTCTTAAAATATATTATGAAAGTACAATCGAGTCCTAGAACTTTCAAAAGTGTAATCAAATCTTAAAACTTGTCAAATCGGTTTAATCAAGTCCTTTCGTTGTTTGCAATTTTTGAAAATTTTAGGATTCGATTGCACTTTCACGATATGTTTTAGGACTTGATTACATATTTTTAAGATTTTAGAACTTGATTACACTTTCGTAACAAGTTGTGAGATTTAATTGCACTTTTTAAAAGTTTTAGGACCCAATTGTATTTTTATGATAATTAGGACTTCCAATGCACTAATCCCAACTGTTATTGTGTCGACATAGTTATTTTTAGCTTGAGATTGCATTAAATATGCAAGGGGGAAGTATAAAAGAAGTATAAAACCTACTGCAATTGTGTCATTTTAGTTTTAATTTTTATTATATAAATTTAATCATAAACTTTTTCTCATTTTGCCATCGAGTCCATCTAGCTAATTTTGATTGAAAATTGCTAACGTGGACGCCTTGCCATCATCTTATGTGGCACGGCCGACACTAATGTGAATATTTTTAAATATTATTTTAATATTTTTAAATTTTCATAATTTTTTCTTTTCTTTTCTTTTCTTTTTATTATTTTTCTTTCTTTCGTTTTCTTTCATTTTGATCCTCACCCAGATTTGGTTTGGGCCTGTGCGTCCTCACTTACGGGTTAAAATATGTCTCGAATTTGAGCCCAAGTATTGGTTTATTAAACTGAATTTGTTGAGAAAGAATCCAAAATGGATTACAATTTCTCCATTGAAGAGATTTCCTAAATTGCATAAAGGAAGGGGCACACGGAGATATTATATGTGGATATTCGTATTTTCAAGAATGTGGATAAGAACATGCAGTCTTGCCGTTGAGAGTTTGTTTTTTTCTTTTTTTGTCTTACTCGAGGATTTAACCAAAGTCAAATGGACTCTCTAACTTTGACCGCATCGTGGAATCCTATATAAATTGCCGAACAAGGGTTTTTTTCCTGGTAGCGACACAGATGCTGACATCCTTAGAGCCACACAGTAAAACCGACAGATAGAGCCCCGACAGAACACATAACGTTCTCAAGGTTCAGCCGCACAAAGAGATCTGACGCAGGTTCTAATTTTGTGCTATGATTTTATGTCTAAATTGAGTTGTTTATTCGCAGACACTTTGAGCTTGATTTTAAATCTAGGTGTGGAAAACACTCGGGCGTATGAACGATTGTAACTTTAATTATTTGATTAGTAGTAAATTATTTGCTACTGGTTCTCTCCATAAATATAGGAACCTACAATTGAACCAAACCATATAAATTTTTAGTATATTTATTATTTCTCGTTTATTTCTCTAGTTCTTTCGCATTGACTTAATTACAAGATCTTGTCATTTTTGCAAATTATTTTATCGACAATTAGTATCAGAGCTTAAGAATCCAATTTTTTTAATTGTGATTGGAGGCTTTCACTTGTCTAATTATTATTAGGAAATTTTGCTATTTTAATTATGTTTGGGGGAAAAGTTGAGATTGAGAATTTTAGTGGGATGAATAACTTTGGGCTATGGAGCATCAAGACGGGTGTGCTATTAACAACCCAAGGTTTGGCTAAGGCATTGGATGGCAAAGAGGAGTTACCAATTATAATGGAAGCCGCTAAAAGAGTATAACTAATGGAGAAAGCAAAGAGTATAATTTTGTTGAATCTGTCAGATGAGGTATTAAAAGAGGTGGCCGAGAAGAAGGATGTCATAGCGTTGTGAGCAAACCTTCAAGGACTCTATGTAACGAAGCGTTTGAACAATCGCCAATACATGTTGAAGAAGATATTTCAATTTAGATAAACTGAAGATATGTCTATTAAATAGCACTTGGATGAACTCAATAAACTAATGATGGATTTGAAAAATGTCGATAAGATACTTGATGATAAAGAACATGGTATGATGTTGTTAACTTCTTTACGTGAGTCATGGGAGTATTTTATTAATTCATTGTTGCAGGGGCATACTATGATTACTTTGGAAGAGGTAAAGTTCGCTTTGTTCTCTAAGGAGTGGCAGAGAAATTTGTGAGGTGACAGTTTGGTGAAGGATATAACGTGGGGACTAGTGATTCGGGGTGGAGATCAACATCGAGGCCTAGTAGCAGCAAAGGTAAAAGCAAATTGAAGTCACACCATAGACAGTCTAAGGGACGCGTGAAGTGCTTTGAGTGTCACAAGGAGGGGCACATTAGGAGAGATTATCTAAAGCAAAGAAATAGATGTGATAGCAGAACGCCACAAGCAATGTAGTGAACGTTGCCAAGGAGAGCATCAATGATGCAGAAGCTATCTTGTGTATTACTACATGCTCGTTATGGGACGAATAGATGCTAGATTCGTCAGGTCACTACTTACCAAATTGTAGATGGTGGTAAAATTCTCATGAAATATAATGCAACCTGCAAGGTTATGGGGATTGGGATAGTTCATATTCGGATGCACGATGGGGTGGTATATACACTAACAGACGTGAGGCATGTACTCTCTATAACATTATTTCTCTTGTAACACTCGATAACATCAGGTGTGGAAACTCCACTAAAAGCGGAGTACTGAAAATCTCTCAAGATGCCATGACAGTGATGAGAGGAGAGTGAACACTCTCTATCATCTACTAGAAGAGACTATGACAGGAGCTGTTGCAATTTCATTAGGTGAGTCAAACTCTAATTAACTCAATTATGACATATGCAGGTAAGGTATATGAGTGAGGTAGGTATAGCCATGTTAAGTGAAAGAGGGTTGTCAAAGGGATAAAAAACAAAGAAGTTGGATTTATGTGAGCATTGTATCTTTAGGAAGCATTGTCATTTTAAGTTTATTACAGCTTTTCGTTCGACCAAGCAACTAGTTGAGTATATTCATTCGAACATCTAGGACCCTTCTCTGGTTCCTTTGAAATGAGACGTTCAATATATGCTAACATTTATCGACGACTACTTGAGGAAAGTATGGGTATAATTTCTAAAGCACAAATTTGATGTCTTTGGTCGAGATAAGAAATTTAAGGCACTGATATAATTGCGGTCAGTAAATAGATCAAGTGCCTAAAAACCCATAACGGCATAGAGTTGTGGTAAAGATTTTATTGAGTTTTGCAAGAAAGAATGAATTATGAAACATCGCACAATATCCAAAATACCACAGCAAAATAGTGTAGCAAAACAAAAGAACAAAACTTTACCTAAGCGAGCTTGGTGTATGCTTTCGCATGCAGGACTAAGTAAGGAATTCACATGCAGGACTAAGTAAGGAATTTTGGACCGAAGTAGTGGACATGGCTTGTTACCTGGTTAATCAATCTCCATCATATTCTATTGAGTGGAAGACTCCTGAGAAAGTATAGTCGAGGAAACTTGTTAATTACTCCAAATTACAAGTATTTGGATGTTCTATGTATGCTCATGAGAATGATGGTAAGGTTGAACCAAGATCGAAGAAGTGTATGTTTTTGGGTTATACACATGGGATGAAAGGCTACCGACTATGGTGCATTGATCCCAAATCATCTTACTTTTTAATCAGCAGAGACATGATCTTCGACGAAATGGCAATGCTTTAACAAGGGAGTCTTGAGACATAACTAACAAAGCAGACATATCATAGTGTCAGTAATGAGGTGAAACTTAAGATAGAGATTCCAAAGAAGACCTTTAAGGTAACCAAGGTAGAGATTGTAAATGAGGCCGTTGTTGAAGTCGATGATACCGAGCAACTAGCTCAACCCCAACACACTATAGCCATGGACAAACAGATGAAGGCAAATTAAACCACCGATATGTTATGGTTATACCGATATTACTTATGCATTGATTATAAATGACAAGGTGGAGGCAAATGAGCATTCGTCTTACTCTGAGGCGATGGCTAGTAGTGAGTCATGGTAGTGGCTATGGGCTATAACAGACAAGGAAGTTGGTCAAAATATCTAGCAGCTAGAAAATTGTCGAAAGTAAATGGGTCTTTAAATGAAAGGAGGGCACTCCCGGTATCGAGGCAGCAAGATATAAGGTGAGACTTATGGCGAAAGAGATTACACGGCAGGATGTAAAAGTGTACAAAAGAATCTTAAAATGCCTGGACCGCCCGAAACCAAATTGGAATCGACAATTCCCAAGGGAACCAGGCCGGTTCTAGGTTCTCATTTATTCGAACCGGTGGATACCAATCCAAATCCTGGTTCTAGGTGTGGAACCACCTATCGGCCCAAACTGGATCGCTAATATATAGATATATATTTAATTTTTAAGAAAAATTTCCGAACAAAAAAAATTAAGAAAAATGAAAACCCTAAAATTATTAATCTGAAACTCAACATCCATTAACTAATTGCTCATTTTTTCTCACTCTCACCTCATTTGAGTTGTCTCTCTATCTCTCACTCACAGCCTTAGCTCTCAAGCTCAACACCCATTGACTCTTAACTTTTAATATGAACCCAATATTTTTACTAATCTTGCAATTAAGATTAGGGAAGAAATTTATTATTCTTTCTTTTTTTGCTTCACTTTGGCTTGTTGGAAAATTTTACACTGAGTCCATGAAACTTGGTTGGACAGGTCCCATGGACCTACCTGGGAATCAGACCAAACCGGTGGTCCAGTTCTCGGATGAATCCATCGAACCAACGAACGGCTTTCGGTTTCAATTTTTTGGAAGCGGTCTTTAACGGGTGGTTCCCAATTCTAGGATGGGAACCACCTACCTAAACCATGCTCACCCCTAACAAGAGGGCATTAACTACAACGAGGTGTTCTCTCTTGTGATAAGACATACTTTTATTTGTGTTTTACTTACCTTAATTGCTACACAAGATCTCAAGCTAGAGCAACTAGATGCAAAAACAGCTTTTCTTCACAATGAGTTGGAAGAGTGAATTTACATGAGACAACAAGAAGGATTTGTTATTCTAGGTAAGGAAGAATATGTTCGTTTGTTAGAGAAACCTTTGTATGGGTTGAAATAGTCTCCTAGGTAGTGGTATAAGTATTTTGATGCTTTCATAGCTAGTTAAGACTATTCAAAAAGTTAGACGGATAGCTCTGTTTACTTTAGGAAACTGGAGGATGGTTCTTTGATATATATGTTGTTTTACGTTGAGGATATGCTAATAGCAACTTAGCTTATGTCTAATATTGATGTACTGAAAATGCAATTGAGTGCTGAGTTTAGGATAAAATATTTAGTTGTTGCAAAGAAAATATTAAGTATGGAGATTTTACATGATAGGACTGCAGGAGTTTTATGTTTGTCTCAAAAGAAATATATGGAGAAGATTGTAGCACATTTTAATATGCAATTAGCGAAATCCGTGAATACACTTTTACCAAAGCACTATAAACTTTCAAATAAGTTATCACCACAACCTAAGGAAGGGGAGGAGCATATGTCATGTATTCCTTATTCTGGTATAGTGGGTAATATTATGTATGATATGGTATGTAGTAGACCTAACATTTCACAAGCTGTGAGTATAGTTAGTTGTTATATGAAGCATCCTAGTAAAATTCATTAGAAAGCTATAAAGTGGATCCACAAATATTTGAAAAGGAAAATAAACGTGGGTATAATGTACCAACGGGACAACAATGGCAATGAGACTAATAGTTTTGCATATTCTGATCACGTTGGTGACTTGGATAAGTGTAGGTCTTTAGTAAGGTACATATTTAGTAGGTGATGCACTAAGTTGGAAGGCGTCCTTATAGGACCATGTTATCTTGTCTTGAATTAAAGTAGAGTACATGGCGTTAACCTTTATAACAAAAAAGGCGATGTGGTTAAAAAGTTTGCTCTTGGACTTTGGGTTAGATCAAAACAGTGTTGATATACACTGTCACGCCCCGAACCCCGAGACACGTGAACAACCCGCCATGGTCATGCATATGCGACATTCCCAGGTGGTGTCGCCGACCCAATTAATTTATTTTGCGCATGCAGAACATGTTATAAAATCCCTGACAAAAACTCACAGGATAGGACAGCAGGAAAATCAAATCAATAAACAAACCAACACACTTTCATATATAATCATCCAGAGTTTACATACATCCAAAAATGGGTCAGAGTTTATGTGCATCAAAAATGGTCAGTCTGCACAACAGGGATCAGTCCACCAAAAAGAGGAACAGTCCTAAGACTACTAGTCGGACTCATTCGTCGATCCCACATCTTCCACATCTGACTGCACGGGGTCCGGAGACGATAGATTATCCACTCCACCATCAGGAAGGTCAGCTACCCCTTCACCCAAAATGGCATCCACCACAGCAAGTGGAATGTCAAAACTATTTAGTGGACCAAACCTAAAGCCATCGGCCCCAAAACGGAACCATGCCTTAAACCTATGTGGCACCCGACATCCACCGACACCTGAATCCAGACAGTGGACTTGATCAGCTCGTACACCCAATGACTTCCAGGGTCAGGAGAACTATACGCCTGCTCGACAATATGCACTGGAATGCCATTCTTCTCCGAAGGTCCTACCATCTACGGCCCTGTAATAAATTCCCACAACGGGGTGAGACATTGTCTCAGCAAGTTCACCCCTCCTAAAACTCTATTAGAAAGATAATACACCCCGGGGTGGCCTAGCCACACAATACAGAAGACTTACCTGGAATTATTTTCTTCCTGCAGGTTAGTACATTTCAAATCACTCAATTATAGGTAGTATTGGGAATATGAACAAATGAAACGCAATCAATTTCACATAACCACAACCACAGCATGCAATCTCATTTTATTCAATTCCACGCATGAACATAGCCTACTCGCAGTTCGGCTATCTACTGGCATATAGCCAGGCATCGTCTCCCCACCATGGAGCACGGCTTCGTCAGTACCTCGACGGCGTTCCCGAAGGAGCATGGACCCGGAATCGGCTGCGACCCGCACCACTACGTGGGCATCCCATATAGGAGCAAGTCGGCTCCACGGCCAGACGAATTCCTCTTAATTATCACACGATCAAATCATACTCGGCCCGGGATACTTTGGTTTTCAATCAGTACTTTCAATTAAAATAGTGATCCCGGCCTCTTTTCTTCATATTAAAAACATTCCAGAAATTAATCGCGTGCATGGGGACACGTCAATTTCGAACCAGAAAGACTAATTTCTTATTTTCTCAAACCCCACTATTTAATATAATCTTTAAAAAAATCCAATTTTGTATCAAAACCCGTCACCGGGGATTTTTTGAATAAAATCCACATTTTTCACAATCAACACTCAATTTATAATTTTCATTCATCAAATTCAAATTCTAAATGCACAAAGACAGCGATTGACACGAAATTCGAGAAATTGAGGTCATAAATAATTTTTTGATTTTTTTTTATAATTTTCGGAATATAATAATTTATTAAAAATTCCAGAATTTCGAAACATTTAAATAAATCAAAAATAAAACCTATTATGTCACATCAAGGCTCATATTAATTTAAACCTTCACTTAACCCTAAATTAAACACACCTTAAGTTAATTAAACATCTTAATCTAATCTACACTTAAATAAATTAAACTAACCACCTAAGCTCAATTAACCTAAGCTAAGCACACCTAAAGCATAATTAATCCTCTAATCGAGGTTTAGTGAGCTAAACTCACCGGAATCGCGTTCCAATGAGTTCCCGGCGAAGAGGACGGCGAGCCCGACGACAAACCTCCTCGAGGCAAGGCCAAAGGGGACCGAAAGAGCTCGAAACGGGCCTAGAAGGTCCGGAGGTGAGCTGGTTCGAAGGTGCTGAGCTTGGCCGAACGGAGGCAGTTCAACGGTCGCTCAGGCGGAGGAAGACCGGCGGGCAGCGGCTACGGTTCGAGGCGGTAACGACGGCGACGGTGATGGCGAAGAAGACCCCGGCGACGGCTGGCAGCTGCTGGTGAGGAGGGACGACGACATAGGAAGCTTGGGCCGCCCGAGCAGCGGCGAAGCAGGCCGCGAGCTGGCGCGTGAACGACGGCGACGGCACCGGCGACGACAAGTGGACAGGGCGGAGGGCGTCACACTGGCGAAGGTGGCGTCCGGTCGGTTTGCTGGTTTTCTTTTTCCCTTTCAAAAACTCCAAGAAGCCATGAAGAAGATGATGGGGATGGGGGGATGTGACATCTCACCTTTCCAAGAGTGAATCCCCACCCTCCAAGTGTCAAGCTCTTCTTCTCTTGGGCTTCCAATCATGACATCGGATGATGTCATGATCCACTATCTCCAACTCCACAACCTTATTCCAATAGGTTCAATTTTATTTTCCGCCGTGGCATGAAATCTTGTACAACACATTCATCAATTCCATTTGATTCTCTTCCAATTGAGTTCAATTGAAGTCCATAAAATTAATCTATGTTCCTCATAAGATATGTGACACCAATGGACTTCCAATTTCTGAATTCACTTTCAATTTCACGGTTAATTTCACTCTGGCACGATACTAGCGCGTCCTAGCCTACCGGGTAACTTTTAGAAATTTTCATGCAATTGACCTGTGGTTGATTATTTTCAAGCCACGATGTACATCTCTGACACATTGGAAACTCTCGGTTGTCGGGGTAACCTCAATGTTTCAAATACGGGCACAGGGTACCAAATCGACAGAAAAGCCGGTCTAGTGCCAACTGACAAGAATAGTGCGATCTGGAAGAATCACCCACACTCGATCACATGCCTCTGTCGAGTCGACCTATCTCCGGTCTCTAATCAATTTTTAGTTGTGCCGTAATGACCCTTGCAGATTAGCTCGATCGAGAGGTCGCTTCCTGGTCAAATTCTCGAGTCTGATGCATTAGAATTTCTTAACGGCTTCACATGATAGACTAGTTTTCACATGAGTGGCCAACTCATGGAAATGAACTATATGTGCCCAGATGAAATGCCCATCTAAATTCACTGAAAATAGAAATTGGAAAAATCGGGATGTCACATACACTGTGGTAATCAATGTGCAATATATCTGGCATATAATCTGATTTATCATGAGCGAACAAATTTTATTAACATCAGGTACCATTTCATTCGATATGTCTTAGCGAAAGGTAAGGTTGTCATGAAGAAGATAGCGACAAGTGAGAATCCGGTAGACATGATGACTAAACCCGTTCCTTTAGCAAAGTTCAAATCTTGCTTGAGCTCAATTGGCACCTGTAGAGAGTGAGCATCCATCGGGGTGTTGGGAGAGCAACATAAATGATAAACACAATGACTTGACTTCAAACGTCGAGCCAAGATAGACAATTATTAAAATATGTCTTGAGTTTGAGTGTGAATAGGACCATGTTATATCTTGTCTTCAATTAAAGTAGAGTAAATGGCAATAACCTTTATAACAAAAGAGGCAATATGGTTAGGAAGTTTGCTCTTGGACTTTGGGTTAGATAAAAAAAAAAAAGTGTTGATATACACTGTGATAACCAATGTGCGATATATCTGGCATATAATTTGATTTATCATGAGCGAACAAATTATATTAACATCATGTACCATTTCGTTCGATATGTCTTAGCGAAAGGTAAGGTTGTCATGAAGAAGATAGCGATAGGTGAGAATCCGGTAGACATGATGACTAAACCTGTTCCTTTGACAAAACTCAAATCTTGCTTGAGCTCACTTGGCACCTGTAGAGAGTGAGTATCCATCGGGGTGTTAGGAGAGTAACATAAATGATAAACACAATGACTTGACTTCTAACGTCAAGCCAAGATAGACAATTATTAAAATATGTCTTGAATTTGAGTCTAAATATTGGTTAGTTAAATCAAATTTGTTGAGATAAAAATTTCAAAATGGATTAGAATTTCTCCATTGAAGAAATTTCCTAAATTGCATAAAGGAAGGGGCACACAAATATATTATTTGTGGATATTCGTATTTTCAAGAATATGGAAAAGACATGCAGTCTTGCCATTGAGAGTTTGTTTTTCCTTTTCTTTTCTCTTTTTTTTTTTTTGGTCTTATTCGAGGATTTAACCAACGTCAAAGGACTTTCTAACTTTGACCGCATTGTGGACTCCCATATAAATTGCCGAACAAGGTTTTCTTTCCTGGTAGCCACACACACGGTGACATCGTTGGACCCATACAGTAAAATCGAAAGACAAAGCCGCGACAGAACGCACAATGTTCTCAAGGCTCGGCCGCACAAAGAAATCTGACACGGGTTCTGATTTTATTGTGTGATTTTACCTCTAAATTGAGTTGTTTATTCATAAACACATTAGGTTTAAATTTAAATCTAGATATAGAAAACACTCGAGTGTGTGAGCGATTGAAATTCTAATTCTCCGATTATTATTGAAGCTGTTGGCTCTCCCTATGAATGTAGATATCGACACTCGGACCCAACGAAATAAATTTCTAGTGTACTTGTTATTTCTTTTTTATTTCTCTAGATCTTTTGCATTAACTTATGTGCAAAATCCTATTTTTTCCACATATTATATTTCAATAGTCACGATGACCTCAAGCCCTTGCTCGATTGCTCGAGGCCTTCATGGCCATGCCAATCATGAGTGAGGCGACTCTCACCTAGATCTAGCGAGGGCCTAGATGAGGGCCGCAACCCTAGGCAGGGGCTGATGAGAGCTTGTTGGTCCATACCGATCAAAATGAAAGGAAAAGGAAGAAAGAAAAAATTTAAAAATTGTGAAAATTATCCAAGTTAATGTCGTCAACGCCGATCATGACATATAGGACAATCAGCATCCATGTCAGTAATTTCTGGCCGAAATTGGCCAGAAGGACTCAATTGGCAAATCATAAAAATGTTTATGACTAAATTAATACAATTAAAAAGGTTATGACTGAAGTGTCACAAGTGCAATAAGTTTAAGTTGCATCCGGGATTAAAGTGGTTTCTTATAATAAACATTACTCAGAAAGCAGCGGAGTTTATACAGTCCATTAGTATAGGATCCCTGATATAATAACTAGTTTTGAGTAAATTCGATGTTTTGAATCCATGACGGTTGCTATAGGTGAAATCTCATACGCGCGCGTATATATATATATATAGAGAGAGGGGGAGAGAGACGTGATAGCAACCATTATTTACATTTGTGCTGTGACCTATGCCCATAAGTACATCTTCAAGTTGCGCGGGTCAAGAAGACTATCCGTCAATTTGAAGACTTTTTCTTGTTGAAATTGCAGGAAGCACGGTTGATTAAAAAGAACAAGCAACTGAAACAGAAAGTATATCATCCACAGGAGGAACACTATTGCTGCTGATGGAAACGTTGTTAACAAATTCCAACAACATGCCTTTGGCCTCTAGAACTTTGTTATCGCCGTCCGAGTTCACCATCATCAATTTCCCTCGACGTAAAATCATCATCTTCATCTGTGATTTACCGAAACAAAATGACCACCTTTTTACACTGATGATACTTTTAACCAAAAGGAGAATGCATGGCAATACGTCAGTGACGAACAAGTAATACTATTCATCGGGAAGTAATCATACAGTTCTGGAGGGCAAAGGCATGTTGTTGGAATCTGTTAACAACGTTTCCATCAGCAGCAATAGTGTTCCTCCTGTGGATGATATACTTCCTGTTTCAGTTGCTTCTTCTTTTTAATCAACCGTGCTTCCTGCAATTTCAGCAAGAGAAAGTCTTCAAATCGACAGATAGAGTCTTCTTGACCCGCGCAACTTGAAGATATACTTTGATGTTATGCAATGTTCACAGGATATGAAATTATTCTGCACGCATCGGTCTAGCAAGTGTGCGCGAACCTTTCTCTGCAGTTTGTTGATCTCGTTCAGTGCTCGCTCCTCCTGCAAAGACAGGAAACGACCAACATGGTGAAAAAAACAAAAGAGTGAAACAAGAATTTTTTTTTTTCTTTAAATCTTCATCTTGTCCAGTCAAGATTGTTCTGGATTGAATTTTGTTTTTCTGTTTGCTAATTAAATGGATTAACTTTTACTTTTATCATGTACTTAACTAAAATCTTATGAATCATGTATTCGAAACTCCTCATACTTTCATAATATGTTAATATGGACACGTAAAGTCATATGTAATTTACTCATAATTTTCTAAAACTTGAATAACACTTCAGATTTTGATGGAAAAAAAAAAAGAAATTTTTTTACTTTTTACACAAATGTAAACAAACAAACCTAAACAAAGCTTGGAGGAGGAAAATGAATACAAAGAGAGAACACATGCAATCTGCATCAACTGTTCAGCACACCAGAAAGAGACCGCAGCATCAAGCCGTTGTATATACTTTTGAAGATTACTAAAGTTGCCCATCCTAGTTCTGAAATTCGTGGTTGATTCATCTCTCTCTCTCTCTCTGTCCCTCGCTCCCCCCCCCCTCCTTGCTCCTTTGATCACCGTCCCCATCATAAGAAAATAGAACTCAACTTTCGATCTAATTTTAAATTTCTATATATTACATACTTTGAGCAGGAATTACAACAAAATAGGCGTGCCTATGACGGATCATGACCAAGACATAGTGATCTCTCAAGAGACGATCAAAACCTAAATGTGCACTCCGTCAAACCCCCCCCCCCCACCGAAACACACACCACGTGTAGGATCAAATTGCACATCCAAAAAAAATGTCCTAAGTTATTTGAGTATATCTATATGATGCATCATCTGATGTTGAATTATAGACTTCAGAAATTAATATTTGAGTAACTGGAGCTGGAGAAATCACAGAGCTTGCCAGTGGAAGAGAAGATGATGAGGGACACATCAGCGTCACACAGAATGGAGAGTTCCTGAGCCTTCTTGATCAGCCCTCTTCTCCTCTTCGAGAATGTCACCTGCCTCGCCGTCAAGTTGTCTATCTTCTTTATCTTTATCTTCTCTCTCGCCATTTTCCTTGTATCTCTTGTCAAATTCTTTCTATGTCAGATAAAGGGGGGAAAAATCAGAAGAGACCCAGGTCAACAAACTAGTGGGTAATTAACCTAGAGTTAGACATGATAAGCCTGGAGATGATATCAAAAGAGCAACACAAAGATCTTCAGTCAAATGGTAAAAATTCTGTGAACACCAGAAAACTCTAGGAAAATAGTAAACCAGTTCAGATCCATGAGCACAGCAAACAAATCACACCCGCAAAAAAAAAAAAAAAAAAAAAAAGGTCCGAAAATGCAAAATAATTGAGGGAAGTAGTGAAGATCTGTAGGTTTTGTGATTTCTCTTGATGTTTTATTTTTTCTTGGAGCTGGGTGCGGGAGGGGGCAGGGTTTACCTTGGTCAGATACAGAAACAGATGGGGTTTGTTTGTCGGATCACAGCAACTAAAAGAAAGCCACCAGCCAGAGGAGAGATGGAGAGTGTTAAGGATTCGAGAATTGAAAGGGGGTCTTCCCTTTTATTCGCCAAAGAGGGTATCTTTCCATGATCATCTTTTAGTATTTGACATTTACATTTAGCTTTAAAAAGATGGGAAATATTCTTGAGAACGTGGAGGAGACCAGAATCAACGAAACCTAGGATTTTTGTTTATTCATTTAAATGTTGCTTTCCCACATTTGAATGTTTTGATATATATTTTATTTTAGAAAATAATTATCTAAAAAGTCATAAACTTATTATATGGTAACCAATTCAATTTTGAACTTTTCAATTTGCTAATTTAGTCTTAAATCTTTTAAAAATTTCTCAATATAGTCATCTCAGCCATTTGGCCGGGAAATACTTATGTGGACACAACTAGCAATGACAGACAAGCTGTGCTCTTTTTTTTTTTAAATGATTTTTTTCTTTTTTTCCTTTTATTTTATTTCCTTTTGTTTTCTTATTCTTTTGTTGGATTTCCAAGCAAAGGGGTTGTTAGGGCCCTGTTGACGGCTAGCGACCCTTGTTGGCCTTTGTACCCTTGCCTAGATCTTGGCGAGGATCGTTAGGAACATAGCAACCTGTTAGTCAAAACTCTAATAAAGGAAAAAGGAGAAAGAGAAAACAAAAGAAAAGAAAAGAAAAAGAAAAATTTCGAGAAACTTATAAAAAAAATGTAAAAATTGTCCATATCAACGTTGGCCATGCTACGTTGAATGACTAGCGTCTGCATCAATAATTTTCGGTCAAAATTGGCCATAAAACTATATTGACAAATTATCAAAAGATTTAGGATAATTGACCAATTGAAATTAGGACTGAATTAACCATTGTATAATAAATTTATGACTTCCTAAATAATTTTTCTTTTATTCTAGTGAAGGATTATGCTCCTTTGAGGGATGTGATCTCCTTACCATATTTACATATGAGTATTGCATTCTAGAGAGATCGAGTGAACTCTCTTCTTCATTGTTTTATATTCTATGGCTATTAAATAAGTTCATACTGTCGCTTCTTTTCTTAGTAAGAAGACTAAGAAAAGAACATTAGAACATGATCATTTTGTTTTGGAGACGGAATCTCTTAAGTAACTTATTGGATTTTGGATTACATATTTATTTGCGAAAATCACTATTTTTAAGACAGTGACTTTGATACGCTTTGCCCTACTTTCTTTCCCTACATTTTTCTGATTTTCATCACTTCTCTTTGAATGCCCAGGAGGTATGAATTGGCTCACTCATTTCTAGGTCAATGTTTCTTTAAGTTCTCAAGGAACTGTTTTTCGTAAGGTTTATAGCCATTGAGACGTAATGTAATATATCTCAATTATTGATTAAAACATTCTATCGATTTCAATAATTACTGGGGACACGTGCTATTATAATAATTGTATTATACCATTAACTATCCTCCACTTGGTGGCTTTTAATAATACTAGAGGAGCTTTTGGGAAAAATGGATTGATGCAGGAGCTCCCATGGACAATTTAATAGTGAAAAAGACAGAAAGAAACTAACACATTGACTTATAAGGCATTTTCTTTCTATATACACAAAATTTATTTAAAGTGAAAACTTCCAGAAATTTTATTAATATTTGCCATGTGGCAACTCAGTTAGACTATGTACTCACCAGCCTACTCATGCAAAATCTTATCTTATCTTATGCAATATGGTAAAGTGGAAGTTTCAAGAAATTTTACTAATATCTACCACTTAGTGGGAGAAGGATATTAGAAATGCAAAAAGTTGTGTACGGCACTTATTTTAGTGTCAAAAGTTTTTTTCGGATCATTTAAATGTCACTTTTAAAATTAAAAAAAAAATGATCACTTAAGTGTCAACTCCGATCTGGATTGTCAGAAATCTAACGTAACCATATTTTATCAATATCTCAATCCTACATGGCTCACTAGTATGCCCAATCAGCATATAACCCTTAAATGATATTGTGTAGTAGATTATAAAGTGATTATTTTAGTGCTAGTTATCGTTAAAAAATGATCATTTCAGTGCTAATCATTGTTAAAAATCAATTGCTTCAGTGCCAGTCTCAATGAAAAAGTGATCGTTTCAATGCCAAAAAATATCACCTCAGATAAATTTTTTTTTTTTTTTTTTTTTTTTTTTTTTTTTTTTTTTTTTTTTTTTTTTTTGTTTTTTTTTTTTTTAATTATAAAAGCCATCTTCGAAGGCACTTTAGTAGTTGTTTTTTCTTTGATTTGGTACTTAAGCAATTGGCAAAAACTTTTGGTACTAAAGTAAGCATCATATACAATTTTTGGCATTTCCAATGTCCTTCTCCCACAACTTAGCATTAGAGGGATAGTCCATGTGTTCACCGCCAATCATAGATGGACAAAATAAATACAGAAATGATGTGAAGACAAAGTTTAGAGTATTTGTTTTCTGAAAATATCATAAGTAACATGATAGGCAACTAAACTTAAGCAAATCAATTTATGTTGATTTTTAAGGCTCCGTTTCTTTTACAAAAAAAATAAATAATTTAAAAAATATTTTTTTGAAAATAATCATACGTTCTACTCGAAATTATTAGCTAAAGAAAAGTTCTCATTTATCAACAGCAATTTGTATTTAAACATTTTCATGAATTATGAATATATTTTTTGCCCATTCATTCTTGTAAATAACACAAACGATTATTTTGAGGAAAATATTTTTTGAATAATTCATTTTTCATTAAATAAACGCACCTAAGAGGCAATAAATTTAATATTAGGATTCAGACAAGCGACCAAACTCAAGTAAACTATCTTATCTTGATTTATAAAATGCGAAAGCATTTTAAGCAAATTTTAAACAAAAATTACTTCATTGAAAATTCAAGCAAATGAAAGGTAACTACTGCCTCAACAAATGAAGAATTCCAAGCTAAAAATAAGTATATCAACTTAGTAACATATGTAACATATTAACAGTAACTATTATAAATTCAGTTACAATATATATATATATATATATATATATATATTTCTGAAATTTATTATATTATTATTTAAATATAATGACTGGAGTAATTTTATAAATACTTTTTAGTAATCGTTGTTCTTATTCCCCTTGAATAATATAGTGAATGGGATTATCATCATCTGAATTTAGGAAGTATACCCTTCGCAACTTTAGAATCCACGACAGACTGTCTGCACCCACATTAACAGGACAAAAAGTGGAATAGTCCCAATAGAAAAAAGATGGAAAAAGTACCCGAAAAATCCTAAATCTGTTGCACTTGAACTAATTTAGTTCTAAATCTTTCAATTATACCTATTGAGTCATAAACATTTTCACAATTTGCCAATGTAGTTCATTTGGCCAATTTTGGCTAGAAATCGCCAACGTGAACCGTTCTATGTGGCACAACCTGTGGACATGGACAAATTTCACATTTTCTTTCTTCATGGGGCTGGCAAAGCTTGTGGTCCTCACCCACTTGCAAGGGTCAAGCCCTCGCCAAATCTGGCGAGGGTGACCCTCACCTAGGCCATAGGGTGGAGTCTTTGCGAGTTCTAGCAAGGGCTCAACCATCATAGCTTGGGCGAGGGCTCAACCTTCGTGGCTGAACAAGGGTCGCCCTCGCTAGATTTGGCAAGAGGCCTGCCTGTATGAGGGCTTGGCAACCTTGCTCGTGACCAACAATTGTTTGGGCAACAATCGCAACCCTCACCACTGCCGGCAAGTGGCGAGGGCTTACAAGACCTCTCCAACAACTGGCAATGGTCGCTATGAAAATAAAAAGAAAATAAAAAGGAAATAGAAAAGAAAAATATTTCAAAAATTATGGAATTTGTCTACATCAATGTCGTTGTACCACATAAACGACTAGATTTTATTATATTAGCAATTTTCGGTCAAAATTAGTCGTATGGACGATATAGACAAATTGCAAAAAGGTTTAGGACAAATCGGTACAATTAGAAAGTTTATGATTGAATTAACGCAAATGTAATAAATTTAGGACGTTATGGCACTTTTCTTGAAAAAAGACAGTCGGGCTACTAGTCAAGCAGTTGCAACTCAATGGTGACTCCACCATGGAAAGAGCTGCTTCTTTCTTGCTTCTAGCTTCATCGTTTAGTAGTAACGAGTGGCGTGTATAAGCATTTTTAGGGATAGGGGTTTTGCTCTAGAGTACCTTGTATAGGATTTCAAACCTATCCCCCAATAAGTAGAAAGGGGCAAGCCCAAAAATGTTCAATTTTGAAACTTCTACTGATCAAGAAATTAATTCTTTCAATCCTTTCATTGAAGCTCTCTAAAGTGATAAGGTAGCCTATTAGATATACCGAGTTAGAGAGAAACATAATTCATTTTCAACATGCTACAGTAATTAGTAAGTTCATATAATATCACGTGGCAGGGCCACTATCTTCAATACAAATAAATTTATAGAATAATCAAGAGTTACCATTATTTGCATAAAAAAAGTTGTATAAATCCATTTAAAAATCAAAACTACATACGTCGGATGAAATTATTGTTGCTATATGCTCATTCATTGATTTAAGTTTAACCAAATAATTAAATAAGATAATAAACTTTGCTCTTCGTCGTAGGAAGGAAATTCTTGGGGCGTTTGAAGAACCAATTCCCCCGCAAAAGTTAGAGCTGTGAAAACAAACGATTCAATGGACATACCCCAATTTATGGATGAAGAACCAATTCCCCGCAAAAGTTATAGCTATGAAAACAAACGATTCAATGGATGTACCCTAATATATGGACAGAGCATCTTGTCTGAAAGTTGCCTCGCTAAATTTCAATTTCAAGATGCTGGAAGATTACGATGGGTCTATCCGATTGCAGGTACTGCAACTTCACAAATGGCGGCACGAGCATGAGCATCCGCCACCCTGTCCCGGAGCTGATCTCATCAGTGCACTTGTTTATGATGGTACGTCGAGACCTGACCCGTGGCACTGCCCGTACGAGAGGCGGAGGATCCCCGTCCACTCATTCAGCGTCCTTTCGAGTCCTCGAAACGGCATGAAGGGTCTAGCAACTCCCAGGTCCTTCAAAGCTTAATTCTCTCCATCCTAGAGTTGCCCGTACGAGAGGCGGAGGATCCCCGTCCACTCATTCAGCGTCCTTTCGACTCCTCGAAACAGCATGAAGGGTCTAGCAACTCCCAGGTCCTTCAAAGCTTAATTCTCTCCATCCTAGAGTTGCCCGTACGAGAGGCGGAGGATCCCCCTCCACTCATTCAGCGTCCTTTCGAGTCCTCGAAACGGCATGAAGGGTCTAGCAACTCCCAGGTCCTTCAAAGCTTAATTCTCTCCAACTACCCGTACGAGAGGCGGAGGATCCCCGTCCACTCATTCAGCGTCCTTTCGAGTCCTCGAAACGGCATGAAGGGTCTAGCAACTCCCAGGTCCTTCAAAGCTTAATTCTCTCCATCCTAGAGTTGACCATAGTCCGGATTGAGCCGATTTAGGGATCATGCCGTTAGGCATGTCTGTACAGCAGTGAGCATTTTATCAATTCTCACTCATTTCAAACGCGGAAGGCTATCATATCTGTTTATCTGACAGTAACCAGAATCGAAGTCTTGACATGATATATATTTTCATCGTCATGAAATCCTCAAATTTCTTATTAATATTTTTCTTTCCAACAAAGAGACAATACAAATATGATATTGCGAAATCTCTCGCCCTTGAATGAATCTTTCGTCTGTTTCTTCTTTTACGGACATGTCCAGATCCACCCAATATATGGACAGAGCATCTTGTCAGAAAGTTGCCTCGCTAAATTTCAATTTCAAGAGGCTGGAAGATTACGATGGGTCTATCCGATTGCAGATACTGCAACTTCACAGATGGCGGCACGAGCATGAACATCCGCCACCCTGTCCCGGAGCTGATCTCATCGGTGCACTTGTCTATGATGGTACGTCGAGACCTGACTCGTGGCACTGCCCGTACGAGAGGCGGAGGATCCCCGTCCACTCATTCAGCGTCCTTCGAGTCCTCGAAACGGCATGAAGGGTCTAGCAACTCCCAAGTCCTTCGAAGCTTCTCTCCATCCTAGGGTCGATGGTGGTCTGAATTGAGCCGATCTAATATCCAATTTAAAAATCAATTCGCACGATATTAATCCTCGGTTTTTGGGATCTAAGACCAACCCAATTAAGTTTGAGATAGAGGATCGAACCAACCTTATGGGTTTGGCTCGATTCCAGCTAACGAGAATTAATTAATAATTTTTTTTATTTTATTTTTTGTATTTTCTAAAAAAATAAATTTATTATTTCAAATTACATATTCATCAATAGGGGCGAGCCGCGAGATGAGAGTGAGTTGTGAGACGAGCAAACAAAGGCAAGCCACAAGGCAAGCAGCGAACGGCCAACGTTGCTCACGAGTGAAGAGGGTTTCTAATTAAGGCTTTATTTCCTTCTAATTTACTTGGTGACGAGTGAGGCCAGCAAAGAGAGGAGAGCAGCACGAGCATTGAGCAGCGAGCAGCACAAGCGTTGAGCAACGAGCGAGGCTAGTGTCACTCGGTGAGTAAGGCAAGATTGCTCATGAGAGAAAAGTTGTTTCTTTCAAATAAAAATTGAAGAGGATAAAGAAGAAAGAGGAGGATAAAAAGAAAGGAGAACAAGAGTGTTAGCGGAGGAGGACGTCGTTTGATGCTGTTCAATGATGTTTAACGCGGTTTAAGTTAGGGTTTATTCTTTATAATAAATATAGAATATTATAAATAATATATTAGATATATAATATATAATATATCTCAAATATATATTTTATATATAGATATATATATTTATATATAGTAAGGGTTGGTCCGAGTTAGATCAACCATAAAATCTCATAATCGAAGATCAATCTACACAATACTGATCCAGGGATCTTAAGGCCAAATACCGACCCAGTCCCTCTGGAAATCGGACTATGATTAGTAGGGTTGGACCAGTCCAAGGTTGCTCCAGGATTGACTTTAAAGCGAGACTCACCCCTCCTTTCGAGTCCAGATATTGATTGTGCATTGACCCTCCGTCCTTCATAGCCCTTTATATTCCGTTTCGACGTGAGATCAGGAGTATTATATTCTGAGAAGTCTTTCTTTTGATGGTCCAAAAAGAAGCTTCGATCTTCTTGGTTGTCTACATTTCATTGGCCTCGTGCCTTGGCTTCTCGCTCCTTTCCTTGGGTATGTCCTCTGCAAAATCAATTCGTGGATAGATTCTACTGCACTCAGTGACAGTGTTGCGCTGATTCATTTCGTTTTCGTAATGCCCTTTTTGCTTAGTTCACGGACCGGACTCGAGAATCCAATTAGTAAAAGAAGCCATAAGTCTACCCAATAACCTATTTCTTGAAAACCCTAACTTTTATTTTACTAGTGTGAAATGCAACACTTTGAAAATAGCTATCTCTTGTGTGACAAACATGGTCATTTAATCAAATATAACATATTTAAATTCCAAACACAAAGGAAATAAAGATATGATAATGTAGAAATATAGTACACGTCACAGTTCTTATATTTCCAGTCAAAGAAGAAAAATTATTATATTTGAACACATCCATTGGGTAATGATTTGCTTTCAAAGAAGAATCCTCAATTCAAGATTTCTTGATTAATACATGATTAGAGTTCACAAGTTGGACAGGGATTAAATTTGAATTTACCAGTCACAATCAATGCCATCTTCACGTTCTATTGGTTTCGAATATTTCAACTTCATTGTTATGTCTTTTGTCTTTGGAACCCTTGAAATTCCTTTAGCGTTCAACAAAAGCAAACAAGTCCCGTCAAAATTTAAAGTATTATCTAAATTTCCACCAATTATGTTATTCTACATGTCAACATTTATATTCTACCGAATTGCAACATTTTAATTGAGGAAAAGCAATAAGTAAAAATCAATTTAGACATGCCTATGTATTTGGATATGGAGTTAGTTGGCCCCCCTCGACTGAGAATAGCTAGACAATGATTCAAGAAGCTCTCCCACACAAAGCTGTTAGAAATGCCTCAAAGATGGCCAATTGATGCCTCCTTTGGTCCGCCAATTCCATCCTTAGCCAAAAGGGTCTATTAATTCCTACTTTTTGCATCGGGATCTCTACATAGGTCCAAACTTCAAATCTCAAATCGGAAGCTCTACTATTAAATTAGACATTATCTAGTCATATATGCAGAATCTCTCTCTAAAGCTAGGGTTTGGTTTCCATTTGATGACAGATGATATAGTTTCACCATCGAGCATGGTCATCCAATGCTAAAGGAGTCACAATATTCTTGTTGTACATGAAGTCATAACTTCGAGTCAGGTTGCAAATGAATCCCTAGCCTACTTGTCCCTCGAGCATTTACTACATCATGTACAGAGAACTTTTGGTTTCCAACATATGCCCATAGAATTGGTTGGGGTGAAAAGATACCACATCCATCATTACACAGGGACCACCTGAGGTTGAATCTTGAGGATGGTGGACTAAATAAGTGGTCGACTTATCACAATTCATGCGTAAACGGTCACCCTCCCTCCTCATAAAAAGGAAAAAAAAAAAGCAAGAGCATAGGCATCATTCGAGCAACATCGATCCTATAAAGACATAGTTATCTCAATTTCCCACTAAAATTTTTTGCTCCTTTCCTTGGAACAATATACTTGTTCCGGTTAGGAATCTTGGTGGATTTGGACATCTTCTCTCGAAGCCTTGGTGAAAATCTGGTCCCCTTGGCTGATGTTGCAACACTCTTCTGATGAGAACAAATGTACTGCATTAGATGTTTGCCCCATCTTTTCTCTCAGTCTTCGTGAAGTACTGACTTGTAACGGGAACTAAACTTGTCGCATTATCCGCTGTATTAGACGTCCGCCTCCTACTCGTTGCAATCGCATCTGTTTGCCTTTACACAAATATATTTGCACTAGTAATGCTTGTACATTACACATGAGAATGAACTAAAGAGCTATTTAACTGACTCTGAATTCATCGTTTGTCGTGGGACTCTTCTTAATTGGCTAATCAGAATGGACACTCTTACCACTTTGCTTCTTTGGGATTAAAAAAATTCTTTAACTTAAAAAGCTACATTGAGCAAGAAATTGTTAGAACTTTTTTGGGCTAATACCTGTTAAACCTTGATACTCATGGATCTGCACAAATGTTGTTGAACCTTGAAAGATATGCATCTGCATAATATGCGTTGAACTTCCAAGAGGACAAATGTTGAAGTGGATTAACTATCCACTTCAACACAAAACAAAAACTATATCATGTTTGACAAATTTATTGTCGCAAGATAAATACGCAATCAATCTAGTAATATAAAACAATCATATTTTTGGACGTCAAAAAATGGAATCAAAAGATAAGTCTCAAATTCGAGAAACGGCTGTACAGACAAGTAATGTTCTAGAATAGTTCAACTTAGTAATTATTAATACAACCCTGAAATGGCAAATGCACATTGGTAGTTGCGATTTTATTCGGACTTAGAAAAAGGATTATGATATTGAAAAGGAACGCTTTCTTTGGGGAATTCCCAAAGATTTTGTTTCTGTAAATGGATTCTCTGCATGACTTGGAACTTCACAAGTAGATTGAGTACCAGAAAATGAAACTTGATGGACATACTAAACGGATAACCTTTCCTGCAGACCAGAAGGTAGAAAACTCAGAAGTTGGACATGTGAAATTCTGGTTTTATGAGAAATTTTGATGCTCAAACAAATAGTAAATGACGGGGAAAAGTATCTGCTTATTTACGGGTATACAATTTCACCCACCCAATGATCTCACTGCCTTATCATTTTTATTTTATCTTTTTGGTACACTGCCTTATCATTGCTGAATAACAAATAAGCCTTATAACAATGAGTTTAACTTGTTAACATATATACACGCAGACACATACACATGTACACACATATACATATACAAAGGCCAATAAAAAATAGTCAGACTAACTTCAGATCTGAGACGGAAAGAGAACAGACCTAAATCCTCACAAAAATAATACAAAAATATCATAACAAACCTCATGATAATAAAAGGAAAATTCCACTTTACACGTCACGCTGAAAAAAAACTTACAATGCAAACGAAAAAGCTAGCTGACTTTTTAAGAAGAGAGCAAACTGATGCAAAATTGGCTTTACCCGTATAGCAAGAAATTCTCGTGAATAGGAATAGTTGAGAAAGTACGGATAATATGTTTCCATTTATCGTCCTTCTTGAGGCTGATCTTCCCCATTTTCATCCACTTAAATAGGTTTTCTACTTGAAGATTTTCTAGTAAGAGTAGATTGCCTTAAAAAAAAGAGGTTTTCTATTTTATATACAACTCTCTTCTTTATAAGAAGTGGGTCTTCTTTGTGAAAAGTATCCATGAGGAGTTTGTGCTCGTGAACTACAATCTATGTGATTGAAGTCAAGAAAATCGTGAGCTAAGATTTTTTGTGTAATTCCTTTGTGAGATTAAGAAATTAATTCGTAAAGTGTGGTTAAAAGCCATGTGAGTTGTTGGTTGTAATTGAAGGCTGAGAAATACTTAGAATGTTTGAGTAACTCAAGAGTGGTTATAATCTCAATTGTCTCGCTTGATTTATAGTTTTGTGCTTCTCTTCCCATGGACATAAGTCACATAGATTAAACCATGTAAATCCGGTCTTTTTTTCTATATATTTTATAGTTAGACCGCTTGTTATCTGCAACAATTAGTATTATAGTTAGGCTTAACTGAGTTGAAGCGAATCGATAGTGACAAAAGAAGGAAAAGTGAAGATCAACAAATTTGATGGAAAGGACTTTTATTTTCTGGAAAATGCAAATTGAGAATTATCTTTACCAAAGTAATCTACACTTACCCTTAAATAGGAAGAAGTCAGAGTTGATGAAGGATTCTGACTGGAGTTTGATAGATAGATAGACGTTGGTGATATCTAACTAACATTGGCTCGTAATGTCGCGTTTAACATCATGGAAGAGATAATCTTTCTGGGTTTAATGAATCCCCTGTCAAACATGTATGAAAAGCCCTATACGATTAACAAGGTCTATTTGATGCAATGTCTGTTTGACTTAAAGATGGATTAATGTGCATCGATTGTTGATCATATCAATGAATTTAATGTGGTTGTTAGTCAATTTAGTTTAGTTGAGATTAACTTTTAAGATGACGTATGTGCTTTGTATCTATTACCCACATTGCCTAATAGTTTGACTATTATTGTTACTATTGTTGGTAATTTGTTTGGGTCAATAGGGTTGGCATTTAATGGGTGAGGACATTAGTATGAGAGAATTTGGTGCACCCGTGCTTGCTACTTTAGTAGGTGAAGGTTAAGGAAGAATTAGTACTTGTGTTAGCAGAGTAGTATAAACTTGAACAAATGTAGTAAGTTTAGAATTGGTAGTGCTGTCTGTTAGAGTTGTGGCAAGAGAAGACATCTTAAAAGGGATTCTCTTAGGCTGAATAACAAGAAGGGTGAGGGAATTAGAGGTGAGTTTGCCGATGATGTTGCAGCTATAATTAACTGTAAGAATTAAGTCTACCGATAGTGTTGCAGCTAATTAACTAAGGACTCATGGTTTGATGGACTGATTATATATTGTGGTTGTTTGTTTCATGCTAAATCGAATGAGAACCGATTTACTTCTTATCATTGCATGAATAATGGTAAAGTGTAGTTGGGGAACAACGCTAAGTGTCATATTTTGGGTATTGGTGATGTTAATATCATAATGCATGATAGCATAGTGAGAATAGTGACATGAGTATGACATTCTCCAAAATTGAAGAAGAGCACGATTTCCTTGAATGCCTTGGATTCAGCTTACTATCATTATACTTCATAAAATGGAGTTTTTAAGGTTGTTCGAGGTTTGATAAAATAAATAAATAAATAAAAGGTTACTTAAGCTGCCCTGGTGATAATAAAAGGAATCAAGCATAGTGGCTTAAACGAGCTTCAAGGTGAGATAGCAACAAATTTCACCGTGGATATGTCGAATACATCCTAAGAATTTGTGTAATTCCTTTATGAGGTTGAGAGATTATTTCATGAGAAATTTTGGGGCTAAATACCTGCATGAGTTATTGGATGTAATTGAGAGCCGGGAAACTTTAAGAATATTTTATTAACTCCAGAGTATTTGTGATCTCCATTATATTGCCTAATTTATAGTAGAATTATGCACTACTTTCCACATGAATATATCTCACTCCAACCGAATCACGTAAATCTGGTGTTGGATTTATATTCTTATTTTTGTATATTTTATTATTCAATCGTTTAGGGCCTATTTGTTAAAATCCATTTTTGTTCCCCGAAACAACTTTTTTTGTTCTTTCGTTCCAGGGAACAAAAAAAGAATAGAAACCTATTTGGTAAAACTTTTGTTCTCGTGAATAAAAAATCTATTTTTTTGTTCCCGGGAATAGATTTGGAACAGAAACACGAAGTAGAAAAAAATAGCTTCTTGTTCTCGAGAACAATTTCTAGAATCTATTTTTCTCTCTCTTCTTTTTTCTTCTCTTTTCTTCTTCTCTTTCTTTTCTTCTTATTCTTCTTCTTCTTCCTTTTTGGCCAGTCATCAGCCTTGGCCATGGCCGGCGTCGACGACCGGCCAGACGAGGGCCAGCGACCTCACCGGAGCGTCGCCAGCCCCCAGAGACGTCGAGCCACGACGAGGCTCGTCGGCTCGAGCCTCGCCGTGGCTGGGTGAGCTCGGCCTCGCTAGATTTGGGCGAGCTCGAGCTCACTCAGGCAAGGCAAGGCCGAGCCTCGCCGGCCAGCACGAGGCTCGGCCTCACGGGGGCTAGGCGAGCCTTCGGCGAGCTCACCGAACCTCTCCCAGTCGATCGCCAGCAACCAGCGACTGGCCACAAAGGAGGAAGAATGAGGGAAAAGAAAAAAGAAAGAAGAAAGAAAGAGAAAAGGAAAAATATAATAAAGCTATTAAAAAATTAAAAGAAACAACAAAATTATATAATTTTACCAAACGCATTTCTTTCCCGGGAATAGAAATTTTGTGCAATTACCAAGCGCGTTCTTATATTTAAAAATTGTTCTCGGGAACAGCAACAAACAAAAAATCATTTCCGATCAAAAATTATTCTCGAAAATAGAAGCGTTACCAAACGCGCCCTTACTTTCCATATCATAATAAATGTGAAGTAATGTCTCGTAACTCATCATTATTTATGTGAATAAATCCATTTGATAAATTCGCCTGTTCGCTTTTTCTTAAGCATGCAAATTCGTTTCCTCATTTGCCAGAATCTTTTTAATCACAATCATGTGGAGTTACAAAAGAGAAGTTGCTGATATGGAATCCTAATATTCCTTATTATGAAGATCTAATAAAATCATAGGAAAATAAAATCCTGCGTGACTACTTGGAAACACAACCTTAATTTTTCTTTAGAATAGGGCTAACAGATGACCAAATGCACTCATATTAAATATTTCTATAGACCAGTCCTAATCTATCCACATGTGGAGGGATTATGAGGGAATTGTGCAAATTATGTAGAAAATAATACCCTTATTTAATCTCAAGTTTTAAGATCATACGAAAATATATGTCATTAAGCTATATTACGATCCTTTTATCTTGTTAGCATCCAAACAACATTATCACTAAATTTTTCCATTTGTTTTCTTTTCTTTTCTTTTCTCTTGTCATTAGCAATCCTTTACTTTTCTTGTAATCACTACATCCAAACCAAGTGTTTATACATCCAAACCAGGTGTTTATCTAAAAGATAAGTGTACTAAAAGTTTCAAAACTTTTCACGAAAATGTAATTGAGCCTATGTCTTGTCAACTTGGTGAAATTAAGCCCCTTCGTTAACTCCGTCAAATTTGACTAATGAAAAATGTCGACAGGACATTTGTTATTATTTTCTTAAGACATGTGGCATCGATGTGGCACACCAAGCGCAACATCAGAAAAAATAATTTGAAATTAAACAAAACAAGAAGTGATGAAAAACTATAAGGAAAACAATTAGTGAATAAAGAAAAAAAATCATATTGTTCTCTTCTTCTTTTCTCATTGATGCACAAGTTAGGAAAACTTATTTTTAATCTTCTTCTTTCGTATGCTTAGCTCATCAGTTACAAATCTAAGCTGCTAAAAGCACCGACTATATTAAGAATCCTGCGTGTTAGAGCGCCCATGGCAAGAAGCTCGAAGACACTTAAGTGGCCATGACCATACTTAAGCTATAGCAGCCATGGCCAAGCTCGACAAAGCTTGAGTGGCCATGGCAGCATAGCCATGGTCGCGAGCTTGAAGAAGCATGGAAGCTAAAGCGACCATGGTTGAGTTTGATGAAACTCGGAGAAGCTATGTCCAAGAGCTTGACAAAGCTCAAGTTGTTGTGCTACAAACTTGACAAAGCTCAGGTGGCTATGGCTGCGAGTTTGAAGAAGCTTGGACGCTGGAGCAGCAATGGCTGAGCTCGACTCTTGAGCGGCCATCACCTGGAGCTTGAAAAAGCTCAAGTAGTGGCGGTGCCATTGCAAAAGTTGTGGTTAGGGTTAAGCAGTTCCAAGTACCATATAAGTTTCATCTGATACCTAGAACCTACCCGTCGGAATATATTCCTTATATTTGAAACATGGAACCTACCATGCATACCATAGAACTTGGAACCTATCATGCATTCCTTAGAACTTAGAACATACCCGGTCATAGGTTCCAATGTCAATTCCAAGTTCTACCTAGGTTTCACATGTATTATTAATTGAACAATTATAATGAATCATAATCCTTAATAACCACCACTTGCTGCTACAATCCATCGACCATAACTTATATTTAGACAAAATCTTAGTCATAAAATGGAAATTCATGCTAGTAGTTTCACGTTATACACTCGTCATCAAACACTATGAAATTTCATAAGATTGTGCGAAGACAAAAACCAAGAAAAACACAAAAATTTGATTTAGGTTCCAAGTCCTGCCTACCTAGAAAATGTAACATACCAATCAAAACAAGTTCTCCAACTTTTAGAATCTAAAACCTACTCTGTATACCTTGAAACTTAGGACCAGACAAGTTCCTGCCAGTCTGGTTCTTCGATACTAAGTTCTACCCTGAAACCATGCTCATCCCTAGCAATGGTGGCAGGACGGTCGAGCCTCCTTATGGTTGTTTTAGATTTTTAATTTTTTGTATTTTTAATTCTTATATTTTTTTTCTTATTTCTTTTTACATCCAATTTTTTTTCTTATGTAGCAATTGATGGGAGTAAAAAAATAATAAAAAATGACATCAGTTTTTTCCATAGTCAAATTAGAAATTTTAGAACTTTTAATATACTTATCCCTAACCAAAATGAAATGAGCTTTTACATTGTGATACTAATCGATAATCCATGAATAGATAAAGTGGGAAAATAGGGTTCCTGAATCGAGCATAAATCACCATAACTTATGAAAAATGGGGAGACAATCTAAGCAAAAGAGTATAAATGATCATAAATTTTTTTGTTGATTCCACAATAGTTTTAATAAATAGAATTAATAGCCGACATTAATAATCTGGAGCAAAATCGTTGGTTTTTTATCGGTACTAGCAAATGCGTACCCATTGCGTGCATGAACAAAATTTACGTATGAAGCATTAAACAAAACTACATTGTTAGAAATACTTAAATCATTAAATAATGAAAAGAAAAATTAATGATAAAACTACACAATATACAAAATTTGTTTAATTATATATGAAAAGAAAAAAAAATATTTCAAGATCTGTTGTTTAAGAAGATTGTTGTAGTATAAAAAAGATTGAAATCTTAACATTGAAACTTACAAGAGAATTATTAATATTCTATACATACATGGAAACAATATTTATATGACAAATAATTGAAGGTGTGCTAGGAAGGAAAAAAAAAAAAGATGAGATCTCTTGAATATCGGCAGCTCTCGTATATAATAGAATGTATAAATATGCTCCATAAGAATGACAGATTTTTCTGTACAATATTCTAGACTGGATATCTAACCTGTGAAGAAAATGTTTATGTTAGCTTTATTAATCATTGAAGTCACTGCTAGCCACTCGCAGTCTACCATAGTATCAAAAAAATTGACTGAATTCGCAAATTTATTGAACTACAGAAAAAAGACCACCTTAGAGTGTTTGAGAGACTTTTATTTTTATAACAACTTTTACTTTATCAAGTTTGAGCAACTTTAAAGTTTTGAATTCATAATGGTAATGCAATGGGTGAAGTCTCAAAAAAAAAAAAAAAGGAAGAAGAGATGTGGTAGCATCTATCTAAGTTTATAAGGAGAGCCGAATAGAATGTTCTTAGGTTTATATTAGAAGCATTTACCGGAGGAAAGAGGAGAAAAGTTTTTAAATTTCCCTTTCTTTTGTCCTCATGGAAAATAATTCTATGTTTGGGAGAACTAGGGAGAAGGAAAAGAGAAGTTATTTCTCTTTTTCACAATAAATTTAAAATATTAGAATTTTGCGCCCAAATTTTCATTACCCACACTTGCCCCTTTGCCCGATAGAGCGTAAAGTTCACAAAACTTTTCATATTCACCCCTGGTCTTTCTTTCCTTCCCTCCTTCCCAAACAGCACATTGCTATTAGGATGTGGCTAATGAAGTGGCGCCCTTGTAATAAAGTGTAGAATCTCTAACTTTACAATAGCATCTTCCACCATGTAGAATACCAATTCTTATAATCCTTTCCAAGTTACAACCATCATCCATGTTGTGTCCATAACTTGTAACCCACTAATTAAGAATTTAATTAGCCTTTCCGAAATATGATTAATCAAGGGGTGCACGGATGTCACTGGCATCAACATATTTAGTCAATACAGCTTATCAATAGATATTCTGCAATTAGTGGTACATTATTGTATTGAGGTTGTTGTTTAAAGCAACCAAGCAAGAAAATACAGTACAAGTATTTTAGTCGAAAATTGTTGCAAGAGTTCCATCTGTATAAGTAGTTGAATCATCAACTAGCTATATGCACTAACTATTTGGAATGATAGTTATTTGCAATCATAGGCTTTAATCCTTTATTGTTGTTATCGAAGTCATTGGCATCAATACTGCGTTGTTTGCTTGCAGGACAAAGTACCAGTTGGCCGACCCCTGTTTCGGATTCAGGAAGGAAGCCCGCAAGATGATAATATGGGCAGAGAAATTAATGTTCCAAAAAGGTTTCTTAAAATAAAAACCTAAGGGACTTGGTTTGTGCAAAATAGGGGGAAAAAAGCATTGAAATTTGTGACGGTAATAAGTTGAATCGCAGTCGATAGGCCGGTGATGGGTCCTTCTGGAGCAGTCTAGAAACCTACTCTACTGTCGTTCACATGTCTTTGATTCTTTGTGAGAAAATAGGGCGCCATGTAATGATTTTCATAGTTGCCAAAAAAAAAAAAAAAGAATCAATCAATCAATCAAAGACAAGTTTTATACACTGGATAACTATTCTTTTAAAAAATCATGCTTAAATTACTCTGATAATACTATGTCCCCAGAGGGAAACCTAAATGAAAAGCTAATCCAACTTATTAGCTGGACACATTTCCTAATCCACAATAATATCAGCTAATTATAACTTCAAAAATAAAAGAATTGGCTCGAAGAAGCGGGGGCTAAAAATTGTTGAATTTTCCAATCATCAAAGCATCTAGAGGCAAACTTAAATTTAATTACCAGAAGAACAAAATAAAGGGCGTCAATATGTAGTACGTATTCATTTTCAATACACCAGTTCTACTTATTTGCTCACCCTAAATTGAGGGATGAAAGCTATCATCATCCAGAGGAGGAATGCTATTGCTGCAGATGGAAAATGTTGTTCCAAGTTTACAGTCACCGATCTCCCACGATGTAAAATTACTTCATCCGTAATTTGTCAAAATAAGAAAACCACCCATGGATACTGATTATTCCTCCAAAGAAAAGGAGAATTCATGGCAATACATTAGCGACAAACAAGTGATACTGTTCACTGAAAGTGATACTGTTTACTGGGAAGTAATCTTACTTCCTGTTTCAGTTGCTTGTTCTCTTTAATTAAACGTTTCTCCTGCAATATCAATAAATTTTACTCTTCAAATCAACAGAGAGTCTTCTCAACCACCCACAGCTTGAAGATATACTTTAACGTTATGTAATGTTCACAGCATACGAAATTATTCTGCACACATGGGTCTAGTGAGTGTACACGAACCTTTCTCCTCAGTTTGTTGATCTCGCTCGATACTCACTCCCCCTGGAAAGACAGGAACAACCAACATGGCGAAAAAACAAAAGAGTCAAACAAGAACAACACACATGAAGGACCCTTCTTTTGGTTCTCAGAGAAACCTAATGAAAAAATCTAATGAAGAGACGTCAGTCTTGATCAAGAGGCTCAGTCCCACTTCTCTAATTGTCCCGATTCCTCCCTGTTCAACCCCTCCAGATACTCTCCCTTCATCTACCTGAGACAGAAGTGAAGAATAATCTTAGCTGATCTGCGAAGAGGAGGAACAAGGGAAAAAACATATTTTCGACTCAAACAAGCAAGGAAAACATATCCGGGCACCTCAGTTTGTGAAGCTCATCACTCACGTCCTTGTGCAGCATTTCGTGTTTGTTGTTCCCTCTCTAAGACAACAAAAACAAGCGCAAAAGAAGGTTAGATCCTCCATGCGAAAATCATTCTAATTCATTTATATCAGTGTTTCATATGTCTGAATTATACTCTAGGGAAAAAGAATGTAAAGCTTGCCCATCTGAAGAGGAATATTTCGTGTAACAGAGAGAATACGTGTCTCATTTCACACACGTGTCTTTAAGTTTGAAGAGAAAATAGAAGCCTAGAAGGCATATATATAAGCAAGGGATTTACCTGGAGTTCAAGACATGGTTGGACCGTTTTCTCAGTGTTATTGCAGTGGATAACATACCTCGTTAGCGTATCCTCCATGCTTCACAGAAAAAGGACGATATATACAGAGTGACCGACAAAAAAGGCACCTAAAGTTTATTGACCTATTGAATAAAAAAATTTCAAAGTGCAGTGACCAACATCAAGATGCGTGTGCATAGTTTATCGCATTACAATTAAAAAAAAATTGTTATATTCAAATTAAAGTATAGATATACATGATGGATGTCCCAAAAGTCAAACGGATATATGTTGATGGTCTCCCGATGTTAGGTTATCCATATGTGATGGATACCGGCCTCCATGAAAATAAGAGGGTTAGGCCAAACCTAACTAGCTAGCAAAAGCTCGGGAGGTGCGAAATGAAAATTCTACGTAGAGTTTAGTATGGTACATGCTTCATAAACATTTGTAAAAGTGCTAACGAGGATTGTAAAATCTCGATCTAGCCCATTTTGTATTTAGTATGGTACATGTTTGTATACTTATGGTGCATGTTTGTAAAAGTGCCAAACTAGGACTGTAGAATCTTGAATGAGGATGAAATCTTGCTTGTAAAGTACAGGAAATTTTATCCTAAAATCTTCATCTAGTCCTGTCAAGATTGTTCTGCATTGAATTTTTTTCTGTTTGCTAATTAAATGGATTAACTTTTACTTTTATTTTCTACTAAGCAAAAATCTAATAACTCATGCATTTGAAATTCCTCATACTTTTATAATATGCAAATATGGACATGTATATTCATATATAAATTTAAATTACTCATAATTTTCTAAAACTTGAATAACACTTCAGATTTTGACTCAAAAAAAAAAAAAAATTCTTTTCCTTTTTACACAAATGTAAACAGACAAACCTGAACAAAGCTCGGAGGAGGAGGAAAAAGAATACAAAGAGAGAACACATGTAATCTGCCTCAAGTGTTCAACACACCAGAAAGAGACCGCAACATCAAGCTGTTGTAAATATTTTTGGAGATTACTGATGTTGCCCATCCTAGTTCTGAAATTCGTGGTTTCTTCATCTCTCTCTGTCCCTCGCTCCCCCCTCCTTGCTCCTTTAGGAAGTACTGAATCTAGGTGCTTTAACATTCTCTCTCGCTGTTCTTTTTAAATTTTGATCACCGCCCCCATCATAAGAAAATAGATCTCAACTTCGATCTAATTTTAAATTTCTATATATTGCATACTTTGAGCAGGAACTACAACAAAATACACGTGCCTAGAACGGATCATGACCAAGACATAGTGATCTCTCAGGAGATGATTGACGTACCTAAGTATGCACTCCGTCACCACCCCCGTCTGCCCGGCCGCCCACCTTACACCCACCCCCACCCCCCAAACACGCCAAATGGAGGATCAAAATGCACATCCAATAAATGTCACAAGTTATTTGATTATATCTATGGGATGCATCATCCGAGGATGAATTATAGACTTAAGAAATTAATATTTGAGTACCTGGAGCTGGAGAAATCATGGAGCTTGCTAGTGGCTGAGAAGATGACGAGGGACACATCAGCGTCACACAGAACGGAGAGCTCCTGAGCCTTCTTGATCAGCCCTCTACTCCTCTTCGAGAATGTCACCTGCCTCGCCGTCAAGTTGTCTACCTCCTTTATCTTTATCTTCTCTCTCGCCATTTTCCTTGAATCTCTTCTAAAATTCATTCTATGTTAGAAAAAGGGAGGAGAAAGATCAGAAGAGACCCAGGTCAACAAACTAGTGGGTATCTCACCTGGAGTTAGACATGATAAGCCTGGAAATAATATCAAAAGAGCAATACAAAGATCTTCAGTCAGATGGTAAAAGCTTTGTGAGAGTAAGTCACCAGGAAACCCTAGGAAGAAAGGAAACCAGTTCAGATCCGAGAGCACAACAAACAAAACACACCAGCCAAAAAAAAAAATCCCAGAAAATGCAAAATAATTGAGGGAAGGAGTGAAGATCTGTGGGTTTTGTGATTTCTCTGGATTTTTTATTTTTTCTTGGTGCTAGGCGTGGGAGGGGGAGGGCTTTACTTTGTTTAGATGCAGAACCAGATGGGGTTTGTTTGTCTGATCATAGCAACAAAAAGAAAGCCACCAGTCAGAGGAGAGAGAGAGTGTCGGGGGTTCGAGGGTTCGAGAATTCAAAAGGGGTCTTCTCTTTTATTCGCCAAAGAGGGCATCTTTCTATCATCATTTTTTAGTATTTGACATTTACATTTAGCCGGCAAAAGATGGGAAATATCCTTGAGAACGAGGAGGAGACCTGAATCAACGAAACCTAGGACTTTAGTTTATTCATCTAAATATCCCCATGACGGCTAGCGAACCTCATCGCCCGCCTTCGCGCCTCGCCTAGATTTGGTGAGAGTCACCCAGTCCCTAATAACCCATCAACAGAAAATCCAATAAAGGAAAAGAAAAAAAATGAAAAAAGGAAATGAAAATAGAAATTTTTAAATTTATAAATAAATAAAAAAAGGTAAAAATTATATATATCAACACTAGCCGGGCCATGTTGAATGACCACCATCCAGATCTACACCGTAAGAATCACATCAGCAATGTGGGTAGGAATAATATGATGGGAAACTTTGTAATTATACCAAACCCTCTTTATCCCCCTCCCTCTTGCAATACTAGCTCTACTCCTACCGGCCTAGTCTCCTCTTGGAAAAGCATTATCATGGAAAAGCTTGACTAGACCGTAAACTAGATTTCCTCTCGCGCAGTAGGGACGGAAATGAGCTTGTAGTTGCTCCCCCACTTGAGGCTATTGAAGAAGGAAAGACTCATTTTGAGCATTGTCTTGTAAAGAGAACCTCTTAGATGTATCGGCCACAGAGGATGGTTATGTCTTCTTTAGGCTCTCTAATGGCTCAAATTGGAAGATTTAGAGGTGGGGATTTGGGACATAGCAAGGAACATTTGTTCTTGCAGAAATGGCACCCCCTCATTAGGTTGGAGAAGGCAAAGATTACCTCTGTGCCTATTTGGGTCCATTTGTACAATGTGCCCCATGCCTTGTGGACCAAAATCGGATTAAGTTATGAATGTAGCGTACTTGGAAGACCCTTATATATGGATAAAGCCACTAAACATAAACGGTAGCTATCATATGCTAGGGTATGCATCCTTATGAACTTTAATAGCTCATTTCCAGATAAATTCGATATTGACATGGGGAATGATGAGGTCTTTGAGGTGACTATTGACTATAGTTGATTTCCACTAGAATGTGAACATTGTAATTGCTTTGGTCACAAGGATTGTACTGCGGTTAGTAAAGAAGTTTGGGTCCCTAAAGTCAAAAAGAATTGTGTAGCTTCTACTAAAATGTGGTCGGAATCACCAACAGATACTGCCCAAATTACCATCTAAAAAAGAGATTCTTAGCCGATTGTCCTATCGGAAATAACTTCCTCTACACTACCAAAATCTAATGCCTCGAATGCTTAGCCGTTTGTCCCCGTTGTTGCCCACCTTGTCTCACCTTCTGCAGAGTTTAAACTAGTCGGTAACAAGATAAAAAGGTCACAGAAGGGAAATAGAGATTCTTACAACTTATTGACCTCTGGGAATAGATTTGCACTAGTGGAAGTTGATGACCACCCAAGTGCTTCTAGTTGTTGTGTTGATGTACCTAGGATTGATGAGGATGGGTCGATAGAACCCCCTATTTTAGAATGTAAGGGGCCTTAATTGTGGCCCCAAACAAAAGGAGCTTGTGGAATTTGCTCTGTCCGAAGATCCTCATTTTATTAGTGTCACGCCCCAAATCCTCAAGCATGCGAATATTCCTCAACGGTTATTGCGATATCCCAAGACGCGTCGCCAAATCATTCTTTTCATCTTTCAATTAAATGCAAGCGAAACCATTTAATATAAACACCTAGTCAAACATAAAAACAGAGATAGTAAAAACACACCAACATTTCCGAAAGTAGAACTTTTATTTATACATTGTTCACCCTAAAAAGTTTAAAAATTACAAGCTTTTCTATGACTATCTCCTACCAATCATCTTAAAAATCTTCATGGATCAAGGTTAACCTAAACTTCACTAACGGCAGGACCAACTGAAAAGTAACGCATCTCACGTCCACCACAACCGCACATGACGGTTCTCTACACTACAACCCTGAAAAATAATAAATAACGACAGGTGAGATAAAATCTTAGCGAGTTAACGACGTAATCCTCAATTAGGACGCTAATTCGTCTCAAAGGTAGCCTAAACATGCAACACGTTGAATAATCTCGTGGGCATTCTTACCTCGCCTAGGGTGCACATTATTAATTAACGTGTGCCCAAAGCAATACATCAAGCATACATATAATCATAACACATTTCAAACTCTTCCATACACAAAGCATTCATGCGTGTTCCAATTATTACGACCCCTCAGGCCATAGCCAACATAAGAGTTGGCGGTCATCTGGTATAATCGGGCATCATCCTGCTCCATTAGGCACAACATCACCTTGCATACTCATATGTGATAGTGCTAGTACGAGCACCTAGAGGGGGGTGAATAAGTGCACAAACAACTTTTATAAAACTTTACTTTTAACCTGAGTCTGATTGATAATAGACTTTGTAGAGAAAATCATACTCTAACAATTAAATAGAGTTGCAAGTAAAATAAAAGAGTTTAGGGAAGAGAATAAGAACACTAGGTTTATAGTGGTTCGGCTTAATCCAAGCATACGTCCACTCTCCCGCACTGACAGCCCACCAACTGGATTTCACTATGAATTAAAAGAGTAGTTACAGTATCACGTCATTGATTCCACAGTTTAGAGACTCTGCTACACTTCATCAAGGCCTCACAAATGTCTAAACTCTCTTTTGAGTACAAATTTTCGCTCAACAATTGAATCAGCAAAGAATAAGGAGCTTCAGACTTTGGAATTTATCTATCGCGCACACACTTGAATAACTAGAGCATCTTCCTTATATACTCCTCCATGTCTTCATATCCGTTGGCACCTTCCAAATGAGTTCTTCCAATCTACCCGTTGGACAGAATCAACTAGGAAGATCTCGAGTTACTTAAGGAATGTGATGATAGCCCACCAATCCTGCTCGTCCATACAATCAGGATCTAGGTTTCCATAAGTAGAACCTTCCAAGTATACTTCGCCAATCAATGGATCCAATTTACTCGTATTGATTTCAAAATGAATAATAGCTCTTGAGATTCTATGTCCAGCCGTGAGAACTTCTTTAGCCGCTCGAATCAAATCCTTAAAGAAATACTAGATTTTGGATAAGTCTTCTTCGTCGGTCTAGAAACTGTCAATGAGGGCAGACTTTAAAACTTGAGTCTGGCGGTCTGGCGATCTTCAGACTTTGACGGAAGAGTCTGCAAGTCTTCAGACTAGACTGATGGAAACGTTTTGTTACTTCAAAACAAATAAGGAAGTTTTCTCCAACAATCTCCCCATTTTTTATGGTGACAAAACTTTCCTGCAGATTTGGATACTTTTGACCTGCAAGACAATACTCAAGCAAACAAGGATATCTCATAAAAGATAAATGAGTTAGGGTAAAGATAGTATCGAATCTGCATCCACAGGAAATAAGTTAGTCCTATAAAAACAACTATCTTTGCCATGAATACCAACAATGCTTAAGATACTGCAAGCATTTAAATGATCAAAAACACAATCCAAACCATCCAAACCAGTCACAACCAGACAAAAATCAAAGTCAAATCAAATCAAATCTACACCAACTTCTCCCCATTTTTGTCATCATTAAAAAGGTAGAGACGAAAAAGAGAATTGGATTAAGATTGTTTTGGGACGCGAACAAGCTGGAAATCTCCCATCGACTTGACAGTCTCCTCTAGCTTCTCAGATCCTCCTTCAGTTGCGCTATTTCCTCACCCTTGGAAGTTGCTTGAACTTGAAGATTGAGGGCCTGAACTTGATTGTGCAAAGAAACTGAAGAGACTTGATTAGCATTCTGCATATTCTGAAATTCGCATCCCAAGGCATAAATCTGACCTCGCATCTCCATAAGAACATCAAGCAATCTTTTAAAGTCTGCTGAGTTGTCTGTTTGAGTGCTTGCTTCAGCATGATCAATTTGTGGAGTATTGGCAAATGATGGCATTTCATCATGAGCACCCAGACTCGGAGATGAAACCTCATGTCCTTTTTCAGGAAATTGAGAAGCATATACCTCTTCTAGATTGGCAGGAGAACGACTGATATCATCACTAGTAAAAGCAAGTGAAGGAGTACCTCTTTTCTCAGCAGCTCCCCATATTTCAATGCCTTCAGGTGGAGAGAAGTACTCTTCATGCTCTGTTTCTTCTTCAGTGACAAGATGACCTTGTTCTCCTCGTTGCTCTTCTTCTGCAGTTCCTTCTTCCTCTGCTTCTTTCCTCATCGATTCCCTCTCTTCACTCCTCTGCTCTGTTTCCTCTTGGTCCTCTCTATCCTCTGTCTCTAGAACAAAACGATGTAAGTTCCTTAAGGCAAGAGCGGAAATGGTAACGTCATCCTCATCTTCTTCATCTTGCAAGATGAGTGCTCTTCTTCTTTTAGACAGAGTTGTCATGGGCTCCTTGCCTTTCCGTTTTGCAGCCACAGAGTCTTGACAGAAGTCTTCTCCTTAAATCTCTCTAAAGCCTTGTTTAGCTCCTTCAGACGCATCTTTGAAACCATCTTCAGTCCCACCACCATTTGATCACAGGTTCGAACACACAGAATTTTGGGAGGCTAAATGTTAAAGTGTCTGAATAGCTAAGTAACAAGTGCTGAATAAGGAAGTTAACCCTTGTCCTTTACATTGATCTATACATGTGAAACATGATAGTGTGCAGCAAAAAGAACTTTTTACCAGCATTGATAGCATACATCAGCTTCGCTTCTGAATTAGAGACGTCAGTCTTTGATGTGGATTTGGGTCTAAGATAGTTAATCACAATCTTGTGAAGCAAGACATTTGAAGCACTCATCCTCAAATATGAAATTCGGCCTTCTGCCATTCCATCTCGAACAAGCTCCACAGTCGCACGACCAATAGACACACTAATTGATTGGAACATCCCTCTCTCTACTCCAATCACATCAGCCAGAGTGTCCATATCAACCACATAATCCTGGTCTCTAACACTGAAAGAAAATATATTCGCATCCAAAAAGCTTAGATTGGAGTAGAAATATGCAGTATGTTCTGGATGGGCTACAATAGTTTCAGAGCAAAATCGTTCAAGTTGAAGTAAACTAAATTTCTCCCGCAACTTCACGTTCAGAGAATCGAGAAAATCAAAATCCACACTCCTTGGGTTCATCACCCCTCGCTTTAGCAACTTAGAGCAAGTTCGCTTATGTTCCTCAGAACGAAACGAATCTACTCTTTTTCCTCGAATGTTCGCAGCTACACCCATTCTAGGCTTAAAATGAGTAAACATCTTTTCATCATCATTTCCATCAGGTTGACTAAATCCTCCAACACGTGGATCACTTGGGAAATTCGCAAAAGCCCTTTATGCCAAGCCAGCAGGAGCAATCCCCAAATGTTCCATCGTTTGTAAAAAGTGGGTTTCATTTCGGTACCCCTTTTCTTTCAAAAATTCATCAATAAAGGTCATTGGAGAACCTCCATCCTTTAAGGCAGAGTAGAGTTTGAAGTTAAAAGCAAGCTTTTGAGTTCTTACAGGTTCGGCATCCTCAATAATTTCTTCCTCCGCTTGATGTTGCTGAACATGCAGTGGTCTAGCCTAAGAAGAATGGCGCAGTTGAGAATGTTGTGGACTCTGCTGTTGCCTTGGAGATTCTTCTTCCACGGTAAGGTCAAAGTGCGTAGGACCCTCACGCATATGCCGTGGTCCCCTGCTTGCAATCCTTGAAGACTTTCTTTGGAAAGACATTCTCATAGTCTTTGAGAGTTTCCGAACTCGATTCGCGAGAAAGATGAAAACTTTAAGTATTAAACTAGAGAGAAAAAGTAAGAAGGTGATGTTCTGTGCTTCTAGGGTTTGTGAGTGAAAAAGAAGAAGAAAAACAGTATGTAAAGCAATCGAAACGGGGTATACGGATCGTCATAAATGGAAAAATAAAAAATGTCTTTTAAAAAAAAACTGCCTTTTTGAAAATAGATAACTGTCAAAAAGATAACTTCTTTTTCGAAAAGGAATGATTGCTGTAATTACAAAAACTTGGAAAGATAACATCAATCAATTGTGGATTAATAGACAATCGTACCTTTTCGAGTTTTTTATCCGAAAGATAAATTTCTAAAACTGAAATAACTTATAGTCGTGATCCTTGATCTTCTGAGTCTGAGCATCTTTAGACTTTTATCCCCGAGTCTGAGCTTCTTCAGACTTTAAGATATTAAGTCTGGATCGAATAGACTCAAATTGACTTTTCTCCAATGGCTTTGTAAAAATGTCCGCCAACTGATTCTTTGAGTAAATGAATTGAATCAAGACTTCTCCATTTTGAACATGGTCTCTAATAAAGTGATGTCGAATCTCTATATGCTTTGCTCTTGAATGAAGAATTGGATTCTTGGTGAGATTAACCGCGCTTGCGTTGTCACATTTAATCTCAGTGCATGAGTCTTCAATTCCAAAGTCTCTTAGCTGTTGTTTTATCCATAAGATTTGAGAACAACAACTTCCAAGAGCCACATACTCTGCTTCTGCTGTTGAGAGAGCTACAGTACTTTGCTTCCTTGAGAACCAAGATACTGTCCTGTTTCCAAGCAATTGACAAGTGCCCGAGGTGTTCTTTCTATCAACTCTGCATCCTGCTAGATCTGCGTCTAAGTATCCAAGAAGAGTAAAGTCTCCTCTTTAGGATACCATAGACCTAACTTAGAGGTTGTTGCGACGTATTTGATGATGCATTTCGCAGCACTTAGATGAGATTCTTTGAGATCTGATTAAAATCTTGCACAAATGCAAACACTAAACAAAATGTCAGGTCTAGAAACAGTAAGATAAAGAAGTGAACCAATGATACTCCTGTATAGCTTCTGGTCAACTTTCTTTCCTCCTTCATCTTTGTCCAGCATCGAAGAACTTGACATTGGTATATCAGTCTTTTTGCAATTCTCCATACCGAATTTTTTAACAAGTTCTTTAGCATATTTTTCTTGGTAAATGAAAATTCATTCCTTCAATTGTTTCACTTGTAGTCCGAGAAAGAAGGATAGTTCACCCATCATGCTCATCTCGAATTCATCCTACATAGACTTAGAGAATTTCTAGCACAGATTTTCGTTAGGAGATCCAAAAATAATATTATCAACATAGATTTGAACAAGTAGAAAGTTTTTACTTTCTCTTTTAATAAACAGAGTAGTGTATACTTTACCTTTAACAAAGCCGTTTTGGATTAAAAACTTACTCAACCTGTCGTACCAAGCTCGAGGTGCTTGCTTTAAACCATATAGCGCTTTTTTCAGTCTGAATACAGAGTCTGGTTTCCTTGGGTCTTCAAAACCGGGAGGTTGTTCCACATAGACTTCCTCTTGGATAAATCCATTCAGGAATGCACTTTTGACGTCCATTTGGAATAACCTGAAATTCTTATAACAAGCAAAAGCAAATAATAATATAATTGCTTCTAACCTTGTTACCGGTGCGTAAGTCTCATCATAGTCTATCCATTCTTCTTGCGTATATCCTTTGGCCACGAGTCTTGCTTTGTTCCTTATAACTTTTCCTTTTTCGTCCATCTTGTTCCTGAAAACCCATTTAACTCCAATAACATATTTACCTTTTGGTTTAGGAGTTAATTCCCAAATATCGTTAACACTGAACTACCTGAGTTCTTCTTGCATAGCTTCAATCCAGCTTTCGTCAGTTAAAGCTTCTTCTATGCTTTTGGGTTCTATTCAGAAATGAGAGCCACGGCACTAGACTCTTCATGCCTTTTGGATCTTGTACGAATTCCTTCATCAATGTCACCAATAATGAGTTCTTTGGGATGACTAGACTTGTGCTTCCAATTGCTGGTTGGTCTGACAGTCTGCTGATCTTTTTCTTCATTTGATTCTTCAAAATTTGTTCGTTGTTGACCTTCTGTAGTCTGAGCTGCTTCAGAGGAATTAGACTTTGTAGAGTCTGGAGCAGGTTTAGATTCTTCAGGTTGAGTCTGGATCAATTGATTTTGTATAAAGTCTTGAAATTTGACATTCATCGATTCTTCCACAGATTAAGTCTTCTTGTTGTATACTTTGTAAGCTTTGCTGGTGGTTGAATATCCAAAGAAGATTCTTTCGTCTGATTTTTCTTCAAACTTACCAATTCGATCATTTGCATTTTTCAATATAAAACATTTGCAACCAAACACATGAAAATAGGAAACAATTGGCTTCTTTCCTTTGAACAACTCATAGGGAGTTTTCTCCAGAATCGGCCTTAAGAAAACTCTGTTAATGATATAACATGCTGTAGAAACTGCTTCAGCCCAAAAACAAGAAGAAATATTGCTTTTGATTAAAAGTGTTCTGGCCATTTCTTGCAACGATCTATTCTTCCTTTCCACAACTCCATTCTGTTATGGAGTATATGGAGAGGAGAACATATGTTGAAAACCATATTCATCACAGAATTTAGCAAAGTCTTGATTTTCAAACTCACCTCCATGATCTGTCCGAATACTTGAAATAACATACATTTTCTCATTATGTACTTTCTTAGCAAACTTTAAAAAATAAGAGAAGATTTCAGACTTACTTGCAAGAAAGTATACCCAAGTAAATCGTGAATAATCATCCACTATTAATAGGCAATATTTCTTTCCACCAATGCTTTGAGTTCTAGTTGGTCCAAAGAGATCCATATGCAGGAGCTGCAGCACACGATTAGTGGAAACTTGATTTATTGGTTTGAAAGAACTTCTAACATGTTTTCCCAACACACATGGTGTGCATAATTCAGATTTTTGGTATGTCAGGTTGGGTAGCCCACGAACAAGCTTCTTTGAAGAGATCTTGGCAATTTGCTTCAGGTTGATATGGCCAAGTTTTCGATGCCAGAGATTAGCTTCCTCTTGAATTGAAATTAGACATTGAGATTTTTCTAGTTTGATGTCCAAGAGATAGATGTTCCCATGTCTTCGCCTAGTGAAAGTCTGAGAGAAGTCTTTACTAGTTCCCGAACATATTCCTTCTTGAAAATTGATTTTGAACCCCGTGTCGCACAGTTGACTGATACTCAGCAAGTTATAATTGAGTCCTTCTACTAAGGAGACGTTGTTGATTGTGAGACTTCCAATCTTTACTATTCGCATCCGACAATTCTTCCTTTGCTATTTCCACCAAAGGAAACTTTTCCACCATTAACTTGCATAAGTTTTATGAAACAACTTGAATCTCCTGTCATATGTCTTGAGCATCCACTATCCAAGTACCATTTGACATTTTTCTTGATAGTGACCTGCATTTAAAAAAGAAACTCAAGCTTTCTTTGGTACCCACACTTTCTTGAGTCCAATGGAGTTAGTGCAATATACGGTCTTTGCCCAATCCTTCTTAACAGGTTTCCAAACCATGGGACATTCTTTCTCAAAGTGTTCTGAGCTGTTGCACTTGGAACATTTAAGAGCACTACGGCCAACAGGTTTTACAAAGACTTTTTGAAAATGATTTCTATAGAAGGTCTTTGTAGGTCTTTATTTGATTCTTTCCTTTACTTTTGGAAAATCAATTAGAGGAATGGTTTCAAAGTCATTCCTAAGCCTGATTTGTTAAAGTAAGGTCTTTGTGCTGAAAGAATCTTTTCCAATTTCTCGTATCCTATAGAAAACCTTTTTGAAATATTTGAAATATCATTTTTCAAAAGTGATTTTCTTTTGAAAGAGAGTCTGCATTTTCTTTCAAAGTAATAAAACTTTTATCTAAATTTTCGAACTTTTCTTTCCAAACAATCTCATGTTGCTTCAGTGTAGAATTTTCCCTTTTTAGCTCGGAAATCCTCTTGAGAGAGGTTTTGAGACTAAGACACAGTTCATCAATATATTTAGAAACTTTAGTAGGAATTTTTAAAATACTTACCTCGATTTCACGTGACTAAGTCGAGTCGTATCGTCTCGAGTCGAATCGATTCGATTTTGCCATTAAACAAATATTAGCATAATCATCATCACTCTCTTCGCATTCGATATCACTCCAAGTCTCTGCTTTGAGTGCATTTCTGTATTTCTTAGCTTTTCCTTTCTTTTTCTTCAGCAAGGGACGGTTGGGTCTGATGTGTCCATTTTTCTTGCATTCAAAACAAATCACATCTTTATTGGATTCATTTTCCTCAGTTGATTTATTTTGAAACTTTTGAGAGCTTTGTTTCTTCCAATTGAATCTTCTTCCCTTTTTGTTCAGTTTTCTGAACCTTCTTATCATGAGAGCAAGTTCTTCATCGTCCATATCGTCTTAGAATCTGTAACATCATAATCATCATTAGATTTTAAAGCAATAGATTTTTTACCTTTGGGATCTTCATCTTCATTGATTTGCTCCACTTCATAAGACTGAAGAGTGCCAACCAATTCGTCAACGGAGAGTGGCATGATCCTTTGTGTCTCCTTTATTGATGTCTTTACGTTATTCCAATCTTTGGAAAGTCCACGCAACAATTTGTTAACCTTCATGGGTCCTGAGATTGGTTGACCTTGATACTCAAGACCATTCACGATTTCTGTAAAACGACTAAACATGTTAGTGATAGATTCTCCTAGCTTCATCTTGAAGGCTTCATATTGACCGAGCAGAATATTGATTCTGGTTTCTTTCACTCGATCAGTCCCTTCATACGTAATGTGCAGTCTATCCGAGACTTCTTTAGCTATTTCACAAGAAGATATTTTGTTATATTCAGTTGGAGATAATGCACAATATATGGAGTAAATTGTTTTTGCATCAAGAGCTTGTCTCTTGGTTATCTCTTCTTGAGTCATCTCGCTAGCCTCTGCAACTTCCTTTCCCCTTTCTGCGACTATTGTAACTTTAGGAATGATTCTTTTGTCTACCACATCTCATTCCAGAGGATCTTTCGATCTTAGGAATGCTTTCATCTTATTTTTCCATATGATGTATTCATTTCCATCAAAATAAGGCGGTCTGGTGTTGCTTTGCCCTTTAACCAAACCCAGAGCCAACATACTAGCCATGGATCTTTAACTCTGAAGTAAAAACACTTCAATTAAAATGAGTACACAGGCTCTGATACCAATTGACAGTGCTAGTACGAGCACCTAGAGGGGGGTGAATAGGTGCACAAACAACTTTTATAAAACTTTACTTTTAACCTAAGTCTGATTGATAATAGACTTTATAGAGAAAATCAGACTCTAACAATTAAATAGAGTTGCGAGCAAAATAAAAGAGTTCAGGGAAGAGAATAAGAACACTAGGTTTATAGTGGTTCGGCTTAATCAAGCCTACGTCCACTCTCCCGCACTGACAGCCCACCGGCTGGATTTCACTATGAATCAAAAGAGTTGTTACAGTATCATGTCATTGATTCCACAGTGTAGAGACTCTGCTACACTTCCTCAAGGCCTCACAAATGTCTAAACTCTCTTTTGAGTACAAATTTTCGTTCAACAATTGAATCAGCAAAGAACAAGGAGCTTCAAACTTTGGAATTTATCTATCGCGCACACACTCGAATAACTAGAGCATCTTCCTTATATACTCCTCCATGCCTTCATATCCGTTGGCACCTTCCAAAGGAGTTCTTCCAATCTACCCGTTGGACAGAATCAATTAGGGAGATCTCGAGTTACTTAAGGAATGTGATGATAGCCCACCAATCATGCTCGCCCATACAATCAGGATCTAGGTTTCCATAAGTAGAACCTTCCAAGTATACTTCGCCAATCAACGGATCCAATTTACTCGTATTGATTTCAAAACGAATAATAGATCTTGAGATGCTATCTCCAGCCGTGAGAGCTTCTTTAGCCACTCGAATCAAATCCTTAAAGAAATACTCGATTTTGGATAAGTCTTCTTCATCGGTCTTGAAACTGTCAATGAGGGCAGACTTTAAAACTTGAGTCTGGCGGTCTGGCGATCTTCAGACTTTGACGGAAGAGTCTGCAAGTCTTCAGACTAAACTAATGGAAACGTTTTGTCAGCTTCAAAACAAATAAGGAAGTTTTCTCCAACAATATGCATCAAGACGGCATTCCATTAGGAGTATTGGTCCAGCCTTAACCACAACTCGGCATCCGATAAAATCGAGCATCGTCTCACATATTCATACGCATCAAGACGGAACCATTACCCCGCATAATAATACACATGAGGGTCATTATGTGATCACACGAGTACTCAACCATTTGAGCATATTCTTATCTTTTCACTTAGCCAATGCAGATGTGGTTCATGCTCACACAACACACTATCGCAAATTTCACACGTAAAAATGCAATAAAATAATCTCACGTAAACACATGCACATAATTAATCCGTCAAATTTTGAACACTTTCATTTTAAAACCGCATTGCCTCCATTTAACACGTAAAACATGGGATCGCAACACGATGCCTCAAGATTTGCCATTTAAATGCCAATTAAACCTTTCTTTAAAAATAGTACCTTAAGGTTCATAATTGGGACAATCATTTTCATAGTATAAATGCATAAATTTATCCAATAATTCAAGCATAAAATTCTACTTATAGACTTATCCATCATTAATTCGCACTAATCGTCATTAATTAAGATTAACTGTAATTAATTAAAATTAATTGTAATAAATTAAACTAATTATGATTAATTAAGACTAATTGGTATTAATTAATATAACTGTAATTAATTAATCTAACTACGGTTCAATTAATTAAATTATTTGCAATTAATTAAACTATATGCACTTAACCTTAATCTAAACTACCTTTAAGCGTAATTAACACTAAACCATTATTAACTACCACCATTATCCATAAACTAATCCTACCCCTAAATGCAATCAACTCCCTAATCAAGAATTAGGAGTTAACTCACGGTTTTCCGGCGACGACAAGCTCACGGCGACGACGACGCGTCAATGACGAGGGCGTGACGTTCACGGCTATAACGGCAACACTTGGCAAGCTTGGACTCACAGCCCAGCTAGGCTAAGGGGTGGATCAATGGTGGTGAGCGATGGCTTGAGGGACTATGACACGGACATCGTGACGGTGCAGGTGGACGGTGGTGGTGGCGCGGGCAACGGCGGGAAAAGTGGGCAGCAAAGGGGGGGGCAAAAATGGAGAGGGAAATAGGGAAGAAGAAGAAGAAGAAAAGAGGGAAATGGGGGAAATGGGGGAAGGGTTGACCACTCGAGGGAAGAGGGGAGAGAGAGAGATTTCTCCAAATATCTCCCAAAAACCCTCTCCTCCTTGCATTATATCCCCTTGTCCTTATCCTCTTCTCTTTTGTTTTATTTCTTAAATGCCAAAAACCATCTAGAATGGGCAAAATAGACATTTCACAACTTTCGACCAAAAATTTCAATTTTGCCATTGGGCCCATTTACTTGAATGACTTTGAAATGGGCTAGACTTAGCTTGGCAAGCCTAATTAGGCCTTCATGGCCGACTTGAGGAGCATGAGGCCTATTGGTCTTCGCTTGGCCCAGCTTCTCTCTTCAACTTCCAATTTTCAACTAAATAGTCCTTATTCAGAAATTTAAAGCTTACCGATAAATCGCAGATAAATTAAGCGACGTCTTATAAGTTGGTCTTGGAATCCTCGAAAGTTCGATCCCCAAAATCGAATTAGATTTCATGATTAAAATTCGATCAAATGCGATTTTAGTACAACCTAAACTATTTGGTGGCTTTTAGGGGTTTTCGTGCGGTTGACTCGTGGTAAATAATTTTCGATCCATATATATGCATTTTCGAATCTTAGATGGCCCTCGGTTTTATGTAATTGCAAGAGTTCAATTATGTACCCTAAGTACAAGATCAATAGAAAAATAGTTTTATAGTCATTCGCAATGAGTATCATAATAGTGCGGAATCACTCGCGAACCAACTATGTACTTATGTCGAATCAATTTATATCTGTTTGCTAATTAATTTATAACAGTGCAATATTGTCCCTTTCAATCCTTATGGTCGAGCGGTCTATCCCTAATTAAATTCTATGATCTTTCATGTTTTAATCATTTATGGTCTCTTCCAATAGATTAGTTAACTCATGAGTAATTAACTCTGAGTAAATTAGCTATGAGTGCACTGATGAAATAATCATTTTATATATTTCGAAAGGAGTCGAATTTCAGGATAAAAAAAAATCACACTTATTTTGATTGAGCATAAAATGAAGGAGGGTGATGCTAATTTTGTCATCAATAATAGATTTCAAGGTTGGAATTACACTCACAACTATACGAGTAGTACACTAGATAGAATTTGGATCTTGTGGAAGTTGTCTATTCCTAGTTTAACAATGAAGGAAGTCTTAGCACAAGTCATGCATTGTCTCATTGAAAGACCTGGAGATAACCCTTTTTTCTACATTCTGCCATCGATGGAAGTAATAGTGAAGCTGAACTCAAGGTTTTATGGCGTGACATGGTAACCTTTTCTACTGCTAATTTTGAAAATCTACCCTAGTTACTAATATGGGGGATTTCAATGAAACGAGGAACACTAATGAAAGGATTACCTCCGCAACTAGATGAACTTTTGGTTTGGAGAAGCTGAACACCATGATTGATGAGCTTACATTGATTGAATCTCCTTCCATAGGCCATTTCTTTACTTGGACTAACAAAAGGGTGGATGGTAATCCAAAAGCAAGCAGAATTTATAGAGCCCTGATCAATGCAGATTGGCAAAATAGGTATAATCACTATTCGGTTGGATTTTTGCTTTCATGTGTTTCTAATCACTCCCCATGCTTAGTACATCTCGACCAACTACTAGGAGGAAAAAACTTTCCTTGAAATTCTTCAATTTCTGGGCTGAACCCCGACTTCTTGTGCATGGTAAACACTTGTTGACAAGACGATATCAAAGGATCCATAATGTTTGGTGAAGAAACTCAAAGCTTTGAAGCAATAACTAAAGCACCAGAACAAATCTCAAATTGGTGACTTGCACTTGACGATCAAGGAGGCTAGGGAAAGCCTTCAGCGAATTCAATGAGAGCTCACTCTAGACCCCCACAACCCCAACTCTCGAAATGAAGAAAAGACACAACTAGAACAACTCCTTACTCTCGGCAAACATAAAGAAATCCTTCTCAAACAGAAATCTAGGAATCTATGGCTTAAATAGGAGAAAATATTAGGTACCCTAAGAGTGCCACGCAATTTTTGCTCGACGAGAGAGGAGAGAGAGCGTCATAGCGGTGGGCCAGGGACTGAGAGAGTGGGACAACGTGGAAGAGAGACAGACAAGTGTCATGCTCTGAATGGTTCAGAGCAAAAATTGTGTGGCACTCTTAGGGTACCTAATATTTTCTCCTTAAATAGGGTGATGGCAACAGCAAGATTTTATTAGCCTCCATGATGCGTAGAAGTGCTCAAAACAGGATTAATCAGCTCTTACTAAATAATGGTTCCATTATTACTGATGAGAGGGCTCTCAAGCATACGGTAGGGAGAATTACCAAAAAAGTCATAAACCTATTGCAATTGTACCAATTAAGTCCTAAACTTTTTTTTAGCCAATTTAGTCCTAAACATTTTACAATTGTGCCAGTTTAGTCCATTCGGCTAAAATTGGCCAGCCGGCACTGACGTGAACACCGGCCGTCCCACGAAAGCTGACATGGAAATTTTTTATTATTTTTTTAATTTTTTTGAATTTTTAAATATTTCTTGAATTTTTAATTCTTTTCTTTAAACTTCTCCTTCCTCTGGCCGGCCGGCGCCGTCGACCATCGCCTTAGCTGGGCTAGGCCGAGCCTCGCCTTGGATCTAGCGAGGCTCGGCCCCACCCAACCATGGCGAGGGTCGATCTTGCCGGTGCCGGCGAGCTCGGCCTTTGCCATGGCTGGGCAAGGCCGAGCCTCGCCAGATCTGGTGAGGCCTCGCCCAGCAACGGCGAGGCCGGCCTTGCCAGCGACTTTTGTGAGCGCGGCCAGCACCCTGTTCACTGCCTTCATTGTTGGAGCTTGCCGAGGACTCGAGGGTTTTTCGGCTTGTTTTACAGAGGGTGGATTGGAGAAGACAACGACCCAACTCGGCTTCCGCAGCAACGAACTGCAGAAGCCGGTGTCACGCCCCGAGACCCCAAGCACGCGAACAACTCGCTATGGTCATGCAAATGCGACATTCCCAGGTAGTATCGCCGACCCCATTCATTTATTATTGCGCATGCGGAACGTATTATAAAACCCTTGACAATAAAATTCGGGATAAAGAAGCAAGAAGCAATTTCACAGCAATACACTTTCGTAAACCAATGGAGTTTATAAACAGAGGTCTACAGCCAAAAGTCTACAAATAACCGGCTCTTAAAAAGCAACTGTCCTATGACCTACAAGTCGGACACGATCTCCAACCCTTCAACTTCACCTTTGTAACTCCACAAGGCCAACCATAACGAACTGGCCGCTCCATTCACTAGGGACCTGAAAATGTAAGCACACAATGGGGTGAGACATTGTCTCAGCAAGTTCACCCCCTAAACCCCTATTAGAAAGAAAATACACCCAAGGATAGCCTAGCCACACCATACAGAGGACTTACCTCGCCTCAGTTCCTTTCTACAGGTTAGCACAATTCAAATCACTCAATCATGTTCATATCACTCAATCACAAATAGTAATAAGAACTTAAATAATTGGAACGCCAACAATATCATTTCAAACGACCATAGGAGTCCGAATTATAAGACCAAACCGTTATGACACGTCCCATACCATGCCACACGATTCTGTCCCATAATCCGACACGCCAATAACACTCAGCATGCGTTCCAATTAGTATTCACTGCCACACATGGGCATAGCCTACTCGCAGTTCGGCTATCTACCGGCATTTAGCCAGGCATCATCTCCCCACCTTAGAGCACAGCTTCGTCACTACGTCCACGGTGTTCTCGAAGGAGCATAGGCCTAGAATCAACTGCGACCCGAGCCCGCTATAAGGGGCATCCCATATAGGGGCAAGTCCGACTCAACAGCCCAGGACAATTTCCACTTAATTATCACACGACCAATCCATACTCGGCTCAGGACACTTTGCATTTCACTCAATGCTTCAGTTTAAAATAGTGATCCCGACCTCTTTTCTTCATATTAAAAATATTCCAGAAATTATTCACGTGTGTCGGGGCACGTTAATTTCGAACCAGAAAACCAATATCTTACTTTTTCTAAGCCCACTATTTAATATAATTCTTAAAATCCAATTTTGGTATCAAAACCCGACACTTGGGATTTTATGAATAAAATCCCTATTTTTCACAATCAACATTCAATTTGCATTATCTAGTCATCAAATTCCAAATCTGAATACACAGTAGCAATTAGCGCGAAATTCTGAGAATTTAAGGTCCCGAAATAATTTTTGGAATTTATTAAATAATTAATTTTATTCCAAAAATTAATTAAATAATAATATTTTAATAATTTCGAATAATAATATATTAATAATTATTAAATAATTTCGAAATATTTATTAAATCAAAAATAATTCATTTAAGTCAAATCAAGACTTATATTAATATAAACATCCACTTAGCCCTAATTAAACATACTTTAAACTAACCACACCCCTTAATCTAATCCACACCTAATTAAACTAACCTAACAACCTAAGCTTACTTAGCTTAAACTAAGAATACCCTAAGCATCATTAACCCTCTAATCAAGGTTTAGGAGGCTAAACTCACCGGAATCGCTTTCCGATGAGTTCCCGGCGAAGACAATGGCGAGGTGGTCGAAAAACCTCTTCGGGGCGGCACCAAAAGAGGACCGGAAGTCACCCAAAACGGGCCTTGAAGGTCCGGACCTAGCTGGAACTTCCAGCTGCTAGTCACGGGCAGAGGAGGGTCGAACGGTGGCTGGTTGTGCACGGGACCAGCGGGAAAGGGCGGCGGCAACTCGGGTGGTTGCTGGCAGTGGCTACGGCGGCTTTCCGGTGGCCTTAGCGACGGTGGGCAACTCGGGATGACGAAGAAAGATAGTGGTTGGCTCGCGAATGAAGGCTGGAGGCTCGGGCGAAGCGGTGAGCTAGCCAGCGAGCGGGTGCGCAGACGGCGGCGACGGCAACGGCTCCGGCGGTGCTAGCGACGGCCGGTCAGGTGAGCGGCGAAGAGGCGTGCGGGCTGCTGGTCGTACGATTGCTTCTCTCTCCTCTCTTCCCCAAGTTCCAAGAGCCCCTTGATTCAAGGAAGAAGATAATGTTGATGAGCACTTTTTGAGAGCCAATCCACACCATACAGTTGTCAAGATCCTCTTCACTTTGGCCCCAACCATGACATCAAATGATGTCACATTCCACTATCTCAAATCTTCCTCAACCTTTCTCTAATGGGTCCAATTTCATCCTCCGCCGTGGCATACGAATTTTTAAACTTTGTACATCACATCCTTCAATTCTCTTCTAATTGAACCAAATTGAAGTCCATAAAATTAATCCAATGTCACCACAATTCAATTCACATATTCACTTGACCATAGAACCATCTTAGATCCCAAAAGCACGGCCAAAAGCGGGCCTACCAATTTCCCAAACCAAATTAACCATACTTTGATTATTTTGCTAAAAAACTCGGTTTTTATGAAAAATCTTCTGAAGATGAGTCGATATTCCTAAAATGATTTGTGACACACTAGGACTTCCAATTTCTGAATTCGATCTCAATTCACGGTTAATTTCACTCTGGCACGATAGTAGCGCGTCCTAATCTACCGAGTAGCTTTTAGAAACTTTTGTGCATTTGACCTGTGGTTGATCATTTTCAAGCCACAATGTACATCTTTGATACATTGGCGACTCTCGGTTATCGTGGTAATCTCAAGGTTTCAAATACGGACACAGGGTACCCAAATGACAGAAAAGCCGGTCCAGTGCCGATCGACAAGAATTGTGCGATCTAGTAGAATCACCCACACTTGATCACATGCCTCTGTTGAGTCGACCTATCTCCGATCTCTAATCGATTTTAACTGTGCCGTAATGACCTTTGCAGATTAGTTCGGTCGAAAGGTCGCTTCTTGGTCAAATTCTCGAGTCTGATGCATTAGAATCTCTTAACGGCTTCACCTGATAGACTAGTTTTCACATGAGTGGCTGACTCAAGGAAAATAAGTATATGTGCGAAGATGAAATGCCATCTCATTTTATTAAAAACAGAATTGGAAAATCGAGATGTCACAACTCTTCCCCTCTTATAAAAATTTTGTCCTCGAAATTTAGACCATTACAAATCTCAAGCAAAAAGGTCGGGGTCCAATTGTCTCATCGATTCTTCAGTTTCCTAAGTTGCTCCTTCAGTATCGTGGCGTTGCCAGACCACTTTGACCAATGGGATGGTCTTGGTGCGCAAAACATGTTCCTTGTGATTCACTATCTAAACCGGGCTTTAAACGTACGACACCCTGTCGTCCACGTCTAATTTTTCGAAATTAGAACGTGTGTCGAATCAGGTTCATACTTCCTTAACATCGACACGTGAAAGACATCATGCACTTGTGCCAACCTCGGCGGCAGTGCAAGACAATACGCCAGAGTCCCTATTCTTTCCAAAATCTCAAAGGGACCTATGTACCTCGAACTCAATTCCCCCTTTCTACCAAAGCGTGAAGTACCCCTCATTGGTGACACCTTCAGAAAGACGTGCCCACCAACTTGGAACTCCAATGGCCTTCGATGCTTATCTGCATAACTCTTCTGGCGGCTCTAAGCGGTCTTTAATCTGCCTCTGATAACTGCAACTACCTCCACTGACTGCTGAACTAACTCTAGGCTTGTGATCTTTCTTTCCCCGACTTCATCCCAACACACTGGCGTTCTACACGCTCTGCCATACATCGCTTCAAAAGGGGCCATCTGAATACTCTGCTGATAATTGTTGTTGTAGGCGAATTCGACCAAATGAAGTTGTTCCTCCCAGCTTCCTTTGAAGTCCAAAACGCAAGCTCGCAGCATATCTTCGAGGGTTTGAATAGTCCTCTCAGACTGGCCATCCGTCTAAGGATGATAGGCTGTACTGTACTGCAACTTGGTACCTAAGACACTCTGCAAGCTCTTCCAAAAGGCGGCAGTGAACCTCGGGTCTCTATCTGAAGTAATCGTAACCGGCACTCCATGCATACGAACTATCTAGCGCACGTACAGGTCTGCATGTCTATCCAAACTGAGGTCCTTTCACACTGCAATGAAGTGAGCCGACTTTGTCAGTCTGTCGACCACTACCCAAATCGAATCACTTCCTCGCTGACTCCTCGATAAACCCGTCATAAAATCCATCGTGATGTGCTCCTATTTCCACTCGGGAATCCCGAGAGGTTGTAAAAGTCCTCCCGGCTTACAATGCTAAGCCTTGACCTGCTGACACGTCAAACACCTGGCGACATGCTTGGCGATGTCCGCCTTCATACCTGCCCAGCAATAGTGTTGACGTAGATTCTGATACATCTTGGTACTATCAGGATGAATACTGTAACTGCTACGATACGCTTCTAACAAAATCTCCTCTCTGAGCTCCATATCGTCAAGTACAACCAATCGTTCTCAGAACCTCAATGTTCCATCCTCAGAAATCTGAAAGTTAGCTTTCATTTTCTCTATATCCTCTTGCAGGATTTTCTGAACATCTGGATCTGTCTGCTGAAGCGTTCTGATTCTAACCTGCATTTCCGGCTCAATTCTGAGGGTGGCCATAAGATTCGAAAGGTGGCCTACCTCAAATTTGAAACCCAAATCTCGTGCTCTCTCAAGTAGACTCCATTCCTTGAGTACCATCTGCGCAACTGAAGACTTCCTACTCAGTGCATCGGCGACCTTGTTCGCCTTTCTAAGGTCATACAAAATCTCACAGTCATAGTCCTTTAGGAGTTCCATCCATCGATGCTATCTCATATTCAACTCCTTCTGAGAGAATAAGTACTTGAGGCTCTGATGGTCAGTGAAGATCTGGAATCTTTCTCCACACAGATAATGTCTCCAAAACTTGAGGGCAAAGATGATCGCTGCGAGTTCTAAGTCATGTGTTGGATAATTTAACTCGTGAGTTCTCAACTGACGGGACGCATATGCAACGACCCTACCATGCTGCATTAACGCGCAACCCAGTCCTTTAAACGACGCATCACTATAGATCTCAAACCCTCCTAGACCAGATGGAATAGTAAGCACAGGTGCAGTAGTTAGCTTCTGCTTAAGCTCTTGGAAACTACTCTTGCACTTATCTGACCACACAAACTTTTCTTCCTTCTCCAGTAGTCTTGTCAATGGCGATGCTAACACTGAAAACCCCTCTACAAATCGTCTGTAATACCCTGTTAAACCCAGAAAACTTCTGATCTCTGTCACTGTAGTCGGTCTTAGCCAGTTGATTACTGCTTCAATCTTGGCTAGGTCCACTGAGATTCCTTCTTCGGAGATGACGTGACCTAGGAAAGCCACATGAGTTAGCCAAAGCTCACGCTTACTAAACTTGGCGTACAGCTCATGATTCCTCAAAATCTGAAGCACTATCCTTAAGTGCCTTTCGTGATCCTCAATATTCCCCGAGTATACTAGGATGTCGTCGATGAACACTATTACAAACTGATTCAAGTACTCCTTGAACATATGGTTCATCAAATCCATGAAAGCAACTGGAGCATTCTTCAAACCAAACGGCATTACAGTAACTCATAATGGTTGTATCGAGTGCGAAACACTGACTTCGGTATAACCTCATTTCTAATCCCCAGCTGATGACACCCTGTCCTCAAGTCGATCTTAGAAAATATCGATGCTCCTTGAAGCTAGTCAAACAAGTCATTACAACAAAAAGCTCCTCAAGCCAAACCTTTTCATATATAACATCAAAGTTATACAAACAATCTAGTCAAGTACAACTCTAGTCAGCGATTCTCCTTTCTACAACTTTATTACAACAAACCGAAGTTCTCCATACTTAACCAAAATTCCACTGTGCTACCCTGATAAATTCACCCCAAAACATTCTTCCTCTGATCGGTGCATGGTTCGATTCATTCTTGTTCCTTTCGTCATCCTAGTGGCGCCCTAACTGCGGTAGCGGTGCTGGTGCTCTCCTAGACCTACGAGGACAGTTCCTCACTTGATGGTCGTGCTGGCCACATCCATAGCACGCTCCCGTTATACTTGGACACTGAGTCAATCCATGCTTCCTTCTACGAACTTGGCACCTGACTGGTGAGTCCTCTACCTCCTGTCAAATGACAGCATGCACCCTTTCTTGCACCAAAGGCTTTATCCAAGTACCCCCACTGTGCGTCTTGTGGCGCATTCTCTCTATTCTGATCCATTGGTGGCAATGGTAGTAGCAGTTGTTGTCCCATCTGCCTGCGCAGACAATCCTTAAACCGGTGACCTTGTTGGCCACATTTAAAACAAGCTCCCATCATTTTAAAACATGGGGAAGACCCATGCCTTTTCCTACAGGCAAGACACATGCTCTTCAAGTTGGATGATGGCTTTCCCATTATACTCCTTCGAATGGGACGTTTGTAGTGCTTTCCTTATGTTAGCGGCTTCTTCCCGAATCGGTTGCCATCTCTGTTGGAACCAAATCTTGACTCAGATGCAGAGGCTCGTTCCCTTATCACAATTCCAAGTTGGGCCTCAACAGGTGCAGCAACAACGGAGATTACGGCATTGGCGGCGGCAGTGACAGCGGCAACAACGGCGACTTGATCTTGTGCTTGTTGACCCAAAATGCTTCCCAAAGACTCTAGCGCTTGAACGATCCCGTCAAACCTAGGATCGGTCGGTGCTGCTACACTCTCAGTACCGGCCTACGGTGGTACTCTCACACACGCGCTGGCCTGAGCCTGCGCTCAACCTCGGGTACCGACTCTTGTCAGCGTCCTACCTCGAGATACAGGTCCTACCGACCTCCTCCAGAGAGTTTTCCACTCCTTGTCACTCATGCTACAGGCTCTGTATAGACACCTGTTTTCCAATGCCAACACCAGGTTAGAATTTGAGTGACCACACAAAACAAGCTATCAAACAGTTATCACTCACATGCATCAGCATGAAATAAAGGTCATTTCTACTAACTATCCCATGACTCATCGCACCTTATCACTCCATACACAGACCATGCTCTAATACCACTTAAATGGGGTTGTCACGCCCCGAGACCCCGAGCACGCGAACAACCCGCCATGGTCATGCAAATGCGACATTCCCAGGTAGTGTCGCCGACCCCATTCATTTATTATTGCACATGCGGAACGTATTATAAAACCCCTGACAATAAAATACGAGATAGAGAAGCAAGCAATACACTTTCACAAACCAATGGAGTTTACAAACAGAGGTCTACAGCCAAAAGTCTACAAATGACCAGCTCTTAAAAAGCAACTGTCCTACAACCTACAAGTTGGACACAATCTCCAACCCTTCAACCTCACATCTGTAACTCCACAAGGCCAACCATAACGAACTGGCCGCTCCGTTCACTAGGGACCTGAAAATGTAAGCCCACAACGGGGTGAGACATTGTCTCAGTAAGTTCACCCCCTAAACCCCTATCAGAAAGAAAATACACCCAAGAATGGCCTAGCCACACCATACAGAAGACTTACCTCGCCTCAGTTCCTTCCTGCAGGTTAGCACAATTCAAATCACTCAATCATGTTCATATCACTCAATCACAGATAGTAATAAGAACTTCAATAACTAGAACGCCAACAATAGCATTTCAAACGACCACAGGAGTCCGGATTATAAGACCAAACCATTATGACACGTCTCATACCATGCCACACGATTCCGTCCCATAATCCGACACGTCAATAACACTCAGCATGCGTTCCAATTAGTATTCACTGCCACACATGGGCATAGCCTACTCGCAGTTCGGCTATCTACTGGCATTTAGCCAAGCATCGTCTCCCCACCTTGGAGCACGGCTTCGTCACTACGTCGACGGCGTTCTCGAAAAAGCATAGGCCTAGAATCAACTGCGACCCGAGCCTGTTGTAAGGGGCATCCCATATAGGGGCAAGTGGCTCAACAGCCTAGGATAATTTCCACTTAATTATCACACGACCAATCCATACTCAGCCCAGGACACTTTGCATTTCACTCAATGCTTCAGTTTAAAATAGTGATCCCGGCCTCTTTTCTTCATATTAAAAATATTCCAGAAATTATTCACGTGTATGGGGGCACGTTAATTTCGAACCAGAAAACCAATATCTCACTTTTTCAAACCACACTATTTAATATAATTCTTAAAATCCAATTTCGGTATCAAAACCTGATACTTGGGATTTTATGAATAAAATCCCTATTTTTCACAATCAACATTCAATTTGCATTATCCAGTCATCAAATTCTAAATCTGAATACACAGCAGCAATCAACGCAAAATTCTGAGAATTTAAGATCCCGAAATAATTTTCGAATTTTATTAAATAATTAATTTTATTCCGAAAATTAATATAATAATAATATCTTAATAATTTCGAATAATAATATATTATTAAATTATTAAATAATTTCGAAATATTTATTAAATCAAAAATAATTCATTTAAGTCAAATCAAGACTTATATTAATATAAACATCCACTTAACCCTAATTAAACATACTTTAAACTAACCACACCCCTCAATCTAATCCATACCTAATTAAACTAACCTAACAACCTAAGCTTACTTAGCTTAAACTAAGAACACCCTAAGCATCATTAACCCTATAATCAAGGTTTAGGAGGCTAAATTCACCGGAATCGCTTTCCAATGAGTTCCTGGAGAAGACAACGGCGAGGTGGTCGGAAAACCTCCTCGGGGCGGACCAAAAGTGGACCGGAAGGCACCCAAAACGGGCCTTGAAGGTCTGGACCTAGCTAGAACTTCCAGCTGCTGGTCACGGGCGGAGGAGGGTCGAACGGTGGCCGGTTGTGCACGGGACCGGCGGGAAAGGGCGGCGGCAGCTCGGGCGGTTGTTGGCGGTGGCTCTGGCGGCTTTCCGGCGGCCTTGGCGACAACGGGCAGCTTGGGATGACGAAGGATGATGGTGGTTGGCGCGCGGACGAAGGCTGGAGGCTCGAGCCGAGCGGCGAGCTGGCCGGCGAGCGGGCGCACGGACGGCAGCAACGGCGATAGTGACAACTCCGGCGGTGCTGGCGACGGCCGGTCGGGCGAGCAGTGAAGAGGCGTGTGGGCTGCTAGTCGCACGGTTGCTTCTCTCTCCTCTCTTCCTCAAGTTCCAAGACCCCCTTGATTCAAGGAAGAAGATGATGTTGATGGGCACTTTTGGAGGGTCAATCCACACCCTACACTTGTCAATATCCTCTTCACTTTGGCCCCAACCATGACATCACATGATGTCACATTCCACTATCTCAAATCTTCCACAACCTTTCTCCAATGGGTCCAATTTCATCATCCGCCGTGGCATACGAATTTTTAAACTTTGTACATCACATCCTTCAATTCTCTTCTAATTGAACCAAATTAAAATCCATAAAATTAATCAAATGTCACCACACTTCAATTCACATATTCACTTGACCATAGAACCATCTTATATCCCAAAAGCACGACCAAAAGCGAGCCTACCAATTTCCCAAACCAAATTAACCATACTTTGATTATTTTGCAGAAAAACTCGGTTTGTATGAAAAATCTTCCGAAGATGAGTCAATGTTCCTAAAATTATTTGTGACACACTAGGACTTCCAATTTCTGAATTCGATATCAATTCACAGTTAATTTCACTCTGGCACGATACTAGCGCGTCCTAATCTACCGGGTAGCTTTTAGAAACTTTCGTGCATTTGACATGTGGTTGATCATTTTCAAGCCACAATGTACATCTTTGACACATTGGCGACTCTCGGTTGTCGTGGTAATCTCAATGTTTCAATTACAGACACGGGGTACCCAAACGACCAAAAAGCCGGTCCAGTGCCCATTGACAAGAATTGTGCGATCTGGTGGAATCACCCACACTTGATCACATGCCTCTATCGAGTCGACCTATCTCCGATCTCTAATCGATTTTTAACTGTGTCGTAATGACCCTTGCAGATTAGCGAAAGGTCGCTTCCTGGTCATATTCTCGAGTCTGATGCATTAGAATCTCTTAACGGCTTCACCTGATAGACTAGTTTTCACATGAGTGGCCGACTCAAGGAAAAGAACTATATGTGCGAAGATGAAATGCCCGTCTCATTTTATTAAAAACAGAATTGGAAAATCGGGATGTCACAGCCGGAGCTGCCGGAAACGCGGAGCAGCGGGCGGGACCGTTGCCTTGGCTGGGCAAGGCCGACCCTCGCCTTGGATCTAGCGAGGCTCGGCCCCACCCAGCCATGGCGTGGGTCGATCTCACCAGTGCCGGCGAGCTCAGCCCTCGCCATGGCTAGGCGAGGCCGGCCTCGCCGACCAGAGGAAGGAGAAGCTAAAAAAAAAAAAAGTTAAAAAATTGAAAAAAAAATATTTAAAAATTAAAAAAAAAATTAAAATTTGCCATGTCAGCTTTCGCCGGACGGCCGGTGTCCACGTCAGCGCTGGTCGGCCAATTTTGGCCGGATGGACTAAACTGGCGCAATTGTAAAAGGTTTAGGACTAAATTGGCTAAAAAAAAAGTTTATGACTGAATTGGCACAATTGCAATAGGTTTAGGACTTTTTTGGTAATTCTCCCGCATACGGTATGATCTGTTACCGCCACTTACTAGGAAACTCCAGCCATAGTCGCATCCCATATGACAAGCTCGCTTATCAATTTCATGAAGATATTAGTGCTCTAGTCACTAAATTGTTTATTCAAAGAGCAGATATTCGCGGAGTCGTTAAGGGTTTCAACAATTTCAAAGCTCCCGATCCAGACAGGTATAACAGCTTAAACTACCAAAAAGCTTGGCCCATCATAGGACATGACGTTGAAGATGCTATCATGGAATTCTTCTCTTCAAGGAGAATGCTGAAATCGATAAATTCTACATTGATCTCTCTTAAACTGAAGGTTTCAATTCCATGCCGCCTTAGGGAGTATAGACCCATTTCATGCTAAAATGTCATATATAAAATCATATCAAAGCTGCTTGTAGATAGAATAACTTGTATTCTCCCTTCAATCGTTGGTATCAACCAAACTGCTTTCATTTCTCATGAAGGCTTATGATATGATAAAATGGGATGCTGTTCTCAGGGTTTTAAAAGCTGTTAATACCCTTCAATACTTGATTGATTTGATAAATTAATGCATTACCACTCGAAGGTTCTCAATTAACTTCAATGGTGAACAGGTTAGATATTTTGCAAGTACAAATGGGCTCCCACGAGGTGACTCCCTTTCTCCCTTCCTCTTTATTCTGGTTATGGAAATCCTTAATAGAATTGTCATGTGGAAAATTGCTACCTCATCTTTTATGTTCCATTGACATCGCAAATCGCAAAGGATTACTCATTTATGCTTTGCTGATGACTTGTTCTTATTTGCTCATCGGGATGTGAACTCTATGCACTACCTTCTTAATGCATTAGATGATTTTGCCGCTCCTCCTATACTTAGATTTGACCCAAACAAATGTCATATCTTTTTCTCTAGGTTGTCTGAGGATGAAAACACCTTGTATTGGATCACACGCCTTTCTCCATAGGTACCATCCCCATTAGATACCTCGGTGCCTCCCTTGTTACACGAAGGCCCACGCACGCGAATTGTAAGGGCCTTATTAAAAAGATATTTTAGAAAATAGATGAATGGGGGCATGAATCATACAGCTACGCAGGAAGACTTCAATTGGCCAAATTGATACTTTTTTTCCATTTGCACTTGCTGGATTTAAATGTATCTCCTCCCAAAGCAACTATTTACGAGATTGAAAAGAAGATTAAGCAATTCTTATGGGTAGTAAATGCTGAAACTCACAAATCCCACAAAGTTGCATGGAATGTAGTATGCTCACTAAAAAAGGAGGGAGGACTAGGCCTGCTCGATCTAAAACTCTAAAATAAAGTATTGATGGGTCGCATGCTTTTAAGCCTTATCAATCTTCTGTCCACATCCCTGTGGAGTACTTGGGTTCATCATAAAAAATGCAGAGGTACTCTCATTATGCAACTCAACATTAAGGGCTGTATGGCTTGGAGTTGGCGATGTATTCTCAAGTTAAGACTTGCCCTAACACCTATTATATCTAGCAAAATATACTATTGCAAAGAGATATACAAGGAATTCAGACAAGAGGGACCTGCCATGGACTGGTATCAATTAATTTGGACCAATGGTATTAACAAGCATAATTTTATTGGCTGGTTTATTTGTAGAGATAGACTACAACAGCAGTAGCCATATCACAATGGTTGTTTTCACTAGATACTAAGTATGACTTTTATATGACTGGTATAAAAGACGGGACCTTTATTCTTTGAATACACTTGGACAAGCAGAGTGTATGGAGTAGCATTTTGGCAAAAAATGGAATTTGGCGTTATGTAGGAGGTTGGAACTTAAAACTTCAATGGATGATTGGGGCCACCAATGGCAAAAACTTGGTGGCGAGACTCCTCAAGCTTTCTTTCTTAATGACAATCTATTGCATCTAGATGGAATGTGAACAGTTTAACAATTCGATTGAGCCTCATTTTTTGTTGGCTAGGATTCGAAAAGTTGTAAGAGGTAGGGCGTCACTCTACCAGAAGTGTAATCTTTCCCAGGCAAATGTTTAATTAGCCGTATGGAGGCTTCCTTCCTCCATCTTCTTGCATAATTAGTCTCTTTGAAATGCTAGGGGATTCCCCTAAGCTTTTGTACCTCATATGATCAATGATATTCACATATTTACAGAAAAAAAAAAATTACATTGGCAAATCATCATAAGTTTAGGACTAAATTAACCAAATCTTCTAACCAAAAAAATTAGCCAAAATTAAAATTGAATTGGCCACCGTATAATAAATTTAAGATTTTTAAGACAATTTTCCCTTTAGTGTAATGAAGGATTATGCTCCTTCAAGGGATGTGATCTCCAGACCATCTAAATACAAGTATTGCATTTTGTAGAGACCAAGCGAACTCTCTTCTCCATTGTTTTATATTTTCTGGTTATCAAATAAGTTCATACCGGTTCTTCTTAACTTAATAAGCAGACTAAGAAAATAAAATTGGAGTGTGATCATTATGCTGCGGAGACAGAATCTCTGAAGTGGCTGATTGGATTTTGGATTACGTATTTATTTGTGAAAATCACTGCATTAAAACAACGACTTTGATACGCCTTGCCCTACTTTCTTTCCCTACATTTTTCTGATTTTAATCACTTCTCTTTGAATGACCCAGAAGATATGTATTGGCTCACTCGTTTTTAGATTAACGTCTCTGTAAGTTCTCAAAAAACCGTTTCTCATCAGATTTGTAGCCATCGACACCTAATGTAAGAAATGTCGATTGTTGCTAGAAAACATTCTAACAATAGAAATAATTACTAGGGACGCTTTTGCTATTGTAAATATTGGATTATCCCATTAACTATCCTCCAAGCCGGTGACTTTTAATGATACTAGATGAGCTTTTGGGAAAAAATAAATAATTGATGGAGGAGCTCCTATGGATAATTTTATAGTGAAAAAGACAAAAAGAAACTAACACATCGACTTTTGAAGGATTTTCTTTTTATATTCACAAAAGTTACCTGAAGTAAAAGCATCTAGAAATTTGATTAATATTTGCCATGTGGCAACTCAGTTACTCTACATATATTCACCAACCTTCGGATTGAGATACAATAGGAAAGGATAAAGTGGGACTTAAAATTTTAGAACATCCTCCGAATTCTAAAAAATTCCCACCAATCATTTGGTACAATTTAAAATAGGATTGAGAATCTTTCAAAAAATTTTACAATCCTCTTCCATCCCGTTCTCTCTCTCTCAGGTCGTGATGCCTTCACTATCTCTCACAAATTGTCGACGCCTTCACTGTTCCACTAACGGTGATGAGCCCAAGCTCCTCTCTCTTGTGGCCTCTTTGACTGAAAAAACTGCCTCATGTCTGGGCTACTGCGACCTCCGACTATACCGCTGCCGCATTGCCCTCGCTGTCTCGCATTGATCATCAGCCCCCTCCCTCTCTTCTTCCCTCCTCTCGACCATGTCTCTCAGTGTCTTGACAATGACGACAATCGGGCAGCACCAGCTCTCGTCGGCAGTAGCAAAATCAGCGAGGTAGCAGGAGCAGAGGACGGGGTTCAATCGGGAGAAACTAATAAGGACGGAATGTCGAAATGAAATTGACGACGTAAATGGTCGTGATGGTCAATTGGATTTTGTGGAGGAGGAGGGGTCATTTCGATGAGAAGGCTAGTTTCAATGGGTACTCTGTTTCGAGTAATTGAACTATGCGAAGGTTTGGAATCGCAATCGTCTTGTGGGAACGAGCAAGTTGAGAGCAAAGAAACATTTCGTCTTAAATGCGTCACTGCATCACTCCACATTGAAAGATAAGAGAGCTTGTTAAGTTATTTTTTAAATTTTTAATTCCAATCCGGCTTTATTCCACCCCTTACCTAGCTTTCTTATTTGGCATATTATCCCGGTATATTTAGATATATCTAGATTTATCCGATTTGGAGGACGTCGTCAAACACTTGGATTCAAATCCAAACTATAAAATGAAACCTTACAATTTATATATTTCCTGAATTGTTACTTTTTAATTTATTATTATTATAATGACTGGAATAATTATATTGGCACTTTTTTGGTAAAAGTTGTTTTTATTCCCTTTCGAATACTATGGTGAATGGGATTATCATATACTCTCGGTTTAGGAGGTATACCCTTTTGATATATTGTCATATTAATATTAGAACACTTAACAAATTGTATGCATCTAAATTAACATGTCAAAAAGTGGGATAGTTTTAGAGCACGTTTGGCAACCAGTCAAATAGTGAAAATTTCTATTCTTTTGTTTTCGAGAGTAGATTTAGAACGGAAATCCGTTTGGTAAATTTTTTGTTCCTGGGAATAGATTTGAAGTAAAATCAAGGAATAAAAAAAAAAAGTTGATTCTTTGCTCCCGGAAACAATTATAGAATCAAGCCAACCCATTTCTTTTTCTCTTTTTTTCTTCTTTTCTTCTTGTTCTTCTTCCTTCTCTCTTCTTCTTCCACCGCCACCGCCGCCACCATCCACCGCCGCCGGTCACCAATGACTAGTTGGCTGAGGTCCGGTGACCTCGCCGCAGGCTTGCCAAGCTAGGGCGACGTTCGACGAGCTCACCGGAGGCTCGCCCAGCCACCGGCAAGGCTCAACCTCACTCGATTTGGCGAGGTCGAGCCTCGCCGGTGGCCAGGTAGGCCTCACCCAAGCCTCCCCCTGCCACCAATGGGCCAGGTGAGGCTCACCCAACCACCAGTGAGCCTCACCTAGCTGAGCGATGGCCAAGCCCAGCCAAGCCATGGCTGGGCGAGGCTCGACCTTGCCCAAGTCAGGTGAGGCCAAGCTCGCCCAACCATCAATAAGGCTCGACCTCACCGGGCCATCGTGAGGTCGGCGTCGCCGGGCCAAGGCGAGGTCGACCTTGCGGCAGCTCGGCAAGGTCAAGCCCCACCAGCGCTGGGCGAGCTCGGCCTCGCCAGATCTGGGCGAGGCCACTCGCCCAACCAAGGCTTAGTCAAGCCTCGCCCAATTGCCAGCGAGGCTCAGCCGAAGAGGTGTGGCCTCACCGAGGGCCGGTGATGCTCTGGCGAGGTCGCCGGCCAGAGCTTGAAAAAGAAGGAGAATGAGGAAAAGAAAAGAAGAAGAAAAGGAAAAAAAAGGAAAAAGTGACAAAATTATTACAAAATTAAAAGAAAATTGTTTGGAGTAGAAATTTTGAGGACAGTGCCAAATGCAATTCTATTACGGGAATAGAAATTTTAAACAGTTAACAAATGTTTTAAAATGCTTAAAAATTGTTCTGGGGAGTAGAATAAAAAATAATTATTTCTAATCAGAAATTATTTTCTTAAACAGAATAATTATCAAATGCGCTCTTAGTATAAAAAAAAAAAGATAATTAGGCTACTAATCAAGCAGCTGTGATTCAATGGTGACTTTACCGTGGGAAGAGCCACTTCTTTTTTGCTCCTAGCTTAGTTATTTAGTGGTGACAAGTGAAGTGCATAAGTCCTCTTAGATATAGGGGTTTTACCCTAGAGTACCTTGTATATGATTTCAAACCCATCCCCTAATAAGTGGAAAGGGACAAGCCTAGATGTTCAACTTAAAAACTTCTATTGACAAAGAAATTAATTCCTTCAATCCCTTCATTAAAGCTCTTTGAGGTGATAAGACAGCCTATGAGAAATACCAATGTAAAGAGAAACGAGATTCATTTTCAACACGCTATAGTCATCAGTAAGTCCATGTAATATCACATAATGGGTCAATATATATAATATAAATAAATTTAGAGAATAACTAGAGCTATCATCCAGTACATAAAAACTTTCTATTAACAAGAGATGTAAATGTTAGGATGTACGTTTGAATTGTGATAGATATTCCACATCAGAGAATTGATGTGATGTGGAACACTTTTTTTAGTGAATATAGATTCAATTAGATATCTTGACGGGCTCAAACTTAGGCTTCTTCTTGACGATCACTCCGAGTAAAGATATCGATTTCTACCCACCCTAGAAACCGCTTAGCCTGAGGTAGGATCCAGCCTCTAGAAGAGGACGCATATCACATGCTATGCACTCCCAATAATAAATTCCTTTGAGAATCAAAATTACGCAAATCGAATGTAATGGCTATTGCTCTATGCAAAAGTTAGAACTATTGAAACAAACGACTCATTGCACATTACCTATACATGGATAAACATCTTATCATAAAGTGGCCATGGTTAATTTAAAATTCAAGATGCTGGAAAATTATGATAAGTCTTTCTGATTGCAGGAACTGCAACTTCACACGTGGCAGCACGAGGATGAACATCCGCCATCCTGTCCCGGAGCTGATCTCATCGGTGTATGTGTCTACGATACGCGTCCAGACCTGATCTATGGCAACGCCGTACTAGAGGGCGAGGATTTCCCCGTCCGCTCGTTCAGCGCCCTTTCGAGTCCACGAAACGGCAAGACGGGTCTAGCAACTCGCAGATCCTTCAAAGCTTATTCTATCCGTCCTTTCGTGTCCGCGAGACGTTTCTTACTCGAGATACTACCTATCCATTGACCCTTAGTCCTTTGAAGCCCTTTATATTCCCGTTTCGACGTGAGATTAGGAGGATTATATCCTGAGAAGTCTTTCTTTTGATGGTCCAAAAAAGAGCTTCGACCTTCTTGGTTGTCTGTATTTCAACGGCCTCTTGCCTTGGCTTCTCGCTTCTTTCTTGGGTTATGTCCTCTTCAAAATCAATTCGTGGATAGATTCCAATGCGACTAGCTACAGTGTCGCGCTGATTCTGGACCGGACTCCAGAATCCAATTAGTAAAAGAAGCCATAAGTGTACCCAAAAACTTATTTCTTGAAAAACCCAACTTTTATTTTGCTAGTGTGAAAAGCAACACTTCGGAAGTAGCATCTTATTGCGTGATAAACGTTTCTTTAAGTTCCAAACACAAAGGAAATAAAAAAATAATGATGTTCAAATAGAGTACGTATCAAAGTTCTTATATTTCCAGTCAAAGACAAAAAAGTTCTTATATTTAAACACATCCATCGGATAATGTTTTGCTTTCGAAGAAGAATCCTCAACTCAAGAATTCTTGATTAGCACATGATTAGAGTTCACGAGTCAGATAGGGATCGAATTTGAATTTACCAGTCACACATTCAACGCCATCTTCACGTTATATTAGTTCCGAATATTTCAACTTTATCGACATGACTTTTGTCTTTGAAACCCTTGAGTATTCCTTAGGCAATCAGCAAAAGCAAAAAAATCCCGTCAACATTTAAAAAAAATATCTAAATTTCCACCAATTACGTTATTCTACATGTCAACATTTATGTTTTAAAGTTTCGGATGTTATTCTACTGAATTGCAATATTTTAATTGAGGAAAAAGCAATAAGTAAAAATCAATTTAGACATGCCTATGTATTTGGATATGGAGCTGGTTGGCACCCTCGACTGAGAATAGCTAGACAATGCCTTGAGAAGTTCATCAAGATTCAAGAAGTTCTCACACAAAAAGCTGTTAGAAATGCCTCAAAATGATGCTTCCCTTGGTCCGCCAATTCCATCCTTAGCCAAAAAGGTCCATTAATTCCTACCTTTTGCATCGGGATTTTTACATAGGCCCAAACCTCAAATTCAAAATCAGAAGCTCTACCATTAAATTAGACATGATCTAGTCATATATGCAAAATCTCTCTCTAGAGTTAGGTGTTGGTTTCATTTGATGACAGATGATATGGTTTCACTATCAAGCGTGGTAATCCAATGCTAAAGGAGTCACAGTATTCTTGTCGCACATGAAGTCATAACCTCGAGTCAAGTCGCAAATGGATCCCTAACCTACTTGTCATTCGAGCATTTACTTCGTGGTTTCCAACATATGCCCGTAGAATTGGTTGGGGTCATGAGATACCACATCTATCGTTCCACAGTACCACCTGAGGTTGAATCTTGAGGAGGGTGGACTAATTAAGTGGTCAACTCATCACAATCCATTCGGGATCAGTCGCCCTCCCTCCTCATAGAAAGGGGGAAAAAAGTAAGAGCATAGGCATCGTTCGAGCAACATAAATACTATAAAGACAGAATGTATCTCACTTTTCCAGCAAAAAATTTTACTCTTCTTTCCTCGGAGTAATATTATTCACATTCTCTCGAAGCCTTGGTGAAAGTCTGGTCCCCTTGGCTGATGTAGCAACACTCTCCTAAGTTGAGAACACGTACGGCGTTAGATGTTTGTCCCATCTTTTCTCCGAGTCTTGGTGAAGTTCTCACACTTGTAACAGGAACTGAACTCGTCACTTTCTCTACTGTATCAGATGCCCACCTCCTCCTTGCTCCAATCGCATCTGTATGTCTCTACATAAATATATTTCATTAGGAATGCTTGTACATTACGTATGAGGATGAAATAAAAAGCTGTACACTTACTCTCATCCATCTTTTGTCATGAAACTCTTCTCAATTAGCTGATCAGAAGGGACAGTCTTGCCACTTGGCTTCTGTGGGATTGAGATCAATTCTTTGACTTGAAAAGCTACAATGGACAAGAAATTGTTAGAACTATTCTAAGCTAATGTCTGTTGAACCTTGATACTCATGGATCTGCACAAAAGTCCAAACTAATATCTGTCGAACCTTGAAACGTATGGATCTGCATATTTATGCGTAGAACTTCTCCTAAGAGAAATGATGAAGTGTAGTAACTGCGCAGTTCAAAACAAAACAAAAACTACATCATGTTTGACAAATTTATCATTACTTGATAATATATGCAATCAATCTAGTAATGTATAAAAATCATATCTTTGGACGTCAAAAAATGTAATCAAAAGATAAATCTCAGACTTCGAGAATGGGCTGAACAGACAAGTAATATCCTTGAATAGTTCAACAATGTAATCATTAATACAACCCTGAAATGGAAAATGCACATTGGTAGTTGAGATTCAATCATATCTTTGGACGTCAAAAAATGGAATCAAAAGATAAATCTCAGATTTCGAGAATGGGCTGAACAGACAAGTAATATCCTAGAATAGTTCAACAATGTAATCATTAAAACAACCCTAAAATGGAAAATGCACATTGTAGTTGAGATTTTATATTCAGACTTAGAAAAAGGATCATGATATTGAAAAGGGACGCTTTCTTTGAGGAATTCCCATAGATTTTGTTTCTGTAAATGGATTCTCTGCATGACTTGGAACTTTAAAAGTAGATTGAGTACCAGAAATTGAAGCTCGATGGACATATTAATCAGATAACCATTTCTGCAGACCAGAAGGCAGAAAACTCAGAAGTTGGACATGTGAAATTCTGGTTTTATGAGGAAATTTGATGCCCAAACAAACAGTGAATTACGGGGAAAAGTATCTGCGTATATATGGGCAATTGGGCATACAAGATTCACCCATCCAAAAATCTTTCCAACTTACTGCGAATCCATCTTTTGTCATGAAACTCCTCTTGATTGGCTGATCAGAAGGGACAGCCTCGCCACTTGGCTTCTATGGGATTGAAACAATTTTTTTAACTAGAAAAGCTACAATGAATTAAAAATTGTTAGAACTACGTTAAGCTAATACCTGTTGAACCTCGATACTCATGGATCTGCACAAAAGTCCAAACTAATATCTGTTGAACCTTGAAACATATGGATCTGCATAAATATGCTTGGAACTTCCAAGAAGAGAAATGATGAAGTGGATTAACTGCCCAATTTAAAACAAAACAAAATTTTCATCATGTTTTGACAAATTTATCATTACATGATATTATACGCAATCAATCTAGTAATGTAAAATAATCATATTTTTGGACATCAGAAAAAGGAATCAAAAGATAAGTCTTCTTAATTGAGAAAATGAAAATCTAGAAGTTGAAATTTCCAAAAATATGATTGAGTACCAAGAAATTGGAACTTCATGAATGTAATAATCGGATAACCTATTCAGAAGATCAAGGGTGCGTTTGGTAACGTTTTTGTTCTAGGGAACAATTTTTTTTCGGAAACACTTTTTTCTATTTCTGTTCCCGGAAACAATTTCTGAGCATTTGAACGCGTTTGGTAACTACACAAAATTTATGTTCCCGAGAGAGAATTGTGTTTGGTACAACCCCATAAATTTTTATGACTTAGAATTTCTTTTAATTTATTAATAATTTTATTACAATTTTCTTTTTTCTTTTCTTTTTTTTCTTTTTCTTCTCCTTCCTTCTTGCCGTCTCCGGCCGGTGACTGGCCATACAAGGGCCGGCAAGGTCAGACTCAAGGGAGGCTCGCCAACCACGGCAAGGTCGCCCCGAGCCTCACCCAGCCACCAACGAGGTAGAGCCTTGCCAGGGCTAGGCGAGTTTCGGCCTCACCCGGCCAAGGCGAGGCCAAGCCTTGCCCTACCACAACGAGGCTTGGGGGGGCCTCATTAGTGGCCAACAAGGCTCGCGGTGGCCAAGCGAGGCTCGGGGGAGCCTCCCCAACCACAGCGAGGTTGCCAAGCCTCTTCTGGCCGGTCGCCGGCCGGCTCCAAGGCCAACAACCGACTAGGGGAAGAAAGGAGGAAGAGAGAAAAAAAAAAAAAAGCTTGATTCTTGTTTCTTAAGTTGTTCTCGGGAACAAGAAGTAACTTTTTTTTGTTTCTTATTTCTATTCCAAATCTATTCCGGGAACAAAAAACTTACTAAACACATTTATGCTCTATTTTTACTCCCATAAACAAAAGAATAGAAACACCTACCTCCAAGAGCATTACCAAACGAAGCCCAAAAGGTAAAAAAACCCAGAAGTTGGACATGTGAATTATTATATGATAAGAAATTTTGATGACCTAAATCCACTAAAATCATAAGCAAAATAATACGAAAATATCATATAAACGTTGTGATTATAGGAAAATTACACTTTAAACATTACGCTGAAAAAATATTTATAAAGTAAATGAAAGGGTTGGCTGACTTTTCAACTTATGAAGAGAGCAAACTGATGCAAAATTGGCTTAACCCATATAGCAAGAAACTCCCGTAAGCAGGAATGGTTGAGAAAGTGCAGAGAATATGTTTCCATTTATCGTCCTTCTTGTGGTTGGTCTCCCCTATTTTCATCTATATTTTATCACATAATATGTTGGAAATATGTCTTGAGTTTTAATTCAAAAAAGAATCTATCCTAATTCAAGTAGGTTTCCTAATTTGAATTGATTTTCTAGTTAGAGTAGGTTGTCTAAAAAAGAGATTTTCCCTTCTACATACAATTCCCTTCTATGTTAAAGGTGGGATCCAAGAAAGCTCATGATTCTGTGAATTATATTTTGACGGTTTGAATTGATTATGTGTATCGCTTAATATATAAATTGGAATTATGTGCTACTTTCTCCATAAATGTAAGTCACACCAACTAAACTAAGTAAATTTTATATCCAATTTATTTTCTTGTTCCATGTATTTTATTTTTCGAGCTTGTTTTCAGTAACAATTAGTATCAGAGTCAGACTTAGCTGAGTTGAAGCGAATCGACAGCGACAAAAGAAGAAAAAGTGAAAATCTACGGATTTGATCAAAAAGATTCTTGTAGTTAGAAGAACAAATTGAGGATTATCTATAACAAAAAATCCACACTTACCCTTGACTTGGAAGAAGTGACAGTCAAAGCTAATTGGAATTTGTTCAATAAACAAAAGTTAAGTATTATTTGATTGACGTAGGCTTGTAAAGTTGCATATAACATCGTGAAATAAAAGACGGGTTTGATGAAATCCCCATCAGACATGTAACAAGAAGCCCTCTAGGAACCATAAGGTCTACAATTAGAAAAGACCACTGTGTGCATGAGAGAGTTTTATTTTTTACTTTTGTTCTTATAACATCTACAATTTGACTTTTACTATTTAGCTACTTTTGGTCGATCGGATTTATAATTAGGATAGGACTGAATAGGATATGATAGGATATGAAATTCAGAGATTTTGTTATATCATATCTATCATTTGGTGATTGTAATAATAAAATCGCATATACTTACATTATGTCTTGTATATTACTTGGTATAAATTGCATATTAATATAAATGAATCAAAAATTTTACAAACAAAAATATTAAAAATCTATCGCCACACTCTTACCTACTTCATTTTTAATTGCTTTTTTATTTTATTTTTCTCTTTTTAATTAATTTCTTTTTTATTTCTTTCTTCCCATTCCATCATTCTCTAATAAAATTTTATTAAATAGTGGATTGTACTATTATTCCTAGAATATGTAATATATATTTTATATATATATATATATATATTGAATTTATGTTATAAAGTATAATTAAATTTGAATATATGAATAAAAATAAGATTAAATTAAGATAACTAAATTTTTATTTTTTGTTATATTGAATTTCTTATATTATAATTCAAATATTATTTATATTGAAATATAATTTTAATTTTGTTAATTTGATAAGTTTGTTACTCGAGAAAAATAACTTTCCTATTATAGATATTAGAAATCCTATCCACATTTATCCAATCTCTCCTATGGGATAATTTTATATGGTCTATATCCCCCTCATATTTAACTTTATCCTATTTTGAACAAGCACCAAACACAGGATTTAATAAATTTTTAATTTATCCTGAATTTTATCCTGACTACCAAACACAACCTATCAAGTTTGAATAAGTTAAAAAATTTGAATTCATAACGCTTCGCAATATGTGAAATCTCAAAAAAGAAATAAGTCAGAGAGATGTGTTACAACCATTGCATTCTTTTATAAATATACCTATGTTCATAAGGAAAGCCAACTCGAATTTTCTTAGTCTCTAATTAGAATTATCTACCAGAGGACATATGAGAATTTTTATTTTTTTATTTCCCTTTCTTTTGTGCTCACCGAAAATAATTCTATGCGTGGGAGATCTAAGGAGAAGCAAAAGAAAAGGAAAAATGCTAATAAACTTGACTTCTCATTTCTTTATCTTTTTCATAAAAATTTTGAAATCATTTGCACTCAGATTTTCATTCTCCACACTTTTCCACTAGCCCGATAGCGCGAAAAGTTCACCAAACTTTTCGTATTTAGTTTTCCTCCCCCCCTCCCTCCTTCCCAAACAACACATTACTACTAGGATGTGGCGCACATTAATAAAGTATAGAATCTCTTAACATTAAAAACCTAGCTTCTTCAACCATGTAAAACACCAATTCTTATAATGCTTTCTAATTTAAGTTCGAGCTGAATTTTGAAAGGATAGATTACTTACAACCAATTCTAAAACACCCTTATTTCTTCCAACCATGCTTCTATTAATTGATAGGTTACAAATTATGACCATCCATAACTTGTAGCCAACTAATTAAAAATGAAGGAAAACATTAGCCTTTCCAAAATTTAATTAACTAAGGGATGGTATTTTATGTGCATGTGTCACAGGCCGGTTTTTCTTTTTTTTTCGTCGGTCATAGGCCAATTGATCATAGACAGAGAAACTCTTAAAAAGAAAAGCTCTAGATTTCTTTTACATATGAGATGATACAAATGAAGGAGATGAGACGCTTTTATAGACAAGTGCTTCTCATATTATAGCCATAGATCCCTACTTAATTTTATGATGGAAATTCAATCTACTAACTATCCGCATTTATTATAGGGACAGTCCTGATTAGCGTATGTTTACAATATTATATGCCCCTAATCTAGAGAGGCTCACCCAATCTGCTTGAATCACTTACAATCCTTCGTACATAGGGAACCTTTGGACTGTAACATATAGATTTTACTAATATTGACATATACATATTTAATTAGTGTAACTTATCTCCTGGATTCAACGGTACATTATTGTATCGATATTGTCTAGAGCAAGTGAGCAAGAAAATACGGTACAAATTCTTTAAATGGGAAATCGTTACTGCAGTTTCATCAATATAAGAAGTTGCATCACCAACTAGCTATAGAATAGTTATTTGCAATCACGCCCTCAATCCTTTATTGTTATTATTGAAGTCGCAGGCTTCGATACTTTATTGATTGCTTGCAGGAAATGCAACCAGTTGGCTGTCTCCTGTCCGAGACTTCAGCTTCGGAAAGGAAGCCTGCAAAATGATGGGTAGTGCCGAAAGGTTTCTCAAAGTAGAAACCGAAGTGACATGGTTAGTGCAAAATAGAAAAAAAAAAGTGTTGGAATTTGTGATGATGATGAGTTGAATCGCAGACGATAGGCCGGTGATGGTCCTTCTCGGGCAGTCTACAAACCTACTCTGCTGTAACTGATAGGCTTTGACTCTTTGGGAGAAACTAGCGTCCCCCTTGTAATGATTTTCATAGTTGAGCCAAAAATAAAAAATAAAAAGAAGAAGAAGAAGAAAGAACATCAATCGAAGTCGATTTTTATACACTGGACCACTATTTTTCCAAAAATCATGTATAAATTACTTTGACAATACTATTTCTCCACGGAGAAACCTAAATAAAAAGCTATCCAGCTTAATAGCCGGGCGCATTACCTAGCCCCAATAATATCAGCTAATTATAAATTCAAAAATAAAAAAATTTGCTCCAAGAGGCCGGGGCTAAAAATTGTTAAATTCTCCAAATAGCAAAGTATCTAAAGGCAAACATAAATTCAATTAACAGAAGAATAAAATGAAGAGCATCAAGATATACCATGTATTCATTTTCAGTAAATCAGTTCTACTTGTTTGCTCACCCTAACTTGAGGGATTAGGACCATCGCCATCCAGAGGAGGAATGTTATTGCGGCTGATGTAAACGTCTTTAACCGACTCCGAGTTCACGGTCACTGATTTCTCTTGACGTAAAATCATCTTCATCTGCATTTTATCGAAATCAAATGACCCACCTTTCGACAGTGATAATTCTTTTTAAAGAGAGAGTGCATGGACATAAATTATTGACGACTAATATCAATTATCAGGAGGTAATCGTACTTCCTGTTTCAGTTGCTTGTTCTGTTTAATCAACTGTGCTTCCTGCAATTCCGGGAGGAAAAGTCTTCAAATCAACAGAATAGTCTTCATATTCATGATGACCTTCACCAAATCTTAAATCTTCATGAGTGGAGCTAATTGAATACGTACTTTAACGTTATGCAATGTTCACAGCATATGAAATTATTATTTGGACAGCCGACCTAATCGCGCAATGTTTATAATGAAAGATGCACACACAGGTCTAATTAGGGTGCACGAACCTTTCTCTGCAGTTTGTTGATCTCGTTCCATGTTTGCTCTTCCTGGAAAGAGATGAACGACCAAGATGAGGAGAGACAAACTAGTGAAACAAGAAGAAACACCCGCGAGGGATCACTTTTTTTGGTTCTTATGAAACCCAAAATGAAAAATATTTAAAGAAGAGACCTTATTCTTGATCACGAGGCTCAGTCCCGCCTCGAGTTTCTTCTCTAATTGGTCCAATTCCTCCACGTTTAACCCCTCCAGATCCTCTCCCTTCATCTGCCTGTAGAAGAAATGGGAAGTAAATCTAATTGATCCGCCAAAAGGAGGAAGAAGAAAAAGAAACATATATCGGACTCAAACAAGCATGGAAAACATATGCATGCACCTCAGTTTATGAGCCTGATCGTACACTTCCTCATGCAACATTTCCCGATTGGTGTTCTCTATCTAAGACAACAAAAACAAGCATGAGAAAAGGTTAAATCCTACATATGAAAATCGTTCCAATTCACTTATATCGGTGTTTCGTATGTCAGTATTATACTTTAAGATATAGAATGCAAGAATTGCGCATCTGAAGAGGAATATGTCAGTGTAATAGAATGACTTCCCCAGGAGGATATGTGTCTTGTTTCACGAAAATAAGGCACAAGTTTAAGAGAACGTTGAAGGCATATCTGAGCAAGTGATTCACCTCGAGCGCAAGACATGGTTGAACCGATTTCTCAACTTTATTGGAGTGGAAACCATTATACCTCGTTAGCGTATCCTCCATTCTTCACAGAAAAAGGACCCCAAAAAAAAAACCAAAGGAAGATTTAGAAAGTGAAAATGCTACTCAAAGTATATGCAGAACTCAACATCTTACTTATGTATCTAGTGTTATAAGACGCAAGATTTTCATCTATTTCAATCAAACCCTCTTGTGGGGTGGGCTGCCAGGATGTGTTCCTTATTATAGTATAATAGCATGCCTCGAATCCCTAATTTGGTACAGTTTCTTCTTTTCTACCCTACACCCGATAGTACCCTCTTTGAATTTTACATCCCAAGGATCCCAAGATCTAGATAAAGCCTTTTAACGTCATGCTTAGGACCATCGTATCTAATGTTATAAGATGCAAGATTTTTGCTTATTTCAATCAAGCCAATGAACTTTTCCTTTTTGACCACTAAGCAGGTAAGTTTTGATTTTGTGTTCAATGAAGTCACTCATCTCGAGGGTCAACCATTAACCAACCCAATATCGAACATAGAAGATGATGCAGCCTTAAGTTGGCTGACCACATGTGATGTCTATAATAAGTTGAGTGACCGCAGGTGAACTTCAGGTAAAAAGTCTTCATAAGGTAATTGGCATTGCTTAAGAACCTGAACTTGGGTGATCTATCCACGATTAGGATGAAAGCTCGGGTGAAACCAAGTGGAGGTCTAAATTGATTGATATTGAACAATTAGTGGATGAGTTTACAGTTAGGGGCGAGATGAACAGACCTGATAAAAAATCAACTTGGAGCTTATTGACCAAATTGTAAAAAAGAAAAGATTCAAAGTGCAGTGACCAACATCAAGATTTGTGTGTACAATGCACCGTATTATAATTGATGAAATTTCAGCATAGTCAAATTTATGTACATGCATCATTGTCGATGGGTGTCCAAAAAGAAAAAAGATATATGTTAATGGTATCCTTGGGTTAGGTTTTGTATATGTGACAGGTATTGCCTCAAAAAACATAAGAAGATTAGGCCAAGACTAACTAGCTTGCAGTAGCGGGCATCGAAATATAGCAGAGGCAAGATATGAAAGTTGAGTAATAGGGCATGTTTGATAAAGTCTATACCAAGTACCAAGGGGTATATATTGCTTGTTGTAAAGTACATGTTCGTAAAAGTGCTGAATGAGGATTGTAGAATCTTGAACAAAAGCATCTTGCCTTTAGTATAGTGCATGTTTGCTTGTGTTCAGTATTGTAAGTGTTTGTAAACGTACCGTACACAAAGCTCGAAGGAAAAAACACATAGATTCTGCCTCAAGTGTTCAGCACAAGAGAAAGAGACCGCAGCATCAAACTGTTGTAGATACATTTGCAGATTCCTTATGCTGCCATTGCAAGAGTAAGACGGAACTCTCTCGGACTCTGTTCCTCTCTCCTTCTCCTTCTCCTCTTCCTCCTAATTCCTAACTCCTTTGGAAGTCCTGAATCTGAAATACGCTGGTGCTTTTCTCTCTTGTTGTTCTTTTAAAGTTTTCATCATGCGTGTCGTAAGATAATAGATCTCAACTTTCGATCTACATATTTTAGGTTTCTATACATTGTAACTTAGTGTGGAATTGCAACAAATTACGTGTGCCTATGACGGATCATGACCAAGACATATTGATCTCTCAAGACACAATCGGAGTACCGAAATATTCACATACACTGCATTACACCGCGTGCATACCTAAGGGATGCATATAATACGATGATGAAAAACTAGAGACTTATGAAGAATTAATTTTTAACACCTGGAGCTGGAGAAATCATAGAGCTTGCCAGTGGCTGAGAAGATGATGAGGGACACATCAGCATCACACAGAACGGAGAGCTCCTCGGCCTTCTTGATCAGCCCTCTTCTCCTCTTCGAGAATGTCACCTGCCTCGCCGTCAAGTTGTCTATCTTCTTTATCTTTATCTTCTCTTTCGCCATCTTCCTTGAATCCCTTCTCAAATTTTTTCTATTTGTTGAAAAAGGAAGAAGAAGAAGAAGAAGAAGAAGAAGAAATCAGACGAGACCCAGGTCAACAAACTAATAATATTTATCTAGTGCAAGACATAATGAGGCCTAGAAATTGATAACGCGAGAGCAACAAAAAGATGTTGAGTCGTATGGTGAAAGTTCTGTGAGATTAAGTCAGCAGAAAACCCTAGAAAAACAGGAAACCAGTTCAGATCCACGAGCACAACGCACACTCGCACACACAAAAAGGAGAAAATACCCAGAAAATGCAAGTTAATTGAGGGAAGGAGTGAAGATCTGCGGGTTTTGTGATTCTTCTTGAATTTTTTCTTCTTTTTATAAGTTGTGGTTTACCTTGTTCAGACGCCGAACCAGATGATTTTTGTTTGTCTGATCACAGCCAAAAACAAAACAACGCCACCAGAGAGAGAGAGAGAGAGAGAGAGAGAGTGGGCTTGAGAAAGGAAACCCGGTCTTCTCTTTTATAGCCAAAGAGGGATATCTTTATCATTTACAATTTGCCTAAGAAAGTTCAATAACTATCTTTCACAACGGGGAGACCAGAATCAACGCAATTTAGGACCTTAACTTATTCATTTGAATATATTGCTTAGCCACATAATAGTGTGTTTTGAACTCTTTTGGCAGCTATGAAGTATAAACTCTCTATTTATTTGTTCATTTTTATTTTATTTTGGTGAAGGGTAATTCTCCTTTAAGAACATGTGATCTCTCTGTCATTGTTTTATACCCTACCGCTATCAAGTAAGTTCAAACTTGTTCTTCTTTTCTTTGTAGACAGACTAAGAAAAGAATATTAGAGTGCGAGCATTATGTTTCTAACTACATTTTGGATTACATAATTATCTGTTAAAGTTGCCGTACTTGAAATGACATCTTCGATACGTTAGGCTTGTCTTTTTTTTTTCCCCTAATTTTCATCACTTCTCTTCAAATTCCCCTAACATATATATGTATCAGCTCATTCGTTTTTTGATTAACTTGTATATAATCTCTCAACAAATTATTCCTCACAAGACTTGTAATCATTTAATACGTAACGTGATATTTTTAAATTGTTTAAATGTTTTGATGTTTCATATAGGAATTACAATTACATGGGTGTAATTATGACAATTTATGATCGAAGGATCAACACTTGGACAAATTGTATGAACCTCCCCTCATTTCGAATTTAATTAAGGAGACTTAAAGTCCGTTCTACCGAATTTGTATGAAGGAGGATGTACAAATGCTATAACTTTGGCCCAAGTTATGAGCAAGAAGATTGGGCACGTCCATGCCATTGCGCATTTATTAGTTAGCCATCATTTCATTGCTTTGAATTACTCTATTTTTGGCTGGTTACCGTAACTATCTTACCTCAAAGCAACCGCTTATCATATCAAGTCAGAGTGTGGCCATTTCAGGGTCACTTTTTTATCAGTCCACGTGGCTATGACAGAAAATAATTAATAGCACAAAAGGAGAAAAATATGAAAATGTCAATCACAAGTAGATGCGATTGAGATGCTAACATAAAGAGATCGATATAATGATCTTTTCATTTATCATTTTTTATTAAATTATTTTTATAAGGTGTAATATTTTATAATATCTTTATATAATGAAAATCAACTCAATAATAGTACCTTTATAATTTTAATTTGTCACTAAATTTCCTATTTTAAAAAAGAAATTTATTATGTCCACATTCAAGATACTTTTTCAATTTGGTATAGTGACACAAATAGTTTTTGAACTTTGGTCCTACATGTAATATGATTCTTATATTTTATCAATATAATCCCTTAAATTTAGTATAATTTGCAATGTTGTTCTTAAACTTTTAATTAGTTTAACGTGATTCCTAGACTTCTGGTGCAAGTTTAGTTTAGTCTCTGTCAAAGTTCATAAACCATTTGTGTTATTTATCCTTTTAATATTTTGTAAGTTCTTTGGTGTCGTTAAAAATTTTAAATAATTTTTTTGGTAGAAACTGCATAAGTGAACTTACATGAACACTAAAATCTAAATCAATTATGAACTAAAACCTACCTTGGAAACATATATACTGTTTGATTGTGAATTACATAGGTTGCACCTTTAAAATAAAACCTAGCTACATACTAATGCAATTTACATTAGTCTGTATCACCAAGCACGGTAGTCTAGTGATAAAAGATTATACTGTCTTTCCATGAGGTTACAAGCTTGAGTGATGTCATGATCAAATCTCTAACTAGCTTCTGTCTTTTGTTAGTAAGGAGACATTCTGATTTCGGGCATGTCAGTAGAACTACAACAACATATGTATATAATACACGAATAGAGGTTTACTATGCTGGTCACCCCTTATGCCCTTTTATTTATTAAAAAAAAATCACATAATTCGATATACATGTAATACTAAGGATCACTTTATTATGAAAAGATAAAGCTAGTATTTGTAATAGTTACTGAGGACATTTCTGCTATTATTATAACTCTATTGTACCTTTAACTATCCTCCAAGTTGGTGAGTTATAGTAATACTAGATGAAGCCTTGGGGCAAAAACAATTGATGGAGGAGCTTATATGGATTATTTAATACTGAATCTAAAAAAAAAAAAAAAAAAAAAAAAAGAATACATTAGAAGTTCTAAAATCATGAAAAAGTCAATAAGTTCTAAAACTTTCAAAAACTACAATCAAGTTCTAATATTTGTCAAAATTAATGCAATTAAGTCCTCCTGTTAACTCCGTCTAATCTGACTAATGGAAAATGCTTATGTGCTTTTGTTTTCTCTTTATGACGTGGCACTAATGTTATTAATATATGAAGCATGACAGTACAAGGATGTTATTTTGGTCTAAATTCAAATTTTTTAACCTAAATCTAAGTTAAATAAGATTAAAATGATAAAAAAAAACCCAAGCAAGGGGGTCCTATGGACCGCTGCACCATCACCAAATAGGGTTAGCCTTGACAATTACTAGTCTTCACTTATGGTTGGCGAGGGTCATCAGCCATCATTGAGGCCCTAGCGACCCTCGCCAGTTGGTCATCTTCCCGGCTTCATTGGCCTTTTCTAGTGATGGTGGGACAGTGCACCCCACGGGAGAGATCTATCCTATGGTTTTTGTTTCCCTTTATTTATTTTCATTAACTTTTACCCTTTTTAATTTAATTTAACTTGGATTTGGGTTTAAAAAAAAATTGGATCTTGACCAAAACATAGTCCTTTTAGTATTATGCTTAATGTTTTAGCAAGATAATGACGTGCAAGAGAAGGAAACTAATAAAATAAAACATATTCTATTAGTCAAGTTGGATAGAGTCAATTGAAGGACTCGATTGCACCAATTCAATTAGTTTTACTTTCTGAAAATTTTAGAACTCAATCGCATTTTTATGATAAGTTTTAAGATCTCTAGCGCACTTATCCCAAAAAAAAATAAAAAATAAAAAGAGGGAAAATGACACTAGAGTTATCATTATTTTTGTACGGCGCACGCTTTAATGTTAAAATTTTTCAATGAATCACTTCAATGTCATTTTGGCAAAAAAGAGATCACGTAAGTATCACTCCGATTTAAAACGCCAAAAATCCGAGTGCTGATAGTTTAACATTTCTTGTGACCGACATAGCTCACCAGCATAGTGAGTCAGCACTAAGTGACATAAACGATGTCCTTTAACATATGATTTGCCCCAGATTCAGCCTCTCCTTCGAACCCTGACCTCACAATAGATGATCTGGGGAAATTTTCAACCTCTTCCTCCGTAACCTCACTATTGTGGTTTTGAGGCAAAATTAGTAATTGAAACTTGCAATAGAGGCCTGCTAGTTCATTTGTGTGATTTAATCTCACGGGAATTACAATTTTTATAGTGGGATTTCGAGGATAAATAGTAACAAAGAGCCGAGAGACATGATGGCAAGGTATAACTAATTGATGATAGTGATGACAGCGCCGAGAGACACGATGGCAAGGTATACGATGGGAAAGAAGATGGAGTTGGCATTGGCAGAGAGGAGGAGGACGACATCGTCCTTGGAGAGGGGCGGAAGGGGAGGGAATCGACGGAGCGCTAGAGCTCGCGAAAGGGGACGTAGAGGCTGAAGCAGGCGCCAATGAAGTGCTGGAGCTACGGTGTGAATAGGAGAAGATGAAATTGGTGATGTCGAGCAAGGGGTTGGGGAGGAGGGGAATGGGTTGCGCTTGCTGCAAAAAGTGGGGTTGGAGATGTAGGAACAGTTTTTGGGATCGATTTGGAGCGGATTGGTTGCCATTAAAGAATCATCACTTTCTGAGAGCTTGAGCTTCAAGCCAAGCAATCTCTTATAAGATTAGAGAGGGAAATGAGAACGAAAGGGAATGAGTTACACATTGCTCAAGTTGGACTTTCCTTTCCATAAGAAAACTAAATAGACATTAAAATTTCATAAAGAAAAAAGCCACATCAAACGAGTTGTCAGAATTTTATCGCTCAAGGCACTTAAATGAGTATTTTTTCATCAAAGCAGCATTAAAGTGATCCGATAAAAAGTTTCGACACTAAAATAAGTGCCTTACGAAGGTCATGGTACTTTAACTGTTTTTTTTTCAAATAAAAAAAAAAAAACTCCACACATCGCATTACGAAGGATTTTTTTTTTTTTTTTGTATACACAAAAGTTAAAAAGGAAAATTTAACTTAAGCACACAATATCTTATCTCATCTTATACAATATTGTAAAGTGAAACCTTCAAGAAATATGAATAAAGTTTGCCATGTGGCAATTTAATTAAGACTCCAAGTGTTCCACAGCCAATCATAGAGTGACAAAAAAATGTGATGTGAAGACAGTGCTTCCATGTCGTGTTCGACACGTGTCAGAGCGTGTCGGACATGTCGACACGGTCAGACACGCGGTCAACGCGTGTCGGATTTTCCAACACGTGGTCAACATTTGCCCGACACGTTTCGACACGCGTGTCCGATGGAGGGTGGAAGCGACGGCGAGGGAACAGACCGCGAGCAACGGCGAGGGAGCAGACCGCGAGCGACGGCAAGAGACGGCCGAGCATAGACTGAGACGAGGGCCACCACTGTGATGCTGCGATGGATCCGATGAGGCTGCAGTTGTGAGGGAGAAAGGACCAAAGGCGAGAGGAAGAGGAGAGGAAGGCGGTCGTGCGGCGAGCGGCGAGGACCGGCGAGCGGCAAGGAAGGGGATCGTGCGGCAAGTGGCGAGGAAGGAGAAGGATCAGCATGAGGAGAAGAGGAAGGGTCGTGTGGTGAGCGGCGAGGAGGAGGAGTAAAGGAGCTAGGGTTTTTGATAAGAAACTCAAAAATAATTAAAAAAATGGGATTTTTTTTTTTTTTGGGTCGAAAGAAAAAAAGAAAAAGGGAAGTTTGATGGCGATGGGTCATCACGTATTTTGGGGGGAGGGAAAGTAACAGGGGACAGGTGGGGGGAAATGGACGATGGTGGGAGGGAAAGAAAAAATAAATAAATTTGGGGGAAGGGAATGGACGATGGTGGGGAGGGAAAGGAAAATAAATTTGGGGGTGAGGGAGAAATGGATAAGGGAAAGAAGAGAGTGGGATGGACCCTAGTGGGAATTTTTTTTTATCAGAAAAATAAATAAATGAGATTAAAAAATAATTTCAAAAAATAAATATACTGAATTTGAATTAAATTAATTAAAAATAAAAATATATTTAATATATAGCGTGTCCCAACGTGTCGAAATTCTCTATTTTTAAGAAATAATGTGTCGACATATCATGTCGTGTCGTGTTGCGTGTCCGTGCTACTTAGGAAGACAGAAAGGACAAAAAGTTTAAAATATTAGTTTTCTCAAAAAATGCCGTGCGGACTAATTAGCAATTCGAAATATCATAATTAACCTGATAAGCGACCACCTTAAGCAAATCAATTTAAGTTGATTTAGAAAAAAAAATTAAGTTGATTTAGAAAAAAAAATTAAGTTGATTTCTAAAAGGCAATAACGCTTAGATTACGATTTAGGCAAGCAACCAAACTTAAGTAAGCCAACTTACCTTGATCTATAGAAAGTAGAAGCATTATGAAGATTTCGTCAAAAATTACTTAATTAAAATTTAAGCAAACGAAAGTTAACTACCGCATTAGTATGTGATGGATCCCAGGCTAAAAAATAATCATCTCAATTGATATGTGTAAGGAAATAAAGTAGCTATCGTTAATTCAGTTACTATTTATAGAAATTTCTCAAGCCATTACTTATTATATTATACTTGAACGGGGAAAGGTGTTAGAAAAGTTCTAAATTTGTTATATTGGTACAAATTTAGTTCTAAACCTCTTGATTCAATGGCAATTTATTTCTAAATCCTTTCACTCGGTGTCAATTCAATCATTTCAACTAATTTTAGCCAAATATTGCTGATGTGGATATTGACCTACTTACAAGGCACCGCTGGCATTAACGTGGACAGTTTTTAATTGTATCTTAATGACTTTACAATTTTTTCTTCTTTTCTCTCTCTTTCCTTTTTTCTTCCCTTTGCCGACCATCGGCCATGGCCATGCGAGCTGGCCTCGCCTAGCCATAGCATAGGCAAAGACAATGCCTGACGATGTTGCCCTAGCCTGGCGAGGCCAACCTTTGCCGAGTCCCACCACAACCAAGCGAGGCCAGCCCACCTAGCAATTGCCTATGGTCAGTGGCTAGTCATCAGCAAAAAGAAGAAGAAAGAAATGAGAAAAAAAATGGAAAAATATTTAAAATTGTCCATGTCAAAGCCAATAGTGTTACATAAGTTGGTCGGCATCCACGTTATCAATATCCGGTCAAAATTAGCCAAAAAGACTAAATTGGCACTAAGTCAAAAAGTTTAGGACTAAACTAGCACCAACGAAATAAATTTAGGACTTTTTTGAAGCTTTTCCCCAGTAAATGAAATTATCTTTATCTCAATTTAGGACGGATACCCTTTTCGTATACTGCCATATTAACATTTGGATGCCTAACAAATTGTATGCATCTATATTAACATGACAATAGCTGTCAGAAAATTTTGCATATGAAGGAAAATTACTTGATTGGTCGTAAACTTATTGTATGAATATTGATTTAGTTTCAAATTATTGTCAATTTAATCCTAAATCTTTATGAGAAATTCCAAGGTAGTTCTTCTGGTCAATTTTTTTCAGAAATCACTTGGCGACAATTTAGTTATCACTAGCCGTCTTACGTGACGTACTACAATGTTGGTGATTTTAGATAAAAATTGGCTAAAAGAACTACAGTAAAATTTGACATGAAGGTTTAAAATTAATTAGTAAAATTAGAAAATCTAGAACTGAATTAGTTTTAGTGTGATAAGTTTGGAATTTGTTGAACAATTTCTATCAATCTATTAAGAATACCAAATTAGAGACAATCGTAATCACTTTTCAACCTTACATGGCACAAGTTTTTATTCTAGTTATTAGCAACAATATGTATATCACGTGGTGGGGCCACAATTTTTAATGCAAAATAACTTTTGAGAAAATTTGAAGAACAAATTCTTCACAAAAGCTACAATTATAAAAACATTCAGTACAAATTTTGCAAGGAATTTAATAGGCAAATTTAATAGGCACTTTTAGAGTGCATTTGATCGTTCGAATTCAAATTAAAATAAGATAAGATAAAAGGATATTTGAAATCTATTACATATTCCCGAATTGTTAAAATACCCAATCGTATATTTAGTGCAACTTAAGATAGGATTTGGAATCTTTACAAAAAATCTTTGATAATTTTCAAAGATCCGCAACTAAATAAAAGATTTGAAATTCTTTGAAAATCCTTCTCATATGAAAAACTTTGAAAATTCCATCTCTGACTTTGCTTCGGTAGTATGTGAGGCTCAAACCCTCTTGACCACATCTCTGGAAAGTGGACCAGGGGAGCATGACATCTCTTAATCGACATGATTTCATGTAATTTTGGGACGACCTCGTGAATAGTAGGAGGCAGTTCATGTGGGTCGTACGGCCGAACTCCATTGCCGAAGAAAGCGGCTAAGAGAGGCAATAGCAGAGAAGGTGTGCGTCATGGGTTGGGCTCGCAAGAGTAGGTTCTACACCACTGTGCCGTTGCAACATTCTTGATGCTGGAACTCGACACTCAAGAGTGGGGTTGCCAAGAATCTAATGGTGTGCTGGATGTTCCTCGTCGACCGGCAGGTGAACAACTGGACCGTGAGTCATGCATGAAAGGTTAGGCTGAATGTGAAGGACGTATGCCTCTAGGGTTGCAAAGATGATCTATGCAAGCCTAGCACGACAATCGTCTTTGGGCCCCTTTTCACCCTCATTCATTGGAACATAATCGCCGGCCGACAATGATGATTGGCGTGGCGGAGGTGATGGCGATTGTGCGGTTGTCCAAAGTGATAATAATTGGTGAATTCGATGGTGGTCCTTGGGCGGGCATGTCGGCAGAAGTGATAATGATCGGTGAATTCGGTGGTGGTCCTTGGGCGGGCATGTTGGCGAAGCAATATATGACGTGTCACTTTATCACTTTGTTAAAAGATAAAATATGAATTTTTTACTCAATTTTTAAATTTTATATCCAATCCAAGTTTATGCCACCTCTTATTCCATATTTCTTATCTGACATTTTATCAGACGTGTCTGGATTTATCCAGTCCGAAGAACGTCATCAAACACCGAATAGAATAATTTATCATCCTATCCAGACTTAAATCTAGGCCACCAGACACAGTCTCATATGTAAACACATATATGGAGTAATTGTTCAAAAATTCTAAACTTATATTATGGCAATCAATTCAATCATAAACTTTTCAATTATACTGATTCAATCCTAAAACTTTTATCGATTTGTCAATATAGTCATTTCGATTAATTTTGGCCGAAAATGGAGGACGTAGATGTCAGTAGTCTTTTATGCAAGCGCGTCGGGGGCTAATATAAATAATTTTCAATATTTTTAATTTCTTTTTTTTTTTATAGTTAAAGGGCCCACGAGGGTGAGGGCCTACAAGCCCTCATCAGTCATGGGCGGCAAGGCTATTGGCCCTTAACAGTTAAAAAAGAAAAAAATGTAAATATTGTTCATGTCAGTACTGATTGTATTATGTAAAATGGTCGACGTCCACCTCAACAATTCCCAAGCGATTTGAGACTAAATCGAGTGTTATATAATAGATTTATGACTTATCGGATAATCTTCCTTGCATGCACACTGGATTTCAATTTCAAGATGTTAGTACAGTATTACACGTCTTTCCAAATACACACATTGTGACTTCACACTTCACAGCACGAGCATGAATGTCCCATATCCTGCACGAAGCTGATCTCGTTAGCATCTCAAAATCACTTCTCAATCATTGATACATGTGAAATACGAAATGCCTTGACGTCCGAAATAGGTCAACACATCGATCAATGAAAACATGGTACGGAAGGCGGGGCATTTTCAGCCGTGCACCCGAAACGACTAAAGTGGTCCGAGGACCCCTATCTTATTTAATGTTCCTTTTGAGTCCGCGGCACATTCTATTCGAGATTCTAGATACCTATTGACACTTCGTGCTTTTATTGTTCTCGAAACGACCGAGACGTTCCACGTACTTTAGCTTGCTCAGCATCCTTTCGAACCCCCGAAAGTTTTTATCCTCTATCTTGCTCGATTCGACCGACACGTTCCACGTACCTCTCGGCTTATTCACCTCCCTTTTGAAAAGACTTGATGAGAAAATCTTTCGATACGCCTTCCTCGAATGTACATGGATAGGAAGATTACATTCTGATAAAGGTCTTCTTCCGATGGTCCAAAAAGGAGCTTCGGCCTTCTTGGTTGTCTATGTATCATTGGCCTCTTGCCTTGGCCTCTCGCTCCTTTCCTTGGGTTATGTCCTTTTCAAAATCAATTCGTGGATAGATTTTGATGCGCCTGTCTCAAGTTGTTCCGTTGGTTTAATCCGTTTTCGAATGCTGGAAAAACAAGATTGTTTGATTAAATCTACTATACTTAAGTACCAAATACAAAGGGAATAAAGAAACAATGATTTGCAATAATCATATTAACAATCGGCTAATGTATTGGTACTAAAGAAGATTCCTTGATTCAAGCCTTCTCGATCATGACACAACTAAGGTTCACATGTCGGGATGGGGTCGAATTTGAATATTCTGGTCACGATCAAGCCCATCTTTGCACCCCATTGGTTCAGGCTTCTTTCACTTTCTTGGTAAGTTTTTTTGTCTTTGAAACCATTGTTTGCTTGGCATTAGTCCAGTGCAAAAAATTCCGCCATGATCCCAAATATTATCTGAATCCCAAATATTATCTGAATAATTAAAATTTATGAAAAATATATGTTGTTCTAAGTATCAATATTTATACATAACGAAAGTTTCGGATATCTTGAGTTAGAGGAAAAAAATCAATACGCGAGAATCGCAAATTAATAAGTAAAACGCAAAATGTAAAAATCATTTGAGATCTGTATTTTTGGATTTGGAGCTAGTTCTGTGTTGTCGCGTGACGGGCACCCCCCGATGGAGAATAGTTAGAGAATGCCTTGAGAAGCTCGTCAAAGATTCAAGGAGCTCTCGCGTACAAAGCTGCTAGAAATGAGGCCTAAAAGATGGCCAACCCATGCCTCAGCTTAAAAGTAGGCCTATAAAATGCCTACTTTGCATTGGGAACTTCCAAATAGGTCCAAGCCTCAATTGCAAATCTGAAACTCTGTTATCAATTTAGAAATAATTCGAGTGAACATCTCAAAAGATGCATAATCTCTCTCTGAAGCTAGGGGTTGGTTTACATTTGAGGGTGAGATAACGTTTATCTAATTTGGGGAACTATTATTTCCTTCTTACTCTCAATTCGACATTTAAATCAAGATAAGAATCCAACATGATTTACTTGGGTACAATTTACCATCAACAACAGGGCCATGCTAACAAGCATTTTGGGGGCATTTATTAAGCATATTCTTTACTTTTGACCATTTCATTAAAAAAATTTAAGAAAGCAAGAGATCAATTATTGCCATAAAAATCTCCAATTAGATTATGATTTCGCTGTCGAGCAGGGTATTTTAGAGATAAATGAGTGACGGTATCCACGTCGTGCATAATGTCATAACTTCAAGCCATGTTGCGATAAAATCCCTTGCCAACTTGTTTCTCGAGCATAACAACATCATGTATATAAACTTCCTAAATTGCAATATACAGGTAGAACTAGGGTGACGTGACCGTATCCTCCGTTCCATAGATACAACCCGCTCATCACAATTCATTCGGGATGGGCTGCCCTCTCTCCATCCTCGTATAAAAGGAAGAAAGGTAAGAACATAGGCATCGTTCGAGCAAATAGGTATCTCAATTTCTGCCAATATTCTTTTTACTTTACTTGAAATCATAAAATTGTTCCAGTTAGCAATCTCGGTGTAATCATTCATAAACAAGAAGGCATCACATGAAATTACAAACTATGGATCTTTCAGCAATTACACATTTAAATTGTCCCAAATTAGGTCGAACGGTTAATAGCAGATCTAGTCAAGCCTCCGACCACGAGCATCGTGTAAGGGCACTAGAGAGAGTCGTAACGTAAGAGTAACAGGCCCAGTCGTGTGTTATTGGAATGCTGGTTCCAACACATCTGAGCCTCCCATAACAAGAACCTGATAGCTTCTCCTATCAAAGAACTCAAGACTTCTCCAGAAATCTCCAGATTTCTCGAATATCCTTTAGTTCTTGATTTATATGTATAGAGGGCCCCAAGCGAGCCACACAGTGTCATCCCAATAAGATCAGCATTTCACAAAGCACCTAGAGGAGTTCAGCAAGAAGAATACCAAGAAAATCTGTGGAAAGATAAGGAGCTAAAACCAAAGTGACTCCAGGAAATCCAATATGAAACAAATTGGTCATCTAGTAGAAACCACACAAGAAAATGCCAACACCAAGAGGATAGTGGTGGATACTTGTAGACAACTCAGCCGTCATGGAACAAAACATAATTTATGACAAACAATCTATGGCAGAACGATCGAAGAAACATTTGCACAAGAAATAAAGAGGGTACAGTATAAACTACTAAGATGCATCAGAGGAATTCGAGAGCCTCAGGCACTCACTCTGGCACCTCCTAAGACAAATATCGTTCCAATTGGGCACTTGATGTTGATTAACACACACAGTTCTTGCACATGCATCAGCACAAGCATCAAGCTGGGATACACCACAAACAGTGACACAAGTATCGGGAGTTGGGTCTTTGGAAAATGAGCCGACCTTCTTCAGCATCCTCTTTGAAGTGCAGACCCTTTCGCAGACAAATATCTCTTCAGAACTCTTTTCTCGCCCCCTCACGCTCTTCAATCTCTGTTCCTCGGCTCGCCTTTTCCTTATCCTCCAAGCTTGCCCACCAACAATGGCAGGTATCACGGCTCCAAGCAAAGGCCACCACACTTCCACCATCACTGCTTTTCTCGTACAATTTCCTTAACTCAATGTAGTCTACACCTATCAAAACATATTCATCATAAGCAGAATATAGATAACTTGCTCAATTTATCTCCATATTTCCCCAATACCCATCTCATTGTCAAAAAAAAAAAGAAAAAATAATTGGCCTCTTCTTCTTGAAGCTATCTTACTGATATACAACCTTGACATCACGATATCGAATCAGTTCGAACTACAGAGGCTACATATAAATCCTACCAACGAGATATACAAGGATACTGGAACTCGACTCTTCACATCCACAATACAACGTATCAAATCTATGCACATTAAAAATAAACAAAGGCCTACTATTCATGCTTTAATAGTCAATTTTGCATCCAATAAGAGTCATTTGCAATTATGCATAACAGGTTAAGCTATCATAGAATGTGCTCGAAACAAAAAAGGGAGACAAAGAAGTTTCTTTTGACATCAAATACAAAGCATGCTCCAAAAAGATGCAACAAGAAGTTGTAGCAGTTTTATAGCTGAGGCAGTGTATTTTCCAAGTCACTTAAAGAGCTCTCCAGATGCATAACCAACCACTACGATGAGAAAACTCCAAACAAACAGCATCCCATTGAATTCATAATGACCCTGAAGACTAAGATTCAACACAGAAGCATGGCAAATGGAATTTCAACTAGAGATTAGGGAACAGCATCCAACGGTAGGCTCGAATGGACAACTTAATCGAGTCATGCTGCCGTGCCGTAATCATACCGCACCGAAACAGGAGTGCCAAATAGGTTCGGCTAATGCGAAAAGCGTCGGAGTTCCCGAACAACGACTTTAGCAAAGTGTTTAACACAGTTAGTAAATGCGTCCCCACGGATTAGCTTGGCGCAACGAAACGCTATGCAAATCCACACGTCCGCCATCGCTTTTAACAGGCAGACGAACTTCGAATCGCACGTCGCGAGGGATTCACCTGCACATTTTAGAGAGGACCGCGGCAAAGCGCGAGACGCGCGGACGGCTCCGGCGACGGCGAGAAGGGCGCGGGCGGCGAAAAAGGTCCCTGTGACGAGACGATTCCGACGCGGGACTCCGATGAGAACGAGACGCGAGCGCAGGGGAAGAAGAAAAGACGGAGTCCTCGAACCTGGAAAGTCGCGGGCTACGGCGAGTCGAAGCGGGTAGGACGGCGGCCGCCGGCGATTCACGCCCCCGTCGCCGGCGAGGCGATCGGCAAGCGGGAGGACAGCGCTAGCGCTAGAGAAGGAGTGTGCGTGTGTTAGGGTTCTGAGGGAGTGAAACGAAAGAGGGCAGAGGAGAACCTGAAGGCAGAGAGAGGTTTAGACGGGCCGGTTTAATCCGGTTTTTTACACCATTTCAACCGACCGGTCGAACCGAAAACTATCAACGGACGCGCGCAAAATAGGAATCAAGTTCACATTTTCTCCTCTTTATTTATGTGACTTTTTGCAATTGGGATCTCAATTTCTTTTTTTTTTTGGGCGCAATCTAATCTTTCCCATAATTATTAACATATCTAATCACGTTGATGCGATCAAATTAAAAATAGATAAGAGCATTAGAAGGTTTCAAACTCACAACTCATATCATCATAACTTATTGTCTCAATGTGAAGGTAGCAAACGAGGGCAAGTCAAAACGATTTCAACTCGATTAATTTATTTTGCAAGTCATTCCAATTTACAAAATTTCAAGTGCAACCCGTGGTCCCCATCAATGGTTTTAAGGGAGTTTGGCTAGTTTTGACTTAATTATGAAAGTTTAACCGTATAGGATTTTGCTTTTTGTTTTTTTAATTATCCTAAATTTTGCGTTAACGCACTTTTGACTTTTTCCAATCCGAAAACACCTATAACTTCCACCTCATATAAATGTATGATTTGTTTACAATTCTTACAAATTCAAATAATTATAAATTATGTCGAGGAAGTAAAATGTTGCTTTTAACTTTTTGAAAAGCACAAGCGAAGGGAGCTTTTCTTTAGTGTTGTGAGTACTCATTAGCAAGGATAAAAATAAGATTCCATGTTGGCCAATAGATGAATGGGTATTCTACATCATCCTAAATTTTGCGTTAACACACTTTGATTTTTTTTCAACTCGAAAATGGCTGTAACTTCCATTTCATATAAATTTAAGATTTGTTTACAATTTTCATAAATTCAAATTACATTTTAAATAACGTTGAGAAAGTAAAATGTTGCTCTTAACTTTCGAACATGTAAAGATTTTCTTTAGTGTTGTGAGTACTCGTTAGCATCAGAAAATAAGATTCCACGTTGGCCAAAAGCTTATGTCTTTCCATTTCCTTTTAGACAAGTTTCTATGTCAAACTAATTTTCCTTTAAAAAATCTAAATTAGTATCTCATATCCAAATCTACCTTCCATTAACATTTCATCAAGGGTGCCAATTTGGCTTTTTTTATGAGACAAAAAGTAGTTGGATGCAAATATATATGACGTACCAATTTGAGATTTTTTGTATGTCATAAAAATTAATTTAAAATAAAAGCGTCATGAGATACTCGTTTGAGATATTTCATGAGATGAAAACTAATTTGAGGTAAATATATCATGGTTAGTTGTTCGAGCTTTTTAAAGGTATTAATTTTCTTTTTGGAGAAGTTTAAGTTATTTTAAGGAAAAATAACACAAATGATTCTTGAACCTTAGCATAATGTGCAATGTTGTTCTAAAGTTTTAATTTGTTGAACGTGGTCCATAAAATTTTTGTACAAGTTCAATTTAGTCCTTAAACTATTTAAAAATGTTTGATGTTGTCTCGAACTTGAACTAATAAAAGCATTACATTAGTTGTTTTCATATAGCTTAGAGATTATTTTATGGATTATATTGAACAAATTAAAAAAGTTCAAGAATAACATTGCACACAATACCAAAATTCGGAAACCATTTGTGTTATTATCCTTTATTTAAAGGGTTTGTACCACAAAAAATTTCAAACTAATATGCATGTGATAAATTTATCAAAATTATTATTTTTATCATCAAAATCACAAACTAGTAAATCTATAATAAATTTATCTCAAATCAATTTTTTTATTATCAAAAACCTCAAATTGATACATTTATAATAACTTTACTCTCCATTAATATTCATTAATTGGATTAATATTATGAAAAATTATAAATTAGTATATATACGACAAATGGAGAGTAAAATTTGAAATTGTCATGGTTATCTAGCTCAACAATCGGATAATAAAGTTTCACGAAAATTAACGATAAATTTATTATAAGTATATCTACTCTTATAATAATCTCAGATGGTCCTTATACTTTTACTTAATGTGCAAAGATTTGCTTAATTTTCATGAAAATACTATTTTTTTCTTCTTTTTTTTTCTTCTTCTCTCTTCCCTCCGCCGGCCATGGCGGAGTCGGGCGGAGGGAAGAGATAAGAAGCAAAAAAAAAAAAATTACAAATGACTAAATCGACATTTATAAGTTCATGGATCAAATTAAGCAAATCGAAAAGTTTCAATGACTAGATCGAATATTTATCGTTAGTAAATAAAAAATTTACTATTACAAGTGTATCCAAAGTCTTATTTTATAATCAATTGTCTTTCCTTTTTGCTTTTTCCATTTTTTTTTTTTAAGGTGACATGGTCAAAAGAATCCCACCCAAGTCTCGACTTCTCCGTCTTCAACAGCGACTCTCTTTTGACCTTTATTATTCCATTCCTGTGTTTCCTCACTCCCTCCCCCCCTTTCTTCTTTCTTCATCTCTTCGGCTCTTCCTTGTCTTCCCGACGTCCGTTTCTTCGGAACTCGGAAACTCTCCGTCGGCCGGCGGGGAAGGCGGTCCGCAGGTAACGACGCTTCATCGCTCGCCGTCGCAATTTCAAATCTCTCTCTCTCTCTCTCCATCTCCTGTTCCGGTCGCTGCCGCCGCGAGTGTCTCCGCGCCGGCTCCTCCGTCGGAGCATCGGTTACTCGGGAAGTCCGCCGGCAAAGGGACCGGAATCGGTGCTCCCGTGCTGCATTTTGCGCTTTTTTCCTTCTTTTGCTTGGCCTTTTGTCGCGTTTGTTGGTCTTCTCGGCGGACAAGCCGATGTCAGGAGTGGCGTTCCATGCGCGAAGAGCCAGCTTCGGCTGCGTTACGCTGCCTTTGCGCGTGCACGATGACGGTGCGGATGACGAGCTTGTGTGTTGCGAGTCCTAAAATGTGCTTTGACGAAACTCGTCGGACCGGTGGGAATGCGATCGATCGGATAATTTCTCGCATATGACCATGACGATCGCCTTTTGAGGTATCTACATGTAGGTCGTGGAAACGCTGTTCTGGAACTGCGAGGTTTAAGCGTTCAGCATAGTGCCTTGCCATGTGCATGACTCCATCTCCAGTTCCTTGTCTCCTGTTTTTTCGGTTCGATTACTAGCTTTGCACTTGCCAGGCTTTAGGCGCAATGAGGGAAGGTGAAAATGTACTGCGTATTGATGGTGGCTTTGGTCAAGAGATCGCCTCGTTTTGGCGAAATACCAAAAAAGACATTACTTTTAGACCAAAAAAGACATTTCTTTTGGAAACGATACGGTTTATGCTTTGCATGAGGTAAATCTAGTGGCCAACAAGCTTTCAAGCTGTGATTGGAATGGTCTATGGGGATCTAATGATAATAAGGATTAGCTGATGCCATTTATGGGTAATTCTTAATGAATCAGTGGAATTGTTCGTGGATCTCTTTCATGAGATTATAGATTCAGATTTGTTTGTGGCCACCTGGAGGCGCTTTTTTTTCTTTTTTCTTTTTCTTTTCTAGTTGTGAAAACAACTGTATTATACATCTTATGCAGCTGAGGAAGTCTATGACTTGTTATATAATTGAGAGTGAATTATGATATTTCCTGCTTAGTCAAATGAGACGGATGAATGGTGTAGAGATGTTCTTGGTGAGATATTTGAGATTGATATTCATGGTATTCATCATTGAGGATGAAGTTACTTTGCTTGATGACGAAGTATTAATATGGACTCATTAAAAATGGACGAGATGAAGCAGTTCATTGAGAGTCTTTGATTATAAGATGCTAGAAGGTATCAGTATATGTAAATAATGTTTGTGGGTACAACAAGGATGTTTTAGTGACATAGAAGCATCCAAGAAAAATGTAGACTTGGATAAGAGTTTGAGAAAAATGAGGGAGAAACTTGAGAGGAAATGTGTGGATCTCTTAGAGAAAGTCCTTTAATTTTCATATACCTAGACAAGAATGTGGGGCTTATGATTATGCGAAAGCATTTCTATATATGACTGTGCAGGGGAAAGGAAAGTTGCAAGGGTGGTCTTCATCTTCTAAAAGCTATAATAAGCAAAATTAGAAATTTCGGATAATTTCACATAGTGAATTTATATATATTCGATATGACTGGAAGTGTAACTAAATCTTCTCTTTGTTGCCAGGGACACCTAATTGATAGTGTTTCAGGGAAAAGGGGGAACTAATAGATGATATAAGAAAAGAATTTGGCGATGATCCTTGATGTATTATTTGTAATGTTGGTAGGATCTATGAAGAAAAGTAATCCTTCAAGCATTAGATCTTCAGTCGCCGGGAATACTGGTATGGAAGGTACATCTATTCAATCAAAAGGGGATTTTGTGCCAGGGAGCTTGATTTGGGTCAGGCTCAATGGTGATTCATGGTGGCCGGCACAGGTTTGTCAAATGCTTCTGTGGTTCTGGACATTAAACCTTTGAATTGCTTTTTATGCTTTGGCTATCTTCCACAACGCGTTACTCTGGGAAAGTATTCATTTTCTTAATATGCTTTCTCTGTTAGGTTGTTGATGGTGATGCCGTGAGTGAGAGCAATAAACCCAGTAATAGGTTGGCGGGTGAAGTTCTTGTACGGCTGTATGGGAGCTACAAACAGTGAGTCAATATGCCTGCTCTCTAATGACTGCTCTTGCGTTTAAATGCTTAATTAATTCTCTTATTTTGTAGTTTGTATGCGGATCCTCTTAAATGCCGAAATGAGTTTGAAAGTGTAAGTTAGCTGCAAAGTTCTGAAAGAACGACACCTTCCCTTTCCTTTAAAGTCCTTTGAATCATTGGTATTGGTTATTGCCCTCTACCTTTGCCAACATTTTCTGTATATTCGAAAACTCAGGTGCTCAAACAGAATAATGGGAGCTATCATCATGTATTCGTTAAAGCTCTTAAGACGGTATGCTTATCTTGTGTTCTCATTTGAGTTACTACAGATAGCGCTCAAGGAGTATAATGTATGCTCCCAGTTAGTTCTGAATTTCTGGTGGAGTTAACTGCAACTTGTCTCTGGATATAGGAACTTGCTAGTTCAACATCTGCCAAATTGAAGGAATGGGGATGTAAACATACAGGTAAATACAGAAGTTGCCTTCCATAATGTAGCAATTATCAAAACACCGAGCCATCCAATGTAAAGACAGTTTTTGCTGCTGGTTATCCAGTTACAGAAGCAACCCCATAGGCTTTTGCTTTCTTGTCTCTCCGCAACTGCAGTCGTTGTAAAATCTTGGTTTAGTCATCAGGGATTCTTAAGCACAAGAAATCTCTATTTTTAGAATAGAAATAGATAATTGAGGGCTTGTTATTCAACAGTATTACATGACTAAATATCCATGTCAATTAATATCTATTAGCTTCTTATCTGTCTCCCAGAATTGCTTTTTCTGGTGACACCTTTTCTTGTATCCTTGGGTATCACATGGTGGATAGCATCCTGGCTGAATGTTAAATCCTCATGCATTTTTCAAATGGTAGGCCAGGCTCTGTAGACAATGCTGTATTATGGGTTAAGAATGCCAATCATGTCCAGAAAGAATACGTCCGTAGCCCTTCTGACTATAATGGTGGGGCTTTTCCACTTTATTTATGTGCTGAAGAAAATTATATTTCTAACTTATCTCTGCTTATTTTTTGATGTTCTTCTGGGCCATTCTTCAGATTATCTAATTCTTTCCTAAATTTTGGACTTCTAATGAGGTCATTCAGAGCCTTGCCATTCTTATGTAGCTTGGAGAAACACCAGCTGGGATAACCTAGTTTGACATATGCATTCTTTTTAAATCACGAGATAGTTCACCCTGTTCATCTTCAATCTGACTTTACCATAGGATACCTCATACTTTATTTGTGCATGCAGAAAGTTTTTAGCTGCAGAAACAAGCTATATACTTTGTTTATACAGAAAATGCTTGTTTCTTTCAGCAGCAATGCTAAAAAAGAAAAAGATTAGTGTCGTGTTTGTAGATGCTTCAAATTTCAAGTGACTGCCTTGAAGTCTTGTGTTTAATCTTACACCAGCTTATGTTAGGAGGAGTAAGTAGCGACAGATCCTATTGTCCTGGATAGGACAAATTTAGCTCAGTTTGTCCCTCTCTTCCCAGTGGGAAATAATTGATTTTACCTCAATGAAAGGAGGGAAAGCCAGCTCTATTTTGATACTACACTTATGCTAAATAGACTTGCTGCAATATTGATTTCCATATTCAACCTATGACTCATATTTATAATATCATAATCACAGTGATGCTTCTCTTAACTTATGTGTCACAATTGCTTTTGTATAACAAATAATGGAGTTTAGGAAAACTGGTGATATCATATAGCATTTTTCTACAATGTTTATCTTTGTGAACTAGCGTCATCTAAAATATTTAACCAAGTTGTGGATGGAAACTGGTGAAGCTTGAACTGTTGCTTGATTCCTCCATGTGTACAATATACATAGATTTGTTTAGTGATTCTTTCATCTACTACAAAGCCAGCGGCCTAACTACCTTGCCACTGGAACTGCATCCATTTGATGGGTCTTCAAGAGAATGTCAGGATGCATAGGTATCTCTATCTTTTTCCGGCTATCTGAGCTGCTCATTGTGGCTTTCAAAAGCCTGCTCAATTAGCAAGCTAAACTGTACGTCAAATTGGGTCATAGTCTTTAGGGCGGTTACTTTCATTTGGGACTGTCTTTTGTGAATATGATATGCAGAGTACTCAACCTTTTCAATAGCTAACATGCTCAACTGCATTTGTTTGACATGGTATTTGACTAATACGGCCCATGAGATATAATCTATGTTGCGTTCTGTAGATTGAGTGTGAAGGTAACAAAAGACACCTTGCAATTACATTAGGTTTAGCACTTGTCTACACTTGCATGGCTCCCCCGTATAAAGCTGTGATCCGTGATAGGAGTTCCAGACTTCCTGCTTAGTCGTTGCCTGTTTGTTTGAATCTGCCCATCATTGTGGAAAGAGAATAAGTTATCTATCAAATTATTGCTTTCTTGAAGCATCTTTTTCTTAGCTCGCTACCATTAAATGTAAAGATACCAGTTATTGATTATATGATTTTGATGTGTTTTGTGCAGAGAGAAGGAATGGTGCTTCCAAGGATAATGGATCAAATCAAGATATGGAGGATAGGACTCAGAATTTAGAAGACAGGAAATCTGTGGGTTGGCTTAGAATGGGTCTTTTTATTATAGTACTTTTACTTGCTCATAATGACTCTAGAGATGTTGTAAATAATCCTGGTTCCAGGGAGATGCTGATGCAGAAGGTTATACAGATTTAAGTGTGAAGAGGACTGGAGGACATAGTGCTCATCCAATAGCTGAGGGATCCAAGATGAAGTTGGTAAATACTAGGCCTTGTATGCATGGTTTTTGGGCTGATTTTCTTGGTGCGCATTTGCTGCTTGTACCTGTCTGAAGAGTCTGTTGCTTCTAGGGTTCTCAGAGAGCTGAAGGAGCAACCTTGAGAACCTTTCAACGAAGTAAGACACACAGAAAAGAAAGGCTAACTGACGATCAAGATCCATCAAATACTAAAGACGGTTTGCCGACAACACCAAGAACTGTAGAGGCAGGAGAGAGTGGCATTTCTAGGAGAGAGAGAATTGACAAGTGTCTAGAGCTAAAGAACGGGAGCACTGAGCATCTGAAGATCAGAACTCCCAATCAAGATTGGGTCGAGAAAAATCATGAATCGACCACAGACAATGCTTCTGTTTCAGCAAAGAGGAGGAGCTCAAAATTGAGGCAAGATAGTGTATCAAGCAGAATCAAGCTGTGTGGACGAAGTGCAGCAGAAAAAGCAAAACTAAGGATCTCAGGACAGCTTGGTCCACAGGCTAAGCCTAAGGCCATTGTCACAAGTATCGAGTCGAAAGTGGAAAGCAAATCCTTGAAGAAGCATTATGAGGTGAAGAATGAACAGAAGCAGAAGAGCTTTTGCCAGCATGAACGACAAGGCTATGATGAAGTTGATCAACATGATAGCATGGCTAGAGGGTTAAAGAGGAAAGATCAAATTATGGACCATGATAAAGAATGCAAAATTTTGAAGCAGGAGGAGAACCGGAAAAACTGCAAGCCGAGTAGCATAAGGGTCGATGAGAATTCAATCAATGAATCCCCTTTGCTAGAGAGGTCAGTGAAGAAGCTGGATGCAATCAAAAGAAAAACTGAGCAAGATAATGTGCAGAAGGAACTCGAATCAAATATAAAATATGCCAAGGAGGAAACAAAGATGCAACCTGCAAAAGAAGTTGAGTCGGTGAAGAAAAAAAGCCAGCAAGTGCAACGGTGAGGATGCTACTTTTGCTCATCTAATTATCGCATTTCTGTCTTTCTGCTAGTGACTTAGCCTTTTTTTTTTTCCAAAAAATCTCAGACACCTTCTCCCAGTTCAACTGGAAGAGCTCAAGAACTTAGCACCCGGCGATTGCGAGTAATGAGAAGTCTTGGGCTGATCAGTCCTGCAGGGTCGCCATTTCCAAGAGGGAGAACACCATTGTCTTAGTTTTTGATCCGGGTGCAAAGGAATTGGGATTTTTCCAAGTGTGGATAGTTGTTTTGTCTTGACATCTAATTTGGTTGTCTCAACTAAAGATTTAGAAGGCGGTAGCCACAAAGCTTAAGAGACCTAACCTTAGTCAACGCATGCAAATATTCTCCCAACTTTTGAGTCATTAATTCACGGTAATGCTGCCTTGAAATTTTGTTTAAAAGAATCATTCCTTTAGTTAGAGGGCGGGAATGATTGCCACAGATGGTGCTTACTGTTTGCCCAGAATCTATCAGAAATGTTAATGCTGAGTTTGAGATATCAGTTTGGTCTGTCCACTTTCAAAGCTTTGCCTAAGTGATTACCATGTGCTTGAGTCAACCTTTCTTTGGGTTTCACTTTTGGGCCCTCTGCATAATGTTGGCCGTGGTGTACAATGTCCCACGATACCAGGATCACGGCGTGACGCAGAAAATGCTCGTGTGGGTCATTAGTCGCTCCATGGATCGTCTCATTTTGTTCAGGTTCTTTGGATGTGCTCTGTCCTGCAATTTTCTTCTCGGGCACATCTGGCTTTTCACATTCACATAAATGTGCATGTCGGTATGAAGTCCAGGCGCTAGGCCAATAGGGAAAAGTATCGAGTTTATGAGATACATCGCGGAAGACAACGAACTGCATCCTGGAAAATCTAGTACGCTCGCATTTCGGCGATGTTGTGGCCATGCATTTTAGGGCCAAAATCTTACAAGTTACTTCAAAAGCTTCACCTGACGGGACAATGAAGCATAGACTCACATTTTCGGTCCCGTCTGACTTCTGCCTCTGAACAGAAATGGAATCGCTGGTTCCTTTCTCGGGTATTCAATTGAGATCTATTTCCTTGAACATGTAGCAAAGACAGCTACATTATTTTCGATTTTACCCTCTTATGAACTCGTATTCAACTGGACTGCCTCACTCTGTCAAGTTGGCGTAACCGAGACGACCCTGCGCATTTGCTTACTCACTCTCTTACTACGATAGGCGACATCTTCAATTTTCGATTTCACGGATTAGAGAAGATTCGATGCAAAGTGCATCTGCTTTCTTCTGGGTTAAGTTGCAAATGCCAGACATGGCAAATGACACGTTGCAGTCCCAAGCCCGGCATGGGCCATTGGGATATGCACCGCGATGGATCAAGCATTGGGAGGGGCGCGTGCTAGGCCAAGGGTCCAAGCCTGTTGGCATGGCATGGCATGGCATGGCTAGGCGCGGCTCGGCACGAGGAATGGGTAAGCGCCTAATATTTTGATCTTTGCAAATGATGCCTAATCCTTTTTTGTCAAAACGCTGCAGATATCCTCACAATTGTGATCTCTAATGGCTTTTATTCTAGCTGGAAAATACCCCATAACGGCCCAACCAAATTTTCAAATACTGAAAATCCGATTAAGGCCTTTCTTATTTGGAGGAGAAAATTATCCAAAAAGTCCTAAACCTATTACACTTCTGCCAATTCAGTCATAAACCTTTTAACTTTGCCAATTCAGTCCTAAACATTTTCACTTCTTACCGATTCAATCCATTCGGCCAATTTTGGCCGGAAAATGCTGATGTGGACGACGGCGGTGCCACGTAGGACCGCCGACGCTAATGTGAATAATTTTTAATAATATTTTAATATTTTTTTGATTTTTTTTTCCTTCTTCTTTTTTCTTTCTTTTCTTTTTGGTTTTTTTCTTCCCTTTTTCGATGGTCGGCCACCGGCCACAAGCGACGGCCCGCCACCGGCCACAGCCAGCCAGCTGGCCTCGCCCGCTACAGACGAGGCCCGGCCGGGCGAGGAGGAGCCCCGACGAGGGGAGCCCTCGCCCAGGCGCTGCCCAGCGAGGGCCGGCCTCGCCAAATCTAGCGAGGGAGCCCTCGCCTAGACCGGATCCGGAGAGGCCGGCCCGCCCCCGGCCGCCCGAGCGTCGGCCCGATCGGGGCGAGGGCCGGCCTCGCCGATCCGGGTCCGGGTGAGGCCGACACTCGTTGCCGTTGCCCGGCCAACGCTTGGCGAGGCCGACCTAGCTTGGGCGAGGGTCGGCCTCGCCCAGGCGACCCTTGCCAGGCCGCACGGGCGAGGGCTCCCCTCATCGGGGCTCCTCCTCGCGCGGCCGGGCCTCGCCCGTGGCGGGCGAGGCTAGCCACCGGGCCGTGGCCGGTGGTCGGCCGTCGCCGTGGCCGATGGCCGGCCACCGGAAAAGGAAATAAAAAAAGTCAAAAATAAAAGAAAGAAAAGAAAAAAAAACATAAAAAATAGAAAAATAATAAAAATTCAAAAAATTCAAAAAAAAATTAAAATATTATTAAAAATTGTCTACGCGCCGACGGTCCTATGTGGCACCGCTGACGTCCACGTCAACATTTTCCGGCCAAAATTGACCGAATGAACTGAATTGGCAAAAGTGCAATAGGTTTAGAACTTTTTGGACAATTCTCCCTGTTTGGAGTTATTGTAATTTTGTAATATGAATATTTATAGATTTTACAGTTGGCAGACCTTGGCTTTTTACATTTGTAGAATCATACATAAATTTCTCACATAACATCTCGAGACTTAAAAGATACATTTTTTTTTTTGTTTCAAATTTTGTATTAAAAAAATACAAATAATAAGCGTGACGTTACTATTTTCAAACAGGCCAACCTCCATTTCTTCTTTTCTTTTTTATTTCTTCGAATTCTTGATAATGAAATGTAACGATTTTGTGTGTATTGAGCCTTCATTAATGGCTATCCTGTTCAATTCAAGCTGTGTTCAAATCTTGCGACAAAAGAAACAATTACAACTCTATATCCTTCATGTTCATACCATATGTGAGGAAACAACAAAAATTACAAAATTAATTGCAGTTTCACGTAATCCAACAAAGCTCAGAATATTTGAACAAACGTTCTTACATGATTGGCGAAATCTTGAATTACCACAGGAGGCGAACATTTATTGATTTTGCATGAACTCTGTAGCCTATGGATTTTGATTCCGATACCGAATTAGAATAGATTATATAGAAGGATTGGTACGTTGCTTAGAATCAATCGTGTATTACGCCGAAGCAGTATTTATACAAGAACAATATGTATAGTGAAAAAAGTAATCGAACAATGAAACTAGTTAAACCTAGAAAATAGCCAGAACTACAGAATCATTTATAATCTCATGCAATCCGTCGAAAGTTTAGGAGTATCCTGACAATATTCTAACGAGACCATCAAACATAACAGAAAGAGGATGTTTATGAAACTCTGAAACGCCGAGTTTGTATGTTAAAAACCTGAAGAACGGGGGTATTTGCAAGAAACAAAACAAGTTGAGATTATGTCTTTCTTCTCTTGGTTTAGCGGTCAAGTGGTGTTCGGGCTAGCGTCCACGCACGTCGGCTAAGCTGCCTTCAAAGGCGATCTTAAAGACGCCGAAATGTCTTTTTCTTCTATAATCTCTGTATTACCCAATGCCCTTGCCTCAGTACTCACCAAGTGGAACTATAGATTTACGAGCGAGCGATATCGTCAAGAGAAACGAAGGAAAGATCATTGAAATGTCTCTGTCCTTTCAAGTGGAAACTTTGTTCATATCCGACAAGAGGGCAAAACCCTGTTTTCAATGACACAAGACAGACAGCAATGAAGCCAATTTAGGGCAATCGGTCATGTTGGCTGTCTTGTACATTTGCCTTCTTTGTTTTTTCCTCTCTTTTCTTCCTCTTCTTGTACCCTTTTTTTCATCCTAATTCAAAGCAAGAGAACAAGAAGAAAATAGACGCATGCCAAACTGTTTTGGAACATTATACTGTGGATGTAACTTCGTCTTTTCACAAGCATCCTCGAGATCATGAGCTGTCATTTGATCATTCAATGACCTCCATATTCGACATGAGAATACAACTTTACTCTCTATAAAATGCAGTCGATTTGATAAATCGTCAGAAAATTAGCCAGTCTAATTTGCTAGAAGTTAAATAAAGGGGCAAATGGTTTGTTATTAGTGCAGAGAAAACATGCAAAGCCCCTCCAAAGAATATAAAACAGGTTGAAAGAGACACGAGTAGAAAATATCTCAGTTATGATCATCTGTGATATGCTTGTTTCCCAGTAGAATCTTGGCAGAGGGAAAAAAAAATAAGTTCAAAAAACAGTGACAACGAGCATCTATGGAAACTTGCATGTGACCATGTACTAGGATGGACCCCCACAAGCCAACCGACAAGCATCCCTATTATTTCTGGAACTAGAGATGGAGAGAGAGAGAGAGAGAGAGCCAGGAATAGCTGAGAAATTGCCCCCTTTTGACACCAACTAGAGGCTGAGGGGATACCATGATGAAGACGACATGTCCTGTGCACTGCTCAGTTTTTGCATGCAGAGTGTCTCATCTCATGCATACTGCTACTATCACTCACCCATCAATGGCCTTGTGCTGCGTTGCCCTCTTGTATATCACCATTGGACCCCCCAAATATACCTCTCTTCTCCTGGAGCACGACTTCAAAAGAGACTTCTCCAAAAAAGGTTCGAAAGGAATTTAATTGAGCCTCTATTAATCCTATCTATGTTTATTTATCAAACTTAACATAACCCCTATCAAGTATCCTTGTTCGTTTCCAAAGGTCCTAAGGAAAATCACATTTGGAAAACCTCGAATTTGCATTTCATAAATTAAGCTTCAATTTGATAAATTTTCCAATTTTTCTTATAATCCAAGGATGTGGGCATGGAGACTCGACTATGTGAAGACTCATGAAATACCCTGTAAACTCTTAATGAACTGGTTAATTCTAGATTTTTAATCTAAGCGGATGGTATTGACAATTTGCACAAGGTTGATGAGATTTGAATAAGTTTTCTCAATTTCCTGACATGGAAATCCTTCAATACCCCTAGTCAAATCAACCGCACCAACCCTAGGAGCTTTGGCTCGATTACTTGATGGAGTGCTTAGCCAAAATGGGACAAAAGGGGGAAAGGAAAAAATGAAAAAGGAAGACGTCAATGTTGGAATTCACTCTTAGTAGTTTGAACTAACGCTCGTCATCTGTATATATTTAGATCACATGAGTCTTATACAAATACACTTGTTATATTCAGCATCCATCACAGTTGATCATATTACCAAATATACAAATTTTATAAATTAACCTCGAGATTGATTTAAATAAAAAAAATTTCTAATGCGAATATTTTCAAATTAACCCGTAATTATTTTCTTAACCTCACAAACCTTCTTGTTTTTCTGGCATTTAAAAAAAAAAAAAAAAGAAAAAGAACAAGAACAAGAAGAAGACGAAGAGAGATTGGTCTATTTATATGCCGACCTCCTCATCAGGACTCAAAAAGTCTCCCCTCTCCTCTTCTCTCTCTCTCTCTCTCTCTCTCTCTCTCTCTCTCAGTTCCTCCTCCTTGTCACTCACATATTCCTCCCTCTCCGCTTCATCTCTCTCACCCCCTACTTCTCATTATAAAGCTGTCCTCATCTTATCTTTCTTGTTATTTAACTCGACATATGTAAATGTATGCCATCGGCTCGGGAGCTACTCCAATGGACTCGAGACCTCTCGGACTCGGCATCCCTCATACCGGACCGGCTCGGCCTTGTCAAGAGCCCCCTACAGCCTCACTGAACTCCATCGACAGCGCGGACCCGTCGCTGAGTCACATGATGAGAAAACTGTCAATGACGGCAAGCCGGAGCCACAAGGAAGCGGAGAGGAGGCGCAGGCAGCGAATCAACGCCCACCTCTCCACCCTCCGCTCCCTCCTCCCCTCCACCTCCAAAGTAAGGCCATTAAACACCTCTCTCTCTCTCTCTCTCTAAAGAGGACTTTGCATGTTAGCTAAACAAACGACGTGCCGTAACAATCATGTTGTGGTCAATGTTTCAAGAACTCCTGAGAGCGTAGTGTCAATATCTCATTGAAAACTCGTATCCATATTTGTCGAAATGATTCTCTGAACAAGGCGTCCTTTATATGTTGCGTCCGTCACGAAATTGTGCAGATGGACAAGGCGTCCTTGCTCGCCCAAGTGGTCCACCGAGTGAAGAAGCTGAGGTGCCAGGTCGCTGACTTGGCACGCCGAGATGGGCCCGCATGCTTGGGCCCAGAGCTTCCGGGGCCGCTTCCCAGCGAGTCGGACGAGGCCAGCCTGAGTCGCTGCAGCGGCGAGGAAGGCCTGGTGGAAGCGACGGTGTGCTGCGACGACAGGCCAAGCTTGAACCGGGACTTGGGCCAGGCTGTTCGGGCTTTCGGGGCCAGGGTGGTTCGCGCCGAGATGGCGACGCTGGCCGGGCGCACCCGGTGCATTTTGCGGATCAAGTGGGCTGGGAGGGAGAGTGAATTCGGTGGGCTGAAACGGGCTTTGAGGATGGTTGTGGAGAATCGGGCTTTAGATTGTGGGCCGGACCGAGTGGCAGTAGGGGATAAAAGGACTCGAGCTTATAGTTCGGTTGACACCGTGGGTTGAGGACCGATTGTAAGATCATTAGTCCACATTTAGTTTGATGGCATTGTCAATTAGGTACACATCTTGCCATCAAAAGCTTATCGACGAATCGTTTTAATCATTAAAGTAGCTCAAGTTCACATCAGTATATGATAGTGAATTTGCTTTCCACTTAGGAAAATGAAAGTATTTTAAAACGCTTTATGTTTCATCAATTTTGACTTGACTGCGTTCGTGTATATCGAATTAGGGTTTCTCTTGCTATATGCATTTTGATTGCGGGATTCGATTTTCAACTTTGGTTAAATTTGATGTCTCTATTTATTTATGTAGATACGCCATAACTGGTTAGCAATAGATCTTCACAACATGCCTCACGCAAGAGGAGGAGAAAAAGGAAGGAACCAAAATAAAAAAAAAATAAAAAACACATGCTTCCTAGGGGAAGAAAAGGATTGTTCCCATATGCTGATTGACACTTTGTTGCACCATATCTTATAGAAAGTTTTGATTTTGATATCATTGAGGACCTCACCGCTAAGTATACTTTAATCTAACCAGACAATGATTCTTACTCATATAATCTGATGATTTTCTCCAACCGATCAGTCTCTTTGTTTACTAGATAGACAAACGAACAAAAGAATGTCTAAATCTTTGACCGTTGACTCTGGCTAAGAAAGACCGAGTGAAATACCATAGATGTAAAATTTGTCAAGGGTTGAAGGCCATTAATCATCAGGTATAGTTAGTCGAAAAAGTGAGTGGCTTGAGCCAATGTAAGATGTAAACAGTATGGGCATCGGTAAATGAAGCTCGGTTTAGTCCACAAAAGCCACAACTGACGAAATCTATGATGAGCTAGATGCAAAGTAGTAAACGAAGTGATACAGCCGACGATTTCGAAGACGATTCCCTAGAGCACATCGACGTCGTTATGAAGAAATGAAACCCGCGCAATCATCGGGTAATGGATGCCATAGATCTCGGTAGCAACTAACGATAAAGACCGAGGGATGTGGGTTATTACAGCCATCGAGTCGTGGAACGAGGGACTTCAACAGCGAACCAGTGATGCTGGACGGGAAGAGTGGAGAAGGCGTAACCATCAAGTTGTGGAATTGTGTCTAGGTGTTGATTAACTGTTTGTAAGTATGAGTTGCTAAATATTAAGAGTAGCGTAGGATGTATTTGTTTCTTTTTTTGTCTTTAGTTGTTAATTGTCGATTGTCGGTAGTAGCTATAAGTACTAGAATCGTAATTCACGCAATGGACCACAATTGTCTCTAGTCTCGATATTTTAAATTTTCTTATAGGATTTGCATATCCTATCTCGGAATCGACAAAGAACCTTTCGCATCATTTGTCGATTGATTTATTGAACCATAGCTCAAAAGATATTGTGTTGACATTTTTCAGAGGAACAATATTCTTGTAAAGATATCTCTAAAGTACCCATAATTACAATTTGATTTGTCCTTTTAAAGTCTACATACACACTCGAGATGGTTGAAGAATGCGGATAAGATTTACGCATGAGGACCCCAGGACACAGCATGCATGCATGCTTCGTTTTCTACACAAATATCAAATTGAACAAGCTTTGGTCCCAACTGGGTCCCCATTGAAATTCTGTCTCGGACATTCTACTGGCTTAGAAAACCACTTGGCAAGCTACTGATCGAACATTCTGACTTTCTTCCCCCAGCAGATCGTTTGCGAATTTATTAAGTGTGAACCAAGCAAACATGATTGCGACGCTTGAAACTTGGGCGGCTTTAGAAACGAGTGGAAGAGGGGAAAAAGGAACAACGTCGTCGTCGTGGCAGCACATGGAAAGGGAAGCCTTCCCGTCAAAGCAAGTGAGCTCGGATTTCTGAAAATTTTTAGCAGAGAAAGAAGCCAGGATTGACCCTCGAACGAAGAGATGCAAAGTGGGGGAGGAGAGAGAATCGGTGTCGTGAGAAATCATCCTTTTGGCGCGCCCGCGTGTTCTTTTTGACACGCGATAGTCCGGTCGTAAAAGCAGCCCAAAGTATCGGAAATACTTGCGCATCTGAAGGATGATCGAGCTAATGTATTTCACCGGGGTAAAATTATTTATTTATTTACTTTTTTGGTAACTCAGGATCCGCCGAGCCCAACTCGCTTACGCTCGCCAACCCACGGCCCGTAGAGTGCACGGTGCACCCCGGACCAAGCGTCAATACGTAAGGGGAAACTAGCATAGGACCCTACCACCATAGCATCCACTTAAGACGTGTTAACAACTGTAAGTTTCGATCCTGGGACCTCTGCGATGAAGTGCCCAAAGCCAAAGCAATTTAGCTGCCCACTAGTGGGTTCATTCAAATAGTTTTAAACATATAAATCTTTCAATTACACCAATTGAGCATTAAATATTTTCACATTTTGCTAATTAAATCTATCCTATCAATTTTGATCGGAAATCGCTAATGTGGATGTTGGTAGTGTTATATAAAACAAAAGACATTGACGTGGATAATTTTTAAAATTATTTTTTTACAATTTCTTTTCTTTTTTTTTCTTTCAATCTTTTCCTTTTTTATGACCAAGTCCAGTGAGGGTTGCCAATCGATCCTCGCCAGGCTTGGAAGAAAAAAAAAAAAAGGAAAGAAAATATAAGAAAAAATTTAAAAAAATCGTCTTTTAAAAAAAATTATATACAATTTCAATGTTAGATGGCCAACGTCCACGTCGGTGATTTCCGATTAAAATTGGCGGATAAACTCAATTGTTAAAATCTGAAAAATGTTTAAGACTTAATTGGTAAAAGTATATTAAGTTTAGGACTTTTTAAACAATTTTATGGTATTCTAACGTCTTAAGATACTCGAACCATTGGCTTCCCAAGACCTAGGAACTTACTAAATACAAAGGGGTTCTCCGCCTCATCTTGCACAATCATTGTAGTATACTCAAGCGGTTTTCTATTTTCGGATTTATTTGACTCTCCATAAGAGAAACCTGTCCGATTTTATCCAATTTTATCTCACCTAGATAGTGGAAGGCTTTTTACCTATTGTAATATCATGACTCCGATACAGATAAATTCTTTCTAAACGTGTAATCCATAGGAGTGAGCAGTTCCAGATTTTGTATAGGTTTCACTTGAAACCTATAACCTACCAATTGAAATAGATTCCTTATTTTTTGGAATCTCGAACCATCTTATCAACAGGTTCCAAGGTCAGTTCCATGGTTTACCTAGCTTCTACTTGTATTATTAATCGAACGATTGCAATAAATCATCATATTTAACGACCACCACTTACTATTACAATCCACTAACCACAACTTATATTAAGACGTAGAAAATATATGAAACATTAATAAAATAAAAGTCTTGATTATAAAATGGAAGCTTAGATTAGTGCTTCTATATTATACACTCATCATCGGATGCCAATGAATATTAGAGGATATCACAAAGACAAAGGCAAAGAAAAATACAAAAAATTATTTTAAGTTCCACCAGGTTTTAGATTTCAGATTCTATCTACATAAAACCTATAGGTTTTCTAATTTTTAGAACTTGGAACCCACCCTACATACTCTGGAACCTGGAACTAAACCAGGACCTATCCAATTCCAAGTTCTACCATAAAATCAAGCTCACTCCTAATAGTTCAACGCTAAAAGAACAAAACTTCAAACACTTAATATCTCATTATCTCCTTCTACATCCTTGAGGTCTTTCTTCCTCCCGCACTTCTATCCCATGCTTCATCCCTTGCTCGCATCTCCTGACTGGAGCATCCTAATATAGGCTAAATCATGCCAAGCAAATTTCTCTAACTTCATCTTTAATCGAGGCAACGCCTATCTTTCAATCTCGTCACGCATCCGACAAAGTGTTCTCATCTCTGCCACCCTCATCCATGCACCGATGCGCATGCTCATGTATAACCACCCGGCATTCCTCGCCATAAAAGGACATGGCGTGGCCTAACTCAGTGCGTAACATCTCTATGGATTTATGTCTCTTATCCAAGCCCTAATCACTTCGAAGAATTATAAAACAATTCATAAATAGTTCAGTACATATGAATTTAGTCGAGCATCGTACAGGGTATGACACTGCACAGGGTAAAGGGTATAGATAGTGAGTATGACCTCAAACCTTGATTTTTCTATGTACTCACCTATTTCGATATTTTGAAAATTGGAACCTACCCTAAAATCTTACAATACCCGTTTTGGAACCTAGACGACCATGCTGGTTCTACAGGGCTCGACAATAAGCTAGCCCCCAGACTTACGGGCCGGCTAGGTGACCCCTGTCCGAAGCCTACTCGGCTGTAGGAATTATGTTAAGACAATCTTTAAGACGAGGGAGCTTGAACAACAAAGTAGGTCCGGTCTTAGGATCTTTTCCGCTCGATCCCACCGCTACTAATCACCCTCTACTTTGGGTTTTTCTTTCTCCCTTCTTTTTCACCATGACCCGAATCATCCCCCTTTGCCCAAAAACCGACAATCTCAATCAAATTATCTCCTTAGGTCGGAAGCCTTTTGTCTCGGCAGCAAAAGGCGGTTTGAGGTTGAACCCAAGCTCTTTTTTTTCTTTTTTCATTCATCTCCCCTCATTTTCGCAAACATAGATTGTGCTTTGCCCTAAAATCTAGTTTATACGGCGAGAATTAAAGCGCAAACGACAGGATTTTCAAGACGGTACGAGTCGGATTCCTCGAAAACCCTTTTCGTAGCTGCAGCTCGTTCTCATCGAATTTTTTCCCAGGAAGGATTGCTTCGGAAGCATGGATTTAACAACCACCGAATTAAGCAAAGATGAAGGGAGCTGAATCTGACGAGGGCGGTGGGGCCCTCGCTGTTTTACCTCCAAGACCAGCGGCGCCATCAGAGAGAAAGAGAGAGAGAGAGAGTTCTTGAATTCTTGCTTTCAAAGCCCATCCACCCCTTCCCCTCTTTTCTTTCTCTCTTCCTCCCTCCCTCCCCCCGAAAGATTCCACCGATTTGAAAGCATCGCGTTGCCGCCGCCGCCGCCGCCGCCGTTGAAAGCCCGCGGAGAGTCCGTCCGTTCACCATGAAAGGCGAGTATCTGGAATCCCCCAGCGACCACCCCGAAGCGGCCAGCCCGCCGACCCTCTTCGCCAAGCTCCACGACCACCCCTCCTTCTCCCTCCACCACTTCCGCCCTTCTCCTTCCTCCCCCGGCAAGCCCGGCCCCGGTCCCAAGGCGAAGCCCCCCGCCGATCCCCACTCCGGCGACGGCTCCACCATCGATGTCGTCCGCCGCCCCCGCGGCCGCCCCCCGGGTCCAAGAACAAGCCCAAGCCCCCCGTCTTCATCGCCCGCGACCCCGAGCCCTCCCTCAGCCCTTACATCCTCGAGGTCCCCTGCGGCTCCGACGTCGTCGCCTCCCTCCATGGCTTCTGCCGCCGGCGCTCGCTCTCCCTCTCCGTCCTCTCCGCCTCCGGCTCCGTCGCCAACTTCACCCTCCGCCAGCCCCCCTTCTCCGGAGCCTCCTGCGCCACCCTGACTTTCCATGGCCGCTTCGACATCCTCTCCATCTCCGCCACCCTCTTCCCCCGCTCCCCGCCCGCCTCGTCCTGCGCCGCCGCCGCCGCCGCCCCCTCCCCCAACGCCTTCTCCATCTCGCTTGCCGGACCCCAGGGCCAGATCGTAGGTGGGTCCGTCGCGGGTCCGCTCGTTGCGGCCGGGCCGGTCTTCGTCGTCGCGGCGTCGTTCAACAGCCCGGTGTTCCACAGGCTGATGGACTGCGAGGAGGAGGCCGAGAACGAGCGGAGGGCAGCGTCGGAAGGGGGAACGGCAGTGGGGAGGGGCAGTCTCCTCAGATGTCGAGCGGTGGAGACAGCGGGCCGGGCCATCGGCCGCAGGCGGAGCCGGTGTATAGTTGCCATTTGTCATCGGATGTGATATGGGCTCCTGCTCCGAGGCAACCTCCACCGCCACCGCCCCCTTATAATTGAGTTTGCTTTCTTCATTTTTTGTCTTTTTGTGAAGTATCTAAGGTTGTGATATCTTGCTGCTCACCATGCTTTGTTAAGAGGGAATTCTTTTTCTTGTTTCAAACTGGGTCGGTTAGATTTTGCTGTTTCTTGCAAGAGCTTAGGCAAATAGTTAGTGCAGTGTACTGCGCTGACATCCATTTTAGGTAGAACAGAAAAATTTGACGTTTTGCTCTTCCTCCTTGTTCCTGCTAAGCAAAGTCTTCCCACGTTTTGGTTGGGGAAGAAGAATCATAAGTGATCTCGAAGCCTCGCAATTCGGCGACTTCTGCGCTCGAGGGGGATGAAGAAGCAAGCGAGCCGACCTCGCTCGGTGGGGGGCGGGTCGCGTCTCGTTGAGGGGGACATGATAACTCTGGTTCTCTTCGGACCCGATGGATTCGTTTCGCTTTTTCTCGTCCCTGGGCGGTGATGGTGATGGAGGGATGGCTGGGAATAATGCGTGTGGCAGAAGAGAACGTGGCTAGGGTTTCATCTCATCGTGGTTGGCCCCCCCGCGCTGTTGCTTGCTTTTCTCAGTTGCAGTTGCAGAAGAGAGAGAGGGAGAGACAGAGAGAGTTGAAAGACTCGAGGTGGTTGGCTTTCTTCGCTTTTAATGGGGTTGGACTTTACTTTTCTATGCGCGTCTGATCGAAATCTGTACTTTGGGGTTGTCTCTTTCTCTCTTTCCCCGAACCGCCTCTGAGAAATTGAAGAAGCTGTGATAATTCATTGAAAGCAAAACCCTGACCTCTCTTTCCAATCTTCTTCTTCATACAATGCTATCCTTTTGAAGTTATTAAGGCTTTGTTCGGTCGCCAGTATAGGATAAAGTAGTAGCTAGGATAGACTCATTTCTACCCTCTCCTCACCCCCCCCCTTCCTTCTGTTTCTGTTTCTAGGAATTAATCCTTGACATGCTATTTTTCATTTGACACGACAACAGCGTATGTGAAATATGCCATGCATGATGCAGTCGATCCTATGGTAATTTTCTTTGATATCTTCCAACCTAATGCATGGAAGGATTTTTGAAGAACCCCGTAGGAGTTACCATGAAAATCATTATCAAAGAGACACTGATAGAATGTTCTTACATTTTACAATGGAATGTATCGCTCGAAAAAGATTTCAGAAGAAGTGAATCAAAACAAGAAGATTGAGTATTGAGAAAAGGAAGGATGAATTCGTTTTTACGTGTACGGTGATTATAAAAGAGGAAAAATAACATAAAGTAGGAGTTCATTGGATTGAAAAATAGAAAATGAGTACAAAAAATGAAATTAAATAAGGAAGTAGAGAGTGGTGTAATGTTAGTTAGGGATAAGCATTGAAACCGGCACCAACCGATCAAACCGATCGATCCTAAATAGTTCTTGGTTCCTAAAATGCGAAACTAGTAAAATTCATTCCGATTCTCGATTTCAAGTATGGATCGAACCATCCGAACTGGACTGGTAGTTTTTACTTATTTATATATAATTCTTATTATTACAAAACAATGAAGGTTGTATGTATAATTTCACACTCAAAATCCTAATTGCCTATTTTCATCTCGGTGCTCAAGCCTCTCCTCATCCCCTCTCTATCTCGCTATGTCCCACCCATTCTCCGACCCTTTTACTCGACACATTCTTCTTGCTCGACATCATCTCAAGTCTCAACTCTTGCCTCAATACAGAAATAGAGTATGACGTGAAAGGAACATCTAAAGTGGGTCCTTGAAGCTTATATCGCAATGCCAAAAAGCCATAGTGGTCACACTATGTTGCTTTTCTTGTTCTTACTTTCTATTTGGAGTCCATCAAGAAGACCCAGAGATGAGATGCTTGTTCTTCCTCTCTTAACTCTCTGAGGGCAGTCTTGCAAGGAATAGAAAAGAAAAAATTAAGCACTACCAGATTCTAGACTCACTTGGGACATCTTGACCAGATGGAACGGTTTCCAATTCCAGGATAAGAGTCGACCCATTCTGGAAGCGATCACCATAATGTCAACTTTTCGACCACAATGATCAACTTCCACAACCAAGTCGTGGACGGTCAGCTCATAATCACCTCACAATGGTTGCCACGCTCTCTTGAGTATGGCTCGAGGGGGAGGGAGGGAGGGAGAGAGGAGGCCATATCTCATGCAACCATCATGAGGGTGGTGGCCATTCGATTGTAGCGATGATGATCGATCCTCTCTCCTCTCTCTGCCATGTTCTCCTCCTTATGTAAGGATCTATATTTTCTTATAAAGTAAGATCATTTCATCCTCCTCGTGATATGGGATTATCAGAATCTTTTCGGTAAAAGACCCAAAGTGTCAAAACTTGATATAAGGGGATAATTAAGTATCAAAAGTTAGGAAAGTGGCACTTAAGTGCCATTTTTTTTTTTAAAATACAGACACTTGTGTGACATATCTGGCGAACCCCACCAAAAATCTTACGTGGCAATTTTTTTATTATTTTTTCTCATTTACGTGGCTCGTCGAAAGCGACTCGGTAAATAAAAACAAAAACGACGTCGTTTTGACACAATTCGAATTTTAATATAAAAATTAATTAAATTTAATTTAAAACCAAATTATTATTATTATTATTATTATTATTATTTTAAAAAAAGGGAGGAGGAAGATGAACAGGCGCGCGCAGCCCTCCCCAAATCCAATGAGGGCTCGCGGGTCCTCGCCGCCGGTCGATTGGGCTCGCCAGCCAACCCTCCCCCTCGCCTTCCCAGCGACGGCGGCCCTTAGCCACCACCGCCTATTCATCTTCCTCCTCCCTTCCTTTTTTTTTTAAAAAAATTTGATTTTAAATTTAATTTAATTAATTTTTATATTAGTTATTTATCACATCATCACCAAAACAACATCGTTTTGGTACTGTCTAGCCACATCAGTATACAAAATGATGTCGTTTTGCATTAGGCTCACCGGAAAATTGTCACGTCAGCATTTTGGCCAAGTTTTCTCACCGTTGACACATAGCTAATCCATTTTGCTCCGATTTTGGTACTTAAGTATCACTTTCCTAAGTGTTGGCACTTAAGTGTTCATTCGTGCCAAGTTTTGGCACTCCAAGTGTCCTTGTGTCGAATCTTTTCACATTCTAGGATAGCTTCAAATGTTGGATGTATGAATACTTACCCTCTCTCGGGAAATTTTCTCACACTCATCAAATGCAGCCTATGGCCATGCGACATCAATAAAAAGAATGAAGAAGAAAAGCATAAGGCCATGCAAGCTTGAAACCCCCTCAAGGGGTTGGCTGATCGGTTAAATTGCCTAGTTTGGATTCAATAAATTTTGTTTTTCAAATTACAATGATACATCTTATATTAACCTTGAAAATCATAGCCACCATCTTGTGGGTGGAGTCTTACTCGATACATACGAATGGGCAATTTGCGTGTATTATGGTGATCCGTGGAGTTGGAAGTTTCAGTATACTAGCTAGAAGTAAGAAATTATGCCAATGATGGGAGTATAAAATTTGGTCGAAAATTAGTTTGTCATATGACATTTGAAATTTATATTTATTTATGTTAGAATTTGCCAATTCAGCTCAGAAAAGGGGAGAAAACATGATAGATTGGTTACCTTTATTCATGTGAATATTTATGCTAGAAATTATTTTTCATGTTTGACATTTGATATTAGCTGTCTACTTATATGTTTTGAATGAGCAATTGTAGCATAAACAACCTTATATACTAATAATTTGAGAGATTGAACAATTACTGTGGGTGAGCAGTTTCAGAGTGAGAATATTTCAGACTTGAAACCTGAAACTTACCTTGTCAAGATGAATTCTCAGTTTGTCGAAACAGAACCTACCCTGTGGACCTTGTCTATTTGGTATGGTTCCAATGTTTACCTAGAAACAAGCCAATTCCCTTTTTCTTTTTCTTTTTTTCTTTTTTCGTATTCCTTGGGAGTGTTGCGGATGTCAATTTTTCAATTACATAACAAATGCTTCTAAAATATCTGCAGGAACAAAAAAATAGAGTTGAGGCATCTTCGATTCTTCTTGTACGACTAATCAATAGATCTACAAGAGGCTCATGAGCTTCAAATGGTTGATTCACGTTGAGAAAATGTGAAGAAGTAGGCGAGGCGAAGTATAGAGTGAGAAAGAGAAATCAGACGCAATGGCGGCAATAATACAAGATGAAAAGATAAAATTAAAAGGAGAGAATTATGATTTCTTGGGCCAATTCCACACCCAAAACCAGGTATCTGACCGGTTATAGCTGGTTTCAAGAATCTGAAATTAGGAATCAGACCAAAACTGAGTGGATAGGGTTGATCTGATTCATTTTCAAGGTTTACCCAATACTAGTGCTCACCCCTAAGAATTACAATCCTAAAATCAATACTGGATTTAGTCGCTTGCATAAAATTTACTTTAAGATGTCAATATATGCTCTATTTTTCCTTTTCAAAATGTAGTTGGAAAATTTTATACAAAACCAATTAAACTTGCTAGTCAAAAGTATATTGTCTACGTGATATGTATCTTATCCTATGTGGTAGTTAAGTTTTGGACTTATTCACTTTTGATTGACTCGTTGCAACACATGCCACCGCCACACGATGTGACTGTCGAGCGAAATACCTTTATTCATTTGCCATCAAGATTGTTCGATGACTTTGTTTTTACCTTTTATCATATATCCAAGTTTACTTTCACATTCAGATGAATCAAGTCACTCCAATGCCGATCAATGACACATTGAGAACGTGTCCAAAACTTTCCTTCTTAGTCATCTACTTTTAGCTTAGCTTTCACTGCATATCCCACTAAAGCTTCAATTGAATTTTAGATCTAACTTTTCCCAAATGTCAACGACAATTAATGGACAAAGTGTCCCTACTAGAAGTGAAATCAAAGTGGTATCGTAGAATTGAAAAAGCAAGGGTGAAGTTGAATTTGCTACCACAAAATTTACTTTGCAATCTATTAGATGGACATTGAACTATAAGCTTCAATTTTTCAAACAACAAGAAGTTCCATTATTGGAGAAACTATGATTTGTAAAAATAATTGTCTATATCACTTATAAAAAAAATCAACTAAATCATTTATTTTTTTCGAAACAAACGATCCTAAAACAAACCCTCAAGTAATAATAACTAATTGCTAGTTTGGCATGATTTATTTCCCCTTGGCTTTTTTAACATTTGAGGTGTGGAATTTGACATTGTTAATTTTCATATTTTTTTTATTTAAATTTAAAAAAAAAATCGCAAGAAAGCCGCAAGATTGCAACTTGTATTTGTTTAAAAATTAGGGCGTCGATAGATTGGACCAAGAAAAGAATGTAGTAAAAGTCCAGGCAAAGGTACGAAAACTTTCAAGGGGTTTGGTACGCCACGAATTTTCGCGGATTGTAATGATGAAATGCCACGTCATCGCACGCCTGTAGTGGGGCCCTGTGCCAACTTGGATGCCTCATTCGTCCACGAGCGCCGCTTTTGTTGACTGCCTTTTGGGCCACGCTTGCATCCCCAAGTGCCCTCTGACCGCTAAAGTTGACGCAATCATACACCGTAATGAATCATGTATATATTTTAATGATATCTCATATGTATTTTTTGGGGCATATAATTTGATACACTCTATGTAATTCGTACGGACGTGTTAATTTAGGCATAAACTTTAAATCGAGTTCAAAACTTTTGCAAGAAATTTCACATGTAGTCTTTTCGGCTAATTTAGTAAAAAATTGTTGATGTAAGATTGCCAACAATAACTGATCCGCCACATCAGTGATTTCCGGTCCAAAATTAATATGAATGATTATATGAAAATTTTGCATGAAGATCAATTACTCAATTAGTAGATTGAAAGATTTAGGATTAAATTGATATTCTACACATTAAACTTAAGATTAAATAAGGAATTTTCTCTATTGTATGTATTTGAATATTTGCCATTTATATATTATTTTTAGGGTAATATCATTAAAAAAAAACCCCAAAATTGTATATATGTGACAAATATATCATAACTAAATTTTTAACCACTAAAACCTTTAAACCGGTACACATATGATAAATTTACACTCTGATAGCTTCCCTTAAATTTTACAGTCAAATTATTCAGTTGAATAATACCCGATAGTTAACAAGTATAATAATTTTGGATTTTTCCCTTCATTTGTCATAGGTGCATTCATTTATGATTTTTCGTGGTGTTAATCCAATTTAACGGATGATAAATTTGTCACAAATGTACCATTTTTGGAATTTTGATTGTGACAAAATTAGTTCGAGGTAAATTTGTTATTGGTGTATCAGTTTATGATTTTTTGTGATCAAAAAACTAATTTAAAGTAAATTTATCATTACCATATTAATTCGGAACTTTTTTATGATATTAACTCTTGAAAAGAGAGATTAAGATATGATAAATAAAATATTGCAATCATGCGGAGGGGAGAAATAAGAGTATTTTAAAGAACTTTGACTCTGACGGCTGCCGTTAGAATGTCGTACTAAATTATATTTTATCATAGGAATCTGGAAGGTATACATTATTATTATTGCTATTATTATCATTATCATTATTGTTATTATTTCTCAACTAACTGATTGACGTGTGCCTAAATCTATTGCATGAGCGGCGTGTTCTTATCAAATAGAGAGGTATTATATAAAATTCCTTCCTATGCCCCACGTGACTTTATCTGAAGATTTTTTTTTTTTAAACTTGAGCACCATGTGTGAGAAATTTTAACTCATGCAGTTTAATTAGAGATGGACACAACTACTAAATTTAGAAAATTTCACATATCATTCTGAAGGTAAATTATTCTTTACTGTTATTTCAAACAGTTTCTTGTTTGGATATTTTAGGTGTTTGGCATTATTTATAATTAAGAATCAATTAAATTCCAGGCACCATAGTCTTCCCGTCCTACACACATCGGGGAATTAGAACACATGTTTGTGCTTTCATGGATGTGACCTTGAAATAACCGGTAAACAGTTGGATTCGAACCTAAACTCTCATTTAGAAGGATGAGAATGCTACTCACTTAATCAATTCGATGTGTTTTCATTTGGATCATCTCAACTTTTAAAGTAAAAGGCTAAGGTCGAAGAGAGTAATTATGAGGAGACAGAAAAATCTTGAAAAATGAAATATGACAAATTCAAAAAAAAAAAAAAAAGATGACTATCTATCTAAACGGATTAATCAAAGCCCGGACAACATAAGCTGTCGGTATTGTGTCCGCGCGCCGAAAAGCGGAAGTGACTTCGTCCTTTTGTTCTTTCCATTTTCTTTTTCGGAATTTGATTAAATTGTAGGAACATGGAAAACTGACGTTATTGCGCACCTCAGATCGTGCTGCTGCTTTGCTGAACATGTCGGCGACAGAATTAAATCTTTTTGGGCTCGTGCAAATTGGCGTCTCTCACATGTTGGGGCTATAATTGAAAAGCCGCTTCGAGACGAACAGACAATTTGGACGGAGCTATTGGTAGGGAGTTGGAAGGGATCCGAATAATCACGAGAGAAAAGAAAATTGAGGTTGAGTTGAAATATTGCTTGGAGCTAAGAAGGGAAAAGATTGGAAATCGCGCGAAGAATGGACCAAATATTTTCGTGGTATTAAAAGTCGAGATAAAATAAGGGGATTTTGCGGAAAAGAAGAATATGCATCATCAAGGTTGAGCTTTAACGTCAGCTAGGCAAAAGATTCAGTGAAGGAGATGGCTATTGAACCGACCACCGCCTAAACAAGCACTGCCTTCAGTCTACTTCAGGAATCGGGATGCAATCCGATTAGCATATTCATCCAATTTCCTGCGCACAATGCTAAACTTACAGGGTCATATTGCAGCTACATGTCGGATGACCGAGCTGTCTACTTGTTCATGTCGGCAATCGCCATCTGTTGTCAATTTGAAAAACAACCATAAGATGGACACTCCGGGACAAGATCGAACAATGAGGGAAAAGAAGTTCGGCATAAAATCTGCAATGTCTTACAAGGCAATTAGCCCTTTCATTACTCTCAAAACATCCATTGCTAAGTCACCTTCTTTTCAATAAAGGAAAAGGGGAAAGCTCAGCCAGTAGACCTAAGTTCCCTACATATTCATCAGTACTTTGACCCCCGTCTTTTGGATCAGGCAGACCCAATTTTTATTTCTTTTCCTCCCTTCTAAAAGGGTTCCGAGACTTCTCCGACAGTTAATAAAACAGACGTCGACGGAATTGATACTTTCAATATTACAAGAATACATCGTACAACCATTAGAAACTTCAAATAAGAAGCGCATCGACATTGATAAAATGGTAACGGCCTCCTTTTTCCAGCTAAAAAGTGCATTTCAATACAAGCTTCACATGGATCTCTTATTTACATATTCTCCACCTCAATATATTATGATCAAGGTGATTGATCTGTCCAATTTCCTCCGCTACTCGCTTGGCAGATAAAATCTACATTTTACATCTGCGACACAGTTAGCCCCTCCAATGATATCCTCGGGTTAGTCTGCCTACAGAAACTACTACGGCTACTTACGAATTCTCTAAACTATAAAGAGGTATCGAAATGCCCCTCCCCCCCCCCAAAAAAAAAAAAAAAAAACGAAAAAAACAAAATCCTCCACCTCCCAGATTCGCCAACTCGCAACACGTTCTCATGATGTGCACAACTTGTTAGGAAATGACGAGATTCTGGACATGTGCTCTTTTACCGCAAACGCCATCAATGTCTTGAGCAGAATGGAGACAACAGAGAAGGGTTAGATTAAGAGGGATTACTCCAAGGGCTACTGCTCCAACTGCCACCAGAGTCACCGAATATAAAGTCAGTAAGGTCATCATAGCTGGGAGAATCTCGGGTGCTGATTGTACTACAAGAACCCTCATCAGAATTACTGCTAAACAGGGAAGAAACATCGCTTGAAGAGTCCTCTCGGTGATATCTGTGCAGCGGGGTGAAGTCCGAATCAAAAGAATGGGCACTGGCTGAATCATTTCTACATGCGGAAGAATGGTGGTTGTTCCTCAAGTTTGCGGAGCCTGATTTAAGCGTGGCACTTTTCCCGCTGCTCTTGACATTAATGGGTTTGTTTCTCGGATCCGCAGATGTCATGCTGTCTTTCAATAATCTAGGGGCACGTGGCAAGCACCTGTACAGCAATTACTTGATCTGAGTATCAGACAGCCACATTCACACCGTGCAAGAGCTTGTAAGATCTTTTACCTGGCATAGAGAAGCATATAGGCTCCCTTCATCAACACCCTTTCGAGTTCAACAGGCTTCACCTAAAATAAAGCAGGATGATGATTAGTGAATGTGCATTCGTTATTAATGCTAAGCTCCAATTAACCAAAAAAAAAAATCAAAAAACATTTCCATAGCAGAATGCTTATAAAATCTGAGACCAAGAATGACACCCTCAAAATCGAAAGTGTTGAGTGAACAGAACAACTAACAAGCAAAGGCCTCGCAAACATGTATGTGTGCATGCACAAACTCATCTATGTATCACTTTAGATGAAGTATTGAGCCGAGCGAGAGTATCATGCATGCAGCACTAATAAAAACTGCAGGAATCTCAATAGCTCAACCCTAGGGAGCTAAGTACATGAATATCACCCATCAATACAGCTTGAAATACCCAAAAGTAGAAATGTTCATAATGTCTGCAAGCAGATAAGCTTGAGAGCCCGGTTCTATTATGACCAGTCCAGTATCAACCAAATAACTCTTGGTGAAATATCCTGTCGCATGCAAGATAGATAACTTCTAGTTGTCGTGAATGTATCCAAGGATGCAAGAAAATGCAATTGCATCAACTTTATTGACAAGTAACTGGAATTTTCAACTTATAATAGAAAGAATAGCCTAAGAAGCAATTAGCATAAAATCTAATCAAAATCTTGCATCCATGTTCTCGAAAATTTAGACTAAAGGAATGAGAATTTACCGTGCTGTCATCAATCTTGAACCACTTATTGTGCATATTCTTAACATAGCAGACGTAGTGACCAGAAAATGCCGCATTCATGATATCCAAATGAACAATTACTCCATAAAGCCTATATACAGCCGATCTGTCACTTGTTGTCCCCTTCATATATGGGGACAAATCAAGGATCTCTGAAAACCGAATGGACTTGTTAAGCTTTCCAAATTTACCTGACTGCATGTCCAAAAAAAGTGCCAATGAGAGTTTTTCTTCCATAAAAGTACACACCATCTGATTTAAAAAAATATATATGCAACATGAAAAATAACTCTCCACAATCACTACACCTGAAATCGCTTCAATGCAATTGTAAGGATATTAGGAGCCTCTAGTACTGTCAGCTTCTTCCTAGCTTTCTCATACGAATTACACCTGATAAAGTCACAAGAAAGAGAACATCATAAGTCCAGAAAAATCAGTTAATAAATTGGTTCAGGCCACTGGAAAGTATCATTTCATAATCTATCTCAGTGACGGGAAACTATCTCATAGTAACTTACAACGCAAAATAAGCCAGGATTCACTGTGCAACACGAATAAATATTCTAGCAAGATTGTTCTGTAAGTTCTTTTGATTCATAAAATTGCCATAGTAAATGGCAGCTTTAAGGAGGGGCCAAAGATGAAATCAAATGATTTTCAATACTTAACTGCTTCAAGGATGATCTCCATTCTCAAAGAATTTTTTCAGGGTAAAAACTCTTGTACAGTTTACTTATTAAAGCACCAAAAACCCCAAAAAATTGTAAGGAAAATGCTTCAAATGAAATAACAAGTTAATTAGGCATGCCAACCTGGTACATTGATACTTGTTCTCTCCATCCAGTGTTTCAGTACTAGTGAACTGTCGAAGAGCCTCCTCCAGCGTTCTAATATCTCCTCCAATCTCAACGGTCAGATCCATCATCCTTTCATGTCGCTCTGACTTTCCATTACACCTTGTGCACTGAATCTGCAAATAGAGAAGGGAATTCCATGCATATCAATTATAAACTCTCAGCATTACACCTTGTGCACTGTATCTGCATATTGGAGAAGGATTTCATGCATTGGTAATAACCTTTGCACCTTATCTGCAGATTCGAGAATGGATTTCATGCATATCAAAAATAACCTTTCAAGTTAGGGGGGAAAGAAGCCCTTCACAGTTGCATGCAAGAGGTCAATAGAACGGTGGGACAGATGAAGATGGAAGAGCATTGTCAAGATTACTACCTTTGAACGAAGGTAGCCTCCGAATGTGAGGCCAATGAGAGTGGCTTCTTCCTTTGACCTAGAAACCTTCTTGCCAGAGTCCACAAGACAATCAGATTGCATCTTATCAATAGCACACCTGCCATATTTAACTCATCAAGGGTTGCAATATCAAACACTAGAGAGAAACAGCCAAAAAGTTTCACGCGAATACAATTGTCATCGAGTACAGTAAAGAGAGGTAAACTCTCACCTTAAAAATTCATGAGCATCCTCTTCTTTCCCATTTCCAAGCTGCCTTCCAATGTTTCTTAGCTGGGATACAATTCCAATAGGTGAAATAGGAGACTTTCCTTCATTCATCCTTAAAATTAGACTCTCAAATTCACAGGTGAAACACCAATCTTTTCTAACGCCTGAGGTAACAGAGATGAATAGTACAGATAATATGTAAGGTGTATTACAACGTGACTAGAAATCATCTAAAGTCACTCACTGAACAAATAAAAGTGCACCAGCAACTCACATGCTTTAGAGTGGAGTCCTTGAAGGAAATATGCAGTAAGAGGAGGAGTAAATGCCAAGCACTGCAACACAGCATTCGCGTAACAACTGCAAGGAAAAGAGGGAGAGGGCTTGTGTCATAGAAAACCATACAAAGAAAAATTCCTGAAGAGACAACTCTGAGCAATGAGATAAACAGTATTTCATACTCAAAAGAGAAACTTTCATCAATCCTCCATAAGTTTCTTGAAAGAGATGCACTTACAGATCAAACAAATTCAAAAGCTTCAGCTAAATTGATGAAATCAATAATTTCAGACATCATTTTGTAAATTGAGCTTTGCCGGAGGCTAAACACATATAACCAAGTCACACGGGAAGATGGTAATTGATTTGTTCAAGCAGAATTTGGTCCACTCTTATCCTGAAATCTAGGGTTGCACAGAACAGTTTACTTTGCCTACTTGGTGTTTACAAAATGCAAGAACATATCATATAGTTACTTGCTATGGAAGAGTTAGGAGTCATCATCAGTAAAGACAAAACATCGATGTGAAGCCCGCAGCTGCGTTTGGTTGCCAGAACAAGAATTATGATAGGGTAAGAAGTCTGGAGGGGTTTGTTCTATTCTATCTTTTGTTTGGCAAACCATTAGATATGATGGCGGATATAATTGTAAAATTGACAATTCAAAGAATTTCCTTTAATAAGTAAAGAAGCTAAAAAAATAAAAATGAGAGACGGGGGAGTGTGGTTGCTGGAGCACTGTTGTTGGACCATCATTGTTGCGGGGGTCTAGCCCACTCGTCAGGGACCACCACTGCCTGTGGCGACCACTGTGGTGGTGGTCACATCTATTGCACTGGTTGCAGATGACCACCACAGCAAAGAGAAAAAGTACAGGTCGAGATCCAGACCTCAATCTGGATCTTGCTGCACAAGGCCACCACTGTCATGGTGGTTGCAACTGTGATGGTGGTCTCCAAGAGCAGCGCGGGGCTGTACAGAAACAGATAAGCGAGGGGGGATTGCATCAACCATGGAGCTAAGATCTTAGGCAACCACTGCGATGGCGTTTGCCTGAGTCGTGTGACCACCCGGTGTCACTTGAGGGGTGCGACCACCACGGAGTAGTAGCCAGCAAAATTTTCTGCATTCAACCTGCTTGTCATTTTTTCATTTTTATTTTTTATTCTTGTCCAGGTGGAATGATATTGTCCCACCCTCATGGAACAGATAAGTTATCGAGGTTTATCCCAGTCTGAATGTTTTCCAAACACCGAATGGGATTAGTTCTATCATATCCGGCATTTTACCCAGGCGACCAAACACGCTGCTCTTTCTTTTTTATAAGAACATTGCTATGTGAATAATCACTAGTGGCTCTCTGACTCTTTACAGATATTAGATATAACTATAAGAGCCTCACTCATGTGAATTACCTGATGTCAAATTCTTATCGAAGTGGAACGAGGTTAGTTACCAATAAATATAACAGTGTTGCAATCTACTTATTTTGGTAAAGCACACATACGTCCTAAGCAAACAAGGACAAGTAATCAATACAAAAATTCTAGATATTCAGAAACCAAGATTATCAAAACCAAGCGGCATAGATCATCAAATCTCTTAGCCGTCCTTCGAAAAACCGGAGAGATGCCATTACCTATTCCCACAGTTTATGAGGCCCCGGGGATGCAATTCCACACCTTTCCATGTATAGAGTGTGACAAATGACTCATATGGAAAAATACCCTGCAAAAGGAACGAATAAATGCACATTCAACAAAAACACTTTGGCATGAATAAGAAAATATTTGGCCCAAAAAATTGAAGAAGAAACAACAAGAAAAAGGTTGCAATATAATGAAAAACCTTGTCATTGCATCTTCCAGGTACATCACTCCCAACTCCTAATCGGTGGTGCTTTGACATCACCGATCCTTTAAATTGATCTAGGACTCTCCATACTGAAGTTTTCAAGCCATTTTTAGTGTTTGGAAGATGAGCTGCAACATGAGAGGACACAGCAGCATGTGCTTGGCCTTCACAAACTCTCTCCAATTTGGCATGTGAAGTTGAATGCGAATCAGACCCAGAAAGTCCACGAACATCAAAAACAGAAGGCGATATGCACCCGGCTTCACTGCACTTTGATTTATGAACATCCACTCTTGAAGAAGGCACTGTCTTGCTGGGAGTTACGTTGGCCTTCACAGAGCTTAAAGGCTCACCGGCCCTAAATTTTGACACATGAGAATCACTGCAACCTTCATCAGCAGCATGACTGGGGCCTTCACTTTTCGTGGACAGTGATTTAGGGGCATTTGAACCATCTGCATTCGGCGTTTCAGATAAAGCAGATCGACTTTCAGATTTCTTAGCTGAGATCTCAAAATCTTGCCGATCGATGGGACGGACAGTATCGGTGGACAAGTCGAAAGAAAACCTACGAGTAGATCCAGAATCAGGTTTTCCACAAGCACCAATTTTGCTGATACTGGAATGAGAAGAATCATCACAAACATCATTTCTTGGATGGTTCAGAGTATTCCAGAAGCCAGAAGGGTGTCTAGATGGCTTAGCCATTGTATCTGTGTGCAAGCCACTACAGCCCGAATGTGAAAGACTGCTTGACTTGCACTGGACTTGATCATCAATACAACCGCTCTTACTTTTGTGTAATTTACTTGAACTTCTGAAACCCTCAATAGAATCAACCAAACTAGCAAATTTAGGAGAAAGTGGCTCAGCTTGTTCCTTGATCTTGATACCACCAGTGCCAGGTATCTTATGCGCAATATCGGATGATAAAGGTTCCTCTAGCCTCCCAGAATCATCTGAATTAATGCTTTCACAGACAGAAGTATCATCCGAGGAATCGCTATTTGTAGTGGAGGAGGAAAATCCAGCGGATGCATCAGAAGATTCAGAAGAACAATTTACATCATGAAGCTCAATTGAGATCTTATCACCCTTAGCACGAAATATTTCAGAGCAGCTGGATTGAGCCCTTACGCATTCATCACTAAATGATACATTTGGCTTAGCACACTGCTTTGCCTTGCTCTCCAATGTCTCTCCATAAGATGTATCCTGTCCTGACCTATTATCCTTCCCATCAAAATGGCTCCCTGCCTCCACAGGACGACATTCTTCCTTATGTCCTTGTCGCCAGTGTGTAATTTGGCACTTGCCAGAACTAAGACATGGAAATGCTAAAATTAGTAGTTGGAGAATAGCCAGATAACTTATACAAAATACGCATGAGAATTGAGACACTAGCAAAGAGATAAAAGGAAATAATCTATATTTGCAAACTTAGCATCACTGCTCAAAAATCAGGAAGATGGAAATAAAGAGTATGAGACATCTGTCTGTAAGACATGAGTTGTTTCCTCGTGATACTAGTATTAAACTTCACATAGTTATTAACACTTCTCCATTACTTTGCCTCGCCAAATTCTGTTCATAAATTATAGCGAACAAATTGTGGACTAAGGACCAACTTCACATTTGATAAAACACAAAAAATTCATATTACTTCAGCACATTTACCGCCTCTTCAGCTCTGGCAAGAGATTATATGTATCTCAATGCAGAAAATGATTCGAGTTGCGATGGCATTTCCTAAAAGGCAGTTAATGACGCTTTGCTTCATCAATTTAATGTCTTGATTCCATTACCAAATATGCCACCAGTATAACATGTCCCAAAAGTCATATTTTGCAACGTTTCAACACAATGACAACCTTAATCATGAGGACAATACGTGCATAGTACTCACGGATGCAAAATTGAACGTCAGTCAAACATCCAGCTCAAGAATGTTACACTCCTCGCACCGGGTTAAACAACAGAACAAAATGATTGTTTGGACGTGTTTGAATGCCACAATGTTCCTCAGGTTGTTACCACTGCGATTAACAAGATGTCTAAAAGTAACTCCAAACTTTCCTCAAAGCCGTAACAAGAGCTCATGCTTATCTTTCTATGGCGTCAAGCTGCTATTTACAAAGTTTATTTCAATCAACAAAGTAAACAAGGAAGGTCTTCAGGACAAACTCTTCAAGCACAAAATGGCTTTAAAAATTGCATTCGGCGGCAAGCTAAGCAATTTCTTAACGCGATTAAGCCCCTTAGTTTCCAATCAATTCCTGCAATGCCAGGGTAGCCCAGTAGCAACGGTGAAGCAGGTTATCAAGAAATTCCACACCATTAGTTCACCAACAAAACCCACGGACTCCAACACGCCTCGAATCATTGATTTTATCCCTTTGCCGACCATTCACGCTATCGAAAGGTAACAAGGACAAACTCGCGGCGCCCTATGCGAACGCTTATGGCAAACAACAAACCGATCTCCCACGGCAAAAACGTACCAGTATCTCACGGCTTTGCACTGAGAACAGCGGGTCGTGGTAGGGCGATAGCAAACGGCGCAGTAGTAACCCTGCGGAACGGGAGGAGGAGGAGGAGGAGGAGGAGGAGAAGGAGGAGACGGCGGCGGGGCGGCCCCGGCGAAGTAGCTCGCGGAGGCCTCAATCTCGGCCCTCGCGGCCTCCTCGGAGGCCAAAACGAGGAGGCGCCTGATCTCCTCGCTCTTGGCGGCCGCGAGGGTCCATCTGCGGCGGAGGAGGAGCCCGAGCAGGGGGAACGCGAGGCAGACCACCAGGACCAGGCTCGAAAACCCTAGATCCCCAGCTACAAGCATTTATCCAGCCCCAGAGGAGAAGCATCTAGCGAAGTCCGAAGGCCGCAATCCTCTGATCCGATCACCATACATAGATTATTCTCTCCGGCCCTGCGGGGGGAAGGTGTGGGGGGGCACTGCGAGAGGCCGAGCGAGGTCGGCCGGCCGGTCGGTCGGTACGGCTCCGGCCCTCGATTGGCGGCGGCGGCGACGGCGGCGGCGGATCCCGTGTGGGGGAAGAATGCGGGATTCTCTGAGGGAGGTGGAAGGTGGACGGCGGAAGAGGAAATCCTGCCTTTGGAGAGACGGAGAATTTTGGAATTCTGCGAGGGACAGGGTAGAGAGAGAAAGAGAGAGGATGCGGAAATAAGATTCGAGTTCGCTAAGAATTTGTTTCTTTCCTTCTTCTTTTTTTCTTTTAAGTTATTCTATTCGTTTTTCTTTTTTGTACGTTGCGACAAAGGGAATTTGAGATGGGTTGCCGGTGGAGAAAAGAAGAAAAAGGAGTGGGGGAGAGAGAGAGAGAGAGTTTAATGTAACGGATGGATTGGTGCAATAATGAGATAAAAGGTCGTATAATCGACCAATCTTTCTTTTTTTTTTTTAAATCCACTTACTATGAATCTCATCTTATTTATCACTGTATTTTTATCAAACTATGCTATGAAGTGTATGTAAATTATTTATTTCTTATTTATTTGATTGGATAAAAAATGTGATAAAATACTACCGAACGTTGTCTTTTAGATGTAATAACGATAGCGAAGGAGATTTGTTTTTTTTTTTTTTTTTGTTTTTTCTCACAGATAATCAACAAGTATCAAGAGTTTACTAGATCGACTCACGAACAAAAGAAAGGGCACGGAGAGATCATAGAATTTCATGTCGAATGATTCGTTGATTATGAGAAGGTTTTGATTCAAAATCTAAGTAATTATCATCGTATTATAACGCTGATTGTTGCCATTCAAAATTATGACAACATGGGCATATATGATAAGTGAATCGAACCATACGATAATACATTGTGTTGTGCATTTTATGATATACGTTGTCTTATTAAGTACGAAAATTCTATATTGAAAATTATCCGTGATATCATTTTTTTATATAATTGAAGGATGTGAGCCAACTCTATTTCGATCATTGAAAGGTATGCACCGTTCAGAAATCTACTAGATCTTATAGTTTTTTTTTGGTCGGTAGGTCTAATGGTTGAGACGCAGTAGATTCAATGCACCGGATGCTTGCAAGATGTGCCTCGGGGGAATCTTGCCTTTTTCCATTTTAGCGTGAGCTCTTCGATCCGCCAAGTATTCCCTGTCGGGTTCCATCCACGTGCCGGTGGAACCGGTCCATGTATTGGGACCGGAACCTGACCGAGTCCGGTTCGGGTTGACGCACGTTGTTGGAAGGTGACGGACGGTCGAGATTGGATCTGGAGATTTGGTGGGGACCGAGATTGGGCGGCGGAGATGGATTGGCTGGGACTCCGAGTTGATGGGTACGGTAGGCAAGATGGGAGATGATGATGGCTCACCTAATTTTCGAGGATGCATCTCTCATACTAATCATGAGCATTCGGGACCAGCATAACAAGTTGCTCAAGAGAATTTTTATAAACATATTTATGAAAATCAAATGAATAATGAAATATATGACTGTAATCAAACAAGAAAATAAATTATTTTTATGCTTCTTATCATGCGATTATAAATTTACTGAAAAAACAATGATTGAGGGCTTGTTCGTTTGTAATTAAATAAAAATTAACTTTCGTGCCAAAATTTAAAATATCACACAGATTTCAAAACCTTACAAGAAAATCATATGTGAGTTGGTCGCCAAATTTTTTACTAATCCGAAAATAAAAATAAAAGTGAGCTTAGGCGAGTTAAAATGAAGATCCAAATTTGTCCATAAAATTAAATAGATAAAAAGGGGAAATAATTTAATGAGAACTACTTAAAAGATACAAAATCATCAATATAAGACATAATATTGTACATGCGTTATACTTAACCAACAAAGATTTCTCAATGTTAGAAAAAGTAAAAGGGAATCTTTCATTCCCAGTACCATATCTAGTTAAATTTCAAAGGATCGATATTACTTCTCAAGTAAGTTACCATTTTGCTTTAGCACATGAACTATTACAAAATCGATGGCGGACATCTCAATCAAATGTACCCGGCCTAAATTACGAAAACTTGCATAAGTTGTAGCAACCCTTTGACTATAAGCAAAAATTAATCTAATATCATCTATCAAAGAAGGAAACACCATCTCGTCCATTTTAATAATCGTTAGCTCACATTAGGGGGGTACGTAGGATCGAGTGCATGCGCGAGATTTTTATAGCTCTAGACGACGTTGAGAAGCACAAGAATCATATTCTACGACGAGTATAATAATCTTCATGCCAAAATTAGGTCTAGGCCATGTCAAATCTTGCGAAATTGGTGAAACTCTGGTCCAGGAGGTAAGTAGGAGGCGACCATAGGCAGGCCAAGTTGAAATATACTTTGATGTTGGCGTGCAGACTGACGTCAGGGGGAGGACCCATGTCCTTTTGGTGTATTAAAGTACTTTCGCCTCGAGGAGGACGAAAAAATCATATATAATTTCGAGTCTTGACTATGGTTTATGGAATCTTTCCTGGGCGGACTCTCTATGATATATACACCCATAACATATAGCACTGCTCAGAAAGGGAAAAACATGTAAACAGTTTTCATGGCCAGAATAGTAAAAAAAGGAAAAAGTTAAGATGACTCAAGTAGTGCGTGCTTGGACAGATTCTAAATCAAAAGAGAGCAACAAGCGAAATTGCTCTGATTGCTGCGCGTGACCTCTCGGGAAATCTTATGCCAGACATGCACTGTAGAGATTTTTGCGGTAAGACTTTCTAGATGCAGAGTCACAGAAAAAAGAAAAAACAATGACCAAACGATTAGCAAGTAGTAGCAGAGATCGACACTATGAAGTCATTGGCTCAAGCTTCGAAATGAGAAGACGAACCGACTACTTCAACAACCTGATGTTCCTGGAGATGAATGACGGTGCCTCTAATACTTGAATTAGGCCTGCAGTTTCCCAAAGGGGCCTCAGACTTTTGTATTGCTCCTCAGCTTTTGGGAGAACATTCCCGGTCTTCACCATACCCTAAAACGTTGACATGGATCCTAACCTCGTCGCGTAGGCATCCTACTTCCTCATGTCAGTGCCCAAAAACCAATGCCCAGTTAAACTTGGATATTAATGAAAGCAGCGAGATTAGCACCATATTATCAAACAATACCATTCCATCATCTAGGACCTGCCCTTGAAGTGGCATCTGATTCCTGATTTCCGCTTGTGTCTGGCGATGACTGACCTTCTAATCTTGCTCCTCTATCAGCATCCTGACTATTTGTTTTCTTGTATTTATTGCGATTCAGCGAAGTATTTTCTCTTCCCAACCCATCTCCTGGGTTTTGGATTGGTCTAGAAGAACCATCTGATTCTGTACCAGGAATCTCCGCAGATTGAGATTCCGATGCTCTACCCTTTCCTATAACCTCAGCAGCTGGAGGGGAGCCTCGACCTTTGTCCATGTTCTGGAGCTCATTGGCAATTTGAGTACGCCGCTCTTTTAAGAAGTTCAGTCGAGTAGTCAACTTTGACAATGCGGAAGTTGTCGAGTTCAGCCCCTGCTCATTCATAGAGAAGAAAAGAATGCATCAAGATTGGAAAGAATTAGAGGGATGCTGACTACTCTATCCAGTTTCACATTCTAGACTAATTATATGTCCTATCCTATTTCTGCCAGAACCAATGCCAAAAGGAACGACCAAAGAGACAACAACACAACTATCAACAGAAAAGCGGCACAATAGAGTGCTTCAAAAGCCGAATTCTGACAGCGTTAGATTTTTGCCTAGCTCATGTTGCAAGCATACGATCCAAGTTAAACTGCTTAACATCCCTTTAGCTAGGAAAGAAGTGCACTTTAGCTCTCTTCGAAGGAGTTAATTGCTCCTTCTTTATGCCTTTTAATTGCTTTAAATTTAGTCTCTCATTAAGCAAATGAGTTGGTGATGAATATAATCAGCTAAACGGACAGAATCTAGTGATACAAAAATATGACATTACAGACGCTTTTGAACAAAAAAGGGCTTTTGCGTAAGTTGGCATAACGTTAGGCATGCGTGATTTCTATTGATTTTTTCCTACGAGAAACATGGCAGCAAAATAAACTCGCCGTAATAAGTTGCTGACATCTACCTCGTTCCTTGTACCAGACCTCTTTGATGACACTGGAGCAAGAGGCCTTCCTGCTGCTGAATCTGCAGCTTGAGAATTGGCTGGCTGGCCCAAGTACCTGGATTTGCTGTTATATGCTGAATCCGGCTGCTGACTTAAAGGTTGATGTTTATTTGACGAAGATGTTGATTCTTCCTTACTCTCATTCTCAGTATGCATGCCATCCAAACTCGAGTCCTTTTATGGAAAACATCCAAAAGGTAGGGGGTCATGTTGTTGGTCCACCCAAGAATATGACAAAATAAAATGAGAACCATTCTAAAAAAGTGGGTGAATTTCACAAGCGTTTGGAGATTTAACGGTTATAGGTAGATCGTCGTCCGACCCCAAGATTTTATAATGAGAAAAATTTGGTCACGATTATTCATCCACTGTGCAGCTTACAAAGCTGATCGTTCTGTACATGTATTTTGGTAAAGATCTCTGAAGAGAAGTACATACAGGTACAGAGACAAAGATAAAGGGATGTGCATACCTTTGTAGATGACCTTCCAGCAAGATATGAACTCTCTGGATTCTTAATGTCACCCTGTGTATTCTTCCTGTTCCATAAGAAATATGAAAGTAGGCAGAAGTCAAAGAAAAGAAGAGACAAGCATGTTTGCATGTGTGCATGCACTCTAAAACAACATCCCTATATAATTCATGTCTTATTTAATCAGACTTCTTTGAGGTAGAGTAAAAATACAAAAAGCTATTCAAGCATCAAACTTTTCTAGAATTTGGCAAAAATGACAGAAGGTCATTCATGTAGACACTTCTTTTTCGAAGTTTGACACTAAGAGCACTTACAGATGCTAATGCAATAGCAGAGCAATTAAAGAAATGAAAATCATACACTTTCACACTGTCATCTCCACTTTTATCTTGTTGATCGCCTAAATCTTGCATTGAATGATAGTTCTTTTCACGTTCTTTGTTAAGCTCTACTCCAAGATCATCAACCTTTTGCCTCAAATTCGTGATGTCTGCCTCTGCCCAAGCTAAATCTTCAAGATCTGCCTTTGTCTACAAGATTCAAAGTTAAATGATTTTTCCTTTTATCAAAGCCACTTAGACTTCCCCTGTTACCCACAAAAAATGGAACTTAGACCTGTTAAGTGAGAAATTCACCAACCTTTTCGTTGATATTCGCTCCAACAGAAACAGGCACCCTAGTTACTTTAAGCCCTGCTTCCAAGGCTTGTCTCAGATCTCTTTCCCTCTGTAACTGTTCCTGCAGTCTTGCCACCTATAAGCAGATTTCATGTCACATTATAATGATGAACTCGCCAACAAAATCAGTTTCACAACAATAAAATGCAATCAGATTAGGTTTGTACAAAAGTAGGAACATCATTTCACAAAAATGCAACAGCTAAAAACTATCAAGAGGTTATGGAAAAATGCTCTGAATTCCATAGAAAGGTCACAAAGGAGAAAAACGAAATTTGTCAGAAAATATAAAATGATATTATTGCTATCAGCTACTAATTCTAAAATATAGGTTAAATGAGCGAATCTGTTAATTGGAACGGTACAGTGCTGTATAGAAGAGACAGCTCTGGCGGTTAGATTTCTGATCTTAAACTCAGAGCAGGTACTTGTTTGAGGCACTGAACTTAGGTTCCTTGTGTTCTCTCTGTGTTTCTAAAAGATTGTTATGCAACACTAATCAAAACCAGAGATACAAAAATCATTTGCAATTAAGACAATAGGTAAAGCCACCTAGCAGAGGATATCTTCTATTGTATAGAACATACATCTTGCTCGAGAGCCTGACGACGCTGGTGCAATGCCTTCTTCTGTTTTTCTAAATCAGCCTGAAGAACTGCATTCTCCTTGGCCTACAGCAGCGAAAGAAAATTCCGGCATAAAAGTTAAACCACTTCACGCAAAAAAATCTACATGGAGAGTAAGCACGTACCTCTTCTGCAATTCTGTCTTGCAAGTCAAGCTTTGTAACCTCAAGCCTCTGGATTTCAACACTACATTGGTAAATTTGTCATCAGTGGAAAAATTACTGGAAGATACAAAGCAAAAAAAAGGGTACACAAGAACTTCTATTATATTTAATGAGACTGAATATGATCACACTCGTTAAGACTATAGCCTCTTATTTTCATAAGGTCTAAATGCACCAATTAAATGTCACCTTTCAGTAGGAAAAGAAAGACAAGCTCAAAATTTGTCAATCTGTAAAAGTTTACAAACTTAATGGTTTATGCAATATTATAGGACCATGCCTTGATTAATTTTCCAAGAACCCAGTGAAGTACAAGAGAAAAATCAAATAAGCTCGAATGCAACTAAGTAGTGCACGGTCTCCCCGAAGAGCCTACATTCACCAAAGGTGGACATAATAAGAAAAAGTAGGGACTCCAACATCAAGAAAATGCCAAATTTTATCCCTACATGTTTTGGATGCTCAAATTAGGAATATATAATCAAATTAAAGGTGACCAGTGCAGATTCAGATATATAAGGTCTTTCCTAAATTCACTTTAATAAACAAACACATGCTAATCCCCTATAGAGGTTATACTCCAAAAGGACCAAACAGATGATGTAGCTTCAGTCAAAGATGAATTGCAGCAAGATACAAATATATCATTGACATCATCTATCTCAATTAAAAACTTCAACTATAGAGTCTAACAAAAAATTCATGACAAACAGTAGCTGCATCACTTACTCATCAATAATGTCACAGTTGTTGGATTCCATGGATAGGTTCTTTTTTCCCTGAATTCATGCCAAAAGAGGAGATGCAAGAGTAAACAACGTTATTGTAACACTTGCAAAGAATAAAGAATTGGCTTTTCATTGACCATCCCAGCAGCGAAGGCATAAAAGTGATGTTGTATTTTGGAGTGAGAGATGCGGGGACTATTTTCCTAAAGAAAGAGACTAATTTTCATTTAAAAGGAATACTCACAGGAGTACGTCCCCAAACAGCAGGACGCCTAACACTGCGGACAGTCCCACCGGATATAGTTGTTGATTTCTTCATACTGGACAATGGACCACGATCAGTCGACTTTCCAGGAAAATTTATTTCTGCAAAATCATCCACCGGTGCTTGAGAAAATTCATCATCTTTCCACGATGAGCCATGATTATTTAGCTGGTTATCAGTGTGCTCACTCCTGAGCGGTTCCTCAGTTTGGGATGGTAAGGTCTTAGGTGAATTTTGTGATAGCTTCTCTTTTTCGTTAGAATCAGCAACTGCTTCTGGAGAATGGGAATGAGGGGTACAACTACCAGATACCTGCATAGACAAATCTTAATGAAGAATCTCAATGAAACCATTTCAACAAACAAAAACTGATCAATCTCAATGAAGAATCTGACATAGCTTTAAAAACAAATCTTAGTCCTCTTCGAAAAAGGAAAAAGAGAAGAAACTCGTACAAATACAAAAGCAGTGGTAGAGGCAATTATTTAAGCTTAACACGCTTATTGTCATCAGTGCAACAGAAACCTCCCAACTGGTCAACAATAATAACATATACTACAAACAATGCTATTATTTGATATCGCCACAGCTCAACTACACTGGAAGTTTAACTTCTCCATGCTACTGATTCACAGAAAGAAGAGGGAATGATACTTATGCATTGCCATGAGAAAGATGAGTGGATAATGTCAAAGTAGATAGAGAAATGAAGGGTCCAAACACAGTGAATGTTATCAGCCCTATGTTCTCTTTCTTACTCCGGAGTGATCCCATTATACTATGTTTCAACTATGTATATTCTTTTACAAGGACACTAAGAAGTCGAGAATTATTGTGTGATAATATCGGTCATGGGCATTGCAATAAGCATTGACATGTCTAGGCACATGGAGTACGAGAAATTGCCAAGAAAATATGCTCATATTGCAGTTAAAGACATTGTCATAAAAACCTAATCGACACGAGTGGATAACAACTTACCTTTTGGAATAAATCGGTCTCGCCTTTTTACTTAATATGGTATCAACGCCAAGGTCTCAAGTTCAATTATGTTGCATTGCCCTCTCACCCATGTACGACATCAATGTCTTATGGGTTTTAATTATTCTTTCACCTCTACATATCTCTTTCATACAGTTTGAGCTTTTGTCATTCCAGCATTGTATTCGCATGAGAACACACCGTCTCTAATAGCATAAACTTTTAAAATAAACAATTGCGCATTTAACTGAATAATATGCACTAACTTTTTTTCCCATAACAGGATAAATGTCAGCTATGCTAACATGCTTTTCTGGAGCGGAGAGACCCAGAATAATGGGTCGTTCTATCCCATAAAGTAACTGACCTTATTGTTTACTCGTAGTAAAAAGAGAATTTGGACAGTAGACAACAACACCACACTATGGCTGCTAACGATACAAAAAAAATGTAAGGTTTCTCCAGTCATGATTAAGCATTGTGCTAATTGTTCTAGTGTAAGGAAATACCTTGTCAAGTTGAGCATTATCTCCATCAGTTTTGTTACTGGAAGCATATTTCCCATCCTTGTCACTGCCGCTGTGGCTTTCACTCGATGTATGTCCCAGATCATCTTCGGATTCTGATTCAGAGTCTTGCGTTAAATCATCATGTTCATCATCCTCATAGGATCCATCATCATCGGTTTCCTCCTCACTCTCACTTCCGCTCTCTTGTGAGTCAGAGTATATATCAGGAGATAGAGCATGTTCCTGCAACAAAGTTAATTGTGAAGCTCTACCAGCACATACAAGAGGCCTTAGCAATTCTGAACAAAGCAATCTGAACCAGATATGTAGAGGATAGACAATAAGAGACCATGTCTAATCTATATGCACCATGCACGTGGAGGAAATATGAAATTCTGAATCTTCAAAATGGCAAGACTACTCTGAACTTTAAAAGTATAATAATGAAATCAAAGCATCACGAGAAGACAGTTTACTCATATATATGCTGTCACTGGATGAGTACAAAGACTTGGATCCTGGATGAGCAATCCCATCTGTAAGGTTGTCTAAAGACTTAAGAATGCATGCTAACATGAAGATGTTTAAACATCCAAATCCAATACATATTGGGAGCATATTCTCTGAGTGGCCTTAACCTTGACAAGGCGAAGCCCTTCAATGTCCGAGTAACAAGAATTTTTTGGAATGTAACCAACAAGAATCAGGAATGGTGCCATCCTTGTGCATAAAACTTGAGGAGAAGGCTAGAATGAGATGGTTCAGATGGGATCAAAAGCTGAAACATTGTTTGAATTAAGAGATATCCCATCTTGATTCTGTGGAAGAAGACAAGTATAAAAAGATTGTGGTGGAGAATTGGCATTTGTTTCAGGCAGGGTTTGAAGGCACAATGCCCAGAAACCATGCCTGTTAGGTCCACCAAGATATGGTATCCAGACTTGATCTCATATCCTTTTGCAACTAGAATGTATGAAGAAAAAAGTTTTCTAGAGCTACTTGACTTTAAACAGATGTACCTGGTAGAACAGATAATTGACTTGTCATAGACCAAAACTCTTGAAGTTACTCATGCTATTGTTCCTGGCAGTATCACCAGTGCTCAGAGATGAAGTAGCTTATTTTTCCTGTTGACTAAAAATCTACAAGGTACTTGTGTGACATCGCTTTATTTTAGCTGCTTCTGCTTTCAAAATGGTGGGACAGCTTTACTAAAAGCAAACCTAAATATTTAAGTTGAAACAGGCAAAAGCTGAAGCCATAAGAAGCTTATTTGTGATGGTAATTTGTTGTGGTACAAGATAATTTGAAAGTTGTTAAGAAATATAATATAAGGGTAGAATTGTAACGTTAGGTTGCTGTTAGAAGTGTGATGAAGATCATTGTTGACAGCAAAGATGTACATATTTGAGATCATTTTAACTTAGGAGAGAGAAACATACTGAAAGGGCTGATGTGCCAAAATAGATACGTGGATTTAGAACTTACACCAAATATCTTGTCATATTCCTCTAGAAGAGTTATGACAATTGCTTGAGCATGGTTTGCTGCAGCAGCTGCTTGGAGAAGTTGAGCAGAACCATCGCCACCAACATCGAAATCATTTTCAAGCTCACAGTCACCAGCTAGAAGAGGGCGCAGAAGCAAAGGAGCCATACAAGCTGCCACAGCTGAAGAACTCATTCTGTTCTCGACCTTATGAGAAGCTACAGTTTGCATCATCACAAGTATTCTGAAAGGTGAGACAAGAGAAAGGCAAATTGAGTCTGGAAAGATGCATCAGCAAACCAGCTGAAATTGGATATATAAGGACAGACTATCGCAGGCTGAACCAAACTAGTAAAAAATAGAAGGACCTGATCTTAAATTTATTCTGCCATAAGAGAGCTAAAAAAAAGAGTAGTTGTATGAAAAATGTATGTAATTCTTGAGAAGTTACTCATTAAGTGCAAACTTGTGATCATGCTCTATGAGAACAAAATCAATCAGACTTCTTCAGCCAATTAAAGTATAATTTCTTTGGGCTATGTACTATGGTAGGATTTAAGTAAAGATACTTCATCAATCACCTCTGCAATAGGCGCCGATTTGGTTCTGGGAATGTTTCACAAATTGCTGTCCGCATTGCATTGACTCGTATATCACGATCAGTTCCTATAATTGTAAGATTATCCACTACTGAATAGCTTTGCAAAATAAAAGACAACGCAGCATAAAATTTATACAGAAGATTGTCATATTCTTCAGTTTTCTCTTTCTGAATGTCTAAAACAGAATATGAATTTTTTAACCATCAGCTAAATAAGAAACTTACGGCAGGCTTCCAGTAATGCATTGCAGCATGATGCAGGAACTGGAGATGATGGCAACTCACGGAGAACATACTGTTTCAATGTAAATAAAATGTGGAAGCATCAATTCAACGGTTCAATTTGATATCCACACTGTAAAGATGCACACCAGCACTTGGCTTGTAAAAGTGAACGTAATTGACTGTAACAAGGGCTAAGACATTTAAGAAAAATAATTCTGTAGGTATCTCAGTAAACACAGTACCTTGATGCAATCAGCAATAACATGCGCATCCTCCTCTGCGGAAAACTCAGTACTCCCTAATCATAAAGTAGAAATTGTTTGAGGCAACCATAATCATTAAACAGAATGCATGGATCCATCCTAGCATTCGATTTTTGTACTATCCACTCAGGATACCACATATATATGGCATTATTAGTTTATGTGATAATGTACATAAAATAGAAGACAATATTTTCACTGAACTTAGTCCAATATTTTCGATGCCAGTTATCTCAAATGAAACCCATAATGACATAAATCTTCAGTGTCATGATTGAGATGTACCATTATTGATCAATAAATGACAAAACAATATGTAAACAAACAAACCCTGCTCATATTCTCGAATTCGGTGCTCAACATCATCGACATCTGCAGCCTGTCGCAAGATCCCTTCTATTTTAATCCCTGTTCAGTACCTTCGAATAATCAGATATAAGTACATGTATTGATCTAAAAAAGGAACTCTAGCATAACAGGGCAGATATAAGATGAGTATCTTCCCCAATCTACCAAACTAAAGAGTAGGCACATGAAATTGTCAACTTAACAAATTAAATAGTTGGAAGGTGTAAAGCAAAATGCACAAAGGACTTTATAAGCCTATGACAGTTCTCCATGCCAAGTTTGATATCTCAGTGACAAGAGGGCTTTTTTGTGCTTATTGTTAAGAGGACATTATTAAAGAGGAAGTTATTCCCTTTCAATGTACATGCTCAAACTAACATCTATGAGTGCACTAATTGAAAATTAAGCATCACTTCAAGAGAGAAGAAACAATCTGATGGAAGTAAGCCACACTCTTGTCCTAGAATATGGTGTTCATTAAAAGCACTAATGCTCCATTCAGTTATCGCATATCACCGAAGGTTGTGTTGAGATGCAAAATTTCGCTCACCAGATAAACTGGAGATAGCTTCATCATTAGCTAAGCATGCCAAACCTCATTGGGACACAAGCACAGATCCCATCACATAGATATAATGAATAATAAATTCAGAATGATTTGTCGAAAGAAGCAAAGACAGCATTAATAGAGCTCACCATGCTCTTCTATGAATCTAAGAGCTTTTTCCAAGAATGAGGGAGTCCCATCAACTTCCTCCAATGCTAGTAAGACGGGCCGACCGACAACCATTGATTTTATGGTCTGTCTATCCTTTACTGACAATATAGCACCAGATAATGACAATTTAGCATGATGATGGAAGAGTAATATAATTCAAGGGCATTGATACAGAAAAGATTTATGAGCTATGAGCAATTTTATTGGTTAATGAAGCATCTATCCAATAAATTTGCGATGGCTGAGATTAGCAATGTTTAGAGTATGAATCAGAATCAAGAGGATAGTTCCAGATCTTAATCAACAAATTCCTAGGTTCTGTGCAATTTACAAAATTCTCGCATGTAACAGCAAAGAAGTCACAAATTTGTGTTGTTCTATCTAGACTTTTATTCCTAACAGGCAGTAGAAAAGCTAATGAACAGCATTGGACGTGACACTTTGTGCAACCAGCATGTAAACTAAAGCATTCTAGTTGTAGAATTCTCAAAAAATTCATTCTCCACAACTTATTGTAAGACTGATAAAAGTTCTCTACTTTGCTTCATTAATTGTTGAAAAGCAGGATTATTTTCGAATCATTCTTCAAAGATTAGAGTCCTGAGGAATCTTGCTGAATGAGCTATCGTTGTCTTATATTTTTCGAAAACCTGCAATCGCTACATTATCCGATAACTAAGCTTCTGATAGAATTAAAGACACCTTATCATTACCGAAACACTCAGATGTTCAATAATGACTACGTGCCACACAAGTTATATAAAGCTGTGAGAGAAGAGCAGGATTTAAGATTGACTTTGTTCAAGTGAAGCATACATTGTTCCAGAGAGCCATCAGGTGCAACAGCCTGATCACTTCGAAAGATTCCATTCTGTCCCATTACAAGAGCAGCGTTCGGTGCTTCAGCCAATGCATTCTCGAGGGCAGTCTTCCACTCATGTAAATCCTCCAAAGTTTCAGCCTGCAACATCGGGGAAAGCGTGATATTATAGAAGATAACTTTAAAGGGGAAATGACAATATACATAATATACAACGCACATATAATTTCTTGTGCTAATAATTTCAAAGTTTACACTATTAATATTTTGAATTCTAGGACAAATTACACAACACTCACTCAAACTTTAGGGTAGTGCATGTTTTTCTTAAAATTTCGATGACAAATTACTCTTGTGAACTAGCTGACCGTCTGTCATATTTTCCATAAGCAAGAATAATGCACAGTACTTTTAAAGGGTAAATGTGTGCTTTCATCTCTCATTATTTTATTGAAATGTCTCTTTTACTCTTTATTTCTTTAAAAAGATTAGACAACAGAGAAAAAGGAGAAAAATAAATTAACTAAAATATTATTCTCATAAAAAATAAATAAAGACAATATTATTAGAAAATAAATACTGATAAATATTTTAAGAAAATGATGGATAACAAAACAATGTTTACAAGTGTCACCATAGATATCAATTATTTATTTTTTCTTATAAGTTGAGGACATCATTTCCTTTAATAGTTTTCTGAATTTATTTTTAATCAATCAATATTTAAATTAATCAACCCTTTAAATACACTCCCAAATTGAAAAAAAAAAAAAAACAAGAGAGCATTAGGTTCTGTAACAAAAAGAAAGTTTAGGGGTATTGCTTAACAGTTGAAATTTCGGTACTAGCCCACAAAGTTCGGGGAGTTTTGCGTAGTTTCCCTAACTTTAAATACACTCCCTCATTCTTTTCATCATTTTTTGTCGATGTCAAGCACCACAACGTTAAAGGTCACTAAATAGCATATCAATTCTTACAAGAATTGCATTTTAGTTGCCAGAAAAGCTTGTGAAATGAGACGTCATCAACAGAGCTATAAGATCTATAAAGACTTCCATATCATCCTCAATCATGAATTGTTGCATGGTAGAACTTTATGCAATTTCACTTCTTTCGTTTTCTTCCATCCCTCTACAAGAGTAGATACTTGTATATTGTCTTAGCCCAACATCATGTCCAGTTTGAGATACTTTACAACATATATTTCTTGTTTAAAAATGAAGTGTTTAAGGCAGTAAAGATTAATGGATGGACTAATTCATCATGTACATGCACTTGCAAATGGATGTTTGACAATGATACCACTTGAAACATCTATTCACAAATGCATTTGCAAGATAACCCCATGTGGCATTTGCACTTGATAAAGACACCACTTGAAACATTTATTGATAAAGAGATATATGATAATGCCTAGGTCTTTGTTCTTTCCTTCTCAAAATGGAATTTTAATCTCCAATGTGATGAAGCACTTTTCATATTTTAGTAGGGTAGAATAGTATGCCCTCATCTCAAGATGTTCCCATTTATGTTGTACCTGCCTTTGGATGAAAGGAGAGGTCTATTGAATGACCTCTTCCTTTTTTGGATCATTAGGAAGGACAGGAAGGGAAGCCATTAACTTTGTAAAAGACTAACTGATGTCTACTCTCTTTGTTGGTCTTTTCAGTGGCAGCTCGGATGATTGATCTATTGTGAAGTCTATGGATCTTCTGTCTTGTAACTATTGTTGGATACAGGTTGCATACCCTCAATTTTCTCTAATGAATAGATTCTCATTTGCAAGAGGTGGAAGAACTCTAAAAAGATCAACTCCTTAGTCCCAATGAGGGACTTTGCCTGCATTATCCTCCCCCTCTTCAGGATTCTGCGACCTTGCAAAATGGCCCTAAGGACATAGCCTCAGGCCACCACCAAAGGACCAAAGTCCTGAGGATAAGGTGCCAGAAGGCAAGTGTCCCTAGAAGTGGCTCTAATACCATGCTGATGCATTACAAGGGGTGGAAGAACTCATCCTGAAAAGCTAGTTGCCGGGAGAGGGAACCTAACCCATTATAAGCCCCAAGATATCTACTTAGTTGCCCAATGTGGGACTTTACCCTCATCAATTTACCATAAGAGGCATTCTACTTACCATTATTTGTACCCTCTACAATAATAGATCAACATGTTTTCTCCGATACAAAACGACAAAATGACCATGAGTTCCAAAGAGTCTCCTTACTCTGTTACTTGCAAATCTGGTATAAACAGTCTCTACAGACATGATGGAAGGACTAAGTGCTTGAACGATACTTCAGTCTCCCGTAGAGTTCTAAATAGACTAGACATCAGCAATATTGCCTAGCATGTATACGCGACTTCAATTCTTCTCTTTGATAACAAGTAAATTCATACTCATACTCTTCTTTGGATTTTTAGGGGAAAAAAAAAGGAAACAACTATGCAGACAATGTTTTATAAAACTCTTAGACCACTAAATTTGGAGGATCCTACTTTCAATAGTCATGTTTCATTTCAGCTCGAAAATGCAGTCAAATATTGAAGGCAGTATAAGTGATCAAGGAGTAGTAACTCATATCCCGGGAGAGAACTTTGCGGGTTTATCGTAAAAAGAATTTATTTTTCATTAAAAGTTCTTATTGAACCTCAGTATTTGTGCTGCTTTATAGTACATATAACATGAAACCGCTTTGACTCAGCTCTATAGTTTACATGCTTTTGTGTTACCTTTTGTGCCTCTGTTAAAGGTGTTCCAGAAAATGTCTGCAATTTTAAAGTTTAAAAAATATTACTCTCGCGATGTCTAATGAGAAAAACCATCTCATGCATTCATCACTGCTAAGGTCTTGGTGTTCTATTCTCAAACAGGGAAAGTTAGAAAATGAACCATGCATTGTTGCTGAACCAATCATCAATCTACAATTGCAAGCAATTCTCCATGTAAATTTGCATATTGCATATCATTACTCTTGAAGGGAAAAGCTCTTTGAAAGCAATCCCTAGAATAAGATTCTGGAAACTAGTCACAGGCTAAAGAAACAAAAGGCCTGCATTCAAAATCAATCTAAATGTATAAACTTGAAAAAACGCACCTTAAGTGTAAAGGCCCGTCCATCTCGACCATCAGGAAAAAGCACTGTTAATAGCTTTTTATCTGCTTTGACAACCACACTAGAAATTGAAAAGATTTTAAGCAATGGTTATATTCAGATATAGTCATGAGGATGAGGATGAGGATGAGAAGAAATTGGGCACGCAGAACACTGGAAATAGGAACAAGCAAGCCAACCTGCCTGAACTGTTGAGGTCAATACCACCAAGGGTCAGATTCACTTCACTTCCTTTCTGGGGTATGGCACTCTGGAAAATTTAAATAACCAAATGAATCTTCCCATGCCTCAAACTAAAACAAGAGAAAGGGGACGAGAAATGACTCTTAAGGAGGGAAGATATATGACATAGAGAAAAGCAAACATTTTGGAGCAGCAAAACTTGCGTGCCACCTTATGAACATACATTGTTTTCCATCAGATGATAAAGACGAATCAGTGCTTTAGTCCCACATAATTTTGAAATGATGAACACCTCAAGTACATAAGGCAAGTAGATCTGGCTTTTTTTTTTTTTTTTTTTTTTTTTTTTTTGGTGACCCAGGAACCCCCGTACAGCCGACAGCCGGCGAGGCAAATCATATTGGACTACACAATATCAAGATTTTGGTAAAATGCATCAAGATTTTGTCTACACAATAATCAGCCATATTGGACTCTACCACCCTAGACAGTTTTCATCAATTGAATTTTGCTACAAAGGTTCCTCGCCCGAATTGTTGAGATATAACGCACATACGAGAATTTAGCAATTGATTCAAGCTATAACCAGCAAAATGCAATTGACAAAGAGCAATTGGTTCAACCTATAACCAGCAACCGCCAATAACTATCTTATGAAATATTCAAATTTTTAAATCTTGTAGTTACCTGACCCTAAACTTATAATTATAGAACCACCTCACCAACAATACTTAGACCTCTCATATCCTACCTATTGTTCTTTTAGCCTGCACCATGCCATCGATTGTTTTATGAGCATTAGCAACAATTATTCCCAAAGGCTTAAATAACCATTAGTTGAAGGTGTGATTTGATATTAAGATGCTCATGAACTCCCCCAAATCCGGCTGGGCTGTGTCATCAAATTGATGAATGGAATTCGCCATAATTGAGGAAGGGAATCGAGAAACCGTGACCACCAGCACCTCTAGTTCATGTAGAATAAATAAAATATTGCTTGCCGATAATGCATATTAAACAAATATGCTAACTCCACCCCCACTGTGAATACTGCATGTGCACATGACCATATCAAACAAATAACTTGAGGCAAAAAGACAAGAATAGAACGATAGACAAGATAATAATAAGTGGGATTTTTAATTTAGAACTGTGCTCCATACCATATTAGATGATTGTTCTCCCACAAGTTTAAAATATTAGGTAAAGGCATCATTTAATATCAAAATGCTCTAACAATGAGCAATTTGACTAGCACCAAAATTGCACAAGGAATAAACTTGTACTTTGCTAGCCTTCGTTATTTGAAATACTTCGAAGAATTTAGGGTTTCCCTTTATTCCTATAGAAGGAAAGTTTTTGTCCATCCGAATAGGTCAGCAGTGCAAAAACCTACGGAACACTCCAAAGTGTCCAAAGAAGAAAAACTGTAGCTTCTATGACCTTTCTCGTCATATTATATCATAAGATAATCACAATGGGAGTGGAAATGTTAAGGCAATTGCAACATATAGCTGAAGAGCCATGCAGCGATGAAAACGGCAGCCGCCTAGTCAAGTGACATTGTATTACTAACATTCACTAACTTGTTCATCAATGATCACGATGTTGTCAAGCTAGTATGAGGGAACACACGGCATGGATTCAAAGCCGTTTGTCAAAGAAAAGACTTGTAAAACAAGACTGCTTGACAATAACCTAAAGTTGTCCCAAATGTCCCCAAGTTCAATCCCTCGATGTGATTGAACAAGCATATAAGGTTGGACATTAGGGGACCTAAGACGTGGAATTGCTATAGAGCCTGCAAAGATTGTTAATTGACTGTTCCTCTCCAAGAGTTGGATTAGGTGCATTGTGTCTAAGCAATGTAAAAAATAAAGACTTTATTCTCTATAAATAACCAACTTGGACATCTCTTTGCTTACGTAATTGGCATCGACACTTAGAGATTCTTTTCCAAATTAAGGTGCTAATTAATTGAGTAAACTTCATTGGCATAACCTACCAATATATGACATGGGTTATACTGAAACTTAAGGCAGCATTTCTTCACAACAAGCCGGAATCAAGCAACATGTGTCATAAAATCAGAAAGATCAAGATCAGCAACAACAATGACATTTGCCTAGCCTTGCAAGGACAATTGGCTCATATAACATGCCCCATTCCAAGAAGGGACAAAAGATGCCTTTAAACAGGTGAAGCAAGATTGATGAGATGAATTGTGTCCTTAGATAGCCAGGTGAGAGGGAAAGGAATGAGAATAGAGATTCCTATTCTGCATTAATATTAGGCCCTCTTATAATTAGGACATTGCACGTGAAAACATATGGCTTGCCTTTCAAAACAATATTCAACTGACAATGGAAACTTAAATGTCCCATAGGAAACTTACATTGGACCCAGTCCAAGAGGCTGTATCATCGATAGAGCTTCACATTGGGTAAAGATTGGAACATTAGATATATTGGATGCATTGCCTTGTAAATGTTGCTTTCACTAAGAAAAAGAAGCAAATTAAGTCATGCAAAAGCTGAGGCAAGGGGGAAGGAACTAAGTTTCAGATTTTCGTTCTGATTAGATAGGTTTACCATTCCTGCAATTAGGATACTGCAAACATACCGGTTGTTTTGATTTGGTGCATATCAACAGTAAGTTACTCCTCTTAGTCCATACTAGGGAAATGAGAAACAGACTGAATTTGTTGGTAGCATAGAGGATGAAGTTAGGCTGGACAGGATTTACAAGGCATGTATGTGACATTTGGAGTAGGGACGAAGTTGCTGTTGTGTGGATACTGGTGATATAGGGTAAGCGAAATATAGTAAGAGCTTCCTGAGTTGCAGAGAGAAGGGAAGTTCAAGTGGGATTTAGGAGGTGATGAACCAGATCAAACCACATGATGTTACGCCTAACTTCACCTGAGAACAAGAACTCTAATTTTACCTTTCTAGTTGTTAGAATCTCCAAGTGAAAAGCTTAAGCCATGAGGTAGAAGGAGACCATATAAATATAGGGCCATGTAAACCCCGTAGATAGGGATACTTTAACACTAGTTCGTCTATTCGATGTTATACTTCCAAAATCTCCCAAATGGCCCAGTGAGAGCAAATACAACTTCAGTGAAGTTAAATGGCCAATATTGGAACTTAGAACTTTGTCATGATTGAGATTAACATTAAGTATGTCACCAAAGCACACCGTACACGCCGTCCTAATCTAATTACGCTTTGGTTGTCTCTATTGCCTCGAATTTCTATTTTCCAATAGATCTTCTATTCTTCTACATCTCTGTCCACGTCAACAATGTGGAATTAGCTTGACGACATTGGGAATAAGCCAATCTCAAGATTAGGAAAATGTTCATACACATGATCTGAGCTAACTTTTGCTGAACATTTCTACTAGTCTTTTGGGTTTTTTTTGGGTCCTGTATATATGTAGTCTCCCTCTACTTTTAGCTTAAACATCTCTATCCTACTTTCTGCTAACTTTTGCTGAACATCTCTATCCTATATTGCTTGTCTTTTGGGTTTTTTTTGGGTCTTATATATATGTAGTCTCCCTCTACTTTTAGCTTGAACATTTAGGTTTGAACTTCTGTCATTGTGACACAGCCAAGTCTTGATTCTTCATGCTCCATTTAATATTTCACTTTGTGCGTGTTCTTGGACCTTGTTTGTTAATTCCACATAATTCTAATGATTTCTTCAGAAAAAACACTAATAACATTCTCTTTATCTGACAATAATCTAAGCATAAGCTGGAAAAAAGTAAATGTCAAGGAGAATTAAGAGCATAAGCATGCTCAATCATTGGAATAGCACTGCTTACCGGATCACTTCGAAAGAAGACCAGGGAGGTACGTGTTAGTATAAACCACCTCTTTTTCCACGATGTCCATCCAATACCTGCATCATGAAGTTTGGTACCATCTGTCGTGTCAGGAGAAGGAATAATAACAGCAGCTTAGACCATCTAAGTTGCACGTATGCCTTGTGGCAAATAATTGGCCAATACAACATTGAAAATTATGCTCTTCCATTTCAAACAATGACTTCATATCCAGTAACTGAGTGATGCAACCAGTGAGAATGGTGGATTAAGTTGCCCTTTCATCTCAAAAAAAAAAAAAAATACACACACACACACACACACACACACGAATAACCTCCAAAATTACATTTTGAAGCCACAGAGTAGAAAGAAGCACGACACCCCAACATTACTGAAAATCCCCAAGCATAACAGCAAAACCAGAAGATATTTTCACGCTTGTATTTGTCCCCCTGCATTCTCACTAGTTATCCTTTAGCGGAACCATAAAGGTGAACATCATATAACGCACCTTTGGATGACAAAAATAGTGGCCCGCTCTTAAAAACCTGCAAACCATTGACAATTTGAGCAGGGAATAAGCATGTGCTTTTATAGTAAGAAAGCAGGACTGGAGATAGAACCTAAGTAAGTCATAGTAGAATTACTCGAGACACGAAACAAAGACATGTATAGAGTGCATTATGAACTGCCTAAAGGTTGATACGGTTATGTCTGGGATAGGAATTCCATTTCCCCGTTCTCACAGTGCAGCATCGCTTATGCAAATCTAACTCCTATTTTACTAAGGAATTACGATGTCTATATGTCTAAGCTCTAATCATAAAAAAACATTTTTTTTTCATCAGTAACAGAGCTCTAATTAAAGGAATAAAGGGGTAGCAAATTAAGAATAAAAAGTTGATGCGAGCCATCTTTGCGATAAATAATGAATTATGAAGAGATATCACACAACAAATAAACAGCTCCGCCGCTGACAGCAGAAACTCAAGATGAATCAGATTTCCTCGGACACCGAAATGCATAACAGACGACGAAGCAACCAATACAGCATTCGTGATCCGGAACAAACGAATCACCTTATTGCCCGTGCGAGAAGTCGGCTGATTCAGCGGCGGTCCAGGCGCAGCCGCAGCCGCAGGCGCAGCCGCAGCCGCAGGGGCAGGCGGAGGCGGAGGAACACCGCTCTCTCCCTGAAAACGACACGAGAAACCGAAAACGTAATTTTCACAGAACGAAAAGCGTCACCCGCTTCGCCAACAACCTCGACCGCACGGAAACTCCACGGCCATTTCGGAATTCCACGACGTCCGCTCAAACAGGCAAAAAACCAAAAACCGAAGAAAGGTAAAAAAAAAAAAAAAAAAAAAAACGAGGCGAACCAAATCAGCTCAGCTCATCTCATCGTTCCCCCGCCCCCGGAGGACCGGATCGGCCGGGCGCGCGCGACGCACGTACCTGAGGAGCTTCGCCGTTCCGAGTAGTCATGGCACCGGAGGCGAGCGGGCGCGATCCTCACCGGCGGACGCCGCTCATCGGACGACGAGCCCTTCCTGCAACCGGCATTCCCGCGTCAGAGCTCGAACAATGCAGGTCGCCCCCCTCCCCCCACCCCCACCGCGGCCGGTCCCCGTCGCCGGACGCTGACAGCGACCCCGGCGTCGACGTCGGCGGCGATCGGAGGAGAGAGCGAGGGGGAATGTGGGCGGCGTGACTTACCGGATGGCGATGATCGTCTTCGGAAGGCGACGAGATTGATGCGCTGCAACGGAGGGAGCGAGAGGTAGAGAGAGAGAGGGGGGGGTGGTGGTGAGTTTCTCTCTCTTGATCGAGCGGGGGGGGAATGTTTGGAAGGGGGGGAACGTTGGTCAAGAGGGCCCCGCCAATGACTGCGGGGCCTACTAATGTGCGGACGGTTGTCCACGTCAGCCCCGTTTTCCTGGTTCTCCGCGAAGCGAGGAGGGGGGGGAGGGGCACTCTCGGGATTTCCACCCGCATGACACTCCTCCCACATTCTCCCTCCTCCCTTTTTCTTTTTTCTTTTCCTCCGATTAATTAATGCTTTCGGGACATTCTTTTATTCCTCTTTGTTATTTTTATCTACTTGCTAATTTTTAGAAACCGTTTATTTTATTTGAGATCATGATCCCCATTTTTTTATGGATGCTTTACTCGTTCCATCGATTTCCTTTTTTACTTTATATAATTATCAAGATATCTTCGTCGGCCGAGGCATCAGTTAATTATTGTATTTTTATTTTCGATGAAATTTCGATTTTAAAATTTGAGTCCTTTTCATTCTATAATGATTTTATCGTACTAATTCAAACCCGAAACTCAATAACATACTACTTGTTGTGATGATTTCGATTGTTTCGACTTAGGATGGCAATGTTTCTAGTTTTACTTCTGAATTGGCTCTCGCCTTGGTAGATTAGAGCTTCAATTCAAAGTTTGCGAAATGAACATGAAATATCATTGAAGTAATTACATAAAGTATGGGATAGATTTGGGTGCTTGTTCAATCTGCCATGATACTCACATTCTCTCGTTGATTTGAAAGATGCGATATCATATAGATGATTATATCGAGGTCAATATTATCATGCAATTACTCTACGAAATTATCCACTAATTATAGGATTTTGTTTTTAAGAGCGCCCTAAGAATACTAACTCGTTAAGTAAATGATTTTTGCATTTACTAATGTACCAATTTTCCTAGTGTTATTTTCAATTAACATTTTGAAAAATTTAACAAGAGTGTTGAAAAAACTCATTAACTTTAATCATTTATATTATATATATCAGGGAATGTGAAATGCCAGCGCCATTGTTAGGCCATATATTAACATCACATGATACACGCACATAAACAAATTCTTTGGACATATTTTACGAGACAGAGGGTCGACGGACCCACTTAACCCCTACTCTTATAACAAAACAAACTTATTCGATGAGAATAGAAAGGCAAACATAAAGAACTCCTTTTGTTTTGGACGACACGATCTGTTGGCACTGATTTTGTCAACCATCCCACCAAACGGATATTAAATTAGAGGCAGACCCACTTGAATATATTCTATGGACAAAATCTGCGCCTAAACGACCTCTAAAATTTGACTCAACGTACAATACCATATTTGAACTTTTAATTCGTTTTCCGTGGCCCCCAAACTATCCTTAAATGCTCGATGTAATCTTTGAACTTTTCAATTTACCTAACCCGGTCTCTCAACTTTCCACAACAAAATCAAATCGATCCTTCCGTACAATTCACAAAGTTTTCACAAATACACTTCGTTCATTATAGTCCTCTCCACTTAATTTCTTTCGTTGGGTGTTATTTATTGATTTCTTTATATATTTTCGGACAAAGGGTTTTTATTTATCTATTGAAACGCGACAACGGGATGCTAGCAAACGAAAGCCGCGAAGGGGCCCGCGATTGAGGCGATGAATCGGCATGTTACTTGCATACAAGTCCGAGGTTTGCTCTTGCTTTTGCGGGGAGACCACGTTACGCTTCCCATACGCCCCGGCAAGGCAACCAAATTCTACGCGGCACGGCGTAGACGGGGGTGAGGAATATGTCGATAACGTGAAGGCAAGGTTTGATAATAGACCCCCGCTACGCACGGGATAAATTGTAGGCCCCCGACGCCATGTCGTTTCCTAGAATCCACGAGATCGCTAGAATATGTCGACATCGGGCCCCCGCGACTCTCGCGAGGGCGTGATCACGAGAACTATGCGATCGAAATGAGAACCGATCTGATAGATTGATTGGAGATCGCGTTGCTCGTAACGCCTCGGCTTAGTGTCCGACGATGCGTGACGCTTGCCTAAACGGGAGATTTTATCACAGCTCTAGGCACCTTCATCCAGGAGCGCGGGGCTGGCAACTTTGAGTTATCTTTGGGGAATAATCTATGAGATGTCCTTACGCAGGTATAGGTTGTCATCTTCTCCGCCTCAAAATTAGTAAACGCACCAAGTGACACGCCATGTGTCCTTTTCTCTGTAGAAAATGGAGATGCAATATAGAGTGACGTCGGGGGCAAAAAAAAAAAAAAACAGAAGATAATTTTTCAATGTGAACGCATTCGATAGCTTGAGTATTTTTTTGTACGATAAAAAAAATAGTTGAGATGAGTTTTGCTACTGCTCCCAATTCTATTTCATCGCTATTTATCACGTTACAGGTAAGGCTTTGCAAAAGACAAAAAAGAAAAGCTTGAAATGAAAATGGTAAAATTAAAAAAAAGGGGAAAAAGAAATGGACTTCAATAATTTCTTTAAAATATGGGTGAGTTGGATCAACTCAAGTCATGATTGGTCATGTCAACCCACTCGTTTGAAAACTTGGTATGGAACCAAATCACCAACTTAAAATATTTGAAATTTTTTATTTTTGCAAATCGATTGACCTTTAGGTAATCATTTGACTTCTCATTTGTACTTAGGATCTAAGGCTCACGGTGGACTTTAGAATGATTGATTGCAACTTTTAGAATAGTTCGAAAGATTCGATCACTTGAAGTACCTGCTTAATTGAGAGAAAACCTTAGGCCATGGATAAATGGGATGGATTTTTTTTCTTTCAGAATTGCATTTTCATTTCCATGATTTATTGTACTTTTGAGAATCTCCAAGGTGAAGGCACTGCCGTAAGCAAAAAATATACAATTCTTAGGAAAACAAAAGCCTAGGTTTTTAAATATCATCCCCACTTTCATGCCTCCATCCTGACCCTATATGTACAAGTGTTCTTGTTCGGCAACTTGATCCTCTCACGTTTTCACGTTACTCATGTGCCATGTGAAATCTTAGCCCACAACCTCACCCAAGCATTCAGGCCCCCTCACCAACTCGGCCAGCTGGTCCATGGAGTCATCATTTCTTTAAAGACAACAATTTGAAAACAAAAATTACTAAGAATTAGAGCTTGGGAGGAGAGGGGGTCGGATTTGGTCAGATATGAGACAAGTCAACAAATATGAATTGGACCATTTTAAACCAACCTATTTGATGGACCTATCAACTTCCAATCCCAACTTGGCAAACTTTTTCTATCCCCATCAAACTTTTGTACTCTAATGTTGTCATGGAGGTTTGCCCCAAGAAAAGCAGCCTTGGAATAAGTCGCAATGCGAGTAGGATTCAGGACCACTCCCCAGTTCCCACATGCCTAATAAGAACAAACCTTTCTCCCAAGTCATCAGAACACTTTCTCGCAAGGTTGGAGTCATAGTTTTTTTTTTTTTTCGTCCAATAGTTGAAGAGTTTGGTGTTGAATTGTCTAGGGAATGAGATTTCTAAGGCCTTCCCTTGGCGGGTCCGGTCCATACAACTCGATCCTGGATAAGCATTCAATCTCAAATTAAGCTCAGACAAAAATTTAAACCTAATCCGGCGCAATTTGATTTTCACAATCTTTCTCGCTCTAGCCTTGGACCGTCCCCGTCGTCATCCGAGAACGATCCCTTTTCCCGAAGTTCGAGACTCCAAAAAACTCGAGGTCATACAACGAAGCCTACGTACCACTAAACAAGCTATACAAAAGCCATTGTTCTGCTGCTAAACAAGTCAATACCCGTCCGTGCCCTCGATTTTGCCATTTCCCCTTTTCAAGAAAACGAATTGCGCACCAAACGGGAGAGAGTTATATATAATCCGTAATTAGATCATGCGAGGAGCCCAAAGTGGATTAGACACCATTAATAGAAATGGCCACCTAACGCTGATTCTAATGTAAAGAAAAGGATTAGTACATAATTCATGACTGAACACAAAGAACGAGATCCAACCAACCCATGATGGGGTCCACTTGCTCTTTTTTTTTTTTTAAAAAACACTTTTATTTTCTTAACCATACCCGCACGCAAGTATCACCCACAGATATCACACGACGATAATCATCCGTAATTAAATTAAGAATTAATTAAGAACTAATCAGCAAGGTTGACCCTTTGCTTTTTGCCTTTTCCCTCCTCGTTTTTCTTGCCGGCCGCAAACTTTCTCGGGAAAACCGCAGCGAAAAGAAAGAGAGAGAGAAAGAGAGAGTTTTCATATAAATCGGAAAAGCCGATTGCCGGCGGCTACAAGGAGGAAGCACCAATCCGCTCGCGCGCCTCCCGCCTCCCGCCTCGACCGACGCGGCGGCCGGCATGTCGAATCCCGACGGCGAGAAGCTACAGCCGCCCTCCGACCTCCGCGAAGAAGAAGAAGAAGAGCAAGAAGGCAGATCTCCGTCCGCGCCCTCGGATTTCGCGGCCGAGGATCGGTGAGGGTTTCCCGGTTTCCCGCGTTGTGGATCGAGCTGCTTTGCTCGATTTTAGAGGGGGGGAGAGAGCGGGGGGACAGCTGTCAGTTGGGGAACTGATGGAGGAGGTGGGGAGCTCGGGTTCGAGCGCTCCGTCGGTCGGGGATCGGAAGGCGAAGAAGGATTCGGTTCGGGTGAAGAAGGAGACGCTGCAGGCCGTGCTCGAGCAGTGCCAGCTAGCGCTCGAGCTGCTCAGCAAAGGGGAGGTCGAGGAGGACGGCGATGAGGGTGTCGGTGTGGGTGTCGGCGTCGGCGATGGGGAGGGAGATGTCCCGGAAGTTGAGCCGGGTGGGGATGGCGTGGCGATTCCGCGCAGCGATTGTGAAGCCGATGAGGTAGTTGTGCCCATGTATGTTGCTGGTTTAATCGTGCTGAATTTGGATATATTCTTTGGATGGAGCGTTCGATTCTGGCTTTGGGCTTGCTTGGTTAATACATATGGTCAGGAAAAGGGGTTGAAGTTTCCAGCTTTAGGATTTATGGGATTTGTTGTTTTTGGTTTTGTGCATTCATATCTTTTTTAGGTTGGACTAATTGGGAAATTGTTCACTCCTGTTGTTACTGCAAAGAATTTGTTCCAGTTAAGGATGAGATTTCTGGGTTTGGTAGAGAAACCTGGCAATGATAGCTCGGTCATTGATAAGTGTATATGACTTTATAGTTGACATGCTTGCGAAAGTTTGTTTTCGGGAACGGTAATTTTCAGGGCTTTTTTGGGAATTGGTCTTTTCTCTAGGTATAAAGACCTGGAAAGCTGCACTTGTAAAGTTTTGTTTCTTCTCATTGAAAGGGAATTTTGTAGGATCCCAGTGATTTGTGTGCGAGTGTTTTGAGTTTGAGGTTGGAACACTTCGGGAGAATGAACTTGCATCTTAGATGCTGAATTTAAATTCGGTAGATGGTCCTCTTGCATTCTTGGTGTTACCTTTTTTGTGGATTCCCAAATGCCTATTGTACATATGAGATACTTTCTATGAATCTTTTGTGGATGGCCTCATCAGTTGGGTATCCCGGTATTAGTGTTAGCCTTAGGTTTGTTTTGTCACAAGCTTCCTATTGGATTAGGTTTGTTTTGTCACAAGCTTCCTATTGGATTTAGGTCACGTTTGAGATAATTTCTTTAAAGGACAATGGAGATTAACAGTTTCTTTCAGGCTGTTGATTCATTCTGAGTACAAAGGTTGTGACCATTGTCAGAGAGCCTTCACATATATTTCAAATAAAGTGCTTTCGCATGGACAATGGTCCTTTCGGAATTTGGATTCGATGATATCCAAAGTGAATAAAAAACTTGGACTATATCACCATATATCTTACTAGAGGACTACTTCATGCTTCTTCTAGTAAGCGGTTGTGTCGTGGATCCTCACATTTCTCTATTCTCTGGATTTGATGGTCACTGTGCAATTGTCAATTTTCATATTACAAGGATTTTGAAGGTTTTGGATGCATTTTTGGTGTCTGTGTTAAACACGACTTGCATGTATATGTAGACATGGTTGTAGTACATGTAGACTTAAGCATAGATTACTTCATTTTGGTCCTTTTTCTGTGTTTTTCTTCTGTTAAGGCAAGGCAGAGATTGCTCTCAGGCCCCTTTCGGTTGGTCTGAGTTTTGTTTTACTTATTTATGTCTTTATCCCATGGATGCTATCCTCAGTAATGCAGTCCAAACATGTAGTTATGTGGGCCTCACAAATTGAAATTTTGGCAAATTTTGGCAAATAGTTTCGCTGTTGTTTGGTGGATCTTACTTCCTGATCATTCATTATCTTGCGAGATGATAGTCAAGGTGAAGGGATGTCAGATAATAATAAGGATGTTGTTGCAGTTATTGACTTTCTGAGCAATATATAACTAGGTGCTTTTTTGTTTCACTGATTTGAATCTTACACACAGGAGACTATTGTTGTGCACAAAGTCTGTGTGTGTGTGATTTTAAGTGCCTTTTAGTTCTGAACTTAGCTAATGTGTCTTCTTCTTACTTTTCCTGATTCAGCTGTGTGATCTTCTCAAATCTAGAGTTGAATGCCCGGACTTCCTCAAAAAGCTAGAGTGCGCTCAAGTGTCAATTCCTAATAATGCTGCTGGTATGTAGGGCCAAGGACTTTTATGCTCTTTAGATTGCAATCATTTTTCGCTCTTCGTTTTTTTCTCTTGGCGTGTCACAACCTCTAGTTCATTCCATAATCAAAAGTAGTATGTTAAACAACCTTTTTCTTTCACCAAAGAAAATCATTCGTGCAGACTGATAGCATGTTTACTGTGCAAACAGAGGAAGGTGGCGCATGGGATATGGTCAGTAAGGATGATCTACGGGAAGGTGGCGCATGGAATATGGTCAGTAAAGATGATCTATGGGAAGGTGAAAACGTGGATCCTAGTGAACAAGATTATGTCGTTGTGAGACAAGAAGATATTGTAGAAGGTATGGCATCCTTTATGGCTGCCTACCTCCTGTCCCTTAAACAGACAAAGGTATGTTGTACTTCTTGCAAATGCTTGAGACCAAAACTTCTCAGGTTACCTGGTCATCAGTGCAGGACTTAGAGTGGTCTCTTTTTTGTGACCCATCAGCACCAAGTTATTCTTTCAAGTTATTGCCTTCGATTGCTGTTTCAGATGAAAGAGGACGAAAAATTTCTTTTTTGTTTTTTGGGTTTTTCGAGTTATTAGTTTAGCTGATCAATGTTATCTTAAGTTATATTGAGTATATATGTGCTGGAATAGCACGTAATGTAATTCTATGTGATGGAAACAATTCTCGCGGGACTGAACACTGCCTATATTTGGACTTGATAGCTTTGATCCACATCCATTTCCTTTTGGTTATGTGGCTTCTTCTATTCAAAGGCTTCTTATAACGGATAAATATTCTGCTAAAGAATAAGCATGAATAGTGGATTTATTCTCTTCGAACTTATTTCCTACCATGAGTTTCACTGCATGAGTGTGGTGTCTATGACTCTCTTGCAAATATTGATGGTGAACCCATGATTGTGGTTTATTGTAAGTTCTATCTGTCCCTGCGGCCTTTGTGTATTATCTACATGTACAAGAGCCTTTAGATTGGGATGTTTGAAAAAAATACAGGAAAAGCATTTTTTTTATTGAGTGACATGAGTACTTGCATTTAAAAGATTTAACTCCTGAGAACTCCTTAAGTTTCAAAGTTGGTTGGAAAAACATTTTGTCTGGATCTTTCTCTGTTCATGGATTTTGCATTCTTTGCTTGGGAAATTTCTCATGTTCTTGCTCTTTTATTGAATAGACTTGCTTAGATCAGAATATTATTCCTGCGAGGATTTAGTAATTACTTTTTCCTTCAAGATCTGCTAATGATTTCCACACTATCTACTAAATAATGCTTCTTTCATCTTGTTGTGACTAGTTAAATTACCAGATTATGTAGGAGCAAATAATAATGAGGCAATGCGTGTCATTTGTTGTGCATGGGCCATGACAGTTATTGCTGTTACTTTCATAGGGTGCTTGTCTTTTAGCATGAAATGCATTTGCTTGCCTCTTCTTCTTCTTGCACATTTTTATCCTTTTGGGCTCAGCAGCTGGAGCTTTTCTTTGCAGGAGTTGACTCCTAACCAGCTTCAGGAAGGTCAGCTTGATTTTCATCCCCCTTTCATTGATATAATTTGCACTTGCTTTCAAAATGTTTGTTGATTGCTGTTAACATTAATTCATCAAGTTTGTTGATGATGTAACTTCTACATTCGGGTTAAGTTTTTCCCAGATTCTGCGGTCGTTAACTCTTGGAGTCCTGATAACCTTTGAATTTTCTTTCAGCTCTTTGCAAGACATTCTCGGTTAAGAAGAAAAAGGGAAAGCTTCGGAAGGCATGGGATGGGAGCAGAGTTATTTATAATGTAGCATCGTGGGGAGCAACTGCAATTGGGTAGGTACTCTAAAGCTAAGGTTTTCACCAACTGGCATTCCTTATTCCATAATCTTGAGTCAAAGATCGAGTCACTAATCACTGCTGATGCGTGCTGGTACTTGTCTAGATATATACTCCAAACAGCTGCATCTTGTTATTACCGATTACCTCCTCTTTCCTTGAATGATATTCTGATGTCTACTTGTTCTCTGCAGGATATATCAAAATCCTGTTATTCTTCAGGCTGCCTCAAAAGCTTTCTGGGTGTCCTGTCATGTTTTCTCGAAGCTTCTCTGATGTGGATGCGCCTTCAGGGGAGGGGAGAAGAAGGGAGGGAGGGAGGGAGAAGAAAAGGAGGGAGGGGGCGTTGGGGGTTGCCGTTGTTTGGTGCTTTGTGCTGCCCAGGTAGCTTGGTGTTCCGAATGTTGTGCCATACTGATGTCATTCTTTATTTGTGTGCAGATCAGATCAATTGCATAACCTGATTTACTCTTTGTAAATATGGACTTTCTTATTGGAATTCATGTTGATTAGTGAGATTATGTTGGTTTGTTGTGCTTGCACCTAGAATGCATCTACGGCCCAACCGTTCCAAGTTGAAAAAGAAGGCAAAGAATGAGAGACAGAATGAAGAATGGCTGACATTTCCTTCTCCTGATAACGCTGTTTCAACTTGGGGTTTAATTTTCAGCACTGGTGAATCACAGATGCCGGCTTTGACCACCGAAAAAAAAAAAACTCAGATGTTTACATCCGTTTTTCATTCTGATTTCTGTCATCGTAGTCAAGACTTGAAGCAATGGAGAGAAGAAAGAAAATGCTCGGGTAGAACCACGGTCATTGTCTGAAACTCGAAACTCGGGAGCAGGTGCAACTAATATTCGTATCCTTTTCATCTCAATGAAGAAGGGATTCATAGAAATTTGACAGCCGATTTGTTTTCACAGCTCAAGCTAAGTACAAATGCATAATGTAATGTCAAGGCATCATTTAACAGAGCCCAAAAGATCATAAGACATGAAATATAACTCCTCAAACTAACCAAAACTGCGGGAAGGACTAATCGAGCAACAGAGAATGGACCAACCGTTTACTCATTCCTCAGAGTATCAAGAACTTCTACAAGAGAATCAACTCATCAGTTTTATTTTATTTTTTTGTCTGACAAAAAGTTCGACAATGTTGATTTTACACGTCGAACAAATAAGGCAAAGATCTTCCAGCAAAAGAATTCGATCTCCCAAATGATCCCACGTTCTGATGAAGATTCAGTACCACAATCAAAATCGACTTATTGAAGATTTACGAATAGGTCCGCAGTGAGACACCTGACTTCTGTGAAAATCAAGCGTATAACTCATCAACATTACACTCCCCAAGGAAAACTTTGATGCTTCTAGGCGATCCACAACTGCCCTCAGCTATGATTGCTCTGTCGTTGGCAGCCATGTGAGCGATGATCTTGTAGATCATTTCAATCTGCATCCACAAGGCCAGGAAAAGAATTAGCCAAATTCTACAGTTCTGGTTGCTAATTTGTGCCCAGGGATCGGGCAGGTTACCTCTTCAGGGGCATGGCAACGTTCAGCTACTTCTTCAAGAGTCAATGGCTCGACAGGCTCCTTACAGCTGAAAAATGCAATGCCAAGGCAAAATTAACAAACCTATCTGAATTTCAAGAAAATAAACGAGAACCCCATTTATTAAGAGCGATATTTTCCATCTTAGACGAGATTGTTCTAGTAAGGTACCTGGCCTCATTGAGTACAGCCAGAACCCGTTTCTGAAGAGCCAATACTTCTGCTGCTGCCTTTTTCCCAGCTTCAACACCTAAGAATTTCAATCGCACATAGTGGCAAAGAAAGGAGACACCCAGTTAGATGAATTGATTTGATTTCTTGATCCAAAGAGAGGCCAGACATATTCTCAACAGCAAAAAGCACTAAACATACGCAATCATCTAATTTAAATAAGAATTATAAGGTAAACTATTTACCAGGTTGATGATAGGCATTGATGTTAACTAGTGAGGCGTATATCCCAACTGCTCGCTCATACAATGCTATAAGAGCCCCCACTGATCTAGGGGTGACTTCTTCGACAGTGACTGTTATAGACTCACGATCATTGGCATACAGAGCAGACCTTGTTCCCTACAGAAGTTCACCACATCTAAAAGAGATCAATTGCAGAAAAACAACAGAGAGATCATAACTAAAACACCCACTTAACTCATGTCTCCTTTCCAAGAGAAGCGTGAGATCTTAAACTTCGGATACAATAAACATAGGAACTTCAACTATCGCTAGATTCTTCTTAAAGGTAAATATTAGTAGCTCTTGTTGTAAACTAACCTGAAGCATTCCAAATAGATAGTCACCACAGGTAACACCTGGTTCAAGCTCCCAATCATGACCAGGTGGTCTATCACGAAGCACTTCAACAAATGTTGCGAAGAAGTTGTGCACACCCTCTCTCAGCTGTTGTATGTAGCTATATGGAAATTAAACAATAACATGCATCAGAAATAATCACATCGCTGGTATATAAAAGTAATAGTGCCATTAGTTTATCAAAAGATAACTTACGCATGCTGATCTGTGCTCCCTTTATTCCCATAAACAGTAAGCCCTTGATTGACCTGTGAAATGAACAACTTGAGATTTAACATTTTGGAATCTAGAAATGGAGACGGAACTCCCTATTTCCACCAAGAAATACACACATACCCGATTGCCATCCAGGTCGAACTCTTTTCCAATTGATTCCATCACTAGTTGCTGCAGATACCGACTGAATAACAGAAGGCTGTCTTTGTAAGGAAGAATTACCATGTCCTGACAGCAGCAATTTGAAAAGTGAAACCCTTGTCAGTGACCGCAAACTGAAAGGAGAGAAAATAACAATTCAGAAGGCAATCTTATTCAAATATAATACCTTAGATCCTACACCATCAGAAGCCCAATACCAACATAAAGCGAGCAATGCAGCAGGGTTGTTCTTCACCTGGAAAAGAAACGAATTATTTTTGCTGACACGGGACTACAGAAGGCAAGAACCATCATTTGATCAGTATCAGTAGAGAAGCCATTCAGACAACTACAGAAAACTACTGATACTTCTTATGTTGAAACTTCTTTTTTTCTTTTGTGTGTGTGTGTTTGAGGGAGATAATAGGGACTGCGCATTAGGTATATCGCTTTTGGTCACTAAAAGTTATTACATGCATCATTTTAGAAGTAAAATTAGCCAAGAATCCAAACATCTATGATTTAAGCATCAGTGTTCAGTACTATCTATTAAATTCTGAAAATGAGCCATAGTCACTTTCAAGTTAGAAGTATTATTTCGACCAACTTCATTTTTGTTAAGTCAAAGCTAAAGCCAAAAACTCAAAACCACAGCCAAATCCGGAAAGGCAAGCTGAAACCCACAGCCACCCCAAACAGGCCTTGACTTTATGTTTACGATTATATGACAAAAGTAGTACCATGATAAGTTACTTGCCAAAGGATTTACAATATAGGAAGCATAAACAGTGTGGATATGCTAAGTTAATCTACAGTCCCTACATTATTGTTTCTGTGGATCTTCTTCTGACACAACATACAAGTGAGCAACATCTTGGACAAGGAAAAAAGTGGTGCTTCTGCTGCATATGAGTTCACAAGTTAGTCTTGCATACATCACAGTGCATACTATCAGAGACAACCGTTCAACTCGTTAGCTGACATCCTTGAATGACTGAATAGCTATCTATAGTCTATAGTCAAGATCGATATCTCAACCATATTTAGTTTATTCTGGTGACCCAGCTCCCTATATCATAAAATGTGCACATGCGGAATCCCGAGCACTACACGTTGAGCAGGATTTTACACCATAAGTTGCCCTACTAATACTGAAATTAATTCCTCTACTGGACTTGGGTAACAACAGAACGTTCTGGAGAAACACCAGATAACATTAACTGAAAGCAAACTTACCACTTTTGTCCTAGTTGCCTCGTCCATCAAGGATGCACCAGCAAGCATTTCTCTGATATCAATCCCCTGAAGTTGGAGTCGCTAGTGAATATGCTCTTCTAGTCAAATCAGAATATGTAACCACAATGAGATTAGAAGTTAGGCTTACGAACTTGAAGGGCCGCTGGAAGCAGACCAACTGCAGACATTTCAGATGTTCTACCACCCACCCAGTCAAACATTGGAAATCTGGCCAACCAGCCCTCGATCCGTGCAGTATTGTCCAATAATGAGTTCTCTTGTGTTATGGCAACACCCTGCATTCATGATAGGAAAAAAAGTGATCAATGCAATATCTGCAAAGTTGAAAGTGCCAAAATTTTGGTAAACAAAGCGAAAAGATTAACTTTGACATAACTTCATGCAAGTGCACCATCAGACTGACATATAAATGAAGACATCCAGTTATCCACAATTATGTTATACATCACAAGCAATAACTGTTCCATGCAAGATTAACAAACTGACAAAGCCTCATTAGCAATAATGACTTAAAAAGCCACAAAACTGAATACTCCTAATTACAAAATAAATGCACCAAAATAGAGTTCAACCCGAGACATCTAGAAGCTTCCCTAAAGAAAATGCTCAACCAGAAAAGAAATTGATAGGGTGTTGGATTTATTATTTTTTTTTGGGGGGGGGAGGGGGGATCAAGTTGGTGTGCAACAACAGAAAGGCCATGGAACCTACTCTGTGAAAGCCACATGAACATCAACCAAAATCAACTAATCTCTTCACAATAAAAAAGATAAGTCCGACATTCAATAGCTTTTAGCCCTTAAGCATCAAGAGAAACTAATCATTAGTTGTCAACTCAACTCTAGTTTGTATCTTTAAAGAGAACATGAAACTCAATGAACAGTCGGTGAAACTTCTATAGGCAGGAAGGAAAAAAAAGAACCTGGGACCAATACCTGTTTAGCAAATTCCAATCCTGCTTCACGAAAGGCCTTCTGTACTTCCAATAAGCCATTTCTGGTTTCAGGAGTACCACCACTCTGTAGGACGAGAAATGACAATGGATTACCATATATTCTTCCATACTGCATAAAGGAGAGATCACAAAGCAAAATACATGCAGGCACCTTTGATATCACAATTACTAGGGTAGAAGCCAGCTCAGGACCAAGCTGCGCAATTTGATGGTCAATTCCAGCCGGATCTGTGTTGTCAATGAATCTAATCTGCCAAAGGTAAAATTAAGATATCATTCAGACAGTCAAAAGTCAAAAAATCGCTAACACAAAGTGTTCACCCAATATGCCAAGACTTATAACTGCACATTCCTCCATAGCTTGTAACTTTAAGTAAATCTGATGTGCAAAATCTAAAATTTACTAATGCTTTTCAAATACCAAATCAAAAGACGAAGACAAAAGACCTAAGTACAGTATGATTAACAAGAGCAGATCTTTCTTTCATTGCGCTGAAGTGAATCAAGCATCATATACACTTGCTCCACATAATGGTGGAGAAATGTGAGTAGGAAGACTATGGGGAAGGCAGTAGGATCATTCTCATATCCACAGTGATAAACTTGCAACGAAAAGCCCGAAATGGAATGACATCACGGCTAATCCAAGTAGGAGGAAGAATAACATTAAGAGCACTGCTCACTTGAGGGAGGAGTTGCCAAGACTTGAGAAATAATTTTAGCTAGTTGAAAAAGCAAGAAAGGACAAAGACAAAACAAGCCACCACCGACTTATCTACAATGTCTGAAGATACCTTTAAGGGAGGATTATCGGGAGCCAATGCCTCTGCAACAAACTGTGGCCCAAGAGCTGAACCTCCAATTCCAACTGAAAGTACTTGAGTAAAGCGATCCACAGGAGCAGTAGGAGGGGGCTTAATCTGCAAATTAAGCGTCAAGCATAATCAAGTCAATCAATCCGTCCATGTCCGATGCAATCAGCTAAGCACACTAAAAGTAAACCAACGATCAAAAACCGAATTTCATGCTGACATTAATCGGAAAACCTGAAGAAAATTTTGAAACTACTGCTTCTCGGAGTAGGGAATTTCCATACACAATCATTTCAAGTGACTAATTCGTTAATGTGCTCTCCATCTCTTCGACCAGAAACCACTTCAATTTATCCTCAGCTCGCGCTTTCTCGAGCGACTAAGACAATGCCGACATTTACCGGAAAACTGACACGGGCAACTACGACAGCGAACTGACAGGAAAAATGCAGGGAACAACAATCTCTCTTGCCGCACGGAGAAGAACAACAACTGGAATTCCAGAACTGACCTTACCGCTGACCACGTCGGCAGCGAAATTGCAGACGGCGTCGAGCGCGCCCTCAATCTGCGCCTTCAGGGTTCGGGTTGGCGCGAGCTCCGACTTCCTCAACCAGTAGTGACCGACCATGCGGCCCTCGTCCGGGTTCGCGATCGCGCCCTTCTCCAGCTCCTCCATCGCCTTGAACGCGGCCTGGAACCGGGGCTCCATCTCCTCCACGAACTCGTCCGTGAACCCGACCCGGCTCACGTCCAGGAAAAGCCCTAGCTCCCGGTGCTGGTACAGCCAGTCCACGTACCTCCCCCACAGCGAGCGGGAATCCTTCTCCAGTCCGCACTTCTCCTTCCTCGCCGCGCCGTCGGCCCCGCCCAGCTCCGCCGAGATCTCCCTCGCGACCGAGCGGGCCAGCGACAGCGACAGGGGCCGGTCGCCGGCGGGGGCCTGGCGCCGCTCGGGAACGAGGCCGAGGCCACCTCCCTCCGGTCGGCGGCGGACGGCGGCGTCTTCCGCCTGAGAGACGGGGAGGACGAGCAGATGCCGGAGACGGAGGACGCCATCGGCGGCGGCTCGGCGGCGGCTCGACGGCGGAGCTGATGAGAGTCAAATTGAAGAGGCGAGCGACGAAAACGAGAGAGACGAAGACAGCTCCTCTCTCTCTCTTTCTCTCTCTCTCTCTTCCCCCCGCTGAGAAACAAATAAATTTTGATATTATTTATTTATATATTTATTTATTTTTGGGGTGATTTTGTCCGATCAGAGAGTCCGGCGGGCGGAGTGTTATGAATCACACGTTTGATTGGTTGGTAGTTATGCGGTTGGGTAATTTTGTTGGACCGATTTGCCCCTGGGGGAGTGGGCCTAATTACGGATCCACCCCGCACCCGTTGGTCGGGAGTGGCTGGTCAAAATGGGCCAAAAGCGGGACACGTCCCCAAGCCTAGCTGTACAGATTTCATACCACCGTCGCTCTCGCTTTCGGAAAATAACAAATTTAGATCAAGGAAAAAATGAAATTTTCTATATGAAAAAAAGGAAGCATTTTTGAGCTACCAAACAAATAAAAATTAATAATTTTTCTTATCTTTATCACGAAATTCGCTCTGAAATAAACGCATCATTGCTACTTCCGATAATACTTTTGATGATGTTGATCTTTTGTCGATAATACTTTTGATGATGTTGATCTTTTGTCAAGAAATGCGTCATAAACGAATTACCTACATATTTTTTTACGGATTAAATCTTTTAGGGACATAAAAAAGATTGGTCCCATGGAATGCTAGAGTTAGACGTTCCCAAGTAAATCATTTTGGATGTGACGGGTACATGGGCATCCGCCGCACAACTGTGCATCTCTCTTCTACATTCTCCCTACCATCTCCTTCTCTTCCTCGAGCGTCAATTCGTGATCCTCCACGAATGGCCTCAACGCATGTTGCGGTGCATCAATCTTCTCGTGTTAGCACTAAATATGGTTGGGCATGTCCTTGTCATGCAGGTGTCCTTGCAAGTTGCCTTTAATTGCTTGCTTTTAAACGATGTTTCGCAATTTCGAACCACCTACCCTAAGGCTAGTTTAATCTCGCTCACATTCAGATTGGGTTTTTTTATCTTTTGATGTGGTTCACCCAAAAGCAAATTTAAATGACGTAAGCTCTCAAACAATGTTACTATCACATTTCTACACCAATTTGAAAAGGCACCCCCTTTGTAACTGGTGGCGGGTGCTATCACATTTAAAAATCATCAATCAAAAAGCCAATTCAAACGATTCACTTTAAAACTTTTCATTAGCTAATTATTTCTAACAATACTTTTAATTGTTTTTGGTAAAATGATTTTCAAGTCATTTATTTTTTCATGAAACAAGCAAAGCGTAAGTATTAAAAAAAAAATCCAAATAGCTATAAATGGAAACATTAGTATTCTTTCAAATATAGGGGATGTTAAAATGCAACTTAAAAAATTCTTATTCCAAATGAGGAAAGATGAAATAAAGCAAAAAAATAAAAAACCATCGTCATCAAACACACTTGAAAGACTGTATTTTCAATGTCAAAGCTTATGCACTCAGATCGTCATCCACCATGAATACATATTAAATCTATATATTATATATAGGCTAGCCACCATGATTTCACGCGCACGATTAAAATTGTCATAAGTTGACCATTAGAGGCTATAAACGATACATGACACGTGGTTTGAAGATTAGATGGCAAAAGAGCTTCTGGTAGATCTCAAGGGGCCACCAACTTCCATCGCGAAGGACATATTCTTAATCATATATGACCCTGCATTTCATTTATAATTGAGGGCCGAACGTTCAACCTTAGGCCACCCTCTCCAGAACCGTTTCACATGCGGCATGTTGATTCGACAGGGATGTGCAGGTGAGCCTGGCACAGTTGGGTAGGTTGCGTGAGTGTTAAAGCAAGCAAGATAGGTTCCTGATTCTAAATTTCCAAGACAAGTGCATATATGATGGATTCCGAAGTTTGAGGTCGTACCAACCTTTTACTCACCCTATTACCCTGCACTCTGTGCCCTGTACCCTGTGCAAATACCCCACAGAATGATAAAGAGAATCCCATTTAATATTTCTTAATTGAATATACATGTATTTAATTATTCACGATGTTCCCTTTTCTTTCAGAAATTCTTACATTTTAATATCTACCTGATTGACAATTTCTAGCCCCGCGAAAAGAAAGAAAGAAAGAATCTCCACCCCCTTCTATGTGACAAACTTAGCTTGACTATGTTTAAGATGAAACAAGTGTCATAATTTTTTTTGGCCACTTAATTGTTATGATTTCTAAAAAAATTTGTTTACTTGAGTGTATAATTTCAATGGATCAATTGAGCACTATATTTTTAAAAAATGTGGTGAAACACTTGTGGTAAACGTTGTTAAAAAGTTATGATATTTAATTGATTGATTAAAAAGTTATATGATACTCAAGTGATTGAAAAACATTTATGACACTCAAGTGATTGAAAAGGAAATTATGCCACTCAAATAAATATTGAACGAAAATTATGGCATTTGTAATATCTTTTTTTATGAGAAAAAGCTAATTCATTTATTTGCTCCATTGATTTCAATGTTGTATCATTCTAGGATTATGTTACTATTAGACATGAACATGTATTTTATCATGTGGAATGTTTTTTTTTTTTTTGGTGAAGTAAGAATATATTAAGTTTTACCAAAACTACACAAAACAACCAGGCACCAAAAACTTGCACTCATAATGACAACTAGTCAGAACGAGTGAAAGGGTGTTGACAAAACAAACAAGGCCAAAACAAGGCAGCCTGAACCAAGCCAAAATAAAGGCGACCAGCCATCCAAACAACGGCTACCAACAAAAGAAAGGAGAAGCCTAGCCTAGGGAAACCACAAAAGTAGTGAAGCGGCAACTAGGCTAATTAGCGGCTTCAAAACTGGGACAGAACATCCAACCAGCAATGTATGCTAGCCAACGCCAAAGCAGCCAGCACACCAGCTACAGAGGCACCCAAGCCATCGAACATGCTGGATCGAAGGAGTGGTACAGCAGCAACTTGACCAGGAATAGGCTTTAGAGAGCAATCGCAGGAGCAAAGATGGAAGAGTCCAAACCCCAACGGCGTTGAATCCTCCTATTCCTGTAGGTGTCTGCAACATTACTAAAGGTCAAGGCTTTATCCTTGACGACTTTAATAAAGTGGTTCTTCAAGGCTGGAACCGCCACCGTCTGCTCACTAAAGAGGATGTTGTTTCTCTTTCTCCAAATTAGATGGCATAAAGCACCAAAGGAAAACCTAGCAATGCATTGATGAAATTGCCAACAAGGAACTTCGTTGCCCAATGGAGGTTATCTGCCCAAGACCTATTCCTCCAAGGCAGGTTGCATCTCGCAGCCCAGAAAAAGACCAAGCTGGAGGTGATGCGACAACCAAAAAACAAATGGTCCATAAAATCGGGTATAGTATTGCAGAAGGCACATACCGCATTGTCAATTCTTCTATGGGAAAGTAACAGAACCTAGGTAGGAAGCCGGTTCTTAGCCATTATCCAAAGGTTGAACTGATGCCGTGGTATGATCGCCTTGTTCCATATTAGCATAACCCAGGGCACCTTGGCTTTCTTCCTTCTAATGGTCTCCCAGGCAGTGGCTACCGAGAACAACCCAAACGATTTCTTTAACAAGCAAAAACGGTCCGGGTTTTGAGAGAGAACAGGGAGGGGAATCTCCCAAGACTCCAACATGGCCTTTACCGTGTGACCGGGCTCTGAGAAAAGGTCTGCCACCGTCGCGCTTGCCTACACAGCCTAGAGCTATAGATGAGAGTGTATGAAAACCACAAATTAAAGGGGGCCTCTGGGGTGCCAATGGTCAAACCATATCGAAACCGAAAAGCCGTCCCCAATTGTCCACTTGAAAAGATGCCAGAAATCCTCCCTAAGCTGAAGAATCTTCTTCTAGACCCACGAGCAAAGGGTTAGCTTCTTGGTAATCCAAAAGTTCTTCCTTTTTAAGAAGGTAAAATGGATCCATTTACACTGGAGGGATTCCCTGTTTGTAAACAAGATCCATATATGCTTTAGCATAGCTGCAGTATTACAATCCCGCAGCCTCCGAATTCCAATTCCTCCTTCCTCTTTCGGGAGACAAACATCCTCCCAGGACACTTTAGCTCCACCCCTGCCAAGGCCAACGCCTTTCCTCAGGAACTATCTCGAGATTTGTTCAATACAATCCAAGATAGCTCTAGAAAGAATAAAAACACTTGCCCAATAGGCTTGGATCGAGTGGAGGACTGACCTTATAAGTTGCAACCTACCGGCGAAGGATAAGAATCGATGAGCCCACGATTGCACCCTAGTTGTGATGCGACTGACGAGGGAACAACATTTTGCTTTACCAAGCCTGGAGGTGATAATGGGAACTCCTAGGTAACGTATCGGTAGAGTCCGATGTGGAAACCAAAGGCAAGGGCAATTTGGTTCCGAAGAGAGGCGGTCCCTCCAGTGAGGAATATCTCGCTTTTGTTGTTGTTTGGCTTTAGTCCGCTCCAGTCCGAGAAGGTGTCAAGACCTTCCTTGAGGAGAGCAACCGAAGCCATATCCGCTTCGCAAAAAAGAAAGACATCATCGGCAAAGAAAATGTGAGATAAGTATGAACCTTTGCATCTCCAAAAATATTTGACTCCGAATATCATGTGGAATGTTCAATGTGCTAATAATAAGAATTGCAATATTATCTATTTATTGATTTCATTTTAGGTATAGGATACCTAAAAACTTGGTGAAACTCACAAATTCTAGGGTGGTTCTAGGAGTTTATAAGATAGGTATAATTCCAAAAATTTAGATTGATTGCCTATAGCATAAGTTCTCACATCGGACAAATTTACTATGTAACAACCCGGTCCAATGAGGGCATTGAGTGATTGGACAAGGAATTGCTCCTAAGCAAGCTTTTAGAATGACGAATGGAGTAGGAATGAATTGAATTGTGCACCGAATATAAAAGAGTATTATAATATATATATATATATATATATATATATGTTAATGAAAATTGTAATTAACTTACTGATGTGACTTTTGACGTGACGGTAAACTTTGCTTTAGAATTCCAAAATTGAGCGTATTCGGGTTAGAGCACTACCATGATAGGTGACCACATGAGACATTGCTTGCTTGTATAATAAATGACAAAATCGTGAGGCTTAGTATAGAGAGTGGTCGCTGGGGCCAAAACGCTCAGACATGGAATGACTCCTAGTAGGTTTCTAGGATGATCAATGGGGTAAGTAGGTATAAATCAAATTGCAAACGTAATAGTGGGAGAGCGATTTTAGGATATATATGTGTGCGCACATGCGCGCACAAGTTAAAATTAACTCACGGATGAGCTTTTTAACATACTAGCAAGCTTTAAGTGCACTCAGGTTAAAGCTCTATCAAGATAGGTATCTCCCAAGAAAGTGTTTGAGGTCAGAGCACTCTCTGGTTATAATACTACCAAAATGAGTGTTTCTTGGTAAAGTGTCTAAGGTCAAAGCTACATACTCTGGGAAAGTGTTTTCCTATCGTCAATATTTCAAATGAGTTAATTTAGAGATGTCACATATTACCCACCGTAAAAGCTACATGCTCTAGATTCAACGTGCCACGTTAAATTTTATATTCTCTTTTATCACGAACTACTATAAATTCACATAATTAAACATACATTGTTATGTCAGCACATCAAATATGATATATATGTTACACATTAACAATAGGGGTGAGCAGTTTTAGGTTTGTATAGATTTTACATGTAATTTGGAACCTACCTATTGGAATAAGTTTATCATTTTTTGGATACTGGAACCTACTTTACATACTCTAAAATTTGGAACATATCCTATTATAAGTTCCATGGTCTAACCAAGTGAACAGTTGGAGTAAATTAAAACCTTTAATGACCATCATTTACTATTATAATGCACTGACCATAACTTATATTTTGATGCAAGAAAGATATAGACATAAGTAAAGTAAAAGTCTCAGTCATAAAATAGAAGCTTGGACTAGTGCTCCTAAATTATACATTCATTATCGAATGGCATGAAATATTGCAGGATCACGTGATGACATGGGCTAAGAAAAATAGTTCTAGTTATAGGTTCTAGGTTTCAGATTCCAGATTTCTTCAACCAAGAATTTAGAACCTACCCGTCAAAACAAAGTCCTCATTTTTTGAAACCTAAAATACACCATGCATATATTGGAACTTGGAACCTATATGTTATTACTAGGCCGGCTCTTAGGTTCCATTCTACACCGGAACCACGCTTACCCTTAATTAACAAGTTTATAATGGCTAACATTTCTAATGGGTCACAACACCTTTATTGATAGATTCGTCAGTCATATTACACGTCACCCATTAAAATTTTTCTCCAATTTTTATTTTGTAAAGAAAGGTTCGTAGATTCCATCTAATATTCCAACAATACGTTGTCTTACAACCATAGATGCACTAAGAAATGTAAATGATAAGGTGAAAGTTAGATGATGATACATCGACCGTGGAGCCACTTATAATGTTCAAGAAAGGGAAAGTGGAGATCTTTGTCCTCACTAAGATAAATTGACTTTTATGCTTCTATTATTTGGGCACAACAAAAAGCATATTATATTTGTCTTCGTATATCTCGTGAAAGTGACCTTGCGATACTTGATATAAAAATAACACGAAGGTTCTTAATATGTAGTATCTTCCTTAAACTTTTAATTTATTCAATGCGATATCTAAATTTTTAAACATTTTTTAAAGTTTAGAAATTCTATTAAATATTTATCGGTAGTTTATGAATTACATTATACAAAGTGAAAGTTTAGGAACGATATTGTATATTGAGCCAAAATTTAAGGACCATATCATACATATTAAAAATTTAGAGATGACATTGTATATTAAATGAAAGATTCAATATTATTTATGTTATTATATCTAATTGAACGGATAATTATGGTGCACCCAAATGATATGCAACTAAGGCGGAAGGATGGGCCGAGACTTGGGAAAGTCGAAACGTGCACGTTTGTCTAGCAAAGACATACCAGTCATCATAGGTCTTGCTTAAGCTCAAGAACCAACAAGGTCTTATGCTAATTGAGAGTAGTAACGAGTGCTACAAATGACAATCAATTTAACAATGATTGACACAGGACCACAGCTTACAATGTCAAACACATGTAATTGGTACATCGTCATCGACATCATCATTAAGTGACGGATGCACAAAATTTTAGCTCAGGGAATGGAGAGATCAGTCAAATATTATAATAAATCTCTAATACAAGGGAGTCACGCAATAAAATTATCCACAAATTTCACGGATTTTAGAAAATGCTTACTCAGAAATTACATGAAACTATGTTGTTATTAATTGATAAACACTTGATTGTTACAATGCGATTGCTACTTTCACTTCAACGTTAGCTCGATACATCTATTTAAGAGTTAAAATGACAAAATAATCCTTCTCCAATCAGAGCCGACCAGCTCTCCGGTAAGCATCGGCATCAAACCTAATGAAACTCACAAGCATTGGATCGAACGTTGTGCAAACTATTAGTAACAATCCCAACGACAATGAAATTCCAAACCGAGCTAAAATCAAGATGTGAGGACACGCACTCGCACCGCTTGCTAAAGATTCGGTTCGGACAGATTTTTTTTTTTAATCATGCGGCGGCTTGCTTTCCAGTTTTTCCTTCCACAACCTTATTAATTCCAAATCGAATCGTGGAGGAAATAATGGACACATTGCCTCCGCGGCAACCAAAGAATCGAGAAAAAATCTCCGAATTATTTTTCTCTCTTCTCTCTCACGAACGATTTCAAAAAATCAGAAAAAATCTGCTCTCCTGCTAGTCCCGAAGATCGAGACCGTCTCTAGAAATTTCCATCATTCCACCGGAGCGAGGCGAGACAATCATTTACGTTATCCTCTTCTTACCCGAAACCTTCTCCGCCGTTGGGGCCACCGCACACGGCGTATCGTCGGCGGCGGCGGCGGCGGCGATGATGTGGGAAGACGCTCTTCCGCAGCACGACGGCGAGCCCGAGCAGGAATCTCCCTTCAACTTCGACTTCTTCTCCCTCCTGTCGAAGCCCAAGGTACCCCGCCGCGAGCTCCCGGCTTTTCTAGGGCTCCTCCTTCTGCGCCCCTCCGGCGTTGTCTGATTTCGGTGCTCCTTCTCGTGTTGTGCAGGACTATTATAAGATACTGGAGGTGGATTACGATGCCTCCGAGGAGGCGATCCGGTCTAATTACATCCGGCTTGCGCTGGTCCGTGAATTTTTTTTTCGTTTGGGGCTTTCGGCGATGGTTTGGTTGCTACGTCGTTGCTATTGGTTCGCTGTTTGCTGCGATGGTTTTTGTTTTTGTTTCTGTTTCGTGTTTGGTGCATTGCTGAATTTGGTGTTTTGATTCGTTCGTAACTAATCCATCTATTATCCACAAGCTAAAGAGAGTTTTTGAGGCCACGAGGCTGTAATTCTTAGTTTGCGGTCGCAATTAGCTCTTTGTTTGTTGCAATTCTTCGTTTGTTGCATTCGCAAGGATCGTTTAGAGAGCTGCATTCTGATTGTATGGGATGGGGAGCTTCGGTATCTTTGTTGTGTTCTCTTACGGATCGCTTCGTGGTGCAGAAATGGCATCCGGACAAACAAAAAGGTCAGGATGATGCGACTTCGAGGTTTCAAGAGATAAATGAAGCGTACCAGGGTCAGTTTCATTCTCTGTCTCCTCGTGCATTTGTCGTGTCATCTCACTCTAGCTTTAGTTCTTAGAAACTGTTCAGTGGTTTGTGTTTTTTATGCATTTTGCGTTGATATTTTGATTATGGAACTAGGCAAGTGGTATGCCTGCCTCTGGCCCAAAAGAAAAGAAGTTCTTGCGTGCCATTGTTTTCGGGTCTAATGCCTCGAGTTCTGGTTACATTTGCGGCTTGAATCAATGAGATTGGTCAATTGGTCCTTGTAGGGGTGTTCTGTGATGATGAAGTCGAGTCAGAGCTGCATTGGAGGAGGATTGGCTGTGAAAGTAGTTGATTTCCACTTCGTAGATCAATGCTACTAGTCCAGGAAATGTTGGCAATAGTCTGGAATACCAGAACTGAGCAGTCGGTGCAAAATATGCAACTTGCGGCTAGGTTAGACTGGATTGATTGTCGTGGAAAGTAATCATTTGCTCTACAGATATAAATTATCATAATACATAATGATAATGCCAGTGGTTGGTAGAGTGGGTCAGTATGTCCAAGAAACCAGAATTCTGAGTGATGTTATGAAAGATATGTGTCCAGTATCATCAGTTGGCGCATTAAGCTCGATGTGTTTTGAGTTTTGTCAGTTTGTATCAATATTCGACTTTCAATGATGCTTCTAAAGATTTTGGCATAGAATTTAATTCGGTTACCAGAGAGTTCAAAAGGGAAGAGTTTGATTTTTGATCATTGATATTGGGGAATCAATTGGACTGATTAGGGTTTCAATAAATGTGGTACAAAATTGGTATTGAAACTATTAAGAACTTAATCTACTCAAGTACTTGGACGGTTATTACTACAGTCTCTTAATAGTGCAGAGTTCAATTTATTTTAATTCTCATCCGCTGTCTTACAAGGGCCTTCTGTGTCTTTACTAACTTCAACATAAAAGTGCCATGCCTCATAAAGGGAACTCTTTACTTTTCACTCTGTTGGATTTTCTTGTAACAAAGGAAGAGTTAGTCTTAATAGAATGCATCTGCTGCTCTCATTCGTCCGCCACAGAACTGAGTTTGGTAAGCAGATGATCTAAGCACTGCTGGTGGTGGATCTCTTCATGTAATGAAGATACTTGATTCACGTGGGCTAGTTGATGTTTATTTTTTAACATTGTAGAAACTTTTCAAATCATCATTACAAGAACTCTGAGTTGGGTCCTTTGAGAATGAGCATAATAAGTGGTGAAAAAGGTAATAGTTTGTTCCATTGTAATCGTTTAGTAATTTATGGGACCTTGATTGTGAGACTAGGCCATTGTTTATGATCTTATCCACATGGTAGTTGTTGAATCATGAAAGTTCATAACCACAACAAAGTTTAAATTTGAGGCTTTCATTCAGAGTCTCTTTTACGTGGAGCATTTAGTCATTGAGTGGAATTTCAAGTTTGGGTTGTTGGTGGTTGATTGATTATGTTTGATAGTAGCAGCAGCTGGATGTGGTTCTAATTGTTTGTTCCATGAATTTGCTTGACAGTTCTTAGCGATCCTGCCAAAAGGAGAGAATATGACACGAAAGGGATGTTACATGTTTATGATTACAATATAGTTGTAAGTTCTGGACTGCAATTCTTCATTGGAACAGAGTAATATTTTGATAAACTTCCTCTGGATTCAATTGGCCTTATATAACATTCTTCTACTGCTGCAGGATTACCTTAACCGGTACAAGGGCCTTATATTGACATGTAATGGCTTGGGGATCCGGCAGTCAATTTGGTGAGCTAAACGCTTCTGTATCTCTTGAATCACATCTAAGGAAGCTCTAGACGCGTGGCATGTATATGTTAGTAGCCACTAGCTTCGGCATGAGAAGGCACTGGGGATTTTTATTTTCTTTTTCTATTCTCAGGAGTTGAATCTTCAGTGAGTAATTAGTAGCTTCTGGCTCCTGAGGATGCCAACCCTTATCTTTTCGGAAGGGTAACGAATTTGTGATGTGATCATGTTAGTTGATCATTTGAGTCATTTACAGTTGATCCGATTCGTCTGTTATCTTTCACTCATGAGGCGTATGCTGAGAAGGGTTGTAGTACTGGCATAATGATGGAGTGACTCGACATCTTCCAAAGCGTAGATTCATTTCGCCAGTGTGCATTCGTTGTAGTGCAAGCAAACTCGATAGGTCCACATCTGCATGGTCAGTGATGGTCGAGTGATGTGGAGCGCAAGGTATGCTCACTATTTGCGGCATGCTCGGGCAATTAGACATGGTCCGGGAAACTTGGATCAGTAGTGCCACTACATTCTGGTTCCCAGTTGATGCCTCCATTGATGTTAGTCACAAGCGAACCAGTCCTGAATTTCAATAGCTCGAACCCTATTGCCGCAATTTATTCTGATCATCCAGGAAAAAAAAAAAAAAAAAAAAAAAAGAAGGAAAGGGATTCCATAGTCTTGTCTTCATCTCATCTTGCCCGTGACATCCCTCCGCTCGACGTTGTCCCTTGGTCTAGGTTGTCTTAACTCGACCCTTTTAACTTCGTTTCGCATCGAATGGCATAAATGACAAGCTTGCCGTCTGGGTACCGAGGAACCGGACCACCAATTCATCAACGCTAGGCTCCGCCCTGATTTTCGGGCCATGAGGGCCCTCTCTTTGAAAACGAAGAAATGAGGATGCGAATTTATGGCATGACGAACGCACCCGACGAGACCCAATGATGGTTTGTTCTAAACCTGGGTTGAGTCATTGTCGAGGCGCGATGTCTGTCTTGCTGCAAAGCAGCGAATAGCCTGCGAAGGCGAGCATCCGCGCCGGAACGGACAGCTGGATCAGCTAATTCCCCGCAGCAAAAGAATTCCGTGGGTTTATTGTCTCCATAAGTCGTCCTTTTCGTGTTCAAACGCATCATTCCTCCGTTGAATGTTACGGCTATATGATGGCTTGAAAAGTCTCTTACCTTATTATCTATGTCTGTGTACGATGTTACGAAGTAAATTCAAAAAGTAGTTCCGACCTAATTTTGTCGGTCCGAAATTGAGCCGCATTCCCACCCCGACCGATGTGAAATATGATATCTGGACGAATCTACCGTAGCTTTGCAGTTTAGTCCAGTTCGATTCATTTGATTGGATTTTTTGAATTCCATGAACTTTTCAACCAACTTTTATAGAAAATGATATAAATATTCACTAAATTATAACTCAACGTATAATGTGATCACTAAATTTTTAATTTGTTCAATCTAATCTTTGAATTTCAATTCAATTTGCAATGTAATTCCTGTATTTTCAATTTCTTCGATATAATTTATTGACTCTTGATACATATTTGATTTAATCTTTGAATTATATGAAAATGTTCAATATTATCTCTAAGCTTGAATTAATTGAAGGGCCGTATTGAATATTTCCATAAATTCAAGGATTAAATCGAACATGCACTAAAAATTTATAGATTACATTTAATAAATTAAAAATTCTGAAATCGCATTGCACATTGAGTTAAAGTTCAGGATCATTCCCGTCATTATCTTTAGCTCTTACAATGGACACGCTCCGATTCCGAATCCGCAAAAAACCACCCCTCGATAATTAGCCCGCCCGATGATTTCCAGGTCTAGCAAGGCCCGGCATCAACCTCGGGGCCCAATAAGAGGCCCAACATCTGATCTTTTTCCCCCCCAAAATTCAGCCGTGATCAATCAATCAATCATGGCTCGAATCATTGACCGGGAGCAGTTCGCTTTAAAAAGGAATAACGAGGGAGAGGGAAAGAAAGAATATAAAGAAATCCCCAAGACCCATCCGAATCCGAGTCATGTGATGGGCCCCACCCCCACCCCACCCGATCCAGAGCAGCCGTCGCGAAGCCCCAAATCAACGGTCCAGCGTCCTCCGCTTTCCTCTCCACAGCCGTCAACTTCATCCGCTCGCACCGTACTTCCGTCCGCACCGGATCACCCGAGCCTCCCCCCCTTCTTTCTTTTAACACCACCACACTCTCGCTAATCCTCTTCTCGACCTCTCTCTCTCTCTCTCTTCAAAATCAATCCACCCCCAAATCCTCCTCCTCCCCTCGCTTTCTCTCTCTAGATCGATTTGATCGGAGCAGCTCGGCGGGTTGGAGCGGGGCGATGGCGGTGCCGGAGAACCTGGGCAGGGACCAGTACGTGTACCTGGCGAAGCTGGCCGAGCAGGCGGAGCGGTACGAGGAGATGGTGGAGTTCATGCACAAGCTGGTCGTCGGCTGGACGCCGGCCGCCGAGCTCACCGTCGAGGAGCGGAACCTCCTCTCCGTGGCCTACAAGAACGTGATCGGCTCGCTCCGGGCGGCCTGGCGCATCGTCTCCTCCATCGAGCAGAAGGAGGAGGGCCGGAAGAACGAGGACCACGTCGTCCTCGTCAAGGAGTACAGATCCAAGGTCGAGAACGAGCTCTCCGACGTGTGCGCCAGCATCCTCAGCCTCCTCGACACGAATCTGGTCCCCTCGGCCGCCGCCAGCGAGTCCAAGGTCTTCTACCTGAAGATGAAGGGGGATTACCACCGGTACCTGGCCGAGTTCAAGGTCGGCGACGAGAGGAAGGCCGCCGCCGAGGATACCATGCTCGCTTACAAGGCGGCTCAGGTAAACTCTTCTCTCTCCGTCTCTCTCCCCTAGGGTTTTTGTATGTTATTTTCTTTAGTTTGGTTATACAAGAAACTGGAGGTGAACAGTGAACTATGACTGGTTTTGGACTTTTTGAGCGATTCGAGTTGTTGATTGTCTGGTTGAGTTGACGATCTTTCAGGATTTCAGGGAAATTTAAAGATCTATTTAGGCTGCCGACTGGTTATTAGCGGTTATACGATTTCGAACTCTGTTAGGTTAAGAACTGGTGTTTTTGATTTGATCTCTGGATGGTCGTTGAGATTTGATTAAGTCGCTCTAGTAGTAGTGGGCTTGAGTTTTTTTCTTTTCTTTTCTTTTGTTTCTAATTGTTGACTAGTGATTCTACTAATTTACCGTGTTGACTACAAAACACTTTTGTTGAACCTTGCCTGCGTGCATGACAAGGGAAATCGATGAAGCCTAAACAGAGGATAGAAACTTGTTGGGTGGATTCGGTTCCTTTAATTTTAGGGGATCTGTGCATTATAAGAACCGTGGCTTGTAAGATCTAATTTTTTTAGTTTTAGATCCATAGTGCTGTTCTGTTACTTTGCCTTCAATAGCTCCTTGTAATGTTCTGGAGTCTATGTTTCTAACAAGAGCACAGGCAATTTAGAAAGACGAAAAGTTTATATTTTTCTGGGTTGTCTAGCATTATGAGGGTGGAGCAGATGTAGTTCAAAATTTATGTGGTATTGCTTAGTTTAAGATTAAATTTTGTCTTTTCTAATCTTTTGAATGATCCCTGCATTTGTATATCCTAGGATATCGCTCAAGCAGATCTGGCTTCAACCCATCCAATAAGGCTGGGTCTGGCACTCAACTTCTCTGTGTTCTATTATGAGATCCTCAATCAGTCTGATAAAGCTTGCAGCATGGCCAAACAGGTCTGTTTGTCTTTTTTTTTTGGTCAATTTAGATCTTAAATGTTATTGTCTGTCTGTTCTGAATAGTTAGTAAAATGTTGTTGCAGGAATTGATAAGTGTATTTCTTGCTCTATCGTCCTTTGGATAGCAGAGAAAAATTTTGATGGACCTGAATATTTGTATTGGGTACACTTAGTTGACTCTTGTGAGAAGCTCATGGTGTCATCATACTGTCCAGCCAAATTTTGCATGGAGAGTTATGTATTCCCCATTATAAGTTGCTCTACCATTGATTCTGGAATGCGCTTTGTGTTGTTCTATGCGCATTATCCATCCAGGATTTTGGCCTCTGAGTTTCAATATCCTTTTCTTTTCCTTTTCCTGCTTAGGTTATGGTATAGCTTTAGGCAAGCAGACATGTTTCATATATCTAGTGCATAAACTGATTTGCCTATCGCGGAGAAAATTTTCCAAGTCATACTTATTGGATATCAGTTGACCCAACTATTGTATGATTGGCATGCTCATATGTTTTCCTTGTTCAGGCATTCGAGGAGGCGATTGCTGAGCTGGATACATTGGGTGAAGAATCATACAAGGACAGCACTCTCATCATGCAGCTTCTGAGGGATAATCTCACCCTCTGGACTTCTGATGTGCAGGTCAGATTTCCAATCCTTTTTTGCTTTTTCTCACTCTCTCACTGTTTGCGTAATCAGTCATAATCATAAACTATCCTTTGAATTTCTCTTATTATATGGTTATAAGAGGAAAAAGAAAACCGTTTTTCAATATTTTGAAAAGCACTCCTAAATGCGGTCATTTATGTAAACATGGGCATTCTATCAATAATCACATATATTTTACAATAACTTTTTCCACAAGGATGCTATGTACGTTGTTTTGCATTTGTTAATGGCACATTGATAATGAGCGCTGTTTTTACGGGCCTGGGGTACTATAGCATGTGGTACCAATGACACACCGTCTTTTCTTATCCTACCTCCTTATGGTATATATTAGGCAAATCTTCATTTTTTTTCCTTTCTCTGCTCTTATTTGTGATTTACTAGAACAATTTTCTTAATGAAATGCTGTTCTGTCAATGTTGCAGGACCAATTGGATGAGCCCTAGAAGATGCAGCGTAAGCTCAAACGGAAATTCGAAACTTTGTTCTGGGAGGAGGTGGGCTGTGAATGTCATTTGTCGGTACTGATTTAAAGCGTGCATCAGTGACGTGTTTCTCTTTTATTTTTAGATTATTAAATCCTTTTCCTGTTTCCAAAATGAATTGGAAAACGCTCTTGGGTTTGTGAACGTGCTTCTCACTACTTAGTGTTGGTTTTCACTGGATTGAAAGATCATCTCTATCTCCTACTGTCATAGTCAAAGTGCGAAGAGTTCTCTTACCCCTAGGTCGAAAGTTAAATGCCAAGAGGCCATCTCAAAGCCCTCCGACTACAGGTTCTTTAGGATGCCAAGTCAAATCAAGGGGAGATCGAATTGCTTGCCACTTTCTCTGTGACAGGCAAGCAGCCGTGAGAATGCCTTTTCGCTCACGGACCAGGCAAATCTTAGTCCGCCACTTGTGCGGTGAGGATGGTTGGTGGTTATGAACTTCTAGAACTCTAGGTCTAATTATGTTCTTTCATCGTAACAATCAAACTCTCAACAAAAGCTCGTCGACCTTAATCTCAATTCGGTAGAAATTGTTGTTCCCGCTTTGCACGCTGATTTGTAGTTAAATCTTCGATAATTACCTTCACTTATTTCATCCTTGTTCTAGTTGATGCTCTACGTATGCAAAGATAAAATTGAAAATAAAAAGACGAAACACCATTGGCGTTCATGGATATAAAAGTAATACCAAAAATTGCAAGAACGCCGGGTATATATCAGGTAGCAAAGCATGCTATTTTCGCAGGGTGTGCCACAAAGTCTACTCACAACTCATCATTTAGCAAAGATATAGCAAGCTGGGAAAACACATGCCCATGGACCATGGTTATTCAAAGAAAATCACGAGAGGGGGAGAGAGAGAGTATACACATGCGATATGAAAAGCAAACCGATGCAGCCAGAATGCCTTGCCTCCCCACCTTAAAACTTAGTCTCTGGTGCTGTTCTTGATCCATTCCAGGTATTGGACATTGCCACCCCGGATGGGCAAGCCAATCACTTCCGGAACACTGAAAAACATCAACATCAAAGATTACCAAAAATCTTTCACCTAGCTGAGCCCCCGCCCACCTTTCAGTCCCGAGAAAACTATATTTCTTTGCATCCCTTAGTTAAAGACACGCAAGTGTGTGATAAGGAGAGAAAACAGGTGCTTGAATCTTACTCGTATGGGTGGTTTGCCTTGACGTGCTGGGTCAGAGGCTCTAGCAGTGATTCTCTTGTCTTGATTATGAGCAGTTCCTCGGAATCTGTCTCAATCTGCAATTGGGTGGCAAAAACTAAGACAACCTAAGACTGGATGCTCCTAATTAAGCATGCATCGACCACTTCTTAGAATCTCATTGGACCAGCACATTTACAAGTACAACTTTCGACCGAGCTATTGGACAAGCACGATAACTTCTAACCTAGGTACAAATGAAATTGATATTCAACAATTGGTCTTCACTTCCATACCTTTCCCTGCCAATGGTAAATTGATTCAATACCTGCATTGACACACAGTCTCCTTGGTCAAGTTAAGCATCCAAACCAACAGCAAAAACACACCTTGCACAAGTTTGATAAGAGACTGACGGCAAACTTGGTCCAAGCTCAAGGAAAACAAACCCATACAATAAGTTTAAAAGGATCATCTAGCAAGAAGAACAGGAATCGGTGTGTACAATTCTAGGCCAAAGTGGTTGTTCATAGTGTGTGCTCCAATTAGTTAATGGCTATAACAGTATAAATGCAATGCCACCTGTAGCTATTTAGCACCCATAATTGGTTCTAACTCACAAAATCAGAGTCTTATAGGGGAGAGCATCTGAAATAGCTTACTTTTCACGGTTTAAATCACTCAAAAGAATTCCAACTTGTCTGTTCCTTGCATAATCTCAAATAAAGCAAATCGAATCAATACCTGGCACTATATTTACGCACGCCGCAAGTCTTTCTTTGATTATGCCCTCAGCCAACTTCTTTCCTGCACAAAAACACAAAAGGCAAACCCAGTTAGGAACTGCAACTACTCAAAAACAGAGGGAGCTCCACAGCAGCATCGAGAGAACGTGAACCCGTGAGCAAATCGAGAAACCGAAATGAAAAATCCATTCTAGAAACATATGAATTTGTGTCGCGTGTTATGATTAAGCATGCATAATCATGTACTGCCATATTCTGATTTTTCTCTCCGCATTTCGTGTTCAGCGGTCGTCCTGCTTTCGGGTCGTCCCCATTCCAAGCACTAGAGCCCCACTGTAAGCACTGGACTCCATGACTTCTTGACAACAGCTACTGAAGTCGAGGCTCGAGTATCATCCTAATTCGGCGATTCCCTAATCCCACAACCAAATCCTAAGTCCAAACCATACAAAAGCAAGAGCACAAAACCCTAAGAAAGAAGATCCAAATTCAGGTGCATTTCCTCACGAAATCTCCAACGAGACATCGCCCCGAACTACCCCAATTCCGAAGAGAGAAAACACGCGAAACCAAACCTGCTTCCCTGCTCGGAACCGTGACGTAGACAACGATGCTCGGCACCGTGTTGCCGCTTCCCTGAGCTCCCTCCATCTTCGCCGAATGCAACCCTCTGAAAGGCGCTCGAAACTTCGATCTGCAACGCCAGTCCTCGCTCCATCAACGGTCTAAACCGCGAGAATCAAAGCGAGATCGAAACCGAAAAGGCGAGAAGAAAAACCTAGCAGTAGATCCCGACCTCAAGAGCGGAACGAAGGGGAGGGACCGAGCGCAACCCGTCCTGAGGGTAGAGGAGAAGGAGAGGGCGGTGGAGAACCCCAAGCTGAGCACGCAGAACGCGCCGACGAAGCGAAGGCCCCGTCGTCGTACGGCGGCGGTGGCGGAGGAGGCGGCGGCCGACGTCGCTCTGCAGCGGAGGTACGAGGTTGCCATCGCCGGGGGGCGACCGGGGTCGGGTTTTATAGGGTGTCGCGCGTTGTAGGGACGCCCGTGTGGGTTCGTCGCTTGATGCTCTCGGATGAGAAGGTTCTTGAAGGGGAGTTTCGTAGCCATTGATCTGGCCACGTGTCTTCATCGCGATCGATGAGAAATCGCCGGGAGGACCATGGTTGCCCAGGCTTAAAAAAGTGATCATGAGCTCGATTTATGTCATAAGCGAATGTTTTGATATCTTGAGCATTTACATTCTCGTATGAAAAGAAATAATATAAATGTATTAGAAGTTTTAAAATTTATCATAAAAGTATAATTACATTATAGAATTTTTAAAAAGTATAATAAAAAATTTATCATAAAAATATAATTTAATCAAAAAAATTTCAAAAAGTATAACCAAGTATTTAAACTTGTTAATTTGATACAATCAAATCTTTTTATTAATTCCGTCCAACTTGATAAACGAAAATTGCTAACAAGTTTAGGACTTATTACACAAACTCGACCAATTATAAGACTTGATTGCACTTTTAAAATTTTTAGAACCCAGCTGTACTTTTTGTGATAAGTTTTAAGACTTGATTACACTTTTCAAAAAAATTTTAAAATTCAATGGTACTTAGGTGATAAGTTTTAAGACATCAAGGTGATTGCAACAAGAGGCTCATCAATAGTAACCATTGGAGTTTCAAATATGCAAAGAATAATGATGGCTCGAATTAAATGTTCCACAAGGAATTTGTAAGGACGAAAGCCTTGTATTCTCCTCCATCTCTAGTTGGAGGAAACCTCCACTGCAGCATTCTGATTGGTTGGTTGGAGATATGTGTTGCAAAAATCGTATCTGTGTTCAATTAGATTTGCATTTGCCGGATTCAAAAATCTATAATCATTAATTAGAGGTGTGATTATAAGAAATCTCTTCCAATCCGTAGCGAAGGAAAACACGACCACAATGATAGTAGAGGTCATAAACATGCCAAAAAAGCAGTCTGGTCGTGAAAATTCGGTATCTCTCGAGCACCCGCCCGGGTGTTCAGGGGGTTGGCCGCTATGGACAGGTTGCTCAGCCCACGGCTCGAGAGTTCGGCCTTTTCCAGACCCTTGGCCAAGCGGTCAACCTCCGAAACTAGGTTGCCTAACCCAGCTCCCTTGGTACATGGACGCTACTTGGCCTCATTTTTGGATTACCCTAAACTCAGCTCCGATCCATCGCTCGAATTTTGGCTAAAACTCGAGAGATATCGAACTATTTGCACCATTTGGATTAATGCTTACTCATCTGAAGACCAAAGAGCCTTTTGGCGCAAGGGGCCAGGTCAGAATGGTTATGAACATGTAAGCTTTTGATGGGCTTAGGAATCATAAGTCTGGTCCAACACTTGCACACTCTTTTGCGCTCCAAGTTGGGATTTTGTCTGTGTTTCGGTCAACTGGAATGGGGAGTGTAACTGTTGACCGTTCAACCAGCCCATCGTCCAAACAGGAATTCCCAAATTGGACTCATGGCCTAATGGGTCTAAATTGAGAAGTGTAAACGTCCAGTTTTGGACGAAAACTGGAGGAAAGAAAGTGAAGGATTAAAGATTAACGAGGCAAAGAAGTGAAGAGCAAAAGTCATCATGGTCGTCTTATCATATCTTATAGCGTCAACTCTAGGATAAATTTGGGTAGTTGCATTTGTCCTTGAATTGAAAATGAATTGTGCACGGCCAATAGTATTTGCACACACCAAGTTCAATTTAGCATATTGATGATGACGGTTCCTTTGATGCAACTAGAAGCCCCCTAACTTTGAGAGCTTTTCGGAAAGGATCCCCCTTTTTTCTCATTTTTCAACTGATCTCTCTAGATGAATCCCAATCCCAGCACATGTTAAACAACCCTTCAGCTGCCAACCTTGAAGTGGGAACATCAAGCGCTATCGAGCGAGAAAGAAGGTCGGACTGGGACACAGATCTTTGACAAAGTAAAGAAATGTTGGGCTAAGTTAGGGGGGGTGGACCAAAAGAACAGTGGAGACAGATCAAGCTGAGATATACACGTTCATTGACCTCTTGGTGTCCTTCATATGCTCGCTAAACCAATCAACTTCAGTCCCCATAACATTGACGACCGTGGCGTTTCTCCAAATGGGGTGTTAGCACAAGGACAGATTTAAGGGCGCATTTGACTAATCTAGCTTCGTTAGAAGACACGCTGCTACATTAATAACATATATTGAGCTGAGGAACAGCTTTCCCACTCTCTCAAAAGACCTCCCTTCGACACCAATCGAGAATCGCCCCAAAGCCATAAAGAACCCGAGTTATAAAATTAGAGAATTTGATATGTGTTAATGACGCTGAATGAGGACGCGAATGTGCCGAGAAGGGTGTCTTTTGCCAGCTCAACTCGTAATTTGGAATATATTAGGATGTCGTGACAAATGAGAGACCGGGGATTAGAAGACAGGCTCCCTATAAAGCTACGCAAGTGGCACCATATATTGGGTAGTTGTGGACCCAAGCTTGTTTCCACGTGGGGATCATTTTTCTTTTATCTTTTCCTTTTTCTTGGATTTGGGGCCGGTTTTGGGCATTTAATGTTGGATTAATCTTTGGGGTTAGGGTTCTTAATCTTTTAGTGGAGACACAGAAGATACGGCGGATGTTCGGGACTGTGTGTAGATGGCGGACCACGGCGTTGAAGGGGGTTTGCACATGCCAAGGTGACGAAGATGTTGGAAGCTCGATGAAGACTAGGAGAGAAGAATTTATGGTCTTCGCGAAAGTATATGTTATTGCACAAGTGATGGGGTTTTTACTTTGTTCTTGCTATGCCTGTCCCTCTTAATTTTCGTCAACAGGGCTATATTATTCTTGATGGTTGGCATAGGAAAGGTGCTGTAGATGTTAGTTTATTGAGTGACGAATCTCTAGGCAAATCGTGTTGGATTCGTGGAATGGAGATCTTACACGTAAAGGAGTGACAAGGGGGTGGTTATCATTTTCGAATGTGGATCTCCACAGTTCTTTAATTTGTATTTTGATCGACTAGGTCTTGCGGACATTAAGAGAATGGGTTTTCAAATAGAACTTCCTTGCACAAGTGCATCCTCCATAGATGATAGATATAAAGATTCAATTTTTGTTAGGTATTATCATTGGTGTCTCGATAAATTTTGATCATTGATGCACTCCATCAAAAATTTCACGATGACTTTATTCACATTAAATCGTAATTTGGATGAATGAGACACTGAGTGAAGATGCTAATGGGTACAGAGAATCTCGTCCCAAAATTTTGGCAAAGGTGTTTAGGAGAGTTTGTAGAATGGATATTCTAAGTTTAGGGGGCATTAAAGGTGATAAAGCAAGTTTTATATTTCAAAAGTTTAGACACGATGCATAGTCATACAAGAGTGGTTCTATGGTATAGAGTCATATGCACCTATTTCATACACCTTACCCAACATAATTGTAGTAAAAATTATCGAACCAATCTTAATCCTATTGTATGGCCGCTAATTCAATTCTAAACTTTTCAATTTTGTCAATTTACTCCTAAACCATTTTGCAAAATTTCAATGTAATCATTTTAATTAATTTTCGCTAGAAGTGACCAATGTGGTGATTCAGTCATCAATGTCCATCCACATAGTAGACTGTCATGTAAGCAATTTTCCAGCAAAGATTGACTAGAATGACTACATTGAAACTTCACTTGAAGGTTTGAACTAAATTGTCAAAATTGGAAAATTTAAGACTAAATTGGCATCTATATAATAGTTTATGACTAATTACTAATTAGACAATTTCTCCCACAATTTTGTGTGGTGTTTGGGAGCATAATCTTTAAACCAATAAATGTATTGAATAGATGTAAATCTATAGTTATTAATGATTTATTAACTTATCTACTTAAATTTATAGGTTTTCTTTATGTTTACATCGATCAAATTCTCTGCTAGAGTTTCCTTTGATTTTTATATAAAGTGGATCCGAATCCTATTAAGCAGGTTTATCCTCTTACTAAAATTAAACATAAGACATAGAACTGCAATATTTATTGTGTAATATACATATATACATACTTATCCAGAAGAAACAATAATTCCCCTCTATTTTGTCCAAATCTTAATCTTTGTGCCATCGACTTGGCATGAAAAAGGCGAGCAAGCCGTTTACGTAAATTATCAGTAAATTATTCTTGAGAGTGAAATTGTTTTCTTCCTCTCTCCTCTAGTTGATCCCCTCTATTAGAAGATTTTCAAAGGTGATTTTTTCAAGATTATCCTCCGATTTTATACATTTCAGTTGTCTTTTTTTTATTGAATTATCCCTTTTCTTTTTTTTTATTAATAATAATAATAATAATAATAATAATAATAATAATAATAATAATAATAATAATGTGCTGATGAACTCTCCTGAACACATTGAGTATTGATGGAATTATCTTAATGGCTTTGCAACATTCATCAAAATACCTAAAATCCAAGAAACTATTAAGGTTCGGGTTTGAAGGGTGTGATCCTTGGAGCCTACATTCAGGTTCTGAAAACTCAAGACTAATGACTACATTCTGGTAGATCTTAAGGTAGAGTAAATATAATATTTCAGTTCCCCATATAACTAAAAAAGTTACAACTTCGTGCGACCGGGCACTTGTTCAACATTCTTTTTGTGTGGTCAAGAATTTCAACTTGATTCTAGTAAGAACGCCACTTCGTGGCAAAGAGCTTTAGAAAAGAATGCAAAGTTCAGGGCATTAAAGAGAAAACGTGTATGCTAAGTACATAACCAGTAGGAGTGTGCATGGTCCGGGTGGGCGGTTCCCACCCTAGAACCGGGAACTGCCCACTAAGAACCGGTTCCGAAAAATTGGAACCGAGAACCGTCCATTAACTGCATGGATCCACCCAAGAACCGGACTGCCGGTCGGGTCCGGTTCCTGGGTGGATCCATGGAACCGATCTCACCAAAGATCGATGAAATATTGCCGATCTAGACTTGTGCAACTAGAAGCTAGCAGCCAACATTAAGTCTAACTCAAACAATGATAAGGAGGAAAAAAACGTTTTGGTACCTATATGTCGCTCCTTTCAGACCGCTTTTCTCCTCTAGGAACAGCAACCCCCTTAAATCTCATGTTTCCCCCATGAAAAATTTCGGATTCGGCGCAGGCTTTCGAATTTTTCCATCACCACCTCGAGTGTAGCTTGCATCGATGGGTTGAATCGAGAGCAAGTTTGAAAAACATCCACATCGAGTTTTGTGGAAAAAAATGTTTCTGTCTAACTTAGAGAACCAATGGCATGATGGGTGTTTGTCAAAATCTAAATCGGAGAAGTTGTTATGCTCGAGGTCAATCAAATATTTTAGATTTACTAATTTTGATTTTTTTAACATTAAAAATTAATATATTATGTCCGGTCCGGGTGGGCGGATCCGCCTATGGAACCGGGAACCGGACCGGTACCCACCGGTTCTCATAAATTGGAACCAGGAACCGGACCGGTCCCCTTAAGAACCACCGGTTCCGGGTGAGTCCGGTCCGGTTCCGGACGGTCAAGGCGGGTCCCGGTTCCTTTGCACACCCCAAATAACCAATGCCATGTGAGGGAATAGAAGGCGTGGATTATGCTAGTTGGTACTTAGTAGCACGGAAAATTCTTGAAGTCTCCATTCTTATGAACAACCAATTGACTTAAATGGTAGAGAGAGTACTAATTCCTTCATAGTTTTGAATTCATTGTTAGGAGCACTCTATAATCAAAATCCTAAACCCACCAGAACGGCATATGTGAGTGCACTCTTGAAATCGCCTAATATGAGCATATATATATCTTCCCTCCTTGATCACAGAGGCTACTTGCCTTAGGCGACCTCAAATCTTGCATCGCCTAGGCAGGCGACCTTGCAATATGAAAGAATTTTCGCAAAGTATGAGATCATTTTAGTTAAATTGATATAAGAGGGTGGTGTTGATGGACCTGAGGTTTCGACTATTGGGAAGGATAAATTGACATTTAGAGGGATGAAGCTGTCAACCTTATCTTAAATGGAGAGGATCCCTAATTATGAATATCATCACTATAATGACAACTTGAGACAATCGAGCGAGTCTAATCTAATAGACATATTCTTGTATAGTACACTCTCCTCTTACTTAAGAGATGGATTCTTCTATTTAAGTGCTTGCAAAGGTTTTGATGTTGCTAATAATGAGGTAGGTTGTCAAGGTTCGACGACCATATCACTGATCGAATCCGTCCTAGTAATTTGCTATATGAAACTTGTCATTCTTACCATTCTATATGGGAAATGATATTCGAACACTATCCTCAAGCAATCGAAGTCAATAAATTCTGATATTGCTTATGGGTGAAGTGTATCGACTAAACAATGTATTAATCTCGATCTATCCAGGTCATTGTTCATCGACTCGCATCTATGCGACAAACAATATCCCAAACGCATGCCACGAGTATTATGTTTATTTCTCCAACAAGAACACGAAACAAGACAGACACGCATGAGGACTTAAAAGCCTTATTCATCTTATCGTAAACCCTATTATTCTACGTGACCGAAGCATGCAAAGATGAACCGCCCAATACAATACGTGATCTTGAAGTGAACTTTTATATATCTCAGAGAGAGAGAGAGAGAGAGAGAGAGAGAGAGGTGGTCAAAAAGCCAAAGATGAACTGGTCATATGCCCTCGCAGAGAACCTTAACATTGGGGAGTGTGGCAGTAAAAAGGAAAGAAAAGATAGAAAATTCGAAAGCGTGAGGATGAGTTAAAAAATCTGTAGTGGGTGTGAATGACACTCTGGAGAGCTCGGCTCGGATCTCAAACAGTAATATAACACAGAAATGCTCTCTCTTTGGACCGAGAGGAGAGACGAGGGATAAAGTCTTCTGAGGAAGAGAAAGTTAAAGAAAACCATATAAATTAAATCGAACAGAGGAAAGAAACAAGGGACAATGAATAACAGATTCATCGAAATTTGCATCGAGAACTGACAAGAACCATATGGGGCATTCAAAAGTGGGCATTGTTTTTGGCCCCCTCGCAGAGGAATTTCTGTGAGCGTGAAGCTGCAAAAAAGATGTGAAAAGTAGAGAAACTTCAAGTAGTGAAAAGAGCATTTCACCAAAGGATTGGAGGGATTGCAAAAGGGGGTTGGAAATTTGTGTCCTCAAAGTCTCTTTTGGAACCAAAGGAATTCTCCGTTTTGAAGCTTGTCTCAAAGGGTGCAAGAATAAGCATCCTAAGCTTGAAACCCTAGTAAAGAAAACCCTAATTTGTGGTCCAAAATTATTGTGCTTCATGTGATCATGTAAAGTTGGGAGTTGATGCCATTTTTTCCATTTACTTTTTAGTTGAAAATGAACCAATTTCATGCTAATCTTTCGAGGCCAATTCCCACACAAAGAACTCCCATTTCCAATTAAAAAAAAAATGAACTTTCTTCCGTGTGGAGAAAAGAAGAGGAGGATAAATATGTAGTGTTGCATATTCTACTTTAAGGAAATAGGAGACTAACTAAAGGTCAAGAGAAAATTTTATACAGTCGAGGACTATTTCGGCATAATCAACACTTCATCACTCGAGACTCGAGAGAATTTCTCGAGCCCAAATATACACAACCGGCAAAACTAATCTTATAGGTGGAAAATGAAAGAAAATAATCATTCATGTAGAAGGGAGTAAAGTGGGAGCAAAGGAAATAAAAAATTCCAACACCTCTTGAAGGATTCCAACCAAAAACCCTTAATTTTTTTATACCGGTGAAAGATTAGTCATATACATAAATCTCATTAGCATCTACATCAAAGAGGTTCAAGACTCTTAACTCTTATTTGGAAAATCCGGTGCTACGACTCTTAAAGCATCTCCACATGAATCACAATGGCTGATGTTGCAAGGACAAAGCAACTCTTGAATTATCCAAATATATTCACTTAAAATCTCGACCGAGACAAAGATACATAAAAAGAGAGCGAGGAGCACCACATCTTGTCTCGGACCGCCTAGTCGAGGGGCATCTTGAAAACGCCATGAAAGGTCCAAAGCATTCGGAGATCGTGCAAGTAAAATCTTCCCACGACCAGCCCCTTTCAAACGGCGAGTCAAGACTCCTCCTCCTTCCTCCCTTTTTCCACGGCATTACCAAGAAAACATGATGAACTGCGACCCTGAATCTCGTGTGGTCCACCCTGATGTCGTGGTTCAATCTACATCATCAGCGACACAGTCGTGTCTTGCCTACCTCAGTTAACATGTTTTGACAATCTTTTTAGCTTTTAATTATGTTGGTTTTACTGCAACTGGAACCGCATTTGCTAAATCTATCAGTCATCGCTGAATGTTAGGAAAGCAGTTCTGTACTTTTGATTTTACATCCAGCAAATCCAAGGCAGACGCTCCCCCGAAAGTGAAAATTAAGAAAAGGAGAGGCAAAGATACTCATCTTTTATGATGCTCTGGTCAGCCTAAAGAAAAAAATCTCTCTAATTTTTCTTTCCCAACTTTTCTCCAACTTTTTTCCGGAGGGAATTTGCTGATTTTGAGATGATTTTTTTTTTTCCCTTCCTTCCCTCCCCACTTTGATCCTTCAAATCTGCCTTTTTCCTCTCGCCGATTTGACAGCTGCGGTGATTCTCTGGGCAGTGATGAAACTGTTTGCTTTGCCTCCTAACTTTCTTAGATGTCTTTTTAAGGTGTTCTCTTTAGTGTAATCATATTATATATTTAACGAAATATTCCATACCTTATTAGAAAAACATAATATACGACGATTCTTATTGTAGAGACTAGGCATCTTTATCACATGTCCATTGGATGAAGTACTACTTTCAAATTCTAGCAAATTTAGTGCAAGTATAAATAATTACGGCCAGTCGGAACGGGCATACCTCCGACTAGATTCGATGATACTAATATGATGTTTGAATCCAAGGTCCCTTGCTCATATTAGCTTTGGATGCCACATGCTAGTTGCATAAATTCATAAATGTAAAACTAATGGTCGGATGCTATAATGCTCTCTCCTATGTTTTCATTAAGTGAGTAGGTAAATGAAGGGTCTACGAGATTTGAACACATCATCTCTTCTAATTCATCCATGACTTTATGTTGTTAACAAAACGGTTTAAAGCGTGAATACTCTAATATTGTATGTCTCTATCTTTAGTCGTCATCAAGGAAAAATACATTCTCCATATTCTTTTATTCATTTTAATTTTTTTTTATCTTTTGGTTGTCGAGGTCTTTTTTTCTTCATTAGATTGACTTCTCGAGCATATTTAAGATCTAATTGCATTAGATGAATTCTTGTCAATATGATTTAGAGACGATGGATGTGGATAGTTAAATACAAATTGACTAACATTCTAGAGTTTGCCACTTAAAATATAAAATCATCATATCTCCTTCAAATCAATAAAGTCCGCCACTTTAGTCTTTCAATAGCATGTAGATAAGTTACACTTTCCTTGTCTTGGAATGTGACAAGTTTGGTCTCCCTCTTCGACTCGAACAATTGTTTCTTGATTTATCTAAATGGGTACTTATGGAGAAAAGTACTAAAAAAGTCTTAAACCTTTTATATTTGTATCAATTTAATTTTAAACATTTTCACATTAGTATCAATTCAGTCCATCTAGTCTATTTAAATCGAAAATTACTGATGTTTACACCGAATGTCCTAGCAGCATGATTAGCGCTGACGTGGACTTTTTATTATAAATTATTTATGAACTTTCTCTACTTTTTGAAAAAAAATTATTTTTTATCAATTTTTTCTTCTATTTTTCTTCTTTTCTTTTTTTCTTTTTCACTATGGCCAACAAGGGTTCCTAGAGCTCACTGACCACTAGGCAATGACCTCGAAGCCCTTGCTCGTGGTCATCTGTGTCTTGCCCATTGGCCAATGAGCTTTAGTGACCCTCACCACCCACAGTGAAAAAGAGAAAGAAAAGAAGGAAAATGAGTAAAAAAGGGAAAAGAAAAAGAAAAGCAAAAGATTAAAAAATAATTGTCTAAATCAACACCGGCCATGTTATGTAAAACGGCCGATGTCTGTGTTAGTAATTTTCGGCTTAATTTGGCAAGATGGAACAAATTGTATCAATGTAAAAAAATGTTTATGACTAAATTTGTATTAATGCAATAGATTTAAGTTTTTTTTTGTATTATTTCTGGTATTTACGGTATCTTATGGATCAACTACTATGCACAAAATAGAGAACATTTTTTTGTTTATTTAGATAATAGCTAGAGCTTATTATCAAAGAAATATATCTATGATCTTTAGTAATTGCTTACGATGAAATTATTTATAATCTCTTTTTTTATTTGATTATGTTTGTTTATTTGTATTCTCAAATCGTGTATGTATCAATACCAATCTATGCCGTGACAACTTGAGAAGGGGAAAATGAGCTTTCTTGGTACCAGAGACTGATTTACACTTTGTTAAGGCTGAGGAAAAGATTGGGGGGAGGAAAATCCCATACTGGTGTAGTTAATTGACACATTAGGAATTTTCAATTCAGAGATTTAAAGTTGTCAATCATCAAGTACTTAGGGGTGCTAAGTTACTTGAGTTGACTAGCACATAACCCATTGACCCGTGAGAAGAAAAATATAATTCAATTTGGATTTCAAAACAAATTGCACAAACAAATTATTTCCTCTCTTTTGGTCGGTTTTTATCGGGGTCATGTCTTTACCTGACACTCTCGTCTCGAGATAGGTTATATGCATGATTGCATATGGGCAATGTACTATCGAGCAAAATTATGTCATTGTTTCCCCTTCTTAACAGAAAAACCCACCTTTATTTGTTTTAAAGCTCCTCCTCCTTTTCCTCCCCGAAAGAGAGAGGTGATGCATAATTAGCAAATGCAACGTACTCCGCCACCGCCGGTCAAAGGGGGAGAAATTACGGTCAACACTCGCATGATTGTAAATCGCGGTGGGGAAAGTTTCCGCGGACTTGTCAGCAGGCGCGAAACGGCCCGCCACGTGTCAGGACCGCAGCGAGAAAAAGACAGAATCAAGGTCGATTGGTCCCCACCGCTCCCTGGGGCCCCCAACCGTAATTTCACATCACTTTATTTCTCCCTCGAGATAAAATAATATTAGAATAATATTTAAAAAAATATCCGAAATTGACAGCTATTTCGTATTCTTCCCTGTAGAGCCGCGGCTCTCAATCTTCGGTGCAATTTGATCACATGAGAAAATGACGGTCGGAGAGGAAAACGCCGTAGGGTTCTCACATAGAAATCCCATGAAAACCGAGATCTAGTCCAATAAATTTTTTTGCCAAAATTAAAGCTCCCCTCATAATTATATTTTCACCATGCAATTAATTCCCCATGTTTATTATTAGAAACATTGCCTATGTCTGAATGTGGCACCAGTCACCTTAGTCCCGATTATCGTAAAAATGGTGGACAATTAAAATAGTTGAAAATATAAGCGTGGATTAGATGGAGTGAGAGAGACAATGCATCGGCCGTGACGTCGAGCTCACAACAATGACGATGTTGTGTGTATTCTTTAAGTGGAAAAGCGTGTCTAGACGTAAATACATATGATAAATCAGGCGATTCATTAATAGATTTGGATTTGGACGATGGATAATGTACCTAATGGGCATCGGATTTATGAGTTTCCTTCCTTGCAGGTCGGTGGGCTTCGATGATTTGTATGAGAAGCTGTCATGTTTCCGAATAAGTAACTCCAAAAAGGGATGCAAGCTTTACTTAACATATATAGCCAAATGACATTTTACTCAAGTTTAGGCGTATCAAATAAGCTATTGGTCGCAATGAAAGATCCCAAAAAAATAAAGATTTTTTAAGTCGCATCGAAGAAAAACAAAACTCGAGACCTAGCATATCCCCATATGAATTTCAATTGCATTGTTGAATTACATATTTTATATTGTCCAATAAAACACTTTTCTTTCTCACTGGTCAGGGTAAAAAAGGCCAATAAAATGGAAGGGGGAAAACCTTGAATTTTCCAAGTGATTCATCCTATGGCTGCAATCTGGGCAATCCTTTTGTGAAAAAGCCCATCTTCATCTATTGTATATATTTTGCACCCTCTCATTGTCTTTTGATGCTCTCTCTCTCTACTCTCTCTCTCTCTCTGCCTTTTACCCTAAAAAGATGTACTCCTGTCCTTCATAAACCCTCCTCAGCATCAGTCCCTTTCAGCCTCCAACGCTCTCCTCCTGTCTTGAGTGCTTGAGAGGGAGAGTGCTTGACAAGGAGGGAAGAGGCTGAGGAAGGACCTGGTTTTTCCTTCATTCGGCAGGCTTTTTCTTCTTTGGTTTCGATTGATTTTCCTTTGATTCATTCGTTATAAAAATTTTGTTGGGCAAAAGGATTCGTGTGCTCTTCTTCATTTCATCATCACCATCATCAAGAACCCACCAGTACTGGATATAACAATATCCACAAAGATTAAAAAGACGAAAAGAACAGAGGGCCCCTGTTTTTTTTTTTTTTTTTTTTTTTGTTGGTTCTCTCTTCCCATTTGAGATGGCACCCAGCTTCGACCGCGCGGTTTCCAGCCTCCTCTGCGTCGAGGACGACACGAGCGTCTTCGGCGAGAACGACGGAAATGGGGCCGCGGGGGAGGGCGTCGAGGCCACGTGGCGCCGCCGGGGGCGTGGTCAAGACGGGTGCTTTGAGGGGAGGGAGGAGCTGGTGCCGATGCAGAGCGAGGAGTGCCTGGCGGTGTTGCTGGAGAAGGAGTGCCGGCATTTGCCCGGATTGGATTACTTGACCCGATTGAGAAATGGGGATTTGGACGTGGCGGTTAGAGCCGAGGCTATTGATTGGATGGGCAAGGTGGGCTTTTTTTTACTTTCATTTCCTCTTTGTGGTCGCGTGGATGGGATTGGACTTGGGTTTTCAGTGTTCATGTGGGTCGGTTGATTGTCCCAGCTACTGTCATTTTAGATGTCATTTTGATGGTAGAGTTTGTGGTGTTGCTGTTGGTGGTAGAGCATTGAGAACCCGCTTTGGTTCATGACAATTTCAGTGTTTTTCTTACATATCATGGAAACGGTCTCGCATTTTGCCGGTTTGGTTCGTTCATAGATTGCTTGTTCAGTTGAAGATGATTGTGCTCACTCCATCAATTCAACAGGTTCATGCCCATTTCAGCTTTGGACCGCTCTCTGCATATCTATCAATCAACTACTTGGATAGGTTCCTCTCGACCTACGATTTGCCTGTAAGTTTTATAGAGTGGAAGTCGAATTGTGTACGGGGTTGTTTAGCATTGATGTTTATTCATTTATTGCATTGCATCGAATTGGATTTTCACTGTGTCTGAACAATTTATACTGTCCTAATCACAGAAAGGCAAACCTTGGATGACACAGTTATTGGCTGTGGCATGCTTATCTCTAGCAGCCAAAATGGAGGAAACTGAAGTGCCTCTTTCTCTAGATTTACAGGTTTGAATCTTTTCCTTCATTGTGTCATTGATTCTCTGTATGTCAAATTCGATTTCGATCCAATTCATCTGATAAATATGATGCATGTCGCAGGCTGGTGAATCTAAGTTTGTGTTTGAAGCCAGAACAATTCAGAGAATGGAACTCCTAGTTTTGAGTACATTGAGCTGGAGAATGCAAGCCGTGACCCCTTTCTCCTATTTGGATCATTTCCTTCGCAAAATCAATGGCGGAAACTTGCCTCTCCGAACATTGATTTCACGATCGGTCCAACTCGTTTTGAGCATCGCCAAAGGTTATCCCTCTTTTAAGTGTTGAAATTGCTCCAAGATTAAGAAAACTCCTCTTTCAGTTCAATGTGCCATAATGTTCGGCTGAGAGATGTTCCAATGGTCTGATGGAATGCTATATACGTGCAGGGATTGATTTCGTAGAGTTCAGGCCTTCCGAAGTTGCAGCAGCTGTTGCGATATCCGTTGCAAGAGAGAACCAATTTATGGACATTGAGGAGGCAACTTCTTTTCTCCCTCAACCTGTGAGAAAGGTAAACACTGGTTGTCCAAAATGTAACATTGCGTGATTGAAAATGTTTGTCCAAGAACATATGTAGCACGTTCAATTATACTCTGCTCTTATCATTTCATATCCAAATTCATGTAAGATTCTTCAGCAAAGATCACAGTGAACTTCTTTCTGATATAGTGTTGCATTTTCCAGGAGAGGGTCCTGAGGTGCATTGAGCTAATTTCAGACATGGCATTAAGTGTTGCATTCCCCAAAAGTGGCACTTCAGTTTCCTCTGTGCCTCAGAGTCCAATCGGGGTACTGGATGCTGCTTGCCTGAGCTATAAAACTGATGAAACCACAATTGGGTCGTGTGCAAATTCCTCACATAGCAGCCCGGACCCGAAAAGGAGGAGGACATAACAATCCCAAAAAAATTGCTGTTGACTGTTGTTGGGTCGTGAAAGCAAGTTCTATTTCTCATTTACAAGGGCTGAACTTGATTTTTGTATGTAAAGGTGTGTATACTGAAATGCACCAACAAGACAATGTTAGAACACAACAGAAAAGAAAAAGGAAGAGGTGAGAGAAATTGGTTGGAAAAGAACTTGGGAAGACAAATCTTTGGATTATGTGTAATGGCGGAGTTTTGAATAAGTTGGGTCATCGGTTGGAGGACGCAGGAATGGCATAACAGTGTGTGTTCATACTCTTGGTATGAAATGGGAGTTTTGACACCAGCTGTTAAATATTAGACTTCTTAGCAGCTTGGTAAGGACTCAAGGAGGAGATGAGCGAAAAAGATGAGAAGATTTGTGTTGGTTGTGAAATACAGTTTTATTAATTTTTTAGTCTTTTTTTCTTTTTCTCTTTTTGATTGGAGTTTGCAAATTTGCATTAGCTAAAGGGGAGGAGAAATATATAATAAATCCCCAAAAAACATGGTTTTTATGAGAGTTTTGTTGAAACTGTTGAATCCATTTTCTCCTGCTTGGTTGTTCATTCTGAAGTTTATCCCCTGTTGTCTGAGTAGTCATGAAGTGGACAGGGCTATGCAGAGACCAAACATGGCACGCTTGGAAAAAGATTCTTTGAGGAGGTGCGTTCACTTCATGTTTTGGGAGTAAATTGCTCTTTGCTGAGCCACTGGATTTGCTTTCTCATGGGTCACTGTCAAACAATCCTTTGTTTGACTGAGCAGTCAAGACTATCGAGGGCACTGCCCAGATTAAAAAATTAGGAGGAGACAGAAGAGCCATATGAATGAAGTAGCAACATAAAGATTCGTGCGCATATTTATTTGTAATGTAGCAAAGTAAGTATTAGAATTTGGGGATTCTACATGAATGAACTACACATTTCGAAACAAGTTTGGCATGGAAATTTGGGATTTTGTTCACGAGAGCTCGAGTTTGATTTTAGAGTCATGCCTAGTACGACCAGAGATTGATCGCATGCACAACAAAATCCTTGAAGCTAAGAATTTTTGTCCTAGTGTTTAGTTCGGTATCTTCACTTACTCGCATTGAGTAATGGGGACTCTAATATGAAATTAAGCACCGCGTCATCTTTTAGGAGATTAGATCAACCTAGATTAGGAACTTAGATTCCGTTTGTTCCTAAAAAAAAAATGTGACATTTTAAAAAAAAAATTCTATGAAGTTATTTTCTAGGAAAATAATAATATTTTCCATTGCTTGACTAAAATCTGAAAATGAATTGGAAAGTATTTTCTTCCATTGGTAAGAAAAATCTTGATTTCCCTAAATAAACATATATTATTTGGACGTTAGTGATTTGCGTATAGGTAATTAGGAAACAGGGTATGGGCACTAGGATGTTGAGTTTGACCTCAGTGGGCTCGGGTGTCAAGGACAAGGCATGGGCTTTGGGGTCCCAATCTTGGCTTCGATGGACCCAGGCGAGTGTGTCAACGACTCGGGATTGGGCATCGAAGCATGGACACGAGCCCAGCCTCGATGGACCTAGGTGGGAGTGCCGAGTTCTCAAGCCTAGCCTTGATTAACATGAGCAGGCACTGATGTCCCGAACCCAACCTCGATGAACCCAATATCTAAGCCCAGGAGTTGAGGACTTAGGCATAGGTGTCGAGGACCCGATTCTAGGCGTCGAAGTCCGAAGCCTAGAATCGGGTTGGGAACCCAAGCACTAGCATCAAGGTCACGCTTGAGTGGTAGAGAACCAAGCATGAGCATCAAGGTCTTGGGCTAGGCCTCTGTGGACTCGAGCCAAGGTGTTGGAGCATTAGGGAGTCGACAACAGTACTAGAGTCCTAAGTTTGACCATAGGCATTGGTGTCCCCAGCCCAACCTCTATAGGACTGGGCTTGAGCATCGAGGTTTTAGGCTTGGCCTCGATGGACCTTGGCCTAGGGCTGCTATCAAGGGCTCGGGAACAAGCATTGGGGTTACCTTGTCCAAATGTAAGGTTTTCGATTGAAGCACTAATATATAGTTCTATTTTAGAAATAATTTCCAATTTTTTAGTTTCTATTTGTTTTATAGAAAATATTTTCTAGTAAGTCATTTTTGGGGAAAATGGTAATATGTTTTGGTGTTTGGTCAAAACCTGAAAAGAACTGAAAAATATTTTCCATCATTTCGAACGAAAAATCTACTATGTGCTAGTGCTTAGTAAGTCCTAGAAAATACTATTTGAGCGCGAGTAATTTGTGCATGAGCACAAGAAAACCAAGCACGAGCATCAAGATCATAGGTTTAGTCTTGATGGTCCTCGACCCGAGCGTAAGGAACTTGGGTCCAGAGCAAGAGCATAAGCATCGGTCCCAGGTTCATAGAGGTTGGCCCGAGAACTCGATGTTTGTGCCCAGATCCCTAGCACTCAAGCCTAATCTACAAAAGCCAAGCGTGGGACCTCGATGCCCAAGTTCAAAGAGGAGACCAAGCTCATGACCTAGTGCACGGGCTCGGGATGCTAATGCCGATGCTTGGCTTCTCGACAATTGGGTCCATTGAGGTTAGGCCCAAAACCTTGGTGCCTATGCTTAGGTTATAGGTGACCAGACTTAATTTTTTTCGAAACAAATGGTGTTTTAAAGAAGAAATCATTTTCCTAAATTGAAGTATAGATTTTTAGGTGATTCATATTCTAAACGATCCAAATATTGAAAAATGAAGAAAACATTTTTCCGAAAAAGGTTTTCCGTGAAACAAATAGAGTGCAAGGATGTGTTTGTTTTAGGGAAAACTTTATGATGAAAGAAAATATTTTTCGAGAAATCATTTTCTAGAAAAGAGTTTTCCTTTTCAAGTTAGGGAATTCATTTTCCTAATTTTAAGTATGCATATTTTCTTTCACCGTAAATGATTTTTTATTATCAAACACATTGAAGTCTAAAAAACTAATTGTCGTGCAATTTGTTCACTTAAACAAACACAGCCATAGAAAGAATGGACTAGCAACTTGGGTATGCCAAATTCAACACGACACACAATTAATTTGAGCTCCACAGTTCTTCCTTTTTCTTCCATAACAAAATTTTCACGAAACTGCACCCATTATATAAATCATGACCTCATGAATGCCATGCTAATTTCATGGACCAAACCTTTTTTTTTTCTTATGGATTTTCATTAATATCGGCAGACCCCTTTCTAGCCTACAGGTATGTTCAGTTTGGCTTTGGTAAGGCTCTGATGACCTTTGGGCAGCATTTGATAACTGTTTTTGGAGTCCATTTAAGAAATGCTAGCATTTCCAAAGTCTCTTAACTCAATGCAAATCCTATCCAGTTTTGGGTTTTGAGTATTTTCGACATGCTATTTAAGGATGAATGAATTTTTCTCTTCCAACTTTGTCCTCGTCAAAGTTTTGAAATCCCACTTTTACCCTCAACCGATATTTTGGCCACCAAAGTCTTGAGACCGCCCTCTATGGAGACGGGTCCGACCTTGATGGACTTGGGCACTAGTGTTGGGGACTCGAGCTTGACACAAGTAGGCACCAATGTCTTCGACCCAACTTTGATGGAATCGAGACTAGGACTAGACCCAACCAAGGACTCGGGTATGGGCGTTAGGGTCTCGAGCAAGTGCATCTAGGTGTTAGGCTCGGCCTTGATGGACCTAGGCACCAAGGACCTAGGCCTAGGCATTGAGGTCCCAAGCCCAATTTCAATGGACATAGATGCAGCCTTGATTGACGCTATTGTGACCCTCTTTTTTTATCATGCGAAATAGAAATGAGTTTAAGGATATTGCCTAATGGCAAGCCAACTATCCTCAATTAGATGTAAGTTTTCCAAAGCTCATACCTCGCGCAACATTGGATTTTGTTGTTAGTTTTGTGCCAATTGGATTTTAGAAGTCGCCACTAGCCATCTGGGGTTGACTAAAAGCCAATTGAGACGCGAGAATGCCATCTCAATTTCTACGTAACTAGAGATTTTAGTTTTAGGGACTTGATCATGCTAATGTTTTCATTAGTGTCTTTTCGGTACTACTAACTTGGAAGATTGATAATCTAAGTGATCACTCAATATTAATTACCAATTATGAACCTGAAAATATCAAAACCATTAAGTGATCATGCAATGTTCCTGCAAGGTTTATTATGATGCTAAACTTACCCTAACCATTTAAATAAATTAACAAGCAATTTATTTAAATGCAGTGCAATTAAAAAAAAAAAAAGCCTCAATTGGGAAGGGGGATGTGGGAAGTTCAATTCCCCCATCTTCTCAGGGAAAGTTGAGGGTGGAGACATTTAGTTTCAAATGTGAGGTTCAATTCCTACACTTTGCAAAGAGGCAAAACAAATCTTAGGGTAGGGATGTTTAGTTTCAAGTATGGGATTTGACTTCCACGTTTCGGCAAGAAAACAAAGTAAAAGTCTAAGAGTTAGAGTGCGACAAAAAAAAAAACAGTAAATGCGAAAAAGAAAACCCGATACAAGTTAAGCAAAAAATACATACGCTTATCTTATAAGCCGCGGGATGAGATCCTCCATGAGCTAAATGCAAACCAATTTCCTACTTAAAAGATTGTTCTACTAAGACAACTTATCTAAGGTAACCCCTAAAAAAGAATACTAAACTAAAGGTTGTGCTAACTAAATAAGACAATGCTAAATTTATTACTAAAGCCACACAACTTGGTCTAGACATTTAGTTTCGAACGTGGAATTTGATTCCTACGCTTTGCAAAGAGGCAGAACAAAGCTAAGAGTGGGGATGTTTAGTCTCAAGTATGGAATTCGACTATCATGCTCTACAAGGAAACAAAGTAAAAGTCTGAGAATTAGAGTAAGACAGACTAAAAAAAAAGAAGTAAATGCGAAAAAGAAAACCCGATACTTGAGCAAAAAATACATGTGCTTATCTTATAAGCATGGGATAAGATCCTCAACCAACTTTAATTTCCTACTTAAAAGATTGATCTACTAAGACAACTTATCTAACGTAACCCCTAAAGAAAAAAATAAATAAATAAACTAAAGGCCATGCTAACTAAATAAAACGATGCTAAATTTTTTGCTAAAGCCACGCAACTTGGTCTACACCTATCTCTAAGCTATTTTCTAAATATTTGAAATTTCGATTTTTTAAAATTATTATTTTAATACTTTTTTTTTTTGGTAATTCCGAAAATGGGGACTCCGACTGGACCCTCGGGCCAGGTCCGAACATGGGCTGGAGCAGGCCTTCGGGTTTTGGGCAAGGGACACGAATTGGGTCAATACTGGGCCCCATCTTCTAAAAAGGCCAATCAGTGAGGAACAAATTCGGCCTAAGTAGTCAATTGGGCCCAAACTCCCTATGACCAAAGCAAGCCCAAAATCAAAAAGACTTAAGTCAAGCCTATTTTAGTGTTATAGCTGCACCGAGCCCATTTCCATTATCCTCTTTTAGGCCAATTCACTCGAACCATCCCCTCCTTACTACAGGCAAAGCAAAAATATGTTCATCGTCCACAACAATGTACAGATATAAATTATTATTGATAATACAATTATTTTTTATTGGCTAATTATTTCAAGTGACAACAATTGATTATTTTTATGAAAATGTTTTCCAAATTATTTATTTTTCACGAAATGAATCGAGCCTTAATTGTTTCTAGAAGCACGAGCGATATCGTTGAGCACATGTGGAAAGATATTGTAAAATCCGGGTAATGGTATAATTATGAAAAATTTTGATTTTATTATTGAGAGTTGATGAACTAGATTGAATAAATTGAAAATTTTAGAAATTGGACCGGACATTTAGGAATAGTTCAAGGACCATATTGGACGAATTAAAAGTTCAATGATGGAATTGCATATTGGGCCTAGGTTTAAAGATTCGCGTGTCCTTCTTCCGATAATTAACCATGTAATTTGCCAGTGGGCTCAAGGGTTGTCCCGCATGACGGATTGGTCCGTTTTGGACATGGAGCTTTTCGGATTCAACCCAGCCCATTGGACAGACTCGCCAACCCGAATTCTTAATTATGCCTGGCGTCGTCTCTTCACTCGAGTGGCTTGGGTTTAGCTGCATCCAATTTCTTTTTTTCTTTTTTTTTTTTCCCTTTCCCTGAGATTTCTGTGTACTGATTACTGAATATGTTGAATCATATGTATATGGATTAATGTTTCTAGAACTGAATTCTTATTTGTTGAAGCAAAGAGTCTACCTCGCTGGGTAAAGATTGGGTTTAGACTAGAGGGAGCGAATGTCCGCCGTTCAAAGCTATCGTGCTCATGACCTGGCCCAAACCCGAGTAACCCTTGCTCAAATGCGACCAACTCCACCCGTTTGTCTGGATTGTTTGTATCTAAGTAGTTTCATTATGTTGTGATTAGGTAATGACTAAGTTTTTATACATTAGATCATGTTTGATTTAGAGTTGCTTTATCTTTCTTTAAGGAAAATGATACTATAAGTGTTATAACTTTTGTATGACACTCACTTTGATACTAAAAATTTTTGTTGGATTTCTTAAGTGTCAAATAGGGGGGAAAGATCACATAACTGTCTCCGACAATAATTTTTTACTAGAAGTCCTCCTTGACTATCTTAATAAAACTTTTATTTTAACGTGTGGCTTTTCCTTAAAAAAAAAAAAAATCAACGTGGCAATATCTTGGCCCTTCTAAAAAAAACAGCGCCGTTTGTAAACAAAAAATTCCCACTCTCTCTTAGTCCTTCTCAAAATAGGGAAGCAAGTTCACGTTTTAGACATTCAACGAAGAAATGATCACAATAAATTTAGGAGAGCGTATTGTTAAGCCTGGAACAAAGCTAGCTGTTTCTTTAAACAGATAAAACCAAAACCAAAGCGCTCCTTTATTATGTCAAGCAAACCATCATGCACATTGAAGACGGAATCGGCTTCAAGCTCATATCAAAACGGGTTCCGATACCGACACAAGCAAGACCCATTTCGCAATCAACGCCAACGTCATCCTCGTGAGCTTTTCTTCCTTTTGCTCCTCCTCATCGTGGTCCTTGCCCAACCCAATTTGACGAAAAGACACCCACAAAGTAAAAAAGGGAAGGAAAAAAAAACTTTTTAAAAGAAATCATCGACCGGTAACGAGAAAACTGAATGTCGCGAGGAAAAAGGGGAAAAATCTGGATGTGGGTATGAAAGGTTGAGCTTGGAGGTGGGTATCCACAATTGAAGTGTTGTCTGTACTCGGGCTTCTGAGCCCCATTCGCAGTGATATTGACCTTCATCTTCGCTTGGTTGACGCGAACTTGAGATCTTGAGCCACTTCTCTGGCTCCTGCTCTCCATTGCAAGTTTCAAATGGTAATTTTGCCCCCACAATCATCGAACGCGAGTTCAGGGTTTGATGAAGAGATTCGATTTTTCCCCAGTTCATTAATATGGGGCGACATTATTTCACTCAAGATAATGTTGGGTTAACTTTTTCAATGAACCACATCATACTATTTATATTATAAAAAATTGATACGTTAGATTTTTCGACGACTAAAATTGACGACGGCATTGAAGTAATTGTTTTTATTTTTAAAAGTGACATTCAAGTGATTGAATGAAAAGTTTTGGCATGAAAAATAGTGCCATACCGAAGTTATAATATTTTTAATGTCATTTACCGCTTTTATTATAGTAGTTCACAGGTCACAATGTGATATAGTGGTGCATGGATCTAGACAACATCTTCTTGTACTTCCGGTGTATTTATTGATTGTCTTCTTTAACAATTGCATGGGAGAAAATGAAGGAAGTTTTCAATCAAAACGAATGTGAGAACATTATATTAATGCTTATCATACCGAATTCCGTGGAATCACGACTAATTGTTCCGTTCGCCTTGTCCCTTTCCAAGGTCCTACCGACCCTATTGGGCTTATGTCCTCCATATCCCATTTACACGGCCACAATTGAGTCGTCCTGTTGACCGATCAGTCTGTGTTTGGGACGGATAGAAAAGGATTTTTCCCCCACTTTGACTCTAATGTCTTCACCTCGACTTCCAATGCGATTGGCTTTCCAAGCCTTTGATGAGTAATGCCGTTGCGAAAAACGGGCTAGTTTTGTCGAATTAGGGTACCGACGAGTTTTGGACGAGTGTTTTAAATAATCGGAGTCTGTTTGAGCACGGGCTAGCATGGATGGGGGCATGGCACCACAGCCGGCCAAGCGCCATCAATCCACATCAATCGTCATGGTTTGTGTCAAATTAGGAGTATTGGTATCGCGTGGGCGAAAGTATGCCTTCATCGATTTTTATGGTAGCGGAATTATCATTCCTCTGCTTCAACATAAATCCTGACACGGCCATGGGATTATGTGCGTGGGAAATCATGGCTCCATCCGGCAAAGAAATCACTCCTCTGTCCATCACCAAAGGCGGTGAATCAAGGCGACGATGAATGCCGACACTCGTTTCGAGAATCACACTTAATTTTTCCGCAGAGGTCGAAACGAACGGTACATTAAGGTGCACCACTTGTTTGATGATACTACTCTGTTTATTCTCAAATTATGAGCGAAGAACAAACAAAGAAATTTTACTGTACTTGCAACAGTAAGCTGACATTGTCGAACCAACCACCGAGTTGCAAAAAGAGGTAATGTCCATTACCGATCACTGTCGAATCGCATCCGATGCACCCAGCAATATCATATGGATGAAACAGGCTTTGTACGCAATAATAGGCCATTAGACAGAGCAGTTGGGAGGAACGGATACTAAAATCAGCACGACTCCAAAAGAGTTGAATTCCCACTATCAAGTATCAACTAGAGTAACTTTATGAAAAAAATCATACCCCTGCAGAGCTTGGAAATAGGCCCCGCTAGTTTTAAAATTACGCGAGATTTTTTTCTAATATTGCAACGGCCCGTATTCAGGCGACGTACGATCAGAAACGAATCTAAAACCTGCTCATCCTCACCCTGGCTCTGTTGCCACTACAGGCAGATCTAATGGGCCAACAGTAGAACGATATCGTCCGCTTTGATTGGACTCATTCGAGTGGCTTTTCAGAAGGCATTCCATCAGGCTAAGTCGCACGAGCGCAACGGACCATATTTAGGCGAGGTGAAATGAGGAACATATCCAAAGCACGACGATCAAAACCTCGACGAATGAATGAAAAGTGCTTACGGAAAGCATTTCGAAAGCACCCATCATTTGCTAGTTCTGTGGACGGGTAATGCTTCATAAAGCCCACCCAGGTCGATGGGCATGATTCCATGAACCCGCTCCCTCTGATATGCTTGCCCTTTATTTTTCTCCAAAGCTGCAGTAAATAATTATGTCATGACGTTTTGAAAGCAGCAATGCCTTCTTTTCATTTTGGGAAAACAGAAGAGTTAGAACACGGCGGTGGACACGGCGGTGGGCATGACGGCCGGCAGGCGGCTACGCAAGTCCACAAAAGCCGCCCCTGATATGACAGACGGTCCCCCATGGCCACGGGCTGCAGTACTTGGCGAGTTGGTGTTACGTGGGGCACCGGCATGCAGATCCACCAATCATCGAGGGAGTGCTAATTATACCAATCAATTACCAGTTATGGAGTGATCAAATAGTTCTCCGTTACCATCCTCATAGGGGAAGACGAGCATGCTTTCGTGTAGACTAGTCAAATATCGATTAGTTTTACCGTCATCTAAATATAGGAAAATTGAAAAATCAATCTTGCAGAAATAATTTTTCTTTTCTAAACAAACAGGCCATTATTCAAAGCTTATTTTTATAAAATAGATTTAAGACAATTTGGAAATACGATTTGCTTTAGGAATAGGTTTAGAGATATCATTTAAATGATTAACTGCCATTTACAGAAATCTCGTTTTACATGCTTCGGTGATAGAGATTAATCGGAAAACAGAAGGCGAGTATCGGCCGGAGCATAAGATTCTGGTTATTCGAGATTAATCGAGTTCGAATTTGACATGACCTATATGGCCTTTTCCTTTCATTTGTATTTTAGTGAAATAGGAAAAAAAAAAAAATTGGGAAAATCGGTTGGTGTGTGCGAGCGACCATTGACTTGCAGCGCGAGGAGAGAATGGTAAATACACGCGTCTGACGAGCGTGGAAAGCAGTCTGCGGTGGTCAATCTCAGTGACAGAACGGAACGGCGTGCCAAATTGGAAAAAAAGAAAGAAAAAAATGGAAAAAGGAAAAAAAAAAAAAAGAAAAAAGAAAAAATGAGTCCGCGTGGGGCGACTTTTATTTTTAATACCGAAGACCTGCTGCTTCTTCCTGTACGGCAAGATTTGGTGGTCGGAATCTCTGGATTTTCTCCTCCCCCTATTTCTGCTTTTTTTTTTTTTTTTGTCTTCTTTTTATTTTCCCAATTATTTATCCTGGCGCGTGAAGTTATCCCTTTTTTTATATTCTCCTTTCGCTTTTTTCTTTTCTTTTTTTTAATTCGATTTTGACTTCGCCGTTTTGCCCTCCGCCCTTTTAGCAACTTTTCTTTCAATTGAAAAATATTTTGACTTGTTTTGTTTTTATCTTTGGTCTTTGGAATCGTATTTTCATCTTATGTTTAGGAATGCGCTCCCCCCCCCTTTTTTTTTTTTTCTCGTGTCTTGTCCTGTGTCCGGAAAATTTTAAATATAGAATGTCGGTGAGAGTCAAAATTCAAGAATTTGAGATGGAAACAAAAGGCAGGGCATTGAAAAATCAAAGCGACTCCCAAGTATTTATAATTCCTAGGATCTTCAAAGAGACTGAGTCAATTGATGTAATATGGCCAGAAAAAAAATTAATAATGAAAATAGCCACACCAAACGAAGCTTCGGTGCTTACTCCGTGTTCACCAGTCACCACCAAACTATGGAACAGGTTGACTTCTTGATTTTAATATGGTCACTAACAGAATTTTGGCGGAATTAGATGGGTTTTGTATTTATATACTTGCAAATTAAATTTGACATTCCATAAATTAGCAAATATGCACCAAATTTGTGTGTGAACATATGTAAGGCCAAAAAATAATAGTAATAAGACGAGTCTAAAGAAAGAGATGATGATTATGTAGATTACACAATTAAAATTATGCGCACATCCCATGCTTGTCATCTTGGACATTGATAGCTGTATTTGTAGGAGGCAATTGACTCTTTATATCAAGGACAACAGATATGGGATGTGTCACATAAAATTGCACGATCTATAGCTAATATTAATCCTTTCGATGCTCGTTTAGCACAATTTTTTCTTATGGAGCAAATTTTATACTCTTTAATTTCTACTTAGTTCATCGATTAATTGCGTTGACCTATTTCAAATCCACATAAGCAATTTTCGACACTTTCTGTCAAAAAGACTTGATTACGGCTTTTTTTAAAATGGAATTTTATAATACCTACAAAAAAATTTAGAACTTCCAATTCACTTTTCCCCGTGTCTTACACCAATACTGCTCTAAAAAATCAGAATTCAGCTACTTGCACATAGATAGAAGTACAAAAAGCCATTCAAACCCTTGTTTACTAAAAGACCCGGCTCTTCAAAGTTGACTAAGGACTTTAAAATTCGGAGGAACAAAGCGCATGACGGTCCAACTTGCGCACCTAACTAGGGTTTGACACTATTAGCAAATTTAACATCAAACCTTCCCCTTCGCTTTCCCTTTTCGTTTCGCGTCAAGCACGCATGATTCTGCTGCCAAAGGGGAGCCATCCCACCCACTTCCCAAGCTCACTCATTTGATGGGGAGAAAAAGAGATGAAGGAACAATTACACAACTCGCCGAAAATTATTATAAATTAAATGGGAAGGTTACATACACCCTCTCAACATCACATCTAACAAGATTTATGATGTGATAATTATTAAAAAATAAATAAAGGATTTTTCGTGTTTTCTTGCCACCCAAGGGACATGAACGTGCAACCACCAATTTCTAGATGATGTTACCATCGCCATCAATGCCGGGGAAAAAGAAATGAAAAAAGGGGAAAATGTGGCGAGAAAACCTTGCGGAATTAGAAGTCAAAAACTACGTGATTAAAAAGTCCTCACACGCGTACCCAGAAAACCCTAATAATACCCCACCACCAAGAGGAGGAGAAGACACGGCCCGCTTTTCACGTTTCGCTGCATCGGCCGACCCTCGATGCTCGGTCCCTCGCCCGCCCGCTCGATCTTTCGAAAAGCTTTCGATGGATACGGCGATGAGAAGGAATCATGAGCATACCCTCTGCACGTGCTGATGATGGAAACTTCAGACCCAATGTACACCCGCATATATGGCGTAGGGTATACGAAGTGCTGCGCGTGTAGACGATGCGTGATTCGGTGGCTCGTGGGACAATCATGGCTATAGGATAGGAGAGAGCATTTGTGGGAATTCCTTGACGTATCATTCTAGCTTGACAGCGCTTCGTGTCGCCCCACGCTTTAGTTGTCGCGCGATCGTTTAGTTTGAAGCCTTTGAAGGGTGGTCTAGGTTAAGGTTGTGATCATTTTGCTTGGAATTTGATTTTTTTTCGACTGTTTTTCCTTAGCTGGAACTCTTCTCAGGATGATGTTGCTTTGTAGGTGTGGACTTGATGTTTTCGTGCTCGTGCTTTTAGCTTTAGAACGATAGGCGTCGAGATAAAGAAAGGATGTTTGGTATAACATGATACTAAAGTTGATCTTCACGTTTTTCGCATTATTTGTTCCAAAAGAGTTGGGGAGAAGGGTTTCCTTTCAATCTATATCTACTCATTTTAACTTCTGACGTAACGTTGAGCCGGCTTACGATAACGTAAAAGTAAAGTGAACAAGCGGAAGCTAAAAGCAAAAATATAAGATTTATCAATCTCTTCATCTCAAGGAGTTCTTTAAGGACCGGAGGTTCAAACACACGACACAGACACGTCAACATCGATTAATATGGTTTGATTTGTATATATGAAATAGCCAATTCAGTTTTGTTCATTTGACCACGAGCATTCTCCTCCAAAAACCATTCTTTTCTCCCTGACCAAACATCCATCCCCAAACCTCTTCAATCTCGAGCCACTAAAGTTGAATATACTTGCGAAAATACACTACTCGAATTGGCACTTCCCAAATGGTCCTCCTCCTTTTCGGCGATAGGACATACACAAGAAACATACGCACGAAGATGAACGGGGTGATAGGAGCCTAAAGAGTAAGAGAGAGAGAGAGGGGGGCGGTGGTGGTTTTCTAAGTACGCTTCGTGTGGAGGAGAGGGGGACATGGGTTCCTTTCCTTTTGCATCATCTCCCCCTTTGTATCGGTTTGCGAGTTCTCCTTTATCTTTTGGCAAATTATTTATATTTCCAAACCCTAAAGTCGCGAGCCCCCCCTCTCTCTCCTTTCTTTTCTCCCCCTTTATTGTATTTTCTTTTTAAGTGCGGCATGAGATGGGGGAGTGGGCATAGCTTAGCTTTCCAAGCGTGGGATGTTATTGTTGGAGAATCCACAATCAAATGGCTCCATGGTCTCTCATGTCCCACCCCCTCCCCCACCAAACTCTCTCTCTCTCTCTAACACGCCCATTATTATACTTGACTCGATTAACCTTAATCATGAATCATGAATAAGCACGGGCGATGTCGGCGCGGCACGTGTCGCGTCTTGGCGCGTCCGATGGACTTCGATCGAGGCGTTCTTTGGCATAGAAATTAGGACGACTATTACAATATTGTACCCGGCCGGAAAACATGGAAATCAAACTCTAGGTATGCCAAGACAATAGAGAAAAACATAATTAAAAAAGGAGGAAAGAGAGAGACTTCTGTCTTTGAATATTCTCTCGAGCACGTATGACTTTGTTTCCCCACCTTTTAGTATTTTAGTGTCACACGTAATTAAAGTGCTCTTGGTTGTTATATATACAATCCTCTGTCAAAACCTTGAGATTGTCCACACTCATTGATGGTGCAATTGACGTATTATAGCTTATGGGGCCGGGCGAAGTGCTTATTAATCACTCTCGCGATAAGCGTGTTAAAAGGTCAAGTTTGCCTTTCCAAGACAATTTGTTAGGAAATTATTTTTCCCAAAAAATTTAAGCTTTCGGTCATCGAACATGTCATTGTTAATAAGATCGATACACCGTTAATTTAGGAGTAAATTGGTATTATTGAGGTGCCATGTAAGTTGTGTCATATAACTTCCTTATCAAAAAATTGGTGTGGTGCAAAATAATTAATGTATTGTAATAGGCCTATAATTCATAGGTTCAAGTTTTGGAATGAAGGTGAATCCAATTAAATGTGTTGATAGGCTCGAATTTGAGTTCTTTTTTTGTTGACCTCACATACCATAAGTATAGACTTTCATTGTGAATTTCAAAAAATAATATTAGAGCCGATAGTGAATGATGGAGCACCAATTTGTTCTCATAGTTGTTGAATATCTCAATGACGAGAGCTCATGATCAACAAAGATTTCGAGTTGAAATTGTCATCACTATTGGTTTGCGTGAGAAGAGATATTGGGTAGTTAATTTGGCAATACGATATACAGACCATAGATGAAGGTAGGTGTGGGGCTAGAGCAGCACGATCTCAAGTTAGTAGTTGATGCTGATTGTAGTGCATAATTGTACATGCATAGCTAAATTGAGATATGCTAATGCAAAAGAATACTTGGATTGCAAGGGAGCATGCCCATGACGATGAGATTTTTGAGATGCAAGCCTGAGTTGTACTAAAGTAGTCTGATTGGTTCAAGTATGAGATTATTTGGTGTGACACAAAACTATTGATATATTTTAACTGGGTGATTAATAACTCATTAGCTTGACTAAGATTATTCCAACTAGATTTATTGATGGTTCCCTAATCTCGCGACAATAAAGCTAGTACCACAGAGGTTTATGCACACGAATCATTCATCGGCTTCACGAAGACTTCCAAATACATCATCATCTAAGAAAATGAAATCATTAGGTGTGCAAATCACATATTTTTCCTCTCTCTTTCGAACAAAATCCCTCACCACATTGACACATAACACACTCACGTTCAGCTCCTCCTAATTTGTCAAAAAGGGTATCTACATATGTTGGACGACCATCAAAATAAAACCATGATCGATAGCGAATGTGGAGGCTCCACCATTATTGGAAGCGAGCATGGCTCTCCCTCTCCTCTCCCATAGTGATCCATATGGCCGATCGAGAACGTACGTGCGCGTCCCACAGAATCATCCAATTCCTTCCTCCTAAGTGCGAGAAGCTACCAAAGCAAAAGAGCTCGTGCAAGAAGATGAAGATCTTAGCCTTGTGCCCATTAGATTTGAAAAAAGATAAGGGTATTTTATCTTCTTCTCTCTCTCTCTCTCATAATTTTTTAATTAAAAAGCATGTGACTTTTAGTTAAGTGCTCAATCCACATCCATGATTCCCATGCCACACCCCCCCTCGAAGGCACATTGCCAAAATCCCAATTAAAGGGCACTAATTATTGCTCAAACGAACGCTCGGATCATAGCATATGGTACCATATTGATTACTTTATTGATAGCTTTAGTGTTATTAGCATTAATGATTAAATTAAGAGGTTAGACGTGCGAGGGAATCCCAACTTTACATCTCACTCGTAAATGGGGGGAATGTGTTATTGCCACCAAAAGCGTAGACCCAATGGGATTGGGATAGGGAAAAATAGAAGGGAAAAAGTAAGAAAAAAAGCTCGATTTGGGTGTGTACAGATTGTTCCCTCCTCTCCAAACAAAAGCTTGTGGACGTGCTCATGTAGTTGTTATCGGTTTATTTAATTCCGGGGTGCATACATGGGAGCAAATGCACCTCATCTTTGCATAGGAGATCTGTTTCAGGTGAAAGGATCATGGTCTCCCTCTTAAGTTAATTGTGTTTTTGGCTAGGGTTTCTCTTTATTGATTTCGTTTGAGAACCATCTAATTTAGGGTTTTTAATACTTGATGGGAACAGAGTGTTGATTGATGAGAACTAACTAAATGCAGCATGAGACGTGAGTAGTCGTACCCCAATCAAGAAGTGCAAATTACTTGCGAATTGGAAAGTGCAAAAATATACATGGAAAATTGATCACATGGCATGAAAGAAATTAGTGTACACATTGCATGCAAAAGAAATAGAGTAGACACACTCAATGTTAGTCCATCGCATTAGCTTTTCACAGTTCCGATGCATAATTTTGGAAAGCCGACCATCTATTGTGGTTTATGCGATATGCCGCACCTATGTGAAAATGAGATGACTTACTCTAAACTTAGTCATGTCTTTCTAAATTGAGTCTTGACATTGTTCTTTCCAATTTGAAACCGTGAACTTTTTGAGTTTGTCTTTTAGATCTATTGCATGGACTGCATCCAAGGGAACAAGTTACTTGAGAGGAGTGGTGCTAAATAACAATAAATTGCCATTCAATATTAATATATATTTAGTAATCTGGTACAGTTAATATAATTCTTCAACACGATCAGTTGAGTTTGCGATACTCTTTAATAACAGATTCTATATACAATACAAAACCAATAATTAGTGTCTATCTTATCACTTAAGATATAAATATTATCATTTCATTTTAGTATATTTAGCACTATTCTTTAATGTTAAAAAAGGTAAAATAAAAAACACAAAAGCTGTGCAAAACGCATTGATCTGATAATAAATTTACGCATGTATTATACATCGAGAGCGAATTTGATAAAAATTTGCGAAAGAAAGGAAAAGAAAAGATGGGAAGAAAATGCCTTGAATGTAAAATTCTCCTTTCATTTTCTCTCCACAAAAGTTTGAAAAGATGTCATATTTTCCCGGACCCATTTTCACTATTTTCCCCAAAGCAAAGCAATAAGAGCTACTGCTGCTCTCCACAAAAATTCTTGAAGAAAAGGGGGTCTAAAATCAAATATACATTCCAGACAAAAAGGCGATTTCTTTTAATTCACACACGTAAAACCACATAAAATTTCCAATACCCCAACTGGAGAGGTATTTCGAAGAACATCCCCATCTTCCATGATGACTCCTTTGATGGCCGTGACACATCCACACATCAAATCAAACCGAAAAGTACTTTTTTTGTAGGGGCAAAGTGCCTCAATGCCTACTAACCACGGCAGCCCCTCTTTTTTACCCCCTCCCCCGTCCCGCCCCGCCCCGATCTTGAAGATGATGATGCACAGTGAACGGAAATTACAGAGAGAGAGAGAGAGAGAGAGAGAAAGAGGGGCGAGATCGATTTTTGGCAGGAGGTGCCGAATTCTTTGGCATGATGCACCCCCAAAGTGACACTGATCAAGAACGGGCCCCCCAGTACCCCCTCCAACGCATCCTTTCCCATGATTCAACATGGTTTGAACGGTCAATCTCCGAATTATTGGTGTCCATGGCTAAGCATCGGATGCTATTCTCGACCTTTCTGTAAAACATCTTTGATCCTAGGCCTTGCTTACGCCCATTGTCGTTGCTGTTGTTGTTGAGTGGGCTTTGAAGATATTTCATTAAAGTACATGGATCATTCATACTCAGCGGTCCATTTTCATGCCCGACGAGGAAGATATTTCATTCCTATCTCTACAATTCCCCATCTTCCTCGCGGGGTTGCTTTGTTTCGAGATTATTATGAGCAGTGCCCTTTTGAATTTCTTGAATTGGGATGGAGGAGCTTAGTTTATAACTAAGTTGGTAAATAATACAATTTTCTAAGGCGATGTTAGCTCTAAAGGTAGAACTCTACAATTGTTCACCTAAGGAAGCTAAAACGAAAGACCAGAGATAATTAATAAGAGGATGCATGTCAATATCTAAAACTCGATGCGAAACGAATCAAAGCAAATGATATTTCAAACGGATCAAGTAAAGGATATTGTCTACCCATAATAAAAAGTAAGGGTATTGCACTATGATATCATTTCATAATAACTATTGTAAATTTTTTCAGGCCAATATCTAAAGCTTGATGGAATTCGAGCTTTGGTTTCGAAAGTGGTAATGCCCCGGGAAAATCCAATCACCTCTCTAATCGCCGGCGAGACATAGGCCAAGTCAAGACAATCATGTAGTCGAGATGGAGGCATGTATCTAGACGCGGCACCATGCAAAAATCATTCTATATCATTCGTAATAAGTTGTTATTTTTAAAGAAAAGTCAATTTAATTCAGTGGGTCCGACGGAATTATCGATAAAAGAATAACGTGTCGAAGGTAAGATGACATTGCGTAAGCAATTTGGACATATACGGAGAATATTCTCGAGTATATAGGTATAAATTTAAATTAGATGCGGCGTGCGTATAATACGAATAAAAATATGCGATACGAGAGCTCCCCTTCCCCTACCAAAGCCAAAAACGGGGGCAGGTTTCGGCCGTTCATCATGGTACACTCATACCTCGCGTGCACTCCTCATGCCCCCCGCGCACGTATGCACTCGCCTCCCTCCTTTTTTTTATTATTATTTCTTTATTCCTTTTGTTTTTTCATTTTTTTCCGCCTTTTAAAAAAGAAAACACGAAAAAAGAAATGAAAAATCGAAAATCCCATTTTTATCCCCACCTCCGGGGTCGGGGGGGCATTTGCGTCAATTCATCCCTCTATATAATCGTCTTCTCCTTGCGTCCATCCAGTCTCTTTCTTTTTCTCTGCGTTCGCTCTGCATTTTGACTCTCTCTCTCTCTCTCTCTCTTTCTCTCGCTTTCTCTCTCTCTGCAAAGACGCCTTTTTGAGTGGTGCGGTGTGGTGCTCTCTCTCTCTCTCCATCTGGGTCGCGCTCTCTCTCTCTTCTTTCTCTCTCTCCGGTGTGGATTCGGTTCGCGGCGCGGAACTTCTCGAGGTACTTACTGATCTCGTCTTCTGGGTCGTCGTCGTCGTCGTCGTTTGCTTTTTACCCTTCCCGGCGGCGAGCCGCGTCGCCGGTCGATTTCTCGTCTCCTCTTCCGGCGGGGGTTCCGGCGAGCGAGCCTCTGTTTTTCGTTTCCGCGGTCGAGATTCGTCGTCTCCGGCGCTCCGATTGCGGCGAGAAGCCGCTGGCTCCTTTCGCCGCTGCTGGGTAGATCGAGCTTCCGTTTCCTTCGGGACCGACTCTGCCTTTTCCCGATTCTGATTTTCTGATGTGTTCCCTCGCGGAGGGAGGATTCGAGCTTCGATTTTCCGTGGCGAAGATGGTTTTTTGTTGTTGTGTGATTGGGTGCGTGGGTGGGTGTGAATCGGTTCTGAAACGCGGAATTGGGTGTTGCAGGGTCATCAGCGGGAGCTATCGTGGCGATCTGTTTAGGAAGAACGGGAAGAAGCAGAGCAGCATGCGGTGGTGGAGCCTGTCGCTTGATGTATTCCGAAAAGCCATCTCTCTGAACCTGTTCTGTAGGGTTATTCTGTAACTTTCGCTTTGTGCAACACTCCCGAGATTGTGATTTTCCTCGCCTGCTCCGTTAGTCAGTAAACATCGCTTTCCCCATGGGATCCACTTTCTTCGTCGTCGTCCCTTGCTACGTCCGCCAGATTAGCTGAAAATTTACTCGTAGTCCCGTCTGTGAAATTACCCGCGTCTTCCCTTCGCCGCCAGTAATCGGACAAGTCTCTGTTTCTTGTTTTTAGTTCCTTAGTCCCTTGATCTTGCGCAAGTGCTCTGTGGGTATTCTTCAAGCTTTTTTCTGATCATCATCCATTAGCTTCCTCTTTGGTTCCTGGAGATCTTTGGTTTTGTTTCCTGTGTTTCTTGGGTGTTGATCCTGTTGCTCTGCTGGAAGATAAAAAAAAGTGTTGAAAACTTCTTGAGTTGAGGGGGTTGGGAAGTGTAGTTATGGTGTGCCAAGCAGCAAGCCAAACGAGATTCCGGGCATTGAAACATGAAAACGGGATTGCTGGGAATGCTACCATAATTGTCAGAGTGATAGCGTGCTTTCAACCTCTTCAAGATTGCCAGGTTAGTAAGAAGTTCATGATGTGCTTTGTTTTCACCACTAGCATATATTTGAAACTTTTCTACTGGTGATTTTTCGTATGCACTTTGGTGAAGATTAGGTTTTGGCTATGCTGCTTACTGACATAATTTTTGTTTCTCTTGGTTTCTTTTTTCAGGCTGAATACTTTCGTCATTTGCTTAAACCTGTTACGTAGATTGATTTTGCATCTTTGCGTTCCTCTTAAGCTGGTGTTCTTAGTTTTTTCCTCTTGTTTCTCAATCAAAAAGCAAGCAATCAGCCACTTATAATATTTCAAGGTCCATCAGGTACCGTTTCAATTGTTCATGCTGGAAGCTTACCTACCTTAAATTTGGAATGTATAACATTTTGGGTTTATTAAGGTCAGTTGTCTTGCTTATTTTTTTGCAGGTGATTGTTTTTGTTGGATGGGAGAAGCCGGTGGGTTCCCGCAGCAACCCGCACCTTGGCAATTGCCTAACTCGGAGTGGCCAAATTTCCAAATGAACTTGGGGTATCCAGGTCCTATCTCAGCCCAGAAAAGTGGTGGCCAGCAAATGTTTCCTCCCGGTCGAGTCTTACCACCAGATGTGTTTTCTGGAGTACCTCATCCTCGGATAAGCCAATCTTATGAACCTCAAGGATGGTTTTATTGCTTGCCACGCTTCCGGCAAGCTTTGGCCCCTACTTCAGACAATTTGGTTCTAGAAGACAAGCTCCCTACTACCACTTTTGAGAAATGGAGGGATATCAGCATGCCTAATACAGGCACTGTCGGCGCACAGAAGAAATTTGTTGTTTTTGATCGATCGGGTGATCAGACTACTTTGATATACAGTTCTGGGAATGGAGTTCCTACCGAGCGCCTACCTCCATGGACTACAAAACAACTTTGTCCTAGAAGTGCTGTCAACGATATTGCAGGGAGCAACACTGCTCATGATAATCATTTTGGGCCTCTATCGGTGGAGAGAATACATGAAAACCCAGAAACTGATGTGCAAAGCGAGATGCGGGAAGATACGGAAGAACTCAATGCCTTGCTCTATTCGGATGATGATACTGACTACTCCGATGGCGACGACGACGATGACGATGACAATGACGACGAAGTTACTAGTACTGGCCATTCACCCAGTACGATGACAGATCACGAGCGATGTGGTTTGTCTGAAGAAAGTAACGAGGAGGTAGCTAGTTCAATTTGGCCGGTTAAGAGGCGAAAGACTTCTGGCGGAGATGATAATCAGCTGCCAGCTCTTATGGACACTGCAACGTCTTATCTGAACCAGTCTATTGGGTCTGAGGATGATGCTAAATCCAGTAGTGCTGATGGCAAAAAGTACGCGTATGGCTTGGCTTCTATATCTGGCGACAAGAAAATCAAAAGGGAGAGAATCCGTGAGACTGTCAACGTTCTGCAAAGCATAGTTCCTGGTGGGAAGGAAAAGAACGCCATAGTGATTCTTGACGAAGCCATCAACTACTTGAAATCCTTGAAGCGCAAAGCCGAAGCACTTGGGCTGGCCCCATAAATCCGTATGTTTCTCTACCAGTGGTCTGGCGCTATTACAAGTAGTCCTATGTTCTTGCTTCTTGTTTAATTAATAGTGAATGTAATGTCTAGTGTGTGCAAAATAAGTTCGAAGACGGTGGTGTTCGAACACACGGCCTTTGTGCGTATGGCGAAACCGGAAAGGGTCTCTATAGCGATTGGTGTGGAGGTTTCTCAAGCTGGTGTGGAACACAAAAGTTGTCCTCAACTCTCTAAGGCTGGAGCATTTTGTGTGAGCAGAGCAGCGCCCTTTGCTGTCCCGGCAAAAGGGTTGAATCATCATCATTAGTCTATATTTTAGGGTTTAGTGAAAGTAGGACTCAAAGTTTGGACTGAACAAAGGAGTTGGATGTGTGAATGAGCAGACCAAGTGAAGAGGGGATTTGCACGCCTCTTATTGTCTTGGGTCCCAACCCTCACTTTCTCCCATCCCTTTTCCTGAACTTAGTGCTGTTTTATCCTTTTGTGGGTCACCCCCCTTTTCGTGTAAAAGAGAGAGAGAGAGAGAGAGAGGTCTTCCCTCCCCACTCGAACCCCCTTTTTATCATGCTTGAAATCCCCCCTTTGGGAGATGGGTTATTTCCATGCACAAGTCATAATCCCCCCACCCAAGAGAAGAGGAGGAAGGCTCCCGTGTCCTTTCCGGTGGTGCTTTTGCTTTTTACTGTTGGTGGTTGCTGCGATTTGGGTGAAAAGTGGGATTGTAATTATAAAAGAAAGCTCCTGGTGGGTAGAAAAGGCATGTCTTTGCTATTATGTTGGCGTTGCGCTTTGGTGTAAACTTTTGAATTTCTTTTTTCTGCTTTCGTGAAACTACTCTCTGCTGGTGTGAAATGTCAAAAGGGCGTGCTCCGTGTGATTTTATGTTTCGTGGGTTTTGTTGTATTTTCCCTTTTTTTGCTCCGTTCTTTCTCGGCAGATGCCCATTGAATTCGGTTGGTGTTATCCTTGTCTTTATTCCCGTGTACTTACGTTGCATGCACGCATTTATGGCCCGTTGCGAAAGCGACGTGTTTGGGGCTTGTGATTCCCCCCTTCCTTCTTGCTCCTCGCTTTAAAGTAAGAAAGAAAGAATTGATTTTCCTGGTCTCTTTCTTCGTGGAGATGATGGCGCTTCGGAGGAGGGAGGAGGGAGGAGGGAGGGAGGAAATGGGGGGACCACGTCGGACAGGGGGGAAGGTTGAAATTATTTTTAGGACAGGATATAGCCCGGCAGCCCACATGTGGATGAGCGTGCCCTAATGCATGATTCTCTCTTTTTGTTTCTTTAACTTAATTTAATCGGGAGCGAAATGGATCTATCCGTGGCGGGCAAGATCTTCTCGAAAACAGGGGAGGGAGATAAAGATGGCACTGTCGTCGTCCTCCGTTTTTTTCTCTTTTCCACCTGCTCGTGATCATAGCAAACCATGAGTCCCGTGTCAGATCCCATTTCCGCCCTCCTCCCTTGAAAAAGGAAAGTGGCTTGGAGTGGGTCCAGATTGTATCTCTCTCCCTGTATCTAACGGACGAGCACGGGCGTGTAGGTTTTACAGTTTCCCCTGTTCCTTTTTTCTGGATACGTACAGATTCCCCATTTTGTTCGTGGGATCGACGGTGGTGGGTGAAGGGTTTGCAATAGACAGAGCTGTCTGACCGCGAGGTGGAACGATCCTTGCTGTTGAAGGACGAGGGTTGGGCAGCCCTGGCGTGCAACGATCTAGGATAGCAATGACCCTCATTTCGAGGCTTAGCCCCCCCGTCTTTTCACTCGAGCGACGAACACGAAACACCCTTAATCTGAGGGCAAGAGGTCAACGCTACACCCTTAAACTAAGGGCAAGAGATCAATGCTGTGTTTTACGCACGTCGAGCTGTGGAATGCCGACTCGGATCGAGAAGGAGGGCAATGCTTGAGGTTTGAGGAGGGGAGCAGTACACACGGTCGCTGCAATTGAGCGTCGAGCCGGGCAAAACCGGAAGGACCTGCTGACAATGATTTGATATATGCGATGGCATGGAGTGTTGAAACCTGCAGTGTATCCAAACTGAGCGAGAAACTCAAGGACCATTCTGGGCTCAAGTGTATGAAAGAGAGGGTATAGAGTGTAAATTCAGTAGCGCGAATCCCTTCGATTGACACGATGATAAGAATTAGAGATCGCACAGAAAGGACGTTTGCGATATGATGCATCCATTTTTCAGAAGAATGGCAAAATGGAGAACTACGCTCGGCACGGGTTCAAGAAAATGAATGACGACACATCATGCTGTTAGAAGTGTTCGCAGCATCGTAACATGGGTTCGCCAGCCCGTGGAATCAGTCTCGGATCACAGCGTCCAACATTGTACTGGAGAAGGGTCCGGTTCGTCAGCTGGTTGTATTGGATTCGGGATGGTGACACCACAGAAATTTTGCCATCTCTTTCGAATCACAAATCAATCACAGCTACCTCACACACAAACACAATATAGAAACTCAATTAATTTTCTCCCAGTTTCAAACTCTAACTCCAGTACAAAAGGGCACTCGCTTCTTTTCCACGCGAATGTTATCTCTCTCTCTTTCGATTGAAAGGGGTGAGTCGAGTTGTCAAAACAATTGATACCGACATCATACCCACCCGGTAGCTTCCTTGCTCATAAAATCGCTTCTTTTCCTCGAGAGAGGCTAGGGGCTTAGTGGTTGCGGCTGTTGTTCGATGGATGGAGTCTTGTCCGATACCACGTTGCTTACCTATTGATAAATTCGAATGCGTCCGTGGCATGATCAAGTCGATAATTTGTTCTTACACTTTCTACGTCAAGAAAACGAAAAAAGGAAAGCAAGAAAAAGGTGGGTGCGCGTGTGCGTTTGTGCAGAATATATTCCGCACCGAATCAGCTGAGCAGGAAGATCCGAATTCCTTAGCACGCGTCTCCTCCTTCTTCGCTGGCTTGACGACAAAGAACTTTCATCTTCGCCGAGAATTGTTGCCACAGAACCAGAAAGTGAGCAATTGCTTGACATCGCATGATTTATAGCTGCGCGACATCGAAATCGAGTCATTAACTAGGCCATATGGTCATGTCCCTTCTTGGTCCCCCTTAAAAAATCTCCAAAAATAAAGCTGAAAAAATTGTCCAAAATATTTTTGACCAATTATACGGTGGCAATTCAGTCCTAAATTTATTCAATTTGGCTAGTTTAGTCTTACACTTATTGACGATTTGCTAATGTAGCCATTTCGACCAATTTTGACGACCAATAGTCGATGCAAATGTTGGCGATAGGTAGAGGAAGAAGTACAAAAAATAGTAAAGAAAGAAGAAAAAATAGGAAGAAATCGTCTACATTAGAGCCGGTTATGTGGAAAAGTATCAAAATAGTCATAAACCTTTTCCATTAGTACCAAATTAGTCCTAAGCTTTTCAATTGGATCAATTTAGTTCTACACATTTTCAAATCGGTATCAATTCAATCTTTCCGGCTAATTTAAGTCGAAAATTGTTGATGTGGCTGCCAGCGATCTTATGTGGCGTACGTGGACAAATTTTGTAATTTTTTATATTTTTTTCAGATTTTTTAAATTATTATTTTTTCTATTTTTTTCCTTTTTTTCTTTTTTTTTTCCCCCTTTTCTCCTTACCCCTTGGCCGGTGAGGTCGCCGGCCGACCATCACCGCCACGGGCGAGGGCGTCGGTCCGGCCCAAATCCGGGCGAGGGGCCGCCGCCCTTGTCGTCGGCCACGGGCGAGGGCGCGAAGGCCCACGCTTGTGGCGGTGAGAGCCGCGATGCCTTAGGTGAGGCTGTTGTGGCCCTCGCCTGGATTTGGGCGGGGGTCGACGCCCTCCCCTGTGGTCAGCGAGGGCATGGCGGCCCTCGCTAGTGGCCGGCGAGGTCGCGGGGGCCCTCGCTTCGACCAGCCTGTGGCTGGCGATGGTCGGCTAGTGACCTCGCCGGCCAAGGGGTAAGGAGAAAGGAAAAAAAATAATTTAAGAAATCTAAAAATATATAAAATTTGTCCACGTGGCGCCACATGAGCCGGCGGTGGCCATGTTAGCAATTTCCGATTTAAATTAGTCGGATGGACCTAATTGGTACCAATGTAAAAATGATTATGACTAAATTGATCTAATTAAAAGTTTAGGATTGAATTGGTACCAATAAAAAATGTTTAGGATTTTTTTGGTACTTTTCCCACCGGTTATGCCATGCGAAATGGCCAGTATTGACTAGATTGTAACATCAGCAATTTTTAGTCAAAATTGACAAAGGACCACATTGACTAATTTTCAAAATGCTTATAACTAAATTGACTTAATTGAAAAGTTTATGACTAAATCGGTCGTTGAATAGTGTGTTTAGGACTTATTTAGACAATTATTCCATTGAACTGCTCTATATCGGGTATTATTACATCACATACGGTTTTGTCTCTCTATCCATAACTACAACATAATACTTGTCATAATTTGCGTGATCTCATGCCAATGTGACATAAATTTCGTGTAATTGGATCGAAGTTGATTCTATTTGTGAAAGAGTTTGTTAATCTCCTTGGAGTGATATTCACTAGTATGATTTGGTGGTTTTAGTCATTTTTAACTCTTTATTTGACCGGAGAAACTATCCTGTTTGATTACATCAACCCAGTCAAGGGATAATTAATGAGATTGACCTGTTTAGTTGATTAACTTAGGAGCATATGGTGGGTAGGTAACGACGAAGTTAGGAAATGCGAGTGTCTAAGTAGAGAGCAGTCTCCCCCGGGGAAAAGGGAAATCCCCTGCCTTATAGTTTTTTGTCACCGTTAGTTTCACTTTTCACTTATATTCATGTTCATTGTACTCTTCAAAATTTTCATGTAAAATGTATATAAGTTTTCTGGATTTTCATTTTGCCAAATTCCTCAGCTGGTGCCCATTTCTTGAAATTTTCCCAAACTCGGATTTTACTCCAAAAGAATTTGATCACTTTGATCCAATAATTCCTCAAGCTCATCTGACGATGAAAATAATTATGGTTGATATTATGAAAAATCCCAAATTAATACATTTGTGACAAATTTACCCAAATTAATTTTTTGACCATCATATCTCCAAACTAATATAGCTGTGATAAATTGACTTTAAACTGATTTTTTGATTATTAAAAACCAAATAGCATACATGTGATAAATTTACCTTCCGTTAAATTTAAATGTTAAATTTGTTCACCTAGATGATACATGGTGACGTAGTACAATGACTTAGCAAGTCAACGTGGAAGTCTATAGGGTAAATATCACAAAATATTCCAAACTGATACACCTTTGATAATTTAATAGTACTCTTGTGATAAATTTAATGGTATTCCTGTGATAATTTTGGGATATTTCATGGCATTAATCCCATGGACTTTCATGTGGACTTAAGTAATCATAACATGTCATTATGTGTCATTCACATGAGCAAATTTTTCGGTACAATTCGACATAAGTTAATAGATAGCAAATTTGCCACATGTATACCAATTTTGGGGTTTTTGATGATCAAAAAATTAATTAAAGGTAAATTTGTCACAAATGTACCAGTTTGGTGTTTTTGATAGTCAAAAAATTAATTTGAAGCAAATTTATCACATGTATACTGAGTTAGAGTTTTTCAGGATATTAATCCAAATAATTACCTATAAGATGAACACATGCTTGCTATGTAAGCATTTCATGCCTTTCTAAGGGCATTTTGTCTCGGAAAAAAAAATCATATCTGCTCAAGTTGCACTCGCCTCACGTTAAAAGCCTCAAACAAGCACCAATTTTGTCCCAACACTAAGGATAAGAAAGAAAGGGCTCTTGAGTGTGAATTGAAAAATTGAAGATGGAGAGTCATTGTAGAGATGTGAGGGGGAAAATATATTGGAATGAAGCAAATCAAGTTAGGTGTCTTCTTGCGCGCGAGAACTTATGAGTCTTTTAAATTTATTTTAGGATTTTTGGGAAACTAATAATATTTCACTCAATTATAATATTTTCCTGTTAAGTGCGAAGGAGCAAAACGTGTACATATTCATCAGCCGACGATTATCTTTATCAGCGATAAGTTCAGGGCCCATTTGGTCCGAGTGATCAAATTTCATGGTGCTTTTAGAACAAACCCGATACACGTGAGAACTTCGGAGAAACGGGCCGAATGGGTTTATTGATTTTTACCCCACCGTGCACGGAAGGGCGGGTGAAGAGGGTTTATACTCTGCAGCCGCATCCATTTCGAGAACACCCGACATAATTACCTATCAGATGTAACCATTTCGTGCCTTTCCAAAGGCATTTTTGTCCCCAAAGAAAGCATATTTGCTCAGCTTGCACTCGCCTCACATCAGAAGCCTCAAACAAACACCAATTTTGTCCCAATCTTAAGGATAAGAAAGAGAGGGCTCTTGAGCGTGAATCGAAAGATTCAAGATGGAGAATCATTGTAGAGATGTGAGAGAATATATATATAGTGAAGTGAATCAAATTAGATGTCTTATTGCGTGCCAGAAGTTCTGAGAGTCTTTTATATTTACTTTAGGATTTTTGGGGAGCTAATAATATTTCACTCAATTCTAATATTTCTCTAGTTAGTGTGGTTCATTTTGTCAAGCTGATTCTCCCATTGATCGTGACCAGTTTGGCCAAATCATTTTTCGGATAGAACCGCGCTTGGCGAAGGAGCGAAACGTGTACATATTCATCTGCCGACGATAATCTTCATCAGCCATAAGTTCAGGGCCCATCTGATCAAATTTCATGGTGCTTTTTTTAGAACAAACCCGATCCACGTGAGAACTTTGGAAAAACGGGCCGATGGGGTTATTGGAATTCACCCCGCCGTGCACGGAGGGGCGGGTGAAGAGGCTTTATCCTCTGCGGCCGCACCCATTTCGAGAAACACCCGACCCGACCCGACCCGCCCCGGGCGCACTCTCCATCCAGACGGCCTCGGATCACCGTCGTCGCGCGCGCGGGACCCCGAGAAACGGGCGGCGATCCGCACGTCGATCGCCCGTCGCTAAGCTGGTCGCGCCCGCACCCGATTACGGGACGGTGCGCAAGGACGAGAAAGAGAATTTATAGGGCCCCGGAGACGGCGAGCCTACGTTATAAAAAGCGCCTCTGAAATTTCGCGAACGTATTTATAGGCCCCGGAGAAGACGAAGACGGAAGAAGCCGATCGGCGACCGGCCGGCGGAGGGAGGGAGAGAGGACATCGCGATCGAGCCCTAGGGTTTTCGCGCGGGGTTCCCATGGCCGACTGCGGTGGCTTCCACGACGGCAACGTTCACGGTTTGCTCGAGCGCAGATACATCGACACTCGCCATGTAAAATATTGTTTTTTTTATTCGCTGCCGCTGCTGCTGCTGCTGCTCGCTTTCGCGAGTTTTAATCTGTTTGCGATGGTCGAGGACCTGAGGTCGGGCTTTGTGATGGGGCGGGGAATGCGTGGCCGGCGTTCCGGTCGGCCGATTTCTTGTGAAGTGCGGGCTAGAGCTAGAGCGCTTTGGCGGCTGCGGGCTGCGGTGATCGGGGGGCGATCATTTGCCCGGGGTAGAATTTTGGCGATTTTTTCGTTCGCGTTCATTCGTGGGGATTCCGGTGAGAATTCCGGAGGCGTCGGACGGTGTGATGTGTCGACTCGCGTTTCTTCCCGATGGAAATGTGGCTCGGAGGGAGATTCTTGGACTTTTGCTAGGATGATCATTCTTTTTGGCCGAGAAAGGCAAAGTTAGGGTGGGAATAGTGCTGATTAGCCAACGGTGTAATCTGTTGCGGGAAAATGATCATTGTCCATCAATGCATGACTTGTGGTATGATGATTTTAGGGCATGGTTTTTTGATTGGATATGTAAAGAATTTTGGAAATGGAGAGCCTTGTGAGCCGGAGGGAAAGTTAAACGTGAAGATGGTGGAGAATGTTTAAAAGGTGTTGAGAATGGCTCCGAAGTTATATTAGCTTCAAACTGTATGTATTGTTCTCTATTTAGGCTGGAGTGGGAGGTGGATTTTAGGGCATTTGACGTATATTTAACAGATTTAATGTACCGCTATATTGTTGTCTGCGGTAAACAGGTGATTGACCTGATAAGGTGGACCTCTCTGGTGTTGCGATGGGTGGCAATTCTTTTAGTTTATGGTACTTGGTTACCAAAATTGGAGTTTGAGCAAGTGAAGTTCATTACATGTTTGATATGTATATTTTATTTTTTCACTCTAAGCATCAATATGCCTGTGTTTCTGCAACAGTCTTTTTTTGATAAACCTTTGTGTTATATGAAAAATGGAAGTTGGGATAATATTGGCAAAGTTGTTTCGTGTTGGAGGAGGAACAACAGTAATTGTTTTGTTTCTCACATAGAAGTGAAGGCACGACTTTCTTTTTCATGTTTGCTCTCTATCTTGTTTCTTGCATAGAAGTGAAGGCACAACTTTCTTTTTCATGTTTGCTCCCCCCACCCCCCTAAAAATATATATATATATATAGTTTGGTTTATGCTATCTGAGTTCTCCCTGATACTTTGGTAGGATGCAAATCGTAGTCTGCAAATGCACTCGTCATTAGTTCGGAGGCTCTCCCATGAGAAAGAATTGGAGGTAGTTATAATCCATACTTTTGGTAACTCTATTTAATGGTTCAATGTACTTGGATGTACATCTTTACAATTTTTGCTGAAGTGCTTTTGGTTCAGGATAAAATGTACTTTCTTTCTTGTTATGGGCATAAATTGAGGATCAGCAGCGCATGTCATTTATTTTCACTTCTATTAGCATAAACATTCTTATGTAACTTTCTCTTACGTGAGTTTCGTATGGATGCATCATTTGGATGGCTTTTTTTCCCGTGAACCTCTACTAGGCAGAAGTTGGTTATTATCTTATGACTGGCAAAGCTGTTTTAGTTGTATCCCTTTCATTTGGTTCCCTTTCTAGTAGAATTTTTTCACTGCCAGGACTGTTGGGTCATTTACCTTAATTTTCATATTTCTGTGGAACAAGTAGTTGAATTTGTTCATGAGCAAGGACCTCAACAATGATTTTGAATGAACTGAATTTGAGCAGCTTTCTAATTTTCATTATTTCACTGGGACCATCTCTGAGGCCAGAATATGGATTAAAGTTTGAGTTATGTTTGCATCTAATATGTAGAACTCATCTGCTTCATATTTTTTGTCTACATATTTTACAGACATAAGGTTTTGACTGTCACTAAGTTCATATTCTTTTTCAGGGACATCAAGGTTGTGTTAATGCTATTGCTTGGAATTCTAGTGGCTCGCTTTTAATATCAGGATCAGATGACACTCGGGTACGACTTAATTCAATTTTTTGAATTTGTTTGAACATGTGATATAGCTTAGAACTTGTCAATTTTAGAGGTGTATGGAGGCAATGGCAGTAAAGATCTAATTAATGTTAGCAGCTTAATATTTGGGAGTGAATATGGATTTTCATGTGTGAATCGAAAGATGCAGTTGGTATAGGTTGTGTATTGAATGGTTACATACTGCATTTAATGTGTAAGGTATGACTTACATGAATGCGGGAGTCTTAAAACTGCCTTAGAGGTACATTCTGAATCGGTTTCCTAACATTTTTAAGCTTTTAGGATTGGTGACATCCCAAACATACCATGTCAAGTTGTTAAATTATCTTCTTTATTTGTCTAAGAAGCGCGGTGAACCCAGTCCTAGTTCTGCATAGTGGATAGCTATGTATAGCAGTCGTAGCCCTCGGTATAGATCAGTCAAGACATGATGCAGACTACAAAATCTCACAAGATGATATTCGTTCAAATATTGATGTTTCTATTGAGTCTTGAGGAAGATGGACTTTACAAATCAAATAAGAGTCTTGAGGGATTAGGATTCTTCTCATAGATAAATTAGCAGTCCTATGTCATTTGGGATTTGAATATTATTTTGAGTGTCCTTTTTAGCTTAAGTAGGATATTATGTTTTCCTATTCTATATTATTTTTCTTGTTTAGAGGTTTCCCGTTTCAACTAGGAGTCGAAATTTAGAGTCTGTAATTTTGTTCTAATTCTTCCTTGTAGATTTGATGATCATTTGGAATTGGCAATTCTTTGCTTTGGGATTGTGTGATGCAGTTCTTTTCTTGGGGACGATGCTTAAGAAACCCTAGGTATGATGCTTAGGAAGCTTTTGGTGTGAAGCCTAAAGATTTATTCTTTGTTTTGGGACTCGTCGTCCTACAATCAATTTGGTATTAGAGCAAAGGGTCCTACACTTTCTCCCACAATGGTGGACCAATGTTTAATTGAAATCCAAGGTTGGCTAGTTAGACGCTGTAAAGATTCTGAACACTTGTTCAAGCAACAAAACAACAAGATGGATGAACTCTTTAAGTGAATTTAAAGAACTTGTTTATTGCCCTAGGAGCACAACCAATGTAAATAAGGGTTGATCAAGTATCTGAAAAATCCAAAATGAGGAAGATCTTGAATCACATGATGCTCTTGATTGCATGAAGGAGACAAAATATAAAAATAGATAGGATGGCTTGAAAGTTGTGTGCTTCAGGTGTGGAGATTTCTGTCATGTTGCTTATCAATGTCTATGAATGAAAGTTGGGCAAATCAAGCAAGATTAAGGTCAAGGTGGCTGTGAAGATCACACAAGCATAATTGAGAATATGGACTTTATGATACTATCTAACTTTCATTATTACAAACGGTTTGATCATGAATTTTTCTCAAAACATGCCCTAATTGAACTTCTTTCAGCTCGGGGGATAAAACTTATCATGTGTGGATGAAGCTGAAAAATTGTTTGACACTTCAAAATTCAAGGACGAGTTTTCTTCGTCAGAGGAGAATGGTGCAGCCAACAAAGTCTTGCAATATGATGTTTGTTTATATATTGACGTTTGTACCAAGTTTTGATGAAGATGGACTTCACAAATCAAATAAGAGCCCTAAGGGATAAAGATTCTTCTCATAGATAACAGACTAATATCTTTTAGGATTTGATTCTTATTAGGATTTTATTTTAAGTAAGATATTATGTTTTTCTATTATATATATTTTTCTTGTTTCGAGGTTTCCTATTTCAAGTAGGAGAGTCTATAGATGTCATTGTAATTCTTTCTTTTCAATAGAATTCTTGATTATTTGAATGTGGCAATTCTTTGCTTTGGGATTGTATAATGCAATTCATCTCTCTTGTGTGATGTTTAAGAAACCCTAGGTGCGATGCTTAGGAAGCTTTGTTGTGAAGCCTAAAGAGTTATTCTTTGTTGTTGGACTAGTCATCCTAAGTCAAGACAAATACCAAAAGTAATGTTATTATGCTTGCTCTATACACGAAAGTAACGTTATTCAACTTGCTCAGAACATAAGATCGCATGACCTTATGGTCCAAATTTCTTTTGCTGGGTTAGAATTGTATAGTAGGTAAGATCATGCTCAAATTTGAGAGTTGCGCAAGTCAAAAAATATTTTTAGCAATTTTAATTTTTGGGCTATACCATTAGTTTTCTTGGGCCAGAGATTGTTTAGGTAAAGAGAGGAATGATTCTTCCGATGAAATGGTGCACATCATATTGAGACGGATTTAGATAGACGAAAGCCATTTCATCTCTCTCTTTCTCTCTCTCTAAATGGAGAAAACTTAAAGCTTTGGCTAAAGTCAGGGAAATTAGAAACTTAACAATCAATCTTATGATATCTAAATGAGTCCACATTGGGCCACTCTTTCTGGCTGTCTTTTATGTTGTTTTAAAAATCCTTTAGAGAGAACTTGGTTTTGTTTTCTGTTTATGTCTTATGTATAAGAATAGTCTACACTCTATTTTTATGGTGCTTCCAGCGGTGGGCAGATTATCTTGACTCTTGATTGTGAGATTTGCAAGGGAAGTCTCACATTGCCCTGGGGGCGAGGCTGACTCCTAGCTGCCATCTGAGTTTTTCTGGACTTACATAGAAAATCATGCGTTCAACATGGCATAGTCTTGTTTGCGTTCAGAGAGGCAATATAGGCTAGTTAATAGGTGCTCTTTTTGCAAAAAGATACTGTTGGACATCTTCTAGTTCATTCTCCCTCATTGAGTATACTTTGGGCAGCTTCTTAAGCATATAGTTGGGTTCTTCAGGAGGTTCTATTGAGCAAAAATTACGGGCAGGGGTCGTTTGCTATTGGGCAAGAAAAGAAGTATTACTTCAATTTCTCTTTATTTGTGTTTGCTGATTTGGAAAGAGTGAAGCAGAAAAGCTCTTGAAGAAGAGGTCTTTTGGTTTTGTGAGTTATCAAGACTGGCTCAAAATCTTGCATTTTCATATAGTGAAAAATTGCTTGTAGATGGAAATGCATTGATTGTGGATGCTCTATCTGATATCTAAGCTTTTTCTGGTGCTTGAGTTCTTTTATGAATTAGGTTTGCACATCCTTGGTGCCCTAAAGTGAATAACTCTTTACCTATCGAATGAGCAAATGTCTCAGCAATGAACCATTGTACTTTTTGTGTGCTTTATGTTTCTAGAAATTTTTATATTGACTAGGCCTTCTTGAGATTCCCATTCCTCTCAGCTCCTTTCTGTAAACTTATTTTGGTGTAACGAATGAGAAATTAGCTACAGTGAGTTTACACTTGTGAAGGACACTTGGATATTTAATGCTAAATTTGAGAGTATGTGTTTCTTGTATCCGTTTTCTAAAGGGGCTTTAAGCATTGGTGAGTACACTTAGCTTAATGTTGCAGACCAGATTAGCAGCAGAAAAGTTATCATACCTATGTCATGGCAGTGATTTCATTTTTCTGCAAACGTATATAATGTAAGTTTCTCTGTGGGGAGCATCACAAAGTTTTTCCTTGCACAGATCAATATGTGGAGCTATTCTGGTCGGAAGCTTTTGCATTCAATTGATAGTGGGCACTCTGCAAACATCTTTTGTACAAAATTTGTCCCTGAAACATCAGACGAGCTTGTAGTCTCGGGAGCTGGAGATGCAGAAGTACTGTTTCTACTTCTGATATTTATCATGATCATATCTGCTTCCAATAATTAATGCTTATAGACTTCGCATTGGTACTGCTACAGGTCAGGTTATTCAACTTGTCTCGATTAGATGGGAGAGGAACCGAAGAAAATGCTATTCTTCCATCAGCACTTTTCCAGTGCCACACAAGAAGAGTTAAAAAATTAGCTGTGGGTATATTATGGCAATTTTTAATTATTAATTGGTGAATATCCAGATTTTATGCAGCTTCTCCTGTGAATAAATGTCCTTTCCTGTTTCATGTAGGTTGAAGTTGGTAACCCCAATGTTGTCTGGAGTGCTAGTGAAGATGGAACTTTGAGGCAGCATGACTTTCGGGAAGGTAATTCTTGCCCTCCTGCTGGCTCTCCGCAACAGGAATGTCGAAGTGTTCTGGTGAGTCATAACTCTTGCGAATGCTTGTGTGCTATTACGATTGATCTTTCTTGTATTGATTGTACTTCAAAGTTTTTGAAAATCCAATGAAAATGTGGTCTAAAATGGAGGACTTATTCTTGTTATTTTCTGGCTGTAGCGTCCTGACAGTTGTTGGAGAATCTTGATATGAATATTTGCGCTTGATGCATTTCCTTCATGCGCTTATTACTGAGCTTATGTGCTTTTTTGCTTGCATATGTTGTCACCTCGCTTTCTCCATTTGCTTTTTATTTTGTTTTCCTTGTGTTATGTTGGAGCTGTCTTTGCCTGTAAACTTTGTGTGAAGGGCATTGTGAGTTAGGCGAAAGATGTATCTCAGTTTGCTCTTGGATACAGATGATCCTGCATGTGCTGCATTTCTGCCATTCATTCGGCCAGTTAGGCTCTAGAATAGGAAAGTAGATCCATTTATTCGAATCTTGGAAAAGAGACATGAATACTGACATGAGTTGAGGAAGACATAGTGTTTTCATCTTAGGGTCATGGATGAAGTCCTTCATTTCCCTCTAATTATTTCTGTTCCTTCAATCAGCGTGGCAATGCCCAGTAGATAATTTTCCGTCATATTTTGTTATATGCTAAGGAGGGATCAATTCATTGAACAGGGGGAATGAAGATATGTTCAGACACATTTTTGTGCTTGTGAACAAATAATCTTTAGTTGGCTGGCCAAGTAGATCATGCGCTAGGAGTGACAGCATCTCAAAGATATCAACTGTGATGCCATCATCTTGAAATTATGGTTGTCTTTGTTATGACTTTTCAAAGTCATTCTTCTCTCTTTGAATTTTGGCAGCTTGACTTGCGTTCTGGGTACAAGAAATCACTAACTGATCCTCCAAAAGGAGTTCTCGCACTAAAATCTTGTGATATCAGTTCCACCAGGCCTCACTTGATCCTAGTTGGTGGGAGGTATTTTGTTGCAGCTGAAGCTTGTTCCTTAATCTAAATCTTAGCTTCAACTAATACTCCATTTTTATATGTCAGTGATGCATTTGCACGGTTATATGATAGAAGGATGCTGCCACCATTGACCTCCTGCAGAAAAAGGATGGCACCACCTCCTTGTGTCAACTATTTCTGCCCAATGCATCTCTCGGACCGTGTTAGTTCAGATTTTTGAATTATTGCATTTCTGTGCTGTTATGTTCAGATTTAGTGCCTATATTTACTGAACTTGTAGTTCTGTGCCAGAAATATGGTCTGCACTGAACTTTCTAGTTAAGGCAGTGCTTTTATTGTACTTTCTAGTTGCGATTTTATCTATTATGAGAAAGATGCAATATTTCTTCTTAATGGCAACAGTTAGATATAAACGAGTCTATCATTGTCAAGTTCACTGCATTTTTAAGTTTGGAGTGGACTTTGTCGGCATATTCTTGTCATATGTACTAGAATGAATTTTGTTTGACACTTCCTTGCAAGTGTGGCTGATTATCTGGAGCTTCTGACTCTATAGTCTCTTCAGTAAAATTCAAGTACTTAAATTTTCCTTGAAGTCTCCATCTGCACATATATATATATATTTATGCCTTCTGCTGCTCCATTTAGCCTCTTTCTTTGCATCTCTTATCACACAGCATCTTCTCACTGAACTTTCTAAATGCTGTCATCAAGTTTTTAAACCATATTAGACAAAATTTTCCCATCTATTCCTTTATCAGAGGCCACTTCTTCTTTCAATGTGGTCATTTTAAAGCCTTTGGTATTTTGAGTGCTCCAAGAAAGCATTCTTATTGTTAATACACTTACTTTTAGAACATGTCAGTTATTCTTTGGATAGTGCTGCTACTAGACCAAGCAACACTTGATTCAGTAAAGCACTACCAGCCCTATGATTGTCTTATAGGATTTATTTATGTCGCTTCTCTGGATTTTGCACTAGATACCAGAATCCCCTCTCTATTTCATCTATTCTGCCTATATCCTTTGATGTAAACTCAAATAATGTGTCCAGCTTCACCATTATGGATACGTGAGTAGAATTGCTTCCCTCTTGTCCATTTCTTGGTCTTCAATTTCACTCCTGGTCTGCGTAAACTGCTTGCTTTTTTTGAACTTGCAGTTAGTATGTTCCTTTGATTGACTTGAAAATCTTAATATTTCCTTCCAATATTCAACTTTCTGGTCGTTTCTTCTTAATTTTTGTCTAAGAGCACTGTATAGCCTATATCATTACTGGAAAGCATAGGTTAATGAATATCATGCCAATACTCCCAGTGAACTTGTCTATGCACAAAGAGATAGTTTCCCGTTGTCATATAATTTGTAGGTCAAAACATCATCATTTTTTCACACACTATATCTAAGTATTTCCACTAGACAGAACTAAAAGGAGCATGAAAGCTTTGAATCTTATAATTCGATTTAATTCATTTTATAAATGATGTGAATCTGTTGGATGAATCTGTAAAATGCGGGAACACAAGCTTATCTATTGGCCGTCACTATGGCTGAGACTGTTTGTGTTAGTGTGATATTTGTCTGCAAAGAACCAGTTTCAGTAGTATATCGTAGATGTTCATTGATATTGTTTTTCGGTACTACTGAATATTGCTTAGACATCTTATTTTGATACATCTACTTATCTTATCTGTATCTGAGTCTTTAGAAACTAAACTCAGATGTCTTGCTGAATCCATGATTTGGTTTCATTTGATATGTGAACCACAGAGAGTTTAATTCAATATTTCTATCTTGATTTAATGATTGTGCTCTTGGTTGATAAATGTACATGTTAAGGGTATTACTCAGTTTACGAAAATAGCTTTTTCTACTGCTATGGAAGAAGACTGAGTTTGTTACTTTCCACTTTTTGCAGGGACGCTCAAGCTTGCACCTGACTCATGTTACATTTAGTCCAAATGGAGAAGAGGTTTTACTCAGCTATAGCGGAGAGCATGTGTACCTAATGAATGTAAACCCTGGTATGCTTGATCAATTGGTGTGTCAGATTGTACAGATGCTATGAAGTGAGATGTTGGTGAAGCAAGGATGAAAGCAATGCTCCATTTATGTAGTTCTTAGATGTCACTGCCTTAGCAGGGTCTTTAGTGAACTGGTGGGGTGGAAGCAGATTTGATCTTTAGTATCGATAAAGAGAAGGGAAAGTGATAGGGCACTGTGAATATCTTTTTCTTCACTCTGTTACTGTTGGGAACTCTAGTCATCCACATGCACGGCCAAGTTGCTCTTCTTCGAGAGAATTTTATGATTGAGTTATTGTGCGCCTACTGAATGCCTTTTGGTGGTTGTATAGATGTTCATATTTGTGAAGTACACATAGAATGATTATCTGGTTAAATAGTATAATCTGGTCTCGGATTGATAATAGTGATATGAGTAGGCATCCGTTTTTCTTGCTAAAGTGCGATGATGCTGAAATTGTGCAGTATTTGATTGAAGTACGAGAATTTGTTGTCTTATGTAGAATCATAATCTCATTTTCTATAGTAGGAGGAAATGTGATGAAGTATACTGCGGCAGATGTCTCAAAGCTGACAACCTTCGCTCCTTGGCCAAATGGAGTGGAAATGCAACCGACTTTTTCCAAAAACCATCCACATTGTCTTGCGGTGCGATTTTATCTGAACCTAGTCTTGATACTTTTTTTAAAATGGAGCTGATGCTCTTTCCACTGTCATTTCTGTGTGTCTAATACAGGCTTCACAGCTCGAGAAGTGCCAGAGTTTAATGAAAAATGCAGAAGCATGCTTGAGAGAGGGAACAAACTGTTATTATGGAATTGAGGCATGCAATGAAGTTTTGGATGGACACGGGCAAGTGATTGAACCTGCCTTAAGGCTTGAATGTCTCTGTACACGTGCAGCTTTGTTACTCAAGGTCTTTGGTGAACTATTGTGATTTGGTAGTTTGGTTGAGCCCTGTTGCTGCTGTATAATAAACTGATTTTATCTTCTCTCATCAGCGAAAATGGAAGAATGATGTGCATATGGCTATAAGAGATTGCCGGAGTGCTAGGATGATCGACACTTCTTCTGCCAGACCGCTTTACTATATGTCTGAAGCTTTATCTCAGGTGGCTATTAAGTTTCCCTGTCAATCTGATTTTCCAAAGTACCTGTTGCCTGAAATATATGTTGTTTATACACTGGTCGCAGGAGCCACACTTATTGAATGTAGGATCAGATCAGAATTGGACAATAAGTATGAGCTAGTAAAGTTGTTTTATGTCTTCAGGAGTTGAAAATATGATTTATTTGAGATAGGTGTAGCTTCATTCACCAGTTATGGGAGAATGGAGTCCTGAGGTACTTACGTAGTCAGTTTTAGTGAGCCCTCTCATGCTCTTGTCTGGTTCATTCTAATGGTCTTGGTAGCCTCTTCAGTGTGAGATGTAGACCATGACAACGGAGTAGGTCTTGGTCCAACTCAAATTGTCTCATATTTATGCAATAAAATTTAGCGAGATTACTAAAACACATCCATATTTAACTCTACTTATGAAAACCCATACCACACATTTAACCTACTTGAAGCTCCTTATATGAATCTTGGATAGAATTCCACATCAAATTAAAAGTTAATAACAAAATGAAAAGATTTTTGTAAATAAAATAAAAAACATAAAAAAACTGAACGATGGAAATACTGATAAAAAAAAACTAAAATGCCTGCATGTATCGTGAAGAGGCATACTCCAAATGCATACTTTATCGATCCAAGTTTGTTTAATCCTTTTCTTTTGTTGCCAAATCCAATTTATCTTAGTGGAAGATGCATAGCAACTTGTTATAATTTTTTTCGCCCAAGTGATTGACTATTTTTTAAACGCTATTTGGTATCTGTGTCCGTTTCCTGTATTGATTTTACCTTGTCAAGATCATATAAAATTGGCTGATAAGATGAAGAGTTTCTTTTCATGAATTGGAGGTTGAATCCCCAATTTCATGATCTTTTGCCTTCTAGCTGAGACGATGACCCTGAGGGCTCGATGATGCATCTGATTCATTAGTACTTGGCTGTCAACTTCTGTGAAAAATATGTTCTCCCGGTTGGTGACTTTGGTCGGTAGCCACAGTTTTCTGAAATGGCAAGGGGGCTATAAGGCTTGATGAAGCGACTGTACAATGTCTAACAGAATAGATCAACTGCACCTGACCTGGTCCTGCATGTGGTTGCTTTATGATTGTTAGCAAAATTCATATAAATAGTTATTTCTTAGGTTACGATGTCCTTTACATGCTGTTCTCATGTATGTATATTAATAATATGGATTTTGTTCAAAGACTCGCTAAGTTTATTAGCACGGTTGGTTCCTTGGGGGGCCTTGTGCACTCATTTCTCCATCCAAACTCTTTGGCAGTTGGGCAAACATAAAGAGGCTCTAGACTTTGCTCTTGCAGCACAGTTCTTGTCTCCATCAGATCCTAAGCTAGAGGAAAGGGTGCAGGACATAAAGCAGCGTCTTGCTGCAGGTATATAGCTTATCTACAATGAGTCCTCCTTGCTTTCACTGCTGTAGTTGATTAATCTGATCATCAGTTATCCTAGCACATGTATACCGGCTATCAAACTGCATGGCATTTTGGACATATTTTCCTTCTTGTCCTGCTGTATATAGCTACAGGTTTTTTCTTATTTGAATTTTCCTCCTTTTGTGGATAATGGCCATTGTTTCAGTTGATTTCCTGTTACTCAAACGAATTCATCCTTTGGGTATAGAGAAATACAATGAGTATTCACATCATATCCATTGTCCTACCTTTTGATTTGTCTGTGCCTGTGTTATCTTATCATTTAGCCGAAGCAGAAAAAAATAACAAAGTAACAAATGGAGCACCAAGATCTGAGCCTCGAGGAGCAAGAGTGCTATCATTAGGTGACATTCTATTTCGATCAGAGGCTAATAGTGATGCTTCACAAGATGGTCCAAGATCTGAAAGAGAGGAATCTGATTATGATGAGGAAATGGAAGTGGATTTTGAAACTTCAATTTCCGGCGACGAAGGGCGTGATGTTGAATCAAATGTTCTACATGGAAGTTTTAATTTGAGAATCCATCGAAGAGGTGATTCATCTAGAGAAACTGCCAGCACAAATGATTCATGTGGATCCCCTTCATCATCATCACAGAATGATAAAATCCCATATCAGGTTCATATCTGGAACTTCTCTATTTCAAGCTAAACTGCCCATGAACTGGTGGAGGGTATTAGTCTTACCACGTATATCAATAGAATCTTGTCCACAAGTCGATTAATTATTTCCATTATATCTAAAGAAAATTTTATGTGATCCTTCTGAAATCCTCCATGTTAACAACTTAGTGCCTTCTCTGCATTGGTGAGAGAAGCATAATTTTATGGGATTGGTAGGCATTATGTCTGATAATCCCCACTGTGGTGGTGTTAACTGTTGTTGGTAACTGTGGGTACGGCTGCTTTGTGACATCGTAGTAGTTTTTGTTGTGCCGTGTCGGCAGCATTTTTGTGGTTACATAGATTCACGCTCTCTGATTGACAAGCAAGAGCAAGATCTTCATATCAGAACTGACATATTGGTATCTCATGGCTCTTTTCTATGTGTGTAAAATATTAAGATTTCTAAAATGAAGTAAAAGGAAGAAAGATGGAGGAAGAAGAGCTCTTTTGGCAAATTGTACATTACCAATCACAAGACTGTCAAGGAATAAACAAAGCAAAAGGGAAGTTGACGAGGGGGAGGGAGGGAGGGACATTACCATGCTTGGGTTAATGAAATTTATCCCAACCTGTATTGTAATTGTTATACTCTCTGTGAAAGTGGTTGTGACGTTACCATACTTGGGAGGGAGGGATGGAGTCATCTCAACCTGTATTGTAATTGTTATACTTTCTGTGCAAGTAGTTGTGACATTACCACGCTTGGGTTAATGAAATTCATCCCAACCTGTATTGTAATTGTTATACTCTCTGTGAAAGTGGTTGTGACATTACCATGCTTGGGTTAATGAAATTGGGATGCTCTTATGAGTACTTCTTTTATTTGTCATCTTGTGCCATCAACTTATTATCTTCCTCTATTGCAGCCTGAGGCAGTCATAGATATGAAGCAGAGATATGTTGGACATTGCAATGTGGGAACTGATATAAAGCAGGCCAGTTTTCTGGGGCAGAGAGGTACATTTTGATATGTTGATGCGCTGCCTATTGCTTAAGGTCTTTCGAGAATATCTCCCTCTTAGTCTCAGCCTGATGACATGATGTTGGTATCACGTGTGAGTGCAGCATTTCCTTATTATCATACAGGCTACTTAGGTGGACTGGATTGGTTTTATAAAGAGTGATGTTCCCTTGATTTTTCTTAGGTTAATAAATATGCTACTGTTGGTTGATAGGCTTAACACTAAGAAGCCTCTAAATCTCAATATTCTTGTTCATGGTTTAGGCCATCTAAGTAGCTGATTTTCCATTTGTGAGCTAATCCCGGCACTAATTGGTTGGTTAAACATCAGAGAAAAATTTGAAGCTGCATATTTTCCTAAATACATGTATTCTTCGTAAATCGGCCTATACTGCTTAGTGGCAGTGTGCTCCTGGCAATCTCATGATATACTTTCCTTTTCCATTTTTCCCTGTTTGTCTTCGTTTTAGAATCTTTCAATTATATTTATTTGTGCAATTATCAATGGAGGTGAAGAAATTTTTTGCTTGGCGGGCTCGTGCTCATGGGCAAATGATTGTGAACTTAGCAAAACTATGGGTCTGCACTCTCGGCGATGTACTTTCTTATATACTGTCTGAAGACTTACATTGGCGCCATATCTAGATGGCTCTCCATGAGTTTAAATTCAGTTAGAAACCACTTCGGCATTGGTATGGAGGTTTTTAAGCGAATATCTCCTTTTTGGTTCTTTGTTTGCCTCCATAACCTGAGCAACAAACGCATGGTGCTATGTCTGATGCTTTTTCCTTTTTCCAATCAACATATGGCTGATGTTATTACAAGCACTGAGAAGATTGGTAATTTCTTCCAAACAGACTATTAGGGCGTATATCTTCCAGATATGGGTGTTCCAACTGCTTGCAGTGCACTGGCACCCAAAAAAAAGAAAAAAAAAGAAGAGAACACACTGCTGTTAGTGAAGTGATGTAGATTTATCATGAAATCCCTGTCCTTTATTTTCAGGTGAATATGTTGCAAGTGGAAGCGACGATGGCAGATGGTTTATCTGGGAAAAAAGGACAGGTAGACTGATTAAGATGCTTCTTGGAGATGAAGCAGGTATTTTGTAGCACTGATACTTTGACTTCCATGGGATGCTTTTCCTATATTTTCTGAAGCCTGTTACTCATGTTCCTTCTCAGTTGTGAATTGCGTGCAGTGTCATCCCTTTGATTGTGTTGTGGCGACCAGTGGGATTGACAACACGATAAAGGTGAGTCTTTGATGGATTTGTTCAAGGGCAGAAAAGTCATACTTGGGAAAGATATTGAGTGTTTTGTGATGCTAGATATGGACTCCAAGTGCGCCTGCCCCATCAATTGTTGCTGGTGCGGCAGCTGGACCAGAAACTGCCAATGTATTGGATGCTATGGAAAACAATGAACGCAGATTGATTCACAATCGTGAAATTATTTTGTAAGGCTCTCCTCTCTTGATTTTTCTGGTTGTCAAGTAAATAGGAACAGTAATTGATATCCTCTATATACCTAACTGATCTAGCATATAAGATGTGGCTTTTGCTGTTATCTTGTTTGAAATTCTATATGCCCTAACTCGAAAAAGGTACTTTGGTATTCGAATATGATCTATTTGACAACTTTACTGTAGGATTTTAGAGGCCCATGAGCGCTGTGATGGCCCACCTTTCATAATTTGTTTGAATTGTATTAAATTTGTAGGGGATGTAGAAGCTACAGGAATAAGATGGAGGGTCCAGATTCTGGATCTGCCCCTTTCCCATATTCCTATTTTTTTACAAGGATGCTCAGTTGTGAAACGGCTATTTTACATTTTTAAGTTTGCTTCGATAGCCCGGAATAATGCGACATTATGCATATTAGTGCTGCTACTGTCTTTTAGTCCAAACAACATGGGACTGCTAATCTCACAACCCAGACTTACATCTTTATTAATTTCAATAAGCGATAATTGTATTTCCTTTGTCACATCTTTATCACAGCGGTGCCATGATTTCATTCTATTAAGTTAGATTTAACTGGAATTAATGGAATGCAAAAGCATATTGCTTTAGCAAGAATTGATTAACTCCTAGAAATAGTAAAAATTTGTCGCACTGGTAGTCAATTCTTTTTGGGTTACGCGCGCGTGCACACACGCATATATATTTTCTATGGGTAGTAATATGAATGTGGTATCATATGAAAAGAAAAATGCTGAATGGTCCTATTTTTTGTTCATTTTAGTAGCAAAATTTGTTAGGAAAAAGAAGAACGCAACCAAGGTGGTTGAAGCCGGAGCCACATAAATGTCTCCTCTCTACATCCTCCATTACCCCTCTACGCCCTGCTCATTTCTGCCTATCTCTTTAACAAAGGAAATAATTTTTCCTCCTTTGCTGCCATCATCATCACCATCATCAATCTTCGTCTTTCTTTTAAAACTTGATGTCTTAAGTGTTTCCCTGGGTTCTCTTATATGATTGATTTATGTTGCTGGCTAAAAGAGGTAAGCGTGTTTCAGAATGAGGGGTTATGGAACTCGACAGACTTAGAACTTTAGGATCCTTGGTATGATCTTTGCACCTGTTCATTGGCTAGATGCGGAGAGTCTAGCTTTTGTTCTGGCCAAATTACTTTTTACAACACTCTTCTTGATGAGATACATTTTTCATTTGTGTAATTCTTGCTTGCAGGCCCTTTGAAATCCTTGAGCGGTTTAGAATGCATGAGTCTGCTGAATGTGCCCAAAGTTAAGAGTGATTGAGGTATGCAAGCCACTACTCCTATGTTCTGAAGTTCGCTCATGTGCTGTAGCTGGCTTGATTGACAATATGAAAATTAAGTGTTCAAAATTTAAGCACTAGACTTTAGCACTGAAAATAGAATTAAAAAATTGTTCTATAGTAGTTGAAACTTACATAATGCATGTGATTAATTTCTTATCAAACCTAGTTTTGTGGAAATTGTCGGTGGTTTTAACAATAGAAGTAGTAAGATTTAATTCTCGTAACATCTTATTCTATTGATTGAATTGTGGCTACTTCTCTAAACACATTAAACTTGCTTTATTGTATGATGCCGAATGTGTTTATGGTAAGTGAAGTCTTGACTTAATGATTTTCTACATCAAAACTAGTTATGAGTATCAAACTTGCTTCATTGTATAATGCTGAATGTCTTCATTTTCAGTACTTAATTAGGTTTCTATAGGCATTGAGCCTACGCCTTGAAGTTGTTAGCACCTGGATGCATTATCTATTTTATGTGTGCCTGTCTGGTTTTGCATATATTACTCTATAGTGATGATTGATTGTTGCACGGTCTCCTTGCCCCACTTCTCACTTATCACGTGCCCTTGTTCTCCCACTGCTGATGGATCCTATCTCATCCCAGTCTTTAATCTCATTCTCATGCCTTACATATTTATTGGGGCTTCTCAGGGAGAAAGTATAGTTGGATGCATACTTCAGCTGTAGTTTACGACAGACGGGATAGATTGGTTTCTGTAATAAAGCTTGAGGAGCAAAGCTCGAGGAAGGAGAAACACACAGCATGGATATAACAAATTGCATCATGTCGAGCTATACAGCAGAAGTTGAATAAAGTAGTTTGCTTCTCTCTTGAAACTCATTTGCCACCAGTCTGGTTTCGGCCCGTATTTTGTTTTCATTTTGTTTCCCTCCTAAATTATCTCCCTGTATCTAGTTACTCTTAATGTACATCGCATGTAAATTTGTATAGTTTACGCATCTCATATCATCATTAGTGATGGTTTTTTGATGATTAGCAAAGGTGTCATTTTCAGCAGTTTTGGATACGCGATCTTAAAGTGACGCCCTCAGTCTTAATTACTCGTGATTGCTTATGTCCATGTCCGATCCATTTTAGTTGTCTGTCTGCATTAGTGTGGCGTACACGGCCCCTGACAATGAACACTGGCCTCGGCAGCGGACTCTTTACGGGACTAGATCTGGTGTCTAATGAGCTGAAATACGCATCAGCTATTTGTTCTGATGATGGGTTTTTGTCAAGATATTCATGCGTCAATTTGTGCGTGCATGCGCATGTGTTAAAATCCGTCGTAATGGTCGAACATAGCGACTTAAGTAGAGAGTTCATCAAGAGACTCAAAATGGGGCAAGCAAGACGTTTAGGTACTACTCAGATCTAGTCTTTCTCTCGGGCCTAAGATTGCATTCCGGCAGTTAATGGAAGGCTTCGAGATTACCATGTGGAGAGCTACTTAAGCAGGCTAACGAATGTCCACGACGAAAAAAGTTTAATTTTCACTAACTCCTGCGAGTGCAGTCTTCAGTCGCATCAACTAAAATGTTGAGGGCTCAATTGCGAAACCATGCAAGTTAAAGGTATTATTTGTAGAAGTTAATTCATGTGATGGATGTATTGCGTGTCATTTTAACACGTGACAAGGACACTCGGCATATAAAGCCAATCCGAAGTAAGCAACTCTAAAATATAAGCATCGTAGAAGATGACGTCGTATAAGTTTATCATCGTTCTGAGATGATAGTTATCAAAAGAAAAAAAAGATGACAAATGTATCACGCGAGCAGTGTGACTGGTCGATCACTGCAAATTGGCTGTTGCACAAGAAATACTCTTCCTAATTGTGGACATCCTAACGTCGGCCGTATAGCTGGTGGTTCGAACTGTGGTTTTGGTTCTCTGTCACTTCAACTTCAAGTCAAAATTCAAATGCTTGAGTTTACCACCGTTCTAAGATGATGAGGCAAGCGTCCATTGGAATATGCCGTTGATTGTTTGTCAACAAAAGAAGTTGACTGCAAGGTGCTCGCCCCTGTTTCCTGTGCATCCGAGAATTCTTTCCGCGTGATCTTGACTTCGCAGCCCATAAAGTCTATTTTCTGCAGTATGGGGTTGCATCGGAGGCTTTCACCCGTCGTCAACGATCCGGAAGTCCTTCATCTAGACCAAATACCAAGACATTGACCTTAGTGCCACCAAAGTAATTTTGACAGTCCAAAAATTGACTGCTACGCCGCGTATTGATCTGGACCGAAACCAGTAGCGTATTGAAAGGGTCCGGACTTTTTACTTCCAAGAGCTTATGATTTCAATAATTGTCGCATTTTAATCAAGAGAGAGCGATCATCGAGCTCCAATAAAAGTGAAGGAAAAAAAGAAAGAACGAAAACACACATCGGATCCATGTAAAAAGAGACCGAATTGCTTTCACGCATCTTACGATTGGTCATCATCGAGACAACGTCAACGATGCGACATAAAGTAGAAAGAGAACCCATCAAAAGTCAGTGATTGCTGATTGACCCTTTCGGCCGAAGACCTTCGCTTTCGCTAGGAATGGAGTCAACTCGACATGTTATGGTTCCTTCCTACACAAAATATCATCCAACAATGCTTGAGAATTACGAAATTTACGGTGCATAAAATTTCCTATTTCTGTCGGGCTGATCATAACCTTACGAGTAAAGTCCGCGTAGGTGGATACTCGGGGAATTTGCATGACTTTTCATCACGTTATACTAACATCGCGTGTGGAGAATGCGGGAGTTTTTATTTTCCAACTAAAAGATGGAAAATGGAGAGAATAAGAACGCTAAACTTGTGGGAGAAGAATCAATTGCTTCTTTATATGAGAACTTGCCAGGAAAGTATGGTCTTCTCTTTCGTCAATTATTAAACCTTTCTTTCGTGGCAAGACCAAGAATTTATTACATTGCCGTTTCACACTCGATCGACATGGAAAATGATATCAATTTAAATACGCGACACATAAAAAAACGCCATCGACCAAAACTTGTGGCCTCCCACCTTCTCTCTCTCTCTCTCTCTCCACGATGAAACATCAGGCACAGGGAATAACAAGCGTTGCCATGGCAACATCAACGACGACGAGCAACGAGTGCTGCATGTGTGGGGATCATGGCTTTCCTGAGGAGCTCTTTCAGTGCAAGATTTGCCATTTCAGGTCTCAACACAGGTCTCTCTCTCTCTCTCTCTCTCTCTAATGCTCAAAAGGGTTTCAATTCTTGATCATTGATCATCGCCTCTCTCTCTTTCTTTTTTTGCATTTTATTGACTCTAATGCCAAAAGTTCAGCGGTCATTTGACACCCGAAAGCAATGCAGGTACTGTAGCAATCTCTACCCCAAGGCCAAGTCATACCGACTTTGCAATTGGTGTCTGGCTCAAAATCAGGATGGATCCTCCACCAAGGAGAGGACGAATAAATCTTCAAATCATTCGTCGGTCCGCAAGAATGGCGCTTGTGAAGAGGAGAGCAATGAGAAGAGCAAGAAGAGAAATAACAAAAGCAGAAAAATAGGCTACCGTGACGATCATGGCGACCCGAAAGACGAAACGACTGATTCTCTGCAGATTCCATGCGCAAAGAAACAGAAGAAGCCGCTAGAGAGCTTGGCACCGACCGTCCGGAAGAGGATCATCTCCAGTGGTGACTTGGAAGAGAAGCGCAGAAGGGAGAAGGAAGAGGAGCGGTCAAAGTCAGACGGCAATGTTGGCGTTGGCATGGGAAAGCGGGCGGTATTAAGGAGCAAAAGAGTCATCAGAAAGTATAAACTCCTGGATGAAGTATCAAGCTGATGAAGATGAATTGTACACAAGTCGATGAAGCTTCAGTTACATTTGCAGTGTACCGTGATGTACATGAAAAATGGTAATTTTTTCTGTTCCCATTTTTGTGGAGTTTGATTTCTCCCGGATGGGATTACCAGGTCATTTAAAATAATTAATGGTGTCCTCATGCGATGCGAGAAACAAAGATTAGTGAGAGGAGAAAATAAGGGTCGGCGGCAGATTCTTCTCGACTTACTGTGCAATTGCATCCGTCGTTGCCGATGAAAACAACATAATTCGGAGCAGAATAGCGACTGGTAAGACTTAGGCTGCGTTTGTTTGTGTTCATTTTTTTTTGTTCATGAACACAAATTTTATTTTTTTGTTTCGGGGAACAAAAAAAGAACAAAAACGCGTTTGTTTGCGTTTTTATTCCAAATCTATTTTTTTTTTCCGGGAACAAATTTGGAACAGAAATAAGAAATAAGAAAAACTTATTTCTTATTCCTAGAACACTTCCGAGAAACAATTTTTCTCTCTTATTTTTTTCTTCTCTTTATTTTCTTCTTTCTTTTTTCTTTGGCTGGTTGCCGGCCTCGGCCACGGCCGGCGACCGGCCGTCGAGGGCCGGCGACCTCGCCGGAGCGTCGCCGGCCCTCGGAGAGGCTGAGTGTCACCGGCCCCTGGCGAGGCTCGGCCTCGCCTTGGCTGGGCGAGCTTGAGTCACCCAGATCCGGTGAGGCCGAGCTCACCCAGCCACGGTGAGGCTCGGCCTCGCTGGGGGCTGGCGAGCCTCGCCGTGGCTGGGCGAGGCCGCCGGCCCTCGTCGGCCGGTTGCCGGCCACGGTTGAGGCCGGCGACCGGCCAAAAGGAAGAAAAAAAGAAAAAAGAGAAAAAAATAAAAAAAGGAAAAATAAAATAAAAATATTAAAAAATTAAAAGAAACAAAAAAATTATATAAGTTTACCAAACGTGTTTCTGTTCTTATTCTATTTCAGGAACAAGTTTGGTAGTTTTTCTATTTAAAAATTATTTCCCAGAACAGAAATAGTCTTCTAGAACAATTTTTGAACAGAAACGTTACCAAACACACCCTTACAAGTCAAGTCAATATACTACTAGCATTTCATAGATTGACTAGAAACTCCACCTTAGATGATGGAGTTCAGACCCGTGAAAGTAGCTCAACACGACGCACTGACTTTGAAACTTTTAATTACGTCACAAAACTTCAGCAGTGCAATTTCATTCCGGTTCGGTCATCGACAATCTTGAAAAAGAAAGGGAATGTTTGACGCGGTCATGTTTCTATCGAAAGAGTTACGAAGGGAGTGGCTTTTCCTTATAGAAAGTAGAAGTCGTGATCGAGTAGGGCGGAAACTTCTCAGAATGAGTACAAAAAGACCCTACAAGTTCATTGTCATCGGTAGGTCTGATAGGTCATTCCTATGAGTATGCGTCATCCTTAATTCATTTCTTTCATGTGCTGGTTGTGCTTCATATAATATGGTATTTGATATGAAAGTATTGATGTTACTTTAGGTGGATGTGATTGACAGTTTCAAAGCTCTGCCGGTCAGCCCTGGGGTCAATGGTGTAGGAAAAACTCCTATTTATGTCGCTCCTGGTTCACATTCTAACTGAAACAATATTTTTGGGGCCAGAAGTTAGAATACAATTGATTGACTGAAACAAAGAAAGGCAAAGACAAAGCAGCAGCCGTGCTTAAACAAACCTTAAAAGACCTCGAACCTTGAGAAGTCACCGCGTAGGTGCCCTCATTACCTGTGTTGGGAGTATTTGAACCCACTCAATCATGACCCTTCAATGATATGGACCCCATATGATTGAGCAATTGAAATTAAGTCGGTCAAACGGGTGGGTCGGGTCAGGTTGGGTAAAAAATGGCACAATCCAAATTGACTCATTTAACCCGTTTTGACCTATTTCTATGCGGTATAAATTTAGTAACCCATATCTAACTCGATCCATATCCAACTCGACCTATATTGCTAAAAGATTTCCATATTTCATCAAATCTAAGAATACTCATATTCAAACTAAGATGAGAAGACGGAGTGAGTGAATGTAAGATCGAGTGAGGGTAAGAGAGAGTCTTAAAGGTGAATTGGGTTTAAATAAATTATGGACCCATTTAACACATTATTTTGGGCTTTACTATTCAAAAACCATTCACGACCCATTTATTAAATATAAATAATTTAATAATAATCTAGTCAATCAAATATGAGTTAAGGAATGGGTCTATGACCTATTTTGACAAGTTTAATTGAAATTGATTGAGCTCATAAACTCCTATTGCATGCAAGACGAACTCTTAAACAGGTGAGTCTAGATGCGCATCGTATAATGGATTCAAGTTGCAAGATCTAGATGGGCACGGTCACCTTTTAGATCCAAAGCTTGGAAGTTTTTTTTTTTCCTTTGCTAGAACAAACTTTCCATTCCAACAAAACATTTCAAGGAAAAACAGTACATGCTTTAAAACGATAGAGTAAAGAAGACTACACCAACCAGGAATGTACAATAGAAACTGCTCGAATTGGGAACCGCTAGGACCGGATCGGACCAGATTGGACCAGTCAATTTGGTCTAGTTCCTGAGAGTTTTGGTCTGATTCCCGGTTCCAAGAGAGGAACCAGACCGAACCGGATCGATTACTTTTTATTTATTTTTTTATTTCTTAAAAGTAAACCTAACCTAAGCCAAACTAGCATTAAGCCTTATTGCCTAAAATTGTCTGAGAAAAGTAGTTATACTGTCCTCAAAAGTCATCCTTTAGCTAGTTCACCTCTCCTACCAACTATTTTCCCATTTGATTTCACTCATCATTTGGAGATTTGACCCATTCTCTTCCCCACCCTTGAAATCTCCCCCCCTCTTTCTGTGTGCACCCCCGTTGCAGATAGTAGGAATGGTAGACTACGAGAGCAGCCACCACCACCACCAGCAAGTGAAGGAGACGGCCTTGGACACGATAATCCAGCTCCACTTCGAGAAGGCCTTCGAGAAGAAATACACCATCAACCAATAGAAGAATGAGCTCCACCTCTTTTTCCTCCTCTTCTTCATCTTCCTCGTCCTCCTCTTCAATGCCTTCTCCTAGCCATTGTCCCACCTCCAGTGTCGCCTTACTAGGCCTCGATCTCCCTCGCCCCCCTCGTCTTCTACATCTTCGTCACCTAGACCCTCCACACCATCAACGGCTTCAAGTACCAATGGTAGTGTTATAGGATCAATTCCATAACACTACTGTTGGAGAAAACTTCCTTGAGTGTTTTGAAGTTGACAAAACGTTTCCATCAGTCTAGTCTAAAGACTTGCAGACTCTTCCATCAAAGTCTGAAGACTCGGACGCGCGGACTCAAGACTCAAAGTCTATCCTCATTAACGGTTTCTAGACCGTCGAAGAAGGCTTATCCAGAGCTGGATGTTTCGTTAAGGATTTGACTTTATCGATGGAGAAGATCTCTTGGCTGGATATAGCATGTCGAAATCCATTATTCAAATCAAGATTGATTCGGGGATTTTGGATCCGTTGATTGGCGAAGTATACTTGGAAGGTTCTACTTACGGAAACCTAGATCCTGATTGTATGGGCGAGCAGGATTGATGAGCTATCGTCATGTTCCTTAAATAGCTCGAAGATCTTCCTAATTGATTCTGTCCAACGGGTAGATTGGAAGAATTCATTTGGTAAGTGCCAACGGGTATGATGGCATAAAGGAGTATATAAGGAAGACGTTCCAGTTGTTCGAGTGTGTGCGCGATAGAAGAATTCCAAAGTCTGAAACTCCTTGTTCTTAGTCAATTAAATTGTTGAGCGAAATCTTGTACGCAAAAGAGAGTCTATATCTTTGAGAGACCTTGAGAAAGTGTAGTAGAGTCTCTACACTGTGGAATCAAGGAAGAGCTTTACTGTAACAACTCTTTTGTTCATAGTGAAATCCAGCCGGTGGGCTGTCAGTGCGGAAGAGTGGACGTAGGCTTGGATTAAGCCGAACCACTATAAACTCTGTGTTCATATTTTCTTCCCTACGCTCTTTTACTTTGATCGTAATTCGTTTTGTTTACAAGAGACGAATTTCCTTTTCATAATCTATTGCTGATTTGAGTTGCATACTTCACTAAGGGAAATTTATTTTTACACCTATTCACCCCCCTCTAGGTGCTTATACTAGCTTTCACAACTACTTGGTGAACCGTTCGGGAACCAGACTAGACCGGTTCCAGGCACCTTTGATCCGGTACTCGATTTTGAAAATTGGGATCCAATTCCTCCAGTTCAATTCCCGGTTCCTAGATGGAATCGGACCGGACCAGACCGGGAACCAATTACCCATACCACCAATATTACATTTTTAACACACGATGTGAGATTGTTATAAATGAAGACGTAGTTCCTATCTAATAAAAATCCATTTTGCAAGCTTATGAGCAACGGCATTGTTGGGTCTACAAGTCCATATCAAACTCCAACCATGTTGTTGCGAAGTGAGAGTCCAAGACAAAAGGCTAAATACTCTAAGGGCAAGGACCTTTTCGTTGAAGAACATCACTTAAGATCTTGTAGTCATTTTCAAACACCCCTTGGTGGATACGAAGAGATGGAAAAATTTGCAGGTGAGGAGAAATCTACATCTTCCACTTCCATTGGTGAGTTCCATCTCTCGCGTCTTGTCCATGTTGGACAACTTGCAAGTGAGGACAATTTGGACAAAGGACTTAATAATAAAATGGCAAGGACCCTTTTATTGAATGACATCAATTAAGATCTTGTAGTCATTTTCAAACACCGCTTGGTGGGTACTGAGAGATCGAACAAATTGGTAGGCTAGGAGAAATTGCTGCTTCCACTTCCAATGGTGAGTTCCATCTTTGGCGTCATGTCCATGCTTGGACAACTTGTAGGTGAGGACAACTTGGACAAAAGACTAGATACTCTAACCCCTTTTGTTAAATGGCATCAATTAGGACTTTGCAGTCATTTTCAAATACCGATACTGAGAGACCGAGCAAATTTGTAGGCTAGGAGAGAAGCTGCAACTTCCACTTCCATTGACAAGTTCCATCTCTCACGTCTTGTCCATTCTATGCTTGGACAACTTGCAGGCAATGACAATTTGGACAAAAGGCTTAATACTAAAAAGGCAACGACTCATTTGTTGAATGGCATCAACAATTATGTTTCGCAATTAAATAATCCAATTTTCAATTTTTAATTGACCCTTGGATACAAATCACAAGAATGTATATTTTTCCTCAAACCCTTCGTTGAGAGGTAAAGGATTACATCCTTTTAAGAAATAAAAATTTTCTTTGGAATATGAATTAAATCAAATCAAATCGAGAGATCCCTTAACTATAAAAGGAATTAATAAAACAAATCATACTTTTACCACTAAACTAAACCAATTATACTGTGATTATTGTATATAAATGAAACTTTGGTTGAACAAAAAAAAGGTAATTGAACGTAATCATCAAATAAGATCTTGTAGTCATTTTCAAAACACTGTTTGTTGGATGCCGAGAGACCAAGCAAATTTGTAGGCTAGGAGAAAAGCTGTTGCTTTGACTTCCATTGGTGAGTTCCATCTTAGGTGTCTTGTCCATGCTTGGACATCTTGCGGGCGAGGATAACTTGGACAAAAGGCTAAATACTCTAAGGTTTGGGACCTTTTTGTTTAATGACATAAATTAAAATCGTATAGTCATTTTCAAACACTACTTGGTGAATATAGTTAAACTGAGCCCGTCTCTCGTGTCTTGTCCATGCTTGGACAACTTGCAAGCGAGGACAACTTGGAGAAAAAGTTGAAGAATCTAAGAGCAATGATCTTTTTATTGAATGGCACCAATTAAAGACCTTGTAGTCATTTTCATACATTGTTTGTTGAATACCAAGAGACTAAGCAAATTTGTATACTAGGAGAAAAGCCACAGCATCCACTTCCATTGGCGAGTTCCATCTCTCCTGTCTTGTCCATGCTTAGACAACTGAGCCTCTAGCCGATCATGCTTAAACTTCAATCCTTAATCTAGCGGGAGGAGCCATGGGTCTAACCTTTCCCCAAGTGAATAAGCCTCTTTGCTTTTCATGACTTTGTTTCATTCCTTGAATGTGTTCGAAAATCTCGTGAAATCTTGTAATACCAGCTTGATTGCCTGGAAAGGATTTGGAATAGACTAATCATGTAATGTTGCATTCCTATAACTCCACATTCTAGCACATAGAATTGCTACAAAAAGGGTGAAGAGATTGCAGTCCCTGCCCATTCTTTGTGCTATCTGTCCTAGGTCAAGGAAGAGTTATACAATCTTCTCTAACAAGCTGAAGTTACAACTAGACTAGATGTACATAATCTTGGCCAATGGGCATGTTGTGACTAGATGGACTGAATATTCCTCTAAGTTCTCACATAACAGACAATAATGGTTTGGGACATGAAATAATCTTCCTAAGTTAGTGTGATGAGGCAGAACATTAACTGCTGTCCTTCATAACATCATCTTGTGCTGCTCATGAATTTTAACTTTTCAGATTTCGTTCCAAATCTTAGAGTTCTTACCATCCTATGTACGAAACTTGATGAGCTTGTAGGTGGATATAAGTGGATTTGTTATTAGTAGCTAGCTGCCAAATTGGTCTATCAACCTGAATGGAGATCGGGACATGAATATGAAGAATGGCTTGGACTAATGTTAGGCAAAACATTTGATTTAGACTATTTATATCCCAAGTTTTTGTCCTGGAGATAACAAAGCCTCTCTATCCTCCTTTTCAAAAGAGGGTTAGGATTAATAAAAGAACGCAAATGATATGGGATGTGAGGAATCCGAGGATGATTGTTGACCTCAATCAACTTACCATCACCTACCCAATAAAGAGTTCTCAATTTGACTATTTTCTCATATCCATAATTGCCTTGCATAATGGAGATGTCGATGCCTTATCGTTGTGATTTCTAAAATTGGAGCTCCATAGATATTTCCTTTCAAGGACTTGAATCCTTAACTTGCCTCTAGTTTGGATCAATCCACGTCCAAAGCTTGGAGTTTTTTTTTTTTTTCTTTTGGGTCAAAAAAGCTTTTGTAGTATTCTCATTCAAATAAAAGTTTGGGTAGTTGAAACACGGGCTTTAGAACATAACAAATCCAAAAGACAAGTTGGGGGATAAGAAACCCAATGAGCTGGTGGAGACTTGGTCTAATGGGCATTGACGATCTAATCCACCACTTGATTGCACTCTCTTTGGCAATGGGCTCTTTTCAGGTTGGGAAAGTTTTTCACACATGCCTAGGCTTCAATGATCAGCGTGTATGCTTCTTAGTTGACTTGTTGGGTACCCTCAACCATCTCCTTCACTAGTTCAGAGCTGTTGGTCTCCATCTCCATTTTCAATTAAGCTTTCCCTTCAATGTACTTTAGGGTTTGTAGCACTGCCTCTGCCTTTGCTTGGATTGTTAAAGAAACTCGCACCGTGCGAGTGAATCCGTCTATGAGAAACCTCGGTTGTCTTGGCAAACATAGGCTATAGGCCCTTCCCTTGTTTCTTTGACATAAGATCCATTCACGTTGAATTTGAGCACGTTTGGAGACGGAGGAGTTTAGATATGAGATATGTCAATTCGCATATGCTCTTTTCCTACCATTTTTCCCACCCATTTGTTGAAGCAATCCTCCATGGCCTTTGTTGAGGTGATTATATGCTAGGGATTCAAGGGTTTGGCTCTAAAAAACCAGTCGTTGTGAGATTTCTAGATTTGCCATAATAACAGGGCTAGTTGCTCGAATGAGATTGAGGTATATTGAAAATTAGCCAGTCATTCCTCTATTCGAGTCACCTTATGACCATCTCTTCGTATTTTCACCTCAGCACCATCCCAGATTTGGTTCGTCCATGGACACATACAGAAGGGATGCTTGATAGATTCTGGGTACTTATTACATATCGTGCAGGTGGCCTCGGGTACAATATGTCTTCGACATAAGGTCTCCTTGGTTGCTAGCACGTTTTGACAAATTTGCCTAAGGAAGAATATGATTTTGGGCTGTATTTTGGCATTCCATATTCTATTCCACAATTCTCTAAGGGTTTGAAAGGATGATGATGCTTGATTCTACTTTTAGATTTCTCCTTGTGCCCTGAGCTTGTTATATGCACTCTTGACTATGAATTGGCTTGTTTTGGTTGGCTTTCACACTAGTTTGTCTTCTAGAAATTGAGGGTTTAAATGGGTAGCTAGAATTTCCTAGGACATTTCATAGTCGAAAAGCTCTTGCACTCTATTTTCCTTCCAAGTAGCATCCTCTCTATTTATCAGGTCTGAAACCCGTGATGGGTCATCTCTATTTGCAGATCCTTCGATTAAACCTCTCGGTAACCATTGATCTTCCCTTATGTTGATTTTTTCTCCATTTTCAACCATCTACTGTATTGATTGACTTATAACATTTTGTCCCATAATTAGACTTTGCCATCACCAGGAGGGTCTTGAGCCTTTCTCTACATGTAATACATCTGTGTACAAAAAATATAATTCTTTAAAAATCTGACTCCAAAGAAAATGAGGATTCTGAATTAGCTTCCACGCTTGTTGACCAAACATCGCCTCATTGAATCTAAAGACTAATCCACCCTCATCCTTTCTCGATTTAAGTGTGTCTCAATTTTTCCAATGCAAACCCGCCCTATCCTCATTATTTTTCCACTAGAAAGTTGCTATTTTTCTTTCAATGGCTTGGCAAATAGATAGGGGATTTTAAAGATAGACATAACATATTACGGTAGAGCTTGCACCACAATTTTAAGAAGAATTTCTTTCCGTGCCTTTGATAAATTTTTTTTCCAGCCCTCAAGTTTTATGTTGACTCTTGCAATGATCAAATTGAATATTTGCATTTTAGAAGCACCCCACTCAGAAGGTATTCCGAGATACTTCCCTGTCTTTCCTAGTTCGGTACTCTCATTTTATATGTCAAATTTCTCCTCAGCTCTCTTGGACAATCTTTGCTAAAGAACATGCCTGACTTGTTCAAATTTATGGCTTGTTCGAACACAAAGCAATATTGGTTTAGGATCGTAGCTACATTCTGACATTCGACTTGTTTCCTTCCAAGAATAATATTAAATCATCCACAAAAAAGTAGATGAGATAATGATGGACATAATTTGTTCAGATTAATTCCCTTTATACTGCCATTTTCTACTTTTCTTTTCAGCATCATAGATCATACATTAGCCACAGTGATGAATACGTAGGGAGAGAGGAGTCACATTGTCTAATACCACGAGTGGACTGAAAGGAGGCCATAGGTTCCCTGTTTATTTTAACACCGAATGATACTATAGAGACATATTCCATAGCCCAAGAAACCAAGTATCACAAAAACCCATTTCAAGCATGCTTGCTTCGAGAAAATCCCATTATGTATGGTCATAGGCTTTCTTCATATCTACCTTCACTACTACATGAAATTTCTTTTCTCTTTTTCAGGTATGTAGTTGATGAAGCATCTCCTATACTGTCAAGATATTGTTTTGCATTTGTCTTTTGCTTACAAAAGCATTTTGCTCCGTTGTTATCAAGTTAGGCAGCCACTATGTTAATCTATTTGCCATGACCTTTGTAATGATTTTATATCCAAAATTGCAAAGGTTGATAGGTTGAAATTGTTCCAACTCTGTGGATTGTGAATTTTCGGTACAAGGGTGATATATTTGTTATTCAACTCAGGATTAAGAGTCCCTGAGTTGAAGAAAGACCTTACCTCTCCGAACACTTTCTCTTGGATATCCTTTTAGTGATGTTGATAGAATTTTTCACACAAATCATTTGGTTCAAGAGCTTTGAGAGTACCCAACTAAAAAGTTGCTCCGGTAACCTCTTTTAGAGTTACTTCTCCAATCAAATCCCGATTCATCTCTTCTTTTACAATGCACACGATTTGGTCGATAACTGGTTGGAAGTTTCTTGGCCTTGTGGAAGTGTAAAGCTCTTTGAAATACTCGACTATCATCTTCTTTAGTCTAGTGGGATCTCGGCACCATTCATTTTGCCCATTCTTCAGCATCACTATTCTATTTCTTTGCCTCCTTTGCACTGTGGTCGCATGGAACTATTTGATATTTTTATCGTCCCATTTGAGCCAATTAATCCTAGATCTCATTTCCCAATATACTTCTTCCTGTCTCCATAGCCTCTCTATTTCTAATTTCAACCAATTCCTATCAAAATGTGAATTTGAGTTGTTGGTAATTGCCTACAACTCTCTTTTCAACATCGAAATTTGTTTTTCTACATTTATGAATCTCCTCTTACTCCATTCAGCTAGCTTTTCCGCCACTTTTCTTTTTAAGATCTCCTCTCTCCCCTCAAAAAGAATTCTAGGATTCCAATATAAGCTGTCCATATTGCTCATCATCTACCCAAAAAGCTTCGAATTTGAATTCCTTTTTGCGTCTGACATATTCAGGAAAGAGATTCAATAAAATTGGATTGTGATCCGACCCGATAATCAGTAAAGCAAACACTTCCACATTAGGGAAAGAAACCCTCCAATTCATACCACACATGGCTCTATCCAACCTCTTCATAATCAACTCTTCCCCTTCTATGTTATTTGCATAGGTATAAGCATAGCCTTTACTTTCTAAATCCATGATAGCACAAGCATTCATAAAGTTTTGAAAAGCTTTACATCTATAATTTTCTATCACTCTTCTTCCTACTTTTTCCTATTGATATAGTATTTCATTAAAATCCACAACACACAGCCAAGGGTCACCGTTAAGCAAAAGTCATTTGATAATTTTCATCCCACAATCATAGTCTTTCCTAAAAGTCGTTCGGAGCATAAACAAAAGTGATGCGCACTTTCTGTTTTGTCTCTTCCAAATTGCATATTAAGTCAACAAAAAACATGGTGCTAGAAATAATGGAAATGGTGACCTCTTCATTCTAGAACACTGCTAATCCCCCAGCCAAACCTCTCGAATTTCCTATGAAGCACTTCTGAAATTTTAGTCTTTTTTGCATCCTTTTCACGACATCTTCTTTATTCTTTGTTTCCATCAAGCATAGGATAGTGTGCTTTTCTTGAGCTACTAAGGCTCATAAAGCCTAAATTGTTAGGGAGAAGCCCAAACCTTGACAATCCAGCATATAATTTTGATGTGTAACCCGATGGTTTATTAGGGTGAGCCACCAAAGCCCATCTTTGAGCTTCTTCCAAAGTTTGTATAGGACTGTCCATCAATTGAGTCTCATCTAGCAATTCATTGTTGGATTGCTGCACATCATATGATGAGTATCTTTTTTGTTTTTTACTGACATGCGTCTTCATGTTTTTCCATTTTTTTTTAGGGTTTTGGCTTCAAAGGACCCTTGTTGGTTACATGCTAAAAAGGCTCTTCTCCCATTTGTCAATTCCTGCAAAAGATTTAACACAAACCTATTTTCCTCCAAAATCATGGCTTTCGTCATCTTGACCTTTCCTCGATTAGTTCCCCTGCTGGTGCTAATGTGTTGAGTTGCCCTTGTACACCACTAATGGTCTTGCATCCACTAGTGTCTCAGGTATGATCTCTTCTTCCATCAAATCCTCAATCGATTTCCCATAAAATAGTTCCCAATAAAGGCTGACTTCATTGCCTTTCGACTTCAATGAGGAGCCAAAAGGCAATTCCTTCATGTTCTTAAATCGGTCCTTAGCAAATTGAAATTCCTCATAGTGTTGAGAATAGTGTCCCAATCTCCTGCATGAATAACAATAGTGAGACAGTCTTTCATATCTAAAATCCATCTATAATTTCTTTCCTCTATTACTGAAAATTGACCTTGAAATTAGGGGGTGCCGAGATGTCCAGCAAGACCCTCGCCTTTCCTATCTTGTAGGATGTATACCCTCTAGATTCAATCTTAACATTAGAGACACTACCTATTTCCCTAGCCACTTTTGTTACCACTCTCTCTGAGATACATTCTATCGGCAATCCATGTATATGCACCCAAAACTCACAGGTATTAAAATTGTAGCAAGCTGGAGGTGTATCGGGCTCCCACAATTTCAGCAAGAGTAGATAATTTGCAAATGACCAAGGGCCCTATTCAAGAACCTTATCTCTTTCTATTTCCAACCAAAATCGGAATTCAAAAATGCCCGGGGCTATTGGAAATATCTCCACATTTTCCATTTTCCAAAACCTACACTGCATTTTGAAATGCTTGAAAATTTACCTTTAGATTTTGATGAAGTTGGCCGATTAAGGATAATTTGCACTCTTCTATCTTTTCGGCATGCAATTATCTCATCATCCACGGCTACTGTCTTTCTCTTGGGCCATAGCTTTCCCATTCTCTTGCAGAGGGCAGCAAGGTGAATCTCAGACTCTTCCAACTATTCCAACTCCTCCATGAAGTGGGCTTACAGTATATCTGTCAATCAACTATAGTTTAAAGGTAATAGAAGAAGGTGGTTTGGGTGAACTTGGTAATCTTGGAAATATAGCCAATGGATTAAGATGGGTAGGGTTTAGGGTTTTATGATGGAAAGAGGGTAAAGGGTCTAAGGTGGGAACATGATCAATGAGTTGCTGCCAAGTGGGTCAGCCATAGTCTCAAAGGAAGAAAATTGAAGACTGAGAGGGCTGCCGAAGATAGGTGGAGGAATGATTAGGGCTTTTTAGGGCTACCGAAGATAGGTAGAGGAAGCTCTCCTATGAGAGAGAGGAATGTTTTCTGAAAGCTTGGTGTTGGAGACAACAAAAACGCGATCATTTTACTACAGGATGATTTGGGGAACAAATGGTTTTACTATAGACCTTGATCAAGACAACCGAACCACTAGGCTCAACGGGTTGTTCAGCCTGCCTCAGCTCATCAAGACTTGAATCGCAATTTCGACAGATTAAGACAAGCATATTCTTCGTTGAACCTGGTCCTGCCAATTTAGTCCCAATCAATCTCGTTTTAAGTTCCATCATTTTATGTAGAAAATCTAGTACCTTTCATATCGTTCGGCATTGTACGTGCTCGTCTCATCGATCAATATGTCTGGATTTCAATATCTAGCAATATCATCAATTGAGAAAGGTACTCATTGCTAGGAAGTGGTTATTATTATAAGCCTCATAAGTTGTAGGTAGAATGTTTCCCGTCATGGATGTATCGATCGACGCGCTAGCTGTTGACGATCAATAGTGACCTCCTCCCCCGATTGTTTCCATCCTTTTCTTAAAGCGATGATCGGCCGGATGGACCCTAGGATGCTGAAATCCGTGATTAATGGCGTGACTGGTTCGCAAGACAGAAGAGTCTCGGAATTGTGCTATGCACGTCGCATCTGTAGACGCTAGACAGGACAGGAAGAAGTGAAATTGCGAGTCCTGCTGACGCTTTTTCGAGATTCGCCCTTCATGTGCAGATTTTCATTATTAAACTTACTGGCGAAAATCACATAATTTGCCTGTGAAAAAGAAAATTTGATTGTCATCTGATCTATTCTAAGTTTTATAGGCTATCATATATACTCTCGCCTTTCAGGTTCAGATTCGCCCTTCAGGTGCAGATTTTCATTATTAAACTTACTGGCGAAAATCACATAATTTGCCTGTGAAAAAGAAAATTTGATTGTCATCTGATCTATTCTAAGTTTTATAGGCTATCATATATACTCTCGCGCCCCCCCCCCCGCCGGCTTTCTGGAATGCCCCCGTCTCATCTCCCACTTCCCCTTCCTATATCTTTCTCTGTGATGTACTATACTTTGGATATCGTCTTGTGACTCCGGTAACTTTAAAAATAATGAATGAATGAATGAATGCTTCGTATCATTTTCTTTTCCTTTTCTTCTGACAATTACAGACTCTGAAAACGAAAAATTCCGCTTTGGTAAGGTGCTTAACATACATTTCGCATCTTCATCTCTATAGTGCATTCAGCAGAAATATTGCAGCTCTACAAACAATCTTCTTATGCAACACATACAATCTTCCACCGGTCCGAAATTTGTCATTTCTTCAAATCATGTTAATGTTACTTAGACAGATGAAAAGTCATTTTGAGAACACGGAATGTCATTCCTAGCTTATTTCTCGTGCAATTTGATGACAAAAGCGAAGAGGGCTCCCGAGATTTATTACAAACTAATAAATACCAAAACAGGTATTCCATTACCATTGCTGCTACGTTTATACTATCATGCAACAGAGCTATTTCATTCATGTTAATGTTACTTAGCTTGATGCGGAATGAAAAAGTTTTAGTACAATCTAAACAGATGAAAGCCATTTTGAGAACACGGAATGTCATTCCTAGCTTATTTCTCGTGCAATTCCATGACAACAGCTAAGAGGGCTCCTGAGATTTATTACAAACTAATAAATTCCTAAACAGGTATTCCATTGCCATTGCTACTACGTTTATACCATCATGCAATAGCCATTTCATTCATGACTTATTCCGTCCAGAAACTAAATGCGCCATTCATATACCCTCGTTTTCACATAGCTCATTTGTCTTTCTAACCAGATTTGGCACTTATTATAGTTCAAGGTCCAATAAGTAAATTCACTTAAAATTAGCTTGGCATATCCATATAACATGTGTATATGTGGCATGAGCGTTGCATGATTCACTTTCTTATGCTAATCATGTCTCGTATATGCAAAGATTGACCTTATGAATGCATAACCTCCAAAGACATTCTAGGTCAAGTTGTAACTGAGTATGCCACATCCAGAATTGCACAGAACTAGCAACATGAATAAATTACGAAGCTCTACAAAGTCATCACGTGAACTCTACACAAGTAAAACACTAGACAGCATTATTTGATATTTCAAAGGGATGGGAAAAAAAATCATTTTACAATCAAGGAACAAAAACAATAGCCTTCTTCTTAACAAGGACTTCCATCATCATCTACCAAGTTGAAATTCAAGTTTGCTCTCGGTTTATTACATCTATATTATAAGAAAATCTTACAATCTACATAAACATTACAATATTGAACCAATCAGAGCAGAGCACGTCACGAAATGTATCTGATTTCGAGATGTCACATTGTGCAGAGTATAGTTTGCATGCAACTCTTGGAGCAAAGTGCGCCTCGGGCCACAATAAAGAGATAAGCTACACAGAATGCGAATTGGGCTGTACTGCTCCTTGAAGATTTTTCACGGCACTATCATACTGAACGAAGCCCATGAACCAAAATTCATGATTATCAATAGAAATAACCTGGATGTACTTTTCAGCTGTATTGACCCTGCTTGTTGATGGGTTGACTGCCTTCAGTTGATGCAGCGGTATGACCACCTAAGTAAGGTGAAAAACATTAGGACATTCAGGAAAAAGCATCACCAAATATGAAATATAACTAGAGATAACACAAAGAAAAGAGTTGCATTCGAAGCAAGCGATCACAGATCAGTCAATGACATGCCACACACAAGCCTCGAGCCTCATTAAACTAAAATTAACTACTCTTAGGGTCACAAGCTGATTAAAACTTCCACTTGCCAAGAGGCAGAAATGGCAGTGAGCAGGAGGGTCGGAACTTAGTTAACACACCATATGTTCCCTCCCCAACCTGTGCAACATGCGAGGCTTGACCTTCTTGCGTGTACCAACAGTGTGGTATTGTGGTCTCGCCCCCGAACTGACTCACATTCACAAACCCCAATTCCCTAAGATACTTTTTTGTCCACAAAGCAGGAAAAACAATGATATGAGATTGTAAATCCAGCACCTTATTATCATCTACAACTCTTTAAGTTTCAAAATAGAAATTATTTACAACATGGATAAATTTCCATGACAACAAAACCGCAAATATGCAAAAGTAAGACAAAAAATCAAGCGATTAACAAGAGGGAGAGAGATGCATTGGTAAACAGTGGACCAAGCTCCAGCTCAAAGTTAGTTAAGAGCTTTCAAGTAACAGTCAAGTTCGACTTGTAAAATAGGTAGACTCAACTTGTCGGAATTACACAATTGATTTGAATCTTACGAAAGGAGCAGCCTTTTTTTGGGCCCATCCCTACCCCGTATTAGTAGCCCATCCATCCCACTTAGTGTACGCCAATGCCGGTCCCTGTCGTATTATAAGCTTGCATGTGATATTTTTAGCAGGAAGGTCCCCTTGAGGCTAAGCAAATTGTCATTCCTAGAATAAAAGGTTCATACAGTAGGACGTACTCCCTAGGCCTCCTCTGTAAAAGGAATCAAGCTGACCAAAATGCCAAACCATATAGGTTTGAAATGACAGAGAGCGAATTGGAATGATAAGATAATGTCATTTATTTGTCTCCTTCCCCCACCCCCAACAGCAAGATCATTATTCTTCTCTGTAAGCTATTGCACACGAAAGTATCGAGATGAATTTAAAAACAACAATGAGTTCACAAACATCAAACAAGAATACATGACTAAAAACTTGAGTCAGTTCATCATTTTATGGTATTGTAGCAGCGACTCAATTTGAACATTATAAAGTTTGACCTTTAATTTTCTAGCAGCTTCTTCGAAACCAAAACTTAAAAACTACAACATTTTCTCTAATATCACCACATATTTGTGACAAATGTTGAAAGCAGGGGACTTCGCTTATTATCTTTTAGTGAAAGAGAATTTGCATAAACTGTTTGCGATTCTTCTGCCTTTAGTTGGTCAGAATTGTACTACAAAGAAATCAGTCAAAAAGGTAGGTTCAACTTCACAGGTTAACAAAGAAAACTTTGAAGGCTGTCCATCACAACATCAAATGGAATATATCACTTGAAAGTAAAAAAAGAGAAGCTTTAACAGGGAGATCCACTTTTTCCAAAGAGAAACAAACAATCTCTTTCGCTTGTCCCTGATCTAGTAAGATTTTCTTTGTTTAGAATATATGCCGCTCTGCCTTTAACTTTCCTTCTACACTTCCTGTATACTAGAGTGGGACAAAATTAGTTATTTACATAGAAAAAGGACCCAAAGCTTGCTCCCTCTCCTCTCACCGAAATGCCAAAGTAGCATGAGATCTCCAAAATATACCCCAGCAGCAAGTGATTGTGAGTGCGTGTCATGTATATAAGCAAAAACTGTGCAAACCTCATAAGTTTCAAAAAGCAACCTAATTGGAAGCACATATAATGAATTTACTTCCTCATCATGGAATTCAACCAACACCACCTTCATTTTCAAAATGAGGCTGATACTTTTATTAGGAAGCACACCTTATAGTAACTCCATTCAGTCTGATCACCAGTTTTGTAGGAAAGAGGATTGTCGCTGCAAAATGCAAGCTTCGCCGAAGACAAGTATAAAGTGCCCATCACCGGACCAGCAGACGTGGACAAATAACATGCAAATGACTTCAGAAGCTGCTCCTCAGGAACGGTTTCAAAAGTAGCCCGGAAAATCTTCTCGTATCCGCCTTCCGCCAGAACTTTTGTTCCCTGAGCAATTCTGCTGACAGCAGCGTCAGCAAAGCTGGGGCCCGTTTTCACTGTTCAAGAAACAATTTTTGAGATGATACGCAATCCGATGATCGTTCTTTTCGTCTTTCGCTAGGTGCATCAGGTGACTTAGGAGGCAAACTTCCACATAAAATTACTCACTCCGACTTCAAGTATTAGAAACAAGGCTTTTCCAAGAGAATCGTGAATTTACGATCGGACAAGGTCGTATCAAATGGCATAGCCAGACAAACCATCAAATCCCTCGCAAGTCCAGAAATTCTCTCGTCACTGAAGTTAAGCAACAATTCTAGGGAACTCAAAAGAGGCAAGGGGGCTTACAGTGCTGCCACATGTTCCCAGCGAGATCCTCGGCCTTCTTAGTCGCCTCGGCTGCCTTCTTTCCCCATCTCCCGAGCACATCCTTCACCGACTCCATCGTATCTGCGCAACAATCGCGAGATTCGCGAATCGATCAACAACCAAAAACAAAACAAAAGGGAGACCGAAAAACAGCCCCCTCAATTTCGAATCCAATCGCCGAATCGGCGGGCACACAACTCACTCTTGACAGACGATTGCGGAGCGGGGGCGGGGGCCGGGGCGACGTAGGGATTCGACTCCGCGGGCATGGAGGTGGCGGCGACGCCGGAGATCGGAGCACGGGGGGCCTCGGGAGCAGGGGCGACGTCGTTGGGGTCGAGCGTGGGATAGGGCGCGTAATCGGCGGAGTGGGGGGCGGCGGCGGCGGCGGCGTCTCGCTTGGGAGCGGGGTCGGGCGAGGTTTTCGGCGGGTGAGCCGGATCCGATTCGGGGTGGCTCATGGCTTCCGGCGGGAGGTTCCGGCGGGGATCGGCCGAAGATCGGCCGGCGGGCGATGAGACGGTTCGAGAAGAAAAGAGGAGGAGGAGAGGCGGGGGGTCGTTCTCGGGTTTGAACGGGTGTGGATGCGACGGTCAATATCAATCGGTCTCAGATTCTTAACGTATCAGGAATAGCGACTTTGCAACGTTTTCTCTCTCTCTCTCTCTCTCTCTCTCTCTCCCTCTTTCCTTTTTTGAAAATTCTTATTTTTGTTTTATTTTATTTTGGGACTTTTCGTGTTACTTGTAAGAAATCAGATATTACCGCGGGCTTGATTTGCATGGGAGGGCCCACAACTTTTAAGAATTTGTTGATTTTCCAACCTGGGATTCTCCGATCTCGACCCAAAAAAAAAGAGAAAAGAAAACTGGGATTGTCCGAAACGCGTAACACGCTACTTAGGAATCATCCTCAGCGGCGATTTCGATTTGAGCATCCAGTGCGTTTATTTTGTGAAAAAAATAAATAATTCATAAAAAAATTAGGATTGATAAATATATGTTGCTATAAATTATTATTTTGAGTAATATCAATAATCATATTTTGAAAAAAAAAAGTATTTTTTGACTCATTTATCCTTAGGAAAGGCCCGTAAGTCTTAACTTAAAGCATTCTCCCGTTGAAAGGAGTTCGGTGATCATTTGCCTGAGAATGTGAAGGGAATCATTCAACCTTTGGGCACTCATCTCTATGCACTGTTTATATCGCTTGAGATCTCTTGGCATTGCTTTTAATTTTTCTCCATAGCATATAAAAAAAGTACGTGTGTCGTAAAAAAAAAAAAAATAGAAAGGAGAGGAAAAGAACAGTTGAGCAAAAATTTGGAGAGACAGAGAGAAAAAAAAATTGGTTTCTATCACACAGCATATAGTAAGTGAATTAATTTCTTCTTTCTAGCAGGGTACTTATTTCAAGTATCGGGTGAAAAGGCTGGTAAAAAAATCACGAGAAAATAAATAAGGTACAATTCAAATAGTATTTGTCATTACATTTTAATTCAAAAAAATTGATTAATTAGCTTGTGTGGCTTTTATATCGCAGGTATAGTGTATTTCTTTTTTAAAAAATAAATTGCAACTCAATTTTACGGATTTCAACCAAATATCGGAAAATCTTGCCATTTTCATAAAAATGATTTCTTCAAAAACCTTTTCCCGAATTGTTAAATTTAACGAAATAAAAGGAGTGTAAGATTTGACAAAAAGAACTAAGCATCACTTATATGCGGATCCACATACCACTTATCCTCTTTTTTCTTTGAACACTTGACTTAACTATTGCATAAGAGAAGTCATTGAGACAAATAGTAACGACATAAAATCTACAGAGGCATGCAGCTGATACATTGAAAGAGGTAGAGAAAATTACATTGCTGCAAATCCCTTATGATTTCATGTCATAAAACCCAATGTAAAAGGGAACGTAATACTTATTTTTCACAATACCATGCTTGATGAATATCACAGCGAGGAAGCTAGTCAGGGAGCCAGTCGAACGATTTTCCAGACTCGTCTTCCGTCAATCTCTTGTGGACGATACTGCAACCTGTAAGAAACCCATCCACAATCAACCAAAAGCTTTGTGTGAACTGAAATCAGGCCCGCCTCACTTACTTGGCATCATTCCACATGCTACGTCTATCTTTCAAGAATGCTAGTTTGAACATGTACTTGTGCACATCGTCAATTCTCTTCTGTGGAAAAAAGATCCTGTACCACAGGGACTTCTAATGCTTCCGCACAGGTTCTTTTATGTTTCATTAATAAAATTTGCTCACATCTGAACTCACGCAATATTTTCTGGATCACTCTTATTCACAAGAATCCCCATTTGCATGTGCCTTTGGGCCAGCCCAGCATTGGGCCTTATTACAGACAACATCTAATTTTCAATCGTTCACATGGGATAAAGTACAGAGCCATAGTGCCATACCAACATGGCACCAAGCCCAATATTGATCCCCAACTAAACGTGATGCAGCAAGATGTCTCCTACTATGACACTGTTAATATTAACCATGAAAAGGTAAAATAACTACAGAAAGAAAAAGCCATGTATCACAGCCAAACATTTCGAAACGATTGATAAAAAGATGACAATATCCATGCAGATTCCTCTGAACACATATCATCTAGCAATTGGCAATCGCCAAAATCCTTCCATTAGTTTCGTTTAGAGTGATTAGAAAATCTTCGGCCAGATTAGAAAGAAACTATACCTGTCGTGCAGGCGAGACTGCTGGCCTTGCCAAAATTCGATAAGCTCTGGCTTAAGTCTGTATCCTCCCCAGTGTTCGGGCTTTGGAATCAAATTCCTGCATCTCATACAACGGAAAGGAAATTTCAACCCACATTTGTGATATACACATGTACAACAGGATTTTAAAAAAAAATTCACTCCAAATCATCACAGGGTATCATTGTCAAGTAGCATAGATCATCTTTAAAATAAACAATATTAAAATATGATCAGGTTCATACAGGTAACTGCAGTTCTGAGCACTCATACAATATGGAAATCTAAGAGGAAAGGTTATGGAGCTAATCTTATATAATGAAGGTATAAACTAAAATAATCATCCTAACTTACACATTAGAAAACTTTTCCTCCAACTCTTTGTACTGTTGGTGGAGCACCTGCCTTCCAGGAACTATAGAACTCTGAAGGGAAAAAAAAATTGTCTCATAAATGGATGCTTAATTTATTAAGTGACTTATGCCAATGAATTAAACCAAAGATACCTGTTTGCTGACTATTGCTCCAATCTGACTTCCATGAGGACGGCTGTGGAAGTACTTCTCAGATTCTTCATTGGAAACTTTCTCGACAGATCCTTCCACTCTCACCTAGATTCAAAATTTCAAAATTATCAATGAAGCTTCTTGATAGTTGATTTTGGTTTGTATAACTAGTAGAAAGATTTGATAATAATCATTTATGATTGCTCTGGCATGCTAAAAACGCAAAGAAGTACACCTCATTTTAAATGAACAACCTGTCATCATCTAATATTGTGTTAGAACTATTCCAGATTCCATGCCTCTCGGAGAATTAAATTGATCTGTCATCTATCAAGCGACTGTTTTACATCAATTCACTTCCACCAGAAGTTGTAGAGTCCTCTGGAATAATTGACTCATCACTAGATCAGACAATTTGGAACACAGTCCTCAGATTTGCATGATTACCTGACGGTTGAGGCTTTCCCAGTAGAAAAGCAGCGATGCCCAAGGATTTTCAGATAATTGACGTCCCTTTTGACTTTCATAATTGGTGTACCTAATGGAGGGAGCAATATATATTAAATATTTGGCCATCAAAAGTCCATATTTGGCACCTGGGCAACATTGCAATGGCCAAAAAAAAAAAAAAAAAAAATAGCCCTGACCAGACAAAGCCATCTTCGTCAACTCCTTTCAGCAAAACCATGCGTGATGAGCTGTGACAAAACAACAACTTTTTGAATCAGACTAATTCCTCCATGTTTGTTGACATGTCATTGTTTCAAGACATACACCACAAAATTGACATGCTGATGTCGACAACCCACTATAAGCTCTTAGCCATGAAAGAGCTGTCACTGCAGCAAGACTAAGAAATTTTCTGTACCTTTCGTCTAATTAGGAAGTTCTTAAACAATTTTTGGGCATGTCAAACTCTTATAAAAATAGGCAAATGGAGTTAAGACTTTCATAGATACCATCGAGTCATCATCTGGACGATAGTCGACTCAACTAGAGAATTCCACGATGTGATAATTAGAAGACGGAGTGGAAGGAAGCACAAACTTACGGTTTCCCATCCTTGCCAGCAGTTGACAATGCCATGGCATTTGATTCCCGCAACCCAGCAGCCACTGCTTCTTCAAACCATTTGCGAAACTACAGGAAGTTGTCACTCGTTGGGGTTAAAGGGGAAGGAATCGTGGGTCAATAAGTAAAACTATTTTGTACAAGTTGAATAAATGTGTGCTGGACATAAAAAATTACAGTAGATGATAAACTCATTGAAAGAGGTGATATCGTTTATCCTTTACAACTACCTGCTTGATGGGGTCAGCGTCGACTTCTTCCTCATGAAACTCTGGTGAAATGTAGTTCTCCCTCATAGCTGATATATCAACTTGAGGGGCCTTGCCAATATGGACACACATTGATGCTCCGGGATATGGAGGAAGCCGGAGGTTATATTTTTCTGCTATAGGTGGTGGGACAAATCTACCCCCTAAAAAATGATGTGGACCATGAAATTGCTTTGCGCACAACTTTGGAGCAGTTAGAGAAACCTAAACAAATGAAAACGTACAGGAAAAACGTTGATTTTTTAGTAGCTTGTAAAGAGCAACCACCTTATTGGTATGATGCATTAATTGAACACTTTAGAAGTCCCACAAGAAATATACCAACATATCAGGCTTGATGCCTTCACCACTGATGTCCCCTTCTTCAACATGCCATCCGGAAGGGATATCTATGGAGACAATTACAGGAGATTTCTTATTTGTTTGGTCACTCTTCCGCATTCCAACCAATCTTCTCAATATATCGTCAAAAGGTGGTCTTGCAGCACCTGAGGAATTTTAAAATAAGTCGATACCTCAGAGAAAATGAAAAAGGAAAAATCATACAAAGAAAATTAAGCCAGAAGTGCCGGAACATAAAGAAATGAACAGAGGAGTACGAGTACAGTGAAGGAAATACCTTCTCCTTGCATGCGCACAGAGAATATGACTCTATCAGAGAGACCATCAAGAATGCAGGACAGTGATATATCCCAGTTTTTGTTACAGGGGGAAATTATTTTATCATCATTATCCTAAAGACAATTTCCGTCAGTGAGAAAATAGTTTATCTTTAAAAGTCCAACAATCATATTTTTCCTAAACATTGTACTCTTGCGTGTTTGGTTTGGAATTTTCACCTGTTTAAGCCCTTATGGAAATTTAGTGGAATTAAATAATTGTTAGAGAAGAAGCACCACTCATATATGTACACACACATACACACACACACACACACACACACATATCCCGCAAAATCGAGTAGGATTAATATCCTCCAACTCCACAAAGTGTAGCTTTGTCCATAAAGAAGAAGAGAGTCTATTCAAGTTATGAGACAGGCATCAAGTGAGCCTGCGATGAGTACGTGAAGTCTGTTCAGACTCCACAAGAATCGAAATGCTAAAGCACAAAGTTATAAATTAAGAGGCTTCGCTTCACATATTGACATTCTCCTGCCATTTAAACATAACGTAGTATGTCAAGCCTTTGCTATTCAAGTCAAATAGCAGTATCAACATGTAAGGAGAGTAGCGGGTTGGTATCCTTATATCATTACAACTTGTAGGGACTCGGACGAACCTTACATTCCAGAAATAAAACAGAGATAATTTTCAATCAACATGGAACACCAAAGAAACTACCAAAAGAGAAGATTTAACCTTATCCTTAAACTTTGGATGTTATAGTAATTACCATGGAATGAGAACCCAAATACTGCATCGAGCAAGATATCGTACTCTGTTGACAAGTCTGGAGGAAGATCTTCTACTGACAAGAAAGGAACTCTCAGAGATTCGAGCTGCAGGCAGGAAGATACCAGTAAGAAAATGTAAAAGCTGGCACTAAATAACTGTTCCGGCATATTGGATATGAAATCGTGTCCAACCTGAGTAACCAGACCAGTATAAAGAGGCTTTGGAGTACGCTTAGGATAACAAATGTATGGCTTGTACCCAAAATGAAACAAATGGCGAGCAGCTACCAGGCCATCACCACCATTATTCCCAGGTCCACATATTGCAAGAACGCGCTTATACTCGCTGGCTTTGTAGACCTGCAAACACATCGCATTCACAATTAGCCAGCATTGCACCTACCCAAATTCTAAATGCTAAGAAACCCAAGTAGATTGCAGCCAGCAAAAAGTTGGAGCAGTAACCCCATAATTCCACTGCAGAGTTCTGGAAACAATGTCATGGCAAGTAGCAATGTACTTCTCTTGGCCAATAGAAAGAATTAAAAAAACAAAAATTGGCAATGTCTTGCCGGACCAATTGGGACATTCAAGTCTACAGTTACATTATCTCTAAAGAAAAAACTTAAACAGAATCTCAGTACAGACACAGATTCTACAAACTTTAGATGCTTATAATCCATTGATGCATAAAACAGAGAGTATAAACTCTAAAATTAACAAATCATTTAGCCAAGCCATCTGCTGACCGCTTATTTCTTATCCCGCATCCTCATCTTAATTATTAACGAATCCTATTGCTCCCCAACAATGCCTCCATGCCATTGCGAATAAATCAAACAGTAGCCATATAACGGAATCAAAGAGAGGCAAGCAAGGCCGTACCTCGGCAATTGAAGTCGCCACGCTCAGGCCAGCCAACTCCTGCAGAAAACAAAGCCCAAAAAGATAAAAATAAAAAATTAGTTCGAGCTAGCTGCAAACGAAGACTCCACGCCCCAAAAACACGACAACCACAGACAAGGCGACCGCGGCGCAATCGCAGCAATGACAATTCGAACACTCGGGCACTGACCATCAGCTGATCGACGCTGAAGCCGAGGGGGCCCATGAGTTCCTCGTCGATCTCGGCGGCCTCTCTCTGCGTGAGGTACGACACGGAGCTCGGATCGCTCGAGCAGCTCTCCAACCGTCCCGCCATCGCGCGACGCTCGCAGTCCGACGTGGAGCAGAAGGGACGAATCGCGGGGCTCCAACCGCCGCCAGAAAACCCCTGGGCAAAGAAGACGTACGAAGAAGAAAGAAGGGGGAAGTGAAAATGAACTCGAGCCGTCGACAAGATGGCGAGCCACAGAGAGAGAGAGAGAGAGAGAGAGTAGAGAGAGAAGACTCACGGAGGAGAGAGGACGGAGGTGGTGGTGGCGGTGGTGGCGGTGGGGAGAAGGAGGAAGGGAGGGTTCAAAAAGGGCGGAGCGGAGGGGAGGGAATGAATGGAATTGGGCGAGGAAGGAGCATGGCATCGTCGTGGTGGTTCTGGTGGTGATTCTGTTGCGTAGGATCGTCCACATGCTTGCTACGCACGAGCATCATCGTATCGTCGCACGAGAATTTTAGTGAGGCGATGGTTCTCTCGCCCGTGCATCGGGTCGTTTCTCGAGCCCCGTTGGAGGTGGTCTTTAGAGCTTTTTTTGTGGATGAGTTTGGGACAGCAAAGTTGCGATTGGGCTTACTTGTTCGCTAGTTGCTGGGAATTACGGTGCGGCGGGGCACAATCCCGATTGTGCGGCCTGGCCCGGCGCGCTTCTGTGGATGCTTGCGCCGCCTATTTGGGACGGTGGTTCTCAGATGTACCTATTTTACTATGTAGATGCGTTGAGAGGTGTTCGTAACTATTTTCTTTATCATCGTGAAAATACTAGAACTGGAGACAAACCTTTTGTCTAATACCAAGCGTCGATATATTTAATTAGAGAAACAATTGAATCTAGAAAGATTTGAATTCAAAATTCCAAGCTCTAATACCAATATTGGATAGTCTTTGGCCTATTTTAATCCAAAAGTTAGCTCAAAAAGTAAGATTCTTCCTCACATTTATAAACTAACCACTAGCTTCTTCCACAATTGATACGAGACAACATCAACAACCTTCCCCTCATGTATCGGGCTCTAGGTTGAAGTCGCAACAACCTGTAACTTTCCCTCGTGACTCTTGGATTCAGACTTGTTAGATGAAGGTGTGGTGGGGCTCTTGATTGTTGGGTCCAAACCCGAGCTTTGATACCATGTAAAAATTTGGTGGGATCACTGTCTACCGTTCTAATAACTTAAATTATTAGATAAATGTGTATTTTAATATTTAATTATTCTAATATTCCCTATAATGAAGATGATATGAACATTGCCTACACCGGACAAAATAACATGATGAATAATTATATTCAATTAAGGGTATGCGCAATAAAACGCTGATATGAAGAGTCTCCTATATATACAATTATTAAGGAAATAAAACTAAAGGAAATATCATGATTAACTTTAACAATATCATTTTCATTTCTCGTGTAGCATTATAAGCAAGAAAGAATATTCAAAACTTTGATTGCACGGAGAGACAAAACACTTGAGGTAATTTTCTTTTTCACCACTAAACGAATCCTCCTTTTTTAAGAGCAAGTATAAAATTGACACTTTGCTTCTTTCAATAACAGAACACAACCATTTGTTTAGAATTCAGAAAATTAAAGAAAATTAGAGAACCATTCCAAATTTCTCACATGAAGTGCAAAGATGAGGTTGATTATTGCACAACAAGGACAGTCAGGTGATTTTACCAGGTGCACTTTCTTAACGTAAAATAGGTAGCAATTTCTTTGTTCTACCTTTCTATCGTTTTTCTTTATTTAACTTTATCTTTTTTTTTTCCTTTTGCTTTATAATAAGAAATATAAGTTTATAAGGGCTAACTGAGAAATATAAAGTCAAACAAAAGTGTGTTTTGGCTTAAATATAAAGATGGATAGATTATACAATTAAGTCATGGTTCTGTTACCCGTTCGAGATGAGAAAATCCACTTATGGAAAGGTTGATAGATTTAAGGAGTCGTTTTTTAACCAAACTTTGATTCAAATGAATGTCAAATTTATTTTAAATTTAATATGAATAAATGCCAATCGATTAATGTCCCCATTCTAATTTAACTGTTAGCTCATGAATATATACCCCAATTTGATTGAATGACTACACTCACGAACAAGGATTGCCAAGTAGTAGCACTAAAGTATTTATGCATAATTGTTGAGCTGCCTCAAATTTTTTGCTGTTCACATATACTTTCAAGAAACTACATTTAATAATTTTGTAATTTGTTCAAATTTTTCGCTATCTATTGATTTAAAGAAACTTTAAAAAATAAGACGTGTTAATGAAGATTGAAAAGTCCAATTTAAAAAAACTCTTGTCTAATTTATCTTTCTTTTTTTTGTCGGATATATATTTATGGTTCGAAATTTTGAATGATCGTTAGCCGACAAAATAAGAAGAAAGAGGGACAAAATCATACGGCCTATCATGATCCGCCACGTCCGCGGGAAAGACACTTTCTCTCTCCGCCAGCTCATCCATCTTCCGCCACGTCACTTTGCCGCGCGAAGATGAAACGTTCGAAAAACAGAAAGAGAGGCTCCAGCGTCCGCAACAAAAAATCTTCACCGGAATCCCAAATCCCCTCCTCGAGCCTCACCGGAATCCGCGTGAATCATGAAACATCAGCAGCCGCTCGTTCCATCCTAGTTTTTTCCCCCTTATCCTCGCCCCGTGTCAGCTTCAAGTTTTCTGGCTTCGATGGCGGGAAGTTCCGGCCATGGTGGTCCGCTCCTTGGCGGAGCTGTTCCCTTCCGATCGCAGTGAGTGATGCTCTCTCGGTTCTTCTCCGGTGCTTGCAGTCTCTGCAAGCATGTTCGAGGAGCCTCTTGGTTGATTCAGGATTGGATTCTGATTCTGGTCTGGTTTTTGCAGTCTCGATGGCCAGGGGCTAATGCTGAGAGCAGCGGCGGTGGCAGCTTGGCCCGATGAAATAATGCTGCAAATCGATCCGGTGGACGGCGGATTGGATCACGAGGTCGTCGGTGGTCTCCGCAGGCAAGTCCACCGATTGAGAGACGTAAGTTTGATAGATGAGCTCAGTTTTCCCCTCCCTTTTGAGCCAAGGAGTGTGCTCTTTTTTTTCGGTAACTATTCGACTACTAGCTGGCCGGATGCATTGCGATTTGCAGTATCTGTGTTACTATGATCGAATTCATGATTTCTGGCTATGGCGCTTGCAGTTTCATTGGAAAGACATGGTGCGATCTCGATATTCTTTGGGCAATCAAGCATAGCTTGAGCATATCAGCAAGTTCTACGCACTCTCATTGGGTGGTAAAAACTGTGGAAATGATTGCTTAGAGTTGAGCACCAGAGGTTACCAGGGAATAGAATCTGCACTTTTGTCGTTTGTCTGTTCTCTCATCCCCATGGGGGAGAGATCAATCATAATAACTTTTTTCTTAGAAAAGCTGAGATTGTAGTTTTTAAGAAGTGTCAAGAGTTAACTATGGAAGCTGCCATTGCTTTTGTGCAGGTAGCCCAGGAGATAGACAGAGAGGGGAAGTTCCAGAATGACATGCTCAATCAGCTGGTATATATTTTACTTTGGACAGATAGCCATCACTTACTGTTCCTTCCTTGAAACCTTTAGGTTGGGCTATTTTTGTTTTTTTTATGTTTGTTGATAAATCATAATTAGTAGGAGAATGGCTGAATGATGCTGTCTGTTCACTGTGCTAAAGTTCTTATATATTGTGGGAAATGAAACAGGTGGAGGATACTTTTTTTCATAATCGTGTAATTGCCCTGTAGTATGCGGCAACCATGCTGTGCAATCAGGCTATCAGCAGCCTGGAAGCAGCATTAATAATAAACAAGATTTGGGAAAACTATGAGATTGATGTGAAAAGAGTGGGCAAATCATTCAAACACCTTGTGTTTTTGTTAAAATATGATCCATTTTGTGAAAACTCTAGAACTCACTAGACTACTCTAAGTATGCTTAATGGAGAAGGAACAAAGTTAGCAGCAACAATTTGCTTCAGGCAAAAGTAAATGAAAGTCAACATTAGTGGCTTGAACGTGGGCAGCAAGAAGTCAGATTAAAAAAAAGGAAACTAAAGCCAACAAAAGGAGCTACAAAGAATAGAAAAAAGGAGAATAAGGGAGAAGCAACCACAAGATTCGGAAGAAGCCGCAACGAGCAGAAGACAAAGAAGCAAGCCCAAATTTTATATTATTTTATTCAAAGTCGGTAGAGAAGGTGGTGAATTCACGCCTATAAGTAGGAGTTAGCGGTTGTTGTTCAAAGTAGTAGAAAATCAGAAATGCTTCCTCCCTTGTAATACCAACTATCATAATAAAATTCAGTTTGTGCTTTCACTCCATTACTCACTCCCTTGCCATAGTTCACACATACTTGCACACACACGCTTCCGCAAAATCCCAACAGTGGTATTAGAGCCACGTCTTTGGTTGGTATAGGGCGTTTGTCCTAACCACCCTTTCCCAAAATTATCCATCCAAATTTCCAATAACTAAACTATGGCCAACTCTACCTCATCCTCATTTCCTATTCCTATCTTTGATGGAAATAACTATGATTATTGGAGCATCAAAATGACCACGTTCTTGATGGCCCAAGACTTATGGGACATCGTCGAAAGTGGTTATGAGATTTCACAAGAAGGTGCAAGTGTTCCAAAGGATCAACTACAAAAGGATGCAAGGGCTCTATACTTTATTAAGCAAGCACTCTCGGAAACAGTATTCCCGAGAATAATTGGAGTGAAGACTGCGAAGAAGGCTTGGGAGACATTACAAGAAGAATTTCAAGGCCGAACAGTACGAACTATTCAACTTCAGACTTTGAGAAGGGAATTTGAGAATTCTAAGATGAAAAATTATGAGACCGTTCAAGAATATTGTGGTAGATTGAAACAATTAGTAAATCGAGATGAGATCTTATGGAGATGATATCACCGATCGAGGGTTGTTGAAAAAATATTGGTGACACTCACTAGAAAATACAATTCTATTGTTACTACTATAGAATCATCAAAGGATTTAAAAATCCTCTCGGTGAGTGAGCTAATTGGCTCTTTAGAAGCATATGAAAAAAGATTGCAAGTACGGGAAGAAGATACGGTTGAAAGTGCTTTTCGGTAGTCAAAAATGAACATACGGTCTCATAATCCTAAAAGTAGTGGAAGAACCTCATGGAAAAATAGAAGAGGAGGAGAAACTACATGGAAGGAAAAATATCCAGTTTGTGGTATTTGCAAGAAAAATAATCATTTGGAGAAGGATTGCTGGTTTAAAAATAAACCACAATGCCGCTATTGTAAAAGGTATGGCCACATAGAAAAATTTTGTCGCTCTAAAATAGATTATAGAGCGAATTATGTTGAAGAAGAAAAAGGAAAAGAAAAGGAAGAAGAAAATTTAGATAATTTATTCTATACGGGCCGGGTGGAAAAAGATGAGAAGAATGATCCATGGTATATTGATAGTGGGTGTAGCAATCACATGACGGGAGATGAATCTATATTCACCAATATTGATACATCGGTAAAAACACAAGTGAGATTGGGTAATGGTGAATCGGTTGATGTGAAAGGAAAAAGGGACTATAGCTGTTGAAACTAAGAAAGTCCCGAAATACATTCATGAAGTATATCTGGTTCCAAGTCTTGCACAAAATCTACTCAGTGTGGGACAAATGATTCAGAATGGGTATTCTTTATACTTTAAAGGAGATACTTGCACTATCTATGATAAATATAGGAATCATGTTATTGCCTCTGTGAAAATGGAGAACAAGAATTTTCCTATTCGATGGAAACATGTCAAAGATATAGCTATGAAGGCTCAACTTGATGATTCATGGCTATGGCATTGGAGATTTGGCCACCTCAACTTTTATGGGCTAAAAATTCTCCATCAGAAAAATATGATGAGAGATTTTCCAGCCATTACAGAATTTCAGATGTTTGTGAAGGCTGTCTTCTTGGAAAGCAACAGAGGAAGTCCTTCCCATCTGGAGGCACATGGAGAGCTAAGAAGCCATTGGAACTTGTCCATACGGACGTGTGCGGTCCGATGAGGACACTTACACCCGATCAGAATAAATATTTCATCCTATTTATTGATGACTACACTAGAATGACATGGGTCTACTTTCTTCGAGAAAGATCGAAGTTTTCTATATTTTCAAGAAATTCAAGAACCGCGTCGAGAATCAAAGTGGCTGCAGAATCAAAGTCCTAAGGAGCGATAGAGGCATGGAGTATAATTCAAGGGAGTTCAATAAATTCTGTGAAGATGAAGGAGTCCATCATCAAGCGATGTTGGCTACGCTCCGAGCAAAATGGAGTAGCGAAAGGAAGAATAGAACCGTCATGGAGATGGCGAGGTCCATGCTAAAGGAGAAAGGCCTTCCCAACACTTTTTGGGCAGAAGCGGTTTATACTTTGCAAAGTATACCTATTAAACGGGTGTCCAACTAAAGCTGTTCAAAATAAAACACCCGATCGAAGTATGGAGTGGACGGAAGCCTTTAGCAAAGCATCTCAAAGTGTTTGGTTGTATTTGCTACGTTCACATCCCTAATCAAAAAAGGAGCAAGCTCGATGAGAAGACCGAAAAAGGAATATTCATCGGCTATAGCGATCAATCAAAAGGCTATCGGGTATACAACCTAAAAACTAAGAAGCTCATGATCAGTCGAGATGTCGAGTTCGACGAAAATGCCGCTTGGAATTGGGATGAAGAGAAGATTGAGAAGAAGTATGTCAACTTACCAGACATACCTCCTACACGTGAGGAATCAACACCTCAAGAAGAAGGCGGAACATCGGATTCCTCCACTCAAGACGTAACACCACCATCCTCTCCAAGCCCAGCACAAGAGGAGTCTACTTCGAGTCTCCTATACTAAGGGTAAAGTCTCTAAGGAAAGTCTATGAAACATGCAATTTTATGTCCTTAGAACCAGAAAACTATGAAGATGCTTCCAAAGAAGAAGTTTGGATTAAAGCCATGGAGGAAGAAATTAAAATGATTGAGAAAAATGAAACTTGGGAGCTCGTTGATCGTCCGAAGACAAAGAAATCATAGGCGTAAAGTGGGTCTACAAGACAAAGCTTAATGCGGATGGATCAATTCAGAAGCACAAGGCAAGACTCGTAGCGAAAGGATATTTGCAACAACCAGGTATTGACTATACTGAAACTTTCGCTCTTGTTGCTCGCCTTGATACTATCCGAGCACTCATTGCTTTAGCAGCTCAAAAAGAATGGAAAATTCATCAACTTGATGTAAAATCAGCATTTCTAAATGGATACCTCCAAGAAGAAATTTATGTAGCTCAACCAAAAGGCTTTACTATCAAAGAAAATGAAGAAAAGGTCTTAAAGCTTAAGAAGGCCCTATACGGGTTAAAACAAGCACCACGAGCGTGGTATAGTAGAATTGATGAATACTTTACCAAGCAAGGATTCAGGAGGAGCATGAGTGAGCCAACGCTCTACATCAAGACCCAAGGTAATTCTGACACACTTATTGTCTATCTATATGTGGATGATCTCATATATACAGGGAACAATGAGACAATGATTCGAGAATTTAGAGAAGAAATGATGAAGACATTCGAGATGACAGACTTGGGCTTGATGAACTATTTCCTCGATATTGAAGTCAATCAAGATGAAGGAATTTTCATTTCACAAAAGAAATATGTAGAAAAGCTCCTTGAAAAATTCAAGATGAATAATTGCAAAACAGTGGCAACGCCACTTGTGATGAATGAGAAACTACTGAAAGAAGATGGAGCTGAAAAAGCAGACGCTTCACTCTACAGAAGCCTAATTGGAAGTTTACTATATCTTGCGCTACATGACCATATATTATGTACGCGACAAGTTTACTATCACGGTTCATGCGAGTCCAAGCCAAATTCATTTTGGAGCAGCCAAGAGAATTCTAAGATACTTACGAGGAACCACCGATTATGGTATTTGGTACCGACCTAGTGCAACAACTAAGCTGATCGGTTACAGCGATAGCGATTGGGCGGGATCATCGATGACGGGAGGAGCACCACTTTGGTTATGCATTCACATTAGGCTCTGGAATATTTTCATGGACATCTAAAAAACAAGACATAGTGGCACAATCCACTGCAGAAGCAGAATATGTTGCAGCTGCTACAACTACTAGTCATGCAATATGGCTTCGAAGAATTCTGGAAGACATTGGAGAACCACAAATGGAATCAACGCCAATATTTTGTGACAACAAGTCCGCAATAGCAATATCAAAAAATCCAGTCTTTCATGGAAGAACGAAGCATATTAATATAAAATATCACTTCATTCGTGAAGTGTAAAGCAAAGGAGAGATCGAGTTGAAGTATTGTAAAAGCGAAGATCAAATTGCAGACATATTCACTAAAGCATTACCATCAACAAAATTCGAGACATTGAGAGACATGCTTGGTGTATCACAAAAATGGATCAAGGAGGAGTGTTAAAATATGATCCATTTTGTAAAAACTCTAGAACTCACTAGACTACTCATACTTAAGAATTAAGTATGCTTAATGGAGAAGGAACAAAGTTAGCAGCAACAATTTGCTTTAGGCAAAAGTAAATGAAAGTCAACAATAGTGGCTTGAACGTGGGCAGCAAGAAGTCAGATTAAAAAAAAGGAAACTAAAGCCAACAAAAAGAGCTACAAAGAATAGAAAAATGGAGAATAAGGGAGAAGCAACCACAAGATTCGGAAGAAGCCACAACGAGCAAAAGACAAAGAAGCAAGCCCAAATTTTATATTTTTTATTCAAAGTCGGTAGAGAAGGCGGTGAATTCACGCCTATAAATAGGAGTTAGCGGTTGTTGTTCAAAGTAGTAGAAAATCAGAAATGCTTCCTCCCTTGTAATACCAACTATCATAATAAAATTCAGTTTGTGCTTTCACTCCATTACTCACTCCCTTGCCATAGTTCACACATACTTGCACACACACGCTTCCGCAAAATCCCAACAGTTTTGAAAGATTATCGACTCCCCCTGTTAGAATCTCTTTGATCCACCCAATTAAGAAAGTACAATCATGTTTACCATGCTTTTTATTTAATAAAGAATTCAAATATATAGAAGCTAACTAGGAATGTATCAGTTTGTGTATTTGGCAGAACCGGGTGAGTGCCATTCGACTAATCTGTCACAACAAATGGAGTGACTGCCAAAACACGATGGTGTGAGATTAAGTTTCCTGATGAAAATCTGCAGGTCTTCTAATTCAAGCTGCTCGTTGCCTGTATGTTTATTCTTCATGTGACTGTGTGAAACATTATGAGCTGCATTTGGTGACCTGCATATGCAGCTGAATAATATAAAAGTTATCCTCCCCGGCGTTTTAGGGCATTGCAAGTATTGGATAAGATAACCTTGAAGACCAACCTCAAAAGGATAGTTAGGGTAACCCTTACTTATCCAATAAGTTAAAAAGTAAAAACCAGTTCGCCTTCTCACTATTCAACAAGTGAAAAGTCCGGATGCAACTACAATTGATGGTGAATTCCGTGTCCAGTGAGGTGGCTGCTGAAGGTCATTGTCTTCATTGTCAATAGTTTTCTGTTGTTGAAGGTCATATTTTTTTTGATTAATATGTGCTCTCTTTCCCTCCCTCTGCTGATGTCATTTATCTGTTCACTGCTTCTGCTTTGAGAAACTTGTTATCTGGACAATACATGCCAATGCCTAACATTCCCATTAGCTTTGGCTCGACAACGCAAACCCTTCAAAGAATGAACAACTAAAGAAATAAGAAAATAGTATTTGAGGTAGCATCATGAATCTTGATTCGCTTTCCGCTTGAGGTACCAGCAGTTTCCTGGCTATTAAGCCATTTCCAGCTGTTCTCAATGATTGTTATCACATGGAGCTTCATTGTCAGCTGGAGCCTGTAGCAGCTCTTATATGTCATCCTGTCAGAATGCAGAGTCGTAGATTATTAACATTTACTGGTCTGGAGACGCTAAAATGGCCCGTCATTTTCTGATGTTATTTGATGTCTTGATAGCAATTGACTCTGATCAAAGCTCTTGCAGGTGTGAAGAACATGGCAGGAGACTGAACAAGAGCATTGTCCAGCATGGCTCAGACAATGTCATCCACATCATCGTGTTTGCAATGATTTGTTTCTTCCCGGTCTACCTCTGGTACAAAATATCTGGATGATGAGGAGTTGGTGTAGAAAATTATTCACATAAACGACTAATCAATCAAGAAGAATAGGATCCATATATGACTGTAAAACACCGAGATCGATAAGCACAATGGAATAAAACATACCTATTTGAGCCATTACTTCACTTGAAGAAAAACAGATCACTCTGATAGTCAGAGATCTATCGGAATGCTAGGTCTTCCTCTCCATGAAATTGATAGGTATAACCTACCCTTTTATAGGCTAGAGAGGGGACCTAGCAAACCCTAATCAATAGCATGTCAACTGGGCCATTCCCATTACGGGTTTCAGTTAAACACAATTGCTTACACTTTGCTGCTCAACTAGGCCCGTTATTAATAGATGCCAAAACCCAATTTAATAAGATCACTCTAGGGTTTAACAAATATTAGAATATCGATTAACCCAATTATTCAAAATAGAAAATTAATTAATTAATGTAAGCTCATATTATAGGAAATTTCTAACATTCTCCCACTTGGGCTACATTAATTAACTTATTTTTTTTTGAAAAATATTTTATATTAAAATGACACTATCGGGTTAATAACTGAAAATTTTGTTTTATGTGGCCACAACTTTAAAAAAATAATATTCCAATAACGACATCTCAAAACCAATCCAATCCTATATAACCTTAGTACAGAACTAAGGGGATCAATGTGCTAGAAAATACCACAACACATAACCTTCCATAATCACATATAATAAGTATTATATTTTCATGGATCATTGGCCTAGCAGTGTAGTAAGAAATAGTACCAACATGTGATCAAAATATACACTATTTCTTATCGGTCCTCAATGCAATTTCTCAACGACATGAAATTGCATTAGCACAATCTCTAAACAACATGAAATTGCATGACTGTCACAATCCAACATGAGATCTCATAATCATTAACATCCAGTCATCTTTAAACTAAAATTTGTTTAAAGATATTGTTTTATACTTCCATTTTTCAATCAATAGGAGAAAAGATAACAATAGAATCAATAATAATGATCATTGAAAATAAATGCTTTAATAGACATTATGAAAGCATTATTAGTCTGCATATAACTATAATATCCTGAAATACAAATTATATAACTCCTACTAACAAAAGAAATCAAAAGAATCTAAAACACCCATATTCTTTACATGTTCTTTAAACAAAATGGGTCGTAAGCCTTTTGTTAGAGGATCAGCCAACATGGACTCAGTTATGATATTTTCAATCACAATGTCTCCTTTTTTGACCAAGTCCTTAACACTATAATATTTGATCTCTATGTGTTTGGACGCATTGCTAATATATCCAGCCATCATAAAAATATATCTAGAAGTTGATATTCTGTCATCCGAACAACTAGCAAAATCAGCATCTGAATATCCAATCACCTTTAGGTTCTCAACTTTGCTATACACGAGCATGAAGTCTTTTGTTCGTTGTAGATATCTCATTACTTTTTTAGCTGCAACCCAATGTTCATGACCTGGATTCGACATATATCTTCCAAGAGTATTTACAACAAAAGTAATATCAGGTCTGGTACATACTTGTGCATACATAAGGCTGCCAACTGCACTAGCATATGGAACATTCTTCATTACTTCTTTTTCAACATCATTCTTGGGCTATTGTTCTATGCTCAATTTATCTCCTTTCACAACAAGAGGAGTGCCGGACACCTGGAGTGCCAAAATTTGGCACGGAGGGACACTTAAGTTCCTAAAGTTAGGAAAGTGACACTTAAGTGCCAAAATCAGAGCAAAATGGATCACTTAAGTGCCACTCCTGCGAAAATTCGGCCAATATGCTGATGTGGCGATTTTCTGGCGAAATAAGTATAAAACGACATTGTTTTGATGCTGACGTGGTAAAAAATTAATATAAAAATTAATTAAATTAAATTTAAAACTAAATTTATTTAAAATATTTAAAAAAAAAAGGGAAGGGGCGGTTGAGGGTTGAGCCCTTGCCATCGCGCCTCCCCGCCGCCGCCGAGAAGGGCCGGCGACGAGGAGGGGAGGGTTGGACCGGGTTACCGAGCCCCGGCGGGGGCTAGTGACCTCGGCCGACCGGCCGGCGAGGGCCCACTAGCTCTCGCCCCCGATCCGGGCGAGGGTCGCAGCCCTCGCCTAGATTCGGTGGGGGTCGGCGGCCCTCGCTCGGTTGGGCCAAGGGCCGCCGCCCGCCGAGGCGAACCCCAGCGGGCGGCAACCTTTGGCTCGGCCGGGTGAGGGTCGTCGACCCCCGTCGGATCTGGGTGAGGGCCATGAGCCCTGCCCTGCTGGCCCAAGGGCCGTCGACCCCCGCTGGATCTGGGCGAGGGCCGCGACCCTCGCCCGGATCGGGGGCGAGGGCTAGTGGGCCCTCGCCGCCGGTCGGCCCGAGGTCATCGGCCCCCGGCCGGGGCTCGGTAACCCGGTCGACCCTCTCCCCTCTATCGCCGGCCCTTCTCGGCGGCGGTGGCCAGGGCTCAGCCCTCAGCCGCCTTTTCCTTTTTTTTTTTAAAATGTTTTAAATAAATTTAATTAATTTTATATTATTTTTTACCACGTCAGCACCAAAACGACGTCGTTCTTGTATTGTCTAGCCACGTCAACGTGCAAAACAACGCCGTTTTGCACTTATTTCGCTGGAAAATGGCAATGTCAGCATTTTGGCTAGAGTAGCACTTAAGTGATCTATTTTGCTCTGATTTTGGCACTTAAGTATCACTTTCCTAACTTTTGGCACTTAAGTGTCCATCCGTGCCAAGTTTTGGCACTTGGACTGAACTTCTCCCCAACAGGAGCTTCACCTGACTTGCAGGTTTGTATATTTAATCTTTTCAAAATATGATCTATATAACTTTTTTGAGATAACCCCAGAACCTTCTTAGATCTGTCACGATGAATCTCAATGCCTAGAACAAAAGAGGCTTTCCCAAGATCTTTCATATCAAACTTTGTAGATAGAAAACTTTTTGTGTCATTCAATAGATTAACATCACTTCTAGCAAGTAAAATGTCATTTACATAAAGTACTAAGAAAATATATTTACTCCCATTTACTTTCATGTAGATGCATTGATCAAACTTGTTTTCTTCAAAGCCGAACGATCTCACAACTTTGTGAAATTTCAAGTACTACTGACGTGATGCTTGTTTGAGACCATAGATGGACCTTTGAAGTTTGCACACCATATGCTCATTTCCGGCTTCTTTAAACCCTTCAGGTTGCTGCATATATACTTCTTCATCCAGATCTCCATTTAGAAAAGCCGTCTTGACATCCATTTGGTGAAGCTCTAAGTCAAAATGAGCTACTAATGCCATTATTATCCGAAAAGAGTCTTTAGTGGACACTGGAGAAAAGACTTCAGTATAATCAATGCCTTCTCTCGTGTGTGTATCTTTTTCGGACTAGCCTTGCCTTGAATCTCTCTATGTTGTCTTTATTGTCTTTCTTGGTTTTGAACACCTATTTGCAGCCGATTGGTTTATGCCCATCAGGTAAATCAACAAGTTTCCATACTTGATTAGTTGATATGGAAATCATCTGGTCCTTCATCGCTCCTAACCATTCATCTGCCTGATTATTATTAAGAGCTTCTTTGAAGGTCGCCAGATCAACTATATTTCCAATGTCAAAATCAGCTTCTCCAAGATAGACATGATAATTATTTAGAGGTGTTGGTCTTCTTTGTTGCTGTGATCTTCGCACATGCATTTCTGGAGCCGCATCATTCGTCCGGGGAACTTCATTTGTGATAGACGGATCTACCGTCATACCTCCAGTATCTGCTTCTTGCTGAATTTCCACTCTGCAAAGCTCTCGCATAGAATCATCATGCAAAATGGGCAATGGAATAGAGACCGATTTGTTTGGTTCTTCCCTTTTGAAAGACCGAGAAGAACTCTTTTCAACAACATCTAATTCCAGGAATTTGGTAGTTTGAGATTCAATGATATTAGTGCCACGAGTAGGACAATAGAATCTATACCCTTTGGAATAATCGGGGTATTCGATAAAATAACATCTAGTAGTCCTGTGTTTAGTCTTCTTCTGAGAAGGATCATAAATTTTCACCTCTATAGGACAACCCCAAACTCGAAAGTGATTCAAGCTTGGTTTTCTCCTCGTCCACAATTCAAAAGGTGTTTTCGGCACCAATTTACTAGGTACATGATTCAATATATAAGTTGCTGTTTTAATTGCATCACCCCATAAGTATTCAAGCAAATTAAAACTGCCTATCATACTTCGTTTCATCTCCATGAGTGTGCGATTGTGCCGTATAGTTACACCATTATGTTCAGGACTCCCAGGCATTGTATATTGAGTGACAATACCATAATCCTGCAAATATTTTGCAAATGGTCCCATTTGTTGTCCAGTCTCGGTATATCCACCCATAATACTCATGACCGCGATCAGATTTAACAATCTTGATAATTTTTCCCAATTGTTTCTCAACTTCAGTGCGAAACACTTTGAACATGTTAAGAGCATCAGTCTTCTCCTTAATTAGATAAACATAACAATAACGGGAGAAATCATCAATGATGTGATGAAGTACTTATTTCCACACAAGGTGGTTGAGTTTGGCCCACTAATATCCGTATGAATTATCTCCAATAGATTTTGACTGCGAGTAGCGCCATTCTTCTTAATTTTAGTCAATTTTCCCCTTACACAATCAATACAAGTATCAGTATCATCTGAGTCAAGAGGAGGGAGAATATCAGCCTTAATGAGTCGCTTTACCCTTTCTTTGGAGATATACCCTAATCGCTTATGCCATAGCAATGAAGATCTTTCTTTGATTAAAAATCTCTTAACAACATTATTCTTGACATTGAAAGAGCAATATGGTCTATCGAGAGATAAGGATAATTGATATAATCTATCACATAAAACACAATTCCCAATAATTCTGGAATCATAACTCAAATCTACTCTTTTATTTGCAAAATAAAGACAATATCCAGCTTTGTCAAGCGAAGAAAGAGATACTAAGTTTCTCCTAAAACTAGGAACATAAAAGACATTATTTAAAATAAGTTGAAAATCAGAATCTAAATTCAAAACAACTGTCCTTATGCGCTCCACATCAACTCCAGTATTGTTTCCAACTTTAAGCTTTGACTCCCTCAGACTTGGATTCTTTAGATTTGCGAGACCCTGTAAAGTAGTAGTTACATGAACAGTAGCACCAGAATCAAGCCACCAAGAATCCAAAGGAACATCAACTAGATTTGATTCAAAACAAATCAACAACTCACCTTGGTGACTTTCTTTTCTTGCTTTTAGCCAAGCTTGGAACTTATAGCAATTGGCTCTCTTGTGACCCTGCTTCTTGCAGTGAAAACACTTGAAATCCTTATCTCCATTTCTCCCATAGTTTCCATTTTTCTTGAAGTCTTGGCTTTTCTTTGGACCATGAGCATTTGACCCTTTAGGATTCAATTTGCCTCTTGATTAACTCAACTTAGCATTAGTAGTTAAGTGGGTGGACTCATACTTCTCATTCTTTAACTTCTCTTCCTTAGTCACACATTTGATAATCAAGGCATTAACACTCCATGTCTCATTCTGAGCGTTATAAGCAGTCTTAATTTGGCTAAATTCAGCTGGCAGAACATTTAAGGCGTGATGCACAATATAATTTTCAAAAAGGACAATTTCACGGGCCTTAAGTTTGGACTGAATGTTGACCATCTTCAGTATAAATTCTCTAACACCCATAGCAGCATCATACCTCATGTTCGTTAACTCACTCAACAAGTTCCTAACTTCAACCTTATCTGAGATTCTATATATTTCTCCCACTGCTTCAAGGAACTGTTTGACATTTGTATCTTTCGGCAAACCACTAATGAGATGCTCAGCAATGGACCTCTTCATAGCAATGAGACTTAGTCGGTTAGATTTTTCCCATATAGCATAATGGGCCTTTTGATCTGCAGTACTTTGATCATTGGGCCTGGAAGGTTCATCCTCACGTAGAGCCAAGTCCATATCAACGATGCCTAAAGCAAACTCTATATCTTGCTTCCATCTCTTGAAGTTTGATCCAGTTAACATTTCAACCGTGGCATTGTTGTTATTTACAACAAATGTAACTGTTTGTCACACATAATGTAATAATATCAATTATGGGCAATAAACAATTCCTTTGGGTAGAGTGTATAATGCATCATTATTTTTCACAGCATGAAATTTATAAAGCAACAATAATGAGAATTACATATAATTGTTAAGGATCCATCCCTTTGGGCAGACAAATCCTTTAAATCATACATCTCCATAATATCAATATAGATGGGAATTACATTAATTTTCAAAACATTTTATCCCCTTTGGGCAGATAAATATTTTTCAATTATACATCCCCATCTTTCAAATATGGGAATTAATCTTCATGTTATTTGCTAAATTAATATACACAATAACCCCATTTGGGCGAGTAATTGTATATACTAATTTTTATCAATAGGGAACTCCAAAAATTTATACCCAAAATTCATCAAATAATATGAAACACTTTACAACATGTGCTTCCCAAGATCATATTGCATTTATCAAACAACAATTTTTGCCACATTTTTTTTTAAAATTTTTAAAATTTTATTATTATTTTAATATTTTGGACCCTACCCGCGGGCCCTGACCTTCGCCCGGCCCGTAGACCCGTAGGAGCTCACGCGGGCCGCTTGGAACGGGCCCATCACTTCTTTTAATTAAAATTGGCCCATGAAGCTATATGCCCAAAGGAAATTAGATTGGGCTCACACCCATTAAAAAACAATATAAGGGTTCTGGGCGTAGCCCAGAACCTGAAACAGGAAAAAAAGAAAGGATGGGCGTAAGTAAGGGTTCTGGTATAGCCCAGAACTTGAAACATAAAATAAAAAAGAAAGGATGGGCGTGTCCATCCATTGGCCCGGCCCGGCTGGAGGTCTTCTTCAACCTCCAGCCAGGTCTCGAATATGATTTGCTTTGATACCACATGTAGAAAATTATTCACATAAACAACTAATCAATCAAGAAGAATCGGATCCATATATGACTGTAAAACATTGACATCGATAAGCACAATGGAATAAAACATACCTGTTTGAGCCATTGTTTCACTTGAAGAAAAACAGATCACTCTGATAATAAGAAATCTATCGGAATGCCAGGTCTTCCTCTCTATTGCAGCTTTCAATGTGATTAAAGCAATTGATAGAACTACCCTTTTATAGGTTAGAGAGGGGACCTAGCAAACCCTAATTAATAGCGTGTCAATTGGGCCATTCTCATTACGGGCTTTAGTTAAACACAATTGCCTACGCTTTGCTGCTTAACTAGGCCCGTTGTTAATAGATACCAAAACCCAATTCAATAAGATCACTCTAGGGTTTAATAAATATTGAAATATCCATTAACACGATTATTTGAAATAGAAAATTAATTAATTAATGTAAGCCCATATTATAGGAAATTTCTAACAATTGGCGCTTTGCTTCGACACTCCGTTAGACGTATTCCCTAGATTCAATAAAGATCGCTCTAGATGGAATTGTACAGGCATACATAGGACATCCCTTTTTTTTTCCTGTCGAAACCATGGAATTTCTGATTGATTTTTTTGAGCCGTGGCTGCTTTACCGACCATCTAAAATTTTTTACACTCTTGCGGCTAATTTAGGTTGTTTTTTTTTTTTTTTTCGCTTTTCGTTTCGTCACATCAAGTACCTCTCGGTAAGCATTGATTCGAAAACATTGGCTCTTCAGAGTTGTGCGAAGGGTTGTGTGAACAGGAGACCAACAAAAGGTCCCAACTCCACCAGCAAGATGGATTCGTTAAATAGGTGATCAACATACTTCCTTTCTTTACTTTGCCATTCCGTACCACCTTTGTAGCTGGCCTAGAATGCTGTGTAGAAACCTTGTATTTGGGTAGAGGATAACACAATACACTTCTCGGATGAAGATGGGGCATCAGAGCCTACCAGAACTAAAAAAGTTTGCATTTCTTCCATTGTTATGGCATTTTTAAAAAAAAAAAAAAGGCATCCTGCCCATAGAGTATTACTAGTTCATGGATGGAATTGCTTACACTTCAGCATGTTATAGAAAAGGTGATAATGTTTTATGCAATAATAGTTATCTTCTTTCACGATAACTTTTTCAACATCCATTTCACAACGTAATATATTTATCATAACGCTCGTGAAAGAAGCTGTCGTGGAAAAATCATTGGGAAAAAAAAATGAAAAGATTAAATAGGTCCACACTTCTTTTTTCTTTTGGTCTGAAGACGTAGCATTTCCTTTCAAGTAGGTAAAATATTACAACCCTTAGTCAGGGCTTCAGTACATAGCATATCCAAGAGAATTTGGGGAGGTGAAAAGGCCCAGTTCGGAGAAAGAGTTCCACGGCCATTGGCCTTGGCGGCCCAATCAGCTATAGAGTTGGCTTCACGTCTGCAGTGTTGTACACGCATATTGGGAAAACAGAGGAGTAGCGAGGCGCTTTTTGCGAACATTGCTCGACACTCCCACAGCAGCAACCGGCGATGGTTCACCGTTTCTACAAGCACCATGCAGTCGGATTCAACCAGCAGGTGAGTGTCAGCCTTTCCTCTCTGCAGCAAATATTGGAGTGTGAGGATGAAGGCTTGAATCTCTGTTTGCAGCGGGGAGGTGCGTGGACACTACTGGAAAAATCGTCGATCAGGGAGCTTGAGTGATCTCTACAAACACAAGCCATGGTGCCCGTGTGACACGCTGTTGGAAAAGCCCCGTCCCGGTTGATTTTGACGATGCCAGGCTCCGAGGGAATCCACACCTGATTAGGGTTCAGCAACGGTTGCCGTGTTTTCGACGCCGGCTGCAGCGTGCTAAGGGTAAGCATTGCATTTGTGAGAGCCAGATCCACAAGCTGTTCGGGGTTTGTGCGTTGGTGTCGGAATATGAAGTGGTTGCGTGCCTTCCAGATCTGCCAAAGAAGGGATACGATGGTCTCTAGATCAGGTAAATTGGCCCTATTCTCAAGTAGATCTGCTAGCCAAGCATCCATACGATGTGTTTTGTAAGCTGATATGTCAATCTTTACTTTGGGATGTGACCAAATATCCTGTGTCCATGGGCAGAATAGAAATAGATGTTCTGTTGTTTTGGGGATGTGGGATGGGCAGAGCTGACACATCGGGGTCTGGGATAATGTGTCGCTGGAATAGGTTGTCCTTTGTAGAGAGCGCGTTGTGGCATAAGGACCACAGAAAAATTCTAAGCTTGGGGGGCAGTCTTAGCTTTCCAAATCTGTCGCCATATCTGGGGTGGCGTTTGGTAGGATGTGGATGCACGGGTGCTAGCAATGCTGTAAGCTGTATGTCTGAGGTAATTATAGCCGCTTTTCATTGTATAAAGTCCTGATTGCGTCCCTGTCCATATAAGTTGGTCTGTAGTGGAAGCTTGGCATAATTGTAGGGCGACAATGTCCTCTATAGTCTGGTCATCAAAGCTACGTCGTAGTAGAGGAACATTCCAAGAGTTCTGTTAAGGAATTATAAAACTGGCCCCCGTCTCGGGCTCTCCTCTAGGTGCTGGCCCTCCAATGATTCCTTTTGTTAGGCATTTATCCTCGCGGACTCATATCCTTTGCCCATTACCAACTGACCACTGAAGCTGATTTAAAATGGAATCTCTGCCTAAGAGTAGACTTTGCCAACCCCAGGATGGTCTAGTTCCTTTTGCTGCACGCCAAAAGTCGTTAGAGTGAAAATATAATCCTTTAAAAACGCGACTCCATAAGGAAGAGGGATTTTGGAAAAGTTGCCATGCTTGTTTACCCATAAGCGCTTTGTTGAAGGTGAGTAAATCTCGAAATCCAAGCCCCCCATTATTCTTCCGCTCTTTAAGTAGGTCCCAACTTTTCCAATGTATTCCCAACTTAGTACAATTATTCTGCCACCAGAACTTGGCTATTTTCTGCTCAGTGGACTTACATATAGAGACCGAAAGTTTAAATATCGACATGGCGTATTGCGGGAGTGCATGTACCACTGTTTTTAACAGGATTTCCTTCCCTCCTTTAGAAATGAGGTTCTCTTTCCACCCTGCCAGCTTTGCATTAACTCGTCCCAGAATCCAGGCAAACATATCTTTTTTAGAAACCCCCCAATCAGACGATATGCCTAGGTATTTGCCAGTCTTTTCCAGCACATGTACTCTCAATTCTCTAGCTAGGTTTTGCTTTAAATTGATAGGGCAAGCTCTACTGAGGAAGAGTCTTGATTTGTTTCTATTCACAGCTTGGCTCGTGGCTAAGCAATATTGATGCAAAATGTTCGCTAAATTTTGGCATTCTAGGAGTCTCCCATCTATAAAAAATATAGCATCATCCGCAAAAAATAGATGAGATAGGGTAAGACACCACTTGTTAAATTTGATCCCCGTGAGGTTTCCCATGTCAACGGCTTGCTGGATAAGGATAGATAAAACATTAGCCAAAAGGATGAACATGTATGGAGAGAGGGGGTCTCCCTGTCTGAGCCCCCTTGTTGGATGGAAATATGGTAATGGTTCGCCATTTAATTTAACATTGAGAGAGACCGTGGTAATGCATTGCATCACCCACCGTACCTATTTACTATGAAATCCCAGTTGTCGAAGATAGGCCTCTAGAAAATTCCACTCAACCCGGTCGTATGCTTTCTGCATATCCAGCTTTAGCACTGCCTGCAATTTTTTCTTCCTTGCCCTGATTTTTAGCTGATGTAGGACCTCTTGGACAACCAAAATGTTATCTTGTATCTATCTACCAGTCACAAAAGCACTCTGCTCCGTGGAAACCAACTCAGGTAACCATGGTTTCAGACGATTTGTTAGCACTTTAGATATGATTTTATTGATAAAATTACAGAGACTAATGGGTCGATATTGATCTAACCTCTCGGGGTGCAGTATCTTTGGAATCAGAGAAATAAGTATTCTGTTGAAGGCTGAGGGCAGCACACCTGAGATGAAAAAATCTTGCACCAAGAAAAATATATCTTCCTGGAGAATGTCCCAGTGATTTTGATAGAATTCAAACCATTGGGTCCCGGAGCTTTAGTAGCCCCTAATTGAAATGTTGCTCGCTTGACTTCCTCCCGAGAGACCTCTGCTATTAAAACTGAATTCATTTCTACTGTAACAACCTGGGGAAACTGTGTCAGAATAGGTCTATAATCACAGTAGCCAACCGAGCTATAGAGGTTTTGAAAGAAATTCAACGTCATATTCTTCAGTTGATTGGAATCTCGGATCCACCCTTGATGTTCGTCCTACAGCATACTGATGCGGTTTCTTTGTCTCCGTTGTATAGTAGCCGCATGGAAAAACTTGGTGTGCTTGTCCCCCCATCGCAGCCAGTTGATTCGTGATCTCATCGCCCAACATTGTTCCTCCTGTTACCATAAGTGTTGGACTTCATCTTTCAGACGAGTTACATGTACTTTATCATAGTAGCGACTGGGTTGATTGATATAACACTGAATTTGCCGCTTTAACAGATTGATTTTATTATGGCCATTGGAGAATTTCGATTTGCTCCATCCGGCGAGCGCCAAAGAGGCAATCTGAAGCTTGCGAGAGAGAGAGAGGATTTCATTAGCGGTAAAGAGGCCCAAGCATCTTCAATAACCTTGCGGCATTCCTTGTCTTGTATCCAAAGGCTTCAAAAGTGAAAGCCTTCCTCCTTCTTGGTGGAGTGAGTTTAGTAGTTATTAAAAGTGGGCTATGGTCAGAACCCAGAGCAGGTAAGGCAAAAACTTCAGCTTCCGGGTAAGTCAATCTCCATTCCATAGTACACATCACTCTATCAAGTCTTTCTTTTACCACATCCTCGCCATCTCTATTGTTTTCCCATGTAAAGGCACAACCCTTGCTCTCGATATCCATTAGCGAACAGTCATTTAAAAATTCCCAAAAAGAGTGCAGCCTATAAGGCTCAGCTAGCCTCTTTCCCACTTTCTCCCAATGATATATTATCTCATTGAAGTCTCCAATGCACACCCACGGCAGGGTATTTGAATAACTGAGTTGTCTCAAATCTGCCCATAATTGCTGTCTTTGTTGATATACCACTGGTGCGTGAAGACAGGTAAGCCGCATTGGATTTCCACTTGGTACCTTTGTGCAGATCATGTCAATGAAATGTGTAGTATGTCTCTCTACACACAATGAGACCTGTTCATTCCAGAAAACCACCATCCCTCCAGCCAAACCCATGGGGCTCACCACAAAACAACTCGGGTATAATAGGTCCACACTTCTCTAGGTATTGATTAGCTCCAACCCAGCATATATTAGAGTAGGAGGAAGTAAGAGAAACCGATATTGATTGATGACTAGGAATTTCAGTAAAGCCACGTAAATTAAGATTGAATTATAAAAATTGATCAATTAATACTCTGTTTGCTTTCTGAAAAGCCACGTAAATTAAGATTGAATTATAAAAATCGATCTATTAATACTCTGTTTGCTTTGTGGAAAATGAACTATTGAGAAAATATTTTTACTAAAGTAATCATTTGTATTATTTGAAATAATTAGTTAATGAAAATAGTACATATCATCAACAACAATTTATGTTCCCGCTCATTCAATTTTATAAGCGATACTGACAATCACTCTTAACAAAAATATTTTTCAATTCATCGGTTTTCGTGAAATAAGTAAAGCTTAAAAATTGTTGGTAAATTATATGTGGCTTCCAGAGAAGAATGTGGCATGTCCAATATATAATTAGACTATTATATGTTGATGCCTTGAAGGCACTTATAAAAGAGAGACCGGGTAAAAAGAAAAAAAATGAGAGTGTTGTTGCGATCTAATTCCGGGTGCACTACATAGGGTTTGGCTAATGGATTACTAAGCCTAAACTTAGCTCGGGCTCTCCCAAGCCCATACCAATTCGCGATTTAGGTTCAACTTCTTAATATTCAATTGATTTTTAATTAGGAGTCGCCACTAATCTATTTTTGGTGGGTAGATTAGAAACCCAAGTAAAGTAACGGGAGGTTTACTTTACTTTACTCCTACGAACCAGAGATTTGTGAGTTCGGGAGCTTGATTATGCTAGCTTTCACTAACGCCATTTCGGTACATTTCTATTTTATTTTTGAAAAATGTTTGACAAGCAGCTTGAATTAATTTTAATTCACTTCCCTAACATGTGAGGTGACCATGCGGGTGCGCAAACCACCAATTGAACACCTAGATAAAGCAATGAATTAATTGCAAGACTTACCTCATAGCAATGAAAGCATCTGCAATGTTAAATCAGAATTTACATCGACAATTCTAGATATGATTTCTAATTAACACGCAATTTTTTTTTTCACTTATTTAATGAGAATCATGCTTTGTGCAATGCATGCTACTAATCTAACATGAAATGATATGACATGGCAACGTGACCCAAACTACATGACATAAATAAAATGCAGTCTATCCTAAAGAATGGAATTGATTTATTCTAAGACATTTTTTTTGGTATTTTCCATGAAATTCGAAATTAATTAAAACTGCAATAATTAAATGTGCAATCTAAATTAACCAAATGACCTAACTCTAATGACGAGTAATTTCTAACTAAATGAACCTAGCAACAATCACTAGATGACGGGCATTTCATGAACCTAATTCTACATGACATGCGCATGATTTTTTTTTTGGTATTTTTTTTTATGAAAATTCGTAATTAAAAGTGCTAAGATATAAAAAAAAATCTAACTAAAGTGAGATATTATCTATTTTAAGTTAGGAATAGACTAATCTGAAATCCTATCTTAACTTAGATAATTATCTCATCATGCAATTTATTTCAAAAGATATTATCTAACCTATATGCCACCTAAACATGCATTTAAAAAAAAACTAACTATTCTAGCATGCAATTTTATCTAGGAAATCAACCCTAATCTACATGATATGCAAATGAATTTTTCTTTTTTTGAATTTTTTTGGGATAAACAAAACAATTAAAGGATAAGCACCAAATCATTCATGATCACCAAGGATAATATCCATCGTTCAAATCTGGAAACAATATTTAATCAAACCTGATTATTTCGCTAATAAAATCGATAAATTGATCTTAAGCCTTAAAGATCAAGATATCAATTTTACTCCCGCGTGATTAATTATTCCATCTAAAGCCTTATAGATGGAATAAAAAATTTGTGTGCGGTTGCGAATTGGACAGTTCATCGAGGATTTCAAACATGCATAAAAAAAATATTTCAAACAAAGAAATAAAATAAAATAAAATAAAATAAAATAAAAGAAAATAAATCTACCTAATTTCGAAACAAGCTTAACGAACATCGGCGGCTTGTGGATCACAATGAAGGCTCGCGGCCGAGAGTGGTGGTGCACGTCGAGAAGAGGCGATCTCAGTTGGGTATGTCGCGTCTATTGAGTGCGCGAGATTTTTCACGAGATAATCTTCGATCGTAAAAAGAAAAGCTTGGGCCAATTTGCTCGCTTTATGGGCTTAGTCCGGCCCGCCAAGTTAAAGCTCAGAACCACTAATTCCAACCCATTTGCCACCGGTCCAATGCACAAAATGTAAATTAAAAACAAATGCACCTAAATTTATATGCTATGCAATTAATATTTTTTCCAGGGATAAAATTAACCCATAATTTTCTATACAATAAATAAATGACTGGATTGCCAAAATTTAGGTGTCAACAGCTGCCCCTCTTTGAAGGTGAGCTCGAAGAGGTTGCCTTCAAAGACAAATTGAGATTTAAATTTTGACCATGCATATGCATTGAATGATTTTTGTTGGAAAATGAATTCCCATTTTAAAATGCAATTTATATGATGCATAGAAATGCTAATGCAAATGCATGATGCGAAAGGAAAGAATGTACCTACAGTTACTTACCAATCAGTGCGGTAGAGCATCTTGAGGTACATGATAAATTCCCATTTACTCCACAAGTACCAAACTCTCACTTAGGTTCCTTGAAGAGTGTAACATGTAATAGATTGAGACATTGAGATTGAGAAGAACATTCACATCCAAAGTGAAATGTTCAACGAAACGAATTGAGACATCCAGATCCAGACCGAGATGTCAAGATTTTTAAAACTCGAATTACCTAGATCCATACTAAGGTATAACGAGAAAGCTCGAAAGACATTCACATCCAAAGTGAAATGTTTAACGAAAAGAATTAAGACATCCAGATCCAAACTGAAATGTCAAGATTTTGGAACTCAAAACACCTAGATCTAGACTAAGGTATAACGAGAAAGATTGAAAAACATTCACATCCAGAGTGAAATGTTTAAATGAAAATAATCAAGACATCCGGGCCCAGACTGAGATGTCATGATTTTTGAAGTTCGAAATACCTAGATCCAGACTAAGGTATAACGAGAAAGATTGAAGAACATTCACATCTAGAGTAAAATGTTCAACGAAAATAATCAAGACATCCGGGTCCAGACTGAGATGTCAAGATTTTTGAAACTCGAAATACCTAGATCCAGACTAAGGTATAACGAGGAAGATCGAAGAACATTCACATCCAGAGTGAAATGTTCAAGTGAAAATAATCAAGACATCCGGGTCCAGACTGAGATGTCATGATTTTTTGAAGCTCGAGATACCTAGATCCATACTGAGGTATAATGAGGAAGAGCGAAGAACATTCACATCCAGAGTGAAATGTTTAGCGAAAATAATCAAGACATCCGGGTCCAGACTGAGATGTCAAGATTTTTAAACTCGAAATACCTAGATCCAAACTAAGGTATAACGAGGAAAATCAAAGAACATTCACATCCAGAGTGAAATGTTCAATGAAAATAATCAAGACATCCGGGTCCAGACTAAGATGTCAAGATTTTGGGACTCTGGGCTACGAAAGCACGTTAGGTCAATAAAAGAAATATGGGCTACGGAAGCATGCCGGTTCGATAAAAGGGACTCTAGGCTACAAAAGCACGCCGAGTCAATGAAAATGGACACCAGGCTATGAAAGCATGGCAGGTCAAGAACTCCGGGCTACCGAAGCACGCCGGGTCTATTAAAAGGGACATCGGGCTACGGAAGCACGCTGAGTCAATGAAAATGGACACTGGGCTACGAAAGCACGCCGGGTCAAGAACTCCGGGCTACGGAAGCACGCCGGGTCTATTAAAAGGGACATCGGGCTACGGAAGCACGCCGAGTCGATGAAAGGGACTCTGGGCTACGAAAGCACGCTGGGTCAATATAAAGGGACATCGGGCTACGGAAGCACGCCGAGTCGATCATGTGGGACATCGGGCTACAAAATCACGCCAAGTCGATGAAAGGGACCTTGGGCTACGAAAGCACGCCAGGTCAATATAAAGGGACACCGGGCTACAAAAGCACGCCAGGTCGATGAAAAAGGCTTCGGGTAACGAAAACACGCCGAATCTCAAGGCTTCAAGGAGCAACTTGAATGTCAAGTATTACTCGATCTTCAAAGAAATATCACCCGTCAAACATGATTAGAGCAAAAACTGGTACGCATTCATGAAAGAGGTAGCCAATCTGAGCTACTTTACAATGCACATTTCAAACTTAGTGAAGTTTTCATCAATTTCATTAAGGTTTATGCATAATGACTTTACTATATTTGCATCACCCAAATTTCCACTCGAGAGAATTGTTCTTCAAGACAATGACATAGATTTCTTAAGAATGCCAAATGAGAGATTTTCAGTTATAAAGGACTTTCACTCACTCTCATTCAAAATGGCTTTTTTAGGAGAATCACTCCATCTCACCATCATCATATCGACAAGGGTCCGAGTATTCTCGCAAGCAGTATGACCTTACCAATCTAAGAGGTCTTTAACAAGGACCGTAATGTGGGCTTGGTCAATGGCTTAACAATTGGACTCTTTGAGTCAAGGCTATTGAAAGAACAACTTCGCAATCCTCTCCGGGTTTACAATTCAAGAACCCTGCAAAATGAGAAAGAAATAATTTTGCTTGCACTTCTTCGAGCGATGCTTATAAACATATGAACTCCTATGTTAATTCAAGTGCCCTAATCAGAAGAGACTTTGTAAAGGACGTAACGTAGGTTGGGTTCATAGGTTGAGAAATGAAATGATCATTAGGCTCAAAATGTGTGTGAATGGTGAGAATTGGTGATCATCTTAGCATTGCCACCAATTTTCTTTTTCATCATCAGGGATTGTTTTCATGAAATGCCCTATTGATTGTAAAAACTCAACTTTTAAGTTCTTTGAGTATTGCCCAATCGGGATTCAATTCTTGCAATTGACAATCACCTTATCTTGACTCTCTTTTTTTCATCTATGGGTATTGGCCTTGCTTTTACTAGGCACACTACTTTTTCATACCCCAAGTTCTCATGCATTTTTCTTTTTCACTTCTTTTCATGGGCATTGGCCTTGCTTTTACCAAACACACTGCTTTTTTCCATGCCCCTTAGTTCTATTTTGAATTCAATTCTTGCGCACAATGCATGCGTCAAGCAATCACACTTTGAATGACATCAAGCTTTCAAGGGTCTTCATCTGCCTTTTGCCTTGCCCCAGTGTGGGGGATGATCACCAACTGGGTTTAAAGAAATGAAATTACAGACTCAAGTGGGCTATGCAAAGGATATAAGTATGTAGGATAGAGAAAGAAATGCTCTTCATCATCCTAAGACACTTAAATTACCACATGAATTCAATGTAATAGCACAACTTGAAGATTGATGCAAGCGAGAGCAAGAAAAATTATTTTCATATTCCTCACCTCATGATGCTGTGTTACCTCCAACTTGCCCCGATGTGGGGTGGTTCTTGATAGAGGTAATTTGAAAAGAATCTCCATAAGTGTACGGGGCTCAACAGGGTTAAGCAATGGATCATATGTAGTGTTTGCGATAGAGAAATGAATTGCCTCTCAACATTTTGGTCATCGTACCTTTCACGAGAAAAATCTTTATCTTGTAGATATGGAACTTTCTTCACTCATCTCACAAGTGTATAAGTAAATGACTATGTATAGGATATGGATTGCCTTTCATCATCTTGATACGTCTCATTCAACATTCTTAAGCATTGGTGTCACTCCATTGAGCTGTCTATCTTGACAAATCTCCATGTGAAATTGGTGAGCTAAATCAATATGAAAATTCTATTTTCAAAAGAGTCCAGCAACTTTAAGCATGAAAAGCTTTTGTGACTTCAAACAGACAAAAAAAAAAAATGCTCTCATAACTATGAAAAACATGATTTCAAGCATTCATTCAAGGAATTGTCCCACGAAGGGATTGTCTCAGCAATGGGTGCCCTTGGATTGTCCCTGAAAATCCGCTTTTGCCCCTGCACAAGAGAACGTGCATGAATAGGATACCATGCAACATCAGAGTAAATCCATTTTGGTTCGGATCGAGATTTTGTCTCAGTCATGTCACTATTAGAATCTGTAGAGTCCCAATTCGTCATTTGCAAGGAAAAAGGGAGAAAATGTCATTTCCAGAATTGATTAAGTTCAAGAATGAGATACACCTTTTTTGGCATCAAGCATGGAGTTGAGAAGGGTTGAGCACTCCTTTTGCTTCCTTGGGGTTAATATCTCACACAAGTAGTAATGAGAGTTGTCCCACATCTATTTTTTCATTGAAAGCGCGCTCTAAGCCAGTTGATCTATCATTGCAACCTAATATACCTTTTTCATATGATTCCTCCTTAGGCCAAAATAATGCTCATGAATCATGTGTGTTTGAGTTCTTCACCCTCCTTGGTCCTCAGGAAAATGAGATGGTTCAAAATTCTCTTGGCTATTTTCTTCGAGTCGCAATTTCTCACTTGTTTTGATCCATCATTTTAGCTCTTGACCGTGTACGGATGGGCGAGCGGGATTACTCGATAATCACCTAATTCAAATGAATGGGAACATGTAAGCATGGGGTGTAAATAGAGAGCCAATCCATGACAACAATCTAATCGATTTTTAGTCACGAAAAGCCCACACATGAAGAGAATTTCCTAAAAATGGACTAGGAAGATAAAGACATGGAATGCCCTAGCATGGAGTGGAAAATCAGGATATCGAATTCCTGAACATGAACTAGGAAAAGTAAAAGCTTGAAACTCCCTAATTAAAACAATAAAGACAGGAATTGAAAACAAAATTTCCAAAGTTTTTTTTGTTATTTTCCAAATGATTTATTGCATAACAATTTCCTCATTTCATTTCTAATTGACAAAGGAATTAAATCAATGATTGACCTAAATTGTCATGGACCAACCAAAAGCACGACAAAATAAATTGCATGGTATAGGGATAGAAGACTTACTTCACCAAGAAAAATTGACGGCAATCACATAGATAAGCACATGAGATGTGAGGCTCAATTTCTACTCTAAACAGGCTTAGCAACGTGAAGCCACAAGGATGATCGGACTAGTCGTGGGCGCGCGGACTAAGTTGGGTCCTCATGACTTCGGCTTGGTCAAAGAGCCAACCTGGGTTGCGGGCATGCGAACCGAGGTGGGTACTCTTGACACCAAAAAAGAAACTTCGGGATTGAGATGGGCGACTCGTACCGCGAGCATGCGGTCGGAGTGGTATCCATCTCAATACCATCCTAGATGATCCTATGGGCTCAGGTCCGGCGGCAGGTTGTGTGTGTAAAAGTGTAGTGCAAATGCAAGGCATGCATAACAATTTATATCAAGCAACACTTCAACATGAAAATAAACCATACATTCCTACACCTCCCTGCAAAATAAATGTTAGCAAACACTTCCCCTTATACCTCTCATCCTGCAAGAACATTTAACACCTTAAATGTTAGGGACGTACCTGGGATCCTCGCTGCCAAACAAAAACTTTTTTTTTTTTCAAAGAAAAGAAAAATTGGCCTAAGTCCACTAAGAGTTTCAACTCAAGTCTCCAATGGAGTCCCTAAGCTGTCGCGACCTAATTTTCGGGTGCACCACCTAGGGTTCGGCTAATGGATTACTAAGCCTAAACTTAGCTCGGGCTCTCCCAAGCCCATACCAATTCGCGACTTAGGTTCAAGTTCTTAACATTCAATTGATTTTTAATTAGGAGTCGCCACTAATCTATTTTTGGTGGGTAGATTAGAAACCCAAGTAAAGTAACGAGAGGTTTATTTTACTCCTACGAACCGGAGATTTGTGAGTTCGGGAACTTGATTATGCTAGCTTTCACTAACGCCATTTCGGTACCTTTCTATTTTATTTTTGAAAAATGTTTAACAAGCAACTTGAATTAATTTTAATTCACTTCCCTAACATGTGAGGTGATCATGTGGGTGCACAAACCACCAATTGAACACCTAGATAAAGCAATGAATTAATTGCAAGAATTACCTCATATCAACGAAAACATCTGCAATGTTAAATCAGAATTCACATCGACAATCCTAGATATGATTTCTAATTAACACGTAATTTTTTTTTTCACTTATTTAATGAGAATCACACTTTGTGCAATGCATGCTACTAATCTAACATGAAATGATATGACATGGCAACATGACCCAAACTCCATGACATAAATAAAATGCAGTCTATCCTAAAGAATGAAATTGATTTATTCTAAGACAATTTTTTTGGTATTTTCCATGAAATTTGAAATTAAAATTGCAATAATTAAATGTGCAATCTAAATTAACCAAATGACCTAATTCTAATGACGAGTAATTTCTAACTAAATGAACCTAGCAACAATCATTAGATGACGGGCATTTCATGAACCTAATTCTACATGACATGTGCATGATTTTTTTTGTTTTTTTTTTTAATGAAAATTCATAGTTAAAAGTGCTAAGATATAAAAAAAAATCTAACTAAAGTGAGATATTATCTATTTTAAGTTAGGAATAGACTAATATGAAATCCTATCTTAACTTAGATAAATATCTCATCATGCAATTTATTTCAAAAGATATTATCTAACCTATATGCCACCTAAACATGCATTTTTTTAAAAAAAAACTAACTATTCTATCATGCAATTTTATCTAGGAAATCAACCCTAATCTACATGATATGCAAATGATTCTTTTTTTTATGAAATTTTTTGGGATAAACAAAACAATTAAAGGATAAGCACCAAATCATTCACGATCACCAAGGATAATATCCATTGTTCAAATATGGAAACAATATTTAATCAAACTTGATTATTTCACTAATAAAATCGATAAATTGATCTTAAGCCTTAAAGATCAAGATATCAATTTTACTCCCGCGTGATTAATTATTCCATCTAAAGCCTTATAGATGGAATAAAAAATTTGTGTGCGGTTGCGAATTGGACAGTTCATCGAGGATTTCAAACATGCATAAAAAAAATATTTCAAACAAAGAAATAAAATAAAAGAAAATAAATCTACCTAATTTCGAAACAAGCTTAACGAACACCGGCGGCTTGTGGATCACAATGAAGGGTCGCGGCCGAGAGTGGTGGTGCACGTCGAGAAGCGGTGATCTCAGTTGGGTACGTCGCGTCTGTTGAGCGCGCGAGACGATGAGTTGTTGCACCCACCGAACCCTCTTACACATAATCATCACGTCAGAATTTTGTCACTTGGGCTCTTCTTGCTTGTGAATAATTCAAGTGCACTCCTACAGTAATTCTTCACCGCCACATTCACGGATCACACTTCTAGCACAGCTACATGCAATTGGGATTGTTCGGTGAAGCTGGGCTTGGCTACTTTGCGATGATTGGTGGGATTCTTGGTGTGTGGACGATCACCGAAAAAACCTACAAAAAGAAGAGCACAATGAACTCTATGAATTGAAGTGCGCCGAGAAGCAAAGAAGGAACAATTTGCTGGCTTTTGCTGAGGAGCTTGCGGGCTTGTTCACTGAATCTGCAGAATTGGCGTCGAGAAGGGCTCCGAAGTTCTCTGGGATGTTGAGGTGACACGGGGATTGAGCGGACCGTGTGTCACAGCTTGCAGAGGGTGCAACAACGTGAGGTGGAGGGAGCACGAAGCCTCACTTGAATTCAGATTTCTGCATGGATGAAGACGAGGTGTCGAGGAAGAATTGGTGTGAACCTTCTCTCTATTGCTCTCTCTCCCCGTAAGAGCTGCGGCAGCTCTCTATCGCTCTCTCCCCGTCTCATGTGAATTGTGGCCGTGTATTCAATATCTATGGCCCCCTGAAACCCTACGTAAAGATCCTTTTTATAGGCCAAGAGTTAGGTTTTTAAAATTTTTCAAATCCATATCCACAAAGATTTCTTTTCCAAACGCAATATTTGCTTTTTTGAACGTAATATTTTTTGTCACATTTGCCCTATCAAAAAATTCCATCATATCTCAGAAAGATTTCAAATTTCTATTTTTCACGAGATAATCTTCGATCGTAAAAAGAAACAGGCTTGGGCCAATTTGCTCGCTTTATGGGCTTAGTCTGGCCCGCCAAGTTAAAGCTCAGAACCACTAATTCCAACCCATTTGCCACCAGTCCAATGCACAAAATGTAAATTAAAAACAAATGCACCTAAATTTATATGCTATGCAATTAATATTTTTTCCAGGGATAAAATTAATCCCTAATTTTCTATGCAATAAATAAATGACTGGATCACCAAAATTTATGTGTCAACAAGTGTTTATTTTGGGAAAAATTTCATGACAAGAAAAAACTTTCTGAGAAATTAATTTTCAGGAAAATATTTTGCCCTTTCTAAATTAGATAAAACTCAGCAAACCAAATGTGAATACTTCTTTTACTCAAATAAATACATCTAAGGGAAGATAAAATAGGAAGCGGAAAAATTCCAGAACTGAGACAGTTTTAAATCGACCGTTGCGTGACAAACCCGAGATAAACCTTGTTATGTTTGCCTTGACGTTCAAGCCAAACCTACGAATCTTGCTCGCTACTCTTTCGATGGTACTCTTTCAGTCTTCGATCGCCACAGTTATGGGGGGTTGAATTTTGCGCTCTTTCCCCAATCTCTTGTTGTCAAAAGATTCCTTTTCTTATGGGCAGATTCAGCTGGTTACAATTGGTGAGTTAATTCGATCAAGCATTTCAGGAGGATCCGATCGTTCGTGTCTTTCGTTGGTCTGTTTTCGCTAATTCCGGTTGTTGAACAGTGCCGGTGGTGGTTGCTGTCTTCGGTTACCGGCCTGAAGAATTCGATTGCGAATGGCTTGGTTTCGGATTCGCATAGGGCGGTGTTGCTCGCCCAAAGTAAGCTTTTTTGGTTCTCTTTTTCTTCCCCCGCGACTATGTAGTTATTGCTTAGCTCATGAGTGGAAGTAGCTGAAGCTTTTCATCGATCAGCTTCGTACCGTCGCAGGTTTTTTACTGGGAAGAATCCTTTTGATTGTGAGACCCTGAGGTTGCCATGGAGGCATCGGCTTCTTCATGCAACAGCTGTGCTTCTGTCATTTGCTCCGTATGGAGCAGTCTTTCCTACTTTCCTTGATTTTTATTTTTTTATTTTGTTGGGTTTTAGCGGCTAATTCATTTGATTGAAGTGATTCACGAACTTCAGGTGTTGGTCTATTCATATAATTTCAGTTTCTTGTTGGTACCCCAAAATAAGCTACTATGATAATCTTGGTGTTTCGGAGGATGCCAGCCAGGATGAGATTAAGAAGGCTTTTCATGTGGTGGGTAGATCTTATGTACTGAATGTAGTCGAGGGAAACTAAAGGGAATCACAGTGGTTTTTCACCAATTCATATTATGAGAATATGTGTGTAGGTTGTACTTTGGCCTTAGCTTAAAGCGTGAAAATATTCTATTGAAGAGGTAAATAGGGGCCTCAAAAATTCGAACTCACGATCTCCTAGCTCTTGTACCATGTGAGAATTTGTGAGATCACTACTAACTATTCTAAAAGTTTAAGCTTTTAAATGAAAGCTTGATTTATTATTTAAATATTCTAACACATACTATCACGTTGAGAATGCATGTTCTTCGGTACACTGGTTTAAGTTACGATGAACGCCATTTTAACAAATGATGTGCTCCCAAAATGACAAAAAGAGATGGGTTTCCATGGTACAACATTTCCTTGTTAGTGTAGAGCTAGTTCTTCATCCACTTCTATGCACATAAGATGCCTTGGAATTGAAATTTATTCCACTGAGTTATGGCCAATCATTGCATATATATTGTTAGAACATAGGTCTGCTAATGCTATAATCTGATTAGTCGAGCTTAAGATTATATTTTTGTTGAGAAATTGATTTTGGGTTTGTCAATGTTGCCGGTGACTATAAATAGTTACAATTACAGCTTGTGACTTAGAGTACTTTCGTGAAGTTTGAAGTTCTTTAATGCTAAAACTCCTTCAGGCGATTTTCCTGAAAATGAATATTAAGAGCTCTAAATTTCAGTATTCTGCAAGAATTATGTAATAGAATTTTGAAAGAGTTTATGAAAAGAACAAACTTGTCGTCTTGAAGAATGATTTGAGATCTACTACAAAGGTTTAACTATTATCCTTACTTCCAAAAGTCAACGTGACAATGGTATGATCATAAGCGGTTCTTTGTTAACGTGACTGAACTGAACACTGACATCTTAACATATGATGAGCAGCAATAAGCGGTTCTTGATTACTTTTGCTTTGTGGAGGTCAGGCTGATGGACACAAGGATACCTAGAATGCTAAAAACTTAATGCGAAGAAACATTTAAGTGCCAACAGTTAGGAAAGTGACACTTAAGTACCAAAATCAGAGCAGAATAGATAACTTAAGTGCTAACAGCAAGAAAATCCAGCCAAAACGCTGACGTGATGATTTTCCAGCGAACCTAGTACAAAACGACGTCGTTATGGATGCTAATATGTTTAGACAGTGCCAAAACGACGTCATTTTGCTGCTGAAATGGTAAATAATTAATATAAAAATTAATTAAATTAAATTTAAAACCAAATTTATTAAAAAAAGGGAAGGAAGGAGGAAGATGAACAGCAGACGGCGGTTGAGGGCTTAGCCCTTGCCGCCGTTGTCGCCCCATCGTCGTCGGGAAGGCAGGGGGAAGGTCGGCTGGGGGTCGGCGACCCTAGCCAATTGGCAGCTGCCCTTGGCCTGGTCAGGCGATGGCTGGTGACCCTCATTGGATCTGGGTGAGGGTCGCAACCCTTGCCCTAGATCTAGGTGAGGGCTCATAGGCCCTTGCCGTCGGTCGGTTGGGGTCGCTGGCCCTCGGCCAGGGCTCGGTGACCCCGGTTGACCCTCCCCCTGCCTTCTCGGCGACGGCGGGGCGGCAACAGCGGCAAAGGTTGAGCCATCAACCGCTGCCTATTGTTCATCTTCCTCATCCCTTCCCCTTTTTAAAATAAATTTGATTTTAAATTTAATTTAATTAATTTTTATATTAAAATTCGAATTGTGCCAAAACGACGTCGTTTTTGTGTTTATTTGCTGGGTCAACCTTCCGGCGAGCCACGTAAGTGAGAAAATTTAATAAAAATTGCCACATAGGATTTTCAACGGAGTTCGTCGGATGTGTCACTCAAGTGTTCCATTTTTCAAAAAAAAAAAAAAAAGGCACTTAAGTATCACTTTTCTAACTTTTGGCACTTAAGTGTCCCATTACGCTAAGTTTTGGCACTTGGGGTGTTCTTTTGCCCAGGTTGATGTTAATAAGTAGATCACATATTCTTGTTGATCATACATGTTTCAACCAGAAAGAAAATAAGAGAAGTACAGCAAGAGTCTCCCGCAGCTTCTTTGTCAACTCCTTCCCTTTATGTTAGAGAATAAAGTGGATATTCCTAATATCCAAGTACCACAGCCACTTTGATTAATATAATTGACTGAACTTCTTCGATAAATTGTTTGTGCCATGGCACCTCTTTAGTTGTTATGTGAATCCTATATTTGATTCTGTTTCTTGGCTTGTATGCCAAGCAGCTTCCAAAGAAGTACCATCCTGATGCAAATAATAACGATCCTTCCGCAAAGAGGAAATTTCAAAAGATAAGAGATGCTTTTGAGGTTCGGCTAATTGATTAGATGGTAGTGGAGGAAAACTTTTTTCACAGATTTTCACATGTTTGGATGTCTGATACGTTGGGGGTGACAATTTTTCTTTCTTGCCTTTTCAACTAATCTCAAACTTTGCAAAGTCTTGGAAAAAGAGCAGAGTATGACAGGGCAAAAATTCTCACTCTTTCTACTTTAAACTGAAAGACATGACATAGTGAACTTAGCATTTGAAAGCATACCTGCATTCATGAGAGCATAGCCATTATCTTTTCTCTTGGGATATGGCTTGTTTTGAGGACATGTTCATTTATAACCAATGTTTCGTAAAACAAATGTGTCTACGACACATACAGTCTCAGGTGACTTCAAATGGCTGACAGTGTAAATAAATGCAGTAGGGACATATGTCACAGATCCTCATGTCGGGTGCGTTTGGTTCGGCATTTGGAAAGCTCATTGGGAAAATGCAAAGCAGTTTAGCCTAAAGGGCTTTGGAGGAAATGCAAAGACTGTTTGGTAAATTCTGCTTTGAAAAGCAATTTTGAGAGAAATGTTGTTTGGTAGAAAATACATTTGCAAAGCCCCTTTGGTGATTAATCTAAACATTTTTATTTTTATTTGTTTAAAATTTAAAAAATAATGTTTGCGACTTTTTTAATTTATATTTGACAACAATATTAAAGATGTTGTGTAAACAATTTCATTAAAATTAAAATTCATTTTTTTTTGCTAAAAATATCAAATGGAAAAAATTTACATGCTTTCTTTCTCGATTACAATAAGAATACTTTCGTTACAATAAAAACATGATAACATATGCTTTGAGGAAAGAAGCTCATTATCCTTAAAAATTACACTTATCCTTAATTACTTCATAAATTCATAGCTATTTGATCACGTAAACGTGCCATATCAGATGCTGCATCATCATTTGAAGCATTATCCTCCCCATTTACATTATCAGTATTTGTTGTATATAAATTAGGATCCAAATCTACTCTAGCAAAATGTGTATTATTCAGGGCATTTCTTCATATATAATTATGCAAAGTCATCGTTGCTATCACAATTTTCACTTGCTTTGTATATGGATAACTTGGCATACTCTTTAAAATCTTACACTTCTTCTTCAATACACCAAAAGCTCACTCAATTTTTGATTGTAGTGAGGAGTGAGCACGATTGAACACTTCTTTATAACCCGTCGGTTGAGGACCTCGTTGAAACTCAGGTAAATGATATCTCTTCTTTATATGGCCCCAAATAACCCGTGGGATTTGGATATCCAGCATCAACCAAATAATATTTACCTACACAAAAAAGTTGTAAATTTAATCAACATATAACACATACATATATTAATGCATAAAAACCATTAATTAACGAACCTTTAGGGAACCTCACATAATAGGAAAACCATATGAGTCTAAAAGTAGGAATCCTAAAGGACGACTAGAAGAACTTGAAACTGGATAATGACCAGCAGATTCTTTTCCAGCATCCAGCAATACCAGCACAGTTCAACCAGCAATAAGCTCAACCGGCATCATTCGTTCATCAGAGTTAGTCATTACCATTCGAAATTTGTGCAATCAAATCTCTCGGTCATTACCTTTAACTAAACTATCGAATAAATCAATGACTAGGTATTACTTATATGACAAATAATGACATGCAAAGCTTATTTAGTGTCAAATGACAAGGTAATGTCCCTTCAGGCTCATTGCTGTATTAACCCTTTCTCTGTTCTAATGCAGATAAAATTCTGGGTTTGTTGCCAGACATATTGGGGAGATGGAGGGTGTCATGTTAGAAGCTGAGATTGGGGATTTCGTTGGGAACCATTGTGGCTTTTGGTTCTACACAATTGGTCAACGGCAAGGACCAAACACACTCCAGACGCTATGAGGACAAACGCCTCTTGTATGCCAACAGCAAGCAAATGAATCAGCTCAATGCCCCTCGTATGCTCCCACGCCATCCGTGGGGTTCACCTCACCAATGAATGCCGCCGCAGGACACTATCTTTCCGCCACTACTAACCCACATCCAAAACGTCACAAAATCAGTCGTCCCCAAGAAGGGAAAAATCAAATGCAGCGATTTGAAGCTCTTGCCAATCAAGCGAACACGCCAAATCATAAAAAAAAACAATGCGGGAAAAGGAATCTAACATCCGTATACTTCAGAACACATAAAAGGGCAGCTGTTTCCTTGGACATGGAGATCTACCCAAAAATGGGCGGCTCGAATTACCAAAAAAATAAAAACGTTCAGACCAAGAGCACAAACAGCAGCAGTCCACGTGCTCGATCAAATTCCCAATGGGTTTTTCCCCGCGACCCACATTGATTTTCCGCCGGCGGGCGACATTCCCCGACACGGGCAGTCGAATTCACGGCAAAAAAAGAGAAAGAAAGCGCGCGAGCAAGCGGAACGGAAGAAGGGGCAATGAACCTCGGAAAGCAACGATAATCTATCTGCACACGCGCAGCGAACAGACGGAAAACGAGAGGGAATACAAGAAGAACGGCGAAAGAAGAAGGAAAAAGAAAAGTGACTCACCGGAAATTGGTCGCCGGGGAGTGGTGGTTTTGGGACGCCGGTCAGAAGTCATTGGGATGCGGCGGGGACGAGTAGTCGGGTCGATGGGGTGAGGCGGAGCGTCGCTCTCCCATCTTACTCTCGCCTTCCCCTTGTCGTTCTCACAATCCCTCGGAAAAATCGAGTGCCATGGAAGGGGAGGCCGCAGGTTCGGTGGCGCCGACCAACTTCTCACTCTTTCCTCTCGGATTCGCTCTCGCTCTCTGACTTGCTCTCTCTCGCGCTCTCCCCTCTCTTCAACGGCTATAGAAAAAGGTAGAGCGATGGAAGAAGGGGGGGAAGAGAAGTAGATCTAGGTTTTTTTTTTTGTTTTTAAAATGGGCAAAAGTGGTTTTTCAATAAAATTTTGAGGGCAAAATAGGTAATTTACAATTTTCATTAAATGGGCCCTTCAGCATTCCGAAAATGCTGAGGAATGCTGAAAGCCCAAGGCTGGTCTCCACCAGCCCCTTGAAGAATGGTTGCCAAACACCTCAATTTGGGATGAATGGGCTTTGGGGCTTGAAGGGGCTTTCTAAATGGCCATCCAAACGCACCCGTCGTGAACATGGATTACGTTTGTCAAAGAACAAAACTGATGATATCTTGAACAAAATTGATGATATCTTTTGTTCCTGAATGGAGTAGGTATGGATTCGGCCAAAAGCTGGTAATGTAAGAGCTCATGGGAGTCAACGTGGCAACTTATGCATCAAATTAAAGGTGCGATCCCCTCTTCTTTTATGGTTGTATGGTAATAATGATGTTAAGGATGTTGGAGAAAATAACTTCAAATAATTTTGATCATGCCCAAACTATCCTTAGCATATTATTTACTATATTGTTTGCAGATGTTTGGATCAAAGGACTACGCAACATCCATGCTGTGATCCATTGGAAAGAAGTTTTGCAAATGTTCTGCTATAACAAACAGCACCACTCAACTAAAAGGATCAGGTACTGATGATGTTTATGTCTAAGCAATAAAGATCAGGTTGATGGTGATGTAACAATCAAGTACATCAAATGATGTTCGTTGGGTGAGCTAAAAAAGCTATTGAAAGATCTGGATTCACATAGTAGTAGAATCATAATAAAGCATGTGGTAAAGTAGCTAGATTGTCCGATAGGTTATTTAGAAACTGCAGTGAGAATATAGCAGTAGTTGCTATTTTCAATTAGCTTGCAAAAACCAAGGAAAGAAGCTCTATGGGTAGTGCCAGCCTAGATAGCAAGCTCGACGGAAAACTCTTCAATGGTCACCTACTTCTCTTGTCATGCCCCGAACCTTGAGTGCGCGCACATCCCTCGGTGGTTGATAAAATTGCGACGTTCCCGGGACGCGTCACCGACCCAAAACGATTCATGCACATGCGGAAGCGAAATAAACAATCCCCAGACAAAACAAACATGGGATAGAAAAGCAAGACAACTATGTAAAACAAACCACACTTTTATAAACAAATAGGACATCCCTACAAAGTTATATACAAAGGTCAAGGCCCTAAAAAGTACTTGGGATCCGGGTCCACTACGGCTGCGCATGACAACGCTTATTGGCTTGGGAAGAATTTTTTTTTTTTTTTTAGAAATAATTCTTTTCTATTTCTATTCCGGGGAACAATTTCTGAGTAAAAGAACGCGTTTGATAACTACATAAAATTTCTACTCTTGGAATAGAAATGCGTTTGGTAACGCAACAGTTTCTTTTTTGTATTTATTTGCTTTTTATTCTTGCACACGGATCGTCGAACTCCAACCACCAGCCGTCCGTCGCACGACCGTTGGTTGGCGGCGGCGGCGGCCGGAGAAAGAAATAAAAGAAAAATAAAAAAGAAAATTAGCTTATTTCTAGAAATTGTTCCCTGGAACAAGAAGCCATTTTTTTTTGTTTCTCGTTTCTGCTTCAAATCTATTCCCGGGTTAACTTTCTATTCCGGGGAATAGAAAAACAACTTGCGTTACCAAACAGGTTTCTGTTCTTTTTTTGTTCTGGGGAACAAAAGAACAGAAATTCAAAGAAACAGAAATGTTACCATGCGTTGCCTACGACACCGTCAGGGATGTCGAGATCTAATGGGTCAACTGCCTCCTCAACTTCGGGCTCATGTTCATCCTTCGGCAACTGGTTCTCTGCGATGTTAGCGACAACATCAGCGCCCACGACAGGGTCGAGCACAACACCACCCTCACCCTCAACGACAGGTCCGTCGAAACCATCCACGGGACCTTCTCGTTCCTCGTTAGGCCCATGATGAAACCATGCCTTGAATCGATGATGTACCAATTGAGGTAGGCCCTCATCGACCAAGATCGTGGTCACGACGAGCTCACGGATCCAGGGACTCCCGGGGATAGGGAAGTCGGTACTCTGCTCGCTATACCCTCGTGGTTGCCCAAAACGAACCGGACGAACTTCCATCTAGAGACCTGTAAAGATGAAACCCTCGACGGGGTGAGACAATGTGTTAGCGAGTTCATGCCCTAAACCCCGATTAGGCAGGTAATACGCCTAGAGGTAGTTTAATCACACATCACAGAAGACTCACCTTGCCTCAGCACCTCCCTGCACATTAGTACACTTCATATAACAGATGCATATAATAAAAACACTTATCAATTGGAACGTCTCACTTTCAAACCAATCAATCACAGGCGTCCCAATTATAAGGCCAAATCGTTATGACACGTCCCATTCCGTGCCACACAATTTTGTCCCATAATCAGGCACTGCTAAAACACTCATTCATGCGTTCCAATTGATTACGGCCCCACGGGCACGACCTACTCGACATTCGGAGGTCTTCTGGCATAGCCAGACGTCATCTCGCCCGATCGAGCACGACAACGTCTACCTTTAGACGGCATTCCCAAAGGAGCATTGGTCCGGCCTCTACCGCGACCGGCATCCGTTGACAAGGGGCATTCCGGAAGGAGCATCGTCCACCCGACCTTCATCGGGTGACAGGTTCTCATAACATGCATGCACACATCCAATCCCGGCCAAGGATATCGTGCTTTGTACTCAAATGCCTCAATTAAAATAATATGCTTGGCTTATTTTCTTCATATTAAAAACATCCAGTAAAATAGTCGTGTATGGGTACACGGTCAGATCGAACCATAAAAAGTGATATCATTCCTTTTAAAAATCCTACAATTTGATATAGTACTTAAAAATATTTTTGGCCTAAAAAACCGACACTCGATATTTTCTAATTAAATACCAAAATTTCATAATTTTGAAATAATAATTGAAGATCAACAATCATCACTCAATTGCACAATCTAGCAATCAATTGTACAAACTAATTATGCCACGACAATCAGCACGAAATTCTGACGATCGACTATCTTGGTATAATTTTTGGAAAATAATAAATAATTAAATAAATTACAAAATTAATTAAATAAATGCAAAATAATTAGATAAATGCCTATTAAGCCAAATACACCAATCTAACCACCTAATTGGACCTAAATAAATAAGCACTAAGCTAAATAAATCACACAATCTAATTAACCCTTAACTAAACTAATCTAACAACCTAATTAGCCTAATTAACTAAATAAACTACTAATTACACTAATCTAACCACCTAAACCAATCTTAGGCTAAGTTAAACCTCCCTTAAGCATAATTAACCCCATAAGCAAGGTTTAGCAAGTAAACTCATTGGATTTGCGAGCTGATGAGTTCACGGTGACGGCGACGGCAACGGCAACGCGGAGGCGAGCGAGACTCGAGCCCATAGTGACGCCAAGGGAGGCCGGGAAAGGGCCGGAAACGGGCCACGAAGCTCGCAACCCAACTGTGAATTTCAGTTATGCTTGCTGGCCGAAGCAGCTGGTCGAGCAGCTTAGATAGGCAGGAGGATGGTGGATGACAGCGGGGATGGTGGAGACGGTTAGGCGGTGACGGTTGGTGGCTGGAGCAGCTTAGGCGAACAGCGACAACGGCTGCCAGGGCACGGACGGATGGCTTAGGACGGCGGGGACGCGTGGACGATGGCGTGCGAGCGGGACGGGCGCGTAGGCGCAGTCGAGCGGCTTCGGCGGGCTCGGGCGGCGGTGAAGGGTGTTCGACGGTTGCAAGGGGGTGCTGGCTGGTTCCTCTGGTTCTTTGGCTTATGTTGCAGCAACAATGGAAGCTAAGGAAGCAAGAAGGAAGAAGAAGGTGGCTGCCGCAGCTGGAGGAGGGACAAATGGCCACCAAAGTCAATGGAAAATATCCTAGAACTCAAGTGGCTGCCCCCACCAATCTCAGCCATATCCACAGCAGCTATTTCCCCTCTAAATTTCCCCAACAAGCCAAGGGATGCTGCCCAAATGTTACACCCCACCAAGGCTACGAATTTCCAACATTTCCAACTTCAATTTCATCAATTTCACTCCAATTGGCCTCAAATTAATGGCAAAATTGCCAAGGGGGAAGCCCACACTCAATCCCACAATTTCCTTCGCCAATTGATCCATCTTGAATGCCAAAAATTCACACAAAAATGGCCCTCCGAATTTCCCAGTTCAAACTTGTCCAATTTTGATTTTTCGCCGAAAATCCGAGCTTGCCGCGATTTTAGCGTGACCTAACCTACCAAGTAGCTTTTAGGAATTTTTGGTGCATTTGACCTATGGTCGATTATTTTCGATTCACATTCATCTTCGACTCATAGGCGGCTCTCGGTTGTCATAAAAATCTCAAGATTTCAATTACGGGAATAGGGTATAGAATCGACAGAAAAATCAGTTTAGTGCCGTTCCACAAGAATTTTGCAATCAGGTGGAATCACCCACACTTTAATCACATGCCTTTGTCGAACCAACATATCTCCGGTCTCTAGTCAATTTTTGATCAAATTCTCAAGTCGGTCACATTTAGATTCCTTAATGGCTTCACCTAATAGACTAGTTATTTCATGAGTGATCAGCTCAGAGAAAAATGCTATAGGCATATCGATGAAAAGCCCAATTCATTCAATTGAAAACGGACTCAAAAATCAGGCTATCACATCTCAAAACCATCCTCAACGGCTAGATTGAGGAAACGTATAAAGAGAAGACCTTAAGGAACCGAAAGAGAGTGTGACACGTAAAAGATCAAGTAGATCTCATCTAAAAACTCTTTTGTCCTACTGTTTTGATTGTCATGCTGTTTAGCAATTGTGCTATGGATTAAGTGTACAAGTGTAAGAGCAGCAATTGTGTGACATCCCAGATTTTCAATCATGTTTTCCATTGAATAAATCGAGCATTTCATTGACGGGACTATAGGACTGTTCCCAAAGCTGATCACTCTCGAGATAACTAGACTATCTGGGAAAGTCATTAAGGAATTTTAAGGCAATAGACTTGAGAATTTGACCAGGATTCGGCTATTCGACCGTGCTCATCTTTAGAGGCCATTACGGCACAGTTAAAAATCGATCAGGGATCAGAGATAGGTCGGTTCGACTGAGATGTGTGGCTAAACGTGGGTGACTCCACTAATTTGGAAAATTCTCGTCGACCGGTACTACACTGATTTTTTCTATCATTTTGGTACCCTGTGTCCGTATTTGAATCTTCGAGATTTTCACGACAACCGAGAGTCGCCAATGTCTTGAGTGGGTTCATTGTGATTCGAAGAAAATCGACCACGGGTCATTTGCACTAAAAATGTCTGAAAGCTACCCGGTGGCTTAGGTCACGCTAAAATCGCGCCGAATCAAAATTAACCGCAAATTTGAGTCCGATTTCAGAAATTGAAAGTTTTGTCATGTCACAATTAATTTTAGGAGCGTCGACTCAGTCTCAGAAGATTTTTTTGCAAACCGAGACTTTTTGGGAAAAAGTTGAGGTAGGGTCGTTTTTGTCCAGAAAATGTCAGGGATCATTTTTGATCGTGCAATTGGGAAGCAAGTGGGATCAATTGGTGAGGAAAAATACCAATTTGATCGTTGAGGTGTCGGTTGATTTTATTGAGGCTGAATTGAATTGAATTGAGAATCAATTAGTGTCTAATTGGAGGGAAAACCTTGCAAATTCGTATGCCCCCCCGCCACCATGACTTATGGACCATTTCCCTAGCTTATTGAGGAAGCTTGGTGGCTGATTTTGGTCCATGGGAGACAGCCAAGCTTGGTGGGCAAATGGGGGACAAGAAGATGAGGATAAGAGACCAAGTGGTCCCCTTCGTCCCCCATCTCTCCCTTTCCCTTCCTGGCTATCGACCGGCCTATTGCCCTTCCTCATTGTGCTTTGAAGAGTTCAACTTGTAGAGGAGACTTGGAGAGAAGCCGTTCGAAGCCCCCATCCACGCCGCACGTCGCCAAGACCGCCGCACTGCCCGAGTAGCGCCGTCCTCGCCCTGCGTGTGCGCTGCCGCTACACCGCGCCACCCGCGCGTCCTGGCCGTTCCAGCAGCCTGTTCCGCTGTCCTAGCCGCTATTTCAGCCTGTGCTGGAGTCGTTTGGCCGACCTTCGACCATCGTGAGTCCTCGCTTGAACCCAGTTTGGCCCCTTCAACCTTCCTCGGTCCATCCCCGCCTTAAACCAAGCTTGTTGCCCTATGTTTCAGCCAAGAATATAATAGAAAAGTGTGGGTTTCTAGTGGTGCTTTAGGCCCGTTTTGGCCAGTTTCCCTGTGGCATCCTAAAATTCCTTGCCAGTCATTAGGGGTGCTCAAATTAATGTCTTGCATTAAGACTTTGGCCAAGCCTATGGTGAATAATTATTTGATAAAAATTTCTATTTTTGGCCATGAAGGATTATGGATTTGAATTTATTAAGATAGGTCACAAAGTTTTGTGATTTATAAATTTCAATTAGGTGTTTATATAATTAAGGATTAGGTAAAGTAATAGGATGAGATATGGGCCAAAGTATTAGCTTAAAACCAGCCCATGACCTCACCTCATTTTCGGCCATTTGAGCCTAGCCGCGAAGCCCAAGAAGAGGAGGAATCGCCGGCCCATTGCTGGCCCAAGCCCAACCGAGAGATGGAGGCCCATCTTGCATGAAGAAGGCCATGTGTCTCCTCCTAGCTGCCAAGTGTAGGCCATGCAATTAGTAATCATTGCTAATGATGGAAGGGAAGAACATTAGGGGGATGGTGGCTGGTTTAAGCGAGAAAGAGAGGGAGAGAGAGGGCTTCGTCCAAGGTGCGTGTGTGAGAGAGAGAGAGAGAGAGAGAGAGAGAGAGAGAGAGAGCTACCGAGAGGGAGAGGGAAACTGAGAGAGAAAGGAAGAGGCCGCGCGAAGGAGGAAGCCCACTCGTCCGTCGCTCGTGGCCGTCCGCCGTGAGTCCGTCGCTTGTCGCCGTCCGTGTGCTCGTGTTTGCTCGGTCTAGAGGCAAGTTGGGATCTATATTCTACTCTTGCATGTTGTATCTTGCATATGTGTTTGAATGGTGGTAAATCTCGGACGTTTAGGGTGTGAGAAACCGAAGCTTGAGTGTGTTGTTTTTGAAATAGCATTCTGTTTTCGAGTATACCGCCTGACCCAGAATGTTGTAGAGGCATGCATGTGGGTTTTGAGTTGGATTTTGGCTTCAACTTCTTCACGAAAGTTGTAGAAAACATCCCAAAGTATAACATAATAAAATTTGAGACAAAATGGCTGAGTTTTAAGGGGTGAAACCCTTCTTCTACGAAAACGTTAGATCTGAAGCTGTTTTGTTGACCTTTTGGTGGTTTTGTGTGTTGCATGTCACTTTTTACTGAGAATTTCACTTCGACTTCTTAACGAAAGTTGTAGAGAACATACTGAAGACTAAAAAACTCAAATTTGAAGTAAAACGAACAAGTGTAGCCTGGTGAAACGATTTTTTCTTTGAAGACGATAGATCTGGAAGTGTTGTACTGGACTCCAGCGACTTCGTGAACTATAAAGTGATTATCCTTTGAGAATCTCACCTAGATCCCTTAACCAAAGTTGTAGTGGACCTCTTGAGGCAAAACATATAAAAAATTCAGAGGAAATGAAGGAAGATAAGTAGGTGAAACCTTGATATTTCGGAGACAGCAAACCTGGACTGTTCGGTACTAGGAACAGGGGTTTCGACCGTCCATAGTTAATTATCTAGGACGAATCTGGCCTGGATGTCTTCATGAAAAATCTACCTTAGGGTCTTGACTATCACCTGGTAAAATTTCGTAATTTTTAAGGTCATTAGAGTATTTAATCGGAATTATTCCAAAAACCGAGTAATCTGTCGCCTTCGGTTGAGTCAGTCTCAATGCATGAGTCATATCATTTTATATGAAACTCTTTTGGCAAAGTGTTCATCACGAAGTATCTTTCTTTATGTCTTCCCTATGACATATTAAAATTTCATAATTTTTGAAGTTCATGTACCTATTTAACCAAAAATATTTCAAAAACTGTGCAAGCTGTATTGATAGAATAGAAATGCTGTGATGCGTGATCTATATCAAATTGTATGAGGGTCTTTTGATGCAGTGTCCTGTATGAAATATCTGCCATTATGTCTTGACTAGCACATGTTCAAATTTCATAATTTTTAAAGACCATTTGGGCATTTAATGGAAATATTTTCTGAAATTGTGCAAGCATGGATTATACGAATTTCAAATGCTGGAAATTGTGATTATTCTGCTTTGGATGACCCCTATTAATTATATTGATTGAGGTGATTGAATATTGCTGAGCATGTGATGATAATTGGCATTGCATATAGAATCAAATGCTGAATTAGCCTTTGTTGCCATTACATCATGTGCCATGCTGATTGTGAGACATAAATTGGTGAACATGAATTATGATGAATGAGGAAACTGTTGGAGGCGGCCGATAATGCCCTGGGAGTGTCAGGATGCCTGGGATGGGGGGTACTGGATGCCCGGTTGTATTGTGATACATGCTCGGATGTCCTCGGGAGTTTCGAGATGCCCGGAATGATTGGGTGCCGGAAGCCTCGGAGGTTTGTGCCCGGGGAATGCCTCGTGATGCCAGTTGGGATGCGAGATGCCCGGAATGTGGGGGTGCTGGATGCCCGGTGGTGTGTACCGGAGGTTTCTCGTGATGCCAGGTTGGGGTGCGAGTGATAAAGTGTGGGATGCAATTACTGGTCTCGAAAAAGAAAGATGTGGTGATCAAATTGAAACATAAAAGTGGAAATTGAATCATGCACATATGATGTGGTGACATATGCATGGCTATATGATATGATGATGATGAGTGCATGGTTGTGTGTGCACCTATGGCATGATGGTACATGTATGATATGATGATGATGAGTGCATGGTTGTGTGTGCACCTATGGCATGGCATATGTATAACATGATGGTGATGAGTACATGAGGAGGTATGTACATATGATATGATGACATATGCATGGCCGCAAGGTAAGTTATGCTTGGATGCATGAATGACATGTACTATGCTATGATTGTTATGATTGTATTGTGTGATGCATTGAGTGGTTTATTGGATCTTTTACCTGCTGAGTGGCTGTACTCACCCCTTCGGGGACCAACATTTCAGATTAGAAAGATGCCGCTCTCTCCGGTCACGCGTGGTACTTTTTATGGCCTTCCATCTGATGTGGAGGTCGAGTGTTCGGAGATGGACTGCGTTACCATCCCGGTCGACGTTTGTATGAGTTCGTGTCTTTGGTGATGTATGATGTGGGCCTGGGCGGGGGCCCGGTCGTCCGGGAGTTTTTGTCGGTCCACGTCCGCCGTGACGGAGTGATGCGGGGGATGTTGCCGTTGCCACCGCTCGATGCACCGGGGTGGATGTGATGGCCCGCGTGAGGAGTGGAGAGCTGACACTTTTTGGACATAGCCGACACTTGTAGATGGAGGATTATACATGATCGACATAGAGGGTCGAGTTGTCTCTTTTTGAGTTGTGGCCAAGTCTAGCCAAGAGTCTTGGTTTTCCTTTTGGATGTACTGACCCGTGAAATCCATCTTGAAAAATATATAAATAAAGAGTGGCTCGGCTTTATCTTCCTAAGATGTGTAGTTGGTGTGCATTGTATCATGATAGTTGGAGGGAGAGATGGTAATATTCAATTATGCTTCCGCTAATTAAGTTGCGCCGGGACCGTAAAAAAAAAAAATGCCTATGAATTACGATGCTTCTACTAAAAGATGTAACTAGCGTTCATTAGGTATAGCGATAGGTACCTGTGGCGACCTTAGCCGAGTTGGGGGTGCCACATTCCCGGCCCTGGAAGTTAGGCCCGCTTTGAAGAGAAGTAAGCCCCGTTGCGTCCCCGACGATTTGAGTTGATCGGATCGCAAAACAAGTGAGTTTAACTCACTAATTCTCGCTTAGTAGGTTAATTACGCTTATGGGTTGTTTAGTTTAGGCTAAGCTGGATTAGGTGGTTAGTTAGATTAGATTAGTGAAATTTAATTATTTGCCGATGCATGTTAGGTGGTTAGTTAGTGCAATTAGGGCCTAGATAAGCTCTAGTATTTATCTAGAGTGGATCAGAAATTTTCCGGGTTTGTCTCGGCGTTCAATTAGGCTTTTCCGAGCCTAAGTTGATTTATTGGCATTTATTTAATAATTTCCGCAATTATTTAATTATTTATTTATTTTCCGAAAATTAGACCGGGATAGTCGGCGACCGAAATTTCGTGCTGATTGTAGTGGTACTCTCTGTTTATTTAATTGAGTACCTAATTATGCAAATTGATTGTGATTAGTGTTTGTGGGTATTTAATTCTAGAAATGGATAATTTTGGTAAGTAATTGGAGAATTACCAGGCGTCGGTCTATAGTGCCAAAAATCTATTTTGGGTCTGTTGAAAATAATGGGACGTTCAAAAGTGAAAAACTTGTATTTTGGCTAAGGTCGGCCGTGTACCCACACACGTGTATTTTTATCGGGTATGATGAAAATGGTAAATTGATTGTACGCTCAGAACGTTATACTATACTGGCTCGATATGTCATCTTAGAGAAAGGACGGCATGCAATATCCGCTCGGTGACTCTATATGTCATCTTGGAGAAATGACGATATATATAAAATACCGGCTCAGTGACTCTACATGTCATCTTAGAGAAAGGACGGTATGTAATACTGGCTTGGTGACTCTATATGTCATCTTGGAGAAAGAACAATATGCTATATATGCTCGATGACTCGATAGGTCATCTTAGAGAAGGAACAATATTTTATATCGGCTTGGTGACTCTATATGTCATCTAAGAGAAAGAACGATATACTATGATTTAGCCCTTGAGGCAAACTACTATCTATTTTTCAGCTTAGAGCAAGCTGTCCGCAAGGTGGTCGGACTTTATAGATAGTATTGTTTTGACTAGGTGATGGTCTGATGTCATGGAATCGACTGAGTCGATTGATCGATGATTCGATCTATGGTGATTGATTGGATGTCTATTTGAATTGTGCTGAATTGCAGGGAGGGACTGAGGCGAAGGTAAGTCCTCTGACCCGTGTTGTGCTTAGGCAGCCCTTAGGACGTATTTTCTTCCTAATCGAGTCTTGGGGGGGGGGTAGAACTCGCTGAGACGTAGTCCTTCGAGTATGTGCTGATAAAGTCCAACGTCTGGGTTGACGTGGGTGAACCCAAAAAGGTGCCCCATGAATACCGGTCGTGGTATCGCCATTATAATGATGGACGAATGGTGAGCCCTGTACATGAATATGATGTACCTCTGTACACTTTGGAGGTTGCGTTTGGGGAGGGGACATCAGATCCTAAGGGTGGATCAGTGGTGGATGCGAAAGATCCCAAGCTCGAGGGCAATTCTGACTCTCCGGTGTACTCAGCCGTGGGCTCCAGCTGGAGCGAGGAAGAAGGAGAGATTGTTGAGAAGGAGGAGCAACCGGAGGAGGACCCAGAGGAGGATCCAAAGGAGTAGATGTAAACCCCACCCCTGTTTGTAAACTTTGTTTTCTGAACTAGTTTTTGTAGGACCTGAAGTTTGTGTCTGTATTGTGATATATACAACTTTGGTCGTTTGTATATAAGTGTGGTTATTTTTAAAAGTTCGAAATTTGGTCCTACTTTCCTATCCAATTGTTTTATTGTCTGGGGATTTTATATATGCTTCCGCATGCATATTAAAATGAAAGGGTCGGCGATGCGTCCTGGGACGTCGCTATTATATTGACCAGGTGAGGGATGGGCGCGGGCTCGAGGATCGGGGCGTGACATCCCCGTTTAGTAATATTAGAGAGAAGTTTAGAATTGGAGTGATAAGAAGCGATGGATCATGGGATAGTAGGAGGAAAGGCCTTTAAATTCATGCTGGTGCATGTTTGTGGTAGCTGATTGGTAGAATTGCCTGTGGTTTAGATCACTCTGTTTCTAATTCGGTGTGGAATTGGAAGCAAACTTCAGTAGATAAAGCTGAGCCATGAGTGATCAGGAGCAGTGAACTCCCAGTAAGAGAACGGTTAGAGTCGTGACTCGGGGTAGGACGCCGACCATGGTGGGTACTCGAGGAGTTGGAGGTAAAGCGCCAGCATAGGCTAGCACTAGTGGCGTAGCACCACCTCCTGTTGGTGCTTGGGTTGTAGCCCTTGGTGATCTAGGATCAATTAGGATCATTCAAGCGTTGGACGCCATGCGAGAGTTGATGGGGCAGCAGGCCCAGAGTCAAGCTGCCGCCTTTATCGCCGCCGTTGAAGCCGCCGCCATTGCCGCTGCCAATGCTGCCGTTGCTGCTACAGCTGTTTCCGCGCCTGTTGCTGCACTTGCCGCCGCACCTGCCGATGTTCCAATTGGGAACATAGTCATGGACAGAGAGAGACCGATCCACAAGCTAGTGGAGCAATTCTTGAAATTGAACCCGTCGAGGTTCACGGGTACTGGTGACCCCGAGGCCGCGTCTCTTTGGATACAATACCTAGATAAGACGTTTGCACTCCTGATGTGCAACGAAGAGGAGAAGGTGGTATTGGCCGTGTACCAACTTCAAGGCAATACGAACATTTGGTGGAGAGTCGCCAAGAATGTAGTATTTTCGGAGGGTGTGATCCCGGTGTGGGACGCCTTCCTCAGAGCTTTTAATGATTAGTATTTTTCGGGTACTGCCCGAGAACAAAAGATGGAGGAGTTTCAGCATCTCCGTCAAGGGAGTATGACTGTTGACCAGTATGGGGTCAAATTTGCGGAGCTCTCTCAGTATGCTCCGAGGTTGATTGAGGACCTTGAAGAAAAAGCCCGAAGATGCAGAAATGGTTTTCGTTCTGAACTAAAGCAACCTTTGCTACCATTGGATTTGAAAGAATATCGAGAAGTCTATCATCGAGCCCAAATGATAGAGAGAGGTTTGAATGAGCAAGCTGCCTTGTCTGGATCGAGGTTTAGCTCTCACAGAGAAGGGATTTGTCAGGGAAAGATGCCCATGCCTGGAGGAAGATTCCAGATCCCGCCTAACAGGAAGGGTGGAGTTGGCAAGTTAGGGCCAATCAGGAATGATTTGTGTCGCGTTTGTGGAAGGCGACATGGTGTGAACCAATGCCCCCGAAAAACGGGCGCCTGTTTTGAATGTGGCCAGCAGGGTCACATGGCCAGAGATTGTCCTAGGCGACCAAGAGGACAACCGCAGTTGCTGCAGCAGCCACCTATGGGTCAGATTAGGGGGTATGCGCCGCAGAACGCGCCACAAGGAGGACAGCTGAGACCACCAGTTCAAGGCACGGTGTATGCCATCACATAAGGTCAGGTAGAGGTTGCGCTTGACGTGGTCACAAGTATGGTTTGGCTGAATGACCATCATGCTTACGCTTTATTCGACTCAGGAGTGACTCACTCTTTTGTTGCCGAGCAATATGTTAAGTTGTTATGATTAAGTCCTATATTGTTGGAGTTGGCAATTTGCATCTACACCATTGAAGGATAAAGTGATAGCTGCTTTGGGTTGTTCGGGTTGCAAGTTAGCGATTGGTGAGTGAGTGGGGAAAATAGACGAGGGTTGTCGAGGGTACCTGGCAATTGTCGTGGATACGACAATTGGGGAGCTGAAGATGGAAGACATTCCCGTGGTACAAGAATTTCCAGTGTCTTTCCAAAGGAATTGCCAGGATTACCGCCAGAGAGAGAAATTGAATTTGTGATCGAACTAGCACCCGGGACAGAGCCAATCTCTAAGGCTCCTTACCGGATGGCGTTATCTGAGTTGAAGGAACTGAAGGTGCAGATGCAGGATTTATTGGATAAGGGATTCATTCATCCCAGTGCATCACCTTGGGGAGCGCCAGTTCTGTTTGTAAAGAAGAAAGATGGTTCGTTGCGCCTGTGCATCGACTATCGACAACTCAATCAGGTAATGATCAAGAACAAGTATCCACTCCCGAGGATTGATGAGTTGTTTGATCAGTTGCAAGGAGCGTCGATATTTTCGAAGATCGACTTGAGAACAGGATATCATCAGCTGAGAATTAGGAAGGAGGACATTCCTAAGTCAGCATTTCGTACTCGGTATGATCATTACGAGTTCAAAGTGATGTCATTCGGGTTGACCAATGCTCCAGCTACCTTTATGGATATGATGAACTGAGTATTCAAGGAATATCTAGATTAGTTTGTGATCGTGTTCATCGATGATATTCTGGTGTATTCGAGAAGTGAGGAAGAGCATGATAGTCATTTGAGATTAGTGCTGCAAACGCTGAGAGTTCATCAGTTGTACGCCAAGTTCAGCAAGTGTGAGTTTTGGTTGACTCGTGTTACTTTCTTAGGTCACGTGATTTCAAGCAAAGGAATCTCCATGGACCCAAGCAAGATTGAAGCAGTGATCAACTGGCCAAGACTGACTATCGTGACAGAAATCAGAAGTTTTCTGGGTTTGGTAGGTTACTACTGAAGGTTTGTGGAGGCTTTCTCAGCATTAGCGTCGCCTTTGACGAGACTCCTAAAGAAAGAAGAAAAGTTCGTGTGGACAGACAAGTGCGAGCATAGTTTTCAAGAGCTAAAGCAGAAGCTTACTACCGCACCTGTGCTGACCATTCCATCTGGTCCTAGAGGATTCGAGATCTATAGTGATGCGTCATTCAGAGGGTTGGGTTGTGTGCTGATGCAACATGGCCGAATTGTTGCATACGCCTCCCGTCAGTTGAGGTCTCATGAATAGAACTACCCGGCGCATGACTTAGAGCTCGCGGCAATCATCTTTGCCCTAAAAATTTGGAGACACTACTTGTGCAAAGAAAGGTTTCAGATCTTCATGGACTATCAAAGTCTCAAGTAACTGTTCTCTCAAAAGGAGTTGAACATGAGACAGCGCCGATGGATGGAATTACTGAAGGACTACGACTGTGATATTCTATATCACCCAGGAAAGGCGAACAAGATCGCCGATGCTTTTAGTCGAAAGTCTTCAGTCGCTCACATACTGATTAAGGAGTGGAACCTAATCGAAAGAGCTCGAGATTCGGTATTCAAATTTGAGGTAGGCCACATTTCGAGTCTTATAGCCACCCTCAGAATTGAACCGGATGTCCGGATCGGAATCAAGCTACTCCAACTGACAGACCCAGATGTGCAGAAGATTCTACAGGAGGACACTGAGAAGAGAAAGGCTGACTTTCAGATTTCTGATGAAGGAACACTAAGGTTCCGAGGACATTTGGTTGTACCTGACGATGTGGAGCTTAGAGAGGATATTCTATCAAAAGCACATCGTAGCAGTTACAGCATTCATCCGGGGAGTACCAAGATGTATAAGAATCCGCGTCAACACTATTGGTGGTCAGGTATGAAGGCGGACATCGCCAAGCATGTCGCCAAGTGTTTGACGTGTCAGCAGGTCAAAGCTCAGTATTGCAAGCCGGGAGGACTTCTGCAACCTCTCGAGATCCCAGAGTGGAAATGGGAGCATATCACGATGGATTTCGTGACTGGACTACCGAGGAGTCAAAGAGGAAATGATTCGATTTGGGTGGTAGTCGACAGATTGACAAAGTTGGTTCACTTCATTGCAGTTCGAAAGGACCTCAGTTTGGATTGGCATGCTGAGTTGTACATACGTCAGGTAGTTCGTCTACATGGAGTGTCGATTACGATAACTTTAGATCGAGACCCAAGGTTTACTGCCGCTTTTTGGAAGAGCTTGCAGAGTGCTTTAGGTACCAAGTTGCAATATAGTACGGCATATCATCCTCAAACGGATGGCCAGTCTGAGAGGATGATTTAGACCCTCGAGGACATGCTGTGAGCTTGTGTACTAGATTTTAAAGGAAGTTGGGAAGAACAATTTCATCTGGTGGAGTTTGCCTACAACAATAATTATCAGCAGAGCATCCAGATGGCTCCTTTTGTTGTATGGCAGATCGTGCAGGACACCGGTATGTTGGGATGAAGTGGGGGAAAGAAAGATCACAGGCCCAGAGTTGGTTCAGATGACAGTGGATGCAGTTGCAGTGATTAGAGGCAGATTAAAGACCGCTCAGAGCAGACAGAAAAGTTACGCAGACAAGCGCCGGAGACCATTGGAATTTCAAGTTGGTGATCACATTTTTCTGAAGGTGTCACCAATGAGGGGAACTTTGCGCTTTGGTAAGAAAGGAAAACTGAGTCCGAGGTACGTAGGTCCATTTGAAATTCTAGAGAGAATTGGGACCCTAGCGTATCGTCTTGCATTGCCGCCGAGATTGGCGCAAGTGCACGTTGTCTTTCACGTGTCGATGTTGAGGGAGTACGAGCCTGACCCGACCCACGTGCTTAATTTTGAAGAATTGGATGTGGATGACCGAGTGTCATACGTTGAAAGTCCGGTTCAAATAATGGACAGAAAAGAACAAGTTCTGCGTACAAAGACCATCCCGTTGGTCAAAGTGGTCTGGCAACACCACGGTACTAAAGGAGCAACATGGGAGATTAAAGAGTCGATGAGACAGTTGTACCCCCACCTTTTTCTTAAGTAATGTAATGGTTTAAATTTCTAGGACGAAATTTTTATAAGAGGGGAAGAGTTGTGGCATCCCAGATTTTCAATCCCGTTTTCCATTGAATAAATCGAGCATTTCATTGACGCGCCTATATGGCTGTTTTCAGAGCTGATCACTCTGGAGATAACTAGACTATCTGGAAAAGCCATTAAGGAATTTTAAGGCAATAGACTTGATAATTTAACCAGGAATCGGCTATTCGACCGTGCTCATCTTTAGAGGCCATTACGGCACAATTAAAAATCAATCAAGGATCATAGATAGGTCGGTTCGACTCAGATATGTGGCTATACGTGGGTGACTCCACTAATTTAAAAAATTCTCGTTGGCCGACACTTTACTGATTTTTTCTATCGTTTTGGTGCCCTATATCCGTATTTGAATCCTCGAGATTTTCATGACAACCGAGAGTCGCCAATGTGTTGAGTGGGTTCACTGTGGTTCGAAGAAAATCGACCACGGGTCATTTGCACTAAAAATTTCTGAAAGCTACCCGGTGGCCTAGGTCACGCTAAAATCGCGCCGAATCAAAATTAACCGCAAATTTGAGTCCGATTTCAGAAATTGAAAGTTTTGTCATGTCACAATTAATTTTAGGAGCGTCGACTCAGTCTTAGAAGATTATTCTGCAAACCGAGACTTTTTGGGAAAAAGTCGAGGTAGGGTCGTTTTTGTCCAGAAAATGTCAGGGATCGTTTTTGATCGCGCAATTGGGAAGCAAGTGGGATCAATTGGTGAGGAAAAATACCAATTTGATCGTTGAGGTGTCAATTGATTTTATTGAGGCCGAATTGAATTGAATTGAGAATCAATTAGTGTCCAATTGGAGGGAAAACCTTGCAAATTCGTATGCCCCCACCACCATGACTTATGGACCATTTCCCTAGCTTATTGAGGAAGCTTGGTGGCTGATTTTGGTCTATGGAAGACAGCCAAGCTTGGTGGGCAAATGGGGGACAAGAAGATGAGGATAAGAGACCAAGTGGCCCCTTTTGTCCCCCATCTCTCCCTTTCCCTTCACCTGGCCGTCGACCAGCCTATTCCCCTTCCTCATTGTGCTTTGAAGACTTCAACTTGCAGAGGAGACTTGGAGAGAAGTTGTCCGAAGCCCCCGTCCACCGAACCGCCCGAGCAGCGTTGTCCTCGCCCTGCGCATGCGCCGTCGCTGCACCGCGCCACCAGCGCGTCTTGGCCATTCTAGCAGCCTGTTCCGCCATCCCAGCCGCTATTTTAGCCCGTGCCGGAGTTGTTTGACCCGCCTCCGACCACCGTGAGTCCTTGCTTGAACCCGGTTTGGCCCCTTCAACCTTCCTCGGTAAACCGAGCTTGTTGCCCTCTGTTTCAGCCAAGAACAAAACAAAAAAGTGTGGGTTTCCAGCAGTGCTTTAGGCCCGTTTTGGGTCGTTTCCCGGCCTCGGAAGTTAGGCCCGCTTTGAAGAGAAGTGAGCCTCGTTGCGTCCCCGACGATTTGAGCTGATCGAATTGCAAAACAAATGAGTTTAATTTACTAATCCTTGCTTAGTAAGTTAATTACGCTTAGGGGTTATTTAGTTTAAGCTAAGCTGTATTAAGTGGTTAGTTAGATTAGATTAGTGAAATTTAATTATTTGCCGATGCATGTTAGGTGGTTAGTTAATGCAATTAGGGCCTAGACAAGCTCTAGTATTTATCTAGAGTGATTCGAAAATTTTCCAGGTCCGTCTTGGCATTTAATTAAGCTTTTCCGGGCCTAAGTTGATTTATTGGCATTTATTTAATAATTTTCATAATTATTTAATTATTTAATTATTTTCCGGAAATTAGATCGGGATAGTCGGTGACCGGAATTTCGTGTTGATTGCAGTGGTGCTCTCTATTAATTTAATTGAGTATTTGATTATGCAAATTGATTGTGATTAATGTTTGTGGGTATTTAATTCCAAAAATGGATAATTTTGGTAATTAATTGGAGAATTACCAGGCGTCGGTCTACATTGCCAAAAATCTATTTTGGGTCTGTTGAAAATAGTGGGAGGTTCAAAAGTGAAAACCTTGTATTTTGGCTAAGACTGGCCGTGTACCCACACGTGTATTTTTGTCGGATATGATGAAAATGGTAAATTGATTGTACGCTTAGAACGTTATACTATACCGGCTCGATGACTCTATACGTCATCTTAGAGAAAGGACGGTATGCAATATCGGCTCGGTGACTCTATATGTCATCTTGGAGAAAGGACGATATATATATATATATATATAATATTGGCTCGGTGACTCTACATGTCATCTTAGAGAAAGGACGGTATGCAATACTGGCTCGGTGACTCTATATGTCATATTGGAGAAAGAACAATATGCTATATATGCTCGATGACTCGATAGGTCATCTTAGAGAAAGAACAGTATTTTATATCGGCTAGGTGACTCTATATGTCATCTTAGAGAAAGAACGATATACTATAATTTAGCCCTTGAGGCAAACTACTTTCTATTTTCAGGTGATGGTCCGATGTCATGGAATTGACTGAGTCAATTGATCGATGATTCGATCTGTGGTGATTGATTAGATGTCTATTTGAATTGTGCTGAATTGCAGGGAGGGACTGAGGCCAAGGTAAGTCCTCTAACCCGTGTTGTGCTTAGGCAGCCCTTATGACGTATTTTCTTCCTAATCGAGTCTTAAGGGGTAGAACTCGCTGAGAGGTAGTCTAACCCCGTTGTGGGACAACATTTTAGATCCATAGATGGCCGCCCCCTAGCTCCTCCCGAACAGTTTGGTCAGCCCAAGAAGTTCACCGAAATAGGTTATCACATTCCGATACACCACCACCCCGAAGGACTTGAGTATGTGCTGATAAAGTCCACCGTCTGAGTTGACGTGGGTGAACCCAAAAAGGTGCCCCATGAATATCGGTTGTGGTATCACCATTACAATGATGGACGAAGGGTGGGCCCTGTACTGGAATCTGATGTACCTCTATATGCTTTGGAGGTTGCGTTTGGGAATGGGACAGCAGATCCTAAGGGTGGATCAGTGGTGGATGTGAAAGATCCCAAGCTCGATGGCGATTCTGACTTTCCAGTGTACTCAGCCGTGGGCTCCAGCTGGAGCGAGGAAGAAGGAGAGATTGTTGAGAAGGAGGAACCGGAGGAGGACCAAGAGGAGGATCCAGAGGAGTAGATGAAACCCCCACCCCTGTTTGCCAACTTTGTTTTCTGAACTGGTTTTTGTAGGACCTGAAGTTTGTGTCTGTATTGTGATATATACAACTTTGGTCATTTGTATATAAGTGTGGTTGTTTTTAAAAGTTCGAAATTTGGTCATACTTTCCTATCCCATTGTTTTATTGTCTGGGGATTTTATATATGCTTTTGCATGCGTATTAAAATGAAAGTGTCGGCGATGCGTCTTGGGACGTCGCTATTATATTGACCAGGTGAGGGATGGGCGCGCGCTTGAGGATCGGGGCATGACAAACTGAGTCCAGATAGTGTGATTATCGTGTAAAGGATCAGTGCTAGTCTAGATAGTGTGATTATCTTATGAGTACAAAGATCCTTTATTATGATTAACCTTGGCAGATTCTTTACCAATGATGCTCAAGCTCCCAACAAGCCGCCATATTTCGATGGAAGCAATTATGGCTATTGGAAGCAAAGAATGAAGTCATACATTGAAGCCACAAACTTGAATACGTGGGATGTAGTTGCAAATGGTTTAGAAGTACTAGCTCTTGTTTGACAAGAGGATCAATAAGCAATGGCTGTCAACATTACATAAGAAGCTCGAAAAAGAGCCGCTCTTAATGCTGAAGCTAAACACCTCCTGTATTATGCACTGTCACCTTCTGAGTTTAACATAATATTTTCTTGGGATACAACAAAGGAAGTCTGGATTGCATTGTGCTGACATTTGAAGGAACAAAAGGAGTCAAAGAAACAAAGCTAAACATCTTGCTCGAGAACTATGAGCTGTTTAAGATGAAGTTTGATGAAATAGTAACACAAATGTTCACATGATTCACTAAAATAGTGAATTGGCTTGCTCTTCAAGGAAAAATATACACAAATACTGAGAAAGTAAACAAATTACTATGAGTCCTTCCCAAATAATGGAGTACCATGAAGACCTAACTATGAGAAACCATGATGATTCAACCAATCATGATGGACGAGCTTATAGGAACATTTATGTCCTATAAAGTTGAACTTCAAAATGAAGAGATCAACTCCAAGGGTAAGAAAGTTATTGCATTTAAAGCTAACCATGATGATACAAGTGGAGAAATATCCTTTGCTAATGAAGAAAGTAATGAAGACATGGCATTACTAACAAAGAAGTTTAAAAGCTTTATGATGAAAGGATGAAACTCCAAAGGAAAAAGATCTTTTAAATATCCTGACAAGAAACAGACTTATAGGAATAAGGAGGAATCCAAAAGTAAGGATATCGTGTGTTATGAATGCAGAAAACCTGGACATATAAAACCAAAATGTCCATTGATTAAGAAAAGGAAAGGGAAATTTGAGAAGAAGAAAAAGGCACTAAAACTTGAAACCTAGAGTGACACTAAATGTGAGTCAAGTGATAAAGAAGAAGCAAATCTTTGTCTCATGGTTGACTCAAAGCTAGAAGAAGACAAGGAAAAAGATTTTGAGCTGTCTTATGAAGAATTGCAAGATTTTTTAAAAGAAATGTTTGAAGAACATCATAAGGCTTCAAAAAGAATTTCTGTTTTAAAAAAAAAAAGAAGGTTCACGATTTTACTACTGAAAATCTCATTAGGAAAACTCTCATTGACAAACTTAAAAAAGAGCTCGACCTTTAAATAAATCAAGTAAAGCTTCTGCAAGTTGAAAATGATAATGTGAAGGATGAAATTTCGAAAATCAGAACCAAATTTTCTCGACTCAAGAACTTTACAGCACATTCTCTCTATTCAAATCCCTCACTATAACAAGAATAGTCTTGTATGTGAAGGAAATGAAGATGAGATGAGTCATTTTCCAAAAACAAAAGATAGATTTAAACTAACCTCTTATATGCTTTTACAAGTCCCATTTTGTTAAACATTTCACTAAAGCCACTAGCAAGAAATTTCCCAAGTGTTCAAATTGTGAAGGATACGACCATTTCAAGTTATCTTGAAGAAATTAAAGAAGATTGGCTGGTCTCTTGCTCCTAAATCAAAACCTGATACAAGGGACCTAAACTTATGTGGGTACCAAACAAAAGATGAGATTCACTTTCATTTTAGGTTATCTTGAAGAAAAATAAGTGGTACCTAGACATCGGGTGCTCCAGACACATGACTGGAGACAACTGCAAGTTTTTAACACTTCGGACCATAGATGGAGGTACAGTCACATTTGGAGGAAAAGATAAAGGAAGAATCATTGGGAAATGAAACATCAGGTTGGGAAACCTAGTTTTTGAAGATGTTTCATTTGTACAAGGGTTAAATCACAATCTCCTAAGCATAAGCCAACTCCGTAACAAAGAATACAAGATAAAATTCGAGAAAGGTAAATGCATTGGTATTAGCAAGGACAAATCACAAACATTCACTTGGAATAGGTATAGCAATATCTATATACTAGATATCAAATTTGAGGAATCATACTATTTAATGTCTATTAAGGAAGAACGAGATCTATGGCACAAGAAATTAGGTCATGTCAATGCAAAGTAGATTCATAAGATATCATCTACAGATTTGGTTTGTGATTTACCAAAAATCAATTACGGCAAGTGTGACTCATGTAATGCATGTGCACTGAGAAAATAGGTAAGAAACTCTTTTAAATCTATCAAAACTATTGCCACTAATAGATCTCTACACCAGGCATACCTGCAGTAATTGACTCCATCTTCCTTAATTCTAAGCTTAGGCACATTCAATGGTATTAGAGCCATGGTCTCATTTGTAACATAATCCGTTTCATGCATTCAATAGGTGAATCCAGTGCTGAGAATATCCTTTCTTAACCATGTCTAATCCCGAGATACTAGAAGCTCTAGTCACACTCGCTTCCTCTCCATCCTCCTCATCTCTTTCAGATCTTCGTGTGTCAAATGCTTCTAAGATTGACTATCTTTATGAAGTCTCTCTTAGTGATGAAACCAAGTGTCACGCCCCGAACCTCGAGCGCGCGCATATCCCTTAGTGGTCGATCAAATTGTGACGTTCCTAGGTGCGTCGCTGATCCATTCATTTTAATGCACATGCGGAAGCGAAATAAACAATCTCTAAACAACAAACAAACATGGGATAGAAAAGCAGGACAATCAATTCACAAAACATATTTTATAAACAAACTAGGTTTATATACAAAAGACTATAAACCAAAAAGAGCTACTGAGCCATCTAGGCACTAGACACCTCGTCCATGAGCTCCGGGTCCACCACAACACCGTCAGAAGTGTCGAGATCCATAGGATGCCCTACTTCCCACTTCCCGGTCCTAACGGGAGGCTCGTCGAAACCCTGAAGGGGACCCTCCCGACCCCCTTGTCGAAAGCCAATGAACCATGCTATGAATCGGTGCGATACCAACTAAGGTAGGCCCTCATCGACCCATACCACGAACTTAACTAGCTCTTGGGTCAGGGTGGTCCCGGGAATAAGGAAGAACCGCTCAAAATCCATCGTCTGCGGGACCCCATATCGTACCTGTCGTACCTCCATCTAGGGACTTGAAAATTGTAAACCACGACGGGGTGAGACGATGTCTCAGCGAGTTTACACCCTAAACCCTGATTAGGAAGATAATACGCCTAGAGGCAACCTATACACACATCATATGAGACTTACCTTGCCTCAACCCTCCCTGCACGTTAGTACCATTCATATAACATATGTACGCAGTAAATGCATTAGATAATTGAAACGCTCCACTTTCATAAATCAATCAATCACAGGGGTCCCCATTATAAGGCCAAATCGTTATGACACATCCCATTCCATGCCACACAATTTTGTCCCATAATCAGGCGCAGTTATAATAATCATTCAAGCGTTCCAATTAATTACGACCCAACGGTCACGGCCGACTCAACAGTCAACGGTCATTCGGCATAACCGGGCGTCGTCTTGCACCATCGAGCACGGCAATATCTACCTCTAGACGACATTCCCGAAGGAGGATCGATCCAGCCTCCACTGCGACCGGCATCCGTTGACTTTGGGCATTCCATATAGGAGCATCGTCCGGCGTAAAATGTGGCATCCCAAAATTTCATGGCAACCTCTGGATGCATTTCGACCTATGAAAAGGTGATGGAAGTGTTATTGAATCATGTTATGGCCTTTAGACCAAAGAATTTTAATAGATTAATGCCGAGTATTTTAATGGAGAATTATTTGGGTAGAAGTACATCTTATGTTAATGGATGATCAAGGTTGGTGCTATAGGACAATTTGATAAAGAAGACTTTGTTCTTGACTATGCACTTTATAGATTTGATTTTATGGATTAATGTCACAAAGTCTTTTGGCCATTTTATTATGCAATTAAGTATTTATTTAAATGAGGATTAAGATGTATTATTAAAAATAATCTTGGGCCATTTAAGTTTGGACTTTAGGCCCAAGAGTGTTGGCCTAAAGTGGGCCAAGAGGCCCGGCCCAAGGAGCCCATCAAGTGGTCGACCATGGCCCAAGCCCGGCCCATTGAAGGCCCATCATGTGCATGGCAAAAATGCCAAGTGGCAAGAAAAGCTTGCCAAGTGTTGCCCCTTTATAACCAAGTGTCCCTCCATGCAAAAATGGGAGCATGCAAGGGTTTTAATTTGACTAAAAGGAAAAGGGGGAGGGGGATTTCGACCAGAAGAGAGAGAAGAGAGAGAGAGTATCGTCCAAAGAAAGAAGAGAGAAAGGGAGGAAGAGAGAAAGAGAGGAAGAGAGGAAGAGGAGACGCCGTCGAGCCCGCCTAGTCCCGCCGTCGTTCTTGCTGTGTTTTCCTTCGAATTTGAGGCAAGTGAAGTCCTAAAACCTACTCTTTGCATTGCTGTGTGTAGGTGTAGTAGATGGTAAGTCTTGGTTGTGGTAGATGGGATGAGATTTCGGAGCTTTGAAGAGAGATTCGTTGGTCATGCATGCTGATTTCGGAAAGACCAGTCCGACCGTCCGCGAGTTTGTGTGTTGCATGTGACTTTTTAGTCGGAATCTTGCTTCGATTTCTTCATGAAAGTTGTATATAACATCTTGAAGTATAACATACTAAAATTTGAGACAAAATGGACAAGTATTGAGGGGTGAAAGTCTTTTTGTACAAAAATGTTAGATCTGGAAACTGTTTTGTTGACCTCTTGGTGATTTCGTGTGTTGTATGTCACTTTTTACTTGCAATTTCGCTTCGACCTCTTCATGAAAGTTATAGAGAACATCTCAAAGTATAACATACTAAACTTTGAGATAAAATGGTTGAGTTTTGAGGGGTGAAACCCTCCCTCTACGAAAAGGCTAGATCTGAAACTGTTTCGTCGACCTCTTGGTGGTTTTGTGTGTTGCATGTCACTTTTTATTAATAATTTCACTTCGACTTCTGCACGAAAGTTGTAGAAAAATCCTGATGATTTACATACTCAAGTTTGAGGTAAAACGAGTCAGTGTAGCCTGGTGAAATGATTTTCTTTTGAAGACGGTAGATCTGGAAGTATGGTACTGGACTCCCGAGACTTCGTGGACTAAATGGTGGCTATCCTTTGAGAATATCACCTGGATCCCTTAATGAAAGTTGTAGTGGACCTCTTGAAGCAAAACATATCAAAATTTCAGAAGAAATGAAGAAAGATAAGTAGGCGAAACCTCGATATTTCGGAGATAGCTAAACTGGACAGTTCGGTACTAGAAACAGGAATTTTCGAACGCCTATAGTAAATTATCTAGGACGAATCTGGCCTAGATGTCTCATGAAAAATCTACCTTAGGGTTTCAACTATAACCTGGTAAAATTTCATAATTTTTGGAGGTCATTCGGGTATTTTAATCGAAATATTTCAAGAACTGCGTAATCTGATTTCGTTTTTCTTTGAGAAAACCGGATCTGGAAAATATTACTTCGACCCAGTAAGACTCCGTGATTTTTATAAAATCATCTGATCAAAATTTGATCATATGTTCTCAATGAAAGTTGTAGTTAATATTCTGAGGAATAACATACTGAAAAATTAGAAGAAATGAACATATATAGGTCGAAGAATCGAGTTTCTTTGAATGATGATAGTCTGGAAAAGATAAACCCGAAATACAGGAAAGTAAACTGGTTTTAACTTTTAATCCGGAACGAATTTGACTTCGGCTTCTTCATGAAACTTGTAGCTATAGATCTTAACTACAACGTGTCCAAATTTCAGAATTTTCTGAGTCCATTTGAGGGTTCAATTGAAGTTGTTTTCGAAACTGTGCATGGGTCATGTTAAAAACCCTTTTTAGTGATATATACGGATCTGTACGTATTCTGTGAAGCCTTGTTTGATATGGTGTTCTTCACGAAATGTGTTTCCTTAGATCTTATCTAAAATGTGTTAAATTTTCAGAATTAATTTCCATCGTTTACTAATTTTCCAGAATTGTTCATAAATAGCACGCATTCTGTTTAAGCTGAAAAACTGTTCTATTTACAGGTTATTGATTTGCTATATAAATTGTGATACCTTGGATTCTCATTTGTGCAATGATGTGGTGACATTCATGCATATGATATGACATCCAAAGATTTATGAATTTTCATGAATTCAATGAAGTTTCTCAAAAACCATTGCATCAAATAATATTTTTTTTCCAAGGCATATTATATGATTTTAAAGGGGCTGTTGTCAAATCATTGGCATTGTTGCATCAAATGTGAAATTAAAAATGAGATGTATGGGAATGTGCATTGTGGTGATGAGAAGGCCGTCGGAGGTGTGAGCCGACGATGCCCTGGGAGTGTCGGGATGCCCGGAATGTGGGGGTACCGGATGCCCGGTGGCCTAGTGGCGTAATTCCGGAGGGTCCTCGGGAGTTTCGAGATGCCCGGTGGTATACGGTACGTAATTCCAGAGGGGGGGGGAATCCTGGTGGTATGTCGGTATGTAATTCCGGAAGCCCTGGAGGTTTGTGCCCGGGGGGATGCCTCGTGATGCTAGTTGGGATGCGAGATGCCCGGAATGTGGGGGGCCGGATGCCCGGTGGCCTAGTGGCGTAATTCCGGAGGTTCCTCGCGATGCCTGGTTGGGTGCGAGCGATGAATTGTGGGATGCAAACATTGGTCCCTGGAAAGAAAAACTGATGAGATCCTTGTGAAAGATAAGAATTGAAAATGAATCATGTGCATGGGTGTATGCATATGGCATGATGCATGATCGGCTTATGAAAATAAATTGATGCTATTTGATATTGAAAATGCGATCATGAAGGCATGAATGGATCTCATGGTGATGTATGCTTGATAGCATGGATGATATGAATCATGGTGCTATATGCACATATGGCATGGATATGCATGAATGCTTGATGATGAGTGTGTAGTGGTATATGCACGTATGGCATGGTGATATATGCATGGATGCTTGATGATGAGTGCATGGTGGTATATGCACATATGGCATGATGATATAAGCATGGCTGCAAGGTAAGTTATGCTTGAATGCATGGACGATATGTGCTTTGTATGATGCCTTGATTGTTCTGTTTGATGCATTGAGTAGTTTGGTGGATCTTTACCGCTGAGTGGTTGTACTCACCCCTTTTGGGGATTAACATTTCAGAATAGATAAGATACCTCCGCCGCCACGTCACCGTAGATGGATCAAGTGGTTGGATATGACCGCGAGGAGGAGGATAGCAAAGGAATGAACTTTTGGACGCTGACACTGATCGATGGACATTAAGTATACGACTGTTGGAGGAGATGTCGGTCATCTTTTGAAGTGTAGCCAAGTATAGAAAACCATGGCATTTTGATGTACCGATGAATGATGTCCATCTGGTTTAAGTAAATAAAAGTGTTTGGCTTTTACCTATAAATGTTTAGTTGGTGTGCATCGTTTTCTGAATATAGGGAAGGGAGTTGTTGGATATGCTTCGTTATATGAATTGCGCAAGGGACCGATCAAAAAAAAAAAATGTAAACCCCCAGGTTGTATGGACCCGCTGCAATTGAAATGGTATCAGAGTGACATGTTATTAAGGAAAGTGAAAGGTAAGCGAACTGTGGCGACCCAAACGGTTTGGGGGCCATCAAGGGGTGCCACATAAAAGCTCATGACGGGTTCTCATAACGATCACACGCACATCCAATCTCGGCCAAGGACATCGTGCTTTGCACTCAAATGCCTCAATCAAAATAATGTGCTTGGTCCATTTTCTTCATATTAAAAACACTCGGTAAAATAATTGTGCATGGGTACACGGTTAGATCGAACCATAAAGCGTGATATCCTCTTTTTTAAAAATTCCACGATTTTATATAGTACTTAAGACCTTTTCAGTGTCAAAAATCGACATCCGGTATTTTTCTAATTAATACCAAAATTCCATATTTTTGGAATAATAAATAAAAAATCATCAATCAGCATCCAATTGCATAAATTAGCATTGAATTGAACAAACCAACTGCACCACGACAATCAGTACGAAATTCTGACGATCGGCTATCCCCGTATAATTTCCGTTAATTAATAAATAATTAAATAAATTGCATTTAAATAAATAAATTGCAAAATAATTAAATAAAAGAACTAATTAAGCTACACACACTAATCTAACCACCTAATTGGACTAATTAAATTAATCCACCTAAACTAGATGTACATAACCTACTAAACTAACTAATTAAATCAACTAACCATCTAATTGGCCTAACTAATTAATCTAATTTAACTAAACAAGCTAACTAATTACACTAATCCCACTTAGCCTAATCTAACCCTCCCCTAAGCATAATTAACCTCCTAATTAAGGTTTATAGAGTAAATTCATCGGTTTAACGAGCCGATGAGTTCACGGCGACGACGACGCGAATGCGAGCAAGACTTGGGCCTACGGCGACACTCAAGGAGGCTCAGAAGGGCTCGAAAAAGGCCCACGAAGCTTTAGCTCTAAGCTGGAACTTCGGATTTGTGGTTGAATCGAAGGCTGGTCGAGGGGCTCGACTAGTGGAGCTAGACGGCCAGGCGGCGACGGGCTGGCGGTTGGAACGGTAGATGGTTGCGACGGCGAGCTGGCGAGCTCGGGACAGCAGCTTGAGCAGGCGGATGGCGCACGGGCGGCACGGGACACGGCGGGCTTTGGATGGCATGGACGTACGCAACTAGAGGCAGGCGGGCGGTCTCGACGGGCTGGCTGATGGCGGCGTAAGGCTAGCAGCTTCGGCAAGGGGCTTGGCTGGCTGGTTGTTTGCTCTAGAATGGAGTTTGCAGCTGGTTCCAATGAAGAAGAAGCCGAGGAAGAAGAAGATAGGGCTGTTGCTGGTTGGAGGGGGACAAAGGGCCTCCAAAGTCTTGCCAAAATATCCAAACACTCAAGTGTAGCCCCCACCAGCCTTCAGCCTTGATCCACATCCAATTTCCCTCCCAAAGCTCCCCAAACAAGCCACAAATGAGGTCCAAATGTTGCAGCCCCCCATGGCCTACGAATTACATCAATTCCATCTTCAATTCCATTCAAATTTCACACCAAGTGGCTTCCAATTCATGGCCAAAGTGTTGAGGAGGAAGCCCACACCAAATTCCATAATTTTCCTCACCAAACAATCCATATTGAATGCCAAAAATGCACTCAATTTGGCCAATCCGAATTTCCCGGTCCAATTTCGCCAAATTTTGATTTTTCGTAAAAAATTCCGGGGTTGCCGAAAATTCTTCAAAGGATGAGTCGACGTCCTATAAAAAAATCGTGACATGCTAGAACTTTCAATTCCTGAAACCGGGTTCAATTTCGTGGTTAATTTCAATTGGACGTAATTTTAGCGTGACTAACCTACCGGGTAGCTTTTAGGAAGCGTGTTTGACCCGTGGTCGATTATTTTCGATCCACAATGTGCATCTCTAACTCATAAGAGACTCTCGGTTGTCATAAAACTTTGTTCAATTACGGGCACCGGGTATCGAATCGGCAGAAAAATCGGCTTAGTGCCATTCGAAACGAATTTTGCAATTCGGTAGAATCACTTACACTTGAATTACATGCCTCTGTTGAATCGACCTATCTCCGGTCTCTAATCGTTAACGGGGTTGTATTAACCCTTGCAGATTAGCACGGTCGAGCAGTCGATTTCTGGTCGAATTGTCAAGTCGGTCGCGTTTTTATTCCTTAACGACTTCACCAGATAGATTAGTTATCTCGTGAGTGACCAGCTCAAAGAAAAAGGCCATAGGCGCGTCGATGAAAAGCCCAATTCATTTAAATCGAAATAGGGTCAAAAATCAGGATGTCACACCAAGATCTTTGAAACTCAACTTCCTTTTATGAACCCTTATTATGCTTTTGCTAAACCTGCTTCATCATTTTCTCCCATTCGCTCCATTTGGCAACTTATTTGCCAAACACCTAAGGAAGTAAAGGAGTGCATCCTGTGACATCCTGATTTTCGATTCTATTTTCAACTAAACGAATTGAACTTTTCATCGACGCGCCTATGGCCTTTTTCTCTAAGTTGGCCACTCACGAGATAACTAGTCTATCATGTGAAGCCGTTAAGGAATATAAACGCGATTGACTTGAGAATTCGATCAGAAATCGACTGCCTGATCTTCAAGAGTCAATACGGCCCCATTAAAATCGATTAGAGATCGGAGATATGTCGATTCGATGGAGGCATGTAATTAAATGGTGGGTGATTCCACCTAATTGCAAAATTTATGTCGAACGGCACTAAACTGATTTTTCTGTTGATTCTGTTCCCGGCGCTCATAATTGAAACTTTGAGATTTTCAGGACAATCGAGAGTCGCCTATGAGTCGGAGATGCACAATGTGGATAGAAAATAATCGACCACGGGTCCAATGCGTTAGAAATTCCTAAAAGCTACCTAGTAGGTTAGGTCACGCTAAAATCACGTCCGATTGAAATTAACCAAGAAATTGAACCTAATTTCAGGAATCGAAAGTTCTAGCGTATTGTAATTTATTTTAGGAACATCGACTCACCCTTTGAAGAATTTTTGGCAAGTTCGAATTTTCGAAGAAAAATCAAAATTGGGCGATTTAAAACCGGGAAATTCGGAGGGCCGTTTTTGTGTGAAATTTTAGCGTCCAAGTCGGATCAAATGTGTTGGGAATGCAATAATTTGGTGTGAGCTCCACCTTGGCATTATTGGCCATTGAATTGGATTGAATTGAAGTGGATTGGTGTAAAATTGAAGTGGGAATACTTGAAATTCGTAGGCCATGGGGGCTACAACATTTGGGACATCATTTGTGGCGTGTGGAGGAAGTTTTGTGAGGGAAATGGGCAACTGATAAGGGTTGTGGACTTTGGGGGCCAATAGTCAAGTATTTAAGATCTTTTGGCTTGACTTTGGAGGCCTTTGTCCCCTCTCCAGCAGCATCTTCTTCTTCCTCCTTGCTTCACTCTCCATTGTTGCTGAAACCTCCATTTTCCAGAGCAACAAACTAGCCAAGCCCTCACCGAACCAGCCAGCTCTCCCTCGCCGCACGTCCAAGCCGTGCCCGAGCTCGAGACCGTTTGCCAGCCCCGCTTGACCGCGCCTCCAGTCTTGCGCGTCTCCCGCATCTCGAGCCCATTGTCCGCCTGGCCGCTCGTCGCCATTCGCTTGGCCGCCACCGTCGCCGTCCCCGAGCCACAGTCGCAATGACCGCCATTCCTGCTCCGCTCCAGCCCATCTCGCCGCCCAACCAGCCCTCTAGCAGCCTTCGGTCCAGCCCAAAACAGAAGCCATCTTAGCTTTGGGCTGAGAGCTTTGTGGGCTTTTTCGGGCCCTTTCAAGACTTCCTCGGGTGTCGCCATAGGCCCGAGTTTTACTCGCCTCCGCGTCGCCGTTGCCGTGAACCGGTTTAGTTGCTAATCCGGTGAGTTTATATCCTAAACTCTAGTTAGGGAGCTAATGATGCTTAGGGGTGGATTAGTAGTTTAGCTGATTAAGGTTTTGAAATTTAGTTTGCCTAACTAGATGAGTTAGGATAATTTAGTTTAGTATGTTGGATTAAATTAGTTAGAATTGTTAGATTTATTTGTTAGTTCGATCAATTAGCCCGGTTAGTTTAGGTTGATTTAATTGAGTGCTTTAATTTAATTATTTGGCGATTTATTTAATTAAATGTAATTTATTTAATTATTTATTATTTTTCGAAAATTATACCGGGATAGCCTGTCGTTAGAATTTCGTGTCGATCATCATGGTGTAGTTGATTTGTACAATTGCATGTTAAATTGTGCAATTGGATATTGATTGGTGATTTTGGGTTATTATTTCAAAATTATGGATTTTTGGTATTTAATTAGAAAAATACCGGGTGTCGAGTTTTGACATCGAAAATGTTTTTAGGTACTATATAAAATCATGAGATTTTTAAAACATAGGGTATCACATTTTATAGTTCAATCTGATCGTGTACCCACACACGATTATTTTACCCAGTGTTTTTAATATGAAGAAAATCGGCCAAGCACATTATTTAAATCGGGGCATTTGAGTGCAAAGCACAATGTCCTTGACCGGGATTGGATGTGCATGTGATCGCTATGAGAACTCGTCACCCGATGAAGGTCGGGTGGACGATGCTCCTATATGGAATGCCCCATGTCAATGGATGCCGGATCGCGGTAGAGGTCGAACCAATGCTCCTTCGGGAATGCCGTCTAGAGGTAGACGTTGCCATGTTCGATGGGGCGAGACGACGCCCGGCTATGCCGGAAGACCACTGACTGTGGAGTCGGCTGTGCCCGTTGGGTCGTAATTAATTGGAACGCTTGACTAAGTGAGATATAACCGTGCCGGATTATGGGACTAAATTGTGTGGCACGGAATGTGACGTGTCATAACGATTTGACCTTATAATAAGGACCCCAGTGATTGATTGATTTATGAAAGTGAAGCGTTCCAGTTATTGATTGCATTTACTGCATATATGAATGTTATATGAGCTGTACTGACGTGCAGGAAGGTACTGAGGCGAGGTAAGTCTTCTGTGATGTGTGATTAGGCTGCCTCTAGGTGTATTTCCTTCCTAATAAGGGTTTAAGGTGTAGAATCACTGAGATATCGTCTCACCCCGTCGTGGTTTACATTTTACAGGTCCTTAGATGGAGGAGCATCACGTTCGTTATGGAGTTTTGCAGACGATGGATTTTGAGTTAACATTCCTCCCTATTCACGGGACTACCCTGACTCGGGAGCTAGTTGAGCCGTGATATGGGTCGATGAGGGCCTACCTCAGTTGGTACCTCACCGATTCATAGCATGGTTCATTGGCTTCCCTTAAGGGGGTCGGGAGGGTCCCTTACGGGGTTTCGACGGGCCTCCCGTTGGGACCGGGGAGCGGGAAGCAGCGCACCCTATGGATCTCGATACCCCTGATGGGGTCGTGGTGGATTCGGAGCCCATGGATGAGGAGTCTAGTGCCTAGATGGCTTAGTAGCTCTCCTTTTTGGAGTTAGGCTCTTGTATATAGACTAGTTGTGTACTTAAACTAGACATGTTTATAAAGTGTGTTTCGTATTATCTGATTGTCCTGCTTTTTTGTCCCATGTTGATTATTGTCTAGAGATTGTTATTTTGCTTCCGCATGTGCATGAATTGATTGGGTCGGCGATGCACCTGGGAACATCGCAATTTGATCAACCACCAAGGGATGCGCGCGCGCTCGCGGTTCGGGGTGTGACATCTCCAGTTCTCCAAGTTCAATCAACATCCCATTCTAGCCACTAAAAATGAGTACTTTATTACTCTCCAAATTCCACTAGAATTTCCCAAACAATGGACCCAGCAAGGATACTCCCATGTCCATTATGGAGTTGTTTGCCTTGCTCTCACCTTTTATGGCCGTAAAGGCCTACCAGTCGTGGCTAGAATGACCTTATTGGATACTCAGTTCCTAGAATACCAATATGCTTGTATTGGCACAGTTCAAACCACTTTGAATGCTGGAACAATCTTTGTAATCTTATATCCAAACTTCAATGTTGCTCTTTTAGATCCCCAGCTGCTTTCCTTTCTAAAAGTTCAGATCTAGCTCACCGGAGCTCCCTAGACTGCTGACTCTATGCAGCAACACTGCATTACCAAATGCTTTTTATTGAGTGTAGAACCATGCTCTTGATCTAAACTTCCAAAAATGGGAATGAAGATGCTCTATTCATCTCCATGCAAAATGATCAAGCATTTTGTATTCATGTTCCCAAACAAATTCCAAAGGAGAAGTTAGCGAGGCTCATTTCGGAAACTTGGATTACCAACTACGAAAAGCTACATCAGAACAACAAGCCTCTTCAGTCCTCAGACTTCGAATTCGTCAGGAGAAGAGATGGCACTGTTGCCATTAAATTTGGTAAGGAAAAGGAAGAAAATCCTTCCATCTTCTAGACCCTGTTCATGGTTGAACCATGTTTTCCCTAGTCAATTTTGGAGCTAGATCCCAAAAGGCTTGTCCAATACTTTCAAAGTAATGAAAATCTTGTCCATTACTATAAGGACCGATATGGTCACTATTTTTGGGACCCTTTTTGTCAGTTCTCTTATTGTACAAATTCTCCTGATGAAGTAGACCTAAATGCAAGACCTTGGGGAAAACCCAAAAGCCGAAAAATGCCATGTACCAAAGGTACTTGAACGGAGACTCCTCTGTTGATACTCTTGGTGAGTGTGATAAGTTCCAATTCGTAATTTTTTATGCTCCAACTCCACCACCAGAGTTCACCTCGTCACCTTTCATCTTACCGGCCTCACCACCACCATCACCCCCTCCTCACAAAAAACCAGCTATTTCCCCATTTTATAAGCCAATTTTAAAGTGGGTAAAGAAGCACTCATACCCACTTGAGGCCCCAGTAGAAGCACCACCTAATTCTTCCACCATTGCTATGTTCCAGGAAGCAGATTTTCCTCCTCTTGCTCGAGAAAGTTCAAGATTTTCGTTTCCTACCCTAGAAGAATTCATCAACCTGCAAGGAAGACATCGTCATGTTCCTAAAGTACCCGCCTCCATTGATGTGGAACATGGAAGACAAAAATAAACTCCTGTTGCTGAAGCTGTGACATCCCAAATTTCACTGACCTTCATTAGTATAATTAGATCATTAGGAATTTAGATTAATTAGATTGGGCCAGAAAGTGAGCCCGATGGATCGTGAGAATTGTGTGGGCTTGAGAAGTAAATGGGCCACACGATTTGGATTTGAAAAGCCGAGTGAGAGATTATGGGCTTGGACTTGGCTTGAAGTGGGCCAAGGTTCGGGGATCTGTAAGATTTGTAAGTTTAGTGGGCCGGATCGTTTTAGGTTGAGCCCGTTGGGCCAGAGATGAATATTTAGGCCCGAGTGATTTTATTTTATAGATTATAGTTATGAAAACTTGATTAATGTTTATAATGCTAATATCAATTTCTAACTTTAACATTTTGTGATGAATTCTTTATAGACTAATATTGACTAGTCGATATGTTATATGTTATGACTTTGTATAATTGGGATTAAGTAGAAACAAAAGGCAATTAGATGAAAATATTAGAAACTAACGAACTAACTAATGATATTGATTAACTGTTAATTAGCGACGATTGACAGATGGCGAAAATCTTCATGCATGAAAGCCACGACATCTTTCTCTCTCTCGATTCTCTCATCAACACCCACGGTTTTTCTCAATCCATAGAACCGAAGATGGCAACTCCAAGGAAGCATAATCATTAGCCAAATCTAATCATTACACTAACCTAAGACTAGATCATAGCTTATTTCCCACATAAAAACAGAAAATTCCCTCTCTCTTCAAGAACCGAAAACTCACCTTCATCTTCCTCTTCTTTTTCTCTCGGTCGAGCGGTGAGCAAACCAGAAGCAAACCAGCAACCTTCTTCCTTTTGCATGCGAGATTTTGGTGTTGATCTTGAAGTATCTTTGTGTTGATTAGTAGCTGAAGCAAGGTAAGGAAAGATCTAACTCTAAATTGAAAGTTATCCATTGTTTCATCAAGGGAGCTTGAGGATCTAACCAAACAGTGAAGGATATAGTTTGTAGTTGCTGTTTTGTGATTGATCTAAGCTTAGTAAGTGTTAGATTGAAGGTAGAAGCTATTGCATGTCACTCTTGAGTCTTGTATGTCTCGAAATTCTAGTGTGAGTATGCTGTTTTGTTGAGTGAAGTGATGAAATGGTTGCCGAGTGAGTTGTTTTGGTATAAATCGGGATGAGTGACTCACGGATGCAACGACACTTCGAGCCGAGCTGTGGAATTGATCATTTGTTAAAGAAAGACATGCTGAAGTTGCTTTGAGTTGCTGTGAGTAAGCATTGAAGTATTGTAGAAGAGATTTGTGGATAGACAAGTTGTTTAGTTGAGTTAGAAGTGAGAAAAATTTATGTATCTATTCTGTTCTAAGTGAAAACAGTTATGGAGTCTTCTGTTTGTGTTTAATTTTCTTTATGTATGTTAAAAGAGATAAGAAAGAAACCTTTTACATGATAGAACATCTATAAGATTGACTTATACACGAAGATATAATCATATGGATATTAAAATAGAGAGATAGAAGTGAACTTAGTGAAACGAGTAAACTGTTTTTGTAAGAAACAGATTGACCTTTACTGATTACATGAATTTTCTGTAATTACCTAGTTAGAATTGGACTTCAAATCCTTAATGAAAATTGTAGAACACATCTTAAGGAATAATGTGTCAAAATTTGAGATTAAACGGATAATATTTGGCTAGTGAAACAATTTTCCTTGTAGATAAAGAATATGGACGTCGATACAGGGTACTAGTAGAGATTAGGACAACTGATACTCTTAATACAGTGAGAACTAGATTTAAGTTCCTTCACGAAAAATTTTAAGATATGTCTTAATATAACATACTAAAATTTGGTAGTATTCCGATAAGTATTGATATACCTTTTATGTTCGAAACCAAAACTGTTCATTTAGTTAGTATACTGTTGGACCCGAGAACACATAACTGATGTAGTGACTTATCTATTAGACTTGTATGATGAACATAGAACTTAATAAACCTTATAATAGATGTTAGTTGAGTATGAGTAAGTCTCATATGTCAATAGAGGTGTAAGTGCATATAGTATCATGCGTGTGCAATGAGTGCGGTGCATAGTGCTTAATTATGGGATGAATATCTGTTCGGCATGGTATGGGACATGTCGTTATGGGTTTTATCTTATAATTCGGACACGCACGTGTGTTAGGATCATGAGAGTTAGATGTATAGTTAGATACTTTGGAGTCTTTTTCTTTTGCATACGATAAATGCATTAATCAAAGGTGTGGTGGTGTGAAACGTGTGCTTAAGAGAGTGAATGAACCCATTGGTACAGAGATACCGGTGATGCCCCCGGAAGTTTGGGATGCCCATGCTGAGTGGTCTTGGATACCTTGGTTGTGTGATACCGGGATGCCTCGGAGTGAGATGCCCTTGTGTGAGATCAAGGATGCCTCAGTTGTGTGATACTGAGATGCCTCGAAGTGAGATGCCTCTTGCTGAGTGGTCTTGGGAGGACCTCGGTTGTGTGATACCGGGATGCCTCGGAGTGAGATGCCCACAATTAGAGATGTTGTGGAAGTCCGGATAACGTACTTTCCGGAAGTGACTCGATCAGGCCGGTAGAGTCCCGGTTGTGACTGATTCGAGGGTGGATTTTATGCACACTAAATTTAATTATATTTGGTGAGTGAGTTCATCTATTATTGTTGCATTGCATCTTGACGTGAGATTGAGTTTGTGAAGGGTAAGTATAGAGATGGATGCATATAAGGTGATTTCTTACTTGATGTATTAGTATTGTTTATGCTTGTGATATACTCTCTTAGTATCCTAAATTGTTTGATGATTCACTTGTAACTTTGATGGCTATGGATTGTTTAAGTTAGAGTTTTATCATTCTTTACTGGGCAAGGTTGTTTGCTCATACCTTACATTTTTAGATTGATACCATGGATGTACCGCCAGTAGCTCGATATGGGGTGGTAGCACGCCTTGATGTTTCTTTTCATGACGTGTATGATCCCGACATTGACATGACTTTTTCCAAGTAGGAGGCTACTTTATGGATGGATGATGGTAGAGCTGACTTAATACCGATGAAGTTCATTGCATGGTTCATCAACCATGAAGGGGAGATGTTCGGTCCTTTACCCTTTGGAGCAGGAGGACCTGGAGCGGGGATGGACGACGCCTAGACATCTTGGATCTTGTAGAAGCTGACTGACTTTTGTTTTTTGTTAGATGCGGGCTAGTGTGGGAACTCGTGGAGTAGACACCCTCACCCTCATATCCCTGGCTTTTGTTTCGCCTTACTTTTGTTTTGTATATGATGTAAATATATAGGCAAAGAACATGGAACGAGTCCAGGTCGATAATTTTGTATGCCCCGATGATGATAAAATGAAAGGAAGCCTTTTATGATCTTGTCTATGTGCATTGCAGGATAACCTTATAATATAAATTTAGGATTTTAAATAATCCATGTTATACATGCTAACCTTCAATGATAAATATTATATGTTATTCAAAGGAGTGTACCGGATTAATAAGATGTCAATAATAATTATAATTCCGCTTGCACTTAGTACGTGACGCCCTGGGATGTCACAGAAGCAGTCCTGAATTGGCAATTAGAAACTCTCTTAGCATACAACAATGCTTTCAAATCAATTGATTCCAAACTTGTGGATGTGCAACGAGATCTTAAGAGATATGATAAAACCACCAAGAAGATGCTTTTGGATTTCCAGAAAAGGCTTCATGCCTTAAAATCCGGACAACATCTAGGATATCATCATCTCGAAAGCCCATATGCGAAAATAGAAAAGCTCAAGAAGCAAATCCAGCTTCTTGAATAAGGAAAATTCAAACCCGCTGATCCATTTCCAATCGTGTTGCGAATTGAGTATTTACTCCCTTCACCACCTTAGAATACATCCATTTTTGCTGCTCTTACGAAAGCTCCCATTAGACGAAACAAGATTGATGTGGTAGAAATGTGAAGCCGCCTCAAAGAATTGGATCGAATAAGGAAAGAGAAGAGAAATGAAAAGATGCCTCAAGAGTCCTCGATTTCTATAAGGGAAAAACCAAACCAAATGATGCTATCCAATTCGTTAGATTCATTCCTAAGAGATCTAGGTAATAAGGAAGAACGGCTTGATCCAACTACTTTGAAGGATCAGATCCTATTTCCATCAGAACCGATTTTCCCGATCCACTTTGACACTGAATCAGATTCAGTATCTCTTTCATCCTTTTCAATCCCCGCCATTGATTATTTTCCTATTATGCCGGCAGCCTCATCAATATTCATAGTCGATCCCTTGGATCAAGAAATGGAATCCAGCCCTTTTGAACTAGAGGTTGTTCAACCAAATAATCCATCTCAGAATCAAACTTCCTCTTCCAAACAGTTTTTTACTATTGACAATGTCCTCTATTCCAAATGGCTAGAAAGATTCGAAGAATTTCATACTTGGCTAAATGCCCAAGCTCCTACCAATCAGGATAAGTATGACGTCCTTTTTGGGTTTGTCACAATGTTTACAGGTAGCCTTAAACATTGGTGGCAATTGGTGACTAAACAAGACCAAGTCCAATTTTTGCTTTCACCTGATCTTGGTCATACCATTACTCTTCTCTTCTATTTTTTCATTGGTAAACCTTTTGACATTCATGAGCTTAAAAAAATAGAGTTTTTTGAAAGAAAATGTTGCTCTCTCCAAACAAGACATTTCGATAAACACTATCGGGAAATGCTTAAACTCTTCTATGGTATTGGAGCTGATCCAAACCTAAAACAAGTCTTTCTGTCTTTCATCCCCAAAGAATTATCTCAGCAGGTTGAGAGATCATTTCTCAACAGACAAAGAAGAATTGTGGATATTCCTTTGGGAGAAATACAACAAGAGATCCATTTATGTCTCGACGATTTGTGCTTAAAGCACCAAATGGTGAAAACCTATCTCACAGACAATAGAGAACTTGATGGGGCCTATTCTCGCCAAAAGTTGAAGATCAAATGTTCCAAACGAGACTGCGATGGTTCTTGTGGAAAGTCTTCCAGAAAAAGAAGCACTTTAAGAAGTTTTGAATAAAAAAATCCAAGCATGGATCTAAACACTTTCGGAGAAAAAAGAAATGACGATTCCTACGCAAAAGGAAAGATCACTCAAGCCGCAAAAAGTCAATTCGATGCTTCATCTGCAACTAAAAGGGTCATTTTGCCAAAAACTGCCCCCAGGCGAGAAAATGTCAGAATCATATGATACATCATATAGAGATTGAAACTGATGTTTCACTTGAAAATGATAATATTGAATCACTATTTTATGTGGAGGAAGAACTATCTGAACAAACTCTTTGAGTCATTCCTTATTACCAGACCCCCAGTGAAACTGATTCAGATTCAGATTCAGATTCTGAAGACATTTTTCATATATCACTCGCTTCCTCAGAACAAGACCCTAACATGTTTTCAAGCCACATCCATTGTTCTCATTTTCTTGTAAAAATATTCATCTCAAAGTACGCCAAACTCATCACTGTCATTACTCTCATAGATACTGGTGCGAGTTCTTCAATCTTAGACACTAAAGTTCTTCCTGAAGAATATTGGACTTCCCATGTTCGACACTTCAATTCTGTCTCAAGAGATATGTTTTTCATGAATGTAAGAACCACCCCGGTAACTGTCTAGTTTTCCCCCCAATGTTCCATAACCACAAAAATCTTTGGATCTAATCTCCCAAACAAAGATTTAATCATTGGCTGGGACATCATGATTCAGATTTCTCAACTTCGTATTATTCCTGAAAATTGTCTTAAGTATAAGGATTAATTCTCTGAGTTTGCCAATATCCAAAGATTTTTTTCCATTCAAATGATCCTGTTAGATCTGATCATGCAGAAGTTGTTAGAATCTTGTTCAGAATTCCATTCTGGATTTGCTAAAAAATGTCCTCATCCTTTATGAAAAAATCCGGAATTCTCTGTTCGCCTTCCCTTAAAAAAGAAAAAAATGAAGACATCAATCAAACCAAGGCGAGTCACATGGGAATGAAGCCAAAACACTTGGTCTTTGCTCAAAAGGAATGCTCACAACTGTTGCAACAAGGCCTTATTGAAATTTCAGATTCTCAATGGGCCTGCGAAGTTTTTTATGTCAACAAACGTGCTGAGCAAAATAGAGGAAAGATGCAACTGGTAATAAATTACTAGCCTCTTAATCTTTTTCTCCAAGACGACAAATTCCCTCCGCCCTCAAGAAATTCCCTTTTTACTAGATTATCCAAAACTCATATCTATTCCAAATTCGATCTTAAGGTCGGATTTTGGCAATTGGGCATTCATCCTGAAGATAGGCTCAATACTGGGTTCTGTATTCCAAACTAGCATTTTCAATGAGAAGTTCTTCCTTTTGGCTTAAAGGTGGCACCCCCGACTCGCCTAAGGTCGCCACATGTACCTATCGCTATACCTAATGAACGCTAGTTACATCTTTTAGTAGAAGCATCGTAATTCATAGGCATTTTTTTTTGACGGTCCCAGCGCAACTTAATTAGCGGAAGCATAATTGAATATTACCATCTCTCCCTCTAACTATCATGATACAATGCACACCAACTACACATCATAGGAAGATAAAGCCGAGCCACTCTTTATTTATATATTTTTCAAGATGGATTTCATGGGTCGGTACAACCAAAAGGAAAACCAAGACTCTTGGCTAGACTTGGCCACAACTCAAAAAGAGACAACTCGACCCTCTATGTCAATCATGTATAATCCTCCATCTACAAGTGTCGGCTATGTCCAAAAAGTGTCAACTCTCCACTCCTCACGCGGGCACGGCGGACGTGGACCGACAAGAATTCCTGGACGACCGGACCCCCAGCCAGGCCCACATCATACATCACCAGCACATGAACCCGCACAAACGTCAGACCGGGGATGGTAACGCAGTCCATCTCCGAACACTCGACCTCCACATCAGATGGAAGGCCATAAAAAGTACCACGCGTGACCGGAGAGAGCGGCATCTTTCTAATATGAAATGTTGGTCCCCGAAGGGGTGAGTACAGCCACTCAGCAGGTTAAAGATCCAATAAACCACTCAATACATCACACAATACAATCATAACAATCATAGCATAGTATATGTCATTCATGCATCCAAGCATAACTTACCTTACGGCCATGCATATGTCATCATATCATATGTACATACATCCTTATGTACTCATCACCGTCATGTCATACATATACCATGCCATAGGTGCACACACAACCATGCACTCATCATCATCATATCATACATGTATCATCATGTCATAGGTGCACACACACAACCATGCACTCATCATCACCGTGTCATGCATGTACCATCATGCCATAGGTGCACACACGTCCATGCACTCATACACATTATAGCATACAGCCATGCGTACATGTCACCATACCATGCATGATTCAATTTCCACTTTTTATCTTTCAATTTGATCACCACATCTTTCTTTCCCCGGGATTAGTAATTACATCCCACATTTTTATCACTCGCACCCCAACCTGGCATCGCGAGAAACCTCCGGCACACACCACCGGGCATCCGGCACCCCCACATTTCGGGCATCTCGCATCCCAACTGGCATCACGAGGCATTCCCCGGGCACAAACCTCCGAGGCTTCCGGCACCCAACCATTCCGGGCATCTCGAAACTCCCGAGGACATCCGGGCATGTATCACAATACAACCGGGCATCCGGCACCCCCCATCCCGGGCATCCTGACACTCCCAGGGCATTATCGACCCACCTCCAACAGTTTCCTCATTCATCATGACTTATATTCACCAAGTTATGTCTCACAAATAACATGGCACATGAAGTAATAGCAACAAAGCCTAATTCAACATTTGATTCTATATGCCATGCCAAATATCATCACATGTGCAGCAGAATTTGATCACTTAAATCAATACAATTCATGGGGCTCATACAAAACAGAATAGTCATGCGCTACAGCCTTTGAAATTCGCACAATCCAACTTGCACAGTTTTAGAAAACATTTTAATTAAATACCCAAATGACCTTCAAAAATTATGAAATTCGAACATGTGATAGTCAAGACATAAAGGCAGATATTTCATGAAGAACACTACACCAAGAGATCCTCATATAGTTCAATACAGATCACGCATCGCAGCACTACTAATTCTGTCCATTCCACTTGCACAGTTTTTGAAACATTTTTGGTTAAATAGTCGAATGAACTTCAAAAATTACGAAATTTGAATATGTGGTATACAAGACATAAAAAAAGATATTTCATGCAGAACACTTTTCCAAAAGAATCTCATACAAAACGGTATAGACCACGCATTGCAACATTACCAAGTCCGAACACATCAGATCACACAGTTTTAGAAACATTTTCGATTAGATACCCAAATGACATTAAAAACTTATGAAATTTGACTATGTGATAGCCAAGACCATAAGTTAAATACTTCATGAAGGACACTTCGCCGAAAGAGCTTCATATAAAATGATATGATCCACACATTGGAGCTGACCAAATCCGAATATACCAGGTTACACGGTTTTAAAAGAATTTTCGATTAATTACTCTAATGACCTTAAAAAATTATGAAATTTAATTATATGGTAGTCAAGACCCTGACGTAGATTTTTCATGAAGACATCTAAGTCAGATTCGTCCTAGATAATTAATTATGGACGGTTGAATCCTGTGTGTCTAACACCGAACATTTCAGGTTTAGCCGTCTCCAAAAATCACGATTTCACCTAATTATCCTCCATATTTTCCTCTGAATTTTTGATATGTTTTGTCTCATGAGGTTTACTACAACTTTCATTAAGGGATCAAAGTAATATTTTCAAAGGAAAGTCACTTCATAGTCCACGAAGTCACTGGAGCTCAGTACAACATTTCCAGATCTAACGTCTTCAGAAGAAAATTCGTTTCACTAGGCTATACTTGTTAGTTTTACCTCAAATTGGAGTATGTTAGTCTTCAAGATTTTTTCTACAACTTTCGTGAAGAAGTCGAAGTGAAATTCTCAGTAAAAAATTACATGCAACACACAAAATCACCAAGAGGTCAACAAAACAGCTTCAGATCTAACATTTTCGTAGAGGGAGGATTTCACCCCTCAAAACTCAACCATTTTCTCTCAAATTTTAGTATGTTATACTTTAAGTGTTATCTACAACTTTCATGAAGAAGTCGAAGCCAAAATCTGACTCAAACATCGCATGCAAGCCACCACAACATTCTGGGTTAAGCTGTTCACTCGAGAACAGATTACAACTTTCAAAGCAACACTCTTAAAACTTCGGTTTTTCACCCTAGACATCCGAAATTCATCACCATTCAAACACACATGCTAGATACAACATGCAAGAGCAGATTAAGGATCCCAACTTGCCTCTAGACCGAGCAAGCAGCGAGCACACGGCGACTGGACACAGCAACGCCGAGCGACGGACGAGCGGCTTCTTCCTCGCGCGGCCTCTTCCTCCTCTCTCTCGGTTCCTCACTCTCTCGACAGCTTTCTCTCTCTCTCTCCCTCTCTGCGACGACACTTCCCCCTCATCATCAACTGGTTCTCTCAATTTTTCCTCTCCTCAATGATGAACAATCATTGCTTTTGCATGAAGGACACTTGGACAAAGGGAATTAACACTTGGCAAAATCTTCATGCAAAGGAGTGGGCCTCTCATGGGCCAGTTCCTCGGTTGACGGCCCAATGGGGCTCCATTCGGCCGGGCTTGAGGCCAGTCATGGGTTGGTGGTTCCTCCTCCTCCTTTGGGCTTCGCGGCTAGGCCCAAATGGCCGAAGGGTGGGGCTTCTTGTGGGCTGGTCTTAAGCTAATACTTTGGCCCACATCTCATCCTAATAATCCTCCTTAAACCTTAATTTTGTAAACACCTAATTGAAATTTATTATTCACCAAAACTTTGTGACCTAATTAAATAAATTCCAATCCACAATCCACATGGCAAAAAAAAATAGAATTTTTCTATCAAATAATTACCCACCAAAAGCTTGGCCAAAGTTTTAATGCAAGACATGAATTAGAGTATCCCTAAAGATTGGCAAGAAATTTCAGGATGCCACAATTTCACTCTAAATTCACTCCAATTGATCTCAAATTGATGGCCAAGTTGATGAGGAGTAAGCCCACACTAAATTCCACAATTTCCCTTGCCAATTGGTCCAGCTTGAAGGCAAAAAACGTGCACAAAAATGGCCCTCCGAATTTCCCCGGTCCAATTTCGCCAACATTTGATTTTTCGCCAGAAATCCGGGCTTGCTGAAAATTCTTCGAGGGATGAGTTGACGTTCTTAAAATAAATCGTGACGTGCCAGAACTTTCAATTTCTGAAATTGGGTTCAATTTTGTGGTTAATTTCAATCGGACGCGATTATAGCATGACCTAACCTACCGGGTAGCTTTTAGGAATTTTTAGCGTAATTGACCTGTGCTCAATTATTTTCGATCCACATTGTGTATCTTTGACTCATAGGCAACTTTCGGTTGTCATAAAAATCTTGAGATTTTAAATACGGGCACATGGTACAGAAACGACAGAAAAATCGGTTTAGTGCCGTTCGACGCGAATTTTGTAATAAGGGGGAATCACCCACACTTTAATTACATACCTCTGTCGAATCAACCTATCTCTGGTCTCTAATCGATTTTAACGGTGTAGTATTGACCCATGCAGATTAGCACGGTCGAGCAGTCGATTTCTGATCAAATTCTCAATTCGGTCGTGTTTAGATTCCTTAACGACTTCAGCTGATAGACTAGTTATCTCGTGAGTGGCCAACTTAGAGAAAAAGGCCATAGGCACATCGATGAAAAGCCCAATTCATTCAATCGAAAAAAGAATCGAAAATCAGGCTGTCACAACTCTTCTCCTCTTGTAAAAATTTCGTCCTCGAAATTTAAACCATTACAAATCTTAATAAAAAAAGTGGGGGTATTGTCGTCTCATCGAGTCTTCACTTTCCCAAGTTGCTCTTTTTGTCCCGTGGTGTTGCCAGACCACTTGGACTAATGAGATCGTCTTGGTACGCAGAGCCTACTCCTTCGATCTACAATTTGAACTGGTCTCTCCACGTACGACACTCTGTCATCCACGTCTAAGTCTTCAAAATTCAGCACGTGGGTCCGATCAGGCTCGTACTTTCTCAACATCGACACGTGGAAGATGTCATGTACTTGCGCCAGTCTCGGTAGCAATGCAAGACGATATGCTAAAGTCCCTATTCTCTCCAGAATCTCAAAGGGACCGACGTACCTCGGACTCAGCTTCCCTTTCTTGCTGAAGCGCGAAGTACCCCTCATTGGTGACACCTTTAGAAAGACGTGTTCACCAACTCGGAATTCCAATGGTCTTTGACGCTTATCTACATAGCTTTTCTGACGACTCTGAGAGGTCTTTAATCTTTCCCGAATAACTGCAACGGCATCCACTAACTGTTGAACTACCTCTGGGCTTGTAATCTTCCATTCTCCGACTTCATCCCAACAAACTGGAGTTCTGCACGCTCTGCCATACAACGCTTCAAACGGTGCTATTTGAATACTCTGCTGATAACTGTTGTTGTAGACGAACTCAACTAGATGAAGCTATTCCTCCCAGCTTCCTTTGAAGTCTAGCACACAAGTTCGTAGCATGTCCTCGAGGGTTTGAATCATCCTCTTAGACTGGCCATCCGTCTAAGGATGATAGGCCGTACTGTATTGCAATTTTGTTCCCAAGGCCGTCTGTAAGCTCTTCTAGAAGGCTGCTGTGAACTTCGAGTCTTGATCAGATGTAATCGTCACTGGCACTCCATGCAGATGAACTATTTGACGCACATACAATTCTGCATATCTATCCAATGCATAGTCCTTTCGTACAGCGATAAAGTGAGCCGACTTCATCAATCTGTCAACCACCACCCATATGGAATCATTACCCCTCTGACTCCTTGGTAAGGCCATCACAAAGTCTATTGTGATGTGTTCCTACTTCCACTCGGGAATCTCGAGAGGTTGCAGAAGTCCTCCCGGCTCTTAATGCCGTGCTTTCACTTGCTGACACGTTAGATACTTGGCGACATGCTTGGCGATATCTGCCTTCATATCGGTCCACCAATAGTGTTGATGCAGATTCTGATACATCTTCGTACTGCCTGGATGAATGTTGTAACTGCTACGATGAGCTTCTGACAAAATCTCCTCCTTAAGCTCTGCAGCGTCAGGTACACACAATCGTCCACGAAACTTCAGTGTTCCGTCCTCAGAAATCTGAAAGTCAGCCTTTCTCTTGTCTGCATCTTCTTGCAGGATCTTCTGGATCTCTGGGTCTGTTAACTGCAATGTCTTGATTCTTATTTGCACTTCCGGTTTAATTCTGAGGGTGGCCATAAGATTTGAAAGGTGGCCTACCTCAAATTTGAAAACCGAATCTCGAGCTCCTTCGAGTAAGATCCACTTCTTAATCACCATCTGCGCAATCGAAGACTTCTGACTCAACGCATCTGCGGCCTTGTTAGCTTTTCCAGGATGATACAGGATGTCGCAGTCATAATCCTTGAGAAGTTCCATCCAGCGACGCTGTCTCATATTCAACTCATTCTAAGAGAATAAAAACTAAAGACTCTGATGATCTATAAAGATTTGTAACCTTTCTTCGCACAAGTAGTGTCTCTAAATCTATAGAGCGAAGATGATCGCTGCAAGTTCTAGGTCATGCGTCAGGTAGTTCAGCTCGTGAGGTCTCAACTGACGGGACGCATATGCAACGACTCTGCTATGTTGCATTAACACGCAACCCAGTCCTCTAAACGACACATCACTATAGATCTCGTATCCTCCAGGCCTAGATGGAATTGTCAGCACTAGTGCGGTAGTCAACTTTTGCTTAAGCTCTTGGAAACTATGCTCGCACTTATCTGTCCACACAAAGTTCTCTTTCTTCTTCAGCAGTCAAGTCAGCGGCATAACTTTTGCTGAGAATCCTTCTACGAACCTTCTGTAATACCCTACCAAACCTAAAAAACTTATAATCTCCGTCACTGTCGTCGGTCTTGGCAAATTGATAACTGCTTCTATCTTGGTCGGGTCCACGAAGATTCCTTAGCCTGAAATCACGTGACCTAGGAACACTACATGAGTTAACCAAAACTCGCACTTACTGAACTTGGCGTACAGTCCATGATCTCACAAAGTCTAAAGCACTGTCCTCAACCGTCTTTCGTGCTTCTCAGGACTTCTCAAGTACACTAGGATATCGTCGATGAAAACGATTACAAACTGATCCAAATACTCCTTGAATACACGGTTCATCAGATCCATGAAAGTAGCTAAGGCATTTGTCAAACCGAACGGCATTACGGTAAACTCATAGTGACCGTAACGCGTGCGAAACGCCGTCTTCGGTATATCTTCCTTTCTGATCCTCAGCTGATGATACCCTATCCTTAGGTTGATCTTAGAAAATATCGATGCTCCTTGTAACTGGTCAAACAAGTCGTTGATCCTTGGCAGCGGGTATTTGTTCTTGATTGTCACCTGATTGAGTTGATGATAGTCGATGCACAGGCGCAACGAACCATATTTCTTCTTCACGAACAGAATTGGTGCTCCCCAAGGTGATGCACTGGGATGTATGAATCCCTTATCCAACAATTCCTGCATCTGTACCTTCAGTTCTTTCAGCTCTGATAACGCCATCCACGATAGTCGCCAAGTAACCTTGGTAACTCTCGTCTAACAAATGGGTTGCCTCAAGCGACGAGATTAAGGTAATCGAGGGTCCTCCTCGACACCTAACAAACTCGAAACTTTCACCCGCTAACGGGTTAAACTAAATCGCTTTATGATAGTAGTCTATTGTAACTCGTTGCTTGGTGAGCTAGTCCATGCCAATTATCACATCGAAATCATACATGGCTAGGACTATCAAATCTATCTTTCCCTCTCGCTCACCAATCACTAACTTGCAACTAGGACAGCCCACTGTAGATAACACCTTATCATTTAAAGGGGTAGATATACTAACAACTGACCTTAACAATTAAGGACTCAACCCTACCAACTTAACGAACTGCCCAGCTATAAACGAATGAGTAGCATCGGGGTCAAATAAAGCATAAGCAGCATGGTCATTCAGTGAAACCATACCTGTGACCACATCATGTGAGTCCTCAGCCTATCATCTGGTGACGACGTACACCCTTCCTTGAGCTGGAGGCTGATTCAAACCACCCTGCGGTGCATTTTGCGGCACGTAACCCCTGTTCTGACCCATTGGTGGCGGCGGTGACAACTGTTGTCCCATCGGCCTTCAGGGGCAATCTCTGACTTGGTGACCCTACTGGCCACACCCATAACAAGCACCCACCCTAGAATGGCACAGGGCTGATCTGTGTCGTCTTCTGCAGAAATGACACACTCCACTCTGACTCGGCGTTGACTTGCCTATCCCACCGTTCCTATTAGGTGGAATAGGATATCTTCCTCCAGTCATTGGTTTCTTCCCAAACCGATTGTCATCTCTATTCGACTCGAACCGCGACCTAGACGCAGTGGCTCATTTGTTCAAGTTTCGTTCTATCAGCTGGGCTCGTCCAAATAGGTCATTGTAATATTTCAGATCGAACGGCACTAGCAGATCATTCAACTCCGATCGGAGGCCGTTCCTGAACCTCCTAGCTCTGTCCTCTGGATCTTCTACCAGTCTCGAGGCATACTGCAACAGTTCGGCGAACTTCGCCTCATACTGATCTACAGACATCATTCATTTACGAAGGCGCTGTAATTCCTCCATCTTCTGTTCCCTAGCACTATCAGAGAAGTACTTGCCATTGAAAGTCTCGACGAAGGCGTTCCACATTGGAATCACGCCTTCTAGGAACACTCTACCTCTGGTGGCCCCCCACTAGGTACTTGCGTTTCCCTGCAATTGGTACACTGCAAAGACAACCTTCTCTTCCTCGGTGCACCTCAGCAGTGCAAATACTTTTTCCAACTCTTTGACCCAAAGGGTTGTAGCCTCGGGATCCCCAGCTCTTGTGAATTTCGACGGGTTCAACTTCAGAAATTGCTCGACAAGCTTATGCATCGGCCGTTCAACAACCATGTTCCTAGTTGGAACCTCGGCAGGTGCGGCAGTAGTAGCGGCAGCATTGGTGGTAGCAATGGCGGCGGTGGTAGTGGTAGCTGTAGCGGCGGCGACAGTAGCTTGATTCTGGGCCTGCTGCCTTACCATGTTTCCCAGCGTCTCTAGCACCTGCACGATCCCCTCAATTCTTCGATTGCCAGGTGCTGCTACACCAGCACCGACCTACGGTGGTGCTATCCTACTAGCGTTGGCCTGAGCCCACGCTCTTCCTCGGGCACTGACCCTTGTCTGCGTCCTATCCCGAGTAACAGGGGATACTGCGCTCTTTCTAGGAGTTCTCAGCTCCTGATCACTCATAACGTAAGATCCTTATAGAACCTGCTTTCCAATTCCACACAGAATTAGAAACTGAGCAATCACACAAAACAATCTACCAATCAACTATCAATCACATGCATTAGCATAAGAAAAAGGCCTTTCATACTAACTATCCCAAAACCCATCGTACCTTATTATTCCATACACTGACCAGCTCTGATACCACTTCGGGCGGGGATGTCACACCCGAACCTCGAGCGCACGCACATCCCTCGATGGTCGATCAAATTGCGACGTTCCCAGGACGCGTCGCCAACCCAAACGATTCATACACATGCGGAATTGAAAGAAACAATCCCCAGACAACAATCAACATGGGATACAAAAGCAGGACACTCGTATAAAACAAACCACACTTTTATAAACAAACAGGTCAGCCCTACAAAGTTATATACAAAAGTCAAGGCCCCAAAAAGGACTACCTAGCTAACCCTACCCCGGACCCTCCCACTTGGGATCTGGGTCCACTACGACACTATCAGGAATGTAGATGTCTAGCGGGTCAACTACATCCTCAACTTCGGGCTCCTGCTCATCCTCAGGCAATTGGTTCGCCTCGATATTTGCAATAATATCAGCTTCCACGACAGGGTCGAGCACAACATCACCCTCAGCCTCGACGGCGGGTTTGTCGAAATCATCCACGGGACCTTCTCGTTCCCCGTTAGGCTCGTGACGAAACCACACCTTGAATCAATGAGGTACCAACTGAGGTAGGCCCTCATCGACCAAGATCGTGGTCACGACAAGCTCACGGGTCCAGGGATTCCCGGGGACAGGGAAGACGGTACTCTGCTAGCTATACCCTCGCGGCTGGCCAAAACGAACTAGACGGACTTCCATCCAGGGACCTGTAAATAGTTAATCCACGACGGGGTGAGACAATGTCTCAACGAGTTCATGCCCTAAACCCCGATTAAGAATGTAATACGCCTAGATGCAGCCTAATCACACATCACAAAAGACTTACCTCGCCTCTGCACCTTCCTGCACGTTAGTACGGCTCATATAACATATATATGTAGTAAATGCACTCAACAACTGGAACGCCTCACTTTTCAAATCAATCAAATACAAGGTCCCAATTATAAGGCCAAATCGTTATGACATGTCCCATTCCGTACCACACAATTTTGTCCCATAATCAGGCGTGGTCAATTCACTCATTCAGGCGTTCCAATTAGTTACGACCCAACGGTCACGACCGAGTCAACAATCAGCGGTCATCCGGCATAGCTGGGCGTCATCTTGCACCATCGAGCACGGTAATGTCTACCTCTAGACGGCATTCCCGAAGGAGCATCGGCCCCGCCTCCACTGCGATTGGCATTTGTTGACATGGGGCATTTCCGAAGGAGCATCGTCCGGCATAAAAGCTCATGACGGGTTCCGATAACGATTTCATGCATATTCAATCCCGACTAAGGACATCGTGCTTTGCACTAAAATTCCTCAATTTAAATAATGTACTTGGCCTATTTTCTTCATATTAAAAACACCCGATAAAATAATCGTGTGTGGGCACACGGTCAAATTGAACCATAAAAGGTGATATCCCTTCTTTCAAAAATCTCACTATTTGATATAGTACTTAAAAATATTTTTGGTGTCAAAAACCGACACCCGGTATTTTTCTAATTAAATACCAAAAATCCATAATTTTGGAATAATAATTCAAAATCAACAATCATCATTCAATTGCACAATTTAACACTCAATTGCACAAACTAATTACACCACAACAATCAGCAAGAAATTTTGACGACCGGCCATCCCGATATAATTTCCGGAAATAAATAACTAATTAAATAAATTACGAAATAATTAAATAAATGCAAAATAATTAAAAAAAAATCACTAATTAATCTACCTAGGCTAATCTAACCACCTAATTGACCTAATTAAATTACTCTAACCAACCTAGCTATATCTAATCTAATTAAACTACCTAATTGAACTAACTAACCACCTAATTAACCTATTTAATTAATCTAATTAACTAAACAAGTAAAATAAATACACTAATCTCACTTTAGACTAATCTAAACCTCTCATAAGCATAATTAACCTCCTAAGTAAGGTTTAGCAAGTAAATTCACCAGATTAGCAAGCCGATGAGTTCACGACGACAGCGACGCGGAGGCAAGCGAGACTCGGGCCTACGGCGACGCCAAGAGAGGTTTGGAAGGGCTCGGAAAAGGCCCACAAAGTTTTAGCTTTAAGCTGAAACTTCGGTTTTGTTGAGGGTTGATAGGGCTGGTCGAAGGGGCTAGGATGGTGCGAGAACGGGCTAGGCGGCAACGGCGGGGCCAGGTGGGGGCGAGCTGGCGGCTCGGGGACCAGCGACGGTGGCTTCCAAGCGGACAGTGAGTGGCCAGGGGTGCGGACAGGGACGGTGGATGCACGGCTAGCGCGGCGGACGGCTTACAAGCGATCGGCGGGTGTGAGGGAGCTCGAACGCGGTTTGGATGGGTGGCGTGAGCAGTCGACGGGCAGCAGGGAAGTGCTGGCTGGTTTCTCTGGTTCTTTGGTCTTGATTCAGCAACAATGGAGGAGAATGAGGTAAGGAAGAAGAAGATAGAGCCGCTGTTGGATGAGAGGGGACAAAGAGGCCACAAAGTCTTCAACAAATATCTCAAACACTTGAGTGATGGCCCCCAAAGTCTTCAGCCTTATCAGTAGCCATTTTCCCCTCACAAAAATTTTCAAACAAGCCAAGGTAGAAGCTCAAATGTTGCACCCCCCCGCCCCATGGCATACAAATTTGATGCATCCATCTTCAATTCAACTTCAATTTCACTATAAATTCACTCCAATTGATCTCAAATTGATGGCCAAGTTGATGAGGAGTAAGCCCACACTAAATTCCATAATTTCCCTAGCCAATTGGTCCAACTTGAAGGCCAAAAACATACACAAAAATGGCCCTCCGAATTTCCCCGGTCCAATTTCGCCAACATTTGATTTTTCGCCAAAAATCCGGGTTGCCGAAAATTCTTCGAAGGATGAGTCGACGTTCCTAAAATAAATCATGACATGCCAGAACTTTCGATTTCTGAAATCGGGTTCAATTTCATGGTTAATTTCAAGTGGATGCAATTTTAGCGTGACCTAATCTACCAGGTAGCTTTTAGGAATTTTAGCGCAATTGACCAGTGGTGGATTATTTTTGATCCACATTGTGCATTTTTGACTCATAGGCGACTCTTGGTTGTCGTAAAAATTTCAAGGTTTCGAATATGGCCACATGGTACGGAAACGACAGAAAAATCGGTTTAGTGCCGTTCGACACGAATTTTGCAATTAGGTGGATCACCCACACTTTAATTACATATCTCTGTCGAATCGACCTATCTCCGGTCTCTAATCGATTTTAACGGTGCCGTATTGACCCTTGCAGATTAGCACGATTGAGCAGTCGATTTCTGATTGAATTCTCAAGTCAGTCGCGTTTAGATTCCTTAACGACTTCACCTGATAGATTAGTTATCTCATGAGTGGCCAACTCAGAGAAAAAGGCCATAGGCATGTCGATGAAAAGGCCAATTCATTCAATCAAAAATAGAATCGAAAATTAGGCTGTCATAGTTTTGGTGAGTGCGAGATGCATCACTTTTTGGTTGGCCTCGCAATAGAGGAGTTAAGTTAACCCCGACCTTTCTAACCCTTTTTGCATGTTGGTTGCATAAGAAGTCGCCTTTTGGGTTGGGCTTGTAATTTTTAAAATTTCTAGGGTTAATAGTAAATAGATAAAAGTATTACTTTTGGAAAATATTTATCGTGTTTATACTATCCATCTTATTATGTTTGATTGGGTGTTGTTTTATAATATGCTTCCGCTTGCATTTAATCGAAAGATAAAAAGCAAGGATTGGCGACGCATCCTGAAATGTTGCAACTAATCGATCGTTGAGGGATGTTCGTGCGTTCAGAGGTTCGGGGCATGACATTATCACTCATTGTTGTAATCTCTTATTGATCATCTAGTGAAATTCAGCTAGTAGACAGTTAGCGTGGAACAGTAGACGTAGGGTTGGTATAAGCCGAATCACTATAAATTATGTATGCAAATTCTCTTATCCCAAGCTCTTGCAGATTACATTTTATGAACTTTTGCATACTAGTAAACTGCATCTGATCTATGTTCAGTCTCTGAACTTTGCATTCTAGTAAATATTCTCATTCTATTGTCATTGTTTAGACTCAGATCTGGACTATTTTATTTTTGCTTTAAATTTGTCAAGATTTTTTAAAATTACTTATTCAAGCCTCTTTAGGAGATATTGGTAGTCTCCAACAGGATTGACTCGGGAGATAACATTCACATCTATAAATGGTCACCGCATGGTCTGGTCATTCGGAATACTTCCACGTGGATCGGGCCACGCCTCACATGTCTGCTTAGTGGATGAGAGAAAATTTCCAATTTATGTTTTCTCGAGGTTGCTGATTGTGCATTTGGACATTTGGATTTTAATGTGGGAATTGAAAGGTCAAGCGTGAAATTAGGAAAAAGAAAATGGAGGTTTTCTTGTTGGTTTTTGCGTGGAGGACAGTGTAGTCAACCCTCGAAATAATTCATTCTTCCTTCCCTCTCGTTTCGATCACGTAACTGGACTCATCAAACTCACAATCAACGGCGAAGGATAATACCCTTGATAGTCCAGAGAAGTCACATCCCGATTTGTTTTGCGAACTTGCAATGACTTATTTGTCGTTTGCAATTTGACGTCAACGGAGGAAATGTCTAGTAGGGGTGTCAAAAAAACCCAATCTGACCCGATCCGAACACGACCTGAACATGAAACAAGTATGATACATGTTTCGGGTCTTGATATTGTTCGAGTAACATATATAAAACAAGCAAAGAAATGTGTTTTGGGTAGGGTTAGGGTTAGAACATTGTTCGACCCGAAACACGTTAACTCCTACTTCCAAACAAGCCAACAAACACAAACACTAAACACGTTTCATGTTTCTTTACCATTAGACTCAAACAAATACCTTCTCCTTCTCGGTTCCGCCTTCTCCTCCGAGACTCTAACGACGCACCTCCGCCTCGCCATCGCCGTTGCCACCCCTTGTCTAAACGCCGGAACCCTAGTCGCCGCCGAATCAGTCGATCGTTGCCGTCCGTCGCTGAAAACCCCTCAGGTCCGTGCTTCTATCGATTTCTTGATTCGCGAGGAGGCGAGGAGGCGTCGGAGGCGGTGTCGCGCCTCGCTGTCCCTTCCCGCCGCGCCAGCGACAACCCTAGCTTCTACGAGAACTTCTCCTTGAGGGGCCTCCGGGTCGACCGAGTCGAACCGGGCCTCGTCGTCTGCTCCTTCAAGGTCCCTCCTCGCCTCGCCGTGAGTCCGTCGAAACCCTCGCCTCTCCTTTCCCGATTCACTATCTTGGGCAAATGGCGATTGGTGACTTGCTGCGGGCAAGCAAATGTTTTCTGGGATCGAGCAATTTACGTGTGGCCAATCAGATGTGTAGCTGCTTCTTGGCACCGCTTGAAATGTTTAGAGAAATTTCATAAAGTCTTAATTGTTCTGCTGAAATTGCCGCTAGTTTGTGCTGCTGAGTGAAATTTCGTCAAGTTAGGTGATCGTTTTATCTGTTTTTGGGGTCTTGCTTTAATTGAGCGAAGAGTTTATTATGTCTTCACTTGCACAAGTTGTGCTGTATCGCTTATCTGAAATATGTGTCGTCTGTTTCTGTCAGCAGGATCCTAACAACAAGAACGTGGTGAACTGTGACGAGAAGTTGAAAAGTATATTGTTAGGAAAGCCACAAGTTGAACTCGCTAAGCTTCCGGCCTTGATCAAACTACACTTTCTGAAAGAGCCCAAATGAGTTCATGAGGTTTATTCTAGAGATCCATATTGATCCCCTGTGTAATTGCCTCCTCTGTGGGCGTTTGCCATTTCATTCTGTAACTGCTGTTTATAGATGCATGATGAAGTGGCCATCTTTTTCATGTGGCTTGAGTTTGAGCTTCTGGAAACCAAAGTTCCCTCAAGTGGGGGGAACTTTTGTTTTCATAGCTTAGCATGACTGAATACAATGGTTCAATTCAGAAACGTGCTCTTTGGATAGGTGATTTTGTGTCTCTACAAAGATTCCCATGCATTTGTTATGGACCTCCATGTTAAGTCTCTGCTACCTATAAGTTGAGTTTTTTGAGAAGATATACATATAAAGCCGCCATGTGCATAGGATTTGAAACCTCTATTATGCTAGATCCTGCAAATTTAGTCTGTTATATAAGCAACGACTAAATGCATAGCAAATAGTCAGCTTTTCGGGGTCTGTTCTGTTCCTCTTCGTTTGAGTAAGATTGATTTTTTTTTTCTCGGTGTCGTTCGAGATTATTTTTTAGCATGTTTGTGATTCTTTGGTGGTAGGCTTGTGTGCAATAGAGCATTTGTTGTGCACGTTTGTAGCTCGCTTGTTATGTGGAATTTACATCCTCAGTTACTTTGAATTAGTTTGTCTGTTCTGGGGCCATCACTGATTCAAGTTTTGGAGCTAAAAGCTTAATAGGGGGAAAGTTCTAGGGCAATTCGTTCTGTTATATGGACAAATCTTTTCTTGCTGTTCTGTTGATTTAGGGTATGTGGCTTTTATTTTTAATAAGTGAACTCATTAATGAGCTCCTTCTAGTTCACTCATTGCCTTTTTGGACAACTAAAATTACCTATGCAGTCTATTTCATGGTGGGAGAGTTGTTTCTATTACATGTGTGAACTACTATGCAAGGTCGTTTTGTTTGTTTATGTCCTTACATGATATTCTCCCTTTGCTGTTCACAGGTTTCGCATTAGCATGGCAGTTTGGTCGAGCATATTGCCATCAAACTCAAGACCCATCTGCATTCCTACACATACTCCAATTACCTAGATTTTCCATTTATAACTCAGAATTTACAAGCTACTCTTCTTACTCGGAGAAGGGACAACAATTGCTAATTGTTCTACAATCTATTTTTTACAACCAGTACGTGTCGCAAGAAGCTCATAACAATCTTATAACCCAGGAGATGGATGAACTTCACAAGATCCATGGCTTTTCCCCTGTTTGATTAAAGGAAGAAATAGAAAAAATGGAGGTGAAAAAAAAAGAAAAAGAGAAAAACACAGAACCCAACCCGACCCGACCCGAATTTCCAATGTGAGTCTAATGTGTTTCGGGTCGGGTCGGGTCGGGTCGGGTCAGGTCACAGTATGTGACCCTTATGTTTCGGGTCACCCGACCTGATCCGACCCATTTACACCCCTAATGTCTGGTATTGGGGTGGTGCTTGAACTTTCAAGTGAAAAAAAAAGAAAGGATTAGGAAAAAAAATGTGAAGAACACATACTATCTATTCAACTTATTTAAATGGACTTTAAATCTACCATCCTTCTTTCTGCATGAGCATGAATTACTAAATTCCTGAAATCTTCCCATTGCACAAATCCATCGACGAAACATCATAGGTATCGAGCTTTAGTCAATCACATGACGAATTAATTCGGAATACTATAATAGTTTGACATGCCATATCGTGACCTTGTCATCTCTTAATCTGATCTTAAGGGTCGGATGTAGTCGCAACAGTTCATTTTGTCTAGGTTAAAATTGCAAATTGCAAATATGCAGTTATTTTCAAGTAGTTAATAAATCATTGGGAAAATAAGTGATGCGGTGGATATTATCCTTGTAAGAGAAATAAAAGAGAGAAATAATTAGACAAGTTGCTATAGAAAGACCAAAATGTCAATAAGGGAAGCATCCGGGATCAACTAGCTCTTCCAATTTTATATCCTCCCATGCGCTTATCATGATCGACCTATGTGCTGAGATCTCTTGAGACACTTCTTGCATGCTTGGACGATGCTCCGGTTTTGCACTCAAGCATTTAAATGCCGTTTTTACAATGAAAGCCACTTGACCTAGCGTGTCACCATTTGGGTATAGAATTCTTTGATCTAGAGCTTGTTTTAGGGGCCAACATGAAGTTGTTGAATTGCTTGATGATGAAGAAGCTGAGGATGCAAGAGATGATATGAGATTGCCTGGATGTCTACCCATGATTACTTCCAATGTCACCACTCCAAAGCCATAAACATCACATTTCTCCTTCACCTCCATTGTGTATGCAAGCTCTGTAGAGAAAAAACATCATTTTTTTTCCTATTTCTTATTAATGCTATCTTTTTTTGATCTAAATCTTAGTAATGTTATTTAATTATTTGTTTTTATTTAAAAACAAAAACAACTTACCTGGAGCTGCATATCCAAAAGTGCCTGCAAACGAAGTCCAATTGGAAGTGTAAGGTTGTAGAACCTTAGCCGTGCCAAAATCAGAGACATGAGCTTCGTATTCTTCATCCAGTAAAATGTTCTTGCTCGACACGTCTCGATGAACTATAGGAGGAGTGCATTCATGGTGCATGTAGGACAGAGCATAGGCCACACCTTTAATAACATTCACTCTCTTATTCCAATCAAATGTTGTTATCCTCTCTTCATCATTCAATACATCCTTCAAGCTGCCAAATTCCAAGAACTCGTACACCAAAAATGAATGTCGAGGACTTGAGCAAAAGCCATAGAGCTTGATAATATTTCGATGCCGAGCTTCAATTAGGGCATGAATCTCCCTTTCAAATGCTTTTTGACTAGCGATTTTGACTTCCATTGCTTCCTTAAATTTCTTTATCGCAACAGTTTCACCTGTTTGCAGCTGGGCCTTGTAAACACTCCCCTGTTCTCCCTCACCGATGCAATATTTGGCATGAAATTCCTCCGTGGCTTCAATAATGCTCTCATAGACCATATTTCCATCAAAGCTCAATATTGCCCACAAGTTTTCATTGCTTCCATCGTTTGAACTAGGCTCTGTTTTCCTTAATCTTCGGTATACTGTACTTGAAATTCCCACAACAAGAAGCAATGAAAGTAGGCAACCTAAAGTAGGAATCAAAATTAGCAGCGACTTTTTCTTTTTGTTCTTGCCTTTCAACGTTGTTGCTGTACAGAGGTCGAGACTAGCAACAACTCCACACAAGCCTTTGTTCCCTCTCACAACTTCAGCTGTAGCATTACGAAAAGCTGAAATGTTTGGTAAAGGACCCTCTAACTCATTATATGATATGTCAATGGATGTCAAACTCACCATATCATCAAAGGTCGACACAATTGAACCTGAAAGTTGATTGTGTGAGAGATTGAGTGTTTCCAATTTGTTCAATAGCTTGAGTTTCCGGGGTATTTCTCCTAGGAGCAAATTTTTACTCAAATCGAGAATTTGAAGAAACTGGAGTTTGCCGATCTGTGCAGGAATACTCTTTTCAAGATTATTCCTGCTTAAATTTAAGACCTGAAGGTTGGAGCACTCCTCAAGTTGTGAAGGAATTGAGCCACTCAGGTTGTTTCCTGCAATGTTGAGTTTTTGCAGATTGGAAAAGGCTCTTATTTCTTGAGGGATGTGGCCAACAAGATGGTTGCAGTCCAATGAAAGCTCAAAAAGCATCTTCAATTTTCCCAGCTCTTTAGGAATTTCCCCAACAATATAATTTGAAGAGAGGTCAAGTCTGTGCAATTGACTCATGTTTCCAAGCTGAGGTGGTATGGTGCCGGAGATTTTATTGTTGGAGATTATCAAGCTTGTTATATTTCTGTTAACACTCAATGTCAGTGGTAGCTCACCGTAAAGTTCATTGTTGCTCAACTCAAGGTAATCCAAGCTAGGGTATTCTCCAAGAGCATCGGTTATATTTCCCGTGAGCAAGTTGTTTTGGAGCCTAACTCTGTACAAACTTGAACAATTTTTTAGGCTTCTTGGGATAGGTCCAGTAAAGTGGTTGTTGTCTGCAGAAATATTTACAAGAGCTTGGGTACTGCATATATCTTGTGGGATGTGGCCAACAAAGAGGTTATTAGCCAGCTGTAGCTGTGTGAGGGATGTGAGATTGTTTATCTCGATAGGAAGAAAGCCCTCCAGATTATTTATATGTAGACCCAATAAAGTAAGCTTGCTGAAGTTTCCAATCTCTTTTGGAATAGAGCCACAGAGGTTATTGTCGGTGAGATATAGTATCGAAAGATATCTAAGATTTCCAATTTCTCGAGGTATAGGACTAGAAAGGTTATTGTGGGATAGGAAAAGAACATTCAGATTGCTCAAGTTCCCTATGGATGCTGGAATAGGACCTATTAAATTATTGTATAGCAATTCAAAATGTATGAGGGATCTCATTCCTCCAACTTCTGAAGGTATGGGGCCAGAAAGTTGGTTGCCATACAAGTATAGATATGCCAAATTACTCAGATTTCCTAGAGCTATGGGGATGGACCCATTGAGAAGATTATTCGATAAATCAAGTTCACTGAGAGATCCCAACACTCCTATTTCATCGGGAATGGCCCCGACAAGTTGATTATTGAAAAGCCACATCTTTATCAAGCTGCTCATGTTTCCTATGGAAGAAGGAATAGGACCGGTGATGCAATTATTCATTAACATAAGGTAATTGAGACACTTGAGCCTTCCTAATTCTCTGGGGATGAAGCCAGAAAGCTTATTTGCAGAAAGAAAGAGGTCAGTCAAGTTGCTCAAGCTACCTATCTCATTGGGAATTAGGCCATTGAAATTATTATCCGAGAGTTTGAGAACTTGGAGAAATCGCAAGGACCCTAGTTGGGTCGGAATGTTTCCCGAAAGGTTATTTTGAGACAAGTCTAGATGAGTGAGCTTGGCAAGAAGAGCCATGCTGGGAGGGATGTTTCCAAAAAGTGAGTTGTTGGCAAGCTTAAGAACTACCAAGTTGGGCAATAGGGAGAAATTGAGATGACGAAGCGTACCATGTATGTCAGAATCCGAGAGGTTCAGGCTCACAACGCTCCCAGGATGATCGCAATTGATTCCGCGCCATGTACAAGGGTTGCTTCCACTCCACGAAGACAAAGTATAGCGACTCTGGTTGTCTAGCTCAGACTTCCATGTTAGGAGTGCCTCCAGTTCCTCATTTCTGGTTTGGTTATTGGGACCAGCAAGGGCCACTAGAGAAGGGCTTCGAGACGAAGCAAGGCAAGGCAATTCTTGCGTGAGCATGAGGATGACACAAGCGAGGAACAACATGGAGTGTTGTTCCTGAGATGAGGCCATGACAGGTTGTTTAGGTTATTTAAGGTAGGCTTTTCTTTGTTTCTTGCATGAGCATGAGTAGTAAAACCGAGACGTACTTATAGGAGAAAATCGGGACCTTCAAGTCAACAACTAAGTCAAAAGTCTCGGTGACGTTCCCTCCACGTCACGAAAAGTCTTCCATTCCTCTAAAAAAAAGAAAAGAAAGAAAAAATCCCAATGCTCCATGTGGGATTTGTTGAGAAAGCTATTTTAAAGTTGACAAAACCATCCTTGGGTATCTTATGAATATGATAAGTACTTTTTTGGTATCTTTAATTCGGGAAAATATTTTTTGAAGAGAAATCTATAGCAATCTTGATCTTGTTCAGACCCAAGTCTAAGTCTGTCTAAATTTTGTGACTTAATATGTTACTTCACGGACATCATGAATGTATGTCATGTATAGCATTAGAACAACATTAGGATATTAATAAAACTTGCAGGTGAATATTGTTAAGACGTTTGGCATCTTCAAATTCTATGTGAAGTTTATTCAAACTAAGGAAGAATTCAGGCTTAGACAGTTTCATATGATCGAAAAAGTTTATTTAGACTCAGAGGTCATGTATATATCGCAGTGGCCAGTAATCTGACTTAGATTTTATTCATAGAAAGACTTGATTGACTCTCAATCTTAAAGATTATTTTGCAAATAATTTTGTAAATAATTTTGCAAAATATCTTAGTTGGCAATCAATCTTGAGATAAGTTACCTTCTAAAAATGAAGATCTCTACTTATGGAAACTAATAACTTGGTTGTATGGGTGACCTATTCAATGATAATTAAGATTTTGTCATTCAATGGCCATTGATCCTCCGGAGACTGTCTAACGGCTAGATTGAAAGTGGAGGAATATAAAAGGAGACGAAGGTGACCGAAGAGAGAACAAGAGACAAAGTCTAGAATAAAAAAAATTCAAAGTCTAAGAGAACTTCAATCCTACGTACTTGTCTTTCTTGAGCTACAAATTGTAGTCTCTGAGGGACACTGAATAGAGTGATTGAGTGAAATAGTAAGACCTATTATACACTAAGGAGTATCACTCACTATCGTAATATCTTATTGATCATCTAGTGAAATTCAGCTAGTAAGTAGTTAGTGTGGGAAAGTAGACGTAGGGTTGCTATAAGTCGAATCACTATAAATTCTGTGTGCAAATTCTCTGATCATAAACTCTTGTAGGTTACTTTTTATGAAATTTTGCATACTAGTAAATCGCATCTGATTTATGTTCAGTCTCTGAACTTTGCATTCTAGTAAATACTCATTCTATTGTCATTGTTTAGACTTAGAACTGGACTACTTTACTTTTGCTTTGAATTTGTCAGGAGTTGCTAAAATTACTTATTCACCCCTCTTTAGGAGATATTGCTAGCCTGCAACGGGATTGACTCAGGAGATAACACTCACATCTATAAATGGTCACCGCATGGTCTGGTCATTTGAAATACTTCCACGTGGATCGGGCCACGCCTCGCATGCCTGCTTAAGTGGACGAGAGAAAATTTCCAATTCATGTTTTCTCAAAGTTGCTGATTGTGCATTTGGACAATTGGACTTTAATGAGGGAATTGAAAGGTGAAGCGTGAAATTAGGGAAGAACAAACTGGAGGTTTTCTTGTTGGTTTTTGCGTGGAGGATAATCTAGTCAACCCTCCAAATAATTCATTCTTCCTTCCCTCTCGTTTCGATCACGTAATTGGACTCATCAAACCCACAATCAACGGCGAAGGATAATACGCTTGATAGTCCAGAGTAGTCACATCACGACTTGTTTTGCGAACTTGCATAGACTTACTGGTCGTTTGCAACTTGACGTCAACGGAGGAAATGTCTGGTATTGGGGTAGTGCTTGAAATTTGAAGGGAAAAAAAGAAAGGAAGTACGAAAAAAATGCGAAGAACAAATACTATCTGTTCAACTTATTTATACAGAATTTAAATCTACCGTCCTTCTTTCCGCATGAGCATGAATTACTAAATTCCTGAAAACTTCCGGATCCATGGATCCATCAACGGGAAAAGTATCAAAAAAGTCCTAAACCTATTGCATTGGTACCAATTCAATCCTAAATTTTTCAATTGGACCAATTCAGTCATAAACCTTTTACTATTGGTACCAATTCAGTCCATCCGGCCAATTTTGACCGGCCGACGATGACGTGGACGTCTGCCCGGTGACCGAATGCTTGGACGTGGAATTTTTTATGATTTTATAATTATTTTTTCGAATTTTTAAATAATTTTAAATAATTTTTAAATTTTAAATAATTTTAAATAATTTTAAATTTTTAAATAATTTTTCTTTTTCTTTTCTTTTTCATTTTTTTTGCCTTCTTCCTAGCGTGGTGGCGAGCCTTTGATGAGGCTCGCAGCCACTAGGTGAGGGCCGCGAAGCCCTCGACCCCTCGCTGCCGTCGGCGAGGGTCGCGGCCCACGCCCGGCCTCTCCTAGGGCCGCTGGCGAGGCGGCTTCGTTCGGATCTAGGTGAGGCTAGCCTCGGCCGTGGCCCGGACGAGGACGAGCGGCCCTCACCAGCGGCCGGCGAGGGTCGCGGCCCTCGCTTGGCCTCGCCCGGGGGCCGCGGGCGAGGCCGGCCCGCCTAGATTTGGGCTAAGCCGCCTCGCCCGCGGCCCCGGGTGAGGCGAGCGAGGGCTGCGACCCTTGTCGGCGGCTAGTGAGGGCCACTCGGCCTCGCCCAGGGCCACGGCCGAGGCTGGCCTCGCCCAGATCCGGACGAAGCCGCCTCACCGGCGGCCTTGGGAGAGGCCGGGCGAGGGCCGCGACCCTCGCCGGCGGTAGGCGAGGGCTTCGCGGCCCTCGCCCGGTGGACGGCGAGCCTCACCGGAGGCTCGCCGGCCACGCTAGGAAGAAGGCAAAAAAAAAAAAAAAAGAAAAAGAAAAAAATTATTAAAAAAATATTTAAAAAATTCGAAAAAATAATTAAAAAATCATAAAAAATTCCACGTCAGCATCCGGCCATCGGCCGACGTCCATGTCAGCGTCAGCCGGTCAAAATTGGCCGGATGGACTGAATTGGCATCAATAGTAAAAGGGTTAGGACTGAATTGGTCTAATTGAAAAGTTTAGGACTGAATTGGTACCAATGCAATATGTTTAGGACTTTTTTGGTACTTTTCCCATCCATCAACGAAATATCATACGTATCGAACTTTAGTCAACCACATGCCGAATTAATTCGGACTACTACAGTAGTTTGACATGTCGTATCATGATCTTGTCATCTCTTAAGCTGATCTTATGGGTCGGATGTAGCAGCAATGATCCATTTTATCTGGGTTAAAATTGCAAATTACAAATATGCAGTTATTTTCAAGTAGTTAATAAATCATTGGGAAAACAAGTGATACGGTGGATATCATCCTTGCAAGGGAAATAAAAGAGAGAACTAGTAAGACAAGCTGCTATAGAAAGACCAAAATGTCAATGAGAGAAGCATCCGGGATCAACTAGCTCTTCCAAATTTATGTCCTCTCATGTGCCTATCATGATCGACCTACGTGCTGATATCTCTTGAGACACTTGTTGCATGCTTGGACGATACTCTCGTGTTGCACTTAAGCACAAAAATGCCATCTTCACGATAAAAACCACTTGTCCTAGCACATCACCTTCTAGGTATGGAATTCTCTGATTTGAAACTTGTTTTAGTGGCCAACGTGAAGCTGTTGAATTGCTTGATGATGATGATGATGATGATGATGATGATGAAGATAAGGATGCAAGAGATGATGAGAGATTGTCTAGATGTTTACCCATGACTGCTTCCAATGTCAACATTCCAAAGCTATAAACATGGCATTTCTCCTTTACCTCCATTTTGTATGCGAGCAACAATATTTTTTCAACTCCTTATTAATGCTATGTTTCCTTTTTGCCATTAGTGATGCCACTTAAGTGATTGTTTTTATTGAGAAAACCAAATTAGCTAGAGCTGAATATCCAAAGAAAGGTGCCTGCAAAGGAAGTCCAATTGGATGAATAAGGTTCTGGAAACTTAGCCAAGCCAAAATTAGAGACGTGAACTTCATATTCCTCATCAAGTAAAACATTCTTGCTCGATATGTCCCGATGAATTAGGAGGAGATTATTCATGGTGCATGTAGGACAAATCATGAGCCACACCTTCAACAACATTCACTCTTTTGTTCCAGTTAAATGTTGTTATCCTCCCTTTTTTGACCAAAAAAAGAAAAAAAATGCTGTTATCCTCTTTTCTTTGTTCAATACATCCTTCAAGCTACTCTGTTCCAAGAACTCGTACACAAAAAATGAATGTCGAGAACTCGAGCAAAAGCCATAGAGCTTGACAATATTCCAATGCTGAGCTTCAGTTAGAGCATCAATCTCCGTTTGAAATGCTTTTCAACTAGCGATTTTGACTTCCGCCGCTTCCTTAAATTTCTTTACCGTAACAGTCTCATCTGTTTGCAATTGCGCCTTGTAAACACTCTCATGGCCTCCTACACTGATGCAATATTTGGCATCAGACTCCTCCGTGACTTCAAAAATGCTCTTATAGACCATTCTTGTGACATCTTGAATTTTCAACCTGGTTTCTATTGAATTAATCTGGCATTTCATCGATGCGTCTATAAGGTTGTTCTTAGAGCCGATCACTCTCAAGATGACTAGACTAGATGGGTAAGCCATTAGGGAAATTTAAGGCAATAGACATGAGAATTCGACCAGGAACCGACTTCTCGACCGTGCTTATCTTTAGAGGCCATTACGACACAGTTAAAAATTGATTTGAAATCAAAGATAGACTGGTTCGATTGAGATGTGTGACTAATCATGGGTGGCACCACTAAATTGGAAAATTCTCGTCGGCCGGCACTAGACTGATTTTCTTATTGTTTTGGTACTCTGTGTCCGTATTTGAATCCTCGAGATTTTCACGACAACCGAGAGTCGCCAATGAGTCGAATGGGTTCATAGTGGTTCGAAGAAAATTGACCATGGGTCATTTGCACTTAAAAATTCTGAAAGTTACCCGGTAGTCTAGGTCATGCTAAAAACGCGCCAAGTTGAAATTAACTGTGAATTCAAGTCCGATTTCAGAAATTGAAGTTTCTGTCATGTCAAAATAAATTCTAGGAGTATCGACTCAATCTCAGAAGATTTTTCTGACACCCGACACTTTTTGGGAAAAAGTCGTCGCCGGGTCGTTTTTGTGCAGAAAAAGCCGGTAATTGTTTTTTATGGCAAAATTGGAATGCAAGATGGATGTATGGGTGAGGAAAAATGTCGAGATGGTCGATGGATGATCGATTGAATTTATTGAGGCCAATTAAGATTTAATTGAGCAAGAAATTAGCCAATTGAAGCCAAAGCCCTATCAAATTCGTATCTCCCCTAGGCCTAGTCTTTTTGGACCATTTCAAGGGTCCTAAGGCAAGTGGTGTTGGCTAGTTTTGAGCCAAGGAATAATGCTTGCCCTAGGATAAGTGTGGAAGATATTTGTTGTGGAAAATATCGAATGTGGCCAACAGGGTCACATCGCAAGGAATTGTCCGAGGAAGCAAAGAGGGCAACCTCAGTTGCCACCGCCACAACCAATGAGATAGACAAGAGGGTATGCCCCTAAAAATGCACCACAAGGAGGACAGCTGAGGCCTCCAGCTCAAGGCACGATATATGCAATCACACAGGGTCAGGCAGAAGCTGTGCTTGACGTGATCACAGGTATGGTTTCGCTAAATGACCAACTTGCTTATGCTTTGTTTGATCCGGGAGTGACCCACTCCTTCATTGCCGAGTAGTATGTTAAGTTGATAGGAGTCATTCCTATATTGTTGGAGTCGGCAATTTGCATATCTACGCCCTTGAAAGGTAAAGTTATTGCTACTTTGGGTTGTTCGGGGTGCAAGTTAGTAATTGGTGAGTGAGTGGGGAAAATAGACCAATTGGTCCTAGCCATGTATGATTTTGATTTAATAATTGGCATGGACTAGCTCACCAAGCAAAGAGCTAAAATGGACTGTTATCGTAAGGCAATTCAGTTTGACCCGATAGAGGGCGAGAGCTTCGAATTCGTAGGGAGTAGAGGAGGACCCTCGATTGTCTTGATCTCGTCGCTAAAGGCAACTCGTCTATTAGACAAGGGTTGTCAAGGGTACCTGGCAACTGTCGTGGATACGACAGTTGAGGAATTGAAAGTGGAAGACATTTCGGTTGTGCAAGAATTTCCAGACATCTTTCCAAAAGAATTGCAAGGACTACCGCCAGAAAGAGAAATCGAGTTCGTAATCGAACTAGCTCTAGGGACAGAGCCAATCTCAAAGGCACCTTACCGGATGGCGTTATCTGAGTTGAAGGAACTAAAGGTGCAGATGTAGGAATTATTGGATAAAGGATTTATTCGTCCTAGTGCATCACCTTAGGGAGCACCAGTTCTGTTTATTAAGAAGAAAGATGGTTCATTGCGCCTGTGCATCGACTATCGACAAATCGATCAGGTAACGATAAAGAATAATTATCCCCTCCCGAGGATTGATGACCTGTTCGATCAGTTGCAAGGAGCGTCAATATTCTTGAAGATTGACTTGAGGACAGGATACCATCAGTTGAGAATTAGGAAGGAGGACATTCCTAAGTTAGCATTTCATACTCGGTATGGCCACTATGAGTTCACAGTGATGCCATTTGGGTTGACGAATGCTCCAGCTGCCTTCATGGATTTGATAAACATAGTATTCAAGGAATATCTGGATCAGTTTGTGATCGTGTTCATTGATGATATCTTGGTCTATTCGAGAAGTGATGAAGAGCACGAGAATCATCTGAGATTAGTGCTCCAGACTTTAAGGATGCATCAGTTGTATGTATGCTAAGTTTAGCAAATGTGAGTTTTGGTTGACTCGTGTTGCATTCTTAGGTCATGTGATTTCTGGAGAAGGAATCTCCGTCGACCCGAGCAAGATAGAAGCCGTGATCAATTGGCCGAGACCGACATTAGTGACAAAAATCAGAAGTTTTTTTGGGATTGACAGGTTATTACAGACGGTTTGTGGAAGGTTTTTTCATCGTTAGCATCACCTTTGACAAAACTCTTGAAGAAAGAAGAGAAATTTGTGTGGTCAGACAAGTGCGAGCGTAGTTTTCAAGAGCTGAAGGAAAAGCTGACTACCGCACCTGTGCTGACAATTCCATCTGGTCTTGGAGAATTCGAGATCTATAGTGATGCGTCATTTAGAGGGTTGGGTTGTGTGTTGATGCAATATGGTAGAGTTGTTGCATACACCTCCCGTCAGTTGAGACCTCATGAACTGAACTACCCGACGCATGACTTAGAACTCGCGGCTATCATATTTGCACTGAAGATTTGGAGACATTATTTGTGTGGTGAAAGATTCCAGATCTTCACTGATCATCAGAGTCTCAAGTATCTGTTCTCTCAGAAGGAGTTGAACATGCGACAATGTCGATGGATGGAATTGCTGAAAGACTACGATTGTGATATTTTATATCACCCAGGAAAGGCGAATAAAGTCACCGATGCTTTGAGTCGAAAGTCTTTAGTGGCTCACTTACTAATTAAGGAGTGGAATTTAATCGAGAGAGCTCGCGATTCGGTATTCAAATTTGAGGTAGGCTACCTTTCGAGCCTTATGGCCACCCTCAGAATTGAACCGGATGTCTAGGTCATAATCAAGTTACTCCAATCGACAGATCCAGATGTACTGAAAATTTTTCAGGAGGACACTGAGAAAAGAAAGACTGACTTTCAGATTTCTGATGATAGAATATTAAGGTTCCGAGGGCGTTTGGTTGTACTTGACGATGTGGAGCTTAAAGAAGACATTCTATCTGAAGCCCATCGCAGCAGTTACAGCATTCATCCTGGAAGCACTAAGATGTATCAGAATCTGCGTTAATACTATTGGTGGTCAGGTATGAACGCAGACATCGCCAAGCATGTCGCCAAGTGTTTGACATGTCAGCAAATAAAGGCCTAACATTGTAAGCCAACATTGTAAGCCGGGAGGACTTTTGCAACCTCTCGCGATCTCAGAATGGAAATGAGAGCATATCACGATGGACTTTGTGACTGGACTACCAAGGAGTCAAAGAGGAAATGATTCGATTTGGGTGGTAGTCGACAGATTGACAAAGTTGGCTCACTTCATTGCAGTTTGAGAAGACCTTAGTCTGGATAGGCACGCCTGTACGTGCGTCAGGTGGTTTGAATGCATGGAGTGCCGGTTACGATAACGTCAGATCGAGACCCAAGATTTACTGCTGCTTTTTGGAAGAGCTTGCAAAGTGCTCTAGGTACAAAGCTTCAGTACAGTACGACATATCATCCTCAGACGGATGGCCAGTCTGAGAGGACAATTCAGACCCTCGAGGACATGTTGAGAGCTTGTGTACTGGACTTCAAAGGAAGTTGGGAAGATCAGCTTCACCTGGTGGAATTTGCCTACAACCACAGTTATCAATAGAGCATTCAGATGGCTCCATTTGAAACGTTGTATGGCAGAGCGTGCAGGACACCAGTGTGTTGGGATGAAGTTGGGGAAAGGAAGATAACATGCCTAGAGTTGGTCCAGCAGTCAGTGGAAGCCGTGGCGTTGATTAAGGGTAGATTGAAGACCGCATAGAGCAGACATAAAAGTTACGCAGACAAGCGTCAGAGATTGCTGGAATTCCAAGTTGGTGATCACGTTTTTCTGAAAGTGTCACCAATGAGGGGAACTTCGCGCTTTGGCAAGAAAGGAAAATTGAGTCTGAGGTACGTAGGTCCGTTTAAGATTCTTGAGAGAATCGGGACCTTCGCGTATCGTCTTGCATTGCTACCGAGACTGGCGCAAGTGCACGACGTCTTTCACGTGTCAATGTTAAGGAAGTATGAGCCTGACCCGACCCATGTGCTCAATTTCGAGGAATTGGACGTGGATGACCGTGTGTCATACGTTGAAAGCCCGGTTCAGATAGTGGATCACAAAGAGTAAGTTCTGCGTACAAAGACCATGACGCTGGTCAAAGTGGTCTGGCAACACCACGGTACAGAAGGAGCAACATGGGAGACTGAGGAGTTGATGAGATAGTTGTATCCCCACCTTTTTTTATCAAAGTGTTAAGGTTTAAATTTCGAGGACGAAATTTCTATAAGAGGGGAAGAGTTGTAACATCCTAAATTTTCAACCTGGTTTCTATTAAATTAATCGAGCATTTCATCGACGCATCTATAAGGTTGTTCTCAAAGCCGATCACTCTCGAGATAACTAGACTACCTAGGTAAGCCATTAGGGAAATTTAAGGCAAATTCTCGTCGGCCGACACTAGATTGATTTTCTTATTATTTTGGTACCCTGTGTCCATATTTGAATCCTCGATATTTTCACGACAACCGAGAGTTGTCAATGAGTCAAATGGGTTCATAGTGGTTCGAAGAAAATCGATCACTGGTCATTTGCACTTAAAAATTTCTGAAAGTTACCCGGTAGTCTAGGTCACGCTAAAAATGCGCCAAGTTGAAATTAATTGTGAATTCAAGTCCTATTTCAGAAATTGAAGTTTCTGTCATGTCACAATAAATTCTAGGAGTATCGACTCAGTCTCAGAAGATTTTTCTGACACCCGACACTTTTTGGGAAAAAGTCGTCGCCGGGTCGTTTTTGTGCATAAAAAGCCGGTAATTGTTTTTTATGGCAAAATTGGAATGCAAGATGGATGTATGGGTGAGGAAAAATGTCGAGATGGTCGATGGATGATCGATTGAATTTATTGAGGCCAATTAAGATTTAATTGAGCAAGAAATTAGCCAATTGAAGCCAAGGCCCCATCAAAATCATATCTCCCCTAGGCCTAGTCTTTTTGGACCATTTCAAGGGTCCTAAGGCAAGTAGTGTTGGCTGGTTTTGAGCCAAGGAATAATGTTTGGCCTAGGATAAATGTGGAAGATATTTGTTGTGGAAAATATTGACCAAGGGCCCCCAATCTCTCTCTCCCTCATCCTCTCCCTCACTCCACCGTCCACCTCCATTCTCTCCCCCTCCATTCATGCGACACCAGCCAGCAAGGAGAAGGAGGTGCAGCCGTCTCACCGCCTGGACGCCGGAGCAACCAGCCTCGCCGCTCGCCGCCATCCGCTCCACCGCGCGCCGCCCTGCCACGCGTGCTCCCCTCACGCATCTTGCCACCTGCTCAGCCACCGTCCAGCAGCCCCTCAGCCTGTGTTGAAGACCGTTCAGCCTCGCCGGAGCCCCGTCGTTGGCCGTTCAACCTCCGCCGGTCCACCGTCTGCTCCGTCTCGCCAACCCAACCTTTTTCCCCTCTGTTTTGCAGCAAGAAAGCAACCCAGCAAGTGGGTTTCCAGCAGGCTTGTGTGGTCATTTTGAGGTGCTTGTGGGCCTCGGTTCCTAGGCCCGCCTTGGAGTAAAACGTCCCTCGCGACGGTCCTGACGTTTCGATCCGATCGGATCGTTAAACGGGTGAGTTTAGCTCACTAATCCCCGCTTAGTAGACTAATGATGCTTAAAGGTTGATTAGTGTTAATTAAGTATGAATCTGTAGTTAGATTAGAATAGATTAGTGATTATTAGTTGATTGCAATGCATGTTAGGTGGTTAGTCATAGCCATGAGGGAGTAGAAATGCTCTATTATTTATTGAGTGCATCTCGGGATTTTTCCCGACTCGTCTCGGGTTCCAATTAGGCTGGGATAGCCGACGATCAAAATTTTATGCTAATCTTTGTGGTGCAGTCCGTTTATTTATTTGAGCTCTACCTTGTGTCGAATTGAATTGATTGTGGAATTTTAAGAATTATTCCTAAATTGTTTGGAATTGAATAATTGATTGGTAGATGGCCGAGTATGGGTATATAGCGTCAGTAATGCTTTGATGGGCTATGAAGTAGAGAGAATTGTGAGAGTGAACTGAAAATACTCTTGGCTAAGACTAATCAGGTACAATGTTATTGGACATGATTTTTATGTCACACTGGCGAAAACGGCGCCAGAGAGAAAGATTGTACGTGACTTATGGACATACGTGGTTCGGTGATTAAGGATATCACTGGCGAAAACGGTGCCTGAAAGAACGCATGTAATTGTCTATTACATACTTCACCTTGGCGAAAACGGCGCCCTAGAAAAGACACGTGGCTCGGCGATTAGTACATCACCTTGGCGAAAACGGCGCCTTAGAAAATGTACTTGGATTGGTGATTGGTATGTCGTCTTGGCGAAAATGACACCTTAGAGAATGCACGAGGTCGGTGATTGGTATGTCATTTGGCGAAAACGGCGCCCGAGTGAATACATGTGGTTTGGTGACTAGGTATACTATTTGGAAATTATAGTATGAGTGGAAATGACCTAGAGATGGTCCGATTGACATGTAATCGACTAGGTCGATTGATCAATGATTTGATCTGATGTCGTGAATTGATTGAATAATTGATGTGATATATGAGGCATCTGTGTATAACCTTGAATTTCAGGTTGGCACTGAGGCCAAGGTAAGTCCTCTTACTCGTGCTGTGTTTAGGCAACCGTGTGGTGTATTGGTTTCCTAATCGAGTCTTAGGGGGTAGAACTTGCTGAGACGTTGTCTCACTAGTTATTATATAACCATTTCAGGCCCCTAGATGGCAGCACCTTCACCTTCTCGTCCTGCTATATATTTTGGTATCCCCCAAGATATGACAGAGATAGAATACCACTTCCATATACACCCTCACCCAGAAGGGCTGGAGTATGTTTTAGTTAAGTCGACTGTCTGGGTTGACATGGGTCAGGAAGACCTGAGGCCCCACGAGTATCGGTGATGGTATCCTGAGTACTTTGATGGGCGAAGAGAGGGCCCCATACCTGAGGGTGATGTGCCTGTGTACGTTTTGGAAGAGGCATTTGGGGAGGGTACAGTAGACCATGAGGATGGGTCGGTTGTGGATGCTAAGGACCCAAAACTTGAGGACGAAGCTCGCACTCCCGTGTACTCAATCGACGATGACAACTGGAATGGAGAGGACGGTGAGATCGTGGAACAGGAGGTGGAAGGACTGGGCGAGGACGAGAAATGAGGAGTAGCAAAGGAGGTACCTGAGGATGAGCCGGTAGCTGAAGCCAAGGATGAGCCTGAAGAAGAAGATGAAGAGCTAGAAGAAAACAAGCTTAGTGAAGAGGAATCATAGGAGGATCAGGATGATCTTGAGTACGAGCCGGATGAGGATTGAGATTCCATCCCTTTTGTGAACCCTGTATAGGTGTAGATAAGTGAGACTAGAAAGTTGTGAATAGTATTGTAAAATATACTATGAGTTGTGCTAAGTATAAAAGTGTGGTTGTGAATTTCAATATGAAAAATATGGCATGCTTTTCTATCCCACTGTTTTATTGTCTGGGGATTTATAACTGCTTTCGCATGTGCTATTGAAAATGAAAGGGTCGGCGATACATAGTCCTGGGATATCACATTCTAAAATCGACCAAGTGGAAAGGATGGGTGACACAATTGAACTCAAGAGTTGAGTATTTCCAATTTGTGCAATAGCCCAAGTTTTTGGCGTATTTCTCCCGTGAGCAAATTTTGACTCAAATCGAAATCTTAAAAAGACTAGAGATTGCCGATCTCCATAGGAATACCGTTTTATAGATTATTCCTACTTAGACTTAAGAACAGAAAGTTGGAGTACTGTGCAAATTGAGCCACTCAAGTTGTTTCCGTCGACTAGACAATGCTCCTATCTTAAGGTATGTGGCCTTCAAGAAGATTGCAGTCCAATGATAGCGCCAACGGTAACTTCAATTTTGCTATGTCTTTAGAAATTTCTCTGACAATATCATTTTAAAAGAGGATGAGTCTATGCAATTGATTCATGTTTAGCAGATTCTATTGTTGGAGATTATCAACATCGTCAAATTTCTACATTCAAACAATGTTGGTGGTAGCACACCATAAAGTTCATTATTTCTCAACTCAAGGTAATTCGAGAAGGGGAACACACCAAGAGCATCGGTTATGTTTTCCTTGAGCAAGTTGTTCTGGAGCCTAATTCTGTACAAACTTGAACAATTTTTCAGGCTTCTTGGGATAGGTCCAGTGAAGTGATTGTTAAAAGTGCTAAAGTATAAAAGAGCTTGGCTAATGCATATTTCTTGTGGCGATCGACCAACAAAGTCGTTCTTAAGATAACTACAGGTTTGTGAGGGATGTGAGATTGTTTATCTCGATGGGAAGAAAGCCTCCAGATTATTCATACATAGACCCAATCGGAGTAAGCTTGGTTTAGTTTCCAATCACTTTTAGAATGGAGCCCCTGAGGTTATTCTCGGAGAGATATGGGGACGAAAGAATTTCCACACGGACAACGGGACTTTAATGTGGGAATTGAAAGGTAAAGCCTGAAATTAGGGAAGAAGAAAGTGGAGTTTTCTTGTCGGTTTTGGCGTGGCGTTAAGAGTCAACAACTTCAGTCTCCCTTCCCTCTCGTTCTCATCACGTGATAGGACTTATCGAATTAAGAGTCAACAACTTAAGGAAATATAACGCGGACCCAAAAAAAGTAAAAAAAAAAACTAAGGAAAGTACACTCATTAGTCCAGACAAGTCACATCACGACTTGTTTTGTGAATTTGCAAAGACTTATTAGTCTTTTTTAACTTGACTTCAATGGAGGAAAGGTCGAACAGGTATACCTTTGGGAAGAAGGGGGATATTGCCATTTGTTAAAGAAGATTCTTTCCACTTGTGAAACACGGCACACTAAAGAAACTTTGGAGCTAGTGAAGATGGTTTACCTTTGGAATAGTGCTGGAACTTTGAAAGGGAAATAAAGTAGTAAAAAGATGCGCGCACAAAAAAAAAATGATACAAAATATGTAATTTGCTTATTTAATCGGAAATTCAATTTAGTGCTTTTTCCCCCTGAACTCTAAATAAAGAGGAAATTCTCTTTGACCAAACTGCTTTAATCTATCCCACTTTCTGATAAGTTAAGTTCTTGTATGTGGTAAGCAATCATGTTGTGCAATCGGTAGCCCGAAAAACTATGAGATTGATATGAAAAGAGTGGGATATCATTCAGACACCTTGTGTTTTGTAATATTATCGACTCCCTATGACAGAGTCTCTTTGATCCACCCACTTTTTATAAAAAAAAAAAAAAAAGATGAGATATACAGAAGTTAACTAGGAATGCATCAGTATCGTGTATTTGGCAGAACCAAGTGACTAACTCTGTGAGTGTTAGACTAATCTGTCCCAACAATTGCAGTGTCCACGTGATTCTACCGCCAAAACATGGTGGTGTGAGATTAATTTTCCAGATGTTATTCTGTGGGACTTCTGATTTAAGCTGCTTGGTGCCTTTTTTTTTTTTTTTTTTTTTTTTTTTTTTTTTTTTTTTTTTTTTTTTTTGGGGTTCTTCATGAAACTGTGTATAACATTTTGAGCTGCATTTGGTAACCAGCATTTGCAGCCGAATAGTATAAAAGGTATTCTCCCCAGCATTTGAGGGAGTTGCGAGTCTTGGATAAGATAACCTTAAAGGTCAACCTCAAAAGGATGGTTAGGGTAATGCTTATCCATCCAATATCCAATAAACTTAAAAAAAAAATTAATTGAAAAAACCAGCTCATCTTCTCACTTTTTTAACGAGTAAAACTTCCTGATGCAATTTCAATTGAGGGTGAATTCCATGTCTAGTGTGTTGGCTATTGAAGGTCATTGTCTTCATTGTCAATAGTTTTCTGATGCGGAAGGTCATAATTTTGTCATTATTATTAGGTTCCATTCGTTTCACGGAAAATAAGTTTCAGAAAAACATTTTCCAAATTTTCCGACATGCATTGTTATCTCTTGAGCCGATTTTAAGGGTTGGATCTCCTAGCAACAATCCATTTTTTTCTAGGTTAAAATTTGATGTGGGAGCATCCGACTTAGCTCCATCAATAAATTTAGCGCTATCGATGGTGATGCAAGCCAAGATAGAGTTTGGGCATAACGTGATTTGATGGGTCCAGAAATGAAATTATTGATATATCTTTACGTTTACACACAATTCAAAAATTAAGGACTCTTGGTGCTCAATAAGTGGATCAACATAATCAGAATTAAAATTAACTCATACATCATTTGCAAGTTTGAACATTTTCCATGAAAATGCACAACAAAGAGTGCAATCGTGACAAAAAAAAATCAAATTTAACAAAAATTTTGTATCCCACCAAACTTGAATGAAGCTTTGTCCTCAATGTCAAAAAGAAAAATTTGGAACTAGAAAACTCTCCTAGTTGTAGAATGTGTTAATGGATGATCTTGATGATTAAACTCCTAAAAGATGATCCCTAAAAAAAATAAAATTAACCTGAATAAAACAGAGAAAAATTAACCTCTTTTTTTTGTGAAAAGTAAAATAAAACTTAATGAAGAGACATAATAAAAATGCTTGGGTTGCTTGTCAAGAAGTGCTTGCTTTATAGTTTTCAGCTAAACTATCTTAAATGTCACTATTATGGAGGATGAAATTCAATGGTAGTCTTCTGCTTGTTGTATCTACCTTTGAAGTAAGGCTTTAAACGTTGATCGTTCACCTTAAATGTGCACTCGGTGTTATCTGCAACTTCCACTATTTTGTATGGGAATACCTATGTGACTATGAAAGGACCAGACTATCAAGACCGTAACCTTCCTGAAAAATGTTTAAGACAAGAGTATAAAGTAAAACTTTTTGGCAAATATTGAACTCTCCTTTGAATATGTGCTTGTCATGCCATCTTTTTGTACATCCATGCATATCTTAGCATTTTCATAGGCCTCATTCCAAAATTCCTCTAATTCATTAAGTTGTAATAATTTTCTTTCACTTGCAGAATGCATGCCAAAATTCAGAAATTTCAATGCCCAATGTCACGCTCTGGATGTGACATCCTGGAATTTCAGTTCTGTTTTCAATTAAATGAATCGGGCCTTTCATCGACGCGCCTATAGTGCTATTCTCTAAGCTGATCACTCACCGGATAATTAGACTATCTGGGAAAGCCATTAAGGGATTTTAATGCAAAAGATTTGAGAATTCGACCAGGAATCGACTACTCGACCGTACTCATCTGCAGAGAACAATACGGCACAGTTAAAAATCGATCAGGGATCAAAGATAGGTTTGTTCGACTGAGATAGGTAATCAAAGTGTGGGTGATTCCACCAGATTGCAAAATTATTGTCAATCGGCACTAGACCAATTTTTCTATCGTTTTGGTACCCTATACCCGTATTTGAAATCTCGAGATTTTCGTGACAACCGAGAGTCGCAAATGTGTCGAAAATGTACATTGTGATTCGGAATAAATCGATCACGGGTCAATTGCACTAAAAATTAACCGCGAATTTGAATCCAATTTCAGAAATTGAAAGTTCTGTCATGTCACGAGTCATTTTAGGAACGTCAACTCGTCCTTCGAAAACTTTTCTGAAAATCGAGATTTTGACGGAAATTCAAAGTAGGGCCGTTTTTGTCCGGAAAATTTAGGGGACCGTTTTTTATCGCGTTTTTGGGATGCAAGTTGGTTCTATTAGCAAGGAAAAATGTTAATTTGATCGAGAACATGTTGGTGGAATTTATAGGACCGGAATTGGCCTCAATTGAAAGGGAATTGGTTCAAAATTCTCCTTGGCTTCCTAAGGAAGCTTTGTGGTCTGCAAATGGCTAAGGAAGCCAGCCAAGCCAAGGTGGGACCTCTCCAAGGGGACAAAGGGATAGAAAGAAGCTTGGAGGGACCCTCAAAGCTAGAGCTGTCCCTTTCTTCTTCCTCCTCAGTTTGTTTTCTCCATTTTCAGACACTTTGGAGCTTCTAAGTTGCATAGAAACCGGCCATCTTCCTCCCCCTAGCGGTCGCACGCCCGCCGGAACTCCTTGCCACTCGTCGCTATCGTCCAGCGCCGCGCACGAGCTGTCCACATCTACGCCTCCTGCTCGTTGTGCCGACGCCGTAGAACCCTCCGTCTAGCCCTCCGAAGCGTCACTGTCGCCGTCGTGGTCGATTAAGCTGCCGTCGATCGCCTCTGCAGCTCGTTCGTCGTCCTCGCTGTTTCTAGCCCAAGCCAAGCCCGAGTAGCTCTCGTGGCCCACTCGACAGAACCGAAGCCAGCAAGCCAATAGTGGGCTTCGAGGCTCACTTCGGACCGCTTTCGAGCCTCGTTAGGTGCCGCCACTTTGAAGTTTGTTGCCCGTCTCCGCGTTGCCGTCGTCGTGGACTCATCGGATTTCAAAACTGGTGAGTTTACTTACTAAACTCTGCTTAGGGAGTTAATGATGCTGAAAGATTGATTAGTTTAGGCTAATTAAGGTTTAGGAAGTTAGTTAGAACAGATTAGTGATTTAATTACTTGTTTATGCAAGTTAGGTGGTTAGATCGGCTTAATTAGCAACTAGATTGGTTGTATTATTTATTGAAATTGGTTTGGAATTTTTCCGGGCCCGTTTCGGTATTTAATTAGGTTTTTCCGGCCTAAGTTTGCATTTATGGTATTTATTTGTATTTATTTAATTATTTTTGGTATTTATTTAATTATTTATTATTTTCTGGAAATCATACTGGGATAGCCGGTGACCGGAATTTCATGTTGATCGCAATGGTATGATTGGTTTAATTAATTGAGTGTTGATGTGTGCAAATTGATTGAGATTTATAATTTTGGGTATTTATCCCAAAATTGAGTATTTTTGGTATTTGATTGGAAAATACTGGGTGTCGGTTTACAATGCCAAAAATTTATTTATTGACTATTATAATTAGTGAGATTTTCTAAAAGAAAGATATTGTATTTTTGGCTCAAGTCGACCGTGTATCCACACACGATTATTTTTACCGAGTACTATAAAGATGATAAATTTTCAGTGAATGAGAACAATATACTATATCAGCCCGCGAGCTTTGATATATCAGCTTCGGTGAGTAGTATACTCCAACAGCTTTTGTGACATCCTGATTTTCCACTTCTGTTTTCAATTGAATGAGTTGGGCTTTTCATCGACACGCCTATAGCCTTTTTCTCTAAGTTGGCCACTCATGAGTTAACTAATCTATCAATTGAAGCCATTAAGGAATTTTAACGCTATAGACTCGAGAATTCAACCAGAAACCGACTACTTGACCGTGCTAATCTGCAAGGGTCAATACGGCACTGTCAAAATCGATCAGAGATCAGAGATAGGTTGATTCGACTAAGATATGTGATTAGTGAGTGGGTGATTCCACTTGATTGCAAAATTCTCGTCGAACGACACTAGACTGATTATTCTGTCTTTTCTATGCCCTGTGTCCGTATTTGAAACTCGAGGTTTTCACGACAACCGAGAGTAGCCAGTGTGTTGAAGATGTACATTGTGGCTCGAAAATAACCGACCATAGGTCAAATGCACTAAAAATTCCCGAAAGCTACTTAGTAGATTAGGACGCGCTAAAATCGCGTCGGATTGAAATTAACCACGAATTTAAACCCGATTTCAGAAATTGAAAGTTCTGTCATGTCACAAATCATTTTAGGAACATTGACTCATCCTCCGAAGATTTTTCTGCAAACTGAGATTTTCGACGAAAAATCCAAAGTAAGGGTATTTTGGACAAGAAAAATCCAAGGACCGTTTTTGGTCGCATTTTTGGGATTGAGTTGGGCGAATGGACGAGGAAAAATGTTGACTGGGATGATGGTACCTTGGTGGGATTTATACATTTCAAATTGAGTTAATTTGAAGGAGAATTGAAGAGGAATTGAATGGATTTGAGGAGCAAATGTGCAAAATTCGTATACCATGGGGGAGAGGACTTTTGGACCACTTGGGAAGTTTCTAAGGGAAGCTTTGGCAACTGCAAATGGCTGAGGAAGACAGCTCAAGGGTGGTAGGGCCAAAACTAAAGTGTTTAGATATTTTGGTGGCCCTTTCCTTGACCAATAGCCTTCTTCCTCTCCATTCCAGCCCTTTCCTCCATTGTAGAAGCAATTGAGAGCTTGAGAGAACCAGAGGGATCAGCCAGCAAACCGTCTAAGCCTCCCCTTGCCGGTCGCACGCCCGCCAAGCCACCGAACCCTCTTTTTCCCCCTCTGGTTTCTGTTCTCCTAGTTTCTGCTCCATCTGACCTTTCTCCAAAGATCCAAGTTAAAAGTTACCTTCTTGTGCAAACCAGCTCACGTGCCACCCACCATCGTCTTCAGCACATCCAAACCATACGGGAGCACCTTGTTGCTCGCTGGAACGAGCCGCCAGCCGTCCTGTCCGTCGGCCAGAAGCCACCACACGCGGTACCGCCTGGAGTCTGCTTGAGTGCACTGTTTCGCAAATTTCCACCCCATTTGACCCTTCCTCCGTCCATTCCAACCACCAACAAGTCTCCCTTGACCCCTGGGTGTCACCGGTTACCAGCCACCAGCTCGCCACTCCGATTAGCCCTTCCTTGCCATTTCAGCCGCTGATTCTCTCTCCCGGTTTAGCCAAGAACGGAAGTCAAACCAGCAAGGGTCTTCAGACTTGGTGGCCCATTTTCGAGCCCTTCCTAGCCTTGGTTGGTGTCGCCACTAGGAGGATTGTCGCCCGTCTTGGCGTCGCTGTTGCCGTCGCCGTGGACTCACCGGAACGCTAAACCGATGAGTTTACTCGCTAAACCTTGCTTAGTAGGTTAATTATACTTAAAGGAGTGTTTAGATTAAGCTAAGTATGGTTAGGTGGTTAGATTATCTTAGTTAATTGTTAATTAGATTAAGGGATGTGATTAGTTTAGTGGATAATTAATTCAGGCTAATTAGGTGATTAAATTAGGGTAATCTTGATTAGGCATTAATTAATTATTTTAAATTAATTAATTATTTCGAATTTATAAATATTATTTTATTAAATTATATTAATATGATATATTATTTATTTATTTAATTTCGGAATATATTTAATTATTTATTATTTTCCAGAAATTATACCGGGATAGTCGGTGATCGGAATTTCGTGCTGACTGCTGTGGTGTGTTCAGCTTATGCATTTGATGGTTAGATTGTGCAAATTGAGTGATGATTGTGAAAATATGGAATTTATTCAGAAAAACCCTGGTGTCGGGTTTTGACACTGAAAATGGATTTTAAGTACTATATATAATAGTGGGGTTTGAAAAAGGAAAGGTATCAGTTTTTTTGGTTTGAATTGACCGTGTATCCACACATGACTATTTTCTGGATATTTTTAATATGAAGAAAATAGACCATGATCACTATTTTAATTGAGACATTTGAGTGCAATGCATGGTATCTTGGGCTGAAATTGATTGGTCGTGTGTTGGTTAATGAGAACCCGTCTCGAGCTTTTAAGCCGGACGTTACCCTATATGGGATACCCACTTGGTGGGACTCGGGTCGCAGTAGATTCTGGACCTACGCTCCTTCGGGAAGGCTGTCTATTGAAAGATGTCACCGTGCTCAATGGTGGTGAGACGATGCTTGGCTACACCAGTAGACACCGAACTTATGAGTAGGTCGTAACCCTAAAGGGGTAAAATTGACAATTGGAACGCATGATTGATTGAGTTGATGCGCCTGATTATGAGACAAAACTGTGTGACATGGTATGGGACGTGTCATAACGGTTTGGCCTTATAATCGGGACCCCTGTGATTCATTGAGCTGAGTGAGGCGTTTCAGTTGTTGTGTGCATTAATTATATGCATTTGTGATATGAATTGTGTTGACGTGTAGGAAGGAACTGAGGCGAGGTAAGTCCTCTATTTTAATCATGTGGTTGTGTGGCTAGAGCGCCCTAAGGTGTATTTTCTTCCTAATAGGGGTTTAGGGGGTGAACTTGCTGAGACATTGTCTCACCCTGTCGTGGGCTCAATTATGACTTCCCAGATTTTCAACCCTGTTTTCTATTGAATAAATCAGACATTTCATTGACGCGCCTATAGGGCTGTTCTCAGAGCTGATCACTCTCGAGATAACTAGACTATATGGGGAAGCCATTAAGGATTTTAAGGCAAATAGACTTGAGAATTCGAGCAGGAATCGGCTCCTCAACCGTGTTCATCTTTAGAGGCCATTATGGCGTAGTATAAAATTGATTTGAAATCAGAGATAGGTTGGTTCGATTGAGATGTGTGGCTAATCGTGGGTGACACTACTAAATTGGAAAATTCTCGTCGGCTGACACTAGACTGATTTTTCCATCGTTTTGGTACCCTGTGTATGTATTTGAATCCTCAAGATTTTCACGACAATCGAGAGTCGCCAATGAGTCGAGTGGGTTTATTGTGGCTCGAAGAAAATCGACCACGGGTCATTTGCACTAAAAATTTCTGAAAACTACCTGATAGTTTAGGTCACGCTAAAAACGCGCCAAATGGAAATTAATTGTGAATTCAAGTCCGATTTCATATATTGAAGATTCTGTCATGTCACAATAAATTGTAAGAACGTCGACTCAGTCTCAGAAGATTTTTCTGAAACCCGAGACTTTTTGGGAAAAAGTCCGCATAGGATCGTTTTTGTTCGGAAAATGTCGGGGATCATTTTCGATCGTAAAATTGGGATGCAAGATGGATCCATAGGTAAGGAAAATTATCAATTTGATAATTGAGGTGTCAATTGAATTTGCTAGGTCCAAATGGGATTGGATTGTAAAGGAATTACGTCCAATTGAAGCCAAAATGTTGGAAATTCGTATCTCTCCCATCCACCACCATTTTGGACTACTTCAAGGTTGCAAAGTGAAGTGTCTTGGTGGCTGAATTGCAGCCAAGGGATTCTAGCTTGGTGGACAAGTTCAAGGAGACAAACTTGTGGAAAATTTGGCCATTGGTGGACCCATCTCCCTTTCTTCCTCAACAAGTTGCTGTCCAAGCCATCCTCTCCCTCCACACAGCCTGTTCGGCCACCAGCAGCAACCAAGGAAGTGCTGGAGCAAGCCGCACATCGCCCACGCCATCACCGCCGCACACCATCACCGTTTCGCGTGCCATCGCCCACGCGAGCCACCCGCGCACCCGTCCACCCTTCTCGCCTCCTCACGCGAATCCAACAACTGTTTCGGATCTGTTGAAGCTCATCCGGAGCTGTCCCAATCCCGTTTGACCCCCGTGAGTGTTTGTTAAGGCCCGGTTTGGCCTATTCACCATTTCCCGATAAATTCCCGCTTTAAACCGAACTATTTGGCCTCTGTTTCAGCCACTTCCAGATCAGAACAGAGTGGGTATTCCAGTAGTTTGGAGGCCCGTTTTGAGGTGGTTCAAAGCATCGAATCTTAGGCCCGCTTTGGAGAAAAGTGACCCTCGTTGCGTTCCCGACAATTTGATCCGAGCGGATCTTGAAACAAGTGAGTTTAACTCACTAATCCCTACTTAGTTTGCTAATGATGCTTAGGGGTTGATTATATTTAATTAAGTGCAATTATGTGGATAGATTAGATTAGAATAATTAAATTAGGGATTTACCTATGCATGTTAGGCGAATGGTTAGTGTAATTAGCAAGTAGATATGCTCGGGTAATTATTGCACAAACCTCGAAATTTTTCCGGGTCCGTTTTGGCTTCCAATTAGGCAATACGGGCCTAAATTGGATGTATTGTTATTTATTAATTATTTTTTGTAATTATTTAATTATTTATTTATTTAATTGAGTTCCTAATTGTGCCAATTGAGTGAATTTGTGTGGATGGGTAATTTTCGTTATAATTGGTCAATTGTGGTAATTTAAATGGGAAATTGATTATGCAATGTATCATGTTGGCTTGATGACTAAGAATGTCATCTCGGAGAAAAACATGGTAGTACATTGGCTTAATGATTCAACCCGTCGCCTCGAAAAATGCATGTGACTCAGTGACTAGGATAATCACCTTGAAGAATGCACGTGGCTCGGTGACTGGATATATCTCACCTAGGAGAATGCACGTGGCTCGGTGATTAGGCACATCACCTCAGAGAATGCATGTGGCTCGGTGATTAGGCACTTCACCTCGGAGAATGCACGTGGCTCGGTGAATAGATATCTCACCTCGGAGAATGCACGTGGCTTGGTAACTAGTTATATCACCTCAGAGAATGCACGTGGCTCGATAACTAAGTATGTCATCTCGGAGAATGCACGTGGCTCGGTGATTAGAAATATCATTTTGAGAATGGATATAAATGGCTAGAATAACAGGGGAATGGTCTGATTGACATGTAGTCGACTAGGTCGATTGATCGATGTTTCGATTCGTTGTGGTGGATAGGGTGCCTATTTAAATTGTGCTTATTTGCAGGTAGAATCTGAGGCCAAGGTAAGTCCTCTGACCCGTGTGTGCATAGGCATCCCTTATGGCATATTGATTTACTAATCGGGTCTTAGTGGCATAGAACTTGCTGAGACGTAGTCTCACCCCGATGTGGGACAACATTTTAGGCCCGTAGATGGCAGCACCTCCACCTTCTCGTCCTCCCATGCATTATGGCATTCCCGAAGAGGTCACCGAGATAGCGTATAATTTCCCGATACACCCCCACCCCGAGGGACTAGAGTATGTACTAGTTAAGTCCACCGTCTGGGTTGATGTGGGTAATGACAGCTTGAGGCCTCACGAGTATCGATCGTGGTATCGTGAGTATCACGATGGGCGAAAAGAGGGTCCTATGCTGGAAGGTGATGTGCCTATGTTCGTTTTGGAGGCAGCATTTGGAAAGGGGACAGCAGATCCTAAGGATGGATCGGTAGTGGATGCAAAGGACCTGAACCTTGAGAATGATGCTGATACTCATGTGTACTCAGCCAGGGGCACTAATTGGAGCGAAGAGGAAGGGGAAATCGTCGAACAGGATGGGCTGTGGGAAGAAGAGCTAAAGGAGGAGCCTGAGGAGGAGGAACCTGAGGACGAGCTTGAGGTGAATTTTGAGGAGAAAGAGCTCGAGGACGAACCTGAAGAAGAATAAGAAGAATCTAAAGAAGAGGATGATCCAGAGGAGGATCCAGAGTATGACCCGGATGAGGACTGAGATCCCATCTTGTTTGCAAACCCTGGGTTGGGAACTGATGTGTGATAGTTCAACCCTTCGTGAATAGTATTGTAATATATCCTATGTGGTTTGCTTTGTATAAAAGTGTGGTTGTGGTTTTTCAGTCGTGAAAATTATGCCCCTACTTTTCTATCCCATTGTTTTATTGTCTGGGGATTATTATATGCTTCCGCATGCGCATATTAAATGAAAGGGTCGGCGATGCGTCCTTAGACGTCGCTACTAATCGACCAGGTGAGGGATGTACACGCGTTCGAGGATCGAAGCGTGACATAAATTTTCAGGTCCTTAGGTGGAGGATCGAAGCCCCAAGTTTGTGGAGGTGGAGTTTGAAGGATCGGCGTTTGTGTCCGACGAGTAGGTCATAGGACAGCTTCCTTTTGAGAGTCGATCTTTTGTAGACTTTTGACCAGACTTGTATTGTAACTAAACCCCGTTATTTTTAAAAGTTGGCTTTTGTGAAATGTGCCCTCCTTTCCTATCTCATGCCGTTTGTTGTCAGGGGTTTAATGTTTCGCTTCCGCATGTGCATTAAAATGAATTGGGTCAGCGACGAGACCTAGGAACGTCGCAATTTTTATCGATTGCAGAGGAATGTGTGCACGCTCGTGGATTGGGGCGTCACAGCTTTGATGATCAAATTATAAGTATTGCACAGATTTGGTGAGCAAATTATAAGTATCGCACAGCTTTGGTGAACAAATTATGAGTATCGCACAGTCTTGGTGAGCAATATAGATATATAGCAGCTTCGGTGAGCATTATTATTAAATATATATTATTAGCTTTGGTAAGCTATACCATCTATTTTAAGTTTAGAGTGAGCAGTGCTTGTATCGATCGAATTTTATGGATGGTTTTGATGGTATGGAATCGACTGGATCGATGATTTTGATGTGAATTGAAGTGATTGATTTAATATATGAATCGTATTGACTTGCAGGAAGGATCTGAGGCAAAGGTAAGTCCTCTGTCTTGTGTGTGCATAGGTAGCCTCCAGGCGTATTTCCTTCCTAGTCGGAGTTTAGGGGGTGGACTTGCTGAGATGTTGTCTCACCCCGTCGAGGGCTAACATTTTCAGGTCCTTAGATGGCTGTCCCTCCCGAGCGCTTCGGCCAGTCAAAGAAGATCACCGAACAGATCTCTCAGATTCCCCTCCCTAGGAGCCAAGGAGACTGGGTCTACGAACTCGTGAGATCCACTATCTGGGTTGATGCGGGTTTATCCCGGAGGATACCCGATCAATTTAGATCGTGGTATCGTTACGAGCGAGATGGACCTAGGGAAGGTCCCCTACCGGAGTCTGAGATTCCTATGTCGGTGTTAGAGATCGCTTTTGGCTAGGGTATGGCTGACCCTCCTGGTAGTTCAGTGGTAGACTCTAGTCTCTCGGATCCAAAGACCTCGGAATCTTTTGTCGAGGGATCGAATGCTTAGAGGACCTGTAGCCCTCTAACCTTTTTGTAGACTTGTATATATATATATATATATATATATATATATATCATGTAGTATTGTATATGACTTAGTTTGATGTGTATAAATGTGTGGTGTGGTTTTTTGAAAATTATGGCCCTACTTTTCTATTCCATCTTCTTGTTGTCTAGGGAGTTAATTATTCGCTTCCGCATGCGCATTAAAATGAATGGGTGGCGTCGCAATTTAATCGACCATCGAGGGATGGGCATGCACTCGGAGGATCGGGGCGTGACATCAGACCTTTCTCTCGTCATGGGTATGCGACATCCACGGGATTAATTTGTGATATCCCAGGAGGTGTCGCCGTTCCATTACTTTTATCTTTCAATTGAGCACATGTGGAAGCGTGCAACTATAACATCCATTCAATCAAACAATAGATGGATAATAAGGAAAATACGTACACGAACACACTACTTATATAGTGCTTCATTAGATCGGAGGATTTCATTTACATGCCCACTTAGTTGGACCGTTCAAGTTATAGCCAAAAGGGGGATAAGGGGGTTTGTCCTAGCTTCTCTATGAGGGCGACTACCAAAAGTGGTTCTCATCAAAAGCCTAGCTTCTCACAACTCAGGCTTGGGGTCGGAGACGGGATCGGAGTCAAGGTCGTCCATGGTGCTATCAGGAGGGTTCGCCATCGAACCATCAAGGCCACCAAGTGGACCATCAAACCCATAGGGGGGCCCAAAGACCTCCTCGTCGATCCACACGAACCCCGTCTCGTATAGATAATGAACTAGATAACCTAAGCCCTCATTAACCTACACCCTAGTGGTGTGCTTTTGGTATGTCATGTCGGACGTCACGTCCTCTATGTCTAAGATCACAATCTCATTTGTACAAGCAAACTAAATCGGACCGAAGGGAGACTCATACCTATGGCCCTGAAAATGGTAAAACAACAATAAATGAGTTGAAAACTCAATAAGTAAATTGTCTAAATCTCGCATAGGCGGATGCCTTGTCTCGGAGCCATGCGAGTACTCAACACCAACATGTCGGTAGCAAATCAATGGCAACTCCCTTACTTTGCCTTAACTATGCACATGAAAGGAAATTCTCAATTGCGTAAAATACTCGCACAATAAGAGACCTACAAAATGTCTTATACTTATAAAAATTCTACATGTGCCAAATAATAACTTCTACAATACACACATGCTTCTCAAGTCCTAGATAAAAACAAATAAAATACACACGTACCTCTCAAGTCACAAAAAATAGTATCTAAAATTTGCATGTGTCAAATAATAGCTTCCAAAATACTCACATGGTCTTCAAGTCTCAAATAATGACTTCTAAAATGTTCACATACCTCTAACGTCACATATAATGACATATAAATTATGCACGTGCCTCTCTAGTCATAAATAATGGCCTATAAAATATGCATGTGCCAAACAATAGCTTCTAAAATGTGTACGTGACACTCAAATGCCTCAAATGCAATTTCAATTGAGAATCACATAATATTCTATAATATATATATATGCACACAAGCATCCACGACACGTCACACGATGTCCATTTATTACACACATAACCGAAGTCCATCGGTTCTTTCGGAATCCAACGGGCATTGTCCTGCTCCATCGGGCATGACAACGTCTTGAAATCCATCGGTGACAGTTTCCCTCATATGACCACAGGGATTAAGCATACAATACCTTCTTATCTTTTTCTTTAATCCAATACATGAGTGCCTCAAAGACGTGCCAAGCAAAGTGTATAACATGACTTTCGGAAACCGTATTGACAAAATATGCTGAGCACAAAACGAGAATCATGATTTGACCTGTTACATTAGAGCACTGGCCTAAATCCAATCCGGTTAGGAAACAATACACCTCAATATCGTCGAACCAAGATGTTTTCGAACCACAAGAGAGACCCATCCAGGCGTGCTTTCACGCACATCCAAAACCAACGTGAGTCTCTTTTCGGAGGCTCAGGGTGTGTTTTCAAGCATTGACAATGACATATATATGAACTACTTCTAATAAACAACAACAAAACCTTACAACCATGGAAATACGATAACTCATAGACGAAACATAACCAATAATAGCAACAAATCCTTATAACCATACTTAGATAATAACATGTAAATGAACCTCATCCAATAATAACAACGATCCCTTGTGACCAAGCATGGACATGAATATGTAGCAAGCCCTTTTCACTAACAACAACAAACATTGAAACCTTCACTATCACATGACAAGTCCTCACCTATTCACGAGCCTTATAACTCAATCAAATCGTGAGCAAACCATACAAAATTAGCATGTGGTTTTACTCTACCTAGGATGGATTGACTCTACTCAACAACAAGAACAATCTTAACCTAATTCCGGGCTACGCAACACAACGGCCTAGCTACAGTGACAGATGGCGGCGGGTCATGGCGAGCGGCAAGCAAACGGCAACGATAGCAAGGCAGGCGGGCAGCGACGGCAACTCACGGTGGGAGGATGTGAGGAAGCTAAGAGAGAGAGGCATGAGAGAGAGAGAGAGAGAGAGAGAGAGAGAGAGAGAGAGAGAGAGAGAGAGAGAGAGAGAGAGAGAAGAAGGTGAGCTTGGGTGAGAAGTAAGGGAGATAGAGAAATGGGTTCTAAGCCTTATGTGACATCCCGAAATTTGGCCCTTGATTCGGATATATGAAATTTTTGTTTCGTCGACGTGCCTATGGTTAATTTATTCGGATTTGATCACTCACGAGTTAACTAATCTATTAGGTGAGGCTGTTAATGGATATAAACGGGACAGACTAGAGAATTCGATCGAAACCGACCGCTCGACCATAATAATCGACAAGGGTCGATATGACGCCATTATAAATCGATTAGCGAATGGATATGAGTCAATTCGACGGAAGTACGTAGTTGAATTGCGGGTGATTCCGCACGATTCCGATATTCACGCCGAACGGCAATAACCCGATTTTCTATCGATATTATACTCGGGACATGTAATTGAAACCTTGTGATTTTATGACAACCGAGAGTCGTCTACGATTCAGAGATGCCTAAACGTGGATCGAAAATTATCAACCACGGGTCAAACGCGCTAAAATCCCTAAAAGCTACATGATAGGTTAAGTCGCACTAAAGTTGTGTTCGGTTGATTTTAACTAGGAAATTAAATTCGGTTTCAGGAATCGACGTTCGAGCATGTCACGATTCATTTATTGGACGTCGTCTCATCTTTCGGCAAATTTTTGTTGAGTCCGAAAATTTTTCGGAAAAATGATTTTCGAACAAAATGGAAAATAAGAGGAAATTCGGATGGGAGGAGATTTGGGTGTTTTTCTACCCTAAAAATGATTTATTTGAGGGAAATTATAGCTAATTTGGGATTGGATGGCCACAAGACTATGGGGCATGAAGACTTTGGGCCATTTGTGATGATGAGTAGATATTTCTCCTAAGCTTTGGATTGGTTGTTCAATTGACTTATTTGTTTTCCCTCTCTCTCTCTCTCTCTCTCTCTCTCTCTCTCTCTCTCATTTCCCGCCCCCCTCAGCCGACTCTCCTTTCTTCTGCCCATTTCTTCACTCCAGCTCCTTCTTCTTCATTTTTCCGCCCACTGCTCCATCTCCAACTCTCTTGCTGCCACACGCACAGCCACCAGCCCTACGCCTACAGCCACCGCCAGCACTCTCACGCCCCAGCATCACCGTTCGCGCCAACCCATAGCCGTCTCACCACCCTCTTCAGCCGCGTCCACAACAACCACCATTAGCTCATCCGCCCAGCATCCCACGTTCGTCCAGCGTCACTGCCACCCAACAACCACCAGCGCCGAGACTCTAGCAGCCCGTGTCTAGCCCACAACTCCAGCACCACCCCGTCTCAGCCACAGCAGCACCCGCGGTCACCATCGAGACCGACTAGCTCAAGTCGAGCCCAGCCCTCCTTAGCCGAGAGCTTGTAAGGCAGCCACAACCGCTGTTGAGCCTCTGTGCAAGCGTCTCGAGTTTTCGTCGCCGCGAGCCTGCCGCCGTCGAATTCCATGAGTTAACTCCCTAATCCTTGATTAGGCCGTTAATTGCGCTTAGGGGGTGTTTAGATTAGTGCTAATCATGGTTAGATTAGTACTGAGATGGATTAGTGTTAATCAAGCATGGTTAGGTTAGTTTACCTTAGTTAGGTTAGTTTACTTTGGTTAGGTTAGTTAACCATGGCTAGGTTAATTAATCATGGTTAGGTTAATTAAGTTGGATTAGCTTAATTAATCATAATTAGCATAATTAGTGACGGATTAACCGTCTCGTAGAATTTGACACTCGTTTTCTTGGATGGAATTATGTGTGTTTTTGATGGCTTATATGTGCTATGATGTGCAATTGATTGCTTGATGGTAGTTATTAATTTTTTTGTATAAAACTCGGTTTTATGGGCTTTTAAATGGAAAAATGCCAGGTGTCGGGTTTTGACACAATCTTTATGTACTATATAAAAACGTGGAATTTTAAAATAAGAGCGTACCAAGTTTTACGGTTTGTTTTTGAATACGTGACCACACACGATTATTTCACCGGGATTTTTAATACGAAGAAAAATTGGCCAAGTTCATTATTTGAAAACAAAGCATTTGACATCAAAGTATGGTGTTCTTGGCTAAATATGTGCTCGTATGGTAATTAAGTGGAACCCATCCTGATGCATTTTACGCAAGACGATGCCTGATTAAGTTCGAATACTCCCACGTCAACGGGATACCGAGTCGTGGTGGAGGCCAGGCCGATGCTCCTTTATGGAATGCCGTCTAGGCGGGGTGTGCTAGACATTGCCGTGCCTGACGAGGCAAGACGATGCCTGGTTACGCCGAATGGCCGCCAACTTTTGAGTTGGCCGTGGCCAATGGGCCGTAATAATCAGAACATGCCTGAATGGTTGTGATACTTGGCACCTGATTATGGGGCAAAATTGTTAGGCATGGTATGGGATGTGTCATAATGGTTTTACCTTATAATCGGGACCCATGTGAATGTTTGAAGGATGAGAATTATGTGTTCCGGTTATTAATTATGATTGTGATATTTATAATGGCATATGTGATGTGCTAATATGCAGGGACATGCCGAGGCAAGGTGAGTTTTTGTATGGTGCGTGCTTAGGCCGCCTTCTAGGCGAATCTGTGTCCTAATCGGGGTTTAGGCTGTTGACTTGCTGAGATTTTATCTCACCCTGTCGGGGTTAACCTTTTTTAGGTCCTTAGTATGGAGATTCGTCCAGTCCGATTCGGGGTTCCATGGGATATGGAGGTAGATAATACCTTCTACCTTATTCTTGGGACCAACCGATTCCGTGAGTTGGTTGTGACTATGGTTTGGGTCGATGAGAGTTTGGGCTACAATGTGCCCCCACCATTTCCAAGCTTGGTATATTACGAAACCGAACGGTGATCGGGAGGGTCCCATGCACGATTTTGATGGGCCACGCGTAGGAAATGGGGTTGAGCAGGACACCGACCCCATGGACATAGACATCCCGGAAGGTGTCGTGGTAGATCCAGATACCGAGCCGGTAGGGCCCGGGGAGCCGTGTCCACCTGGTGACTTACCCGACATCTTGCTTGGAGCTGGGTTTGGATATTAGGGTGGAGGTTGTAGGAGCTTGTGGGAGTTGTACAGTTGGAAGTTAGCCCCGACCTCGACCCTTTTTGTTAGTCAGTTGCCTAGGAGTTCCTTTTTGAGATAGACTTGTATAGATGAACTCGTAGGGTTAACTTGGTATTTGTATAAATCGTAGTTTGTGAAAATCGCTGGCATGTTTACTATCCCTGTTTCTGATGATTGACTAGGTATTGTGTTTAATTCGCTTTCGCATGTGCTTAATTGAAAGAAAAAAAAAAAAAGGGTCGGCGACGCATCCCGGGACGTCGCATCTTAAATCGACCACCGAGGGATGTGCACATGCCCGGGGTTCGGGGCGTGACACCTTATATGTGAAATTCAATTATTGGCTAAGTAATGATGGCTAATGATGGTTTTCTTGGCTTGGTTAATAAGATTATATCTCAACCCTCCAAGTGTCACATTAGGGGTTAATCTTGGTCAAGCTTATCCTTCAAGCTTCAATGGTTCAATCATCACTTAGTTTCAAGAGTAACTATCCTAGTTATACAAACTAGACTCGTTTCCCTTCTGATTCTCCTTCAAAGTGGTGCCCACTCCCTCTTGCATGGCCACTAGACATTAGTCCTCTCTAAACTTATCTTTAAGAAGCTATGTAGACTCACATTTAGGGTTATTATAGCCTAAATCCCTAAATAAGCACATGTCTCAACTTATTGCACTCATGTACTACCTTCCAAAAATCCAAGGATAGGTTTAAGCCATACAAGATAACTTGATCCTCAAATTCTTCCCTATTTAGGCATGTGGGTGGGGCTTCATTGGCTTCCAAGAATTGTTCACTCTTATTTGATTCAAATTCAAGAGGACAAGAGATAATTCTGAGGACTACCTATAATCATTTTAACTAGATAGGAATATCTTGAGATCGCCTATAATTGACACCCGTAATCGAACTGAGGTTTGTGGCGAAGCCTTGATTGGAAGTGGCTCTAGCATGGCCTACATGAATGGGGCAGTTTCGGCGATGCTCGGGCGACCAGACTTGAATTGAATTTGGCGCCTGGCTAGGGTTCTATGCGTGACTCATTGTTGGTTCGAAACCAACCCATGTTTGAGCCTGGTTGATCCATCAATGATCCCCAATTATTATGTAATCATGTAGAATCGATTGACTTGCCTTGACTCATAGTCACACGGAATCGGACGAGGGTCGTTCACGAACAGTACAATGACTATGCGGAGTCACCTGTGATCGGTATATACTCGAGTTGAATCAATTTATACTCATCCATTGATTGACTTGTGATGGCATGTAATCTCCACATCAATCCTTATAGTCGAATGGTTTTTTCATGATCAAATGCTCTGGTTTATGGTATCCTCTATCCTGAGTCGCCTCGCCCCCAATCAACTAGTTGGCTCCTGAACAATCCCTAGGATTAACTCATAGCCCGTTCTCATTATTAACGTACCGATCGTTAGTCTATTCCTCGCGCCCGAGAGAGGGGTCCGAATCGAGGATGTCACACCCAATATGCTTTATATTTTAATTCCATTAGCAAATGACAAGCCTTCCCAAACACTAGTCTAAAAGAAGACATCCTAATTGGAGTTTTGAACGTTGTCCTATAGACCCAAAGTGCATCATCAAGTTTCATTGATCAATCTTTCCTAGAGGCATTCATTTTTTTTTTAAATTCTTTTGATTTCTCTGTTTTGAAATCTCTACTTGACCACTAGTCTAAGGATGATAAGGAATTGCACCCTTATAAGTGACTCCGTACTTACTTAAAAGTGTTTCAAACTATTTGTTGCGAAAGTGTGTCCCCCTATCACTTATAATTGCACTAGGAGTGCCAAATTAGGTAAAAATATTTTTCTTCAAAAATTTGACCACAACATTAGCATCATTGGTTGGCACTACTACAGCTTTTACCCACTTAGACACATACTCCACAACCACTAAAATATATAAATTCCCATAAGAAGGTGTAAAAGATCCCATAAAATCAATATCTCAAATATCATGTGATTCATAGACAATAATGTTTAAAGACATCTCATTTTTTCCTAGAAATATTTTCAGTTCTCTGACACCGATCACATGAAGCTCGTAGGAGTATGCATTATTAAAAAGTGTGGGCCAATAATATTCAAATTATAAAATGTTAATTGTAGTTTTGGACCACTAGCTTCTTTGTCATGACAATGATGTAGAATGCTTGCCCTATTTTCGTCTGACACACATCTTTTTATGACATGGTCTGCACATACTTTAAACAAGAAAGGCTTTTCCCAAAAATAATTTTCAACATCATAAAATAATCCTTTTCTTCTATTGATATGACAATTTAGGAGGAGTAACATTACTTGCAAAATCAGCGTACCAAGGAATTCTTGTGGATTTGATGGAAAAAATTTTCTCATCAGAGAATTCTTCCAAATTTGGTTTCTCCTCTTCTTTTGAATTCAGAATTCTTGACAAGTGATCTACAACTAGATTTTCAGTCCCCTTCTTATCTTTGATTTCCAAATCAAATTCTTGCAGTGACAGAATCCACCGACCAATTGCGGTTTTTATTCTTTCTTTTCAATTAAATAATTAAGAATAGAGTGGTCGATATAAACTATAATTTTTGAGCCAATTAAATAAGAATGAAATTTATTAAAAGCAAAAACTATCGCCAAAAGTTTCTTTTTTGTTGTTGAATAATTCAATTGTGCACTTGACAAGGTTTGATTGGCATAGTAAATGGTTTGAAAATTTCAATTCTTCATTTTCCCAAAACAACTCCCACTGTAGAATCGCTAGCTTCATACATCAGCTCAAAAGGCAAGTCCTAATCTGGAGCTACCATAATTGGTGTTAACACAAAATTTTCCTTTAAAGTGTTAAAAGCCTACACGTGTTCATCTAGAAAAATTAAATGGAGCATCTTTTTCGAAAAGATTAGAAAGGGACTTAGCAAATTTTGAAAAATCTTTTGTAAACCGCCTGTAGAATCGTGCATGCTCCAAAAATCCTCTAACAAGTTTCACGGATGTTGATTAAGGCAATTTTGCAATGACTTCAACTTTGGCTCGATCAACTTTTATTCCATTTCGAGAAATTTTATGCTTGAGCACTATTCCTTCCTGCACTATAAAATGACACTTCTCTTAATTCAAAACAAGATTAGTCTCCTCACACCTTTGTAAGACAAGAGCCATGTGATATCCCAGATTTTCAACCCTGTCTTCTACTGAATAAATTGGGCATTTCATTGACGCGCCTATAGGGCTATTCTCAGGGCTGATCACTATCGAGATAACTAAACTATCTAGGGAAGCCATTAAGAAATTGTAAGGCAATAGACTTGAGAATTCGACCAAGAATCAGCTTCTCAACCGTGCTCATCTTTAGAGGCCATTACGGCATAGTTTAAAATCGATTTGAAATTAGAGATAGGTTGGTTCGACTGAGATGTGTGGCTAATCGTGGGTGACACCACTAAATTGGAAAATTCTCGTCGACCGGCACTAGACCGATTTTCTTATTGTTTTGGTACCCTGTGTTTGTATTTGAATCCTCGGGATTTCCATGACAATCGAGAGTCACCAATGAGTCGAGTGGGTTCATTGTGGCTCGAAGAAATCCGACCACGAGTCATTTGCACTGAAAATTTCTAAAAGCTACCCAGTAGCTTAGGTCACGCTAAAAACGTGCCGAATGGAAATTAACCGCGAATTCAAGTCGAATTTCAGAAATTGAAGATTTTGTCATGTCATAATAAATTCTAGGAGCATCGACTCAGTCTCAGAAGATTTTTCTGCAACCCGAGACTTTTTGGGAAAAAGTCGGCATAGGACCGTTTTTATTCAGAAAAAGGTCGAGGATCGTTTTGATCGCAAATTTGGGAAGCGTGATGGATACATGGGTGAGGAAAAATATCGAATTGATCGATGGAGGGTTAATTGAATTTATCGAGGTCGTATTGAGTTGATATGAGGATCGGTAAGTGACCAATTGAAGGAGAAATCTAGGAAATTCGTATGCCCCCACCACCCTCAACATTTGGACAACCATAAGCTTCTAGATGGAGGCCTTGGTGGCCTAAGGACAGCCAAGGAACCACACTTGGCCTAGGATGGGTCAAGGAGACAAGAATGTGGAAAGAAATGGCCATGGTGGCCCGCCTCTTGCTCTCTCTTCTTCTCCAAGCCAGCCGGCCACCATTCCTCCTCCATCCCCTTCATTTTTGTACACCGGCAGCCAAGGAGAAGCTGCCGTCCACGCTGCCCGAAGCCACCATCGCCAGATCGCCGCTCACCTCCGCCGTTCGCCCTCTCCGCGCGCACGCTGTGGACCGTCGCTGTTCGCGCGTCTCCACCTCCCTTGCTCCTTCCAACAACCTATTCCACCATCTCAGCTGCTGGTCAAGCCAAGCCGGAGGTTGTTTGGCCGCCGTAGACCCCCGTTCGGCCGCCAGTTACCTCGCTAAGCCATCCATTGGTCCACCGTCACCATTCCCGCACCAAACCAGCTTCTTTTCTCTTGTTTGCAACTCAAATCAGAGAGGGAAAATAGTGGGCTTCCAGCAAGGTGTCAAGCCCGTTTTGAGGTGGTTTCAAGCCTCGAAACCTAGGCCCGCTTTGGAGAAAGTTGACCCCCGTCGCGTTCCCGTCGAATCGAACTTAACGGTTCGATAAACAAGTAAGTTTTACTCACTAATCCCTACTTAGTAGACTAATGATGCTTAGAGATTGATTAGATTTAATTAAGTGCAATTAGGTGGATAGATTAGATTAGAATAATTAAATTAGGGATTTACCTATGCATGTTAGGCCAATGGTTAGTGTAATTAGCGAGTAGATAGGCTTGGGTAATTATTGAACGGGTCTCGGAAAGTTTCCGGGTCCGTCTCGACTTTCAATTAGGCATTACGGGCCTAAATTGGATTTATTGCATTTATTTAATATTTTCCGTAATTATTTAATTAATTAATTATTTTCCGGAAATTAGGCTGGGATAGTTGACGACTGGAATTTTATGCCGATTATCGTGGTGTAGTCTATTTATTTATTTGAGTGCTAAATCGTGCTGAATTGATTTAATTGTGATTTTATGATTTATTTCCTAAATTAAGAAATTTTGGTAATTGAGTGGAAAATTACCGGGCGTCGGTCTATAGTGTCAAAAATTATTTTTAGACTGCTAAAAGAAAAATTGAAGGAAATTTATTATATTTTGGCTAAGGCCGATCGTGTGTCCACGCACGATATTTTATCGGGGATGATAAAATATGAGAAAGAATACTGGTGATTAAAAACATTACCTTAGAGAATGCATGTGACTTGTTGTTTATATATATCACCTTTGAAATGGCATGTGGCTCGGTGATTAGTACGTCGCCTTAAAGATTGCACGTGGCTCGGTGATTTGGTATATCGCCTTAGAGAATGCACGTGGCTCGGTGATTAAGTACGTTGCCTTAGAGAATGCATGGGGCTTGGTGATTAGACATGTTGCCTTAGAGAATGCACGTGGCTCAGTGACTAGATATATTATCTTGGAGAATGCATGTGATTCGTTGATTAAGTACATCACCTCTGAAATGCACGTGGCTCGGTGATTAGTACGTCGCCTTAAAGAATGCACGTGGCTCGGTGATTTGGTATATCGCCTTTAGAGAATGCACGTGACTCAGTGATTAAGTACGTTGCCTTTAGAGAATGCACGGGGCTCGGTGATTAGACATGTCGCCTTAGAGAATGTACGTGGCTCGGTGACTAAGTATGTCACCTTTAGAGAATGCACGTGGCTCGATGACTAAGTATGTCGCCTTTAGAGAATGCTCGTAGCTCGGTGACTAGATATACTATCTTTATATCGGCTCTAGTGGGTAGTCCTGGACTATGGTCGGACTCATAGACAGTATTGATTGAGTTGATCGGGGAATGGTCTGATTGACATGTAATCGACTAGGTCGATTGATCGATGTTTCGATCTGTTGTGGTTGATAGGGTGCCTATTCGAACTGTGCTAATTTGTAGGTGGAATCTGAGGCCAAGGTAAGTCCTCTGACCTGTGTGTGCATAGGCAGCCCATAGTGTATTGGTTTACTAATCGGGTCTTAGGGGGTAGAACTCGCTGAGACGTTGTCTCACTGATTGTTATATAACCATTTCAGGCCCCTAGATGGTAGCACCTCCACCTCCTCATCCTCCGATGCATTATGGTATTCCTGAAGAGATCACCGAAGTAGGATACCACTTCCCGATATACCACCATCCAGAGGGGCTAGAGTATGTGTTGATAGAGTCCAAGGTCTGGGTGGATGTGAATAGAATCGACCAGGTACCCCACGAGTATCGATCATGGTATCGTCACTACCATGATGGACGAAGAGAAGGTCCCATCCCATAAGGTGATGTGCCTTTGTACGTTCTGGAGGCAGCATTCGGGCTAGGGACGACAGACCCTAAGGATGGGTCAGTAGTGGATGCCAAGGATCCCAAACTCGAGGGCGATCCTAAGTCACCAATATACTTAGTCGAGGGTGCTAACTAGAGTGAAGATGAAGGGGAGATAGTCGAGCAAGAGGAGGGACCGGAGGAGGATCAAGAGTGGGAAGAGCCAGAGGAAGAACCTGCAGAGGAGGAATCTGAAGATGAAGAGCCGGAGGAGGATCCAGAGGATAATCTTGAGGATGATCAGGATGAGGACTGAGACCCCATCCTATATTGCAAACCCTAAGTTGTGAACTGATGTGATAGATCAGAAATTCTGTTAATAGTATTGTAAAATATACAATGTGGTTTGTATCGTATAAAAGTGTGGTTGTGGTTTTTCAGTTGTAAAAAATATGGCCCTACTTTTCTATCCCATTGTTTTATTGTTTGGGGATTTTATTATATGCTTCCGCTTGCGTATTAAAATAAAAGGGTCGGCGATGCGTCTTGGGATGTCGCTATTAATCGACTAGGTGAGGGATGGGCACGCGTTCGAGGATCGGGGCGTGACAAGCCAAATTATTCAAACAATGATCAAATGATAAGCCAAAAACAGAAAAATCATCCATGAAAATCTCAACATATTTTTCAACTATATTAAAAAAAAAACAACCATAATGCATCTTTGAAAAATAGCTGGTGTATTAAAAAGACCAAAGGACATTTTTCTAAAAGCAAAGGTATTATAGGGACATGTGAAAATAGTTTTATCTTAATCTTCTGTTGCAATAAGAATCTAATTATACCTTGAATATCCATCAAGAAATCAATAAAACTCATGTCCTGAAAATCTTTCCAATATCTGATCAATAAATGGTAAAGGAAAATGATCTTTTCTAGTGGCATCATTTAATTTTCTATAATCCATATTTACACGCTACCTAGTAACTGTTTTAGTTGGAATCAATTCATTGTTGTCATTTTTTCTGAATAGTCATACCTCATTCCTTTGGCACAACTTGTACCGGACTTACCCAGGAACTATCAGAGATATGATAGATGATCCATGCATCAAGTAGCTTAATTACCTTAGCTTTCATTACTTCTTGCATTTTCAAATTCAAATGCCTTTGAGGTTGGATAGTGGGTTTGTCATTTTTCCCCCATCAAAATTTTGTACATGCAAAGTGAAGGGCTAATTCCCTTGATGTATGCTATTTTCCATTGAATTGCACCTTTATGCTCTCTCAACACCCAGAGCAATTTTTCCTCCATAAAATATGTCAAAGAAGAAGATATAATTACTACAGAGAAGAAACTCCATCTAAATAGGTATACTTCAAATGAGATGGTAAATATTTGAGTTCAAGAATCGGAGGCTCTTCAATTAATGGTTTAGGCTTTGTTATATGTTGTGCCAACTACTCATATTTTGTTGTCTTTTGCCTTGAATATGGTGGATTTGCCTCCATGAAATTTATGTACTCCTCTCTCTCCCAGTCTCAATTTCGTTGGCCCTTGGTCAAACCAAACATGCTTTTAGTGGGTCTTTAAAAATATTTTCTTAAAAAAACCTTATTTACCAACTTGTCAACTATCTTAACTCTAAAACAAGAATTATCATCAATGGGATATTTCATTGCTTTAAAAACATCGAAGGAAACAAGATCATCTTGAACTCTAAGAATCAACTTCTCTTGTTGTACATCAACAAGAGTTCTTCCTATTGCTACAAAAAGTCGATCTAAGATAAGTGGTACCTCAAAATCTTCCTCCATGTCAAGAACTATGAAATCTACTAGAAAGATAAATTTGTCAACTTTTACAAATACATCTTCCATAATACCTCTCAGATATTTAATTGATCGATTAGCCAGTTGAAACGACACTATGGTTGCTTTTACCTCACTCAATCCTAATTTCTTGAAAACTGAAAAAGGCATCAAAGTAATACCTGCACCTAGATCATGCAACGCTTTTTCGAAGAAAGAATTCCCAATAGTGCAAGTATTTGCAGAACTCCTTAGATCTTTTAATTTTAGAAGTAATTTGCTTTGTAGGATGGCTGAACACTCATTCAATTTCACAGTTTCATAACTCTCCAGCTTCCTTTTGTTTGCCAAAATCTCCTTCAAAAATTTCACATAACTAGACATTTGCACTGAGGCATCTGCAAAAAGAATGTTAATCTGCAATTTTTTAAATACATAAAGAAATTTAGAGAATTGCTTATCTATTTTGTGATGTTGGAGTCGCTGAGGAAATGGATTTAGTGGCACGTATTGCTTGGGATTATTTGGAAAAAGTTTGCTCTTGTCTACATCCTTTGATTTTTTAACCTCCTCTTCTTTGTCTTTGGAAATCTTTTGTCCGACATCTTCTTCCCCCACTTGTTTATCACTTCTCAGGGTTATTGCATTTACATTGGCAATGAGATTTTTCTTTGTGTTGCTAGGCAAAAAACCCTGCTAGATATGAATTTTAGATTATTACACATACAAGAATGATATCAGACATGTGATAGTGGAATTTCCTAATCTATTTACTATCCTATCTCTTGGTATAACAAACCTACTTAGTTTATCAATACATTATATCTTTATGTGAATTAAGATAAACATGAGTGCATTAAAATTTGTGAATATTCCCGTTTTTCAATGAATCTTTTGAATTACCTTATCACCAAAAGCTATACAATTTCACTTCTCAGTTTCAACATGCATATCAAATCATTTAAATGGTAGCCAATCACTTAAAAGCATTAAACACAATAATATAAAATTCGCATGAATGAAATCACTTACAAAACATAAAAGACGTGAAATTCACATCATCATGGTTAAGCTACATCATAGCCTTAACAACAAAAAATTAGAACATAATAGAAGTAAATATGAAAATATAAATTAAACACAGTATCTTGAATCAAAGAACAAGAATTCTATTTATCATTTTTGTCTTCTCTTTAAAATGCTTGAAAAACTCTTAGAATAATAAAGAAAATCGATCTAAAATAAAAACCTAGCTGTCCCCCCAATCTCTCAATGTCCTCTTATTTATAGGATATATCCAAGACCCTTATCCCTAGGCAATTGCTTATTTTCCGCATAAAATTAATCAGTAAATCAGAGAATCTTTGATTCGATATCTATATTTGCCAATGCTTTCTGATTTGAATTCCTAATTTTGCCATTTTTTGCTTTATCTTCTCCATTATAATGCTACATAAATAAGGAAAATTCGAATAATTATAAGGAAATTCAAATATTTTCTCATAGATATTGCATTATTTGTTGCTTAAAATAAGTAAAGTAACTCTATTTTTATAGAGTTATCTGTCACGCCCCGAACCTTGAGTGCGCACACATCGCTCGGTGGTCGATAAAATTTGCGACGTTCCCAGGACGCGTCGCTGACCCAATCGATCATGCACATGCGGATTCGAATAAACAATCCCCAGACAACAAACAACATGGGATAGACAAGCAGGACAATCAATTCACAAAAGCCACACTTTTATAAACAAACTAGTTTATACACAGAGGTCAAAAATCAAAAGAGCTGCCAGGCTAATCCTACCCCGGACCCTATCTACTTGGGATCCGAGTCTATCACGACACCATTCGGAATGTTGATGTCTAGAGGACCAGCTTCCTCTACTACAGGCTCTTCACCCTCAGGCAACTGGTTCGCCTCGATATTGGCTATAATATCGGCATCCACAACAGGGTCGAGATGCTCTACATACTCATCATCGACGGCAGGTCCGTCGAAGCCATCCAGGGGGCCCTCCCGGACATCGTTGGGCCTGTGACGAAACCACGCCTTAAATCGATGGGGTACCAACTGAGGTAGGCCCTCATCAACCTAGATAGTAGTCACGACGAGCTCCCGGGTCCAATCAAGATTCCCGTGGATAGGGAGTATGGTACGCTAGGTCTCCGCCTCCCGTGGCCACCCAAAACGAACGTGGCGCACCTCCATCTAAGGACCTGAAAAGTTGAAACCCACGACGGGGTGAGACAATGTCTCAGCGATTAGGAAGGTAATACACCTAGAGGTAGTCTAATCACACATCAAAGAAGACTCACCTCGCCTCAGCACCTCATTGCATGTCAGTACAGTTCATATAATATATGCATATAATAAATGCACTCATCAATTGGAACGTCTCACTTTCAAATCAATCAATCACAGGAGTCCCGATTATAAGGCCAAATCGTTATGACATGTTCCATACCATGCCATACAATTTTGTCCCATAATTAGGCACGGCTAAAACACTCATTCATGCGTTCCAATTGATTACTACCCCACGGGTACGGCCTACTTGACGTTTGGCGGTCTTCCGACGTAACCGAGCATCGTCTCATCCCTTGAGGACGGCAACGTCTACCTCTAGACGGCATTCCCGAAGGAGCATCGGTTCGGCCTCTCCTACGATCTGGTATCCGTTGTCAGGGGCTTTCCATATAGGAGCAACGTCCACCCGACGCACATCGGGGACGGGTTCTCATAACCATCACATGACCATCCAAACCCAGCCAAGGGCATTGTGCTTTGCACTCAAATGCCTCAATCAAGATAATGTACTTGGCCTATTTTCTTCATATTAAAAACACTCGGTAAAATAATCGTATGTGGGTACACGGTCAGATCGAACCAGAAAAAGTGATATAATTCCTTTAAAAATCTCACTATTGAATATAGTACTTAAAAACATTTTTGGCGTCAAAACCCGACACTCGGTATTTTCCAATTAAATACCAAAATTTCATGATTTTGAAATAATAACTGAAAATCAACAATCATCACTCAATTGCACAATCTAACAATCAATTGCACAAACTAATTACACCACGGCAATCTGTATGAAATTCGACGACCGGCTATCCCGGTGTAATTTTCGATAATTAATAAATAATTAAATAAATTACAATTAATTAAATAAATTGCAAAATAATTAAATCAAACTATTTAATTAAATGTACATAACCTAACCAGGCTAATTTAATTTAACTAACTAAACTAATTAAACTATCTAACTATATTACTCTAAATAACCTAACTAAATACTCTAACTAAATGATCCAACTAAAAAGTCTAACCACCTAGTCTAGGTAACTAGTTTATTCTAACTAATTTAGTCACAAGAACTAATCCTCCCTAATCCCACATTAACCCACTAATCCACCCTAAGCATCATTAGCCCCCTAATTTGAGTTTAGGGCATAAACTCACCGGTTTAGCCCAAAAACCGGTTCACGGCGATGGTGGCCGAAACTTGGGCTTACAGCAGCGCCAAAGGAAGTTCGGGAGGGCCCGAAAAAGGCCCGACAAGCCCACAACAAAATTGCTGGACTTGGTCTTGGCTTGAGGGAGTTGCTAATCGCGGCTAAGCTTGGTTTGTCGGTGCTGTAGCTTGCGGGCTGGACTGACTTCGGCGGGGCGGCAAAGACGGAAGGGAAAATCGAGCTGGCTTCGAGAGGGGGTGGAGATGTGCGAACGCTGGGCTGGAACGTGTGGGCTGCAGCTTGCGGGCTGGACTGACTTCGGTGGCGCGGCAATGGTAGAAGGGAAAACCGGGCTGGCTTCAAGAGGGGTTGAGATGTGCGGACGCTGGGTTGGAACATGTGGGCTGTAGCTTGCGGGCCAAGGGCGAGAAATCGAGGGAACGGTGGGCTGACTGGAATTGTGGGTGGAGGTGTCGCGGATGTGTGGCAGCAAGGAAGAATCGGTGGAGATGGGAGTGCAGGGAGCTTGCGTGGATTACAGTGGAATGGCGGCAGATGGTTGAGCAGGGAAATCAGAGTGGGGGACAGAACTTCGAAGGAAAGAAAATGAAAGAGAGGCAGAAGTGGCGAAAGAAAGGGGTCAGCAGCTTGGCGTGCGAGAAAAGATGCAAAGGTTGGGGGGGGAAGTCAAACAAAAATATCTACTCATAAATGCTTGGTCCCCTATTACTTTCTTGCATAATACTCCCACCAATAAACAATTTTGGACAACAAAAAATGGCCATCCTCTCTCCCATCCGAATTCTTTTCCTTTTTCCAAATGTCCGAAATTCAATTTTTCCGAAAAATCCTGGACTCGACGAAAATTCTTCGAAGGATGAGTTGACGTTCCTAATACAAATCGTGATATGCCAGGACTTTCAATTTCTGAAATCGGGTTCAATTTCGTGGTTAATTTCAATCGGACGTGATTTTAGCATGACCCAACCTACCGGGTAGCTTTTAGGAATTTTTAGCGCAATTGACCCGTTGTGAATTATTTTCGATCCACATTGTGCATCTTCGACACATTTGTGACTTTCGGTTGTCGTGAAAATATCGAGGTTTCAAATACGGGCATAGAGTACAGAAAAGACAAAAAAATCGGTTTAGTGCTGTTCGACGTAAATTTTACAATTAGGTGGAATCACGCACACTTCAATCACATGCCTCTATCGAAACGACCTATCTCCGGTCTCTGATCGATTTTAACAATGCCATATTGACCTTTGCAGATTAGCACGGTCAAGCAGTCGGTTTTAGATCAAATTCTCAAGTCAGTCGCATTTATATTCCTTAACGGCTTCACCTGATAGATTAGTTATCTCGTGAGTGATCAGCTCAGAGAAAAAGACTATAGGCACGTCGATGAAAAGCCCAATTCATTCAATCGAGAACAGACTCAAAAATCAGGCTGTCACATTATCAATATAGAAAACTATTGATCATGGAATTAATCAAGAAGTTGTCAATCCACCATATTATATGTCGGATTCAAGGTCAAACAACAACCTATCGAGAGGAGGCTATTATGGGCAATTACTATTGCATATTTGATGAATTTTCAAGATGGTTATGTTCAGGTTAAGGTGGGTGCACGAATTTTCGAAGGTTGAAAAGTGGAAGTTCCCAAGACATTAATTATATCTCTAAGTTCCTAGGAGCCTTTATTGTTATATAAGTTTCAAGAGTCAAAGTTCTTAGTTCCTAGGTTTTTGATTAATTTCTAGTTCCCATGTCTTTCATATTTCAGTAGTTCCTAGATATTGTCTCTCCTATAAATAGAGGAAGGCTCTCCTTTGTAAGGCATACTTGACTTTGATGAATGAAAATATTTGAGATTTCCTTTATATGAGTGAATTTCTTTGGAGAGTGGATAACTCTTTTATCAATGTCTTTATCCTTGGAGAATGGATGATTCCTTGGTGGTGAGCTAAGAAACCCTTAATCCTCGGCTGATGGTTTTTCCTTTAGGCCTTGGTGATGAGCTTCTCCTATTCTGAAATCCTTTAGACTTGGCAAGTGGTTTGTCCTTTAAATCTTGGTGGTGAACTTCATTGATCTCTTTATCCTTTGTTGGTGGCACGTCCTTTAGACTTTGGTGCCGATCATTTTCTATCCAGCCTTTATATTTACCCATTGATAACCTTTCCCACATTCACCATCCTCATACACTCAACCTAAAAATCTCGCAATTTCGGAATCACTCGTCCACACACGCATCAAAATTGCAAATTACATATATGCACTTATTTCCAAGAGCTTTAAGTACTTAATAATTTACTAGGAAAATAAGTGATACGGTACATATACTCGTTCTATAAGAAATAAAAGAGAGAACTTTCTAGACAAGTTGCGGCAGAATAACCAAAACGATACTATGGGAAGCATCGAAGATTGCCTAGCTCTTCTAGTATTATGTCCTCCAACGAGCTTATCATGATCAAACTAAGTGCGGATATCGCTTGAGACACTTGTTGCATGCTTGGAGGATACTCTAGTTTTGCACTTGAGCGCAAAAATGCCATCTTCACGATGAAAACCACTTGTCTTAGCATGTCGCCTTCTGGGTATAGAATTCTTTGATCTGAAACTTGTTTTAGTGGCCAACGTAAAGCTGTTGAATTGCTTGATGATGATGATTAAGATGAGGATGCGAGAGATGATAAAAGATTGTCTGGATGTCTCTACCCATGATTACTTCCAATGTCACCACTCCAAAGCTATAAACATTGCATTTCTCCTTCACCTTGTACACGACCTCTACAAAGGGAAAACAACAATTTTTTCAACTTCTTATCAATGCTATATTTCTTTTTGGCCATTGGTAATGCTATTTAAGTGATTGTTTTTATTGAAGAAACCAACTTACCTAGAGCTGAATATCCAAAAGTGTCTGCAAAGGAAGTCCAATTGGATAAATAAGGTTCTAGAAACTTAGCCAAGCCAAAATGAAAGACATGAGCTTTGTATTGCTCATCAAGCAAAACGTTCTTGCTCGATACGTCTCGATGAATTGTATGAGGAGAGCATTCATGGTGCATGTAGGACAAATCATGAACCACACCTTTAACAACATTCACTCTTTTGTTCCAGTCAAATGTTGTTATCCTCCTTTTTCCGACTAAAATAAAAATGTTGTTGTCCTCCCTTCATTGTTCAATACATCCTTCCAGCGGCCCGGTTCCAAGAACTCGTATACCAAAAATGAATGTCCAGAACTCGAGCAAAAGCCATAAAGCTTGACGATATTTCAATGCTAAGCTTCAATTAGAGCATTGATCTCCCTTTCAAATGCTTTTCGACTAGAGATTACGAATTCCGCTACTTCCTTAAATTTCTTTATGGCAACAGTCTCACCTGTTTGCAATAATGCCTTGTAAACACTCCCATGTCCTCTAACACTGATGCAATATTTGGCATGAGACTCTTTCATGACTTCAATAGTGCTCTCATAGACCATTCTTCCGTTAAAGCTCAATACTACCCATGGGTTTTCATTGCTTCCATCGTCTATGCTTTCCTTAATCTTTGGCATACTGTTCTTGAAATTCCCACTACAAGAAGCAACTAAAATAGGCAACCTAAAGTGGGATTCAAAAGTAGTAGCAACTTTTTGTTTTTGTTTTTGCTTTTGTTTTTCAATGTTGTTGCTGTTCAAAGGTTGAGACTAGCGATAACTCCACATAAGCCTTTGTTCCCTCTCACAACTTTAATTTATGGCATTACAAAAGGTTGGAATGTTGGGTAAAGGACCCTCTAATTCATTATATTATATATCAATGGATGTCACACTCACCATATCATAAAAGGTCGACACAATTAAACTCGAGAGCTGATTGTGTGAGAGATTTGAGTATTTTCAATTTGTGCAATAGCCCGAGTTTTTGGGGTATTTCTCCGTGAGCAAATTTTGACTCAAATTGAGAACTTCAGGAGACTGGAGATTGCCAATCTATAGGAATACCGTTTTCTAGATTATTCCTGCTTAAATTTAATAACAAAAGGTTGGAGCACTCCCAGGAGGTTCTGTACAACTTGAGCTACTTAAGTTGTTTCCTGCAATATCGAGTTTCTGTAGACTAGACAACGCTCACAGTTCTTGAGGGGTGTGGCCTTCAAGACGATTGCAGTCCAATGATAGCTCCAGTAGCAGGAACCATTTTTCCTTTTCTTTAGAAATTTCTCCGAACAATATCATTTCAAGAGAGGACGAGTTTACACAATTGATTCATGATTCCAAGCTGAGGCCGTATGGTGCTAGAGATTCTATTGTTGGAGATTATCAAGCTCGTCAAATTTCTACATTCAAATAATGTTGGTGGTAGCATTCTGCAAAGTTTATTGTTGCACAACTCAACGTAATACATGTCACGCCCCGATCCTCCGAGCGCGTGACCATCTCAACTTGGTCGATTAAATAGCGACGTCCCAGAACGCATCGCTGACCCATTCATTTTAATACGCATGCGGAAGCAGATAAATAATCCCCAGACATCAATTCAATGGGATAGAAAAACATGGCCACAATTTTTTGAACTGAAAACAACAATCACACTTATATATATATATATATATATATATATATATATATATATATATAACAATCCAAGTCATATATATAAAATACAAGCCGATCTAGTTATAAGTCCACAAAACAAGGGGAGTTATCAAACGACTACGGGTCCTCGTCTTCTTCGTCATCTCCCTCCACACTCCAACTAGAGCCTACTGCTATATATATATATATACATATAACAATCCAAGTCATATATATAAAATACAAGCCGATCTAGTTATAAGTCCACAAAACAAGGGGAGTTATCAAACGACTACGGGTCCTCGTCTTCTTCGTCATCTCCCTCCACACTCCAACTAGAGCCTACTGCTGAATACACCGGAGATCTTGGATCTTCAAGATCAGGGTCCACCAGATCTACCATCGAGCCACGTGGAGGGTCTACACTGCCCTTTCCAAAAGTAACCTCCATCACATACAGAGGTATCTCAAATTCCGGTATGGGGCCCTCTCTCTGTCCATTACGATACAGGCGATACCACGCTCTGTATTGATGGGGCACCTCTTTGGGTAGACCCGCATCAACCCAGACTATGAACTTCACCAATTCATACTCTAATCCTTTAGGGTGCCCATGGATCGGAATATAGTACTTCTATTCTATGATCTTCTTTGGTTGCCCAAAATGCTCGGGAGGAGCGGCCATCTATGGACCTGAAATGTTATCCCACAATGGGGTGAGACGACGTCTTAGCAAGTTCAACCCCCTGAGACCCGACTAGGAAGAAAATACGCCATGAGGGCTGCCTAGGCACAAACACAAGTCAGAGGACTTACCTTGGCCTCAGTTTCTTCCTGCAAGTCAATACCTCATGCAATTCATAGAGTCACATCAACAATTCAATTCATCACATTGGATCGAATCATTGATCAATCGACTTAGTCGATTCCATGTCAACAAGACCATTCCCTGGTCATCTCAATCAATACTATCTATAAAGTTCGATCATAATCAGGACTGTTCACTCTAAGCCGATAATAGATAGTATAGCTCACCAAAAGTTGCCATATTAACTGATACAGTATTTATGCTCATTAGAAGCTGCCAAATAAACTGATATAATATACTAATTATGCTCGCCAAAAGCTGCCAGATAAACTAATATAGTATACTCATTATGCTTGCCAGAAGCTACCAGATAAATTGATATGATCATCTAAGCATTTCACCATTTTTATCAGCCCCTATAAAAATACTCGTGTGTGGGTACACGGTCGGGATTAGTCAAAATATAATATTTTCACACTTGAAAATCCCATTAATTTCACTGATCCATAAACTTATTTTTGGCGTTGTGAACTGACGCCTAGTGATTTTCCAATTAATTACTGAAATTAATTATTTTTGGAATAATTTCCCAAAATCACAATTCACATCCAATCAGCACAAAATAACAGTCAATTAAATAAACAGATCACACCATTGAAATCAGCATAATATTCCGGTCACTGGCTATCCCGGTCTAATTTTCGAAAATTAATTAATTAATTACGAAAATTAATTAATAATTACCAAAAATGCTCACTTAGGCCCGTAAAGCCTAATTGAACACTGAAACGGGCCCGGAAAAATTCCAAGACTTGTTAATTAAATACTACAATCTATCTACTTGCTAATTACACTACTCTATCCACCTAACATGCAATATCGATTAACTAATTCACTAATTAGTTCTAACTAACCACCTAAACCAAGCTTAACTTAAACTAATCAACCCTTAAACGTCATTAACTTACTAAGCAGGGATTAGTGAGTTAAACTCACTTGTTTGACGAACTGGTCGGATCAAAACAACGGGGATGCGGCGGGGCTCGGTAAACTCCAAAGCGGGACTACCAAGCGAGGTCGAGAACGGCTTGGAAACGGGCCAAACGGTGGCCTAGAGACCCACACTGCTCAGTCTCTATCTGGTGGCTCCCGAAGCTATCCTGGGGGTCAGTTGAAGTGGAGACGAGCAAGGAAGACCAGCGGAGGTTGTAAGGTTGCTCGGCGGGGCTTCACAGTGGTTGGAGGCGGTTGAATGGCGACGAGCTGAGCTCCAATGGCCACAGGGAAGGTCGAGGACGCAGCTGGAGCAAAGATGACGGTCGGGGATGCATGGCGACGTGTAGGCGAGACGCGAGCAGCGGTGGCGACACGACGGTGGCTCCGGCTTCGGCGGGTGGCTGTGACGGCGAAGGGGGCTAAACAGTGGCTTCTCTGGTTTTGTTGGGAGTTTTGGTTGCTGAAATGGAGAAGAAGGTGGCGTCAATGGGAGCATGGGAGAGGGAAGGGGACCGGCTTTGCTTGGACGGGGCCACCAATGGTCCCTTCCTCATCTCTTTGTTCCCTTGGAGGGCTCCACCATGCTTGCTCCACCTTTGATTTCCAGCCACCAAAACCCTTCTAGAAACCCTTGAAGTGGTCCACAAGTTGTGCCCAAAGGGGACATACGAATTTTGATTGATTTTGCTCAATTTACATTCAATTCCTTCTTGAATAAATTCATTCCGGCTTGTAAAAATTCCAATATTGAATCAATAATCAAATTGGTATTTTTCCTCACCAATTGATCCCACTTGCATCCCAATTTCGCAATAAAAAACGGTCATCTGTTTTTTCCAGTCGAAAACGACCCTATATCGATTTTTTCCGCCAAAACCTCGGTTTGCAGAAAAATCTTCGGAGACTGAGTCGACGTTCCTAAAATGACTCGTGACATGATAGAACTTTCAATTTTTGAAATCGGATTCAAATTCGCAATTAATTTCGATCTGGCGCGATTCTAGCGTGACTTAGGCTACCGGGTAGCTTTCAGAAATTTTTAGTGCAAATGATCCGTTGTTGATTTTCTTCGAGCCACAATGAATCTCTTCGACACATTGGCGACTCTTGGTTGTCCTGAAAATCTCGAGGTTTCGATTACGAACACAGGGTACCAAAACGACAGAAAAATCAGTATAGTGCCAATTGACTAGAATTTCTCAATTTGGTGAAATCACCCACGTTTAACCATACATCTCAGTCGAACTGACCTATTTCTAATTTCTAATCGATCTTTACTGTGCTGTAATGATCAAAGTAGATGAGCACGGTCGAGTAATCGATTCATGGTCGAATTCCCAAGTCTTTTGCATTAAAATCTCTTATTGACCTCCCTAGATAGTCTAGTTATCTCAGAAGTGATCAGCTCTGAGAACGGCACTATAGGCGCGTCGATGAAAGGCCCAATTAATTTTTGGGCTCGAGAACGTGACCCTGTTAAAGAATGAACGACTAAAGAAATAACAAAATAGGATTTTTGAGAACATCATGAATCTCGATTCAAGTTTCCACTTGAGGAACCAACAGTCGCCTAGCTATTGTGCCATTGTCATCTGTTCTCATTGATTGGTGTTATCAATGAAGCTTCATTGTCAGCTGTACCCTGAAGCCGTTCTTATAAGTTATCTTGTCAAAATGCCCTGTCATAGAAGATTTAAAGTTGCTGATTTGGAGATATTAAAAAAATAACGTTTCCTTTCTGAAGTTATTTGATGTTGACAGCATTGACTCTGATCAAAGCTCGAGCAGGGGTGAAGAACAATGCCACTAGACTGAACAAAAGCATCGTCCACCGTGGCTCAAACAATGTCATCCGTGTCATCGTGTTCACATTGATTTGTTTCTTCTTGGTCTACGTCTGGTACAAAATCTCTTGATGATAAGGGGACGGCGCTTTGCTTCAATACTTTGTTAGATCTATTCCTAGATTTCAATAAAGATCACTCTAGATGAGCGTGAATTACTACTAACAACTTCCAGATCCATGAATCCATCGAAAAAACATCATAGGTATGGAACTTTAGTCAACCACATGCCAAATTGATTTGGAACTCTATAATAGATAGACATGGAAGACCTTTTTATCTCTCCAGCTGATCTTAAGGATTGGATGTAGCAGCAACCATCTATATTTTCTAGGTTAAAATCGCAAAATGCAAATATGCAGTTATTCCCAAGTAGTTAAAAAACCATTGGGAAAATAAGTGATACAATGCTTATCCTCCTTGTAAGAGAAATAAAAGAGAGAACTTGCTACACAAGCTGCAATAGAAAGACCAAAATGTCAATAAGGGAAGCATTCAGGATCAAAGAGCTCTTCCAATTTTATGTCCTCCATGGCACTTATCACAATCGAACTAGTGTGGATATTGCTTGAGACACTTCTTCCATGCTTGGACGATGTTCTGGTTTTGTACTCAAGCACGAAAATGCCATCTTTACTGAGAAGGCCATTTGACCTAGCACGTCACCTTCTGGGTATGGAATTCTTTGATCTAGAACTTGTTTTAGTAGCTAATGTGAAGTTATTGAATTGCTTGATGATGATGATGAAGACGAGGATGCAACAACCGATATGGAGTAAAGAACACCCCAAGTGCCAAAACTTGGCACGGGGGGACACTTAAGTGCCAAAACTTTGAAAATGTACACTTAAGTGCCAGTTTCGAAGTTAAATGGAACACTTAAGTGCCACTCCGGCCAAATTGCTGACGTGGCAATTTTCCAGCGAGTTTGGTCCAAAACGGCGTCGTTTTGCACGCTGACGTGGCGAGAAAATGCAAAAACGATGCCGTTTCATGTCTGATGTGTAAATAATAATATAAAAAATAATTAAATTAAATTTAAACTTAATTTTATTTAAAATATTCTAAAAATTAAAAAACTTAAAAAAAAAAAAGGGGGGGGTGGGGCCGAAGGGGCGGGCGAGGGATGAGCCCTTGCCGCCGCCGCCTCCCCGCCGTCGCGAGAAGGGCCGGCGACGGAGGGGGAGGGTCGGCCGGGGTCGCCGGGCCCTAGCCGGGGGTCAGCCCGGGCCCGGCGACACCGGACGCGGCGGTGAGGGCTGCGAGCCTCGCCCGGATCCGGGGCAAAGGTCGCAGCTATCACTACGATCCAGCGAGGGCTCGCGACCCTCACCGCCGATCGGCCGGGGGCCAGCAACCCGGGCCGACCCTCCCCCCTCCGTCACCGGTGTGGCACCCCTCGACGGCCCCCAAACCGTTTGGGTCGCCACAGTTCGCTTACCTTTCACTTTCCCTAAAAACATGTCACTCTGATACCATTTCAATTGCAGCGGGTCCATACAACCTGGGGGTTTACATTTTTTTTTTTGATCGGTCCCTTCCGCAATTCATATAACGGAAGCATATCCAACAACTCCCTTCCCTATATTCAGAAAACGATGCACACCAACTAAACATTTATAGGTAAAAGCCAAACACTTTTATTTACTTAAACCATATGGACATCATTCATCGGTACATCAAAATGCCATAGTTTTCTATACTTGGCTATACTTCAAAAGATGACCGACATCTCCTCCAATGATCGTATACTTAATGTCCATCGATCAGTGTCGGCGTCCAAAAGTTCCTTCCTTTGCTATCCTCCTCCTTGCGGTCATATCCAACCACTTGATCCATCTACTGGTGGCAGTGGCAGCAGAGGTATCTTATCTATTCTGAAATGTTAATCCCCAAAAGGGGTGAGTACAACCACTCAGCAGTAAAGATCCACCAAACTACTCAATGTATCAAACAGAACAATCAAGGCATCATAACAAAGCACGTATCATTCATACATTCAAGCATAACTTACCTTGCAGCCATGCTTATATCATTATGCCATATGTGCTTATACCACCATGCACTCATCATCAAGCATTCATGCATATATCACCATGCCATACGTGCATATTCCACTACGCACTCATCATCAAGCATTCAGGCATATCCATGCCATATGTGCATATACCACCATGCAGTCATGCATATCTCACCATGCCATCGTGCATATGCCACCATGATTCATATCACCCATGCTGTCAAGCATACATCACCATGAGATCCGTTCATGCCTTCATGATCGCATTTTCAATATCAAATAGCATCAATTTATTTTCATAAGCCGATCATGCATCATGCCATATGCATACACCCATGCACATGATTCATTTTCAATTCTTATCTTTCACAAGGATCTCATCAGTTTTTTTTTCCAAGGACCAATGTTTGCATCCCACAATTCATCACTCGTACCCAACCAGGCATCACGAGGAACCTCCGGGCATGTATTCAAAATACAACCGGGCATCCGGCCCCCACATTCCGGGCATCTCGCATCCCAACTAGCATCACGAGGCATCCCCCCGGGCACAAACCTCCGGGGCTTCCGGAATTACGTACCGACATACCACCAGGATTCCCCCCCTTTGGAATTACGTATCGTATACCACCGGGCATCTCAAAACTCCCGAGGACCCTCCGGAATTACGCCACTAGGCCACCGGGCATCCGGCACCCCCACATTCCGGGCATCCCGACACTCCCGGGGCATCGTCGGCTCACACCTCCGACGGCCTTCTCATCACCACAATGCATATTCCCATACATCTCATTTTCAATTTCACATTTGATGCAACAATGCCAATGATTTGACAACAACCCTTTTTAAAATTATATAATATGCCTTGGGAAAAGTATCATTTGATGCAATGGTTCTGAAACTTCATTGAGTTCATGAAAATCCATCAATCCTTTGATGTCATATGAAATGTATGGATGTCATCATGTCATTGCACGAGTAATAATCCAGGATATCATGATTTACATAATAAGTCCACTAAACAGTAAATAAAACAATTTCCAGCTTAAACAGAATGCGTGCTATTCATGCAAAATTCTAGAAAATTAGCAAACGATGGAAATAAATTCTGAAAATTTACCACAATGTAGATAAGATATAAGAAAACACATTTCGTGAAGAACACCATATCAAACAAGGCTTCACAGAATACGTACAGGTCCATGCATCACCGAAAAAGGATGTTAACATCATCCATGCACTGTTTTGGAAACAATTTCGATTAATCCCTTAAATAAACTCAGAAAATTCTGAAATTTGGACACACTGTATTTAAGACCTAGAGGTACAAGTTTCATGAATAAATCGTAGTCCAATTCGTTCTGGATTAAAAGATAAAATCGATTTACTTTTCCTATTCTCGGTACCGTTTTCCAGATCTACCCGTGTTGAAGAAAAATCGTTTCCTTGGTCATTAATGGTCCATTTACTCTGAAATTTCAGTATGTTGTTCCTCAGAATATTACCTACAACTTTAATTAAGGAAATACTATCAAAATTTAAATGTATGATTTTATAAAAATCCCGAAATCACACTGGGTAGAAGCAGCGTTTTTCCTAGATCCAGTTTCTTCAAAAGACAACGGTTTCACCGACCTATTTTCATTCATTTCCTCTAAATTTTTTATATGTTCTACCTAAAGAAGTATAATACAACTTTTGTTAGAGATCAAATTGAGATTTCAACAAGAAAGTTACTTTACAGACCACGAAACCACTGAAGGTCATCACGACGAATTCCAGATCTAGTCTCTCCAAAGGAAAATCGTTTCACCAAGAAATACTTTTTCGTTTTATCTCAAATTTCATTATGTTATTCTTCAAGATGTTCTCTACAACTTTCATGAAGAGGTCCAAGTGTAATTCCAACTAAAAGTCACATGCAACACACAAAATCACCAAGAGGTCAACAAAACAGTTTTCCAGATCTAATGTTTTCGTAGAAAAAGGGTTTCACCCCCTCAATACTTGTCCATTTTGTGTCAAATTTTAGTATGTTATACTTCAAGATGTTTTCTACAACTTTCATGAAGAGGTCAAAACAATATTCCAACTAAAATGTCACATGCAACACACAAACTCGCGGACGGTCGGACTGGTCTTTCCGAAATCAGCATGCATGACCAACGAATTTCTCTTCAAAGCTCCGAAATCTCATCCCATCTACCACAACCAAGACTTACCATCTACTACACATCCACACAGCAATACAAAGAGTAGGTTTTAGGACTTCACTTGCCTCAAATTTAAGCACAAAACAGCGACAAAATAGCGGGCAAAGCAGCGAACGAACGGCGGTGAATGGACCTCCTCTTCCTCTCTTTCTCTCTCGGCTTCACTCTCTCGCTCGCACGAACACTCTCTCTCGGATTCTCTCTCTCAATCCGCCCACTCTTTCTCTCTTTCTTTCCCCTTCATGATTAGCTAGGTAATTATTGGATTTGCATGAAGATTGACACTTGGCTCCAAGAGGAAGACAAGTGTCCTCACGATGAAGACAAATGGCGTGGGGCATGCAAATCCAGCTCCTCCCTTCTTCTTGGGTCGATGGCCCTATGGCTTCATGGGCCGGGCCTCTTGGCCCACTTTGGGCCCAACACTCTTGGGCCAAAAATCCAACTTTTTAAATGACCCAAAAATAATACTAAATAAGCCCATAGTTGCTCTCAACAATTTACTTTAATCCCCCCTTAATTTCATAATCTCAAATACTCACATGGCCATAAAATTTTGTAATATAAATAAATAAAAATCCAACTTATAAAGTACATGGCCAAGAATAAAAATTTTCCTGTCAATTTATCCTTTAATACAAATCCTTAATCACTCATGGACATAAGATATATTCCAACCAAATAATTGTCCATTCAATGTTCGGCCTTGTTCTGTTGTAATTCATTGATCTAAAGGCCATAACATAATCCAATGGCACTTCCATCACTTTTCCATAGGTCGTAATGCATCTAAAGGTCGCTATGAAATTTTAGGATGCCACAATTCTTCCCTCCTTAGAGAATTTCGTCCTCGAAATTAGACATTCCCTATGTCTCTTGAAATAAGTGAGAGTACCTTTCCCTCATTTCTTTCTCACTTTCTCATGTGGCTTCCTCCACATTATGATATCGCATAATATCTTAACCAATGAAATTTTCTTCGTCCGTAGGACTTGTTCCTTTCGATCTAATATCCGTATTGGCTCTTCTATGTACCTCACTTTCTCATCCACTTTGATGGCTTCATGATCGAGTATGTGACCAGGGTTTGGCTGATACTTCCTCAGCCATGCCTGTACTTTTCTAAAAGCTATTGTTATACACAAATTCTACCAGGTATAACTTTTCATCCCAACTTCCTTTAAAGTCAAGGATGCAAGCTCTTAACATGTCCTCTAATGCTTGGATCACTCTTTTCGTTTGTCCGTCCATTTGTGGACGAAAAGCGATACTAAATGGGAGCTTAGTTCCTAAGGCGGTTTGAAGTCTTCGCCAAAGGTTGAAAGTAAAACTCGAGTCTCGATTCGATGTGGCAATTACAGGAACACCATGTAAGCGTACCACTTGGCTTACACATAAATCAGCAAATTTATTCATCGGATAATCTACGCGAACTGCTAGGAAATGCGTAGACTTAGTCAAGCGATCCACCCTCACCTAGATGAAGTCATGGCTACTTGATGTCCTTGGTAATCCTTGCACAAAATCCATCGTCACATGATCTCATTTCCACTCTAGTATATCTAATGGTCTCAATCGAACACGCTATTTAGCCAAATTATTCCTATACCTTTGTCATCATCAATTCAAGCCTAAAACCATCAAAATCGACACCATTAACAACTCATCTGGTTCAGTCCAACAAAGACATTCACCGCAACATAGATTCAAGCCTAAAATATAATACCATTCATTCGGTTCAAATATCGATAGTCCACCAAGACTTATTCAATTCAAAGATCGACAATCCACTAAAATAAAAACTTGTCTAGTTTCCATCAAGTATATCTCATGTTTCACCCTAAAAGATCATCACTTGGACTAATCACTCATCAAATCTACAACTTGAACTTTCACCTTTTCACCTTGGAAAGACTATAACCACAATTGATCATATCCACTAGTTCCACCGAACCCCTTTCAAACTAAGATCATCACCTAAAATTAAAAGTTCATCAATTAAACCTATTGTTCCGACATATAATCCACAAATAATTTCATGTCTCATATGACCACTCAAACTCATGACTTCCAAGATCAATCTATAAATACTAAATGCCTCCATGGAATGCATCAAGACTTCCCATGAGATCCTCTAATAGGAAGTCACTACTTAGCTCAAATGATCATAACTTAATCCTCAAATTCATAACTCACTCTCCATAATTCACTTCTTAAGCTTTGTTTGCAGCACTACGCTTAGATGTTGCGCATGTTCTTCAGGTCCTTTAGAATATATCAGGATATCATCAAATGTAGACAATCACAATTTGATCCAAATAAGGCTTAAATATCATATTCATTAAATCCATGAATGCAGCTAAGGCATTCGTCAATCCAAATAGCATAACTAGGAACTCATAGTGTCCATAGCAAGTCCTAAATGCAGTCTTAGGAATGTCTTCTTTCTTAATCCTCAGTTGATGGTATCCTGACCTCAAGTCAATTTTTTTTTTTGAAAAGACCGACTTCCCTACAGTTGGTCAAATAGGTCATCTAACCCAATTGCATGTAGTCAAACGCATCGACCTATCCTTCTTTTTCACAGACAAGAGTTCTACAAGCTTAACCATGCTTCCGCTGCGCCACTCTGATAGAATTATCCTAGAAACACTGCCTTCCCGGTTCAGTTCATAGTTCGGTTCATTCCTGCCCCCCTTTTGCCATCCTAGAAGCCTGCCAGGAGCCGCTCTTTGTTCAGGTCCTTTGACCTCGGCGTCCACTCCCCGCCCTCATCGGATCGGGTCGTTACAGGTACACCAGCTTTCGCCTAGTTCGAACCCAAACTACACATCCATTAGAGGGTCTCGTTTCGATAGGGACTAACTTATAGAGACATTATCTGCTTTGGCCTATCCCATTCTTAGCCTCACGGTTTTATCCTTAGCGCACGGGTAAGTACTATCTCAGGAGATCATTCATCCTAATCCATTGCCTACGGAGCTAGTTCATTCTTATGATGAGGTCAAAGTTATGCATAACTATCACTACCAAGTCCATTTCCAGATCTCACTCCCCTAGGGTTATCTCACACATCTCACACGTTAACGTAGATAACAACATGTCCTTCAGTGATGTAGAAATACGAAGAGGCATATCTAGAGATTTGTTCCTATCTCTCACAATCATCTATATTTTTCAGACCAAATGAATACGTGCCACTCATATCAAATAACACATATACCTTCTTATCCCTCTATCGAAATCGTACCTAAGGTAACATTTTCGGAAACTTCTGCTTCCTCCTGGGTGACCGCATACACCCTTCCTTGTGCTGGTGGTCTCTGTGGATTCCTTGGTGGATTTGATCCAGCAGTACGTTGTTGCACTTGTCACACCGAGCTGACATTCGGCTGTGACCCATCGCGTGGACAATTTCTCTTAAAGTGTCCTATTTGCCCACATCCATTACATCTCAGTTGGCTATTACAAGGTCCTGACCCATGTTGTCTACCACATCTCTAGCAAAAATTACCCTGGTAGGGTACTCTCCCAAAAGTCGGGCCATTCCAGTTTCTTCTAAAATTTCCAAAGTTATTCTTTTTCTTAGGTTCCCAAGGCTGACCTTGATCAGGATAAGGTCTCTTACCCCTTCGAATATCATTAAAGGTCATCTGCCTCATAGATTCTGATTGCTCTCTCACTAACTCTTGCTCTACCAAATGTGCCCTCTCATAAATCTCATTATAATCCCTTATATTCAGAGGCACTAGTTGTTTTCTAATATCAGTCCTTAATCCTTTCAGGAATCTCTTAGCTTTTTCCTCACGATCCTTAATCAATCTGGGAGCATACCTAGACAGTTCAGAAAATTTTGCCTCATACTGATCCAATGTCAGCTCTCTTTGCTCTAACTGGACAAATTCAGTGATCTTCTTATCCTTAGCACAATCAGAGAAACGCTTTCTATTGAAAGCTCTAACAAACTCATCCCAGTTTAGGTCAGTACCTGATGGAAATATTGTATCCTTAGAAGCTCTCCACCAAAATTTTGCATTTCCTTCCAGTTGGTACTCTGCCAATGTTATCTTTTCAGCATCGCTACAGTTCAACAACCGGAAAATCCGTTCCATTCCATCAATCCAATGCTCCGCCTCCTCAGGACTTCCCATTCCACTAAACTTAGGTGGTTTCAACTTCAGGAATTGTTCCACCAGTCCTTGAGGGCGACGTTCCGCTTCGGGTTGTTGCTGAGCTTGCCTTTCCATCAAATTTCCTATATTGGCCAATGCCTGCAGGATATCTTCCATTAAAGGTTCAGCCCTTGCAGTAGAGGCTTCATCCCTCGATGGATGAGCACTTCCAGCTCGCACCATGACTTTCCTGCAATTTTCCAAGCATTTGCCTCAAGAATAATTTGCAACTCGGTGTCACTAGTCAGATCATTAATTAAGGTTATTACTAAAGTCACATAAGTAACATAGAATGTTACTGACACACAAAAGCAACATCACACTAGTTACCATGGATCTACGAGTGAATATCCATCACCCGTTGTTCAAGGTTAGTCAACCATTCCAGTTAGTATCCTATGGTGTGCATCATTCTATCCTCATTTCCATCTGACGCACCTTATCACTCCAAATAGACCATAGCTCTGATACCAATAAAGTATGTGGCACCCCTCGACGGCCCCCAAACCGTTTGGGTCACCACAGTTCGCTTACCTTTCACATTCCCTAATAGCATGTCACTCTGATACCATTTCAATTGCAGCGGGTCCATACAACCTAAGGGTTTACATATTTATTTTTTTGATCGGTCCCTTGCGCAATTCATATAACAGAAGCATATCCAACAACTGTGGCATCCCAAAATCCAAGACATCCTCTAGAGAAATTAAAGCCCATAATTAGGTAATGAAATTACCTATGGTCTATGCTTTAGCCATTAGTTTTCTCTTAAGATTATGTGTTATGTGCTTATGTTTATGAGATTTTAAATTAGATAGATTAATGCTAATAATCCGTGCTTGGCCATGCACCTTACAGATTAAATTCCTATAAATAAAATGTCACAAGACTTTAGCCATGTGGAATTTAAAAATTTAAAATCTATAAAAGAAAGTATAAAAAGGGGAAAAATCAATTTTTATTTAGGGTTGGGCCTTAGGCCCATTGGCCTAAGCCTTAGTGGGCCAAGCTGGCCGGCCCAAAAGGAGGCCCAAGAAGAGGAGGCCCAAGCCCATGCATGAGCTTTGCCAAGTGGCAAGGAGGAGCTCATGCATTGGCCAATTGAAAGGCAATCTAATGATTGCAAATGATGAGGGAAATGGGGGAATAAAAGGGAAGAGGAGAGAGAGAGGTGGCCGGTTAGCCATTCGGCCAAGAGAGAGAGAGAAACGTGCGAGAGAGAGGGAGAGAGTGTGGCCGAGAGAGGAGAAGCCGAGAGGGAGAGGAAGGAGTCGCCGTCGCACGCCGTCCGTCCGCCCGTGCGTCGCCCGTTCGCCGCTGTGTGCCGTCGTTCGTTTGGTCTAGAGGCAAGTTGGGAGTCCACTTTCTACTCTTGCACCAATGTTTTGCATGTATGGTCGAAATCTACGACGTTTGGAGGCATGGGAGTGGAGCTAATGTGTTTTGTTCTTGAGATGCATGCTGTTTTCGCATGAACAGTTTGAGTCAGAACTTTGTGAGAGCTTGCATGCATGTTTTGAGTTCGATTTTGACTTTGATCTCTTCATTAAAGTTGTAGCTAACATCTTAAAATACAACATAATAAAATTTGGTACAAAATGATGGATATTTAAGGGGTCAAACTCTCATCCTACGGAGACATCAGATCTGGAAAGATTTCACTGACCTTTCGGTGGATTTGTGGTTGCATGGTGATTTGCACTAAGAATCTCTCTTATATTTCTTCATAAAAGTTGTAGGGGACATCTTAAACTACAACATACTCAAATTCGAAGCAAAATTTACAAGTTTAGCCTAGTTAATCAACTTACTCTTGAAAACCGTAGATCTGGAGACGCGGTACAGGACACCCGAGACTTCATGGACCCATATGATGACTATACTCTGGATATTTCACTTAGATCCCTTCATCAAACTTGTATAAAATATCTTGAAGTAAAACATATCCAAATTTCAGTGGAAACGAAGAAGAATAGGTAGGTGAAGACTCAGTATTTCGGAGAAGCATGCACTGGACGTTTCGATGTTAGATCCAGAAGCTTCGTGTGATTGTAGAAAATAATCTAAAAATAATTTGGCTTAGAAGTCTTCATGAAAAATATTATTTAGTGTCTTGGCTAAAATTTCATAATTTTCGGAGGTCGTTTTGATATTTTAATCAAATTATTTCGGAAACTGTGCATCCTGTTTTTATCCGAAATTACATGCTGTATTTGTGGGAATTATAATTTTGTGTGAAATTCGATTGGCCTTGTGTTTTTCATGAAATTATTACCCTATTGTCTTGTCTATCACTAGCATTAATTTCATGATTTTTGAGAATCATATGGATATTTAATCTAAATATTTTCAAAAATGGTACAAGCTGGGATTTAAATAAATTTAAAAAAGAGGCATGATAAATGGACTATTTTAAATTGTATGAATTCCATGAATTTTGTCTTTATGGATGATTGTACCTTGCTGCATGTATGATGATGACTGATAATGCATGTATACATCAAAGTATGAAAGTGATTTTGTTTGCCATTACATCATGTGCCATGTTAAGTTGAGACCTAAATTGGTAAACGTGATCAATGATAAATGAGGAAATTGTTTGTGGCGGATGATAATGCCCTGGGAGTATCGGGATGCCGGGATGGGGGTGCCGGATGCCTAGAATGTATAGAGATACATTGCTTTGGATGGCCCGGGAGTATCGGGATGCCGGAATGGTTGGGTCCGGAAGCCTCGGAGGTCTTTGCCCGAGGGGATGCCTCGTGATGCCAGTTGGGATGCGAGATGCCCGGAATGTGGGGGTGCCGGATGCCCGGTGGCCTTAAATGGCTGAATGCCGGAGGTTTTTCTCACGATGCCAGGATGGGGTGCGAGTGTAAAGTATGAGATGAAATTGATGATCTTGAGAAAGGGTGATGTGGTGATCGAATTGAAAGTTAAAAATGGAAATTGAATCATGCATACATGACATGATATGATGATGATCACCTATGGCATGATGATGATATATGATATGATATGATGATGATCACCTATGGCATGATGATATGCATGTATGATATGATGAAGTCATGATGATGATGACATGTGTATGATATATGACATGATATGATGATGATCACCTATGGCATGATGATGATATATGATATAATATGATGATGATCACCTATGGCATGATGATATGCATGTATGATATGATGAAGTCATGATGATGATGACATGTGTATGATAGGATGATGTCATGATGATGATGATATATGATATGATATGATGATGTCATGATGATGATGACATGTGTATGATAGAATGATGTCATGATGATGATGATATATGATATGATATGATGATGATAACCTATGACATGACGACATGTATGTGTTATGATTGTGATGAAGATGTATGATAGTATATGCATGGCTTCAAGGTAAGCACGCATGGATGCATGAATGGCATGTACGATGATGTGATTGTATTGTATGATGCATTGAGTGGTTATTGGATTCCTTTACCTGCTGAGTGGTTGTACTCACCCCTTCGGGGACCAACATTTTAGATTAGCAGGATGTCGCTCCCTGCTGTCACGCGGGGCGTATTTTACGGCCTTCCTTCGGATGTAGAGGTCGAGTGTGTGGAGATCGATTGTCCCACCATTCCTAGACTGACTTTTATTCGAGTGGGCGCCTTAGTGATGTACGACGTGGGCCTGGCTGGGGGCCCTGTCACTCAGGAGTTCATATCCGTCCATGTTCGTCGAGACGGAGTGATGCGTGGGATGCTGCCGCCGCCACCGCCTGATGCACCGGGATGGGTGTGAGGGCCCGTGCGTGTCAAGTAGGAGCTGGATCTTTTTGGGATAGTTAGCCGACACTTGTGATGTGGATCGTGCACGTGAGTTGGAGTGGGTCGAGAGTTTCTTTTTGGGGTTTTAGGCCGGGTGTGGCTGAGTCCTGGCTTTTCCTTTTGATATACCGACCCAAGGAAACCCATCTTGAAAATATGTAAATAAAGTGTCATGGCTGTCTTTTATTATGATGTTTAGTGGTGTGCAATTGTATCATGGTTGTTGGAGGGAGAGATGGCAATGTTATATTTTTGCTTCCGCTAATGAGTCGCGCTGGGACCGTTTTTCAAAAAAAAAAATGTCTATGATTTACGACACTTCTTCTAAGAGGTGTGGCTAGTGTTCCATTAGGTGTAACGCCAGGTGCCTGTGGCGACCCTAGGGGGGTTCGGGGTGTCATAGCGCTCCTTTTGGGTATCAGAGCGAATGGTTATAGGTGGAGTGATAAGGAGCCTCATTTGGAAATTGAGGAACATGATGACAATGCACACCATAGGATATAAAACGGAATAATTGAATAACGGGTGATGAGTATTCACTCGTAGATTCCTAGTAGTTTATTTTGAGTTGCCTTTAGGTACCAGTAACATGTATATGTTACTTTTGTAGCAGTAGTAGTTGCTTTGAATGGAGGCAGTGAGTCTCAGATTATTCCTGAGGCAATGCTTGGAAATTGCAGGAAAGTCATGGTGCGAGCTGGAAGTGCTCATCCATCAAGGGCTGAAGCCTCTGCTGCAAGGGCTGAACCCCGAATGGAAGACATCCTGCAGGCATTAGCCAATATTGGAAATCTGATGGAAAGGCAGGCGCAGCAACAGCCCGGAGCAGAACGCCGTACTCAAGGACTGGTGGAGCAATTTCTGAAGCTGAAGCCACCTAAGTTCAATGGAATGGGAAGTCCTGAGGAGGCGGAACATTGGATTGACGGAATGGAACAAATTTTCAGGTTGTTGGACTGCAATAATGCTGAGAAAATAACTTTGGCGAGTACCAGTTGGAGGGAAATGCAAAGTTTTGGTGGAGAGCTTCGAAGGATATAATCTTTCCACCAGGTATTGATGTTAACTGGGAGGAGTTTGTGAGAGCTTTCAATAGAAAGCATTTTTCTGACTGTGCTAAGGATAGGAAAATTACAGAATTTGTTCAATTAGAACAAAAGGAGCTGACAGTAGATCAGTATGAGGCTAGATTTTCTGAACTGTCTAGATATGCTCCTAGATTGATTGAGGATCAGGAGGAAAAGGCTAAGAGGTTTCTGAAAGGACTGAGAACTGACATCAGGAAACAACTGGTGCCACTGAACATAAGAGATTATAATGAGATTTATGAAAGGGCACAGTTAGTGGAGCAGGAACTGTTAAGAGAACGGTCGGAGTTTAAGAAACCGTTGAATTTTAATGATGTGAGAAAGGGTAAGAGACCTTATTCTGGTCAAGGTCAGACCTGGAATGTGAAGAAGAAGAGTAATTTTGGAAATTTTGGAGGAGCAAGGAGTGGTCCGAATATAGGGAAAGCACCCTATCAGCCTGGTGTTTGTCAAAGGTGTAATGGGCGACATGGCCCAGGACCTTGCAATGGACGACTAAAATGTTTTGGTTGTGGACAAGTGGGCCATCTTAGGAGAAGTTGCCCACAAGAAAGGTCGCAAGTGAGTGTTGGCTCGGTGCGACAGGGATATCAGAGTGCTGTTAGATCAAACTTACAAAGGAATCCTCAGAGGCCACCAACACAAGGAAGGGTGTATGCGGTCACCCAAGAGGAAGCGGAAGCTTCCAAAAATGTTATCTCAGGTACGATCCTTATCATTGGTGAAAAGGCATATGCATTGTTTGATACGGGTGCAACGCATTCATTTGTGTCTGAAAGATATAGACGTTTGAATAAGATAGAAGTTATGCCTCTTGAGACGCCTCTTTGTGTTTACACGCCTTTAAAGGATATGGTATTGTCTACGCTGGTGTGTGGGAATTGTAAGATATCAATGGGAGGAAAAGATATGGAAATAGACTTGGTTGTAATGGCTATGTATGATTTTGACGTTATTATAGGAATGGACTGGCTTCGTAAGTATCGGGCTAGAATGGATTGTTATAGAAGATTGATCCAATTCGTTTTACCTGATCAGTCTAGTTGTGAATTTTTAAGAGGTCGACCCATCTTCCGTAGCACTTATTTCGGCAAAGAGAAGCTCGTAAGTTACTTGACAAAGGATGTCAAGGGTATCTAGCCATAGTTAGAGATTATGCAAGGGAGGAGCCTAAACTTGAGGAAGTTCGTGTAGTTAACGAATTTCAAGATGTATTCCCTAAGGAATTGCCTGGATTGCCGCCAGAGCGGGAGATTGAGTTTGAAATTGAATTAATGCCTGGAACAGGACCAATATCAAAAGCTCCATATAGGATGGCCTTAGTCGAATTGAAGGAATTGAAAGTGCAACTGCAGGAGTTGCTTGACAAAGGATTCATTAGACCAAGTGCTTCACCTTGGGGTGCACCGGTCTTGTTTGTGAAAAAGAAAGATGGATCGATGCGCTTGTGCATTGACTATAGGCAGCTGAACCAGGTGACCATTAAGAATAAGTATCCTTTGCCTAGAATTGATGACCTGTTTGACCAACTCCAGGGAAGTTCGGTCTTCTCTAAGATTGACTTGAGGTCGGGATACCATCAGTTAAGAATTAAGAAGGAGGACATTCCTAAGACTGCGTTTAGGACTCGTTATGGACACTACGAGTTCCTTGTTATGCCATTTGGATTGACTAACGCGCCGGCTGCATTTATGGATTTAATGAATAGGATATTTAAGCCCTATTTAGACCAGTTTGTAATTGTTTTTATTGATGATATTCTGGTATATTCAAGAGGGCCTAAAGAGCATGAGCAACATTTGAGGATAGTTTTGCAGACCCTAAGAGAGCATAAGTTGTATGCTAAGTTTAGTAAGTGTGAGTTTTGGCTGGACCAGATAATATTTTTAGGACATGTGGTGTCAGGAAAAGGAATTGCAGTAGACCCGGCAAAAGTTGAAATGGTAGTGAATTGGCCGAGACCAACGACACCCACTGAAATACGGAGTTTCTTAGGACTGGCTGGTTATTATAGGAGGTTCATTGAAGGATTTTCAAGGCTGGCAAGACCTTTAACTAAGTTGACCCGAAAGAATGTAAAATTTGAATGGAATGGGGAATGTGAGAGGAGCTTCCAGGAGCTTAAAAGGAAATTGACCTCAGCTCCAATCCTGACTATACCTACTGGACCCGATGGTTTCACAGTGTATAGTGATGCATCTCACAAAGGACTGGGATGTGTTTTGATGCAGCATGGCAAGGTTATAGCCTATGCATCTAGACAATTGAAACCCCATGAACTGAATTACCCGACGCATGATTTAGAATTAGCAGCTATAGTGTTTGCCTTGAAGATATGGAGACACTATTTGTATGGGGAGAAGTTTGAGATTTATACGGATCATAAGAGTTTGAAGTATCTGTTCTCACAAAAGGAGTTGAACATGAGACAAAGGAGGTGGATGGAGTTGTTAAAGGATTATGATTGTGAGATAAGATATCATCCAGGGAAAGCGAATAGGGTAGCGGATGCTCTTAGTCGTAAGTCGGCTATGGAGATGGCCAGTTTAAGGATGGCAGAATGGGAATTGTTAAAGTCTGTAGCAGACTCGGAATTTAAACTGGAAATGGATTGTCTTGCTGGTATGCTTAGTGCATTAAGAATAGAACCCGAGATTATTCAAAAAGTTAAAATCTTGCAAGAATCTGACCCAGAGATTTTGAAAGTAAAAGATGATGTATCTTTAGGAAAAAGACCGGAATTTCAAGTCTCTGATGATGGAATAGTAAGATGTCAAGGACGACTTTGTGTTCCCGACAATGAGGAATTAAAGAAGGAAATTCTGTCGGAGGCACATAGGAGTAATTATAGTATCCATCCAGGTAGTACAAAGATGTACAGGAATTTGCGTCAGCAATTTTGGTGGAATGGTATGAAGGCAGATACGGCTAAGCACGTTTCTCAATGTTTGACGTGCCAGCAAGTAAAAGCGGAGCATCGTAAACCCGCAGGACTCTTGAGACCATTAGACATTCCGAATGGAAATGGGAGCATATAACAATGGACTTTGTGCAAGGATTGCCAAGAACGTCAAGCAGTCATGACTCAATTTGGGTTATAGTGGACCGTTTGACTAAGTCGGCTCATTTCCTAGCGATTCGCATGGACTACCCAATGGATAAGTATGCGTACATGTATGTAGGTCAAGTAGTACGCCTACATGGTGTTCCAGCGACTATTACCTCTCAGATCGGGATTCGAGATTTACTTGAACTTTTGGCGAAGTCTTCAAATTGCATTAGGGACTAAGCTTCGGTTTAGTACTGCTTTTCATCCCCAGACAGATGGACAATCAAAAAGAGTAATCCAGACATTAGAGGATATGTTGAGGGCTTGTGTAATTGATTTCAAAGGAAATTGGGATGAAAGATTGCATTTGGTGGAATTTGCCTATAATAATAGTTTCCAGAAAAGTATAGGCATGGCTCCCTATGAAGCATTATATGGAAGGAGATGTAGGACTCCTATCTGTTGGAATGAAGTAGGTGAAAGGAAATTGACGGGACCCGAACTGGTACAAGTTACCATTGAAGCTGTTGAAATTATCAGGAAAAGACTTAAAACAGCTCAGAGTAGGCAGAAAGACTACGCAGATAGGCGTAGAAGGCCTTTGGAATTTAGCGTAGGAGACCATGTATTCCTTAAGGTATCTCCAATGAAAGGGATATCTCGATTTGGGATGAAGGGTAAGTTAAGCCCTAGATTTGTTGGACCTTTTGAAATACTTGAAAAGATAGGGGATGTAGCTTATCGCTTAGCGCTACCTCCTAAGTTCGGAAATTTGCATGATGTGTTTCATGTATCGATGTTGAGGAAGTACCAGCCGGATCCTGGTCACATACTCGATCATGAAGCCATCAAAGTGGATGAGAAAGTGAGGTACATTGAAGAGCCTGTACAGATATTGGATCGAAAGGAACAAATTCTTAGGACTAAGAAGATCCCTCTGGTTAAGGTATTATGGCGACATCATGATATGGAGGAAGCCACATGGGAAAGTGAGGATCAGATGAAGGAAAAGTACCCCTACTTGTTTCAAGAAGGCACGAGTAATGTCTAATTTCGAGGACGAAATTCTCTAAGGAGGGGAGAATTGTGGCATCCCAAAATCCAAGACATCCTCTAGAGAAATTAAAGCCCATAATTAGCTAATGAAATTACCTATGATCTATGCTTTAGCCATTAGTTTTCTCTTAAGATTATGTGTTATGTGCTTATGTTTATGAGATTTTAAATTAGATAGATTAATGATAATAATCCATGCTTGGCCATGCACCTTGCAGATTAAATTCCTATAAATAAAATGTCACAAGACTTTAGCCATGTGGAATTTAAAAATTTAAAATCTATAAAAGAAAGTATAAAAAGGGGAAAATTCAATTTTTATTTAGGGTTGGGCCTTAGGCCCATTGGCCTAAGCCTTAGTGGGCCAAGCTGGCCGGCCCAAAAGGAGGCCCAAGAAGAGGAGGCCCAAGCCCATGCATGAGCTTTGCCAAGTGGCAAGGAGGAGCTCATGCATTGGCCAATTGAAAGGCAATCTAATGATTGCAAATGATGAGAGAAATGGGGGAATAAAAGGGAAGAGGAGAGAGAGAGGTGGCCAGTTAGCCATTCGGCCAAGAGAGAGAGAGAAACGTGCGAGAGAGAGGGAGAGAGTGTGGCCGAGAGAGGAGAAGCCGAGAGGGAGAGGAAGGAGTCGCCGTCGCACGCCGTCCGTCCGCCTGTGCGTCTCCCGTTCGCCGCCGTGTGCCGTCGTTCGTTTGGTCTAGAGGCAAGTTGGGAGTCCACTTTCTACTCTTGCACCAATGTTTTGCATGTATGGTCGAAATCTAGGACGTTTGGAGGCATGGGAGTGGAGCTAATGTGTTTTGTTCTTGAGATGCATGCTGTTTTCGCATGAACAGTTTGAGTCAGAACTTTGTGAGAGCTTGCATGCATGTTTTGAGTTCGATTTTGACTTTGATCTCTTCATTAAAGTTGTAGCTAACATCTTAAACTACAACATAATAAAATTTGGTACAAAATGATGGATATTTAAGGGGTCAAACTCTCATCCTACGGAGACATCAGATCTGGAACGATTTCACTGACCTTTCGGTGGATTTGTGGTTGCATGGTGATTTGCACTAAGAATATCTCTTATATTTCTTCATAAAAGTTGTAGGGGACATCTTAAACTACAACATACTCAAATTCGAAGCAAAATTAACAAGTTTATCCTAGTTAATCAACTTACTCTTGAAAACCGTAGATCTGGAGACGCGGTACAGGACACCCGAGACTTCATGGACCCATATGATGACTATACTCTGGATATTTGACTTAGATCCCTTCATCAAACTTGTATAAAATATCTTGAAGTAAAACATATCCAAATTTCAGTGGAAACGAAGAAGAATAGGTAGGTGAAGACTCAGTATTTCGGAGAAGCATGCACTGGACGTTTCGATGTTAGATCCAGAAGCTTCGTGTGACTGTAGCATAATAATCTAAAAATAATTTGGCTTAGAAGTCTTCATGAAAAATATTATTTAGTGTCTTGGCTATAACCTGGAAAAATTTCATAATTTTCGGAGGTCATTTTGATATTTTAATCAAATTATTTCGGAAACTGTGCATCCTGTTTTTATCCGAAATTACATGCTGTATTTGTGGGAATTATAATTTTGTGTGAAATTCGATTGGCCTTGTGTTTTTCATGAAATTATTACCCTATTGTCTTGTCTATCACTAGCATTAATTTCATGATTTTTGAGAATCATATGGATATTTAATCTAAATATTTTCAAAAATGGTACAAGCTGGGATTTAAATAAATTTAAAAAAGAGGCATGATAAATGGACTATTTTAAATTGTATGAATTCCATGAATTTTGTCTTTATGGATGATTGTACCTTGCTGCATGTATGATGATGACTGATAATGCATGTATACATCAAAGTATGAAAGTGATTTTGTTTGCCATTACATCATGTGCCATGTTAAGTTGAGACCTAAATTGGTAAACGTGATCAATGATAAATGAGGAAATTGTTTGTGGCGGATGATAATGCCCTGGGAGTATCAGGATGCCCGGGATGGGGGGTGTCGGATGCCTAGAATGTATAGAGATACATTGCTGGATGGCCCTGGGAGTATCAGGATGCCCGGAATGGTTGGGTGCTGGAAGCCTCGGAGGTCTTTGCCCGAGGGGATGCCTCGTGATGCCAGTTGAGATGCGAGATGCCCGGAATGTGGGGGTGCCGGATGCCCGGTGGCCTTAAATGGCTGAATGCCGGAGGTTTTTCTCGCGATGCCAGGATGGGGTGCGAGTGTAAAGTATGAGATGAAATTGATGATCTTGAGAAAGGGTGATGTGGTGATCGAATTGAAAGTTAAAATGGAAATTGAATCATGCATACATGACATGATATGATGATGATCACCTATGGCATGATGATGATATATGATATGATATGATGATGATCACCTATGACATGATGATATGCATGTATGATATGATGAAGTCATGATGATGATGACATGTGTATGATATATGACATGATATGATGATGATCACCTATGGCATGATGATGATATATGATATGATATGATGATGATCACCTATGGCATGATGATATGCATGTATGATATGATGAAGTCATGATGATGATGACATGTGTATGATAGGATGATGTCATGATGATGATGATATATGATATGATATGATGATGTCATGATGATGATGACATGTGTATGATAGGATGATGTCATGATGATGATGATATATGATATGATATGATGATGATAACCTATGACATGACGACATGTATGTGTTATGATTGTGATGAAGATGTATGATAGTATATGCATGGCTTCAAGGTAAGCACGCATGGATGCATGAATGGCATGTACGATGATGTGATTGTATTGTATGATGCATTGAGTGGTTATTGGATTCCTTTACTCCGCCGAGTGAGTGGTTGTACTCACCCCTTCGGGGACCAACATTTTAGATTAGTAGGATGTCGCTCCCTGCTATCACGCGGGGCGTATTTTACGGCCTTCCTTCGGATGTAGAGGTCGAGTGTGTGGAGATCGACTGTCCCACCATTCCTGGACTGACTTTTATTCGAGTGCGCGCCTTAGTGATGTATGACGTGGGCCTGGTTGGGGGCCCTGTCACTCAGGAGTTCATATTCGTCCATGTTCGTCGAGACGGAGTGATGCGTGGGATGCTGCCGCCGCCGCCGCCACCGCCTGATGCACCGGGATGGGTGTGAGGGCCCGTGCGTGTCAAGTAGGAGCTGGATCTTTTTGGGATAGTTAGCCGACACTTGTGATGGGGATCGTGCACGTGAGTTGCAGTGGGTCGAGAGTTTCTTTTTGGGGTTTTAGGCCGGGTGTGGCTGAGTCCTGGCTTTTCCTTTTGATATACCGACCCAAGGAAACCCATCTTGAAAATATGTAAGTAAAGTGTCATGGCTGTCTTTTATTATGATGTTTAGTGGTGTGCAATTGTATCATGGTTGTTGGAGGGAGAGATGGCGATGTTATATTTTTGCTTCCGCTAATGAGTCGCGCTGGGACCGTTTTTCAAAAAAACAAAATGTCTATGATTTACGACACTTCTTCTAAGAGGTGTGGCTAGTGTTCCATTAGGTGTAACGCCTGGTGCTTGTGGCGACCCTAGGGGGGGTTCGGGGTGTCACAACAACTCCCTTCCCTATATTCAGAAAATGATGCACACCAACTAAACATTTATAGGTAAAAGCCAAACACTTTTATTTACTTAAACCAGATGGACATCATTCATCGGTACATCAAAATGCCATAGTTTTCTATACTTGGCTATACTTCAAAAGATGATCGACATCTCCTCTGACAGTCGTGTACTTAATGTCCATCGATCAGTGTCGGCGTCCAAAAGTTCCTTCCTTTGCTATCCTCCTCCTTGCGGTCATATCCAACCACTTGATCCATCTGCGGTGGCGTGGCAGCAGAGGTATCTTATCTATTCTGAAATGTTAATCCCCAAAAGGGGTTAGTACAACCACTCAGCAGTAAAGATCCACCAAACTACTCAATGCATCAAACAGAACAATCAAGGTATCATAACAAAGCACGTATCATTCATGCATTCAAGCATAACTTACCTTGCAGCCATGCTTATATCATCATGCCATATGTGCATATACCACCATGCACTCATCATCAAGCATTCATGCATATATCACCATGCCATACGTGCATATACCACTACGCACTCATCATCAAGCATTCACGCATATCCATGCCATTATGTGCATATACCACCATGCAGTCATGCATATCTCACCATGCCATCGTGCATATACCACCATGATTCATATCATCCATGCTGTCAAGCATACATCACCATGAGATCCATTCATGCCTTCATGATCGCATTTTCAATATCAAATAGCATCAATTTATTTTCATAAGCCGATCATGCATCATGCCATATGCATACACCCATGCACATGATTCATTTTCAATTCTTATCTTTCACAAGGATCTCATCAGTTTTTCTTTCCAGGGACCAATGTTTGCATCCCACAATTCATGACTCGCACCCAACTAGGCATCGCGAGGAACCTCCGGGCATGTATTCAAAATACAACCGGGCATCCGGCCCCCCACATTCCGGGCATCTCGCTTCCCAACTAGCATCACGAGGCATCCCCCCGGGCACAAACCTCCGAGGCTTCCGGAATTACGTACCGACATACCACCAGGATTCCCCCTCCGGAATTACGTACCGTATACCACCGGGCATCTCGAAACTCCCGAGGACCCTCCGGAATTAAGCCACTAGGCCATCGGGCATCCGGCACCCCCACATTCCGGGCATCCCGACACTCCGGGGCATCGTCGGCTCACACCTCCGACAGCCTTCTCATCACCACAATGCATATTCCCATACATCTCATTTTCAATTTCACATTTGATGCAACAATGCCAATGATTTGACAACAGCCGTTTTTAAAATCATATAATATGCCTTGGGAAAAGTATCATTTGATGCAATGGTTCTGAAACTTCATTGAGTTCATGAAAATCCATCAATCCTTTGATGTCATATGCAACACACAAACTCGCGGACGGTTGGACTGGTCTTTCCGAAATCAGCATGCATGACCAACGAATTTCTCTTCAAAGCTCCGAAATCTCATCCCATCTACCACAACCAAGACTTACCATCTACTACACATCCACACAACAATGCAAAGAGTAGGTTTTAGGACTTCACTTGCCTCAAATTTAAGCACAAAACAGCGACAAAATAGCGGGCAAAGCAGCGAACGAACGGCGGTGAATGGACCTCCTCTTCCTCTCTTTCTCTCTCGGCTTCACTCTCTCGCTCGCACGAACACTCTCTCTCGGATTCTCTCTCTCAATCCGCCCACTCTCCCTCTCTTTCTTTCCCCTTCATGATTAGCTAGGTAATTATTTGATTTGCATGAAGATTGACACTTGGCTCCAAGAAGAAGACAAGTGTCCTCACGATGAAGACAAATGGCGTGGGGCATGCAAATCCAGCTCCTCCCTCCTTCTTGGGTCGATGGCCCTATGGCTTCATGGGCCGGGCCTCTTGGCCCACTTTGGGACCAACACTCTTGGGCCAAAAATCCAACTTTTTAAATGACCCAAAAATAATATTAAATAAGCCCATAGTTGCTCTCAACAATTTACTTTAATCCCCCCTTAATTTCATAATCTCAAATACTCACATGGCCATAAAATTTTGTAATATAAATAAATAAAAATCCAACTTATAAAGTACATGGCCAAGAATAAAAATTTTCCTGTCAATTTATCCTTTAATACAAATCCTTAATCACTCATGGACATAAGATATATTCCAACCAAATAATTGTCCATTCAATGTTCGGCCTTGTTCTGTTGTAATTCATTGATCTAAAGGCCATAACATAATCCAATGGCACTTCCATCACTTTTCCATAGGTAGTAATGCATCTAAAGGTCGCTATGAAATTTTAGGATGCCACAACCAGCCCTTCCTGGCGACGGCGGCGAGGGCTCAACCCTCAGCCACCCCCTTCGGCCCCCCTTTTTTTTAAAGTTTTTTAATTTTTTTTTTTAATTTTTATATTATTTTAAATTAAGTTAAGTTTAAATTATTTTAATTAACTTTTTATATTATTATTTACACATCAGACACGAAACGACGTCGTTTTTGCATTTTCTCGCCACATCAGCGTGCAAAACAACGCCGTTTTGGACCAAACTCGCCGGAAAATTGCCACATCAGCAATTTGGCCGGATTTTGGCCGGAGTGGCACTTAAGTGTTCCATTTAACTTCGAAACTGGCACTTAAGTGTACATTTTCAAAGTTTTGGCACTTAAGTGTTCCTCCGTGCCAAGTTTTGGCACTTGCGCTGTACTTTGTCCGCCGATATGAGATCGTTTTGATGTCTACCCATAATTACTTCCAGTGTCACAACTCCAAAGTTATAAACATCGCATTTCGCCTTCACCTCCATCGTGTATGCGAGCTCTGCCGAGGGAAAACAACATTATTTTTTTATTAATGCTATCTTTTTTGGCCAAAATGTTAGTTATGCTATTTAATTGATTGTTCTATTGAAGAAACCAACTTACCTGGAGTTGCATATCCAAAAGTGCCTGCAAAAGAAGTCCAATTGGATGAACAAGGTTCTAGAACCTTAGCCATGCCAAAATCAGAGAAGTGAGCTTTGTATTCTTCATCCAGTAAAATGCTTTTGCTTGATAGTCTTGATGGACCACAAGTGGAGAGCATTCATGGAGCATGTAGGATAAAACATCAGTCACACCTTTAACGGCATTCACTATGCTATTCCAGTCTAATGTTGTTTTCCTCTCTTCATTGTTCAATACATCCTTCAAGAAGCCAGATTCCAAGAACTCGTAAACCAAAAAAGAATGCCGAGTGTTGACATTTGATTTTTAGTTGACGCGTCAGAAAAGGTAAAAATCGAGATTAGAGCTTCGATCGCAATGAAACCCGTTTCTCGACTCAAAAACGTCATTTTTATTTTCTTTCTTTTGCATCGTTACTTTTAAACAATTTCTTAATCATTTCCAACAAAAACCCAAAAAGTTAAAGGGTTAACTTTCAGGTTGACTTTTTCGTCATTCCTTTGACCAAAAGTCAACCTCAAGTCACAAATTAGCTTTTTGCTTAAAAAATTATCAAAAAATGTCATATAGCTTTAATTTCACTTTAAACAAATCAACTTTCAAAAATTTCAAAGTTCTGATTCAAAAATCAACCTTTTAGGAAAAGTAAACTAAATGATAGATTTTTGGTCAAATTTTTTACTAAAAAATTGAAAAATTGAAAATCCTCAAAACACTTTTTTTTAATGTCAATTTGATTTTAGTGCCGAAGATTTCATAAAATTCATTTCAGTTTTAGGTTCAAAATCAACCGAAATAAAATTGCTTTAATTTTTGTCATAATTAGGTATAGTTCATTTTATGACATTTTGTCTAGGGACTAATTTTAATTCACTCGTCCATTCAATTTCAGGAATTGTCATGCCAAAAAATGAATTGCCATTTTATGCCCTAATTAGGAGGCCAGAATCAATCCTTCATCAGTTGTGAACGAACAATTGTGCTTCGCTCATTTTCTTGAGATAAGTCAAAATCCGAAGCCCGTTTTGAGAGATTCACTTAAGAACTTCCCAATTTGAGAGGTTTTGCTCTCTTGAGTATAAGGAAATCGAGCCATTGAACTTTAATTGGAGAAACTTAAATTGACTTGTTCAAGACTATAGTTCAATTTTATGAATCAAGATCCAATTTTGATATTAGACCTCGATCCATTTTTTATAAAAGTCTCATAACTTCAAATCAAGGTCAATTTGAATGTAATAGGCTATCCTAAGCTTGGGTAATTAATTGAATAGGTTTATTGCAATATCAATTTCAATTTATTTGTGATTTTAAGTGAAGAATTGCAAAATTGTCTGTTTTAGACTATAGGTTCAATCGCGTGTGCCCATAGCCTAGGTTCGCTATTTTTCATAATAATCGTTCAATTAAGTCAATAGAAAACCTATAAATTGTATTTACGGGGTTTAATTGGCTTAATTTGATTAAAGTCTGACAATTTATCCTTAAATCTAACAACTTTTTTTTTTTTTCATTTTGGTCCTTGAGGGATTAAACTGCATAAATGTTGGACCCATGGAGACTACCTAGCTGAGAACCAGCCAAGATCGGTGTCACGCCCTGACCCTCAGGCGCGCAAAAACCCTCTTCCCCTTCGTTTATTGAATTGTGACGTCCCAGGACACATCGCCGATTCATTCATTTTATCTTTTGATTATACACAAGCTGAAACTGAATAAATATCTCCCAACCATTAACAAATAATAGGGATAGTATAAGGCATATGTCACACCCCCGCCCCATCTCTAGAATGAGAGCATGACTCGGTGGGTTAACATCGACGCCCCAGGCAACGTCGAGCGTCCTGAAAGTCTTTTATCTTTAGTTAAGCACATGTGGAAGCGATCATAAACAATCCCCGTACAAACAAACATGGAAGCCGGGCAAGACATATGCAGGCCAAGCAAATAAAAGTAACATATATTCATATACATATTCACATATCAAAAGTTGTTTTGATTACATGCTCATCCTAGTCCTAGGCTACTTATTTTTTTTTTCCATACATAGTCAATCAAAAGGCTGGGGTAGCCTAGCTCCTCTATCGAGCTGCTCCCAAAAGCAGCCCCCATGCTATGTTCATTCCTTTCTTGGACCCTGGTTCACCCATCACACACCTGAAATGGTGAGAACAACAAGAGTGAGTCGATGACTCAGTAAGTAGAAATCCATAATTCTCCTATAGGAGGACATCTCGCTGTCGATCATCGGATACAAGGTCACCACCCACTTGTCGATGGCAAATCAATAGCAAGGTTCGTGCCTTGCCTTACTTATGCATATGAAAGGCTCTCAATCGTCTATGTACTTTCAAGAATCAAAGATAAGGAGTTAGTGCATATGAACAAGCTTTCCAAAGATCCGTGACTTATGATCATTTCGATCACAAAAAGTGATACGTGCATCTCATGAAACTCATTTACGCACTAAGTGACCCAATTCAAATATACGCTCAAATTGATACAAGGACTTAACAATGCATATCAAATAAACATAGCTTTTGCAAGCATCACACATGTATCAATCATGGACCACATGTGGACTTTCACTTTTCTTTTTCCGTATCATATTATCCAAACTTAATCGACTCTTCCGGTAACAACCGGGCAACGGTCCCCCCCTTGGCAACCGGCATCGTCCTGATCTCATTATCAAGACGGCATCCAGGGCGACCCCCAGGCATCGGTCCCACCCAGGCTGGTATCATCCACGATCTCAATATCAGGACGGCATCCGGGGCTTTACCCCAGGCAATGACCCAACATCCCACAGCGCCAGCATAGAGGTCCATCGTGTGTCCATGCATTTCAAGCATCAACCGATTTGTGTCATGTTTAAACTCTTAACCAAATAAAAGGCCTGGAGGCATGCCATGCAAGGTGAATAAATGAATGACTTTTGTGTTTTATTAAATCAAACTCATGCCGGATGCGATTCGGGCTCGTGACCTTGACTTGGAACCATTCACTCAGGCTTTAGCATTGTCCATAGTCACCGAGACCTCTCCTCAACATCTAAGTGTGCTCGACACTCATGCGGGATCATGAACTTACTTAATGCAACAACAAGCAATATAAACACAACAAGCATAACAATACAAAGCCAACACAAGCAAACAATGACATGATCCTAAAATCGATAAGCGTAGCACATCGCCCTATCGAAGAGTTAGGAAAATTTATTTACTACTTTTTAGACCTAGCTCCAAGATGCTTCTTTGGTGGTCGGTTGGCATCTAGGGCGGCTTGGAAGAGAAGGGCATGAAAGAGAAGGGAGGAAGGGAGAGGAAAAGAGAGAAAGGCCAATGCTTAAAATGTGAGGATGTCTCATCCTATTTATAGGCCTCTTCCTCTTAGATTTTTATTGCAAACTCATGATGATGCCTAAATGACAAGTTGGCTACCTATCTTCTCGAGTTGGTGCCTAGGTCCTTTGGTGTTGGCTTATGATTGGTCCACCTATTTGCTTATCCTCCAAGGCTTACTCTAGGCTCATTATTACCTATGGTGCTTAAGGGACACATAAGCCCCTTTAATGCCTAATGTCTTCTTCTAATTGGTTGGTTTTTGCCTTGCTCATCAAGGCTATAGTCTAGGACCATCATATCCTAAGATTTATCCAAGATTTGGTCATCAAGAAACTTGGACTTTAGACAACTTGTTTTCCAAGTTAAACACATGAGCATGTGACTCATTAAGCTCATTAATTAGCTAGCTTCCAAAATCATTCAATTCATTCTTATCTTCAAGCCAAGAAGACTCTAAATTGGCTTCTTCCTCTAGTTAGGCGTGCAGCTCCCCTCCCCACCAAGTTGGGCGTGTGGTTCTCCCATTCTAAGGTAAAAACAGTTTTAAATAACTTTCGAAATCAGTACCATTACCTTATCAAACGGACTAGAAAACTTGTATAATTTTAATATGTTGTAAAGAAGACCTTAGAAAATATTTTTCATGATGGAATCCAAGCCAAATTCATTATGTGAAAAGAGCAGCAATTCATTGAACACAACCCAAAAATTCATCTATCGAGCAGATTCAACGGTCAGAGACAGAGACTTATTTCGAAATCTAAATATTCACAAAACTCTTTGAAATTTTCATATGTTATATACATGGATGCCATTTAAAACTTTTGCAAAGGAAGTTTATCCAAATTCAAAAGGGAAGATTTTATAAAAATTCGAGGAAGCAACTTGGTTACCGTTTTCACTATACTAGGCAGGTTCTATACGGTAATTGATTGAGCCTTCGTCCCAACCATTTCACCTCAGCAACATGTGAAATTTAGGTATGTTGTAGATCAAGATGTTTTAAACAACTTTCATGAAGAAAGCTTCTCCAAATTCGTAGCATAAAAAGCTCTGTAAAATTGGCAAGTAACAAAGGTCTAGAAATTTTGAAAATTAAATGAGGCAAATTCTAGTTGAAAAGAGGAGTGTTCTCACTTGGCCTTGAATCAAGGGTCATCCATGGTAGTACAATCTTATCTCCCAAGATCCTAAGTAGGCTCTATACTAGTTTGGATACTTGTCTCGGTTATATATTGGCTAATGTCCAAGAGAGATAAGGTAGACTTGCCTTGGTCCAAAGTTGGACTGTCTTGGCCTTCTCCTCTCTCTCTCTCTCTCTCTCTCTCTCTCTCTCTCTCTCTGCATGTGGCTTCTCTTTTGTAGGTTCAAAGTCTACCATTCACACTTGGATCCTAGGATATTAATGGCCTAGGCTATAGGGATATCTTTCTCATCACTTTATTTAATACGTTCACATTTGTTCACACTTATTTTCTAGGAAGGTTTTACTAACCTAAGGCCTATCTAGCTTAGCCTCCTAGTTGGGACCAAAAGAAAGGTCGAAATCGAGGATGTTACAACATACATCAGAACACACTTTTATAAATATGCATCTACCATCAAATATAATCTTTCCTTAAATGAAAAGCTTAGCCATTTACATGTCCACGTAGCAGATTCCTTCATACTTGTCCAATAATCAAGGTTGGGGTTAACCTAGCACCTCTATTCTATAAGGGTGACCCCACAAAGTGGCATCCCCTACGCATCTAGTACGGGTCCATCTCAAAGTACTTTGGCTCGGGCTCGAATAGCCATGATTAGGACTTGAAAAAGTTAAACAACGAGGAGTGAGATAAACTCAGCGAGTAAACTCCCTAAACCTCGCGTAGAAGGGTTCTTCACCTCGGAAACTCCCTAAACATGCAACTTATCCATCAATTACAAATCAATAGCAAAACATTTTCTTTACATTATCTATTAATAGGAATTAGGCCACTCAACATGCGACACTCTACCACGTGTCCAATTATGCTATAAACAATCACTATGTGAGTACACCATTCCATTAAGCATACGACAATCACAATTTAATAATCCAGACATGAATAACAATATTTCCATGCACAATGCATCAGCTTAAATCCCTCGAGTCCTAATCAAAGACGTACAAATCCACAATCTTATCTGCGTCTTTCTGACTCAAACATCGACCTTTTGGACATTCTCATGCCTCTCAATTCATAAACAAGGTCGATCAAAGCATGCATTTGCAACATAAGTCACTGAAATGACATTTAATTCATGCACTTTTCTCATGTAACTCATCTATATATCCAAGCTACACATGAGCAGACTATAGCGGGTGCTTTTGGTTCGGCATTTGGAAAGCTCATTGGGAAAATGCAAAGCAGTTTAGCCTGAATGGCTTTGGAGGAAATGCAAAGACTGTTTGGTAAATTCTGTTTTGAAAAGCAATTTTGAGAGAAATGTTGTTTGGTAGAAAATACATTTGCAAAGCCCCTTTGGTGCTTAATCTAAATATTTTTATTTTTATTTGTTTAAAATTAAAAAAATAATGTTTGCGACTTTTTTTAATTTATATTTGACAACAGTATTAAAGATGTTGTGTAAACAATTTTATTAAAATTAAAATTCTTTTTTTTTTTTTGCTAAAAAATATCAAATGGAAAAAATTTACATGCTTTCTTTCTCGATTACAATAAGAATACTTTCATTACAATAAAAACATGATAACATATGCTTTGAGGAAAGAAGCTCATTATCCTTAAAAATTACACTTATCCTTAATTACTTCATAAATTCATAGCTATTTGATCACGTAAACGTGTCATATCAGATGCTGCATCATCATTTGAAGCATTATCCTCCCCATTTACATTATCAATATTTGTTGTATATAAATTGGGATTCAAATCTACTCTAGCAAAATGTGTATCATTCAAGGCATTTCTTCGTATATAATTGTGCAAAGTTATCGTTGCTATCACAATTTTCACTTGCTTTGTATATGGATAACTTGGCATACTCTTTAAAATCTTCCACTTCTTCTTCAATACGCCAAAAGCTCGCTCAATTTCTGATCGTAGTGAGGAGTGAGCACGATTGAACACTTCTTTATAACCCGTCGGTTGAGGACCTCGTTGAAACTCAAGTAAATGATATCTAACTTCTTTATATGGCCCCAAATAACCCGTGGGATTTGAATATCCAGCATCAACCAAATAATATTTACCTACACAAAAAAGTTGTAAATTTAATCAACATATAACACATACATATATTAATGCAAAAAAACCATTAATTAACGAACCTTCAGGTAACCTCACATAATAGGAAAACCATATGAGTCTAAAAGTAGGAATCCTAAAGGACGACTAGAAGAACTTGAAACTGGATAATGACCAGCAGATTCTTTTCCAGCATCCAGCAATACCAGCACAGTTCAACCAGCAATAAGCTCAACCGGCATCATTCGTTCATCAGAGTTAGTCATTACCATTCGAAATTTGTGCAATCAAATCTCTCGGTCATTACCTTTAACTAAACTATCGAATAAATCAATGGCTAGGTATTACTTATATGACAAATAATGACATGCAAAGCTTATTTAGTGTCAAATGACAAGGTAATGTCCCTTCAGGCTCATTGCTGTATTAACCCTTTCTCTGTTCTAATGCGGATAAAATTATGGGTTTGTTGCCAGACATATTGGGGAGATGGAGGGTGTCATGTTAGAAGCTGAGACTGGGGATTTCGTTGGGAACCATTGTGGCTTTTGGTTCTACACAATTGGTCAACGGCAAGGACCAAACACACTCCAAACGCTATGAGGACGAACGCCTCTCGTATGCCAACAGCAAGCAAATGAATCAGCTCAATGCCCCTCGTATGCTCCCACGCCATCCGTGGGGTTCACCTCACCAATGAATGCCGCCGCAGTACACTATCTTTCCGCCACTACTAACCCACATCCAAAACGTCACAAAATCAGATGTCCCCAAGAAGGGAAAAATCAAACGCAGCGATTTGAAGCTCTTGCCAATCAAGCGAACACGCCAAATCATCAAAAAAACAATGCGGGAAAAGGAATCTAACATCCGTATACTGCAGAACACGTAAAAGGGCAGCTGTTTCCTTGGACATGGAGATCTACCCAAAAATGGGCGGCTCGAATTACCAAAAAAATAAAAACGTTCAGACCAAGAGCACAAACAGCAGCAGTCCACGTGCTCGATCAAATTGCCAATGGGTTTTTCCCCGCGACCCACATTGATTTTCCGCCGGCGGGCGACATTCCCCGACACGGGCAGTCGAATTCACGGCAAAAAAAGAGAAAGAAAGCGCGCGAGCAAGCGGAACGGAAGAAGGGGCAATGAATCTCGGAAAGCAACGATAATCTATCTGCACACGCGCAGCGAACAAACGGAAAACGAGAGGGAATACAAGAAGAACGGCGAAAGAAGAAGGAAAAAGAAAAGTGACTCACCGGAAATCGGTCGCCGGGGAGTGGTGGTTTTGGGACGCCAGTCAGAAGTCATCGGGATGCGGCAGGGACGAGTAGTCGGGTCGATGGGGTGAGGCGGAGTGTCGCTCTCCCATCTCACTCTCGGCTTCCCTCTGTCGTTCTCACAATCCCTCGGAAAAATCGAGCGCCGTGGAAGGGGAGGCCGCAGGTTCGGTGGCGCCGACCAGCTTCTCACTCTTTCCTCTCGGATTCGCTCTCGCTCTCTGACTTGCTCTCTCTCGCACTCTCCCCTCTCTTCAACGGCTATAGAAAAAGGCAGAGCGATGGAAGAAGGGGGGGAAGAGAAGTAGATCTAGGGTTTTTTTTTGTTTTCAAAATGGGCAAAAGTGGTTTTTCAATAAAATTTTGAGGGCAAAATAGGTAATTTACAATTTTCATTAAATGGGCCCTTCAGCATTCCTAAGGGTCGACTTTCACTTAAAAGCCCCTTGAAGAATGGTTGCCAAACACCTCAATTTAGGATGAATGGGCTTTGCGGCTTGAAGGGGCTTTCTAAATGCCCATCCAAACGCACCCAGCATCATTCTCATCATATGCATTTAGTATTCATGCACTTTACACACGTTGACGTCTCAAGAAGATCGTGGCATCCCATACTACCATGCAACCCTCGAGACTATGCTTTTAGATTATTACGGCTGCTCAAGGCCCCATCGAGCATGGCAAGATCGCACGTAAATGCATCAAGATTGTATTCCTGTAAGGAGCATCGTTCTGAAATCTATCGACGAAAGACATCCCATTGACTTGGGGGCATCCAAACTTAATCGGGCATCGTCCCGTGTAAACACATCAAGATGGAACCATTACCCTGCGTACACACATCAGGGTTATTATGTGATCACACGGTCACATCATCACTTAAGCTCATTGTTATCTTTTTCATTAGCCAAGTATGAATGCCTTAATGGCTTGCCAAGTGAAGTGTGTCTCATGACCTATCGAGACTACATAAACAAAATATGCCGAGCACAAAACAAGAGTCCATGGTTTGACACGTTATGCTGAGCACTAGCCTAAGTCCAATCCATATCGGAAACGATATGCCTTAATATCGCGCCGAGACCAAGAGACGATCAATCCATCGTGACATGATCACCGACCTAGTATCAAACTTAGCTCGGGAACGATACGTCTTAATATTTTACCGAGACCAAGAAAAGACCGACCCATCGTGACATCATCACCGATTTAGTTCCGAACTTGGTTCGGGAACGATACATCTCAGTATCACTAATCCAAGAGAGAGACTTGACTTGGCGTGCTTCCACGCATGTCCAAGAACCATCTTATATCCCGTTTCGGGGGCTCAAGGTGTTTTCATGCATCAACCATGGACAATGAACATATGTGTCAAGACTACTTCTAATGAACACATATAAAACATTGCCATTAATACCAAACAACATCACATAGAATAAGCACATCCAATAACCTCTCAAGTCATTTCCAATGACAATATCAAATTGAACAACCTTAACATATTACCTTTCAAAATAGTCTTTTGTTACTTATAATCACATAATATCAAGAATATTTACCATTTTCAAAATAAGAGATTGCATAGCATCTACTATCTTTAGAATTTGGATTTAGTAAACACATATCACATTAAAAGCCACAACATAATATGCACTTATCACAATCAAGCTAGGCTATCGTATCCAATGATAACTTATAATGATAGCTTATCACTTACGACGATAGCCCATCACAATAACTTATCGCATCTAATGATAGTCTATCATGATAACTTATCGCATCTAACGATAACATATCACGATAACTTATCGCATCTATTAATAGCTTATCGCGATAGCTTATTACATCTAACTATCACTTATTGCGATAACTGATCACTTTTACTTATCGCTTACCATGATAGCCTATCATCATTACTTATTACCTTAATCCACTTATCACCTAATCTAATTATCATTAACCTTAAATTAATCCTAATCCTACTCCTAACGTAATTACCTCTCTAATCAAGGGTTAGGAAGCTACTCACTTCCAAAATTAGGCTACGGCGTCCGGCAGCTTTGACGGCACGATAGCTCATGGCCTTAGGTGGAGGTGACGTCACGGCACAACGAATGGCGTTTGGTGGTTCGGCAAGACACAGCTCATGGCAAATGGAAAAACAGTGTGACACGGTGACGTAGGGCGACAATGACACGACAATGGTGGCACAACGAGCAGCAGTGGACGGCGGCTCTCAGTGGAGAGAGAGAGAGAGAGAGAGAGAGAGAGAGAGAGAGAGAGAGAGAGAGAGGGGTGAAATTCGGCCAAAGGGAGGGGTAAGAGGGAAAGTGAGAGAAATGAGGGAAAAAGAGGAAAATTTTGGGGAGAAGTTGGCATTTTAATACTCATTGACTTGATGTCCTAACTTGGGGAGCAAGGACACCTTTTGGCCCTCCATTATGCCACATGCTTCATCCAACGTCAATGGTTAGGATTACTTCTTCAATTTTCAATTATTGAAATGATGACATTCCTAAACTTGGGGAGCACACAATTGCTTAAACTTGGGGAGCAAGAAGCAATCTTGACCATTCAATAGCCAAAGCTTGGGGAGTAAGGGTTGATCTCAACCATGCAATTGCCTAAGCTTGTCCCTCAAGCTTGGGCGTGAGAGGTTCATCGATTCTAAGCGAAGAACAGTTTCGAATATTTTTGGTAATCAAAGTTATTACCTTACCGAAAGGATTCAAAAAATACTAAAAATTTAATATGTTGTAGAGAAGATCTTAAATAACATTTTTAATGAGGAATCTAAGCCTAATTCTTTTTTTTTTATAAAGAGCAGCAAATCACCAAAGACAACCCAAAATCTCATCCATTGAACAATCTCAATGACCGTAGAAGAAAACCCATTTCAACATCCAAATCTTGATAAAACACTTTGCAATTTTAGTATGTTGTAGAAATAGATGTCCTCTACAATTTTTTTTTTTTTGGAAGAAGTATGTTTAGAATCCAAAGAGAAAATTTAACAAAAAATCGAGAAGACGAACAAGTCACGTTTTTACTGCACGAGGCAACTTTCACACGGTAAAAGAATAGGCTTTTGTGCCAACTATTTCAAATTAGAAAAATTTGAAATTAAAGTATATTGTAGATCAAGATGTTTTGAACACCTTTCATGAAGGAAATTTTGTGAGATTCGAACACAAAAATCCCTATAAAATTAGAAAGCAACGATGGTCCAGTAGTATGCACACGATTCATGCACATAGGGCTTGGGTTTGGGCTAGACAATTTGGGCTTGGGCTTAACTCATATAATTTGGGCCTTAACAAGCTTAAGGGGCCTTTAATGAGATGTGAGGCCCATTGGGCCTAACTTGGGCTTGTAGCCCATTGTGCTTCCAATTTTTAGCCCAATTTCACTTATCCAAGAATTCGGGGTGTACTAATAATTAAGGAATTTGATAAAACAATATCTAATAGTGGTCTCTTAATCCTCTAAAATCTAATACCCTTAACTGAACTAGAATTTGTGGTTGAAATCTATCAAATGTGGCTTTAGCATAGTTAAAACCAACGGGTGGCCTTTAGGGATTTCGTGAGTTGGACCCGTGGTTGATTCAATACCAATCCACGTTTGAGTCATTTTCAATTCATGGATGATCTTTGATTGTCATGTAATCTTGAGGGGTCGATTGCTTGTTCTGAAGTACACAATCATTTGGAATTGGGTTAAGGTCATTCATAATTAATATAGTAACCATGTAAAATCACCCGCAATCCAATTATATGCTATTATCGAAATGATGTATAATCGCTCCTGAGTCGATTTGAAATGGTTTAAGATTGTCCATCATTGATGCTTATGATCGAATTGTCAATTCATAGTTGAGTTCTTTAGTTGTGTGCATCGAAATCCTAAATTACCTTTCCCGATATTTTTAATACTCCTGAATGGTTTACGAACCAATTCAAAGTCTAATTATGCTAATTACGCATTGATAAAAGTAAATCCTTTATCGTATCCTGAATAGTGTCGAATTTTGAGGATGTCATAATCAATCAAGAACCGGTCAAGAATTGATTAGACCGGCTGCTAGGGAGGTAGGTCAATTCGGCCCCGTGTCGGTCAGTTCTAGATTGCCAGTGACTGGTTCCAGGATCCTTGCCATGTGTATTTTACCTCCATACCCTTACATTTTCAAAATTTTGCAAAATGACCCATGAATTTCGTGAATTTACAATTTAGCTCCTAATTAGGTCCTTAATCACAATTCTTGTTTTAAACCCTAATTGCGAATCGAGCCCATCCTATCGGTCGTAAGACATGTTTTAAGCATGATATATTTTTTAAGAGATTTAATTTGGCCATTAAATTAAGATTTTGACCGTGGGATTAAATCGACGGTCAAAATATGCTGATTTGGGCCTAGTATAAAAGGCATTTTCCCTCCAAATATTAAGGGGGGGCCTTCATTTGCAAAACTAATTCTCTATCTAAAATAGGTTTTCTCTCTAGCTCTCTCCCTTCTCGCTCTTTCTCTCTCTCCTCTCCTCCCTCGCGTGGCTGCCGCTCGTCAATGTATAGCCCCACGCTGGTGGCCTTGCCATCGCCGCCTCATCCTCCGACTTCCCTCTCCCCTAGCCGTTGTTGTTGATGCTAAAGTTCCCCTTAGTAGTCATCCGATCGGTGCACCCCAAGCCATCTGCGAACCAGGCTCAATCACCGACGTGGAAACTAGTGAGCCTTCTGGTGGCTTCACCAAACCAACTGGCGGTCCGATTACCTCCTTTGGTGGTCCAACCGCCATCGACCTCTTTGTTTAGGAGCTCCTGACCCTCTGGTGACCGAAGCTTAGTTACAAAGCCACCAAAATAGTTCAAGTGGCATAGTTTCCATGTCGACATTCAAGACTGGTCCAATTTGAGACTGGTTCAACTAGGCCATCGAATTGGTGGTCCAGCTAATCTCGATCTAGTCCTTTGGTGGTCCATGATGATCCGATCTGTCTTGGAGTTTCGATCACATTTCGACGATGATTATTTCGTCCAATTACGTCTAAATTAAAGAAAAACGCAAAGGTAGGCATCCTCAATCTCGAATCCGATGAGACGAGATCAACGTATCCGATTGAGGCTAGGATTCAAGCTTAGATTTACAAAGTATGGTTTGATCTGAGATTGATGATGTGATTGAGTGATTTGCTATGGTTTGATGGTCATTGAAGATGAACTTGTGGTTGTTTGAACTTAATCTTCATTAATCTACAACTTTGTGCTTCTATGAGTGACTTATTGTTTGGGCTTAAATGAAGTATTAGATGAACCTTTTTGACCCCGATCCATTTTAGGCTTAGAAAATAGACTTCAAGAGCTTCGATTTGATGGGTTGCACGTCCCAAACAAATGTCATTAGTCACCAAAAAACACCTCAGTTGATTCTGCAGTAGTTATAGGTTGTTTTACGTTTTTAACTTGTTCCGATTTTTTATTTTGTTATTTTCGTACTGATTTTTATGATCGGATTCAGAAAAAGATTTCTTCGCGAGATTTTTGCATGTCTTAAGTATGTCATATGTTTTTTGCCAGATTTTTCAGAGATGTTTTGGTTAGGTAAAATCGTTTAGAACCAACCCTAGGTAGATCTACCCTGCACTAGGTCCGCATTGCATTTGTGTAAAATTGACCTAGTAGATGAGTCCATTTGACTTTATGATCATCATGAGACTTGAAATACGTGTCGTGTATGTTTTAGGATACATGATTCGCATGATTTGATCATCATTTGATACGTCAATTACATGTACAATCATGATTAGTTACTGCTGTTACTACTACAATTAGTACATGTCATAGCATGCATCTGTATTACTATTTTCACATAGGTTTGTGTGATCTCAATAAAGTCTCGATATCCTCAAAAAAAAAAAATTCATCATTGTGTGTTCTATATGTAGAATTTTTCCTTAGATTTTTGCATGTCTTTAGGTAATCAAAATCAAGCATGTTCTATGACGTTTGTGCTAGTTTAAGGGTTTATCACAAACATACATATTGGGTCTCTTAAAGACCAAATCGTGCATCAATGCCTTCTCAACATTTAAAATATGTATTACAAGCTTCATGTTCATATATGGCGTGTCATGATTGAACCTCATTTGGTATGCAAACATCATGTATCAATTAGGCTAATTGCAATTGAAAATCGTCAAGCGTGTCATTTTTAGTTCTAAGTCATTTTGCAATGTAGATGACTTGTATGATTTCTTGGCATCCTGACTTAGGGTTAGATGTGTTACCTGAATCATTGTTGCATCCAATCCTTCATCATGTACGAGTTTAATCTCACCCATGCATTGCTTAAGTAGTCTTTTCAACTTTTAAATGTATACCATGTTTTGATTTGCAAATGGTTGATTCGCATGTTGTCATGAACACTGATTTTCGAATATTGAATTGACCTTGATTAGACCTAGACCCTCCTAGGAAGTCATAGGGCTCGTCTAGATCTTTCAAATGCCATTGATTTTGTGTGATTTTCTCACCATATGTCCCCTTTTCCATTTTTTCCAAGTTAGTTTAGAAATTTGACTCAGGTTAAATTCGGAACCCCTATTTTACCCCTGTTTAGTTAGACTATTGTTATTTTTGTGTGATTTTTAAGGGAGAGATTTTTTAGTCGAACCCTTAACAAACTTTGATTGTTACTTCTTTATCTTCATATTGTGAAATTTCACAATTTTTAGACCCTGTTTACTAGGTCAAATCTCAATCGCAATGGCATGTTACCCTGCTGTTTTCTGGAATTTCTAATGCAATGTTGAACTTCATTGAATTTTTAAAAATGCTTCCGCAACTCATTTCAGAAAACTTTCTTAATAAAGTTTGTTTCTTGTGATATCATGCATACTGTGTAATTTTCTTGGGACGATTTAGCAATGGGCCCCCTTCCAATTTTGCTGATTCTGCTTGTCTTGTTTGTGATGTTCCGTTGAAAACCCTTGCTGTGATTTGCCATTAGGACTTTTTAGGATGACTTGATGTGGAATTAGGGTTCATCATCTTCATGAAATCCATTCCAAATTATTTAGTCTTCATTGTCAAAAATTTCAATAAATGAAATGATCTTCTAATGAGATTTTCTCCAAAATTTATTTGAAATGTTGATTTTGCATATCAAAATGAATTTGGTATATGTGATGCTTCGACATCAATTGTTTAGAATCTTTAAACTTTTGATTTGACATTGGAATTGTCAAGGTTTTGACCATAATTAGAATAACCACAATGTCTATGAGTGCATGATATGCGAGCCATACACTTGCCTTGGCAATTAAATGCATTCTATAGCCGAGATGTTTCTTTGTCCAAATGTTTCGTTTCCTCTCTTGACGTTTCAAACATATCCCAATCTTTTGAAGCATCACATAAACCACATATGCATGAAACCATTCCATTCGTTAGAAATGCTTGTGAATGTGATTGGCGCATATCAATTGAATAAGTGACCCGTCATCGGTTCACTAAAAAATGTTTGATTATTTGGGAAATGAGGCTCATGGGCCTGTTTGTGTGTTTAATTCATGCTTATACTTGTGGATGTTAGATGGAGGCTTAAGAGCAATGCCCGATACCATGAGACAACCTTGGGACTCACCTAGATCGTGTCTTAGAGACTTCTAAGCATTAGTGACCATGCAAGAACACAAATGGTCCCTGGTCACTAATGGCTGTAAGTCATAAAAATGAATTGGGGTATGTCACGCCCCGAACCCCGAGCGCGTGCCCATCCCTTGGTGGTGGATAAAAATTTGCAACTTCCCAGGACGAGTTGCTGACCCTTTCATTTTAATGCACATGCGGAAGTGAATAATAAATCCTCTGATAGTAACCATCTCGGGATAGAAAAGCAGGGCAACAAATTCACAAACAAACATGCTTTTATAAACATACTGAGTCATGTACAAAGTCTATAACCAAAAGACTTCAAAAGCCTAGTTCTCAAAAAGAAGTTGTCCTATCTGACCTACTCTTCGGATCACCTCAACTGGGCTCCAGACCTTCCACTCTACGACCCTGAAAATTTAGCCCACGACGAGGTGAGATATAAATCTCAGCGAGTTCATGCTCTAAATCCCTATTAGGAGGGTAATACGCCAAGAGGCGTCCTAACCACACAATCATACAACCACAGGGACTTATCTCGTCTTAGATCCACCCTGCAGGTCAGCACAGTTCATATACATCATGCATAAAATCGATGCACGCAACAATTGAAACGCCTTACTCAACTCAATAAATCACAAGGGTCCTGATTATGGGGTCAAATCGTTATGACACATCCCATACCATGTCACACAATTTTGTCCCATAATTCGACGCATGTATTTCACTCAACATGCGTTCCAATTGATAATTACACCCCTCTAGGGTATGGCTTACTTGAAGTTCGGCGGTCTACTAGCGTAGCCAGGCATCGTCTCACCCCATTGAGCACGGCTACGTCTCTCAAAGACGGCTTTCCCGAAGGAGTATAGGTCCAAACTCTACTGCGACCCAAATCCCATATAGGGTAACGTCCAGCGTAAACGCTTGGGACAGGTTCTCTTAACCAACACACGACAATTCAATCTCGGCCCAAGACACCGTGCATGGCACTCAAATGCCTCAATTAAATTAGTGATCCTGACCTATTTTCTTCGTATTAAAAACACCCGGTGAAAATAGTCGTGTGTGGGTACACGGTCAGATTGGACCCGGAAAATTCATAACATTCTTTTTAAAATCCCACTAGTTTATATAGTATATGAAACCATTTTCGGTGTTAAAACCCGACACTCGAGATTTTCTGAATAAATATCGAAATTCACCAATTTTGGAATTAAATACTCAAAATTCCAATCGGCACTTAATTTGCACAAATTAACACAATTTCAAAAATTAACCAATCCATTGCAATCAGCACGAAATTCTGGTCACTGGCTATCCCAGTCTAATTTCCGGAAAAATATTTATTAATTAATTAATTACCAAAATTAAATAAATAATAGCAATTAATTATCATAAATACTAACCTAGGCTGAAATTGCTAAATTAACCGCCTAAACGGGCCGGGAAAATTCCCGAACATGTCTAGATAAATAGCACATCCTATCTAGGCCTTAATTAATTTAATCTAACCACCTAACATGCATAATTAACTAATTAAATCACTAATCTAATCTAACTAACCACATAATCTCTAATTAACTTAAAGTAAACACCCCTTAAACGTCATTATCCTACTAAGTAGAGTTTAGTGCATAAACTCACCGGTTTAGCGCGAAAACTGGTTTACCGCAACGGCGGCGCGACGGCGGCCGAAACCCAAACTTTCGGCTGCGTCAACAGACACTTGGACCAGGCCAAAAAGGCCTTGCAAGCCCACAGCAACTGCTGGGCTTGATCCTGGGCTTAGGCTGAGATGCTGAAGATCACGGGCTGGGCTGCTGAGTTGATTTCGTGGGCTGCAGCTTGGCTTTGAGTGGGCTCGACTGACTTTGCTAGCGTGGGCTAGCTTCTTGGGCTGCTGGCACGAGCGAACTGGGCCGAGCAAAGAAGCAACAAAGGCTGTTGCTGAGCTGTGGATGAAAGATGGACTGCTGGACTAACTTGCATGGGCTTTGCTAGACTGAAGATGGGTTAAGAAGAAAATTGCGGGCTCGAGAAACTTGCGTGGGCTGATTTCGCTGGGGGTGCTGCTTCGGTGGGATGGGCTGCACGAAAATGGAAGCAAGCTGGCAAAGAGAGAGTTCAACGTTGGCTTTGTTGGGTTGAACGGTGGCAGCGAGATGGAGAAGCAACGTAGCAAGGCTGAGCTAGGCTTCGGTGGAGAGGGACGAACAGACAAGTGGCAGCTGGGGGGAGAAGCAGCTTCGACTGAGCTATTGGTGACATCGCGGCTGAAGGAAGGAAATCAATGGAGGATGGAGCATCAAGGAGACAAAAGGTAGTGGGGGACGTGGAAAAGGGGGTGTGGGCTTTGGTCAACTACGGTTTTTGTTGGAGAGAATAGTTGACCGGTGGGATTCTTCGATGGGGATGGCTTCAGTGGCAGAGGAGGATCGGTGGGTGCTGGTTTCTTTTGATGACAGCGGATGAACAAAGATGAAAGAAAAGCAAGAGCAGAGACCGAAAGGGGGTTGCTCTAGCGAGGAAGGGAACGGAGGAGCGTGCGTGAGAAGCCAATTGAGAGGGGAACAAAAGTCAATAATCTTAGCCCTTTAATTGAATGCTTTGGTCCCACCAGCCCTCAATCTAATCGTCTATGTCCCCCAATACTTTCTAGCATATGAAATCCCACAATTAATCCAATTTGAAGCCAAAATTCCAACCCTCAATCTAAGCTCCGAATTTCACAATTTAAGCTTCAATTCCTTCTCCGATTCCCCAATTCGACGTCCAATTTCGTTGAAGAAAAGGCCCACATAATTTCTACAATTTTCTTTCACCAAGTAGCTCAGTTTGACAGTAAAAAATCCCTTCAATTCAGCTCGTCCGAATTTCCGTTATTTTCCTAATCGTCTGAAACGATTTCCCGTAAAAATCCTGAACTCTCCGAAAATTCTTCGAAGGATGATTCGACGTTCCTAAAATAAATTGTGACATGATAGAACTTTCAATTTCTGAAATCGGGTTCAATTTCGCAATAAATTTCAATCTGACGCGATTTTAGCATGACCTAACCTACCGAGTAGCTTTTAGGAATCTTTAGTGCAATTGGCCCGTGGTCGATTGTTTTCGATTCACATTGTACATCTTCGACACATTGACGACTCTCAGTTGTCGTGAAAATCTCAAGGTTTCAAATACGGGCACAAGGTACCCAAAACGACAGAAAAATCGATCTAGTGCCAATCAACAAGAATTTTGCAATCAGGTGGAATCACCCATACTTTGATCACATATCTCGAGTTGAGTCGACCTATCTCTGATCTCCGATCGATTTTGATAGTGTCATAATGACCTTTGCAGATTAACACGGTCGAGCAGTCGATTCATGGTCGAATTTTCAAGTCTATTGCATTAAAATCCTTTAATGGCTTTCCTAGATAGTCTAGTTATCTCATGAGTGATCAGTTTAGAGAATAGCACTATGGGCACGTCGATGAAAGTCCGATTCATTTAATCGAAAACAAATCTGAAAATTCAAGATGTCATGGGGTAAGTATATGGAGGGACCGATGCATGAATTGTAAAGGCCGATCTTGAAGCCCAAGTTGATTAATTTTGAATCTTGTTTCAACTGCTCGGTTCCTTTTGATTGTTTCATGGTTGTAATTGATTTTGCTATGAACGATTGTTTCTTTCTAGTTGTATATACCTAGTTACCTAGTCTAGATTTAGGTTAGAATTAGATCAGGCCCTTGGAGATGGAGGCCCATTAAGTCATGAAGATGATGAAAGGCTGATGTCCTTTCCGAATGTATTTTTGTATCAGTTTCACCTGATATATGTTTTGGGTTTCTTGTATTGTATAAACACTTGATGAGATGTTCCACTTTACTTTTGGCCTATCACTTAGGGTTGCATGTTAGATTTACCGCTTTCCCTATAACTGTTCACCTAATCGTTGTTTACTTACTGTTTCATCTTCAAATTTCAATTGTTTGCTTTCTTTTTCTATCTTAGAAATAGACATTGCAAGAAAATGACCATCCACGCGTGAACATTTAGGTAGCTTTAACGACCCGAAAAAGTAAAAAGAAATACATGGACACCTTAGGAAACATGATAAACCATTAGATACCGAAAGGGTGCTAATAGAAACATTAGCATAATCCAAGTCCCCAAATCTAAAATCTCTAGTTGCATAGAAATCAAGGGACAACTCCCGGTTCTCCATTGGGTTCTCTAGCCAACTCCCAAAATTGAGGTTAGTGGCTACTCCCCTCTTTATTAGGTCATTCTAAACAACTAGATAATAAAAATCCACCATGATTTAGCATACTTGATGTGGCAATAGCCCAAAGGATAAAGTGATGACGTCCTTATAGGTGAAGTATACTATCAAAAGGGCTATCGTGGTAAAGAAACCCCTAAATTTGATATCCACACCCGACCTCCTCTCTCAAGGTGTGACGCTCGTGTTAGTATGAATCATGATATTTTCCATTGTCAAGCGAGATACAAGCTTGGGAGAGCTTATGACCATGATCGAACAAACTCACAAATGATTTGTCCCGAAAGGCAAAGTGATGACGTCTTTGTGGATACGAACCGTGAGGGGGCTCTCATGGTCAAGTACCCCTAAGTCTGACCTTTCCCCCTTCTTGGGTCATGCGAGGTTAGGTCGCGATACCAAGAACTCAAGTAAAAGCTGTAGAGCTCGACACTATTTCGATGTTGAGCTTTGGTCATAGAATGAATCTCCCTTTCAAATGCTTTTTGACTTGTGATTTTGACTTCCAATGCTTCCTTAAATTTCTTTATAGCAACGGTTTCACCTGTTTGCAACTGGGCCTTGTAAACACTCCCATGTGCTCCCACACCGAGGCAATATTTGGCATCAACCTCCTCCATGGCTTCAATAATGCTCTCATAGACCATTCTTCCATCAAAGCTCAATACTGCCCATCGATTTTCATTTCTTGTGTCATTCTAACTAGGCTTTGTTTTCCTTAATATTCGGCATACAATTTTGAAATTTCCACAATAATAAGCAACAAAAGTTAAAAACATAAAGTGTGAATCAAAATTAGGAGCCACTTTTTGTTATTGTTTTTCATTATTGCTTTACAAGGGTTGAGACTAGCAATAACTCCACACAAGCCTTTGTTCCCTTGCACAACTTCAATTGTAGCATTCTGAAAGGTTGAGATGTTGGGTATCTCTAACCCATTATATGATATGTCGATGGATGTCAAACTCGCCATATCATCAAAGGTGGACCACAGTTGAACTCAAGAGTTGATTGTGTGAGAGATTGAGTATTTCCAATCTGTGCAATAGCCTGATTTCTTAGGATATTTCTTCGATGAGCAAATTTTGACTCGGATCAAGAACTTGAAGAGACCAAAGATTGCCGATCTCTACACGAATATTGTTTTCAATATTATTCCCATTGAAATTAAGAATTGAAGGTTGCAGCACTCCCCAAGTTCTGTATGAATTGAGCCACTCATGTTATTTCCTGCAATGTTAAGTTTTTGCATACTATACAAGGCTCCAAGTTCTTGAGGAATGTGACCTTCAAGACGGTTGCAATCCAATGAAAGCTCTAGCAATAACTTCAATTTTCCTAGGTTTTTAGGAATTTCTTCAATAATATCATTTGAAGAGAGGACGAGTTTGTGCAACTGATTCTTGTTTCCCAGCTGAGGTGGTATGGTGTCGGAGACTTTATTATTGGAGATTATCAAGCTTGTCAAATTTTTACATTCAAACAATGTTGGTGGCAGCACACCATAAAGTTCATCGTTGCTCAACTCAAGGCAATCCAAATAGGGGAACACATCAAGAGCATGGATCATGTTTTCCTTGAGCAAGTTGTTTTGGAGCCCAACTCTATACAAACTTGAACAATTTTTCAGGGGGATAGGTCCAGTGAAGTGGTTGTTTGATGCAGAAATATTTCCAAGAGCTTGGCTACTACATATTTCTCTTGGCAATTGGCCAAAAAAATTGTTGTTAGCTAGCTGTAGTTTTTTTAAGAATGTGAGATTATTCATCTCGGTGGGAAGGAAGCCCCCCGGATTATCATAATATAGAATCAAGTAAGGTATCCTAGTTTTCCAATCTCTTTCGAGACAACTCATTTTGGCCAAGGTCAAGAAACTCTAAATTGCTCAAGTTCCCTATTGAAGAAGGGATAGAACCAGAAAGCTTATTGTTGAGAAGGCTAAGAAGATTTAGATTGTTCAAGTTCCTTATGATGGACGGGATAGGACCAGAAAGCTTATTATTTTTAGGGAAAGGAAGTTTAGATTACTCAAGTTTCCTACAATTGACAGGATAGGACTTTTTAAATCATTTAATTTCAGTTGAAATAAGTGAGGGATCTCATTCCTCCAACTTTCGAAGGTATGGGGCCAGAAAGTTGGTTATTATGAAGGTAAAGAAATGCCAAATGACTCATCTTTCCTAGAGTTATAGGGATAGAATCATTCAGATGGTTTATTGATAAATCAAGTTCAATGAGAGACCCCAACATTCCTATTTCCTTTGGAGTGGCCCCAATGAGTTGATTATTTAAAAGTTTAATATCATGAAAAACCTCAAATTAATACATCATGACAGGTTTACCACAAAATAATTTTTGATCGTCAAAAACTCCAAACAGGTACATCTTTGACAAATTTACATCAAACCAGTACCTCTATGACAAATTTACTCTTTATTAGTTTTCGTTAAATCTTACCTTTAAATTGTTGAATTGGATTAGATGTGACAATTGACTGGTGTACCAGTTTGGGATTTTACTCTTCGTTTGTCATAATTATACCAGTTTTGTGATTTTTTGTAATATTAATCCAATTTAGCAGAGGGTATATTTGTCACAAATGTATTAGTTTGAGGTTTTTAACTGTTAAAAAATTAGTTTCGGATAAATTTATCATAAAACTACCGATTTGGGGTTTTTTGTTGTCATTGGGAGTAAATTTGTCATAAGTGTATCGGTTTAGGATTTTTCATTATGAAAAATTAGTTTGCGATAAATTAGAGTGCCGGACACCTGGAGTGCCAAAACTTGGCACGGAGAGACACTTACGTGCCAAAAGTTAGAAAAGTGACACTTCAGTGTCAAAATTAGAGCGAAATTAATCACTTAAGTGCCAACAAAGTGAGAAAAACAGGCTAAAATGCTGACGTTGCAATTTTCTGGCAAGGTAAGTGCAAAATGACATTGTTTTGCACGCTGACGTGGCTAGACAAATGCAAAAATGACATTGTTTTGCTGCTAACGTGGTAAATAATTAATATATAAAATTAATTAAATTAAATTTAAAACTAAATTTATTTAAAACATTTAAAAATTTAAAAAAAAAATGGGAAGGGAGGAAGAAGGTGGGTGAGAGCTCGCAGGCCCTCGCCGGTGACCTCGGTTGACCCTCCCCGACCGTCGTCGGCCCTTCTCAAGCAACGGCAGGGGAGGCGGGCGGCGACGAGGGCTCAGCCCTCAGCCGCCTTCTTCCTCCCTCCCTTTTTTTAAAAAAAAATTTATTTATTTATTCATTCATTTATTTATAATTTAATTTAATTAATTTTTATATTAAAATTTTAAATCCGCACCAAAACGACGTCATTTTTGCGTTTCTTTACTGAGTTAACTCTCCAAAAAGCCACGTAGGCCAGCAATAATAATAAAAAATTGCCACGTAGGATTTCTGGCGAGGTTCACCGGAGGTGGCACTTAAGTGTCCAACTTTTCAAAAAAAGTGTCACTTTCCTAACTTTTGGCACTTAAGTGTCCATTCGTGCCAAGTTTTGGCACTTAGGGTGTACTTCTTTCGCAATAATTTTGTCGTAGGTGTACAAGTTTAGGGTTTTTCGTGATATTAACCCTATTTAAAAGCCGCACCTTCCACAAGCTGCTCATGTTTCCAATGAAAGAAATAATTGTACCGATGTTAAGGTTGTTCATTAGGTAGAAATAATTGAGAGATTTGAGCAGTCCTATTTCTTTAGGGATAAAACCGGAAAGCTTATTATCCGAAAAGCATAGACCCGATAAGTTTGTTAAACTACCTATCTCTTTGGGAATTGGGCTAGTGAACAATTATTCGAAAGGTTGAGAACTCACAAAGATCGCACCAACCCAAGTTGAGTTGGAATGTTTCCTAAAAGGTTATTTTGTGACAAGTCTAGATGAGTAAGCTTGGCAAGATTAGCCATGCTAGGAGAGATGTTCCCTAAGAGTAAGTTGTTGGCAAGGTTAAGGGTGACCAACTTGGGCAATTGGATTGAGATGATGAAACGTACCGTCATGGCAGAATTTGAAAGGTTCAAGCCCGAGACTCTTCCAGGAGGATTACGACCGATTCCGTGCCATGAACGAGGGTTGCTTCCATTCTGATCCCGACTCTGGTCATCTAGTTCAGACTTCCATGTTAGGAGTGCTTCCAGTTCCTCATTTCTGATTTGGTTACTAGCACCAGCAAGGGCCACTTGAGAAGGGCTTCTAGATGAAGCAAGGCAAGGCATTTCTTGCATGAGCATGAGAAGGACATAAGCGAGGAACAATAGCGAGGGTTGTTTTTGAGATGAGGCCATGGCAAGTTGTTTAGGTTGTTTGGGGTGACTTCTTTGGTTCTTTCTAGGCATATGTGTTGAAATGGACCAAGTACAGCTCACGCTTTTATAAAATAATTGAACCATCAAGTCAACAACCATGTCAATAATCACTTCTTCTCGGGGAAGGCGAAATTACACAAAACTCTTCATAATTTGGAGGATAGTATATGTTGGCTCCTGAACTTTCAGCTGTTATGCAATTACCTCATAAACTTTCGTTTTGCTAAGGCTATTGACCTTCCGTTATATTTTCCACGGCAATTCTATGGAACAACACGAAGTACGTCAGATATTAAAAAAAAAAAATTACCGAGGCACTTGTGTTTCAAAAAGTTGCGTATAAACATCCCTTGTCGGTGCAAGGTGACACGTCCAATGATTTTTTGGTATATTTTCAATTAACACTGTCACAGAAAAAAAAAAGGTTTGGTAAAATTATCAACTATAAATCTATATTTCCCCTTCTATGAATAATATGATCTCTAGTGTTTCAGAATTCAACAATTAGGGAAATGATTGGAAGGCAAAGGTCAGAGTCAACACGCCAATTCAATTATTGAAAGGCCCTATCTCAACTGGAACTTGAAGGCACAGGCCATGTTCAACCTCTTCTCTTGGACCCATGTTGCCTTTCTTCACGTGTCTTCATGTAGCATACATATAACGTGTTAGATCCAACTCTCGCATACCCACTTTCCTTTTGGACCTTTTCTACATTTCTTACTTTTCCGGCGTAATTAGTCGGCCGTTTGAAGGAAATATCAATCTCAATCGCTGTTCTATGACCTTGTCCTTTGGATATGCGATCAGGAATTTGTGGATCGATGCTAACAATTCCCCTTTTAAACATCTTTTGATCTGTGCTTTTGCGGAGTTAAATGGATCTGACGAGTAAAGGCAAAAAGCATCATCGAATTATTGATCATCTAAATTGACACTTGACGGAGACCAAGTTGTACGTGTAGAGGACTAAATTTGGCAACCTTTCCGAGAGCATATAAATTCTTCATACAACTAATGTACAAATGTCATAAAATCCAAGTCGAGTTATTACTCTTTGATAATTTGAAGTTTGAGTTTACATACTTGGTTGCACAGTTTTACGAGAGAGTGAGAGAGGTAAATCACTATAGTCCTAGTGAACGAGAGAAACTTTCCAAAATTTTTCCCTCTGAATTTTGTGGATAGTACGCGTTTATCTCTAAACTTTCAAGTGTTATAAAATTACCTCCTAATCTTTCATTTTTGTCAAGGCCGTTACCGCCCGTTACATTTTCTGCTAACATGAGTAATGGACATCGTAAATCTAATCCGCGTGGCCCTTTATTTTCAAAGACTTGTTAATCTTCTTCAGAGCAAGGACCGGGATGGAAGTCAGCTACTCAAAAACATAATATTGCCAAAATACAATCCCAACCTTTATTAAAAATGACGAACTCGTCGGCCAAAAAAAACATGGAATTCAAGAAATGCACAAGAAAGACCTATTTTCGATTTTCTTTTTCGTCTCGAAAATGCTGATGTTGTTTTGAGCTATATTTCCTCTTTGGTATTTGATAGAAATCGTTATATTAAATGCGTAAGCCATTGTCAAGAAAGTGATGGTGATTTTGGAGAATTTTCTTCCACTCGGTGAAACACGACAAAGAGAAAGACTGGACAAGTTCCCCATGTACCTATAGCATGAAACACGAGTTCAATGCTATGGGAAAATGGTCGAGCTTTATATATAGAGCATATCTTTTTATAAGTAGGGCGTCGCCATTTTTTATTTTCGATTGTTAGGTCTTTCTCAGGGGTCCCTTGTTTTCATTGATCGATTCATGGCGATGTACCTTTATTCCATAAACAGACGACATTATTCTGAAATATGAATTTCAAATTGCTCGATGAATTCTATAGATACAAATACACACTTGATAAATAAATAAAAATCATCATTAGAGACCTGGTATTTACCCGATAGACTTATTTGATGTAGAAGTCAAAAGCATTACCAAAGGACTTTTCTTATGCTTGCAAGGCACAAGAAAAGAGTGGAGCGCTTTAATTGATCCCGCCTTCTAATGAAGTAATCCACGATGACTTGAATAGATTCTCCCTTCGATGTCTTACATCGTGTGCCAAGCTCGTCTGCATCTTTGATCACGTGTGGCTTCCAACGGATATGGTTAAGGAGTATAGAGAGACAATATAATAGTGATAAGTCGAGTCGCGGATACTAGACAAGGGTATATTGAAAAGACCTCAACTTGAAAGCTATCTCATTGGAAGAGGCAATAGTGAAACCACTCACTCCGGATTTTATAGACCAGAGAGGGCCATTTGACCAACACCTGTTATGAAGTAGCCAATTGTCATGGCATGTAGCCACCTGTAATAATTAGATCACCACCTATTGACCAAAATCCGACAGCCAAAATAATTCATGCTAAATATTAAGTAAAAAATTTAGGCCGGCTTGTTCTTCCTCATTTTTTTTTTTTTTTTTGGTTGAAGTTCTTCCTCATTGAGTACTTTCCCATATGCACTTTTGTTGTAACCTTTCTTTTATGTAAACCACCAAGAAAAAATAATGGATTATTAAGCATAGTACTAAGCATGGAATATCCCAAGCCTTACTTATCATATTTTGGTATGATTTATCTTATCTTTTTGGAACCGTCACTAATTAATAGGGTCGATTAGATATCCAAATAAAATGGGGAGTATATTTTACTTCTATGAACTAGAGATTCAGTGGATATGAGAACATGATTACGCTAAATTAATCTAGCAGTCCTTTGGCACCTTTTCTCTTTATTTCGAAAATGTTTTTGCGAGCAGTATTGGCCAATTTAATCCTAAGCCATTAACATGTGATAAGTGATGATGAGAGCGTGCAAATAAGAAAGTAACACCCAATAATCAAAGCATATAATTGGGAAGAAGTACATCCTAAGTGCCAAAACATAGTACGGAGGGATACTTAAGTGTCAAAAGTTAGAAAAGTAACACTTAAGTGCCATTTTTTTTTTTAAGTGGGACACTTAAGTGTCACCTTCGGTGAACCCCACCAGAAATCCTATGTGATAATTTTTTATTATTTTTGTTTGCCTATTTGGCTCGCCAAATAGCTGATTTAGAAAAGAAACGCAAAAATGAAGTCATTTTAGCGCGAATTTGAATTTTAATATAAAAATTAATTAAATTAAATTACAAAAAATAATTAAAATTTTAAAAAATAAAATAAATAAATAAAGGGGAGGAAGGAAGAAGGCGGCTGAGGATTGAGCCTTCGCCGTCGTCGCCTCCCCGCCATCGCCGGGAAGGGTCGGCGACAGTGGGGGGAGGGTCGGCCGAGGTCGCCAAGCCTTGGCCAGGGGCTAGTGACCCTAGTCCACCCTTCTCGATGAAGGCGGGGAGGCGACAGCGGTGGCGAGGGCTCAGCCCTCAGCCGCCTTCTTCCTCCCTTCCCCATTGTTTTTGCATTTGTCTAGCCACATCAACGTGCAAAACAACATCATTTTGCACTTATCTCGCCGAAAAATTGCCACGTTAGCATTTTGACCAAATTTTCTCATCGTTGGCACTTAAGTAATCCATTTTACTCTGATTTTGACATTTAAGTGTCCTTCCGTGCCAAGTTTTGGCACTTCAAGTGTCCGACACTCCATATAATTGATTGCAAAAAATTTAAATTATTTGGATGCACTAAGCAAAAGCAAAGCATATCACTATCCATTGCAAACTATTATTTAGAAAAATATGAAGACAAAATGCATGAATGCTATGCATGATTGTGCATATGTTAATGACTACCTAATATGCATTCTATACTAAGTTTTTTTGGTATTTTCCTCATATATCAACATGCATAATTTAAGAAGATGCACGAATGACTCGGTAAACTGTACTAGTTAAAATGCTAAGCCCTTAATTTGACGGTTAGTGAGAATGAGAGTAGTTACGACCTTCAAATGAAGAGCAAACAAGGCCGACTGTGGAAAGTTTTGTTTACACCGATGGTGTACTTTATATAGTTGCTCTTTTTTAATTGGCTCTTGTTTATAAGCGTATGAGAGGTACCTATGCCTAAAAATTTTCAAAACTACTAATAGAGTTTGGGAGGAAGGCAATTTCTTCCAATCAATGAAAGAGAAAATTATGGCCTTTTCCCTCCCTTTAGATTCAGGACTTTTTCTTTGGTAGTATTGTCAATCTCTCGGCTTTCCTTACCTATTCATTTATTATATACTAGCAAGATGATCGTGCATTATACGAATCCAAGACTATATTCTTTATATCATTCTCAAAGTTTGTTGTCAATCCATTTTATATTAATTGTTATGTCAAGTTAATTATTAGATATGCTAAATGTTGATTGGATTTTTTTGTATGAAAAAAGGATTAAAGCCGAATATAAAAATTTAACTTCATACTACTATTTCTATTTTATTACCTAACAAAACATGAAGTAAAGCTATAAGAGGAAATGCAAAGAAACTAGTATCCAAGTGTTTGTCGATTCTAAGATTAGCAAGTTATTTTCCAAAGCTATTTTCTTCCAGAAAGTTATGTTACACTTTAATCTCAAAGTAAGAGTGTAGCAATCTTCTGATATCCTTAAGCAAAGTAGGTGTGACAGCCTGATTTTCGATTCTGTTTTCGATTGAATGAATTGGGCATTTCATCGACACGCCTATGGCCTTTTTCTCTGAGTTGGCCACTCACGAGATAACTAGTCTATCAGGTGAAGCCGTTAATGAATCTAAACGCGACCGACTTGAGAATTCTATCAGAAATTGACTGCTTGACCATGCTAATTTGCAAGAGTCAATACGACACAGTTAAAATTGGCTAGAGATCGGAGATATGTCGATTCGACAGAGGCAAGTAATTAGAGTATGGGTGATTCCACATAATTGCAATCAGAAATTGACTGCTCGACCCTGATAATTTGCAAGAGTCAATACGACACCGTTAAAATTGACTAGAGATCGGAGATATGTCGATTCGACAGAGGCAGGTAATTAGAGTATGGGTGATTCCACATAATTCGCGTCGAACGGCACTAAACAGATTTTTCTGCCAATTCTATACCCTGTGCCCGTATTTGAAATCTCGAGATTTTCACAACAACTGAGAATTGCCTATGAGTTGAAGATGCACAATGTGGATCGAAAATAATCAACAATGGGTCAAATGTGCTAAAAATTCCTAAAAGCTACCCAGTAGGTTAAATCATGCTAAACTCGCGTCCGGTTGAAATTAACCACAAAATTGAACCTGATTTCAGAAATCGAAAGTTCTGGCGTATCATTATTTATTTTAAGAACGTCGACTCATCCTTCGAAGAATCTTCGGCGAGTCCGGATATTTTGGCGAAAAATCGAAATTCGGCGAATTGAACCGGGAAATTCGGATGGGTTGAATTGAGTGCACTGTTGGCCTTCAAGTTGGATCAAGTGATGAGGAAAATTATGGATTTGAGTGTGGGCTTCCTCCTTGGCAAATTGGCCATTGAATTGAGGCCAATTGGTGTGATATTGAGTTCAATTGAAGAGGAAATTGGTGAAATTCGTATGCCATGGGGGGTGCAACATTTCAGCTTCAAACTTGGCTTGTTGGGGAAGCTTGAGGAGGGAAATGGCAGCTGATAAGGGCTGGTGACTTTGGGGGCCAAGGCATGATTAATTTAGATCTTTTTCCTTGACTTTTGTGGCTCTTGTCCCCCTCAAGCCAGCAGTAGCCTATCTTCTTCTTCTTCTTCTTCTTCTTCCTTGCTTCTTTGTGTTCCATTGTTGTTGAAAAAGGAGTAGAGAACTAGTAGACCAGCCAGCCCCTCCATCCCTGCTGCCCATCAACCGCCAAGCCCTCTCACCGCCCGCCGGTCGTCGCGAGCCAGCTCCCCGCGTCCCCCGCGTCCCCCGCTGTTCCGAGCCCTCCATTCGCCCACGTCGCAGCTCATCGAGCCACCTCTGCCCGCCGTCCGTCGCTCCAGCTGGCCCCTGTTGCCGCCTAGCCCCGCTTGACCGTCCATCACCCTCCTTCTCCTCGAGTCGTGCCTCGAGCCAACTCGCCTCAGCCTTGGACAGAAGCGAAGCCAGCAACACACCATGAGGTTTGCTGGGCTTTTTCAAGCCTTTCCCATCCTCCCTTGGCATCACCGTAGGCCCGAGTCTCGCTTGCCTCTGCGTCGCGGTCGTTGTAAACTCATCGGCTCACTAATCCGGTGAGTTTACTTGCTAAACCTTACTTAGGGGGTTAATTATGCTTAGGAGAGGTTTAGATTAGTCTAAGTGAGATTAGGGTATTTATTTAGCTTGGTTAGCTAATTAGATTAATTAGATAGGTTAATTAGGTGATTAGTTAGTTCAATTAGGTAGTTTAATTACATTAGATGTAGCTAGGTTGGTTAGATTAATTTAATTAGTTTATTTTTGTGGTTATATTAGCTTAGGTAGATTAATTAGCGAATTATTTAATTATTTTGCATTTATTTAATTATTTTGTAATTTATTTAATTATTTATTATTTTCTGGAAATTATACCGGGATAGCCGTGTAACATCCTAATTTTCAGGTTCTATTTCGATTGAATAAGTAGGGCTTTTCATTGGCGCGCCTATAGTTCTTTTCTCTGAGTAGGCCACTCACGAGATAACTAGCCTATCAGGTGAAGCCGTGAAGGAATCTAAACGCAATAGACTTGAGAATTCGACCAGGAATCGGCTGCTCGACTGTGCTAGTCTGCAAGGATTATTACGACACTGTCAGAATTGATCAGAGATCGAAGATAGGTCGATTCGACTAAGATATGTGATTAAAGTGTGGGTGATTCCTCCTAATTTCAATATTCTCGTCGATCGGCACTAAACCGGTTTTCTGTCGTTTTGGGTATTCTATGTTCGTATTTGAAATCTCGAGATTTTCACGACAATTAAGAGTCGCCAATGTGTCGAAAATGTACAATGTGGCTTGAAAATAATCAACCACAGGTCAAATGCGCTAAAAATTCCTAAAAGCCACCCAGTAGGTTAGGTCACGCTAAAATTGCATCAGATTGAAATTAACCATGAATATTGAAATTTCTGTTATGTCACAAGTCATTTTAGGACCGCCGACTCATCCTCCGAAGATTTTTCTATAAACCGAGATTTCCGGCGAAAAATCCAAAGTTAGGTCGTTTTGGACTAGAAAAATCCGATGGCCGTTTTTTTTTTTATCGCATTTTTGGGATGCAAGTTGGTTCTATTGGCAAGGAAAAATGTCAATTTGATCGTGGACACCTTGGTGGGATTTATAGACTTCGGATTGAGTTAATTTGAAGGAGAATTTGTGGGGAATTGAATCCAATTTGAGGGAAAATGTTCCAAATTCGTAGCCCCCCATGGTGTGCAACATTTGGACCATTTGGTAGGGGTGTCAGGAACCGAACCGAAAACCGAATCGAACCGAACCGAACTGAAAAAATCGATTTTTTCGATTCGGTTCTTATTAAAAACCGAAATCTCTTTTATCGGTTCGGTTTTTATCGGTTAACCGAACCGACCCGAACCATGAACCGATAAAATCAAATCTTCGATTTATTCTCTCCCGACTCTAGGTTTTATTCTCTCCCGACTTTGGCCCTCTCCTCTCATCTCGTGTCTCCTCTTGGTCGGCTTGGAGGTGCAACGGCGATGGCACGTCGGCGACTGCGACGGTGATGGCGATGACAACGGTGCCAGCGGCAAAGACGACTACTGCGACGGCAAAGGCAACCGATTAAGGGACAGAGCCTTTTTCTTCTGCAAGTCTCTCCTTCGTCCCTCTTCCTTCTACGACAGCAACGACACTGAGAAGAATTTGTAGCGAGCATGTCCTGCGCGCGCTCTGCTCCGGACTAGGGGGCGGCTAAAGTCTCTCCTTCGTCACTTTACACGCTGTTTGGCTAAGACCAGACAAAGAACCACGATCCGAAGCAAATTTCTCGATGTTTCCCGGAGGCATTCTGGCTTGACGACATTGACGTTTGTCCAAATCAACTGGAGTTGCTCTATGTTCGTCCAACTTAGGTATTGCATTTTCTCACACTCGACACGCATGCGCGATCGTTATTGTCATTTCTTTTCGCATTTGGGATGGGAAAAAAGTTAAAGATGGGTTGATACTGGTTGAAATTGGAACTTGGGTCTTTGGTGTTGTGACCACGAAACGTCACCCGAGGGAAGGAAATTGATCAGCGCATGCTGCACACCAGGTGCTTGATGAAATTCCCGAGAAGGGTCTTGCTGTTCTTTGTGGCGAAGAGCTTCCTTACTCATTTGGTTTAGTCCCCTATCTTCTTAGTAGGAGTTCAACGATGGGTCTTGTGGTTTCTGCACCGAGATGATTCTTTTTATCTTCGTAGTTGGTTGAAATGATAACCCAAGTGAAGCTATTTATCTCACATGCTCTTTTCATTTTTCCCTCGTTGAACTTTTTTGGGTGTTCCCCTTTTGAACACCTTTTGCTTTCTTATGCTCTGATATCGTGCTCTGGAAAGATGTCGATTGACGTGCCTTTTTCCTCTTCTATGATTATGATGGAGAAGAAAAGCATGAAGATCTTCTCTCTTCAAATTAAAAATCGAGGTTTCTATGTTGAGCTGGACTCTGGTTGAATCTAAGAAAAAGTTGGTGTTGTCAAATGTTGAGGCAAGTTCTCAATATATAATGTGTGCCTAAGCATGATGATCGAAATGATGGGACTTGGCCCTATGAGTTTCTACTCCAAACTGGGTTCTGTAATTCAGTTCTGTGAGTGATCGGAGTATGGAGTGCATAAATAGATTGAAGAAGGCCAGTCTTTGTTTGGTTTCTTTCGTGGTGAATATGAACTGATGTGGGTTATATTTTTTGCAGTGAACCTTCCATCCTTCTATTTTGAAGACCAAAAAAATCTACATTGTTCTTGTCTGGTGCAGGGTCTTAGCTTTTCTTGTTGTAAGTGCTGTTTTCATTTAAATCATCTCATTTATAGTAGCGTGTGCATTTTTTGGATTGGAAGAGTGATCGGGATATCAAATAGGAAAGATCAAGCTGTTAGTTCTTATTGCATTGCTAGTCCTAAACCTTATTTTTATTTTTCGACAAATAATGCAGGCTTCTCAGATTCTTTGGATCATCACATTTTATTCTACACAGCTTCCAGGTCCTAACTATCAGTGCCGTGAGGTAGAGTCTCATTTTTTTTTATAGAAGTTTGTTCTAGCTATTCACAAATATTTGTCATCTTTTTGTTATTTTGAGTCTTAAGGAATCAAGGAATCATTTACTTTGTTTCAGTTGGAGTGCAAGGAATCATATTTGCAAAGCCAAATATACAATGAGTGAATCTTTAATAAGTGAATCTAGCGGTACAAATAGAAGGAGGTTGAGATCTATTGTATGGGAACACTTTAAAATGATAGAAAATAGCCAAGACAAAGCCGAATGTCTATATTGTGGGGCTGTTATTGGTTGTTCTACTACTCAAGGGACTAGTGGGATGCATAATCATTTAGGTAGATGTAAGAATTATCCATATGCGAACGTGGAGAAAAGGCAAAGAAGTGCCTCGAATGAATCTGTTGGGGTTGGTAGTTCTATTTCAGCTGGTCCTTAGAAATTTGATCAAGATGCTAGTCGAAAAGATCTAGTGGCGATGTTTATTATTGGTGAACTACCCTTCAAGTTTGTGGAACTTGAGGCATTTCGGAAATTCGTGAGTAGAATCCAGCCAAAGTTTTTAATCCCTTCAAGAAACACATTAAGGGAGGACTATTATAAGTTATACCTAGAGGAAAGAAGCAAATTGAAAAAATATTTTTCCGATACTTCTCCAAGGGTTTGTCTTATGACTAACACGTGGACTTCATGTCAAAATCTAAGTTACATGTGTCTTACTGCTCACTTTGTAGACACTGATTGGAAGTTGCAAAAGAAAATTTTGAATTTTTGTCAAATCACAGGACATTCGACTGAGATTATAGGGAAAGGAGTTGAGAAATGCTTAACTAGTTGGGGGATCAAAGGCATTTTTTCTATCAATGTTGATAATGCTAGCTCCAATGATTTGAGAGTTCAATACTTGAAGAAAATATTTAACTCTTGGAATGCTCTGATATTATCAGGTGAGTTACTCCATGTGAGATGTTGTGCTCATATTTTCAGTTTGATTGTGAGAGAAGGTTTCAAAGATATGGATGATTCCATTGTTAGAATACGCTCAGCTGTATGTTATGTGAGATCTTCTCCTTCGAGATTGCAATGATTTAAGGAGTGCATTCTGCTGGAAAATATTGATTCCAATAATCTTGTATGTTTGGATGTGGAGACTCGGTGGAATTCAACATACCTGATGTTGGAAGTGGCCTTGAAGTTTCAAAATGCTTTTATCTCATTAGATATTCAGGATAGAAGATTTGCTTAAGAGCTTTCCAAGGTGAGAGGTTTGCCTACTGATGATGATTGGGATTATACCCATCGATTTCTTCCTTTCTTGAAGTTGTTCTATGATGTGACTTTAAAAGTATCGGGCTCTTCTTACGTCACTTGCAATGATATGGCAAAAGATGTCTATGGGATTTATATGATGATTGATAAATATTGTGGGGATGAGGATAAGTGTTTGCAAGAAACAGCCAAGAGAATGAAGATCAAGTTCAATAAGTATTTTGGCAATGTGAACAACATAAATCTCACATGGTTCATTGCATGTATACTTGACCCTCGACATAAGATGGAGTATGTGAAATGGATGATTAATAAAGTGTATGACGGCAACCGGGCAGAAACTTTGCGAGATAGAGTGACAAAATCTCTGACATTATTGTTTGAGTAGTATCGCACCGGTACATGCCCCCAAAGCAACGTGAGATTAAAGGGGACAAGGACAGTGAACGTTTCAATGTCTCCTGTGGTTGGTGCGGACATTATGACTGCAATGTATCTTAGCCAAACGGGACAAGAATATGTGGAAGAAAAATCTGAATTAGATAAGTATTTGGAAGAAGGATGTGCACGGTATATCTCCACCTTTGATATATTAAATTGGTGGAAAGTCAATTCTTCCGGATATCCTATCTTATCTTCCATTGCTCGAGATATTTTGGTCGTGCCCATCTCCACTGTAGCATCAAAGTCTGCATTCAGCACCGGAGGTCAAGTACTTGATGTATTTCGTAGCTCCTTAACCCCAATGATGGTAGAGGCTCTTATATGTACTCAAGATTGGCTACGATCAGCACCACTTTCACAATCGATCGAGGAGGACTTAGAAGAACTTGAAAATTTTGAGTCAGGTGAGAAAAAAAATAACCATATTTCAATATTACAATTGATATTTCAATTCTCACTTTTATTGTGAATTTAATGCAGAGTTGTCATCTACGACCATGGACCTGAATTCAATAGCAATTTCTCTTGATGATTGACATGTAAGAATTATCCATATTTATATCTTTCAATATTACAATTGATACTTTGATTCTCATATTCATTGTGAATTTAATGCAGAGTTATACCCGGCTTAGGAATTTGGTCAATTTTCCGGTTTTTATGTTCTCTCTTTGAAAGTTTGGAGGGCCATTTTGCAATTTCAGCTTGTTGATAGAGCTCCTGCAGATTGGGAGATAAAAGTTACCTGGGCTTGTTCTGTTTTTAGAGGAATGGCATTCCCCCAATTTTATAATGTAGAAACAAGACTGAATGTTTCGGCAATTGGTTGACTGGGAGCTTAAGCTTTTATTTTTGTCAAATGATAATTTAAGGTTTCAAAAAAGCCTCAATCAAGTCTCAAGCTCATCTTTGATGGAATTACACGATTGGAAATGGCACGTGGCAAATAGCCAAATATTCCACATGGAAGCCATGTTGGATTTCCTACGCTTCAATTTTACTGGTGGTGAGCACACGATTTAATTGGGACTTCTTAAACAAGTCTTCTGTTGACCAAACCAAAACTTTCAAGTCTAGAATGGACTAAAAATCGGAAACTCTAAGATTTGTTTTAGCACTTACCAATATGTTATTCGGGAATGGGATAAAGTAAATACTTTTTGCCAATAGTTTTTTTTGACACTTATAAAGTTTTTTAGTAATTTATCAATATGGAAAAAATTATTCTTTTTTTTCAATTGAACAATAGAATTGTCTCTTAGAGAATCATCAAGAGAGATTATGTTAAGCAATTGTTTAAATTGGATATCATTATTTGGCCAATGCTTAAAAAAATGGAATGAAGTATATGATCTAAATTGCAAAATCCTCTAAGCTTGAAGTGTAGTAACATATTGAATTTAGATTATTTTGAGTTGAACAAAAGAAAAAAAAAAGCTAAAAACCAAAAACCGAAAAACCGAACCAAACCGAACCCAATTTCGGTTCGGTTCGGTTCGGAAAATTTTTCTAACGATTCGGTTTGGTTCGGTTTTTCAAAAAAACCTAACCAAACCGAACCGTTGACACCCCTACCATTTGGGAGGCTTGTTTGGGAAGCCAAGGGGCTGCAACTTGGCTGAGGATGCTAGCCAAGGTGGTGGGGCAGCCACTTGAGAGCTTAGGATATTTTGGTGGCCCCCTCCTTGACCAACAGCCCTCTTCTACCTTCAGCAGCCACTTTCTCCATTGTTGTGAGTCGTGAGAGCTTGAGAGAACAAAAGGAGAACAGCCAGCAACCGTCCGAAGCCACCGCATGCCCGCCCGAAGCTCGGACAGCCGCCACACACCGCTCGCTCGCGCCGTGTCCCCCATGTGCGTCCCTGCTGTTCCGTGAGTCCAGTTGCATCCTGAGCCTCCTTGGCCACCATCCCTGGTTGTCCAGTAGCTGTGAGTCACTGTCGACACTCGCCAAGCCACCGGAGCTGCCCCTGCTCGCCCGTAGCCACCCACCTAGCCTCCACCGTCTCTCCTTGCTCGTTTTAGCCAAACCAAGTAGCCCTTCGGTCCTTGGAGCAGAAGCCGAACCAGCAAGGGTCTTGAAGGTTTGAGCCCCATTTCAGGTTCCTTCTCGGCCTAGGTTGGTGTTGCCATGGGCTTAGTTGTTGCCCGTCTCCGCATTGTCATCGCCGTGGACTCACCGGATCGCTAAACTAGTGAGTTTACTCACTAAACCTTGCTTATGAGGTTAATTATGCTTAAGGGTTGTTTAGATTAGCTTAAGAATGGATTAGTGCTAATCTAGAATGGTTAGATTAGCCTTAGAATGGATTAGTATTAATCTAATTAGTGAGATTAGCACCATTGATGATGGATTAGTCGAATCCAGTGGACTTCCTGCAGTTCTAATCTCTGGACCCTCGTCATTTGCCATTTTTGTAGATCGAAATAGATTGCGAATTTGAGGTTAATGTCTCTTGAGAAATGTTTTAGACATCTTCATCTACAACATATATTTTACTCAGGATTTTTAGAGATTTAAAAGTATGAGATTTCATCTCTGTCATTTGCAAATAGAATCTCAGACTGTGCTGGAATTTGTGACCTTTTGGGATTCACTGGATTTTTATTAACTTTTAAGGTTCGAATTTCAAAATGGTTTCTTCACAAAAGTTGTTTTTCACATCTTCTAGTTTAACATAGTCAAATTTCAAATTAAATGGACAAGTTTTGGATCTCGAACCAAACTGATTTTGGAAAATAGACTTTTTGGAAACGGACCCAGTTTTGGTATTGGATTGAGCGATTTACTGGGCCAAATCTAGAAGGATCTGGGTTAAGGTTTTTCATGAAAAATGTTCGTTTATGTGTCCTTTGCAACATATTCAAATTTTGGAATTTTCTGAATTTTTTTATTAGATTTATGGATTTGAAATTCAGAGACACGCGAGTGAACCGTTCTGCTGGTTAGGACCGATTATAGTTTTATGCTGGTTCTCGATGCTTACCTTGCTGGAAATTGCACATTTGGTGATGGGGTTGATTTGTGTTATGCCTAAAGGTTATGTGTGATGAGGCGCGAACGGTTATTCCATGGTTGTGGTGTTATTGGTGCAATGCTTGCTGGTTTGTGCATATTTGATGATATGGTTGGTTTGTGACATGCCTAGAACTTATGCTTGATGATCGTGTGATGGTTTATAGTCATGGCAAAGTGACTATTGAATGTCGAGGTGACATAGGGTGTGTTGAGGAAACCCAATGGGTTGTGAGCCGGTAAAGAACTAAGTGCTACACGATAATGAAACCTCGTGTGAGCCACCTCTAGTACCTTATACTGTTGCTTATTGTAGTCAAGGTCTAAGTGATACATGGTGAATTGAGTCGCATGAGAGTCACCTCTAGAAGCCTTGCAGTATTGTCGTCCATAGTATAGGGGCTAAGTTCTACACGATAGAGAGACTTCGTGTGAGTTCCCTCTAAAACTTTATACTAGTGCTTTTCGTGGCCAAGAACTAAGTGCTACACGATAGCGTGATTTCGTGGGAGCCACCTCTCATAACTTGGGCTATCGCTTCTTATAGTCAAGAACTAAGTGCTACATAATAATGGAACTTCGTGGGAGCCACCTCTAGTACCTTGAGCTATTGCTTAGTGTAGTCGAGAACTAAGTGCTACACGACAGTGTGAATTCGTGGGAGCCACCTCTAGTATCTCGTACTATGACTAATTGTGGTCAAGGACTAAGTGCCACGCGATATCGGAACTTCGTGGGAAGAGGGCACTTCTAGAACCTTGAGCCAAGTATCGAGTATTGAGTCGGAATATTGAGTGGGGATGTCGAGTTGAATTGGGAATTTGATTATTGAGAGTGAATATCGGTTGTGGAATGAACCACCGATATGAGTTACCCTCACCTGATTATGGGACGAAATTGTGTGGTATGGAATGAGATGTGTCATAACGATTTGGCCTTATAATCTGGACTCCTATGTTTGATTGGTTTGAAAGTGAGTTGTTTCAATTGTTGTGTGCATTAATTATATGCATTTGTGATATGAACTGTGCTGACGTGCAGGAAGGAACTGAGGCGAGGTAAGTCTTCTGTGTTATGTGGCTAGGCCACCCTTGGGTGTATTTCCTTCCTAATAGGGGTTTAGGGTGTGAACTTACTGAGACAATGTCTCACCCCGTCATGGGTTTAACTTTTCAAGCCCTTAGGTGGTGGTTATGCGCATGATTCACAGAGTCCGAAGGATCGGCGTATGTGTCCAACTAGTATGTCGTAGGACAGTTCCTTTTTGAGAGCTGATCTTTTGTAGGCTTTTGACTAGACTTGTTTTGTACCTAAACCCCGTTATTTATAAAAGTTGGCTTTTGTGAAATGTTGCCCTACTTTCCTATCCTATGATGTTTGTTGTTAGGGGTTTATTGTTTCACTTCCGCATGTGTTTAAAATGAATGGGTCGGCGACGCGTCCTAGGAACGTCGCATTTGTACCGACCACGGAGGGATGTGCGCGTGCTCAAGGATCGGGGCGTGACAAACCGGTTGCTAGAATTTCGTGCTGATCGTCGTGGTGCAATTGGTTTGTGCAATTGAGTGCTAATTTGTGCAATTTGATGTTGAGTATTGATTTTGAATTATTATTTCAAAATTATGAAATTTTGGTATTTAATTAGAAAAATACCGGGTGTCAAGTTTTGACACCGAAAATGTTTTTAGGTACTATATAAAATCATGGAATTTTAAAATGAGAGAATGACACGCTTTATGGTTCGATTTGATTGTGTGTCCACGCACACCTATTTTACCGAGTGTTTTTAATATGAAAAAATAGGCCAAGCACATTATTTAGATTGAGGCATTTGAGTGCAAAGCACAATGTCCTTGGCCGGGATTGGATGTGCGTGTGATCGTTATGAGAACCCGTCACGAGCGTTTACGTCGAGCGATGCTCCTATATGGAATGCCTCACATCAACGGATGCCGGATCGCGGTAGAGGCCGGACCGAAGCTCCTTTAGGAATGATGTCTAGAGATAGACGTTGCCGTGCTCGATGGGGCGAGACAATGCCCGGTTATGCTGGAAGACCGCCGACTACTGAATTGGCCGTGCCTGTAAGGCTGTAACTAATTGGAACGCTTGAATGAGTGATTTAACTGCGCCTAATTATGGGACAAAATTGCGTGGCATGGAATAGGACGTGTCATAACCACCCCTGTGATTGATTGATATGTGGAGAGTGAAGCGTTTCAATTATCGAATACAGTGACTGTATGCATATGTTATATGAGCGTATGCGACGTGCAAGGAGGTTACGAGGCAAGATAAGTCTTATATGATGTGTGCATAGGCTGCCGGTGTATTATCTTCCTAATCGGGGTTTAGGGTGTAGACTCTCTGAGATTTTTATCTCACCCCGTCATGGGTTACCAATTTCAAGGCCGTAGTGTGGAGGATCCAAAGCCCGAGGCTGAAGGGTCCTAATTATGGGACAAAATTGTGTGGCATGGAATAGGACATGTCATAACGACCCCTGTGATTGATTGATATGTGGAGAGTGAAGCGTTTCAATTATCGAATACGTTGATCGTATGCATATGTTATATGAGGTACATGCGACGTGTAAGGAGGTTACGAGGCGAGATAAGTCTTATATGATGTGTGCATAGGCTGCCGGTGTATTATCTTCCTAATCGGGGTTTAAGGTGTAGACTCTTCCGAGATTTTTATCTCACCCCGTCATGGGTTACCAATTTCAAGGCCGTAGTGTGGAGGATCCAAAGCCCGAGGTGAAGGGTCCTAATTATGGGACAAAATTGTGTGGCATGGAATAGGACATGTCATAACGACCCCTGTGATTGATTGATATGTGGAGAGTGAAGCGTTTCAATTATCGAATACAGTGACTGTATGCATATGTTATATGAGCTGTACTGACGTGCAAGGAGGTTCTGAGGCGAGATAAGTCTTATATGATGTGTGCATAGGCTGCCGGTGTATTATCTTCCTAATCGGGGTTTAAGGTGTAGACTCTCTGAGATTTTTATCTCACCCCGTCATGGGTTACCAATTTCAAGGCCGTAGTGTGGAGGATCCAAAGCCCGAGGCTGAAGGGTCCTAATTATGGGACAAAATTGTGTGGCATGGAATAGGACTTGTCATAACGACCCCTGTGATTGATTGATATGTGGAGAGTGAAGCGTTTTAATTATCGAATACAGTGACTGTATGCATATGTTATATGAGTTGTACTGACGTGCAAGGAGGTTCTGAGGCGAGATAAGTCTTATATGATGTGTGCATAGGCTGCCGGTGTATTATCTTCCTAATTGAGGTTTAGGGTGTAGACTCTCTGAGATTTTTATCTCACCCCGTCATGGGTTACTAATTTCAAGGCCGTAGTGTGGAGGATCCAAAGCCCGAGGCTGAAGGGTCCAGAGTGTAGATGGCCTAGTGGTTTCTTTTTTAGTCAGACCTCCTGTATATAAACTTGACGTATATATGAAAAGTATGTTTTGTGAAAATTGGTTGTCTTGCTTTTCTATCCCCATGTTTGTTTGTTGTCCGGGGATTTTTTTATTTCGCTTCCGCATGTGCAAATAAATGAATGGGTCGGTGACGCGTCCTGGGAACGTCACAATTTGATCGACCACCAAGGAATGTGCGCACGCTCGAGGTTCGGGGCGTGACAGTAGGGCTAGCATTATCAATCATAAGCTCTTGAGTAAGAAGATCGGTGATGGCTCTAGAGTCATTCTCACTAATGATTTGGTAGAAAGAGAAACAGAAATTGGGAAATGCTTTTCTTCTACATTGTTAGTATACGATTACATTGGTAAATTTATAGTGTAAGAGACAAATGAATAAAACAGGAAAATATAATACATGAATCACCATTTTCTTATTTTCCTATTTACCAAACTAATCAATGATTGACTGAATCATAATCAAAATAATCAGAAGAATCGGGATCTTCAAAATATATCTCCAACACTCAAGTTGGTGACTTGTAAATGTCGAGGACACCTAGCTTGCTCAATAAGTACTTATGTTGTCTCCGGCATAGTGGTTTAGTGAAGATGTCCGCAGGTTGTTCCATTATTCCAATTCCTTTTGTCATGAGGACTCCATCTTTGATTTTATCTTGAGTGAAATGACAATCAACTTCTATGTGTTTTATTCTCTAATGAAAAACTGGATTTGCCGCTAATTTAAGTGCAGCATCATTATCGCTAAACAATTCACTTGGTCCACTAACTTGCACTCCAAGGTCCAAGAGTAGTTCTCATATCCAGACTATTTCGTAGGTAGCTTTCACCATGGCCCGATACTCTAATTCCGCAGATGATAGTGATATAGTTGACTGCTTCCTTGTCTTCCAAGAAATTAATGACTTCCCTAGCTTTATATAAAAACCAGTGATGGATCTCCTGGTCATTGGACAAGTAGCATAATCTGTGTCACAAAAAGCTGTCATTTTCATATTACACTCACAAGATAGAAATATACCAAGGCCTGGCTATTCCTTCAAATATTTCACAACCTTCAACGCCGCAGTCATATGTGATTGCTTTGGCATGTGCATGAACTAGCTGAGTATTTGCACTGCACAACATATGTCAGGTCTTATCATTGTAAGATATATCAACTTCCCGACAAGTCGCTAATATTCTGATGGATCTTTGAGCACTGAGTCCTTGATGGACGAAGGGGAATTGAGGTCATACTTGTGTGTTGTCAATTTGACATTCTGCTCAATCGAAATGACTACTGGTTTACAACCTGATAACCCTACTTCAGCAATAATCTCCAAGATGAACTTCCTTTGACTAAGGCAAATTCCTTTATCAGATCGGGCAATTTCGATGTCGAAAAAATATTTTGGTGGTCCTAGATCCTTGATATGAAAGGTGCAGTGCAAATACTTTTTAAACCTGGCAACATCATAATCATTATTTCCCATGACAAGTATGTCATCAACATATATCAACAAATAAATTGATGAATCCTTTGCAGTCCGTGTAAACAAAGCATAATCATGCTTAGAATGCTCAAAACCTGCATTGGTTAGTGCAGTAGTGAACTTGGCATATCATTGTCTAGATGTCTGTTTCAGTCTATATAAGGATTTGCGAAAACGACATACCCAAGACTTCCCCTTCTGCATAATCCTTGAGGAGTGTCCTATAGATTTCTTCATCCAGATCACCATGGAGAAAGACATTATGCACATCCATCTGATGGAGGGACCAATTCCGTATGGCTGCAACAAATAAGAAAGAACGTATAGTGACTTCTTTAGCTACTAGAGAGAAGGTCTCATGGTAGTCAAAACCTTCTTTTTGAGTGACACCTTCGATGACTAATCGAGCTTTATATCATTCAATAGAACCATCTACCTTGAATTTGATCTTGTATACCCATTTACAGCCAATCGATTTCTGATGTGGGGACAAGGGGACAATATTTTAGGTGTGATTCTCCATTAGAGTAGTAAGTCCTGATTCCATCGCATGTCGCCATCTAGGATCTCGTGTTGCCTCAGTGAATGAAGATGGTTCTTGTTCTTATGATATGCGACTAATACAGCACATATGTTCTAGGGATAACTGATTAAATGATACATATGAGGTAATGGGATATTGTGTACCTGAAGAAGTTGTCGCATAACATAAATAGTCTTTGGTCTATGTAGGTGGACGAGTGTGCCGTCCAGAACATCAAGGCTGCTCAACAATATGTGCTAGAGGAACTAATGACTAGGGAGCAATCGGTGATGTAGTCGTCGTTGAAGGAGACTAAGAAATTTCTTTAGATAAACCTAGCGATGTTGTCTCTGGAGGTGTAGATTCCTTTGGTACGGACATAGATGGTTCTGATGATATAGATGGTCTTGGTGCGATAAGAAATCCTGGTGCCATAGATAAAGCTTCATCGGACAGAAATCGCCTATCGTGCCCTGACGGTGAATAGGGTGTGATGAAGAAGCCATTTCTTCGAACGGGAACACATCTCCATGGAATACAACATCCCTGCTAATGAAGAAATTCCTTGTAGAAATCTCCATAACTCAATATCCTTTCTAAAGAGGAGGATATCCCATGAAAACACATTGAGTGGCCCGAGGGCCCATTTCATCTTGAGGATCCACATTTGTTGCATAACATAAACAACCAAATACTTTAAGGCGATTATTATCTGGCTATTTATTGTAAAGCATCTCAAAAGGGGTACTACCATTAAGAATCCAAGTTGGCATGCGATTAATCAAGTAGGCTACTGTGACCACACAATCTCCCCAAAAATCATCAAGAATAGAAGCTTGGTATTTTAGTGCACGAGCTACTTCTAACAGGTGCCTATGTTTGTGCTCAACAACTCCATTTTGTTGTAGAGTGTAAGTGCAAGAAATTTCATAAAGTATTCCATAAGATGATAATAATGTGTTGTAGTCACAAGTGAAAAATTCACACCCATTATTTGTACAGATTCGTTGTACAGATTTACCAAACTGATTCCTAATTATGGAAAGGAAATTTGACAAATAAGCAAATGCTTGGCCTTTTGATTTCATAAGATATACTCAGGTGGCACGAGTATAATCATCAACGATTGTGAGGAAGATCCATCATGATGAGGGGTATCATAAGGGCCCCAGAAGTCTATGTGAAGCAATGAAAAAGGATTTGTTGCTTTGATACCATTTGTTGGAGAGCGCAGCAGAAGCCTAATACCTTCTTTTGGGGAGATCGCCAAGAGAGAGCTCAAGTCCAAGCTTGTTAATAAATCTAGTTAGAAAGTATGCTCGAGATTGTTTAGCTAAAGGACATATTGGACATTTTAGGTGAGGAAAACATGCACTGTGACCCAACCGTTGATGAAAAATGAGATTTTTATTTCTACTAATGGCATTACAAGAAATGTTTTCGTTCAATAATTCTAAATCTCTCGGGAAATTGATCCAGAAATAGAGCCCTTGTGCTACACTACCCAAGCCCATCACTTTACCAGTAGAATGATCCTGAAAAAGACAATTGTCTGAATTGAATATGGCACGGCATGAGTTATCCTCACATACGCTTGAGATAGATAGAAGATTGAATTCAAAATCTGGAATATATAGGACATTTTTTAGGATAAAATTTTGACCAAGATGTACGGTGCCGATTTTGGTGACATTTGTGATGTTCCCATTAAGAAGACGCACTGTGACAGGAGATTCTGGCACTTTATGTATGTGAGAAAACAGATTTTTGTCTCATACTATGTAGTCACTAACACCTGAATCGATTATCCATACATCAATTGAAAATGAATTCTTGTTGTAAAGGAAGGTACCTGAGAATCCTGCAGCCTTATCGCTGGTCTTGAGTTCATCCAGCATCTGTACAATATTCTGACATTGTTCTTGGGTGATCGTTTGATGAGGTGCCCCATTAATCTTCTGTGCAGAAACTTGATAAACCATGGATTGCCTCTCTTTTTTGTCCTTATCATTCGGTTTTCCATGTAGTTTCCAACATGTTTCAACAGTATGGTGTGGACGTTTGCAATAGTCACAATATTTATTTTTAAATTAGGAATTTTTCCCACTAACCTTTCTTGCCATTTAATCCCTCTAGATAGCCATTTATCTTCTTGGATTTTGATCAGTTGCCCATCGCCGACTGACCACTGGGTTTGATTCGATATTGAATCCCTGCCTATCAGTAAACTTTACCAACCCCATGATGGTCTAGCGCCTTTCTCCGCATGCCAGAATTCCTTGGAATGGAAATAAAGTCCTTTAAAAAGTCTGCTCCACAGGGAGGATGGGTTTTGTATAAGTCGCCATGCTTGTTTTCCCAGCAAAGCTTTGTTGAACATGATTAAGTCTCGAAAGCCAAGCCTCCCGATGTCCTTTCTGCCTTTGAGTAGGTCCCAGTTCTTCTAGTGGATTCCCGACTGTAATTATTTTGTCACCAGAACCTTTCTATTTTCTGTTCAATAGATTTATTAATAGACACAGGGATTTTAAATATCGACATGGCATACTGCGGGATTGCCTGTACTATTGTCTTGAGCAGGATTTCTTTACCGCCCTTGGAAATTAGATTTTCCTTCCATCCTTCCAACTTTGCATTTACTCTACCCAGGATCTAGGTAAACATCTCCTTTTTGGATCTCCCCCAATCAAACGATATACCCAGGTATTTACCAGTCTTTGCAAGCACAGGTACTCTGAGTTCTCTCGCCATGTTTTCCTGCAACCTTATAGGACAAGCTTTACTAAAAAAAGATCCCCATTTATTCCATTTCAAAGCTTGTCCTGTGGCAAAACAGTATTGGTTCAGTACATTTGCTAAGTTCTGACATTCTTGGAGTCGTTTATCTAAGAAAAAGATAGCATCATCAGCGAAAAATAGATGAGATATGGTAGGACACCACCTGTTTAATTTGATTCCCTTGATATTGACAAGACTAGTACAAGCACCTAGAGGAGGGTGAATAGGTGAACAAAGTGATTTTTATAAATCGTAATAGAATAGATTGATTTTTAACGATTGATAGACTAAGAGATTGAAAATAATGATAGACATATGAAGATGCAATGTAAAGTAAAAGGATTAGGGATAGAGAATCAAGACTCCAAGTTTATAGTGGTTCAGCTTAGATCAAGCCTACGTCCACTCTCCCGCACGGACAGCCCACTGGCTAGATTTCACTAAGAATCAAAAGAGAATTTACAGTCTCACGTCCTTGATTCCACAGTGTAGAAACTCTACTACACTTCCTCAAGGTCTCACCAAATTCAGTCTCTCTTTTGATTACAAGTATAGCTCAACGAATAAGATCGCAAAAGAACAAAGAGATTCAGACTTTGAAATTTTTCTATCGGGCACACTTAAACAACTTGAATGTCTCCCTTATATACTTCTTTATGCCTTTAATACCGTTGGCACCTTCCAAAGAAGTTCTTCCAATCAACCCTTTGGACATAATCAATTAGAGAGATCTCGAGCTATTCAAGGAAAATGACGATAGCCCATCAATCTTGCTCGCCCATACAATCAGGATCTAGGTTTCCATAAGTAGAACCTTCCAAGTATAATTCGCGGATCTAGAGGATCTAAATTACTCGAATACGAATAACAGATCTTTGAAGTGCTTAACTCCAGCCGTGAGATATTCCTTAACCAAACGAATCAAATCCATAACGATATGCTTTAATCTAGAACTTTAACTTCGTCGTTCTGGAAACTGTCAATGAAGGTAGACTTTGAATCTTGAGTCTGGAGGTCTTCATACTTTGTCAATAGAGTCTGCAAGTCTTCAGACTAGACTGATGGAAACGTTTTGTCGACTTCAAAACATCTTAAGAAGATTTCTCTAACAGATATTTCCCATGCTGACAGCTTGTTTTATAAGGGTGGATCAGACTTTCGCCAACAGAATGAACATGTACGGAGAGAGAGGATCTCCCTGTTTGAGCCCCCTTGTTGGATGGAAGTAGCTTAAGGGTTCTCCATTAAATTTGACGCTGAGGGAAACCACGTAATGCATTGCATCACCCACTGTACCCATTTACCATGGAATCCCAATGTGAGTAGGTAATCCTCTAGGAAGTCCCATTCCACCTAATTGTAAGCCTTTTGCATATCCAACTTTAGTACTGCCTGAAATGTTCTTTTTCTTTTCCTGATCTTGAGCTGATGGAGCACCTCTTGGACTACTAGTATGTTGTCTTGGATTTGTCGTCCTCTCAAGTCACCGCAGCTGTCAAGAGTGTGTTCATTTCCTCTGTTACAACTTGTGGACATTGTGCCAGAATAGGCCGATATTCACGATGTCCAACTAATCGATACAGTCTATCTTGATCTATTGGAAAAATCACCTACACATTGCATGATGACAATCAAGTGATCTCTTGGAGCCTCTGCCATTAACAAGAGATCATCCACAAACATTAGATGTGAAATTTGTGGTCCACTCCTTTAAGAGCAAAAATGTTTTCACTGTTTTGAATTTACTGTATCACTAAAAAGGTGAGATAACCTTTTTATGCATAGTACAAAAATGTATGGTGAAAGAGGATCTTCTTGACATATTCCCCTACTTGGGAAGAATTTCTTCGTAGTCTTGCCATTCCACAAAACTTACAAGGATGATGATGTGATGTAATGTATAATTAAACGAACCATAGGACACCCAACATTTGAAGAGTCTCTTCAATGAAGGACCACTTGAGTCTATCATACACCTTCTCAAGGTCAATTTTAAGGATCATATACCCTTTTTCCCTTGAAGTTTGCTCGTCGTGTGAATTGCCTCTTAAGTGATCTTATGCCTTCTCAAGGATGATGAAGTGATGCAATGCATAATTAAACAATCCATAAAATCTAGGACACCTAATATGTGAAGAGTCTCCTCAGTGAAGGACCACTTAAGCCAATCATACGCCTTCTCAACGTCAATTTTAAGGATCATATAACTCTTTACCCTTAAAGTCTGTTCATCGAGTGAATTTCTTCTTGTGTGATAATAAAATTGTCCTGAATATGTCTACCGGGAATAAAACTGATTTAATTAGGTGAGACGAGTCACAGAAGCATTTCCTTTAGTCTGTTCAGAATCACTTTGGTGAGAATTTTGTAAACAACATTATACAGACTAATTGGTCTAAAGTTGCATGTTAATTTAGGTTGTTTCACTTTTGGGATCAATACTAAGAGAATTTTTTTATTGGAAATTGCCGTTATCGCTCTACAAAAGTACTTTATTTTTCCTTTCGGTGGGTCGAAACACATATCCATTTATTGAAAAAATTTTGCCGAAACAATAATTGTATTGAAAATTAACACCATGAAATCTTAGTTATTTATTTCATCTTTTTTAAGAAGAAATACCTCACCACATATTTTTTATTTTATAACTTCTTGGAAATCACAGGCAACTTTCTCTATTGATATTCTTATATTCACCCTTTATCATTGTATGATATTCATTTATTTGCAAAATATGTTCTATTATTATTTTTCGATGATGGATAGTGTTCTTATTGATACTTTAGGAAAAAAATTCAAGAAATACAAAAAACGTATCACATTAGATTATCTCTAATTATTAAGAGTGTCAAAAACCGAACCAAAAATCGAACTGAATCGAAAAGTTTAGTTTTTTTTTTTCTTTTTGGTTCTCATTCAGTTTGGATAATATTAAAAATCGAAACTTCTTTAACCGGTTCGATTTTTATCGGTTCGGTTAACCAAACCAAACCAATGAAATCTAAAAATTTATCTTTTTATTTATTTTAAAAAATCATTTTTTATGTTTTTCCTTTTTTTTATTCTTTCTTTTTCTTCTTCTTCTTCATTGGCTAGTGACCCAACCATGGTGGTAGCTAGTGGCCGGCGATTGGCTAGAGGCGAGCGATGAGACTCAAGCTCGCTAGATTCCGATGAAGTCAAGCCTCGCCGACCTATGGTGAGGCCAAGCTTGCTGGACATCGACAAGCTCGAGCCTCGCCAGATCCGGCCACCTGGGCAGGGCTCGAGTCTCGCCGAAGGTTGCTAGACGCATTTGGAGAGGCTCAACCTCATCGGCCTATGGTGAGGCTCCAGCTAGCTTTGGTGGGTCACTGGCCACTGACATGGCTGGTGACCAGCCAATGAAGAAAAAAAAAGAGCAAGAAAATGAAAATGAAAAACATTAAAAAAAATCTATTGAAAGGGGTGCATGTAGGATAAAAAAACAAAAACAAAAGTAAAAACCAAAAAATTGAATCGAATTGAACTATTGAACTTGGATTTTGGTTCGATTCGGTTTCAGTTCCAATTGGATTTTGGTTCAATTCAATAAATTTTTGTATTGGTTTGGTTCTGTTCGATTTTCCAAAAAAAAACCGAACCAAATCAAACCACTTATACCCCTACTAATTATGTATTTAATCATAACCAAGTAGTATTGCTTGTCATGGATTCAATCTTTTTTTATTTATGAAATTTGGAACGTTGTATGTTAGAATATTTAAATAGTAAATCACACCTTCATTTAACAAGCTCAAGCTTTTATAATAGTTGACAATGGTCCCACAAAATCTCGCATGGTATTAGAGTTTGAAGTTTTGAGTTCGAATCTTTCCAAATCCCATTTGTTTCCTTTGTAAAATTATTTCCACATGAGAGGAAATGTTAAAATATTTAGATAATAAACAACATCTTTAGAACAATTGAAATATTTAAATAATAAATTACGCCTTTAGAACAATTGACAGTGATTCTATAAAATCTCACAGTCTAATATGTTATAAATATATAAAATTTCCCTCTTTAACATTTTGAAATGATAATAGGGGTGAACACGGCTCCCTGGTAGAACCTGGAACAGGAGAACCAAACCATGGTTCCGATTCGGTTCCCAGTTCTACTTTTTTCAGAACCGGAACCGGAAATTGGGATTCCTAAACCTAAAATCCCTAATTTCTTCAATCTTCAGGTCTTCCTATTCTCTGTGCCGATACTTTCTTCTCTAGTCTCTGCTCTCTCCTCTCTACAACGATGCGACGCCCCCGTCGACAACCCGACGTTGCTCGCTACCCTCGACGTCGTGGTCACGACCCATGACGTCACTCCAACGAAGGTGTGGGCAGCATGGGCGCTCTTGCTTTCTACCGGTGGCTCATTGATCATTACCCGAGCTCGATCGCAGACGTCATTGAGGAAGAGCCGCCCCTCGACACAAGCAGCGTCGCCTGGCCAATCGACCCCTCCAGGGCAAACCCTAATGCTTGTGTTGTCGGGTTCTTTTGAATTTTGGTGGTCTCAAGCTGGAATTGTGAGAGGATTTGCGTTGAAGGTAAGAAGAGAGAGAGAGTTCGTACGGATTTTTTTCAGCACACATGCTCAAGAAGTGAAGTTATCATATTGTTGACACTATTTTTATTGTCGTTTGTGCAGAATGACGTTACTTCTAGGGCCTCCAGGTTCTGGAAAGACCACATTACTTTTAGCATTAGCTGGGAAGCTCAGCAAAGCTTTGAAAGTAAGCATAAAGAAAGTACTTTTAGAGTTGTCTTACTTTAGTAGTGAAATCTTTCGTGTGAGTCACACAAAGAGCTTCTGAATGTTAGTTCTCGGGAAGAGTCGCATACAATGGACATGGGATGGATGAATTTATGCTACAGAGGACATCGGCTTATATAAATCAATATGATCTCTGCATAGGAGAAATGACTGTTAAAGAAACTCTGGCTTTCTCGGCCAGGTGTCAAGGCATCGGACACCATTATGGTGAGTTTGCTCTGTTTTTCTTGTTACCATGATTCAAAGAGTAAATTCTAGAAAAGCGCAAGGATTTAGAGGTATAATACTACCGTTGTTTCTCAAATATGCTAGCAGAGTTATCAAGAAGAGAGACGGAGGCAGACATCAGACCTAATCCAGATATGGATATCTTTATGAAGGTGAGATATGAGACCGCAACTAAGGAATAGCCTAACAACTTTCTAATTTCAGATTTTACATGCTTACACTTCCTTTATTCTGATATGGAAAATATGGTCAAAAACATGGATTGATGCCTTTAAGAGCTTCTATGTATCTTAACCTTATACAGGCAGCTACCCAGGAAGGGCAAGATACTGGGAAAATTCCAAATAAGAACCCAAAATGAATCTATTTTCTCAAATAAGAACCTAAAGTGAAACTTTGTGTCATATAAGGACCCGAAGTGGACCCATTGTTTCAAATAAGAACCTGAAGTGAATTTTGTGTCAAATAAGGACCCGAAGTGATCAAGTTAATCTCTATTGAGGACCTTAGCTCGCTGGTAAACATTTTCCGACAATTAAAATAGGGGCAATTTTGTTAGAAATTTGTGATTGGAAAAAAAATGGAAGATTCTATATTAATTAAGTTTAGGTTATCTATTTAGATGTTTACGTTTTCTTCTTTCTTCTCCCTTGCTGCTCCTCACCTTGGTCAACTAACAGAGAATTTGGGTCTTCGCAAAAAAAAAAAAAAAAAAAAAAGAAGCAAGAAGCATCCGATTTTCTTCTTGTTTTTGAATTCGTGCCTCAACTAGTAGAGAATTCGGGTCTTCGACTTTGCGGAGGATGGGTACAAGGAACGGGGAGACCGTAGAAAACCTAGGGTTTTTTGTTTTTGTTTTTGTTTTAGGATTTGTTAATTTTCCCTATATTTTTTTTGGACAAAATTGCCCAAACTCCGGTCATCGGAAATGTCACATGCTTGATAATTAGTGAATATTTGGTTGACCAGTAAGCTTAGGTTCTTATTTGGAATTGAGGTCCTTATTTGAGACAATGGGTCCACTTTAGGTCTTTATCTGACACAAAGTTTATTTCGGGTCCTTATTTGAGAAAATTGGTTAACTTCGGGTCCTTATTTGAGACAATGAGTCCACTTTAGGTCTTTATTTGACACTAAGTTCATTTCAGGTCTTTATTTGAGAAAATTGGTGAACTTTGGGTCCTTATTTGGAATTTTTCCCAAGATACTAATATTGTTATCAATTATATACTCAAGGTACGAGCAAGAAAAAATACCTTTAGTCCATTCTTTTGTCTTTTTTCCACGAGGACAAGGAGAAAATACAAAAACTGAAAATTTCTGTTCTTTTTGCCATGCATAAAATTTAGATTCTGGGACTTGAAATCTGCACCGACACGATGGTGGGAGATGAAATGATACGAGACGGTGGACAAAAGAAACGAGTCACAACCGGTAAGACCTAGAAGGCCGCTTTAGTATCCCATTTTATTGGATGTTTGCAATGACTTTCTATAAAGTTCGATTGATTTTCTTCAATTTCGTGTTGATATAAAATAGGGAAGATGCTAGTTGGGCCAGCCAAAGCACTCTTTATGGACGAAATATCGATCGGCTCGGATAGTTTGACAACATTCCAAATAGTGAACTCACTTAGACAGTCCATACACATCCTCAATGGGACTGCTCTAATATCCCTCCTCCAGCCTACACCGGAAACTTATGACCTGTTTGACGATATCATCCTTCTCGCGGATGGGCAAATAGTGTATCAAGGTCCTCAAGAAAACGTGCTCGAGTTCTTCGATCACATGGGTTTTAAATGTCCCGAAAGGAATGGAGTAGCTTATATATTACAAGAAGTAATATTTTCAGAGCACTGGGTGGTCTCGAGCTGGAATGATCCTCCATTCTAGAATTTGTGTTACATGGAGGTAATGTTGTTGAGTTATAATCCAGCGAAGAACTTCTTGTATGGGAAATAATCTGCTTAAATTGCTAATTTTAGAGTGATAGTAGGTGACTGTGTAGTTGTAATTTTAGATTCGAGAATTGTTGGAAGGTGCTGATCTTGATCTGTTCTGATTTGGATTTTGTAATTGTAAATGTGTGTTTTTACTGTGCTTGGCCTAATGGTGGATGTTTTGCTTCAAATTTTATTCGCCAGACATTTAAATTCTAAGTTGAGGGTACTTTGTAACTATAGAAAATTTCGGAGTGATGGCGTTGTGGGTCCTGTTATGGAGAAGTACGTCTTGGAAGTGAAAGTGTCGTGATAAGTTGGTGTAGTTATTTCTCGAGATAAGTGTTGTGAAAGTTTTGCTTAACTAAAAATGAAAAAAAAAAAAACATGTTAGAACTTGGAACTGACCTAGAACCTGTAAGAGGGTAGGTTTTAGGTTCCACATTCCAACGAGTAGGTTTTAGATTTCAAAAAATGAGGAATTTGTACTCAAGAGTAGGTTCTAGGTTCTAAGTGGAAGTTGTAAGGAACTTGGAACTGCTCACCCTACTAGTGCTGGCCACAATCTAGACCCTTCATAACTAATCAATTTGTCTCTTCTAATTCTGCTTTTTCTTTTTTGTCCAAAATTTTCAAACACTTTAGCCTTTCTTTTTTCTTTTTTAGTTTGGCGGGCTTTTCCTACTATTTTATTTTTAAATTTTCAGGTTCTTTTTTTATCATCTGGGCCTAGTGAGCGCCACATCAATGTCGTGTGACATAAAAGAACATTCAACTTGTATGAAGCTAGCTGAGGTACTTGATTGTATAAATACAAATATTTTGGATTTAATTATATTTGCATGGCAAGTTTTGAAAACTTGTCTCTCGTTTGTTGTACGATTTTCAACTAACTCAATTTTTGAAACTGCTCATTTGGGGTCAACAAAAAGAATTGACACCCGATGATAGGCTTAAAGAATTTATACATTAATGCACGCTTTAGCAATTTTAGAAATATCAATGCTTACATTTAAGAATGTTATGGAAAGGTAAAAATATTTGTATAATAATAATAACTTTCTTTCCCAACTCTACATATTGAATTGTTTCTTGAACGGTAATGATAACTTTTTCAACAACCATTTCACATCACAAAATGTTCATTATAATATTCGTGAAAGAAGCTCTCGTGGGACCATCGTTAAAAAATAGGATATTAAATAGGTCCACAATTCTTAGAGCATTGATTAGCTCCAAGCCAACATAAACATGAATTGCAGAAGGAAGTAAGAGGAGACAATATTGATAATGGCTATCAAAATTTCAATAATGTCACTTAATTAGGATTGTGATAATCAACGGTAGTAATTTCTAAATTTTAGTCCAATTTATAATATTATTTTTGGATGTTTAATTCATTTAACATAATAGTTCAACTATTCATAAATATTCAGTGTAGTCTCTAAATTTTTGATTTGTTTGATTTTATTTTCAACTTTTAAATTAAATTGAACTATCTCTATCGTAACATTTATAAAAACCAAAAAGGTGAGAAAAAATTAGCGTAGTTTTCCAGTTGATTTAGGAATATGATTGAAATGAAAAAAAAAATTATAGAATCTGAGTAATATTGTAATTATGAAAATTCATGAAAAGTAAATTTAATAATCAATTTGACTTTATGAAAAGTTGAAGGATTATAAGTTTATGGATCATAGTGAATATTTAGAAATAGCGCAAGATCCACACGTCCGGACCAAAGTTTGGGGATAATCAATGTCGTTCGCGGTTAAGTCAAGGCTATTAACACGTTGAAAGGCAGAGGCACTAACAAAAAAGAAGAGACCTAATGGGAAAAAAAAAAGAAAATTAAAAAAGAAGAAGAAGAAGGGTAAAAAAAAGAGGAAGAAAAATTCTGACAAATCCCACCGAATGGCAAAAGCATAAGCCGAGACGGTTTTGATCAAACCAAACCGTTGCATAAACCCTAGCTAAAACCTTCCCCCACCCCACAGGCTCAAGCTCAAGCACCAATGGCGTTCCTCTCTCTGCCTTGATGCTCACGCCACAACGCCCCCTTTTCGACCCCCCTCCCCCCCGTCTCCAGAATCTTCCCGCGCCGCTACCTCTTCCGGGGGGCCACATCTCACGCCTTTCCGAGGATTCCCATTTCGCATGGGCGGATTCGGCTGGTTACGATCGGTGAGCGAGTTCGATCGAGCATTTTTAGGGCGTCGCGGCCGTTCTCGCCGCCCGTTGCTCTGTGATTTTCTGATTTCCGTTGGTGCGCAGTGCCGGCGGCGATTGGCGTTGTCTTCGCTCGCGGGTCAGACGAATTCGATTGCGAATAGCTTGGCTTCCGATTCGCGGCGGAGGGCGGCGTTCTTGCTCGCCCGAGGCAAGCTTCCTTCCTTTCTTTTGTTCTTTCCTTCCCGCCTCGGCAATGTAGTGATTGCTTAGCTCATGAGTGGAAGCTTGTCGGTAGCTGAAAGCTTTTCATCCGATCAGCTTCGTACAGTTGCAGTCCTTTTACTGGAAATCTCATCGACCGTGAGACCTTGGGGTCACCATGGAGTTATCGGCATCTTCATGCGACGGGTACGATTTTTTGTTCATTTACTACCTCTGGAGCAGTCCTGCTTACTTTCCTTAAAACTTTCTTTTGGTTGGGTAGATATGAAGCGGCTAATTCGTTTGATTGAAGTGATTCATGAAATTCAGGTGTTGTGTCTATTTGTGCAATTTTAGGTTCTCGTCGCTACCCTGAAAGAAGCTACTATGATATTCTTGGTGTTCCGGAGAATGCCGGCCGAGATGAGATTAAGAAGGCTTTTCATGTGGTGGGTAAAACTTGTGTACTGAATGTTGTTGAGGGTGGGAATCACATTGGTGTTTAACCGATCCACACCATTGCATTGAGAATGCATGTTCTTTGGTACGCTGGTTTGTCCTATAAATGCCTTTCAATGAATGATGACTACTATGTTCACAAGATGAGAAAAAGAGATGGCTTTCATGTCCTACCTCTTCTTGTGATGTGTGGAGCTAGTTCTTCAACTGTATCTTTGCACATAGGATGCCTTGGATTTGAAACTTATTCCACTTGGTTACAGCAAAGCATTGCATATATAGAGGTAGGACATAGGTCGAAACTCATGCTAATGCTATAATTTGATTAGTCAAGCTTAAGAATTTTTTTCCCCCCCAAGAAATTGCTTTTGGCTTGTCGGTTTTGCCAGTGATAGGAAATAGTTACGAGTGATACAAGCACTTTTGTGAAGTTTGAAGAAGTTCTTCAATACCACACTCTCTCGGGCGATTTTTCTGGAAATGAATTTTGAGAGCTGTGAATTCCAGGATTCTGCTGCAATATGTATCTTAATAGTGTTTTCTCTTAATAGTGTTTATCAAGAAAATAAAAAATGAGTTGTCCTGAAGAACGATTTAAAAAGTGCTAAAAAATACCGCGTGAATTGAACACTGACATCTTAGCATTACTTTGTGGAGGCGAGGCTGATGTTAATACGTAGATCACATATTCTTGTTTATTATACATCTTTCATCCAGAAAGCAAGTGAGTATCCAATCCTTCTCTTCATGGTTGAGAATCAAGTGGATGTTTCTAACATTAGAGGTCGTAGTATCTCAGTCAACTTGATTGTTATAACTGACTGACCTTGTTGGATAAATTCTTTATGCCATGGCACCTATTTTAGTTGTTATTCGACTCCCATATCTGATTCAGTTTTTTGGGTTGTGTGCAATGCAGCTTGCAAAGAAGTACCATCCGGATGCAAATAAGAATAATCCTTCTGCAAAGAGGAAATTTCAAGAGATAAGAGATGCTTATGAGGTTTGTCTAACTGATTAGATGCCAGTGGAGGAAAACTGTTTTTTAAAGATTGTTACATGGTGTTTGGATGTCTGATACACTGGAGGTGACAATTTTTGTCGCCTGCCTTTTCAAATAATTTCAGACTTTGCGAAGTTCTGAAAAAAGAGCAGAGTATGACAGGGTATAATCTCTAACTCTCTCTACTTTCAACTGAATTACATAGCGAAGCATAGCTGCATTTGTTAGAGCATTTTTACATTACTGAGCCTTTTAAATTACTTTATTGAAGAAACGCTCTAGAAGTTCAGTAAATGTTGAATATGGTGAAGGAGATGCTGAGGGGTCCGCACATGATTACGGGAGGCATTTCTCTAGTTCCTTCCACAAGATATTTTCTGAGGTAATCCCAAGTGTCCTGCAAGTCACTTTCTTCCAATATTCTGTTCCACAATATCTAGCTAAAAAACATTCGATGTTGTTTCAGATTTTTGAGGACGAGACAGATCGATTTGCATCTGATATTCAGGTTCACAGTTATACCCTTGGTCTTGTTTGTTTATGAGATAATATTACTCGGATATCTATTCTTGATCTTGGTTGTTGCCTGAGATAATATTGCTTGGATTTCTGACCCATTAATGCCCACATTTGTTGGAACCTTATAGGTGGAACTGATACTTTCTTTCATTGAAGCTGCGGAAGGGTGCACAAAAGATCTGTCCTTTGAAGCATATGTTCCTTGTGATTCTTGTGGTTCGTATAGTATCTTGATCATGCTGGTTACAGTATATCCTTCTACCTCTTGTTTCTGCAATGTCTCTTGGTGATCAAATTGTTTATATTTCTAGCTTTAGAAGCTAAAATTGCTATCACTTTATGCTCACTGGTACTCTGCTCTAATCCCATTTGCTTGCTAAAGGTATGTCAACCAACATATGATTAGTTTTTACACTTTTTGGAGGTTTTGGCATGTCCTCGTAGAACTTAAAAGTAGGATGAAAAGCACAGATAGTTTATCAAAAATGAAAAACAAGATTCACGATTGCCTGTAAAGTGTGAGGCAAATATGCTTCAAATGAGAACTAACTTAACTGTTGTTTTCTTGTTATTGGTTGTACGTAACCATATAAAAATCCCAGCTACTGATGTTTGATCTTGTTTATGATATCCTTTGATTTTTTATGAGTTATTATAATAGTACATTTCCTGTCGCAAAGTCATGAAGGTCATGTCTATGTGGTAATGCAGATGGAGGTGGCTATCCACCTGGTGTCAAGGCGAGAGTCTGTCCAACTTGCAGAGGAGTTGGGAGGGTAAGAGCTTTCATGAGCTCTGTAACAACACTGATTAGTGGTTGAGTTCTTCTGGACTGGTTGCTTCTGAGGATAATTGTGTCATTGATTGGAAGTTTGATGGACCATCACTTAGTATACATGACATGTACTTTGGTATTCCTTGCTATCAGGTCACTATTCCCCCATTTACAGCAACATGCACTACCTGTCACGGCTCGGGGAGAGTTGTCAAGGTTTACCATTACTTCTCAGTACCATCTGTGATTTCAGTTTTCTTGGTTAAGCTGCTAATACTCGGTAACTTTGTGTAGGAGCAATGCGTTTCATGCAGAGGATCAGGGGTTGTTGAAGGCACTAAGGAAGTTAAAGTTACGATTCCTGCCGGTAGGTCAGAGTTATTGATCTCTGATAGAATTCCATGGGTATTTTGTGGATTCATCATTTCTGTGACAATGTAAAATGATGAATAAGGCTGACTGGGTGAGATCCGGGAGAGTAACATGGTTGTGCATACTCATTTTACAGCTTTATGGCTTCAGTTTTTATTGTTAAATTTATATGGCTTCTGTGATTAATGTTGTTTTTGTCAAAAAAGTGCTACTGTAGGCTTCACTGTTTTATTATTCTGGTTTGAGTGTAAAACACATGTACATTAGTTCAGGCTGGGTTGTTAAACCTATATTTATCCACTGAACTTAATTTTTCTCTGATGATTGTGATGTTCATGGAGATGATTATTGAAGTTCTATTACTCCTATGTTCTTCCTAAAATATTTTTCAGTTCTCATGGTTAATTCTTGATGATCTGAATGAGCATTTTTTCTGAGTAAGGAAATAATTTCTTGCTGACACTGCAAGGCTTTTACTGCTCCATTTGATGGCTGCATGAAAACAAACACTAGTAAAAGGCAAAGGGATGTGTGTCTGAAATTTGAACCATGCGCCACACAAGATGTCTTATCAGGGCAAAAGACAGCTTAAGCATTTAGGAATTTTTTGTCCCCATCATGTGGCTTCAGTAGCATCATGGTCCTCATCTGTCTCATTAAGTACTAGTGAACCTGCAAAACTTTTAATCACAAGAGTTTGCTTTATCTCAAGCTTCATGATTCGTTTTCCCAAAATGAGAGCAGTATTAGCTTTATCCTTTTCATTACTTACCATTTTTTTCTTTTTTGATATCTTCATTTTCATACATTGTTAACTAGAATGCTGTAACAACTCTTTATTCCGACTTGTAGAGCAGAAGGTCTAGTGTTCGAATATCTCCAGACCTCTTGTTAGCCTCCCTCGGCTGACTCTGGACATACTGTCAGAGGAAGTGGAAGATCATTTGACTGTTAGAAAGTGCCACTATCGAAAAGCTTTTCTAATATCTTAAGTTTTTCAGATAAGTTGGCAGTTCTGCATTCTAGAAAAAATATTGTGGTTCTTTGCAAGTAGTAAACAGCTGACTTGTAACTTCATCCACTGTGCATGAGTGAAATCTTGTAACATAACCAACTTCATATGCTATAATTTGTTCTTTCTATTCGATAATATAGTTGCTATCTTCTCTCTTTGGGGAGTGGAAATGGCTTGTTTTTGCAAGAACATATTCATTTATAAATAATGTTCTTAAAAGAAACATATCTGTGACCACATATAGTATCGGGTGAATTCAAATGGCTTACGGGATAAATCAATGCAGTAGGGACATATTACATAGATCTTTATGTCATCAACATGAATTACCTTTATCAAAGAACAGCACTGTGTCTGATGTTGTCTTCAGTGGATAAGCTGATGTTTCCGTTCCTAAATGGTGTAGGTGTGGATTCGGAAGATACAATTCGCGTGCCAGAGGCTGGTAATGCTGGAGCAAGGAGGAGTCGACCTGGAAACTTATTCATCAAACTAAAGGCATGATTTCCTCTTCTTTTCTGGTTGTTTGGTAATAATGATCTCATTGACAGCTTTGATCTCACTTAATGGTGGAAGCTTTATCCTGCTGTTGTTGGAGCTTTCTGGTGAAATCTATATTGCTTTACATCTTCTCTCTTTTTGAAATCTCTCACATGATTGATCCATTAGGACATTGTCCCGAAAACTGTTATTACCATAAAAAGAATTGGATGTAATCGTAAAACATTTTGTAGTCTTGCATTACATTTTGAAGTCTTGTAACTGTGCTCATGCAGGTGGCTGAAGATCGTACCTTCACCAGAGATGGTGCAGATGTATATGTGGTCTCAGAAATTAGCTTCACACAAGTGAGAACAAAACTATTGAGCATGTTATGTTTTTGCCTTTCTTATTACACTTGTAAGAAAGTTCCCCTACCTAGCTTTAGTCATGCCATATCTGAAATCCTTTTTGTGTTTTGGTTTGTAATTGCTCTCATCAATCATGATGGTTGTAAAATCTAGTAAACTTTAAGATATTAGCTTTTACTCTAACCAGTGCATGCTGAATTTGGTACCTGATTGTTGTGGCATGTTCAATGTACTTATAATGATGTGATTAATGCTGAACTTTTCCTTGCTTGTGCATTGCTCTGTCATGACTTTACTTTTAATGTCATCTTTACTGTGTATTTTCAATGGCAGCGTCAGTTCCATGTTATTCAGATACATATCTGTAACCCGGTTCCTTGACCTTTTGGGGTTTGTTTCTGTGACAGGCAATTCTTGGTGGTAAAGTTGAGGTCCCAACTTTATCGGGGAAAGTACAAGTTAATGTAAGAACTGTCCATGCCAAATGGGGACATATTTGCGCTTGCAGATTTAATTGGACTGTGTCATTAATAATTAACAATAAAGGGACATTAATGTTGGATGACCTTTGACCTTCTGAGTGGACTAGAAGGGTTAAAATGAGTAATAGGATCAGTAAAACTAATATTTGGACGCTAATGTAGCAAATCACTATTACAGATGTTTTACTGCTTTAACTCCTGGTTTTAATGTGTGGTTCAGTGTAACATCCTACCACTAATTCATTTTTGGGGGTCCTTTTCTTGTGCAATGGCAAATAAAAAATATGTAGATCAGTAGTCAACAAGAAGAAGCGGTATGCCACTCATCTTGAAAGCAGTTTTTTGGGTTAGATTGAGTTGGTTCACATCTATTTTTGAAGGAAGACAGTTCACTATCTTATATAAGAATGTACTAATTCTTTTTAGTTGGTTTTGTTTCAAACTATAACTTATGGCCAACATTGACTACCTTCTCGAGATAGTAAACACTATTGGAATATGTTTTGAACAAAAATAAATAAATAGATAAATAAATGCATAAAAATGTGCAAATACTACAAAATAGGTTCTTTAATACGTTATCACCATTAGATTTCTGTTTGCATCTTTTAATCACATGAGTACATGGTTGGTTCAACAGCATGAAAATATCTAAAATTGGAAAATGTTGCCGGATTGTGGTTTACAAGGTGACACTGACAGTTCTAGAACTATCCATTAAGATATTCCAACTATTGTGCTCTTGCCTCTCTTTTTTTGGGGTTGCGTTTGGGGGAGGAGGGGAATGGGTGTGATGGACTCCTAGATTCTCAAATATCTTACAAAGCAAATGGGTAAAAAGAGGGCATTTACCTTTTGAAAATAGTGATGTCTTGTGAGTCAATAATATATGTCACTGAAATTGAATCCTTTCTCCGGCTTTCATTTTGATTGGATGGACTTTTCTTCCTTGCTTACACTAGTAATGTATCTATTTGCAAATTTACCTTCTCAGATACCAGAGGGGGTACAGCCTGGACAGCTTGTGGTTCTCAGAGGAAAAGGTCTATAGAAATAATAAATTATTTTGCATTAACTGTGATGCTTTTTTCCTACAAAAATTATTTTTAGACACCACGTTGCTACAGGACTACCAAAACATGGTTTTCTTGTCAGTCATGGAGATCAATTTGTGCGATTTCGGGTTAAATTCCCCAGGTATGCTATTAGTTATATTGATGTCTGTTTTCTTAGTACTCAAGAGTTTAAATGAGTTTCAGTGATATCCTTTTGCTCCTCTTCCTCCTCCTTCCTGGTTTTTCTTCTGCATGATTGGTCGGGTCAATATGCATCTGTGACTAGTATTCGTTTGAGTTGCCTTTCTGGATGATTTGGAAATGGAGTTACTACTTCTCATGGAAGCACAGTGCACAAGTAATGTTAGTACATTAACTTTATTTGCTATTTAAGCTCTGAAAAATGCAGATATCTAAATCTTTTGTCACTAGACTTCAACATATTCCCTTTAAAGTCAGGGACTATCTTGGGACATGTCAACAAGTATCACTTCATTGTAGGACTTCCATTCTTTTTGTACGTTGATTGATTAATCCCAGAAAAGGAACAATATTATATACCAAAGTAACGGAAGTTTTAATCAGCAATTCTTACATCCAGTATTGATTTTTTATCGTTGATTAAGACCTTAGGACTTGGTTGTTTGGCCATCAAAAGTTGATGCTACGTATTGACTTTCTATGACTGATTACTTTTCAGCGAGATAAATGAACGACAACGTGCAATTTTAGAAGAATTTGCTAAAGAGGAGATCGATAGTGAAAACAATACTTTTCAAGAAGGAAATGGGTATGTCCTCTCTCTTATTCTTTTTATGGCGCCGTCTAGTTTACACGTATGCACTCATCCTTGATGTTTCTTTTTATTATCTGATTTATGTAATTGTCATATCATATTATGTTTAAATGACATTTATATGTTCTAATCGATAACGGGTGGATCAAGCACCTGGAACAAAATTATGTGTTTTCTTAAACAGAATCGATCATTATGCCTTTAGTTTCATGTAAAATTCTTCGCTTTTGATTTGGTGTTTGGGTATTACTTCTCAATGGATCATTGTCTGAGGAGTGGTAGTTGTGTTGTTGCCTAAATGGATGTCGAATATGACTTTTGCGCCACTGCCAAGCATAATGCCATCTAACCATTACATTGGGGGTGATTGCAGCGCTTGAGTGAGAGCTACATTTTGACTTACCCTGCACTTGCATTTGGGACACCTCTTGAGTTAATTGGTTGATGCAACTGCCAAGAATGTGAATCACATGAGATGCTTTGCATTCTGTTTCTGAAATTGGTGGGAGTGTGCAGGTTTGCAGGAACTATCTAGAATGCATCTGATAGTTACTTTAAGGTTTTTTCCACTGGGACTAATCAAAAGAGGTGTCTTATACTTGGACAGTATAGAAATATGGTAAATAATTATACGAGGTCTTCCTTTCACCTGATGCTGTGTAGTAGACAGAGAGGGGAGGAAAATATAGGGTGGGTGGTGAAAATTTTAAATTTTGCCTCTAAAAACCTTCTCATAGAAATTTCAAATTCTTCCAAGTTTTCATATCCACCTTTCATTTCCTTCACCTTCCTTTCTCCTAAACAAAGCGTAATTGTCTAATTGTAACTAGACCACATAGACAAAGTCCATTCAAACCGTTGATCATGTGGTGCCTCAGTAAGACCTACATAATTAATGTTGAGATGACATTGGTCTACATGGTATAGAAGCTGCAATACTTCTCCTGACATGCATGACTGTTTTGGTTTTTCTGAATCCATCGCCTAATGTTCATGTGTCCACAAGGTGCTATTGTTAAATTGACTGACCTCAAGTGGTTTGGACTTTGGTGCATTTGGATTGGACATGTATATGTTTTACATTTCTCTGCTAGAAAGAGGGAATTTTCATTTGATTCAAACTTTTGAATGGTTAATGGTTGCTACCTCTCTGATTATGATGGGGATCCTGAAATGGATAACAGGCTTTATCAGCAGCTATGTACTGGTTGAACTTACAGGTGGGCACAATTTCTCGGACGCGTGGCAAGTCCTAAGTTTGTGTTCGAAATGTCTCTGTTCCTGTTGATCCTCATGCTTCTGAAGAAAGTATTGGCTTGAGCACGTGCCTCAAATTGGAGTCAGACTGGATCGGATAATACCTCTGATTGACTGGTTGTGTTGGAGGATTCCCCCAGATTATAATCTTGGGTCGAGTTATATTGATAGAAGGCATGGTATTTTTCTTGGAGGTGATCGCCGTTGCTCAATTACAAGTTCATCAAAGCCATTCTTTCGCCCCCGCAGCTCACCAATTCTTTGAGGTACATACACCTTTTTGTACCCTCTGAGTAATGTACAGAAATTATATAATCTTAATAAAGTTTCAAATACTTCTCCCTCTCCCCCTCTCTCTTTCTCCCCCTCTGTGATTAGCAAGATATCGGTTGTTAAATGACTATATAGTTAGAGGGATTGTGGGGCAAATGTTTTAGCTAATCTCACGATTTTCATCTAAGTATGCCAAAGGCAGTAAAATGCAGCAATATGAGCTTGATAAAGGTGATATCTCTCGTTCTCGGAAGCCTGTCCCCATTCCACAAAATCTTCTATTTGCGGTACGACTTTTCAACCTCTTGTCCTAATTCCTTTCAAAACAGGACAACGAGTGATAAGTTTCGTCTCTTTCGCGTCATCAATTCATGTAACGTTTGTCCTACGATCGTCGCTTAACGTACCTGCTGGTGCGGACTTCATCTAACAATACGAGAATATATCACCACTTTGAGACTTTTGTTAAAGGCGTCTTTTTGATTTCTTTTCTTCCTCTTCCTTTTTTGTTGTATTTTGGGTACATGGTCCTAATGTTCGATGTGACAGTGGGATCTCTCTCCGTAGCAGATGCATGCAAATGTCGGCATCCAACCAATTGAAATTCCCACTCAACCACTCCATTATATGATGACATCGTTCCTCCAAGGACCACTGCGGCTATCGTAGTACGAGTCTTGAATTACATAAGCTCATCACTCACTTTTGCTTTGATCTAATCCCCCACCAATTTTTTACGGGCTGTCATCGAGCTAACTATTCATATAGAAACTCGAACACATCATTTGTTATAGCAATGAGTATCAGATAAACAATTATTTCGTTCTTTCAATACAAAGATGAATGCACACATTACAAACCCGCCCAATTACATTTGAGGTTATTACACTCTTATCACGATAACCCACTAACAATGTATAGAGAGAGCACTAAATTTGAGACGAAGAAATCAAATAGAGTCGCTCAAACCAAGAAGATAACATAAACTCAGCAGGGACGGGGATGTACCGGAGGATGACTTTGTTCGCATGGAGGGCTGCTGGTACCGCCGTGACAAGCACCAGCAGCAGCTCCACCGATGGCACCACGGTGAATTATCACGTCATCTTCGATGTCGACGGTCATGGTTTGCTCGCCGTGTGGTCCCGTGGCTATTGTCTCGTAGACCACTTCATGCTCCTCCACTTCTACACAAGGCGGAGGTCCTGGGACCATGACTGGCTTCTTTCGCCTCTTGACCACGCAAAAGAGACCGACCGCGAGGAATGCCAGCATGAAGAGACCACCTAATGATACACATACGGCGATGACGGTCGTGTGGTGGCCACTGCCACCGGGGGGTGCATTGATATTCGACGAAGGTGGGAGCGATGGAGGTGGTACACCGTAAATAGGTGGCGATGGGCCAAATCTGGGGGGTGGAGCAGGGTATGATGGAGGTAGTTTAGGGGTCGGCGTTGGTGGTGGGTGCTTAGAATAAGGAGGTGATGCCTTTGGTGGTGAACTTGGGGTGCCCTTGCTAGGGCTTGGTGGATAAGCTTTAGGAGGTGATGCCTTCGGTGGTGAGCTTGGAGTTCCCTTGCTAGGGCTTGGAGGTTGGGCTCCCTTGGGAGGTGAGGCTGCTGGTGGTGAACTTGGAGTGCCCTTGCTAGGGCTTGGTGGATAAGCTTTGGGAGGTGATGCCTTTGGTGGTGAGCTTGGAGTGCCCTTGCTAGGACTCGGTGGGTAAACCCCCTTCGGTGGAGGTGCACCGCCACTTGGAGACGGAGGTGGAGCGCCACCCTTTGGTGGTAAACTTGGAGTGCCCTTGCTGGGGCTTGGAGGTTGGGCCCACTTGGGAGGTGAAGCCTTTGGTGGTGAACCTGGAGTGCCCTTGCTAGGACTTGGTGGATAAGCTTTGGGAGGTGATGCCTTTGGTGGTGAACCTGGAGTGCCCTTGCTAGGACTTGGTGGATAAGCTTTGGGAGGTGATGCCTTTGGTGGGGAACTTGGAGTGCCCTTGCCTGGACTTGGTGGGTAAACCCCCTTAGGTGGAGGTGCACCGCCACTTTGAGACGGTGGTGGAGCCCCGCCCTTTGGTGGTGGAGTCACATAGGTTGGCGGTGAAAGTGGAGCACCTGTCGGTGACTGCGGTGGTGGTGCATACGGATGGTGGTGGTGATAGGTGGGTGGAGGCGGTTGCTTGTGGTGGTGATGGTGGTGGCCTCGTGGTGGTTTGTGATGGTGGCTTGGCGGTGGTGGCGGTGGAGGAGGAGCAGTGGTGTTACACACCGGAGTCGACGGAGGTGGTGGTGGCGGAGAGTAGTATGGGTAGCTCATATTGTTTGCTGGAAATGCGATATGAAACGCCCTTGCACTAATTAGTCCCGACTCCCAACTAGCAAGTGAAAGAGGATTGGTGTGGGGATGTTATGGGACTTGAGGGGCTCTATTTGTACTGGTTGGAGGGTTGAAACTCTACAAAGTCCTAAGCTACTCTTCAAACAAGAAGGTTGCTTAATACCGTGCATGTTGAGTTGTCCACTAATTTAAAATTGGACACAAGATTATAATAATCGCAATAAAGTCATCGATAATAAAGGTGTTCAAACATGCATTATTAGCTCAGTACGATTATTCTTCGCTTACAATTGCATGGTCCCCCGAACTCAAAGTAATGAGCACATGACTAAAATGAGAAAACAATTCTCCAATTGCTTACCAGACTTCTCCTCTAGTTTGATTTTTAGGTATGTCCTCCTAACCATTTGCTTCATTAGATGAGATTCCAAGAACATCCTCAGTTCTGACCCAAAAAATATAAAATTAGAAAATAAAAGAACATCCTCAGTTGTCAGTCGCGACATGACAAACTTAACTCCGTTGGGGCATTAAGAAAATAGGCCAAGTTCTCTAACTAAATGCTACCGGCAAAACGAAAATTAATCGCCAGTTTCCATTGATTTTAGAAGTTGGCCTTTCAATTACGAGCCTCAATATTACACTTGTAACGCGGGATTCTCTTTACATATATTCCACACGAGGTCAGACCAGATCAACTCTAAGCTACCGCATAATTGTAAGAAAATAAATTTATCACGTGTCAATAATATGTTTTTTCTCTTGTCCTTTGACTTTCTATGTTTGATTTTGATATCTTGGAAGGTCAGCTTATTACTTATATCTCCGCGTCTACCCTTTGTGATTGTCAATTAAATCAGCTAGCTACCTCCTAATATAGATAGATAAATGTGCATTTAATTCTTAAGGGCATTATCACTAACGGTTGAGCAAGTGTCTTTCTGACTTTTTGAGCACATATGCTTGCTTTGGAAAAATATATGTACAATCGTTCTTTATTGATATAAAGAAAGTTCGAAGTTAGACCAAGATTTGAAAATCATAAACCATGAGTTTAAGTTCCTCTCGTCGCCGTAATTTAGGACAATCCTCGCGTTTAATTACAACCTGGAACAAATATAATAGATATGAAATGGATGACCATATGAGAAGATGATTAAGGTTTCATCGAATCATATATTTAAAAGCAAAGAGTTACAAGGAAATGATATATGTCCTTTGTTACAAGGAAAAAAAAAAGATGTATACTCACCGTTGTATCCTGACAAAGACGACAACGCCGCATCTGCTTATTGAAGATTTTAGCATATGTATATTATCACTTATAAGTTCATCAGCATGTGTATTTCCTTCTAATTCTTGACCAAGGAAAAATGGGAAGATAACTTTGGATCTGCTCTTATACACCATCATGATTGCTGCTGCTTTATCAACCACTCCCCAGGGCCACATGTTAATTAAGTGAGATGTTCGCAATCAAACTAAATTTTAAAACACGATCACTTTTGTATGAGGGATCATGAATTGCTTACTCATATCGGGCAATATTATATAAATCTGCTAGTACTTTAGAAGCAATCATGATAATCAATAAGTTTTCTTCTATTCTCGATCAAACGGAAAGCCTCGAAACTCAAAAGCGAGTTGATATAAATGGTGAAGTGACTTCAGGGAACCCCTTGAGTTAACTTGATCTTATCATTGTGACTTTGGACCGGATTTATCGTGAAAATGATCGTCAAATGCGTGCTGAAGCCAGTTACAAAGTATAATGAGAAAGCGTATAGACCATTTTACAAATTGAGCCGTACCTTATAGTCTATTACATTTGAAATAGAGAGTGGTTACACATATTATAGTTGGGGTTATTTAAAGGGCGTTCTGAAACGTAATACGGGCCAGAGACTACTTTAACGTGGTCCTATCTTGTCCAGATTTTTTGTTGGCTCGGTTTCTGCACATTCCCCTCTCTATGGACCAGTCAAAAGAGGCCAGTTGAGATTGGCTGGCTGCTAAATAAACAATCGCGTTCATATCCAAGGACGCAAGATTATTTTGTTCTTTATATCTCAGATTTTTTAATAAACTCCAGCTGCACCTAAACCCTCTGTCTCCATGTCCAATTGGGAATTATTTATAACCACCTTTCATTTAACAGATAGTGAACTCTGGACATATATGTTAAACATTAATTTGGGAAGTATCATATCAAATTGCATATTGACTTCATACTATAAGACTAAGTTGCAAGGGAAATAGATTGGAAGTGCATGCACACTTGTCCAGTTTCCACTAAATTAAGGCAAGCTTATCTGTTTTCGTCTTTATGTGTGTTTTCTTCCTTTAAATAAGGTTATAGTCGCTTGCCCTTTAAGACAGCTTGGAGGTCCTTACGCATTCAAACCCTACCGTCATGTGCATTAGTCATCGGTTGATTCGGGTCGTTGGTGTGGAACCCGATAGAAATGTTTAACCTGGACTTCTGATGTATCGTTTGACGTTGCATGGATTGGAGCCATGCAATCTTTGACCGGACGTGCACAGTCTCTTTGTTAACTCGTTGCGTAGCGTGTGGATGACTATCTCAAGTAGTGAAGTTACCCGGCCATTAATGGTGTTCTTGCTTCGAACTTGGACTGCCAACCCGATGTCCTGGATTTCCTAGTTGTATAGAAGAACGTAGAACTTGCTAATCATCGCCATATACTTCCAAATTAAAATTTCCTAATATATTCATATACTCTACTTGGGAAGTGTACCTTTAGAGAATCATCTACATCGAGAAATTCTGTCGTGAGAATCAAGATTAAGGCAACCATCTAGATAATCTCAATGGCCGTTTTGTCCTTTGCCATTTATTATTATTATTAGGGAAAATACCACCAAAAACCCCAAACTTTGTCAAAGTGACAAATTTACCCCAAACTTTTTTTTGGGACATGAAAAACCCCAAACTTTGCAAACTGTGATATATTTACCCCCACAAAGGACATTTTCATCGTATCTTTTCTGTTTTTCCTTCTTTTTTTTTTTTTTCTTCTTCTTCTCTCTTCCCTTCGCCGGCCATGGCGGAGGGAAGCCCGGCCGGCCGCGCGAGGGCGGCCCTCGTTGGCGTCGGGCAAGGATGGCCCGACGCCGACGAGGACCGCCCTCACCTGCGTCAGGCGAGGACGACCCTCGCCGGACTCAAGCAAGGGCTGCCCTCGTCGGACTCCCTCGCCTAAGTCCAGCGAGGGGTGCCCTCGCCAGATCTGGCGAGGGAGGCCCTCGCTCGACGCCAGTGAGGGCGACCCTCACCGGACGCCGGCTTCCATCCGCCGGCTCCGCCATGGCCGATGGAGGGAAGAGAGAAGAAGAAGAAAAAAAAAATTGTAAAGTAAAAAGACCAAAATGCCCTATAGTTTAGGGTAAATGTGTCACACGGTAAAAGTTTAGGGTTTTTTTGTGTCACGAAAATTTTTTTGGGGGTAAATGTGTCATGGTTGACAAAGTTCGGAGTTTTTCATGTCACAAAAAAAAGTTTGGGGTAAATTTATCACTTTGAGTAAAGTTTGGGGTTTTTAGTGGTCTTTTCCCTATAACCGGTTACCATAGGTCCACGAAACATCTTGCAAATCTCCAACTTTGGAGCTTCACAATTGTCCTACTTGATCAAACTAAATTGTCTACCTCGATTTAGGGAACATTAGAATACTTAGATCTTGAATACCCGCATACTATCCAATTGACGAGAAAAAATAATGATGTTTATAGTTTTGGGATTGTGCTAGTTGAGCCACTGACAAGAAAGAAGGTGCTCTCCTTCAATCGACTTGAAGAAGAGAATAGTTTGGCCATGTACTTTCTTTTGACGTTGAAAGATAACTATTTTAGCTTGTTAAGAAGCTCCTTGCAAAATGAAGACAATGAGCAAGTGAGGAAAATTACCAATCAGGAAAAAATATGCTTGAGATTAAAGGTGAGGAGAGGCCAATTATGAAGGAAGTGGTAGTTGAATTGGATGGAATGAAGGCAATGGCTAACCATTCATGTATTAATATCGATTTGACTCTAGAAGAGACAGTTCATTTACTTGTAGAGATGACCGATTTCATTGTTTATGCAAATAGTACTAAGATAACAAATATAAGGTATACTAATAGCATGAAAAACCATGTCATACAACCTCTTAGTAGTGGCTCATGAGAAGATCGTAATCTAGCTTACACATGACTTGCACATGAGAAGGGCTATTGAAGTGTGAACTTGCATGTGACTTGCACGTGAGAGGGGGTGTTGAAGTATTGTTCAACATCACTTAATAACAAGTCTTAAATGTTCTTTATATTTATAAAGTTTACTTTCACCTATCAGCTTAACCTTTTTGGGTTTGACTTAATATCAATTGGAAAACCATTCCAGCATGGACAAGCCAGTATGCGTAGTTGAATTCATCAAGATGACTATAAGAAAATATAGATGTAGCCAAATAGGAATTTGTTAGGGAAATCACTTATGATGTTTTGAAGATGACAAAATAAATCAAAGTCTACTAATGTGTTTAATGGTTGAATGATAGACTATGCAGATGATAGAACATGCAAAGGATATTGTCAAAGTCTATACTTGGAAGAATCAGAAGACAACCTCTATGCTGAAGCTGAACTTATTCATACTGTATCCAGACCTTAAGACTAAATATGTTCAGAAGCAGATTATGTTCAGACTTACGTTTAGATTGTAAAGTCTATTCTAAAGACTGCCAGACTTTTGTGTCAAAGTCTGAAGACTCCCAGACTTTGTGTTAAAGTCTGCTCACTCTCAGACTTTACATCTAGAATGAGACACATGTTCAAAACGTAACAGATTCAAAACAAAGCATGTTCAGATCGAAACAACTTGACAGAACGTAACACAAGCCCCAAACATATAACGGCTAGTGATTTGGTTTGGATTCTACATCAAGATTTGTTTGATTGACTCAATCTAATTAATTGGCAATTGGATCTTGAAGATAAGAACTTTCCATACGAAGAAGTTTTACTTATGGAAACCAAGATTCTGTTTGTATAGGCGATCAAAATCAATTTGAGATTCTACTTCTATCACTCAACGGCTACTAAATCTTCTAGATACAAATTTATCCAATGGGTAGATTGGAAGACGATCCTCTAAATACTGTCCAACGGCTAGTTTGGAAGTTGAGAAGTATTTAAGGAGATCAAGGACCGATGAGCAAGTAAGAGACGGAGCGTAAAATTTATAATTCCAAAGTTTGAGCGACCTTCGATCATACACTTGTCTCCGTGAGCTTAAACGTTTGTGATCGTGAGAGAAATACCAAAAGAGTGACTTAGTGAGATAGTGTGATTTACCACTAAGTTTTTGCACTCAAAGTTGTAATCTCTTGTTGATTGTATAGTGGAATCTAGCCAGAAGGCTGTTAGCGTGGGAGGATGTAGGCTTGATTTAAGCCGAACCACTATAAATTCTGTGTTCTTATTCTCTTTCCCGAACTCCTTTATTTTGTTCGTAGTTCTATTTAACTGCTAAAATTTGAACTCGCTCAAAGTCTGTTGTTCTTCAGACTCAGTTTCAAAAGCAAAATTTCTTATTGCTCTTTGCGAAAATTTTCTTCACACCTATTCACCTCCCTTTAGGTGTTCATACTAGCACTTACAGAATTGACGGCTTGGAACATGTCAATGATTTCATCAGTATATGTTTGACAAAACTTGTCTTTCAAACAAGTATTTGTGTGGGTATAATGGTGTTGTCATTTAATGCAGGCTTTCTATAATTGAGACTCAAGAAAATGAAACTCATCAAGCTCAAAGAACAATACTTCAAGCAAAGTAATGGCTTACTTATGTGGTAATAATTACATGAACATGATAGAACCCAAAACCACAATGCTATGTGATAGAACTCAGAACCACGAATGCCATGAAAATCTTTAGTTGTAAAGAGTTAGAGGAGGCCATCATGCATTATGTTGAAAGCAGAATGGTTGGCTGAGGAAGATACAAGATTGTTTACCAAGGGATATTGCCAAATAACATGGTATGTTGCAATTAAGAAGTGCAAGCTTGTAGATGAGAGCCACATTAAGCAGTTTATTAATGAAGTTATAGTGCTTTCCCAAATTAATCATCGAAATGTGGTCAAGCTATTATAGTGTTATTTAGTGTATAAGTTCGTGAATAATGGGACTATGTACAATTACATCCACGGTCCGAGCAACACCTCTAAGACGCCTTGGAAAACCGAGTTAGGGATCGCCTTGAAAGCTGCATAAACTATATCATATGTACACTCTGTAATTTCCATTCCCACAATCCATCGAGATATCAAGTCAACAAACATCTTCTTGGAAGCTAATTATTTTGCTAAAATCTCTGGCTTCAAAGCTTCACGATTAGTCCCACATAATCAAGCTAAATTATCTACTATAGTTCAAGGAACATTGGGATACTTAGACCCTCAATATCTACACACTAGTCATTGTCATTTGTTTAACAAAATTTGTGTTTCATGTAGGTGTTGGTGTGGGCATAATGGTGTTGTTATTCGGTGCAAGCTTTCTGTATTTAAGATACAAGAAAACAAAACTCATCAAGCTTAAAGAACAATACTTCAAGCAAAATGGTGGCTTGCTTATATAGCAACAATTACATCAATGTGACAAAACTACAAATGTTGTGAAAATCCTTAGTGCTAAAGAGCTAGAGAAGGCCATCGTGCATTATAACGAGAACATAATAGTTAGTTGATGAGGATACGACACCATTTACGAAGGAATATTGCCAAATAAGTATGTTGCAATTAAGAAGTGCAATTTTGTGGATAAGAGTCAAATCGAGCATTATATTAATGAATTCATAGTGCTTTCTCAAATTAATCATCGAAATTGGGGTGCTGCTTGGAAAGAGAAGCGCCTCTGTTAGTGCATGAATTTGTGAATAATGGAATATTGTACGATCACATCCACAGCCCAAACGAATCCTCCAAGATGTCTGAGGAAACATAGTTGAGAATCACCTCAAAAACTACAAAAGTCCTAATGTATTTGCACTCCGTAACTTCAATTCCCATAATCTATCGAGATATCAAGTCAATGAACATCCTCTTAAATGCTAATTACATTGAGAAAATCTTCAACTTCGGAGCTTCACGATTAGTCCCTCTTGATCGAGCCAAATTGTTTAATATGGTTCAGGGAATATTATGATACTTAGACTCTTAAAACCTACACACCAGTCAGTCTCATTTGTTTAAGAAAACTTGTGCTTCACATAGGTGTTGGTGTGGGCATATGGTGTTGTTATTCAGTGCAGGGTTTCTGTATTTGAGGTTCAAGAAAAGAAAGATCATTAAGCTTGAAGAACAAAACTTCAAGAAAAATGATGGATTGTTTATGCAACAATAATTACATGAATGTGACAGAACCACAAATGCTGCGAAAATCTTTAGCGTTAAAGAGTTAGAGAAGATCATTGTGCACTATGACGAGAGTAGAGTAGTTGGTTGAGGTATATACAATATTGTTTATCAAGGGATATTACCAAATAACACAGTATGTTGCACTTAAGAAGTACAAGCTTGCAGATAAGAGCCAAATTAAGCAATTTATTAATGAAGTCATAGTGCTTTCCCAAATTAACTATTGGAATATGGTCAAGCTCTTAATGTATTGTTTGGAAATAGAAATGCCTCTGTTAGTGTATGAATTCATGAATAATGGGACTCTATACAATCACATCCATTGTCTAAATAAGTCCTCCAGGATGTTATAGGAAACTTACTTAAGAATCAGCTCAAAAACTATAAAGTTCTATCAAATTTACGATTTGTAGTTTCCATTCTTATAATTCATCGAGACATAAAGTCAATGAACATTCTTTTGCATGCTAATTACACTACAAAAAACTCTAGCTTCAGAGCTTTACGATTTGTCCCGCTTGATCAAGCTAAATTGTCTACTATGGTTAAGAAAATATTGGGATACTTAGATTTCAAAACCTGTACACTAGTTAGTCTCGTTTGTTTTACAAAACTTATATTTCATGCATGTGTTGGTGTGGGCATAATAGTCTTGTTATTCAATGCATGCTTGTATTTGAAATGCAATAAAAGAAAACTCATCAAATTCAATGAACAATACTTCAAGCAAAACGATGGATTGCTTATGCAACAATAATGACAAGAATGTGACAAAACCATAAATGCCGCAAAAATCTTTAGCGCTAAAAAGCTAGAGAAGGCTATTGTGTATTATGACAAGAGCATAATAATTGGCCAAGGGGAATACAATATTGTTTAACAAAAGTTATTTTCAAATACAATTAAGAAGTCCAAGCTTGTGAATGATAGCCAAATCGAGCAGTATATTAATGAATTCATAGTGCTCTCCCAAATTAATCATCCAAATGTGATCAAGTTATTGAGATGTTGTTTGGAAATAGAAGTGCCCTTGTTAGTGTATGGGTTTGTGAACAGCGAGATGATCACATCCACAATCCAAACAAGTCCTCCAAGATGCGTTGCAAAATTCGATTGAGAATCCCCTTGAAAATTGCAAAAGTCCTATCGTATGTGTGCTCCATAATGTCCATCAAGTCAATGAACATCCTCTTAGATGCTAATTACAGTGCAAAAGTCTCGGACTTTGGGACTTTGTGATTAGTCTCGCCTGATCAAGTCGAATCGGCTACTATAATTAAAGGAACGTTGGGATACTTAGACTTTGAATACTTGCACACTAGCCAATCTCATTTGTTTAACAAAATTTATGTTTCATGTAGGTGTTGGTGTAGGGATAGTATTATTTCTTAGTGCAGGCTTTCCATATAAAGGAATTTCATCAAGCTAAAGAGCAATACTTCAAGCAAAATAATGACTTGCATTTATAGCAACTATTACATGAACGTGACAGAACTACAGATGCTGTGAAAGTATTTAGCAATAAAGAGCTAGAAAAAGTTATTGTGCATCATGACGAGAGTAGAAGAGTTAGCCGAGAAGGATATGAGATCGTTTATCTAGTGATATTGCTAAATAACATGGTATGTTACAATTATGGAGTGCAAACTTGTGGATGAAAGCCAAATTGAGCAATATATTGATAAAGTCATAATACTTTTCCTAATTAATCATCAAAATGTGGTCAAGTTATTGGGGTGTTGTTTGGAATAAAAGCGCCTCTATTAGTGTATGAGTTCGTGAACAATGGGATTCACTATGATCACATTCACAATCCGAACAAGTCCTCCAAGATGTGTTGTGAAACCTAGTCAAGAATCGCATCAAAAATTGCAGAACTCCTATCATATTTGTTCTCTATAGCTTCCATTCCCATAATCCATCGAGACATCAAGTCAACGAATATCCTCTTGGATGCTAAATGCATTGCAAAAGTCTCCAGCATCAAAGCTTCACGATTAGTTCCGCTTGATCAAGCCAAATTATCTACTATGGTCCAAAAAACATTAGGATACTTAGATCTAGAATAACTACACATTAGCTAGTCTCATTCAATTAACAAAACTTTTATTTGGTGCAGGTATTGATATGGGCATATTGATGTTGTTATTCATTGTAGGCTTTATGTATTTGAAACTCAAGAAAAGAAAACTTATCAAGCTCAAAAAACAATACTTTAAGCAAAATGATGGTTTTCTTTTACAATAACAATTATATGAACATGACAAAACTACAAACGTCACGAAAATCTTTAGCGCTAAAGAGCTATAGAAAGTCACTGCGCATTATGACGAGAGGACAATAGTTGGTTGATAATGATAGGATACTGTTTACACACGGTATGTTATAATTAAGGAGTGCAAACTTATGGATAAGAGCCAAAGCGAGCTGTATATTGATGAAGTCATGGTACTTTCCAAGATTAATCATTGAGATGTGGTCAAGCTATTGGGGTGTTGTTTGGAAACCGAAGTGTCCTATTAGTGTATGAGTTCGTGAATAATGTGACTCTTTACGATCATATCCACAATCCAAACAAGTCCTCTAAGATGTCTTGCGAAACCCGATTGAGAATCCTCTCGAAAATTGGAAAAGCCCTATCTTGTTTGTGCTTCGGAACTTTCATTCTCATAATCTATCAAGATATCAAGTTAACGAATATCCTCTTGAATGCTAATTACACTGTGAAAGTCTTTCACTTCGCAGTTTCACGATTAGTCCCGCTTGATTAAGCTGAATTATCTATTATGGTTTAGGGAATATTAGGATACTTAGACCCAAAATATCTACACACTCGCTAGTCTCATTTGTTTAACAAAGCTTGTGTTTCATGCAAATGTTGGTGTGGGCATAATGGTGTTGTTATTTAATGCAGGCTTTTTGTATTTGAGACTCAAGAAAAAGAAACTTATTAAACTCAAAGAACAATACTCTAAGTAAAATGGTGACTTGCTTATGCAGCAACAATTACATGAACGTGGTAGAGTCATAAATGTTGCGAAAATCTTTAGCCCTAAAGAGGTAAAAAAAAAAGGCCACTGTGCCCTATGACAAGAGCAAAATAGTTTATCAAAGAGGATATGACACCGTTTACCAAGGGATATTGCCAAATAACACGGCATGTTGCAATTAAGAAGTGCAAGTTTGTGGATAAGAGTCAAATCGAGTAGTATATTAATGAAGTCATAGTGCTTTCCAAATTAATCGTTGAAATGTGGTTATGCTATAGGAGTGTTGTTTGAAAACAAAAGTGCCTTTATAAGTGTATGAGTTCATGAACAATGGAACTCTCTATAATCATATCCATAGTTCAAACAAATCCTCCAAGATGTATTGGGAAATCTGGTTGAAGATCGCCTCGAAAACTGTAAAAATCCTATTGTATTTGCACTTCGTAGCTTCCATTTCCATAATTCATCAATACATCAAGTTAACGAATATCCTCTTGGATACTAATTAAACTACGAAAGCCTTCGACTTCGGAGCTTCACGATTAGTCCCACTTGATCAAGCTAAATTGTCTATTATGGTTATGGAACATTGGGTTCCTTAGATTATGAATAGCTGCACAATATTTAGTCTCATTTATTTAACAAACTTGTGTTTCATGCATAATGGTGTTATTATTCAGTACATGCTTTTTGTATTTGAGTTTCCAGAAAAGGAAACTCATTAAAGTTAAAGAACAATACTTCAAGCAAAATGATAGCTTGTTTGTGCAACAATAATTACATGAACGTGGCATATGCCACGAAAATCTTTAACACTAAAGAGCTAGAGAATGCCACTACGCATTACAACGAGAGTAGCATAGTTGGCTAAGGATGATACGGCACTATTTACAAAGTGACACCAAATAACATGGTAATTGTGATTAAGAAGTGCAAACTAGTGGATGAGAGCCAAATTGAGTAATTTATTAATGAAGTCATAGTATTTTCTCAAATTAATCATCGAAATGTGGTCAAGTTGGAAACATAAGTGTCTTTGATACTATATAAATTTGTGAACAATGGGACTCTTTTCAATCACATCCACAACCCACATAAGTCCTCCAAGATATCCTACGGAGAATTGCTTAAAAAACTATAGAAGTCCTAACATATTTGCACACCGTAGCTTTCATTCTCATAATATATCGAGGTGTCAAGTCAACAAACATTCTCTTGCATGCTAATTACATTGCGAAAGTCTCTAACTTCGGAGCTTCGCAATTATTCCAATTTGATCAAGCCAAATTATTTACTATAGTTCAGGGAACATTGTGATTGTTACTCCCTCAATACTTGCACACTAGCCAATTGACGGAAAAAACTAATGTTTATAGCTTTAGGATTGTGCTAGTCGAGTTGTTGACAAGGAAGAAGCCGCTCTCTTTCAATTGACCTGAAGAAGAAGGGAGCTTGACCATGTACTTCCTGAAGAAGAAAGGAGCTTGACCATGCACTTTTTTTCGGCATTGAAAGAAGACTAACTATTTCAAATTGTTGAGGAGCTCATTTCAAATGAAGACAATGAGCATGGGAGGAAAGTTGCCAATCATGCAAAGAGATGCTTGAGATTCAAAGGCAACGTGGGACCAACCATGAAGGAAGTGGAAATTGAATTGGACAAAATTATGGCAATGGACAATCATCGGTGAGTTAGTATCGATTTGAATCCAAGAGAAACGATTTATCTGCTAAGAGAGACGATGACTTCATTGTTTATCTAGATAGTACAAAGACAACAAAAATTGAGCATACTAATAGCATGAAAAACCATGTCATATAACCTTTTAGTAGTGGCAAATGAGAATATTGTAATTCGGCTTACACCCAACTTGCACATGAGAGGGGGTGTGGAAGTGAGAACTTGCACAACAAGAGAGAGTGTTAAAGTATTGTCCTGTATCGCTTGACAATAATCTTGAATACTTTTTATATCTATGTGGTCTACTTCTATCTATCAACTTAAACTTTTTGGGTGGATTTTTGCATAGTTAGAAAACAATTCTAGCACGAACAATCTAGTATGCATCATTAAATTTGTTAAGATGACTATAAGAGATACAAATTAGCAAAATTGGAGTTGATGGCTTGGACTATATCAATAATTTGGTTAGTTTTATTTGTTTAACAAAACTTATGGTTTACATAGGCGGTGGTGTCGGAATAATAGTGTTATTATTCAGTGAAGGCTTTCTATATTTGGTAATTAAGACAATGAAACTCATCAAGCTCAAAGAACAATATATGGTGACTTACTTTTGCAACAACAATTACATAAACATGACAGAATCACCGTGCATTATGACCAAAGTAGAATAGTCGGTCGATGACTAGAGTAGAATAGTTGGCCGAGGAGAATATGACACCGTTTACAAAAGGATATTGTCAAATAATACAATAGTTGCAATTAAGAAGCCCAAGCTCGAGTGTGAGAGCCAAATCGAGTAATTGATTAATGAAGTCAAGGTACTTTCCCAGATTAATCATTAAAATGTGGCCAAGCTATTGGCATGTTATTTGGAAATAAAAGTGCCTCTATTAATACATAAGTTCGTGAACATTGGGACTCTCCACAATTACATTTACAGTCTGAATAAGTTCTCAAAAGTGTCTTGAGAGACATGATCGAAAATCATCTTGGAAACTACAACAGTCCTATCGTATTTGCAGTACATAGCTTTCATTCTTATAATTCCCAAGAGGTCAAGTCAACGAACAACTTCTTGGATGTGATTGTATTTGCACTCCATAACTTCCATTCTTATAACCCCTCAATATGTCAAGTCAATGAACAACTTCTTAGATGCTAATTACACTGTGAAAGTCTCCAACTTTAGAGCTTTACAATCAGTCTCACTGGATCAAGCCAAATTTTATACTATGGTTAAAGGAACATTTGGATACTTAGACTCTGAATACTTGCACACTAGCCCGTTGACGGAAAAAAGTGATGTTTATAGCTTCGGGATTGTGCTAGTTGAGCTGTTGATAGGTAAGAAGGCACTTTCCTTCGATCAATCTAAAGAAGAGAAGAGCTTGGCCATGTGCTTTCTTTTAGCGTTAAAAGAAGACTGACTATTTCAAATTGTTGAAGAACTCATTGCAAACGAAGAGAATGAGCAAGTGAGGAAAGTTGTTAATCTTGCAAAGAGATGCTTGTGATTAAAAGGCAAGGAAAGGCCAATCATGAAGGAAGTAGCAATTGAAATGGATGGAATTAGGGCAATGACAAACCATGTGTGGGTTAATTTCGATTTGAATCCGAAAGAGACGGTTCATTTACTCGAAGATGGCCGACTCTATTGTTTATGCCTATAATAATGAGACAATGAACACTGGGTATACTAACAGAATGAAAAACCATGTCATACCACTAGTCAGTAGTGGTAGATGAGAAGATCGTAGTCCAGCTTTCATGTGAAAAAATCGATGTTTCATGGAACATTGAGATAGTTCGATCATGAATATCTGCACACTAACCAATTAACGGAAAAACAAAAAAAAGCAATGTTTATAGTGTCAGTATAACTTGTGCAAGGAGTCTTGAGTCTGAGCAATTTGTACATAGTTGGTAGATTTGAATCAATGAACTTTTTCAATATGGTCATTCCAAACAATTACCTGAAAATTGCTGATGTGGTATCTAGTAATTACATCCCATGTGGTATGCTGATGTGGACAAAAGCGATTTCTAATGACAAGTGACCTGAATGACCACATCGAAATTTACATGAAAATTTAATATTATATTAATAAAATTAAAAACTTAAAATTGAATTACCATTCGTACAATAATTATATCACTGAAATCATTTCCCCCCTCTCTCCCTCTCTCTGCAAAATGGCGTGCGATTGGACAACGCATATTCGTGATTGTAAATGGAGTAGAGGTGAATCTGTACCATTGGTCAACGCTCGAGGCTGTTGATGGAGAAGACATGGACACGCATGGCAGGGGAGACAGAGAAAGTCTTCGGAAACTGACGAAATGGTGGACGTCGGTGATGGATAGTACAGCGATTGGGAAGACAAAAACTTCTCATGATACAAAGAGTTAAAGAATTTAATTTTTTTTAACCACCGTCTCATGATGGGCTCGGGCCGGTTGGATAAGAGCTCCCATGATCCTTTACGAGAGGAGATGAGTTCGAATCCCGTGGCCGCGACGGATCTTAAGTGCGACGTCGGGGTGGTGGGTCCTCTAGCGTCGTCGTTCAGTTTTACCCTCCCGTTACCCCGGGCTTATCGGGCTGTCCGTGTTGGTACGGTGCGCGGGGTTCCCTGGGTCATCAAAAAAAAAAATTTAATTTTTGAGATCATTAAGAAAATGGTAGTTTAATTTCTGCTACTTTTACTATAATTTAACATTTTTTTTAAAATGTTACTTCTATAATTTTTCTTTTCAAGTGGGAACAAGTATCTTTTATTACCAGTAACATAAGAAAAGAAGAAAATATGATAGATTTACTCAACTAAAGTTCAAATACTTCAGCTGTTAAGATTTGAGGCTGGAGTAATTCTGTTTTTACTGAATATGGTAAAAGTTACAGATTTTGGCACTAAGACATTTTGCATAATCTAGTAATTAGCTACATTATGTTAAATTTGGGTTCTAGGCTTCTAGAACGGTATGCCTGAAGCTTTAAGCAACGACCCCATAAAGATCATGCAACAGTTTTTGGCGTTGCGTAAAGCAAATCTTGTCGGTGATGCTTTAATACAACTTGGGTATTATACGGTGTTTCTCCATTGTAATCTCCCTTTGACCTTGTGTAGCAATGCTTCTTTGCCACTATGCTATTACTATGCTATTGAATTTGGCTTGCTTGTGTCACGAATTCGAAGTTAGTTATGAAGGATTCCGAGTATTAGAGCTATATGAGACCGGGATGACATGAACATACAAACCGAAAATACTATGTGTATAGTTGGCAGGGGTCGCAATGCGAGCCCACCCACCACCTCCTATAAAGCCAAGCCGATGACCGCCGTTGTCGCTGCTTTCTCTTCTTCTCCGTACCCATGAATTTAGTGACAAGGCCTGAAACAAGAATGAGGAACGGGCGGGATGTGGCGTTGCGGTTCATGCATCGCTGAATCCGACTGCTTCTTCAAAATGGGGATCACGGTCTATGCTGGAAGTGCTTTGTACGTGGAAGCTTTGGCGAAGTTTTATGCAACTTGCGACTTGCATCTTCAACTCGTTTATTTGCTACAATTTAGCTCCATCTAGTTAATATTGGTCCTTGGTTAGCCATTTCAATTTGTGTAAAAATGGCGAAAATTCCTAGGCCTTGTAGCGCAGCGGATGGTTTGGCAATATCCACCATAAACATAGATTAAGAACAGAAATTGCAAATCACAGCTCGGAACATAACATAATATTCCATGTACAATGGATGGTTCAATTCAATTAACCTAATCTTTTGTTTTCCATACTGTGATGTGCTTTATTTAAAAAGGGCATATAAATTTTGGGATGTCGACACAAATGGATAGTTAAAGTGGGCGTTGTCTTTCGGTGAATCAATATATTCATTCGACAATGTCCAACTACAACGTGACAAACTCGTACGAACATGCCTCCTAGGGACAACACTGAAAGCTCCAAATTCAGAGCAGAGCAAATGTCGATTCCAAGCTGACGTTACGACAACTTTGGGCTTGTTAAGCTGTAGTCGAGCCTTTTTGTTCAGGTGACAGAAGATCAATTATTATTTGGAGAAACAGATTTAGAAAAGAAAAGGTATCAGCTTTGAGCTGCGGAGGTATTTCCTGCAGGTGGTATTTTCTGGAAATTAAAAAAAAAAGTTCCGATTGCTCTTTTGATTGGAAAAGTTATCCAAAAAGCTCTAAATTTATAGTACTTTTACCAATTCAGTCATAAATTTTTCAATTTTATTAATTCAGTCTTAGATATTTTCACATTTCAATTGAGTTTATCCGGCTAATTTTGATTAGAAAACACTTACTTGGATATCGACCATTTTACGTGACACGATTAGTGATAACGTTGATAATTTTTAAGAATATTTTAATATTTTTAATCTTTTCTTTTTCCCTCTGCTAGTCATCATTGTGCCTCATCGATGGTTGATGGAGGACAGGTGATGTTCACATCAACAATTTTTTGACCAAAATTGATCAAATGTGAAAAAGATCTAGAACTTAATTGGCAAAATTGACAAATTTAGGACTAAAATGATAAAAGTTCCTTAGATTTTAGACTTTTTGGACAATTTTCCTCTTTTGTTTGATAGATTATAAATATGAACATCGTTCATATTTATGTTTGATTAAGTTTGCATGTACCGAAGCCAAGATTGGAGTGAACTTTCTTGGACGAGGGGTAGAGAAAAAATATAACCTTAGTTTGTTTTTTTTTTTTTTTGGTCAGTAAATATAACCTTTAGTTGAAACGATGTAGTTGAAAGGACATAAACTAATTGTTATCCATGGCCAGAAATCCCCGTTGTTAAGGGTGAGAGGTGCCGCCCTTACGAGACTGATGACCTATGCCGACGAAGGTGGGGATAGGTGCTGCTATACCACTGAAGAAACAATTTTTATATACATATTTCAAAAAAATAAAAATAAATTACATATATATAGATAGACATATTTGAATGAACTCATTTAAGATATTGTCTGTTTTGATCATCCCATGCTGAACCTCACGGTTTTGTCCTTTTGTATACAAGTAGGTACTTTTCAAAAGATTGGTTATCCTAGTAGTGCTCTCATCTAAGCATGCTTAATGCTAAAGTTTCATTACCAAACATTTTCATTACAACAGAAGGTGTCTCCCATGAGTTAATTCTAATCTCACATATGTAACTCAGGAACGCTCTCCTCTTTTTTGGTGTATAGTACAATTCATTTCTCCCCCGTTGACATTCTCGAAACACCTGTCGGGAGCTGTTCCTTATCCAAAGTAGTATCTTCTTCAACGATAGTTAGGTAGATAAAACCCCCAAGGGTGAGGCCTAGGTATCTAAGGCTATAAACCGCGGACTCACAGCCCAGGGCCACAAACGAAAAGGACACAAAATGGCCAAAAGGCCCAAACACCGGGCACACTAAATTGGCCCAGTGGGCTTGAAGAAGCCCAATAGCAAAAGCCAACTAAGCCCATGTGGAAGGGGCGGCTCATGGGCCGAGTCCTTCAAAGTTTTAACTGTTGAGCCGAAAATTGAGTTTCCTTTTCAAGCAAATATATATATTTCAAAAGTCATGTCGGCATTCTCTTTTTAGCACGGTAAATTCTAACTGATGACACGGGCACGGGAGGTCCGACCATAAGCCAATCTTATTACCGTGAGGTTCCATATAGTTAATTCAAAAATATTTTCTTAAAAATAATAAAAATAATAAATGGAGTAACATAAAACATTACTTTCAAGAACTTTACCAAAAAAAAAAAACATTACTTTCAAGAAAATATATATATATATATATATTTTTTTTTTAAATTATACATTTTTTCGCAAGTGTTTATTCAAACTTCACTTTGGTTCGATCGAGCTTCTCGCGTGATTCATGCGATCTGGTAGCTTTCTTTTTTTATTCTTTGGCCACAGACATAAAAAAGCAACCTTTATTCCGCGATTCTTGTGGCCGATCAGCACTCGCACTCCACTCCAGTCCGCCATTGCTGGAGCTGCGGTGCACATGGGCACGACCGAAAGAGGAGAGCAGAACCCATTGTTATCATCTCCATCCCATGACGAAGATGAACGCCGGGAAGAGAAGGAGGACGACCCAGTTCAGGTGGGTCTGCTCAGCCGAACGCTGTCGGAGTCGAAGGAGCTATGGCGGGTCGCCGGGCCTTCCATCTTCAGTCGGGTGGCCCTGTACTCCATAACCGTCGTCACCCAAGCCTTCGCTGGCCATCTCGGGGACATCGATCTCGCGGCCATCTCCATCGCCACCACCGTCATCATTTCCATCAGCTTCGGGTTCTTGGTTCGTGCGCTCTCGCTTTTCTTCTCACCCATTTTTTCTTCGGTTGCGGAATGAGCGATGACGGATGGAAACAAAGAGTTGGGTTTGTAGAAGTTGAAAACTTGTGTGCATGGCTCTGTGCATCTGCATTTTTGTTGTAGTTATTAGAGTCGGGTCTGGATGAATGGGCTTTGAATCAAATTGAAATTGCATTCTTTATCTCTTTCTAAAGTTCGGGAGTTTATGAATTTGCATGATTTCATCAATTATTTTGTGATATGGGACTAGTTAGCTTGTTAAAGTGGGGGCTAAATTAGAAATTGTTTTGATAGTGGTGATACTGGTTGTTGGAAGTGGCGGCTGAAATATTTGGGGTGGCGGAGGTGGGCAGATGAGGGTTGGAAATGGTGATGATATCCTGAAGGTGATGGTGGAGGTGACACTAATGCTGCTAGAGTCGGTGATGTGGTGGTGACAGAAATGGGATCTGTATGGCAGTCGTCATGGTGGCAGCAGCAGTGATGAGACTGATGATTTGGCTTTGGTTATGATAATCATCATAAGATGGAAGTTTCGATTTCACATTAGAATCTTAGTTCCTTGATGTTAGCAATCAAATTGGATTGATAAATGTCAATAATTTGGAATAGCAATCAAAATTCAAATTACTGCTGTTACAAATGATGAGTAATCAGTGGAATTGTAAAGGAGAAGTGTCTTCAATAGCAGTACTTATGTTTGATGCATAGAGAGGGATGTTCAGATTGTTCCTAATTCAAACTTTTGGGTTGCTTGTCTAGCTGGGCATGGCTAGTGCTCTGGAGACGCTATGCGGTCAAGCCTATGGAGCCAAACAGCACCAGATGCTAGGCATATACCTGCAGCGTTCCTGGATAGTTCTATTCGCATGCTCAATTTTATTGCTACCTCTTTTTGTTTTCGCAACTCCAATTCTGAAGCTCATTGGCCAGTCCAGCGCAGTGGCTGAGCAGACGGGTGTGGTGGCTATTTGGTTAATTCCATTCCACTTGTGCTTCCCATTCCAATTCACATTACAGAGGTTCTTGCAGAGCCAACTGAAGACTGCAGTTATTGTATGGGTCTCGGGGGGATCTCTTGCACTCCATACACTTGTTAGTTGGCTGTTTGTTTACAAATTGAGAGTTGGGCTTGTTGGAACAGCTTTAACTATCGACTTCTCCTGGTGGGTTACAGTCCTTGGTATGTTTGGTTACACTGTTTATGGTGGTTGTCCTCTTACATGGACTGGATTTTCAACTCAGGCCATTGTTGGGCTGGGGGAATTTTTAAAGCTCTCCATTGCTTCAGGAGTCATGCTCTTGTACTCTCTCTCTCTCTCTCTCTCTCTCTCCCCCTCCCTCCCTCCTCCTGTGATATTCATTACAGCTTTGTTAAACCTAAAATGTGGAATATACTAGACTCTCTTTCTAAGCATAGAGTAATTGGTTATGCATAAAAAATTTTAACTTCTAGTTATTATGTGCGGAAGTCAGAATTGTGACAATTTAAAAAGTTGCAGCTTAATAAGCATCAGAACACAATGAAACTCTAGTAGCACAGCACAAAATGTAAGCCACCAACATTTGATAGAGTCTCTATTTATAGTTTGTGGTTTTTGTTTTCAGGTTGGAGAATTTCTATTACAGAGTACTAATCATAGTGTCAGGGTATTTAAACAACGCAGAGGTTGCAGTTGATGCCCTGTCCATTTGGTTGGTTATCTTATGATAATAGACTGTTAATATGAGTGGTTTGCAATTTCTCTGATATTGCAGTACTGTTCTCATGCTTTACGTTGATTGACAGCATTACTATGTTTGGCTGGGAATCAATGATTGCGCTGGGATTTTTGGCTGCAACTGGGTAGGATTACTAGTCTCTCATGCTCCCAGTTTACACACACACACACACACACACATATACATCTACATATATATATTTAAAAAAAGGACTTTCGGTCCATAGACATTTTCAAATGGCACAGCATGGGCGAATTTTATTATATACATTTCACGGCTATAATTTTGTGCTGCCAGAGGAAATTAGCTCCCTTTTAGCTAGAAAAAAAGGATGTTTTTTAGTACATATACATGTGGCAACTTGAAGCTGAATACGCATACAACCATTTTGCTTAATAGATGCTCTGGACTGATACACCTGAAAGCGAGTGACATGAACTACAGTCCCTCGAATTTGAATGTCATTATGTTTTATCCGTTAGTTGATTTTATCCATGGAAGGGACTTTGTGAAAAGCAAAATTTGCATGTCAAAAAAGGTTGAAGGAGGGAGCCATGTGCTTTTCCTTCTTTCGGTACCTCTTGTATTCTTGCTCAACCGTGAGAAAAATGTAACCTTCTCATCAGGCTGAACCTGTGCGCGGACTGTTTTGAACCTTTTTCTCATAGCGATATCTTTTCCGTATCTTTCATGTGAGTTGGGTTACATGAAAGACTTTAAACATAAAATATGCATTGCTTTTTCATACTGCTCTAGGTAAGAAAAATAAGTTATGAGAACGATGAGTAAAAACTATTGTCCATGATGAATTTACAGTGAAAAGCTAAGCAAAAACTTTTTTTGCAATGAGCACAGGTTGAGTTTACAAGTATTTTGCATCTATAGTCTATATTTCTTATGTTTGCAAGATGGGATTGACTTATACATACTTATTTCAGTAATTCTTTAGAAATTGCATGGAACCATCATGTAGAATGCTCTTTCTAGTGACTTTTTTTGTTTCGCTAAACTCCTATTGTGTATTTTTCTGCGCTTAAAATCTTCCAAAAATAAGCTGGAAAGTCCTCTGGATGATCATGTTATTATTGTGGATACCCTTCTGCTGAGACAGCTTCCCTGCCATGGAACCACAAAATTGCAATCAGGGTGTATATGACTTTCGTAGATTCTGAAATTGTCTGCAGAAATAGGCTGATTTAGAATATTAATTAGAAATTGTCAAAGAAAAGCAAGAAAAAAAAAGTGAAAATTGTCAACTTCAATTTTCATCTAGGTGTGCATTTTTATAAAAGCATTACTATGTAAATAATTTCACATAGAGTTCTCTTTGAGCAATTTCTTTTAGCATACTTAATGTGGAACTAGTCAATTTTGAAGGGACTGGCTACTGGTATCACATGGAAAATCAGTGCCTTGAAATCTGAAAAATTCCTCTGTTTGATTACCCGATAATGTCATCTGAGAGTGCTTGTTGAGAAAACCTTTTTATCTCGGGGTTTAGGCATGATACTTTTTACATCAATAGGACAAAAGCCTCTTTCCTCTACTCTCTGAAAGTTGATTACATCCAAGATAGCTTTCTGGTGCAAGTTGCGACCATTTTCACATTCAAATGAAAGACATCATATCTACAAGCAAATATAATTCACTCTAGTCTATTAGTCTGTTCTCCTTTTGAGATGTATTTAACTTCTCAACTCAGAGTCCGGGTAGCAAATGAGCTAGGTGCAGGCAATGCGAAAGGTGCCAAATTTGCTCTACTGGTGTCATTGTTCAGCTCACTGGTGGTGGGGATACTCTTCTGCACTATTGTTATTGCCTTCAACAAGAAGCTTGCAATGATCTTTTCCTCGAGCGTTGCTATTATAAACATGGTCAATGAGCTAGCAGTATTATTGGCATTGACCATTCTGTTCAATTCGATTCAACCAGTACTGTCAGGTAATTCAGCAGGTTATGTAGAGACTTAAGATTTTGTGACCACAAAATACTTACATGGCCCAGTGATTTTCAGGTGCAGCTGTTGGATCTGGTTGGCAAGCATTAGCAGCTGTGGTTAACGTCGGTAGCTATTACTTAATTGGGGTTCCTCTTGGAGTTCTCTTTGGTTGGTTTTTGAGTTTTGGTATCACGGTAGGATCCCGGAATTTATACCTGTTTCAAATTAAACTCCTAACATAAACCATTGAAATGAATTCTTCATCCTACAAGTGAGGTCAGTTGTTTTTTCACATGAATATGCTCCATTTCATGCCGCGTTATCAAATTTGTGTCCAAATAGTTAGGAGGCTCTGTATTTAAGATTGAACTCAAGCTTATTTGGTATTCTTCCCTACGATTTTTCCAAAGTGCATGTGGCCACACAGTATAAGGCATTACTCCCATGAGGTTTCAATTTTCTCAATTTGCAGTCCAAACTCCTGATTCAGCTCAATATCTTTTATTGCACAGGGGACATGGGCTGGGATGATTAGTGGAACTGTGGTCCAGACATTGATATTAGCACTTATCACTGTCAAATGTGAATGGGAGGAGGAGGTAAGAGACTAAGGGCCTGTTTGTTTCCTTAAAAAGTTCACATTTTCTGTTCTAGTTCTAATTTGAGAATGAAATTTCCCATAAAAATGTGTTTGGTGTACTCTTGAAAATGTTTTCAAACGAAAATGTGGTGGAACTCAGTTTTAGATTTAAGTTGGAGAAATGAAAACAATTTCTTTTTTCATTTTTCACAATTTTCAATGCTATATGGAAAGTTTTCATGGAGAAACCAGCTCACTTTCTTCCTGTCATCTTTCACAACATGTCTCGAACCCAGAAAAGAAGAAACTCCTAAGATCAATAATCAATATCCATTTAGGCTCCCCTCCCTTGCACATAATCAAGAAAATCAACACGACGAAGGGTGATTTTGGCCCCAAAAAACAAAAGTTTTGGAAGAGTGAGGCACATGGAGAAAGAAAGAAAGATAGTGCCCTTCTTGTTCTCGCTGGAGGTGACTAGTGGAAAATTGATGAAGTTGCGATGAGATACGTAATCATCGCAGCTTTGCTTGTCCCAGTGAAGAGTTCAATTTGTTTCCACTTCTTGTTCCTTTTTTATGGAGAAATGCTGAGTATTCTAAGCCCGTAAGATTGGGGTACTTGGTTGGTGTGTTAGGGAATTTGCAGCCCGGGAACTCATTATCTATTCAAATCCCACCAATTGCGTGCAAATTGTTTTGCATTAGGATAACTTGCATAAGCCAAAGGCTTGAACTTAATTGGTGTTCCATGGGTCTTTAGGTAGCTGAGCCTCTGTGTTTGTGCCCCTGGTTTACAAAATAAATAAATAAAAGAGTTGTCTGCAAAATTGGCCTACTAACATGTGCGGCGGATTGCATTTGAACCTTTAAACAAGTGGATCACACTTGACGCTTGATAAAAGTAGTACGCTGATGGTTTAAATGAGTTTAGTATGCCTAGGATCTTTCTTGTATTTTCGAACTCCTTTCTTGTCTTGGCTGGGTAAGATGTCACTGCTAGCTTTTGCACTGCAGCTAACCCCGCCAAACCACGGAACTTAGCCTTCAACACATGCTTTTTTCTCTGGCGCATTGAGATAGAGAACCAAAACCATGCCCACTAGCCCATCTGTGCTTGAACTTGCACAGATGCACATCAGTTTATCACACAGTTCCCAAGCGTGTTTTCTGATATATATGTCATTTGCAGGCTCGGAAAGCTAAGACTCGTTTGAGGAATGAGGCGGGTTTGATTGGAGATATCTGATGTGCTGTATGCAATCGCATGATTTATGAGGCTTGTATGGCGGTACATGGCGTTGTAAATCTCAGGAGGGCAACCATGGAGTATCATTCCGATTGATTTTCAGAGATGGTTGTAATTCATGCAGAACCAAAGAGAGTCAAACGAATGTTGGGTCTTAAAGCTATTATTATAGGCAAGCTATACAGAGATGGGTACATCCCAACTCCCTTGAAAATCAGGAAACAAGCTATTGGCATATCCCATGATGTTTGTATAACTTACTAAGGTTGTCCGTTTGATTGTGGGTGGATGGCGGTATTGGTGTAGCTTAGTTTCCATCCATGGCTTGTTGAATACCACTCCAAAATCCCGATGTACAATTTTATTCGCTAAAAGCATATTGGCCTTGCATGATATTCACGTCATTGAAGGTTGAGCGGCCCACATGTTTCGGGAGCATGTGAGAAGAGGCTCTTTATCCACTGTCAACGAGCCTCTTTATATGGTTTGGTGGTTCATCCAAATGTAGTTTATGCAATTAGAAATAGACATTATGTGTGGCAAATAGGAGCAATTCCTAAATTATATCCATAACTGTTGTACAGAAATGAAATTTGAGATTTAAAGTATGTCATATATTAATTAAGCATTTACAAACGTGTGAGGTGTTCCTAATGTTTTTTGGGCATTTCATAATTGATCCTTGCCTAGAGGTCATGAACACGACATACATTGTTTCTGAGCCGTATAAGCCTTTTTCTTCTATATGTTGCACTTCGTATTGTTAAATTACTGTGCTTACAAAATCGTTAGTAAATTGTGTCATTTTTGTTAGGAGAAGCATTTATTAGGGGATTCGTATGTTCATTCATATAAGAACTGCATAATTTCATGAGCCTTTGCTAATTCTTTCAAACAATGTCTCTTTAAGTCGCAACTATAACATGAAAAGACGTAATACATATATATATATATATATGTATATATGTGCTCTTAATTAATAAATATGAGCCCACAAAGATTTTAGCAGCTCAATTGTACAGGTCTCACGCGATTTGTCAAAATCGAGGGGCTCACATGTTTTCAAAACATGTAAGAATAGTTGCCATCGAGCTGAAGATTTATATTTTTTTTTTGCTCTGAAAAAGAAGGATGGATCGGTTGAAGTAGAGAATTAATGTGGAAGAGTTTTGCTAATGAGTGCATTAATAAGAGATAATTTGACTTTTAGAGTATTGATCATACAAGACATGAGAAATATAGAAAAAATCGAAAATTACAATCATTTTCATATTTAGATTCTTAACAAGTACCTTTGGAAGAATTACTTGATGAAATCTTAAGAAGGAAAAGTCAAGTACGAGATAAGCTTACCCGCCTGCCCCGTCCATTCTTTGGCGTTGATGTTCCTTCCGGTTCTCGGCACTTGGAGTGCCATTTCCGCCACAACTGTGGTCTCTTCCATCACGAAATGTGTGAAATTTCCACTTGGAGATCAATCGAATTTCCATACACAAAATTCTCTCCGTGCCATTTTGGAAACTTCATTTTCTAAGCAAATAGATATAATTTTCGAAAATCGATTTGTATAACTTTAGCACAATAATCATGTCTTCATCACAAATTTATACTCTATTTAATTCGTGAAAAATGAATTATTTATAAAATATGTATTTTTAAATAATATTTATCCTCATTTTCGCGAAAAAAGGGTCTTAAGGGGGCACAAAATTTCCATTTAAGAAGTCAACACACACCACGTGATTGGAAAAGAAAACCTTAACACACTGAAACGTGAAACAGGGAAACGTAATCGCAATGAAAAAGTGAAAGGTGAGAGAAAAGTACGTTGACTTCTCTATAAAATGACGACACCGTCTCCTCCAAGCTCCGCCACGTCTCCTCGCCGTTCGGCCATATCCATCTCTCCGATTCAACCGCAACGCTTTCAGCTCTCCATCTCCTCCGACCACCATGGGCGCCAAAGGGCATCTCAGCCCGGACCAGCTCGAGTTCTTCAGCTCTCAAGGTTGCCCACCACCCTTCGAGGACAAATTTCTTCTTGTTTTTCGCGAATCGAACGATGCAGTTTGCTGAAGAGCCATGGCTCTGTTCTCCCGCAGGTTACTTGGTGATCGAATCGTTCGCTCGCCCCGAAGAGATCGATGCCATGATGAGGAGGATGGAACAGTTGCTCGACGAGTTCGACTGCTCCACCGCCTCCATCTTTTCTACCAAGAACCAGGTTCCGCATCCAAAGTTTCCAACTTTTTGCTTCGTATTAAGTACCCTGTTTTTTTTCTTCTCGCTCGCCCGGAGTGTTGGATCTCTTATCTCTGGCTTTGCAGCAGCAACACACCGACGATTATTTCTACGAAAGCGCCGAGAATGTCTCGTTTTTCTTCGAGGGTACGAGTCTTTCTTCAATTTTTCTGTGTATATGATGTGAATTATTTATCTTGGTCGAGAAATGATGATATTGGTTGATTGATTTGTCAATTACCATTGTCTTGAACTTTTGTTTCTTGGGTTTTGCTGTACATGGTAGCTCTTAATGTCACCAAGACTAGTTTTTTATTATTGTGGCCCCTCTCCGTGCTTGTTGCCTCTGGAGAGTTCGTGGATAGGACTTTAATGGGATAGGATTGTGATATTCTGTCATTAGTGCACGTACCAACATCATTGCCGGAGTATCGCTTTTACTAATCCTGGTGAATTTTGACAGAGAAAGCATTTGGTGATGATGGGAACTTGAAGCAACGCAAGCAATTGTCCATCAATAAAGTTGGTCACGGTATGCTATCACTGCTACATGATATGCTTCTGGTGCTGTCTTTTGCAAATGAACGGTTTCAAGTGCAAAATTTTGTTTTTTATTTTTTTATTTTTATTGAGATTGGTTCCAATGGTGCCTTCTTTCAGCCCTACACGAACTTGACCCGGTCTTTAAGGCCTTCTCTAGCTCAGAAAAATTCTGTGGCATGCTGTTATCCTTAGGTTACAAAAGGCCTATCATCATTCAGTCAATGTACATATTCAAGGTACTTATCTTAGCCAATTATATTTCAGATCAGTGGGTAACTGAGTATATAATATGTTGCATTCATTTCCACTGCAAGTTATTGATCTTAGTCTAGTTTCATTGGCTGATGGCCTAGTCTCTTATCATGGATTCAGCTGGATGGTTGGTGGTTTACTGCATTTAGACAGCACAGCTTCCATTCTTCATTTGCGAATATCTGCTGCAAGAGCAGAATGTTGGCCATCTTCCTTTTAATTTGTATCTGTGACTAGAAGATGGATCTATGCCGAATCATTTTCAGGGACTTCCATTTGATGATACTTCCCTCAACCTTGTGCATAGACGTTGCTTGCGTTTGTTGAATCACCAGGCAATTTTCTCCTTGTCCTTTAATAACCACTAGTTATAGGTCCGGGCCTTCTCCAGATATTTAACTGGACCAATCTGGGTGTTGCACAGGCGCATATTTTTATTTCAGACAGTTCAAGGTGACCATCAGATTAATTGGAGTATTGTTATGTTCCTTTAAAATTTACAATAATCAGAGTCATTCTCAATCGTAATGTGAAAATCCCTCAACCCTGAAGGGTGAGCTCTTCTTCACAAACTATCAGTTTGGGAAGAATAAATCCCCAGTTGTACAAAGATTCTACGTGATCCCAAGTTGGTAACATTTGACATATTTCAATTTGTAGTTTCCAGTTTGTAGTGTTAATCTTCAATGTCATGCATCACTTAATTTGTTTTTTGTAATCAAAATCTTTTTGTTGCCTTGTGATCTCAATTGTCAATAAATTTATCAAATCCTTCTACTTCAATATCTCTTAAATCTACTATCCTCAAATCCACCGTTATCTATGGGATTTGAGCTTATATATAAATGAGATTGAAATTACTTGCAAAGTTTATGAAGAGATACTGATCTGACAAGGCTTATATTTGTACCAAATTTTGACCTGCTGGTGACGCCAATCATAGAATCACAATTTGACCCTCTGTTCCTGTTGTTTCCCACTATTTTTCTATATCTTGTTTACAGTCACTGAATTTAATTACAAGCAATGTGTCCAACAGAAAACCTGCTGTACATAATATCATTTTGGATATTCTTTCTGGGCCCCATTATAAAGAGAACAAAGATATAGGTGATTAGAGCAGGATCTGCATAAGGCCAGTGGTTATTGGAAATTCCTATGTTGTTCTACCATCCATTTTTTCAAGGTCGTGGCTACTTTATGAATTTTCATTGATTATCTGCTCTTTTGCAATTTATAAGATATATGAGAGTATGTTTCAATATATTTCATTTGCTAGCCCAATCATTGGCAGTTCTTTTCTTCATTTTTTTCCTTTTGCTTATCCTTCCCAGTATGTTATATAATTGTATGCTTGACACAGCCTAACACGTATGTGATTGGTGGATGGTTGCCAAAATATAGGTTTAGAGTTGGTTTGGGGTATGGAAATAAAAAATTTTCTCTTAAGACTCTGGCTGGCAAAGCACAACTGCTTTTCCTGTATAGGTGTGCAATCAATGCTACTTGATCCAGCATATAAAGATGTGTAGGTTTGTACTATTGTAATGGGTATTATGTCCTAGGCCACCAGTTGAAGGTGCTTGTTGTATGAAGTGAAGATGTCTAGAAGCGATGCTATGCTAAGATGATCTAAAAATTGATGTACGCCAAATTTCATTATAGCTTTTGCTGTTCTCATCTTTGCTTTCTATGAGATCATTTGTTTGGACTCGTTGAGATATGATCATGTGGGCAGTTGTTTGTCAGGATAGTTATCTTGCACATGTTGGCTAAGCCACAGTATCTGACCTAGCAAGTGACATATTCTTACGAATCCTTTATTCACTATTCTGTCAAAGGCATTTTATTTTCCAGTGGTCTTCCTAGTTCTTCTCACATTAAATTTTGCGCACAGCAACCGGGTATTGGAGGTGAAGTAGTGCCACACCAGGATAACTCATTTCTTTACACGGAGCCACCTACTTGCACAGGGCTGTGGTTGGCTCTAGAAGATGCAACAATAGCCAATGGCTGTCTTTGGGCTATCCCTGGATCTCACAAGAGTAACATTGTCTTTTATGTCACTCATTATTTGCCTCGCAAGCATATTTCACTCTGAAATTAGATCTTATCTCTGATCTTTCATGTTTTCCAGATGGCCTTGTCAGAAGGTTTATTCGAGGTGAAGGGGGAGTTTCCTTTGATCACCCTTCCCCAACCTATGATAAGAAAGATTTTGTAGCAATTGAGGTTAAAGCTGGGTCTTTAGTTCTAATTCATGGCGATCTTATTCATCAGAGGTTAGTCTAGAAGTGCTTTTTTCTTTTCTTTTTTTTCTTTTTTTTTTCCTATTTTTGGGGACCTGCTGATATAATTATTTCACCATGATGATCAAATTAAAGGATTCGATGTTGACTTCTGTGTCTATGGTTCCTAATTTCTTCCAGGTTTGTTTTCAATTGCATGGATGCCTTATCTTTTTTCGAAATGATGATTGGCTACTAATTTGAGTTGGTTTCTCTAATTTTGCTGAACCTGTTAAACTTGGAAGTGGTCACAAACTCGATTCTTGTCTGCTTTGGCTGTAAATATCGTTTGGAAGATTTTTATGAAGCTTGTTGACTCTAAAAGTAACATGGTGCAATAGCCCATGCTCAAAATGAAATGGAAGCTAATTCTTGACTTCCTTCCACTTGTTGACTGTAGCTTTGAGAACCAGTCCTCAAAGTCGAGGCATGCCTACAGCTTACATGTAGTGGATACTGATGATTGCAAATGGGCGCAGTCAAATTGGTGAGGACATAAGAATTGCTCTCTGTCTGGTTTTACATCCTCTAATTCTGATTTAATTTCTGGTAGATCCTAAATTTTATCAAAAGCTTAGAAACCTTGAAAATGATTTAGTTCAACTGTTTGAGCTGCAATAAATAAACACATTCCTCAGTTTGTTTTTCTCCAAATAAATAAATAAATTTAGAATGACTGAAGAATGCTTTTGCTTCTCTAATTGCTGATTCAGAGTTTGGTGATCGATTTCCAGGATCAGGAGAAAAGTTGAGCCAGAGCTTCTCTTTGTAGCTTGATCTGATTCTGCCTGTGCTAGTGTTGCCATGTATGAGACGAGCAAATTAAATGGTCGAGGCAATCTTGTATAATCAATCGGTACATGGAGGAACTGCGTCAATCATGGAGAAGTTGCTGTGGTTACTGCCTTTGCGAAGTCATAAATCCGTTTCTTCTGTCTCTTGTCATGGGATCTCGAAATGTTTGTTGCAGAATGTAAATCTCGAACAGGTCGCAATAAGAATAAGAATGATCTTACACAGTACCTCACTGTAGAAAAACCCATTGTTGGCCTGGAAGAAACGTGGAAAACGATTTGAGAAAATTCTACTAGTAATGCCTGAATTGTGTACTGCACTGGTGCTTGTCAACCTAAAGTATTCGAGCTCTAGCTTATGCGATCTGCATGCCTACTCAGTGCCTAAGAAAGAGGAAAATAGATTGTGGTCTTTGGACTCTAGCCAAACACCAGAAACGTCTGTAAGCTGTAGGATTTTTAAGCTTTCAATTTTGGGCTTAGATTATGGCAAATCATAAATGGTTAATACTACAAAAAGCCCCAACAATATCTACTAGGACACAAAAAGTACGAACTTTTCTTTTATGTCACTGCAAAACCCCAAACTCATTTGTTGTTACACAAATGTTCCAATTTTTTTTTTTTTTTTGGTATCATAAAAAATCTTAAATCGAAATAAAGGTATATATGTCACACATATGTAAGTTTGGATTTTCTTTTTTTGTGACACAAAAAAGATTGGAAGTATTTATGTTGTAGTGGACAAGTTCAAGGTTTTTGGGACATAAAAAACAGTAGGATATTTGTGACATGTCACAGTTGGCATAGTTGGGATTTTTTTATGATGTTTGCCCAATCATAAACTATGCCCAAACAAATTAACCATTATTCTTTTTTAATGCACCTTAAATACTCTTGATCTAATATCTTTGAGGGAAATTTGCTCTGTGACCACTCATTCTCAAATTTAGGAATATTCCGTCAACTTCCAGTTTTATCCATTAGGTTCTTTTTTCACTTTTACTAATTTGTTCCCTACAAGAATACAAATTTCCACAATTGCCCTAACTTTCTTGAATCTTCTCAATCTAGTGCCTAATGAGCATTTTTCGACAATTACAACCGGAGGAAATGAATCTAAATCTCGTGAAAGTAGTTTAGTGTAATGTGGTAGTGGAAGAGATAAAATTACCCCATGAATATATTTACCATATTTGAAGGTTCTTACATTGGATTCATCATTATTGAGTCCCAAACACCTCATGTATCAAAAATTCAGAAAGATACACTTAAGTGCCAAAATCGGAGCAAATCGATCACTTAAGTGCAAATGACAAGAAAATTGGGTCAAATTATATACATGACATTTTTCCAACGAGACAAGTACAAAACAATGTTGTTTTGCATGTTGACATGGCTAGATAAGCCAAGAACTATGTCATTTTGCATTTTATTTGAATTTTAATATAAATATTAATTAAATTAGATTTAAGAACTAAAAAAAAAAAAAAGATTGTCGCACTTGTTTGGTGATGGTTGTACAAGCCCTCATCGCTGCCTCCCCATCGTCGCCGAGAAGGGCCGTTGACGGTGGGGGGATGTTTACTATTTAGGCAGAATACCGTCACCCATTGTTACTAAAAAATTCAAAGAAACCTCAAACGAAAGAAAGGGGGAAGGCGAGGAAGAAACATATGTAGAAATAGAAACAACTTTCGAAACGAAGGGGACTAAACAGGAACAAGAGGGCGAAGAAGATCCTTTCTTTTTCGGAAGAAAAGGAGGATTCGGACAAAATCGATGAAAGGGAAGAGATCCGAGTGAATGAAAAGGAAAAAACAAGGGTTGATCTAGGGGAGGGCTGCAACCCTTGCCCCAGATTTGGGGGTAGGCTTGTAGGCCCTCATTGTTGGTCGGCCAAGGTCGCTAGTCTCTGGCTAGGGCTCGACAACCCTAGTCGACTCTTTCCTCACCGTTGTTGGTCGTCATCGGCCCTTTCTAGCGATAATGGGGCAGTGGCAGCAAGGGCTTGCATAATCCTCGCCGAATAAGTGTTGCAACTTTTTTTTTTAAAATTAATATTTATATTAAAATTCAAATAAGAGGCAAAAGTGACATCGTTTTGGCTATTTTTTGCTGACTCGGCTTTCTGGCGAACCACGTAAGTGACTTATATTATTAAAAATAAGCCATATCGGATTTCCGGCACCGTTCGTTAGAGTTGGCACTTAAATGTCTCTTTTTCAAAAAAAAAAAACCGCACTTAAAGTATTATCTTTCAGAACTTTTTGCACTTAAGTGTTTCTCTCGTACTAACTTTTGGCACTTGGCTGCGCTTTTGCCCATCATTATTTATTGCAATGACTACAAAAATGCCAAACGAGAAAAACGCCCTTCGTTTGTCTAAAGCATGTTAAACACGGCTACAAGAATGCTGAACGTCATTGCAAATGTAGTTGAGGCATAATTAAAAAAGTAGATCGACAAGATGATTGTTGATACCATACAAGGATCCCGAGACCGCTTCAAAGGGAAAGCTCCGCACGCTCATTACTATAACGAAAGTTTTAGGGAGGCTGAAGAACAACTTAAGTGCCAAAACTTGGCATAGATGGACATTTAAGTGCCAAAACTTCGGAAAGATACACTTAAGTGCCAGTTTCGGAGTAAAAAGGATCACTTAAGTGCCACACCGGCCAAAATCCGGCCAAATTGCTGACGTGGCAATTTTCCGGCGAGTTGGATGCAAAACGTCATCGTTTTGCACGTTGACATGGCAATAAATTGTAAAAACGACGTCGTTTTGTGTCCGATATGTAAATAATTAATATAAAAATTAATAAAATTAAATTTAAACTTAATTTTATTTAAAATATTCTAAAAATAAAAAACTAAAAATTAAAAAACTAAAAAGGGGGAGGGGGGGGGCGAAGGGGCCGAGGGCTAAGCCCTCGCGCCGCCGCCCGGAAGGGCCGGCGATGGAGTGGGGAGGGTCCGTCGGGGTCGCCGGCCCCCGACCAGGACCCGACGACCCGGGCCGATGCTCCCCCATCGTTGCCGGCCCTTCCCGGCCGACGGCGGGGAGGCGGCGAGGGCCCGCGAGCCCTCCCCGGATCCGGCGAGGGCTCGCGGGCCGGCGTGGCCCGGCAATCCCGGCCGATGCTCCCCCACCGTCGTCGGCCCTTCCCGGTGATGACGGGGAGGCGGCGAGGGCCCGCGAACCCTCACCTAGATCCGGGGCGAGGGTCGTGGCCCTCGTCGCGATCCGGGCGAGGGCTTGCGAGCCCTCGTTGCCGGTTGGCCGGGGCCGGCGACCCCCGCCGACCCTCCCGCCTCCGTCGCTCGGCCCTTCCGGCGGCAATGGCGAGGGCTCAACCCTCAACCACCCCTTTGGCCACACTTTTTTTAAAAAAAAGTTTTTTTTAGAATATTTTAAATAAAATTAAGTTTAAATTTAATTTTATTAATTTTTATATTAATTATTTACACATCAAACACAAAACGATGTTGTTTTTGCAATTTGTCGCCACGTTAGCGTGCAAAACGACGCTGTTTTGTACCCAACTCGCCGGAAAATTGCCACGTCAGCAATTTGGCCGGATTTTATGTGATCTAGTTTACTTCGAAATTGGCACTTATACCTTTTCGAAGTTTTGACGTTTAAGTGTCCCTCCGTGCCAAGTTTTTGTATTCCAAGTTTCCAAACTCGTTTTAGGGAATACAGAAGAATGGTTCTTTCAGGAGATGGAAAGCTTATGCTGGAAAGTCTTTTGAAGTAACCTGATTTTTGAGGATTGTAGTTCATGCCTTCTCTTTGAGGTTGCTTTTGATTTTATAGGCAGGGAACTTCTTGGATTCCTTCTCAGTGCTCTACTCTGAGTGTGCCTGTCGTCTTCTCTCTGTCTGAATTTCGTTGCTAGTGTGCTGATTACTATTGATTCCACGTTATCTCTAAGCTACTTTTGCCTCGACAACCTTTCTTGTTTTTGTTTCGTTCTGTCGACGCTCCTG